>JAGQAX010000001.1:9790195-12190195 GCA_019142605.1 Cephalopholis sonnerati
GTATGTATAAACAAATCTAAAATTCTTCGCTTAAGGGAATGAGAAGTGAGAGATTATTAGCGGAGGTCATAATACACCAATGATAACACAAATATAAATGCAGACATCGATTTTGACCAGTAAACAACAGAAAATGTTACACAATGTCCCTTTAAGTTAAGTACATATTGTCATTGTTTTGGCACTAATTTGTATCATTTGAACCGTTGTATGACGATATGTTAATTAATTAATTACAGTTTAGTTACATTCCCAGAAAAGATCTGATATTTGAACAGTTCTACCTTGTTTTCTGTCCTAAGTCATATGGGACAGTTGGCACATAGTGAAAATAGATTAGATTCCTTAGTTTTGTGTGGGTGCTGTATGTGGGATGAGGCAGCTACCTTCCTTCAAAAATACAGTGAATACGCCTTCTGCCAACTCCAGTGTTTCATTATTTACATACTTTGTTTTCTTGCTAAGCCATCATGCAGAAATAACCTGGGTCAGCTGGCTGCTTGTAAAAACACAGTCTCACATTTTGAATTCTACACGTGCTAAATACAGAAGCAAAGCAATGTAACTAATTAATTTTGCTAATGGGTAATAAGTGAAGTAAAACAATTTCTTCTTAAATGGGTTACAAGCAGTTCATAATTTATCACATTTTGCCCAACTTGCCTGCACAGCCCTGAATATATTTGATGTGGTTCAGTTAGGGTTCATTTTTATCCCAGCAGCAACTATGAGATAACATTTAAAGTCATTCAAAAGTACACCCAGATGCACTGTAACGTCATATGATCATTCTTTTTTTCCCCTTCTAATCATGATTGTAACCCACCAATATTGTCATATTAAGATCCCTTGGCTGCCCTTGTCATAAAGTTTGGCCGCCTTCGACAGTGAGCAGCAAAGTGAGAATGGTTGGCACTGAACCTGTCATCTTCCATTCATTATCATGACAACTGACAGACTGTGCTGAGGATCATTCAAATCCACGCAGACCCACTAAATCTCAATAAAGTGGAACGTCAATCTGGTTCTGGCTCTACCAAGCAGTTTCACGTCTGGGGTTTGTCCCCCTAGAACAAGAACAAGCTGTTAGATTGACACAACACACACTCCCCTAACTACTATTGATTATTCTGCCCGCCCATTTTAACAACCCACCCAGTCTTAATTCTCTTTCTATCTTTATTTGTCCTCCCCTCACACTGTCTTTCTTATTGCAAAACCAAATTTCAATTAATGGATTATCAGCTGTGGAACACTGTTGATCCCTGAATCAGGCTCTTTAACAAATGAAGCACCAGCTCCAAGCCTGTTGAAGATGCACACACATTGGGAACAGATATAGCATCGCTGGAGTTTACAGAGTGCTTGGCAGAGAAAAAGCAGGAAGGTGTGAGTTCATTATCCAGACATACAATTTCTCTCTCTCCCACCTGCAACAGGCTAGCCATCAGGGGAAATATCTTGATAGGACGATAAAGAAAACAGAGGCAGGGAATATGCTCAGTAGTGCATTGGAGAGGCGCCAATTGGACTTTGCTGCAAACACAATCTGGAGATCCACTGGGCTGTAAATTGGCTGGGTATAATGTCAGTGTGTTTGCTTGTGTATGCTAGCATGTGGGTGTGTCAGATAGTGGATAGGGACACTCAGGAACACTAGCCTGGAGCTTTAAGTCTACTCACCAAACAAACAAACAAACAAATATACAGTTTTGGATTCATATCCTTGTCATCTTTGCACATGAGGCTTACACATGGTTTGTTAGACATGTTGGATCTTCATATCATTACTCTACAAGAGCTTGCTTTTTCATGCAGGGGATTTGCTGGATTTCAAAATCAATAAAAAAGAAAGATAAACCATACCTTACTTGGTCAGGTGTAGTTTTAAGTTTATGGAGGAAATAAGCATGTTGTATCTTGACAGTTTTGCCATTAAAACTGAATACTGTACAGTACATTAACTAGAGTTCATGAGGAGCAACTTAAAACTGGAGTCCAGTTCCTTGTATGTGTATACATACTTTCCTAATGTAGCTGATTCTGATTCTGAAAATGCTATTCACAATAAATACAGCCAGCAAGACTAGAATTCTCAAATTATGAGCAAAACCATGATAACAACTTACAGTCAGTTTATTTTATAAAGTCATTAAAATGGCAGTGAAATAACATACTGATGATGTGTGAATACAGTACGATCTGATCTGCTTTCTAGTGGTCAAACTTTTTGACAGGACAGACTTAATTAAACCCACAGTCCCTACTAGTGCCTGGTGTCTTCAAAATCACTTTCGCATCTTCTGGAATATCTCTGGTTCAAAATACTGATGGCTCCTGACATTTTTTGGGACTTGCCAGTGAGGTGGAAACAAAAACTCTGTCACCTGAATAACAGTTGTACCTTTGCATCAACCTGCTCCAGCCTGCACACTGGACAGAACACTCCAGTTTCACTTCACGGCACTGACACTGACACTGACACTGTCACTGCTCAAACCCTGAAGAATATCAGGGGTCAAGTCTTTGGGTGTTGCTACACCAACCTCCTTTTTAAATTTTTTTTTTTCTTTTGCTTTTTTATCAGATAGCACAGTGGAAAATGGCAGAAAAAAATGAGGAGAGGATGGGGAAGTGGCATGCAGCAAAGGTCCCTGGCTGAACACAAACCTGGGATGGAGCAGTTTTGTGGTATCTTAGACCCCAAAGTCACCAGGAAAGAGTGTAGCAGCCAGGTATCAATTGAAGAGAGCAATTTTTGTAACATCTGGTTTAACACAGCAGATGGTCAAGGTAGCTCCATTAGTGACAAGCCTGATTGGGCAGCATCCCAAAACAAGAACAACTGCCTCTGCAAGGAGACTTTAATGTCAGAGCATGACTCCTGGTTGTCTGTCTTGGAAAACATTAGGGTTGCAAAAACAAATGAAAACAGGCAGTACCTCTAGAGTTCTGCACACTCCACAATCTATGAATCACAGATCCCTTTGACTAGTGCAAGCCACAATGCATATTGTCATAGAGACATCCGGGCTCCAATAATCATTTTCCCTGGACATGGGCCAGACGGTCTACCTTAACCACAGGGCTTGACTATATGCTGACAGCAAAGGCCCAGACACACCAAACCTATTAAGAGTAGCAAGTAGCAATGCTGTGCCTTGGTCAAAAAGTTGCACATGAACACACTGCAAAGACTACAGCCAAAGCCAGTCGGCACATACATTCTGCTCCTGCATGAGGAAATAACTCTTCACACTAGCAGACAGCAGTAGTAGACGCTTACCAATGGCCAAACATCAACTTATGGTGGACCGTTGGCATGGTGTGTCAGGCACTTAAGACTACTTATTTTCTCTCACTGGACTGGATAATGCAAGTTCACCAAAAGAAAATCCACCGTTCCAACAGAAGTGCTTGTCTGATGGCCGCACACATCTAAAACTTTTAGGGTTCAACAATTTTCATAACTTTTTAAAACCAAAAGCCAGACACTCATAGTCATTTCATAAAGCAATTGAGCCAGATATGTGGATGTTTAATGGTAGACAGGAATTTAATTTCTCTCTGAAGTTCTTTTTTATCGTTCTTCACACAAATATTTCTGTTACCGAATGCATCACTATTTTTCTTTTATTCAACCTTTATTCAAACAGATAATCTTATTGAGACACAGGGTATTATTCTCAAGAGAAACCTGAGGCCAGATATATAAAAAAAAGCATAAGCATAAAACCATGTGCGCACCTTTTCACATGAACTGGTATCTGTAAGAGAGGACTGTGTGGTGAGAATGTGCTCCTCTTATACCTTCTTCAGAACCTTGGCGTACACTGGGCTTTAGCTGAGATAGCTGCAGGTGATATGAAGGAAAACACTGAATATAAGGTGAAAGATGTAACCTTATAATAAAACATTGTCCTCAGGATTATTGCCAGTTTCACTGATCTTGGTATTATTCTTGCAGGCTGCACAGTGTTCCAAAAATGCCAATCAAAGGCATATTTATAAACTTCATTTTAAATGATTTATGATTCATCATTTTTTTAATTTACATATAAGCCATAATCTTCTTGTTAAAGGAAGTGTGTAAGATTAAAGCAAATTTATGGGCCAGTAGTTTTTGGCCTTATTCCAGAGAGACAATATTTATACTAAGCGACATGGCTGATGAAAATAAATATACCACTAATACTTCCTTTTAAATGCAGCTGTGCATACCCCGATTAATGTGTCCTAACATGATGTTTAAAAAAACAGAGAAGAGTGGAACAGCTGGAGCCACTTGTCATTTTGCTTGTTTGCATCAAAACAGGATTTTTTCAAAGTTTCCACTGTGTGACCATGCGAACACAGCCTCCCTCTTTTCATCCCTTCAGCTACCTTCTTCAGCGAAGGTTTGTTGTTATCCATAAACCTGTTGATGTCCAAGTCTTTCATTATGTTTTGAAGTAGGTGTGTCTCTCCATCTGACTAGAAATGTGGGCTTCTCTTTTGGGCATCTGTACCTCATGCACATTGTTGGTGAGTTGGTTTGTGTACAACGCATTCATAGGAAGGCACAGAGATGACTGTAAACAGTCAAAAGGCTGTGTGTTCAAACTGCGGTGAAAACCCCAAATGTGCTGTATGCATACCTAAAGAATGCCAATAGAATCCAGCTAATATTCGGAAAATGCCAAATTTGGAAAAAGTCCTAATTCGAAATATCTAGAATATGCTGTGTACCTGACTAACATCAAATTCAGTATATTGTCATATTTGGAATAATAGTGGAAAATTAGTGTGCATGTAAACTAAGTGATTTAAAGGTTTAATGAATGCCTGCCGATATGCAAGTGTACTGTATGTTTCAAGATGTTTCTACATGCATTTATGGCTTACTGTGGGTGTGGATATACTGTAAGGCTTGTGCAAATGCACCCAGCACCACAATAATTGAAATTTAAAAACAGATCAGGTATATCTGCAACTTTATAAATCTGACAAAAATAATGCATATGCTCATTTTTGTCTCTGTACAAACACAGAGTCTTAGTCACAAATCTACACAGAGTTTTATGCACTGGCCCGTGGTCAAGACAACAGCAATATGGTACAAAGTTACAGATAAGGCTATGAATGCCTTTAAGGAGATATTGTCCAAAAGTATGCACAGTTATTCACATTTAAACAATCATCACATCTCAACCCTCTCTATGATGGCAGGCTTTTCATGCTGCGTTCGTGTGTGGCGATTCAGAACAGCTATAAACACTTTTGCCTTCAGACAAGGTCATCTGACAGGTCATATGAAGTAGTTCGCTCAGAGCATAACCCCGATTTAGATCAGCACCCAGACACCTGCTCATCCAGAGCCTTTGGGGGGCCCATAGATGATGCACTAGATACCCGCAAGAAAGTCCAACAAGGAAGTACAGAGAGTACTTATTGCCTCGATATAAGATGCTCATCCTATATTACTTTTGATGACCATCAAATTTTAATTAAATACTACGTTTGTGGTCCACTGTCACAGACCTCTCACTTGGCAATTCAATCAATGAGCTCATTGGCAAGGTCACAAAGGCAAAAAGATTGTGCAACATGTATAACATTAAAGGTACTATGCAGCAAGTTTCCGTCTTTCAACAGTATCGCCTCATTTTGGAACAAGCTTTGTCTGCTTGGTGTTTCAGCTCACTATATTTGCGTTTTTTTGGCGCTATTTTTGTAATTTTTGTAGCTTCCCTTTGGATGTGTGCTGCTTACAGAACCTGGTTGCTACCACTTTATTACTGTATACTGTCATGGCTACATATCAGTGTGGACAGACATGGATGTAAACTGTCATCGCAACTTGACAGCGAGGTCCTAATTCCAGTTTTCTTTTCATTTTGTTACGGTTGGAAAGATCCTTGGCACAGCAGACAGGTGAGGTCGGGACTTTAATATATGGAGGCCTGCTGCAAAGAAGTATTTGACCAAATGCCTCTCCTTCTTATCCATTTTATCCTATTAGACATTTGTGATACATTTTACCATGATTAGCATATGGATTCTTGAGTTATGGCCAAAAACATATTTTGAGGTCACAGTGACCTTGACCTTTGACCACTAAATTCTAGTCAGTTCATCCTTTATTCCAAGTGGACGTTTGTGCCAAATTTGGGGAATATTGTGTTCAAGAAAAAGAGACTGATGCAAGGTCACAGACTTTGGCCTATGACCACCAAAATGAAATTCGTTAATCGCTGAGTCTAAGTGGACATTTGTGCCAAATTTGAAGAAATTCCCTTATGGCATTCTTGAGATACCTTGTGAACAAGAATGGGACTGACGGACACCCTAAAAACATATTGGCCCGGGCCATTGCTGTCACCTACATGGAGTCATAAGGCAATGCAGGCAGGGGGCAGGGTCTCTGCAGATAAATGGACTACCTTACACTAAAATGGGTCTTAAGTAATGATTCAGAGAGACTATTTGTGGCAGTCTATACATTGATTTTTAGGAAAATCCTGCATAGAATACCTATAATAACTACCTAATAACAATAAAACTGTAAAAACTTTATTTATGTGCCCCAAGTACTCTGCTGTATGCTACTATGCTACTCTAGTATCCTGGGCACTGTACGCCTTTAAGAAAACAGTGTCCCCCTTGCATCAACCAGAGTTGTAGCCCCGTCCATTCATCCATCTATCCTTCCATCCTTCCTTCCTTCCTGCCTTCCTTCCTTTGCCAGATCCAGCTGATATAGTCAACACATGTAACTGCATGAAAAAGAAACAGGATTCCAAAAGATATGTTTAGGAAGCTGGAGAGCAGGCAGAAAACTTCTGGTAGCACACTTCATGTTTAATAGCGTCTGCTAGCATTATCCGAAAGCTGCAAACATTTCCACTGAACTTATAGAAGGCAAGATCCACTTGACTGTCACTGATGTCTGCCATCAAGGGCAATAAAGCTGGCAGAAGAAAGATGTGAATGACGCAAAGCTGCTCAATACAAACCTCATGCAGCATTCAACCCCAAGTGGAGTTGGTCGGGCCTACAGCTATTTATTGTTATATATTGCTGTGCAACAGCGTGCTGTATGTACGAATGAATCATTTTGTGAGAAAAGCAGCAAACTTAGGAGCAGTCGGTCAAAAAATTCTACCCAAGTGAAACTAATGGGTCCACCAAAGAGTGCACATATACAAGCAAACCAATCATCATCACAGCATCAAGCAGTTATATGACACGACTCACCTGTGCTTAGCTCTCCATCAGGCTGCTGCTTCTGCTGCTGCACCGTGCTGTCATGCAAGTCTTAATGCTTTATTCAACCACTTTCCTCTTAGCTCCACCTGCTATGGTCGGTTTTTATGTACCACCAGGGGATTATGCACTCCTGGTCAAAGTCTATTGCAAGTGCAGCAGTTAGCCATAAAAGCAGATCTAGCCTCCCCTATAGCCATGTTTTCACCATCAATAAACCTTTTAATATTAATTTGTGAGTATGAGCATGTAGCTGTTGCTTTCATGAGCCATGAGTTACATTTTTACATGTTTCTAAAATGATGAAAAATTAAATTCAGACAAAGTAGACATCATAATATAGCACCTAATGGAACCTAAGAGGGCCTTTAGAGCATCAACCTGGAAAGCTATAAAAATGAACTGTACTGCCTGTCAATTTCACTGGGCAGGATGTGGAAACTCAAAGCTCTCCAAACTGCTCTGACTACTAATGGAGCCTCATAATTCCAAACTCTCTGTCCGCTCACTTCGGAGAATAGAACAGAAACTCAGTGGATACAATTCTGTTTTTACTTCCTTTTAATAATGCATGAAAGTGAATAGATTCATTTTCCCTCTCTGTTCAATATTTAAGTGCACAAGGCTACCACTGATCCTTAGTGAATCTGTGCTGCTGTTTATGCTGCATTGAGTACCTCCTCAGTAAGTGTCCCAATATCCCACTCTTGCTTCTCTGACACCATCTAAGACAGAGGAGTAATATTGTATGGATTCCCTAGTAAAAGGGTACTGGGCCAGTGGATAATTTCCCTGAGCCGGCGCTTTTGAGGATCAGCCAGCAGGGGTATTAAGCAGAGACATGGTTAGGTTGGTGAATTGAACCCCATTACAGCTGGATCAAGTCACTCTCTCTCTCTCTCTCTCTGTCTAAAGCATCCATGTTATTTAATATTTCACTTCCTGTACCTGCCACATGTGTCCTGTATTGCCTTGTTGAATAAAAAGCAGTGCACATGTTTGTTGTTTTAGTACATTTGGTGGGAAATTGTGCCATTTATAAGAAATTGAGAACTCATATTAGGTACCATTTTCACAGTACTACTGTAAATGAAGAGCGTTTGTACATTTTCAGTGAGTTTGAAACCTCATACTTAGACAGATTAAACTTGCAGTCTCCTTGGGGAAACTGGAAGGATAGTGTTTCAGTATAGGAGTAAAATGATAGAAAGTAGTTAATGAACAGAATAATAAAAACATGGAAATGCTCTTATTAAAATCCTTTCATGGACAATTTGAAATGTTAATGCTTTGTGGTCGCTTGAGTCCCTTAATGATAATATATTATGATAGCTGTTGCTAAACACAAAAACCCACCCTCCAACCGCAGATGACAGAGAAGAAACATGTAAACAGAGGAGGTAATGTGAAACTGCCATAATGCAAACATGAATCAGGAGTAAGACCAAATCAATTATGATACATTCACATTTAATCGAAATTAAAAAGAGGGACTTTGTGGCTGTTTGTGGTGATTTTTTTTTTTTTTTAGTGAGAGTGTTTCAGAGGAAGCTCCGGATATAGTCCTCATACAGTACCAACATGTGTTTTCAAGAACAGCCTGTATGAGTGTTTAATGAACACCTCCATAAAGCTGGTGGACCTGCAAGAGACAATTAAAAAAATTGTAAAAATTGAAGCAGCAGAGGTCAGGATACTTACTATTAAGAAGATGTGCATTTGCCTCCCCCTACCCATGAAAAAGCATGAGAGTAACAGAGGACTTTTATTTTGATAAAAAAGAATGACCTTAGCACCATAAACTGATGCATAAAAAAGGCACACACTGGTGCATAAATAATTTCCAGAATGCAGGACAGTGTTGCTCAAAATTTTGTGGCAGAGGACCCCCAAACCCATCGCTGCATATGTACCCCCCAGTGTTGAAACAGCAGCTAGGTGAGATATTTGTCAAGCCCCCAAAAACCTGGATCCTACATTTCCCACAATGCACATACAACTGTTTTCACTAGATGAATAAAAATCTCTGTGACCATTAAACTGAAGTTGATGCGTAAAATTGGTGGAGTGTGGAGCAATTAAAAACTAACTGGATAAGGTCAGAGAGAGATTGTCACAGATTGTCATTATTAGACGCTTCTCCTTTAAATGACAGCTTTTCATACTTCAGAAGACATAATAGAAGAGGGGTCAGAATTGTAATTATTTTTCTAATAGGTTCACCTTAATCAAATGCTTTTTTCAGTCTATATCCAGTGTGACTGTTTATCACCCCATTCAGCATTACACCAGTATTCTAATCTAAATTTTCTGATTTTATGTAAATTGTTTTCACTAGTAATAATTTACTTTTCTAATTTTCATTTCCAGTAATGCTTTTACTGATTGAAGGGCAATAGAACTTGTTTGCATCAGTGTGCAACTACATCCCCATTTTGATATCTTCATTACATTTTTTCATTGGTTTATTTTTTACTTTTCTTTATTCTCCTACTTAACAGTGTTGATTCATTTCATTCTATTATGTTAAGCACTTTGGGCAATAAAATGCCGCTCTTTCTACTACTAATAGTAATTATGGTAATCGCTATCAATGTAACAAGTGTTTACTATATTTCTTTTTCTAAGTCCACATTCTAACTCAGAAATAATGCACCATGGAGATGAGATGTTGGACTTTCAAGACTACAATCTTGGAAGCAGCTCCACAGAGCTAAGGTTGGGTTAAGCTGACAGTTGCCTCTTATTTTATTTGCTAACTAGATTTGCTGACCATGGCTGCTCTCAATAGTGTTTTTTGAAGGTGCGATGGGTGTTAAGATGACCACATAAGTAGTCAACCTGACGTTTCCAAACACTGTGAATCATTTTGAAAGTTATTCCCGTCATTACTTCAGTTGATTATATGTGGTAAGCTGGCGAGGCAAGACACAGAAAGACAATAATGGACATCAATTCATGCTGCCTGAATCGGAAGCAGGTGACATTTTCAGTGTATACTATGAGTAAACAAGATTTGGATTATTCACTTGCCCTACCACCTCTTTGCATTGCTTTGGTGGTCAATCTTCAAGTTATTTGCTCTTTTTAAGGATGCAACACACACACACACGCACACACACACACACACACACACACACACACACACACACACACACACACACACACACACACACAAAGTTTAAGTCCAGTGAGGAGCTTTGCTGCACCTCTCTCTCCCCCTCATTTTCTGTCAGTTCTAGCTATTTGATAAAGTCATCAAATATGCCCAAAAACCCGGCTAAACCAATCGTTCACGGTGAGAATCACTTGAACAGAAATCATACAAAAACTGCTCAGGAAATGTGGTGTATTATGCACATGATAATCATATGCAGTTGCTGTGTGGTTTTCAAAAACTATTACAAAAATTAAAATTAAAATTAAAATAAAAATGTGTTGCCTTCATTATCTTGAAATGACTGTGATGTATTCATTAAGATTTAGTTGGAATTGTATGCAATGGAATGCCACTACTGCCAAAAGCAGTTTGTTTAAGCTGTTTATATGATTGCTTTTACAGATAATTTCTTATAATGACGCTGTTTACATAACTATTCACTTAGTTGTAGAATTATTTTTTCTACAAAGATAATTTGTTGATGACTCTCCACATCACAACTGACCAAAGCAATTATGGATAGAACTCTGGTTAATCAAATTATGTTGAAATTAAAACATGACTTTTAAATTGAAAATGTAATGCACTATTGCCAGACAAATTGTTAGGATGGAAATGATGCACGCAGTGAGCCGGTATTTTTGGATGAGGATACGGGCCATCCTGAGGACATTCAGTAATGAAGAGAGTCAACTTTTAATTAGTTCAAGACTTTTCCACTGGTCTATGTATATCTATTCCCCATGGATGTCACCATCTCTTACCTGATAGTTTGCACTGCATCCTGGGAGAAAAAGCTCAAATCAAAAGGTTCAGCCAGGACAGAATCACAGATATTTGTGTGGTCATTCTGCAGCAGCCTTATGTGGGTTGCACATCCATCCATCCTTCCATTTTCTAACCGCTTATCCTCTTGAGGGTCGCGGGGGGGCTGGAGCCTATCCCAGCTGACATTGAGAGAGAGGCGGGGTACACCCTGGACAGGTCACCAGACTATTGCAGGGCTGACATGTAGAGACACACAACCATTCACACTCACATTCACACCTATGGACAATTTAGAGTTACCAGTTAACCTATCCCCAAATCTGCTTGTCTTTGGACTGTGGGAGGAAGCCGGAGTACCCGGAGAAAACCCACACTGACACGGGGAGAACATGCAAACCGTGCCGCCCTTGGGTTGCACATGATTTCATCAAAGTAACCAAAATGGAGCAACATTTGATGCAGCAATTTAGAGCCGTGGTTCTCAAAGTTTTGATGACTGGGTGCCAGCATATGATTCAATGTCACATCAGAGGTGTGGACTTGAGTCTTAAATTTTATGACTTTAGACTCCATCTGATGAAATAAAAAAGACTTGCAACACGATTTGGAGTTTAACACCAAAGATTTGTGACGCTACTTTGACTTGAGCCTGAAAATACCTTTTCCCAACCCAAAGACTAAAAAATAAGCGTGTAACAAATTAGTGTATTTCTCTTCATTTCCTGTTGTTTTTCTCTTATATGTAATTAGCAATTGAGCTCCTAAATGATTAGCGCCACTGCTACAATCTAAAAAAATCTTCCCATACACAATTAACTTGCTATCTCTACTTAAACAGAGTAGGTGATGAGCAAACAACACCTCAGATAAGGGTGTTAGGATTGACCAGCCACAGATCGTTATCAGCAAATATTTGTTCTAAAGAGTTTGAAGGCCAATCAAAAGAGACAATCAGATGACGCAAAAAAAAATTACACAATTTCTCTGCACGCTGCCAAAATAGCTTCACTGGTCTGATTCTTCTGACAAACTGTTGCTCACACTGAATATTCACTGTTACATTAATGGTGTACTGGTAACCCCCAGTTCATACACGTCCAGCTCACTGCCTGTCTTAGATGCAGAGACAGATCTCTCGCCACTCTCCCCACACACAGACACAGACACAGACAGACACACACACACACACACACACACACACACACACACGCACACACACCTACACACACACACACACACACACACACGCACACACACACACACAACGCACTTTTGTAGGGGCTCCACAATCCAAAACGTTTATCATTTGTACTTTGATCCTCCAGCAACTTCATCCTCAACTCCTCAGCTTTGCTAAGCTTGTCTGTCAGTTGCAAGAGGCATCATTTGGTTATGTTTTTATTGACCAAATTATGTTACGCGTACTTTTTTGTATATTAACAGGTGGCAACTAAAAAAATTATCACAAAATAATATTGAATTGACAACAATATTTTTTATCACAGTTATTTCTAGACATATTGTCGAACAAAAGTAGTTATTGCAACAGGCCTAGTTTTGATGCCATCACTCATAAATGTCTTTGAAGAATTCTGACACAATTTTTAGGTAAATGGTATCTGTGTTCCACTTGTCAATAGTCAGCAGTTGTTTTTATAATCAATATTAGAGTCACAATATTGACTGAAACGCTAGATGCTCCCACATGCAGGAGCAACTGTAACAGCATATGCGGTATGTGAAGCATTTAATCAAATGTAATTCAACATCTTCAGCGTGTCAGCTGATGTGCTAAATATCTTCTGGGGGCACAAAACCAAACTTACACACTTCTAAATCTACTAATGTTAATATAATTATTATAATTATTATAATTATTATTTCATTTAGACATTAAACATGCAAGAAACATAAAATCCAAAAAAGGTCTTACAAATTTAGAAAGAGACTGTTGAATGACATTTTTTCAATGAATTATACGTTTATAACAAGACAGGACAACAACAGTATTTATTCTGTTTGGTGCTGGTTAATAGTGCTATCTGCTATGAAAGTGCAATATCAGCACTTCCTTCTTTTATGATAAAGTTCAGTCCCACTTGTTTTAATAAATTTGTTTTACTGTAACTTAGAAATACTAATTTAAAAACTAATACTAAAAGCATATTTGTAAAACCATTTTATTACTCTGTTGTTAGAATGGCATTACATTTGGTGAAGAGCCTATTATGGCTTGTTTAGGACCCGAAACTCAAGGTGTAGGACATGGCTTGGCTTTGCTTTGCTTAGCCTGACTTGTGACTTGACTCAGGACTTGCCTGTCTTGACTTGAGACTTGAGTGGAAAGATTTGAGACTTGCTTGTGACTTGCAAAACAATGATTTGGTCCCACCTCTGAGTCACACAGAAAGTCGTCGGATTTGTAATTGGTCTCATATTGTCATTTAACATAAAATTCCTTGAGCACTGAATTCATCTGTTTGCAGGTAAGAGATCATTTTATCTTTCCCCCAGAGGTCTGACAAGTTATTACGTTTTTCCTAAAACCTCTTTTTCTCCTCAACCATACAGTCTTTGTTTCCATGATGGCTTTTACATCTCACTTCCACATTAAACTGCTGAGTTGTTCACCAAAATCACTACCTTTAGCTAACAGCACTCGCAAAGATGATGGAGTGTAGTTCCTGTGACACTCAAGCGGTGCCAAGCAACTAAATTGGTATCTGAATGTGATAGGTATTTTTGGTTTGATCCAGTATCCATCAGTGTGGTGCATTAACGCTCTAAAAGAGCGTGTTAATTGAATGTGCTCATATTTTTGGTGACTGATAAACTGAATGCATTAGTTTTCAACTTTTGAACTTAAACATAAGTGTAATTCAGTCTCGAGGCAGTTAAGAGCGCTCATTTTATGACACCAAAGGATTTACTGCCGACACAACACAGTGTTGCGAGAGAGAGAGAGAAAGAAAGAGAGACAGAGACAAAGGCAGGTGTGCGAAACAAAGGGCCATTTGGCCTACAAAACAAAATGGCTGACAACAGACAACTACAGGATGGCCAAATCAAAGCTGGCTTCAGAGCAGGAGGAGATTTGTCTGACCGTGTGGTCAGGACAAAGATAAAAGAAATTAAGCAGGAACTTTGAGTTGCCTTTTTGGGTGTACCTCTGTTGAAAGCCAATTTGTAAGTGAGTCTATGTGTATGCGATTTGCGTTGCAAAGAATGTGGATTAGTGCAGAAGATGTTTGGTTGCATGCAAGACTCTGTGAAAAGCATTAGCAAACTAACATCACTTAGCTTTGGCGAAGCCAACTAACCAATAACCTCTCTGCAAACAATTACAACAATAACTCAGTGAACAGCATTAAATTGCAACTGACGAAGTTAAACAGTCTTGCTTAGCCTGTGCAGCTGTGATAAAGCTATGCCCAGTTGTTACATTACCAGTCCTTGAATGGTTGGAGGGAAGAGTTGGTTTGTTGTGTGCTGCTTTTGTTAGCTGACAGAGGAAGGCTGGAAAGAGCTGTGGCTCTAGAAGCAGTCTTTGTTGTGTCCTTGTTCCGAAGGTGCAGATCTGAGGAAGCCGGTCACTCGGGCTCCTTGGTTCTCGCTGGAAAGTTAGTTGCAGCTTGCGTTTGGCACACTATTTTCTCTGGTCTCCAGGTTTTGCTCCTGCTGTGAGCAAGGACAAGTTTTGGTCCAGAAGAAAAAGAACAAAAGTCTGTAAAGCAATTGCCCCCCCCCCTTTCGACGGTTTGTGGGTAAGAATGAGGATCTGAGCTGGTCAACAGCTCTGGAGGAAGAGCAAGACTGAGTGAGAAAGCAGGACTTCTCTACTTGAATACATCCTTATTTATCTTGCTTCCATGACCTAGCACCCTCCTTTACATGTCGTTGAAGTAGAGTCTGTAGTGTGTGGGCTTGAGTTACTGAGTTTTATAATGTCAATGAGCGTTACACCTGCAGATCTATATGTCCTGTTCACATTCTGCAGTGAGAGCAGAGCTGATAGACACTGAGTTATCACCAAATGCTGATATGAAGAGCGTTGCTGACTGCTGTCATGAATATGTTTTGCATGGTAAAATGACTGTAATGGGACTGTTATTGTGGAAGAATACAGTGTAAACTCATCCAAGCATTTAAGACATTTTTTGGTCTCAGGCAGTACTTGAAATTTGAGTTTATATGCAAGGCTGGCAAAGTGATTATTCGGGGTCATGGAAATGTTACCGATCAGCTTTAGGGATTAGCCTTAGATATGAGCATATTGCTAGAAGAAGTGTTAATAGTTGGCACTAGCACTAAAGGCCATTTGGAATTAGTAAAGTAAGTGTGTGAAATACAGGGGGTCTAAGAACCCCTAATTTACACCTAGGACACCCTGAAGATGTCAAAACCTCTGTTATATCTTATGTCTCAGGACTTATTTATCTAACAGAGAAAGAAAAGCTCTTTTACAGTCCTTAAATCTTGAAACAAAATAATGAAATATGGTATTTCTAGAATGGCTAGTCTGCTAGTCTTACTAAACTGTAAACCTCTCCAAACAACTCACATGTGTCAAAAAGAACTCAAGGTAATTTCACAGTTGAAGCCCAGTGTTGTGTCAAAGCGCTAAAATAACAAATTAAGATATCCATTCTGAGCCAGCTGTGTTTAGTGTTACGTACAATCTGTACTAGAAACACCAGTAAATGTATGAACAACATAAAACAGAGCTTCTGTTTTTTTAATGTATTTATCTGTTGGATTTTTAGTCCAAGGCGGCACGGTGGTCTAGTGGTTAGCACGGTCACCTCACAGCAAGAGGATTCGATCCCAGGAGGGAGCCCTTCTGTGAGGAGTTTACATGTTCTCCCTGTGTCAGCGTGGGTTTTCTCCGGGTACTCCGGCTTCCTCCCACAGTCTAACGACATGCAGGTTGGGGTTAGGTTGATTGGTGACTCTAAATTGGCCGTAGGTGTGAATGTGAGCATGAATGGTTGTCTATGTGTTAGCCCTGCGATGGTCTGGGATAGGCTCCCCCCCGTGACCCTCAAGAGGATAAGCGGTTATGGAAATGAATGAATGAATGAATGAATTTTTAGTCCCTTATGTGTCCCTGTATTGCCCAGTAGAGAGTGCAGGACTCTGGACAGAGGATGAAAAATGTCTTCCCATTTTGCAAATTTTTAATGACTTTTTGTTGTTATTGTTGTTTTTGCTGCATGTCACAACAAGTCCTCTTGCCCATATGACCACAAAAGTCCTATGTTCCTACCTCTGAATACAACCCAAAGGAATGCGTCCTCAAGTAGCGCACCCACTGGTTGGTGACAGAATACCTTTAATGGCTGTTAAAGGTCACAGTTTTAAACTCGTGGAACACTTTCAGTTGCACTAAAGCTATGTGGTTAGGTTTATAAAAAAATATCATAAAAAAGTATGTATGATTACAAATCTCCTGTGACATACACCAAGGGAAATCACAATCACAAACGTCATACCACATTTCATTGTTAAAATAACTCTACGTCCACTTCTGCCTTCTTTGCTCCTGTAATAGTTACTACAGCCTCGAGGGGTCACCATGTGACCAAAAAACATAAACATAGGTCGTAAATTCTTCTTGACCACCAGTGTGGACCTGTGTGAAGTTGGCACCCCATATGATGAAAATATGAATAAAATTATTTCTGTTTGTTTGTGCTTATTTGTACAGGCAACACAGGAATTTGTGCTCAAGATATATATATGCTCGTTTTAGATATATTAAACATTTACTTGTCTGATGACCTTAGGTCACCCAGCACCCCATCAATACCCAAATGACTCAAAAATAGTTGGAATCGTTTCAGACTCGTTTGTTCCTATTTTTGCAGGCAAAATTGATATTTGTGCTTGATTGTATTTTACGTTATTCAGAATTAAATATCTGACATGTGATGTCATCAGCACCCCATTGACGCTCAAATGACTCGAACATGGTTGGAATCGTCTCAGCATCGTTTGTGCCCTATTAGTGTACGCAAAATTAATATTTGTGCTTCAGCATTAAATATTAATATATGACGTGTGATGTCATCAGCACCCCATTACCGCAATGTGGTTGTATTTTGGAGTAGGGGAGTCTCATATATAATGGTGTAGGATCAAAAAAAGTCTCTGTTGTCATGTGGCTACCCATTTGAATATTTTGTCAATCTGTATGCTCCTCACAATATCTTATTGTAATCTCATAGCATATCAATGTGACCTTAGACACTGTTTGTGTGTTAGGGTTGCATAAAAACATTGCTAAAAGACAGGCAGTTGGCTTACAAGGCTCTATCAGCCTGCATGAACCAGCTAGGTTTCCAGTGACACCTAGTCAGCAGAGATTAACAGAACAAGCTTGACTACCAAGATTAGCTAATAAATGCATTTAAATACATAAGAGACTGTCAAGCTCTAAAACGAGAGATCTGTGTGGAGCATAGACAGTTATATTCATACAGGTGTGAAAATGTGTTTGTTGTAGGTTTAATTTGATTTCTGTAGTTTTGTAAAGAGACCGTAATTGAGTTTAGGTGTAGTGTGAATTCTCACAATTCAATTGTGTCCTTACTGTTAATGTGAAATCTAACACAGTCTGGCACAATTCTAAGCGTGCTGAATAAATGAGAATAACAAAAGAAAAAGTGGATTTTGACAGTCTAGCACAATTCTAAGAGTGCTGAAAAAATGAGAACATAACAATATGAAGTGCATTTCGACAGTAATCCTACAATGTGCCAAAAGTTCTTAAAATATTCATACCAGACAACATGCATTCCTTCTCATGAAATATATCTTACCGTGATTTGGAGTCATCAGTGCCTCTGGATTGGCTTTCAAACAGGTCAGGAGTATGACCGCCTAACAAATGGAAATCCTTGCATTCTCTCAAGGACAATCACGTCACAGTCCTTGAAACTTTTTGTATCTCTGTCTTTTCACTGTATTTTCCCGGAAGATCACAAAGCATTACCATTGATTCGGGGGATATATTTGGGCCAGTGGGCTCCCATGTCGTTTCTCTGGGACCATCACCATCGTCATCATCATCATCATCATTGCTGTGATGGGACTGTTGTTCTGCCTAAGTGACTCCATTTGGCCAATTAGCCCATCGCCAGGAAGTGCTCCTCTATTATTTTTCTCCCCTCCGCTCTGATGAAACAATGTCAGGCAGAAGCATTTGTTAGCTGATTATACTACCGTGACATTCAACCGCATGACTCTGTTTAGAGCGACAAAATCTCATAAAACATGTAGTGGAATGAGAGTCGACAGTTGGTGATAGATTGAGGGAGAGAGAGGGGGAAAGACAGCGAGAGGACTGAGTGTGTTCGCCCTTGGCTCCATGCGGCAGATTTTACAATAACAATTAGAGTGTGTGAGATATAAAAGCTAATGATCAGGTCTGTCATATTTGCATATGCAAAGAGCAGTGGGCTGATTGCTTGCACGAAACGGCACTTAGAGAGCGTAATTAGAGAAGTCTGGCGGTGGTGATGTCGACAGCCAGAACAGTGGAGAGATTCCCTCTTAATGAGGCTTGTCACGGTACGCTCTGCCTCAAGTCTCTGCTCCGTGATCTGACACACACACACACACACACACACACACACACACACACACACACACACACGTTCACACATTCACACAGATACACACGCAAACACACACTTTAACCCCTGTCTACAGTCTGTAACCCAGTTTATAACACATTTTACTTTACTTACTCATGAAAGTCTGCAGCTCCACAAACGCTCACAGGAACCAACACACACACACACACACACACACACACACACACACACACACACACACACACACACACACACACACACACACACACACACATACACACACACTTTCAGACCAGTCGTCAGAGAATTGTATGTTTCTGCAAGCTACATTTTTACGTATCATATCAACAGTTATAAAGTGACATAATCCTGCCTTGTTCCTGTGCCAAAGACGCCGCGTCCCAGTGGCTCCAAGGACTACAGACCTGTGGCATTGACCTCTCACATCATAAAGACCCTGGAGAGACTCGTCCTGGAGCAGCTCCGGCCCATGGTCAAGCCACTCTTGGACCCCCTCCCATTCACCTATCAGCCCCGACTTGGAGTGGAGGACGCCATCATCTACCTGCTCAACTGCATCTATGCCCAACTGGACAAGCCAGGATTTTCTATGGGTCTGTGGTGGCCAGTGCTAATCTCTATGCTGTTGTTTGCTTGGGCAACAGGCTGAGGGTGGCGGACGCCAACAGTCTCAAAAAACTGATCTGCAAGGCCAGTGACATTGTGGGAATGGAGTGTGACTCTCTGATGGTGGTGTCAGAAAGGAGGATGCTGTCTAAGCTGCGAACTATCTTGGACAATGTCTCACACCCACTCCACCAGATGCTGGTCAGGCACAAGAGTACTTTCAGTGGGAGCCTCATACCACCAAAATGCACCACTGAGTGCCACAAGAAACCATTCCTGCCTGTGGCCATCAAACTGCACAACTCCTCCCTCTGAGTGGCCCTTAGACTATTTCACCCACTGTCTACAACTTAACCGGTAAATTATGTAAGGGATAATGCCCGACGAGGTGTCCATTATCAGAAATAAATGGACGATGTGGAGGTGTGAACCGTCTGATGCGAAGCTGATAATGGACACCTCGAAGGGCATTATCCAGCTTATACCATGGTCACTTACGAAAGAAATAAATATTAAATCAATTATTAATACGTTAATGTTGTTTTTCACTGTTAAAATTGTGTAAGTTTTTCACAAGAAGTGGCTGAGTGGACTATTTAATATCTCTTGTTGTGACGCGTTGCCAAGGTAACCGGCTCTGGCCAAAGAACCTGCAGCTCGGTCGGCCGCAGCTGTTATATTATTTCTGTTGCCATTGTTACCAACTTGCGTTTGAGCCAGCGCAATAATTTAGAACAATCAGGCTATTTGACCGGAACTTTTTTATAGGTGTCCTACAACACTTTTTAACGGACACCCTGCAGCCAATCAGAATCGAGTATTCACCCAGACCATGGTATAAAACATATTTATTCAACAGTTCACTGCTGACTTAATACAATAATCCATGCAATAACTAACAGTGTACATAATCCTTAATTTTTCTTATTTTCATTCTGTATCTCATCCTATAGTCTATTACAGTGCATATGTATAATAACAAGTCTGTATAATATGGAGCTTTTTTCCTATCTTTATTCAAGAGAGTGGTATATCAATTTGAGAGCATTATTTATTGATTTTACGTTCAGATTTTTGTCCCTCAAAACCCTGCCCTTGCACTCAAATAGCCTCTGCTATGTAACAATCCTGTCAAAATCCCAGAGCCAATAGAACGCCAGGTTTATTGTTGATCAATGAAATGATCCCTGCCTCCTTGCGGGCATGCTCGCTTTAGTTTTAGAGCGTCCTGTCCGGGTGGGTACTCTTTAACCCGGTTCATCCACTCCCAACATGTTTACAATATGTGAAACCTTTCTAATAGAGCAGACTTTGACAGCAATGGTACACATCATTTGAATACCTAATAAAAATAATTTGAAGAATACATATACACACACATATATAGACATGATCAGTATTATATATATATATATATATCATACTATAACTAACATCAAATGCATTATTAACAACATCTCAGAACATTTCCAACCATGTTTGTTGTGACAAAAGCAAGAATTTTTTAACAACCTGTCAGGACATCTCCAGCCGTGTTTGTTGCAACAAAAGTGACTATGTTTTAATGAAAAGAAAACTACAACAGTATTTTTAATGCAACGTCGGGACATTTCCAGCTGTGTTTCTGGCCCCCAAACTAGGCATTTTCAGCCAAAACACGATTTTTCCTTGAAGCTAACGCTAACTTTTTTTTGTGTGTGTGTTTAGATCTAACCACATGTTAACCACATCTTTGTCATAGCATAAAATTGAAATTTGAAATGTAGGCTAGAGGAACATAAACTTTCAAGGTACCTGCTAGAAATGAAACATACAAGTTTTTCAGAAACATACAATGCCAAAATTTATTCTAGCAGTTGGGTTCACACTTTTAGTCAAAGCAGGCACACATGCAGAGATGAACTCATCCAGCTATCTTAGGATATTCAGACTAATTACAGGACATGCTGAAATGAAACAGAGCTCCTATAAATGTCTTTCACATTCTCCTGCTGAAAGGGAGTGATGATTTTTTTTCATTTTTATGTTGAAAAATATTTTCTTTGCCTGACTTGCTGCTGGCACTTTTTTTTTTTAAATAAAAATGTCTTTCCCTATTATTACTTTTGTCTCTTCATCCATGGTGGCCGTTACTACTTCCGCTGTTTATTCCAAACAAACTAGAGACTAAAAACCTGTCAGTTTCATGGCAGCGGCAATTTTTTCTGGCTACCAGGCACTGTGAGCCAAACTCATAAAGCTCTGTGGTTATTCAAGGCTTAATGACTGTGTGCACAAAAGCTGAAGTACACACATTTATAAACTCCTGTATTCAGAGTGTGCTGTGTTAAACTTTTCAATCATTGTGAAATTTTGTGAACATGTACCAGAATAGCTCCCATTCCCATAGCTGTCATTCATGAATGTCCACTCACATCATTTTTAGCTAGTTTTGACATTAACAGGTCTTTTTCTGTCCTTGGTCCCTGAGGCAAAACCAACTAAAGCCTACTTTGTCAGTATGCAGTCATTATAGTACGCTACATGTATATGCCTGACAAGCGACCTCAACCTCTTGTGGTCCTATGAATAAGGACTGAAGCCTGTCCAACCAATCACCAGACAAGAGCATCGATATTGGATGATTTTTAAATCCCTGACTGACATTCAACGACCAGTGACCACATTTAAAAAAAAGTCTCCCTTCCTATTTCGTGCACTGCAACTTCAGCATGGTTAAGGTTAGAAAAGATGGAGGTTGTGGCAAATAAGCTATGGTTAAGATGTATTAAAGGTTAGCACAAAGGTTAAGGAAAGATCATGAGTGAGAGATCATGGGTAAAAAATGTATTTGTTAAAGGACATGGAGAGACTGTGTTCATGGTTTAAAAGTAAACTATTGTTGAATGTTTGTAGGAAATGGAATGGAAACAGCAGTCTCTGATTTGTTAAAATTTAGTTGGACTGCGTTGGCCATAAATGTAAAAACATAATATATATAGGATCTAAATCTGCAATTTTGTTCTTTTTTTTCCACCAACCAATTTCTGTCCCTTTCTTACTTCCCATTCCAAGTGATTCTTGGCTCATTCAGGAAAAATATACAGCTATAAAATCACAGTTATTATTATCAGTCCTATATCATAAGCCAGCGCCCACGCTCTCGCTCTCTCTCTCTACCTCTCGCATCCCTGCTGGGAGAAGCTAAGACACGAGAAAGAGATGGGGACAAGCGAGGGATGCAAAACGCCGCAGAAAACATGTTTTTAAGAGAAATTACGCCTCCTGTCTTCTGAAGTGTCATCTGAAACAACATCCATTTTTGAGGGATCAGCTGTCAAAATACCAATAAGGGCACACAGATATTGCTATCATCTCTCTGTATGTTTATATATGTTTAAACATTCTGACAAACATTTGCACATTTATTAAAACATTGCTGTCTTACACCATGTTCACGTTACTCATACCACAGTGTGAACTCAGATGCTACTGTAAATCCACCCATTTGTAACACATATTTCCAATTAGGTAATTATTTGCATCTGCAGTTGATGATATTCTGTTTGCAAATTCATTATTCTAGAATCTATGATTGCAGTGTTTTATAGTGTTTTGCAGAAATTGCTTGTTAGCTCAGATGTTTTAGACAAAGTAAATTATGTAATATCTCACATGGAACTATAGTTTCTACCAGACACAGAGGGATCTTCAGCCTCACATGTGACTGAATGGATATAATGATAGACAAGTAAAAAGTGTTACTTGACAACCATTAAAGAGAACATATTCTCCTCCTCTACCCGACTAATATCATCAGTGATACGCATTAAAAGGGGAAATAATAAAAGATCATGAAGAGAAAAATCTTTCTAAGGAATGGAGAAAGTTGTACATCATTCTTTTGTTTTAATGAGATGGTGAATTCATATAAAACTGTAGTAATGTTGTGATGTGGTATTAAATCAGCTCCAGCATCCGGCCATTAGTAGATTTCCAATAAAGGGGTGTGCTGGTCTGATGAAAAACTTCTCTGAAGGTCACTCTTGTGTATCCTGAGCAGGAACAAGAGGTGATGATGGCAGACCAAACAATTTCCAGGTCAAGCAATCAAATAAACAATCAGTCAAATAAGGGAAATAGTATGGATCCGGTTACTCTCTCACCTGCTATCTCTCCCCAGGTAAAATCGTTTGTTGCCTCCCACCTGTGTGTCCCAGGTCTGGCCCTATATTGCCAATTTGAAGCTGAGTGGTGTGACTGCCAGTGGCAGCTTTGCTTTGAGTATTTAATTCCAGCCTTACACTTAATGAATTTTCAAGTGATTTCACCATCGGGGACAAATTTCCAACGTTGGAATAAAATCATGAAAGATTTCTAGAGTTGTGGCACGCTCCCATTATCTCAAATACTTGGTGTAATGTGGTTATAAAACTCTGTCTGAGCTATCAAAGTCAATCTTCATCTTGTCTTGATGTTACAATAAAATCAAATATGAATATTACTACTATTCTAAGTTTTTAGTCTTGGCTCATACAAATAGAAAAGTTCAATGGCATAAACATTGTCACCAACCAATAGGTGTGCTCTCTTCAGCACTAAATGTGAAACACTAAACCAGGTAGATAGTAAAGATGGAGTGCAAGAATGTGAACAAATCTAGTTCTCTTGCACTATGGAAAAGGAGGAGAAACTGGTGGAGCTGAGGAGTGAAGTGGAGAATCCAAAAGTATTTTAAAAGTGTTTTCAAAGTCTTCTAGTGTATGGTTGGCATAGGACAGCAGTTGTCTGTATATTGCCTTTGCCACCTGTCCTCTTACTCTAAGAATCTGCTTTGGTATTTTAGACCTTTACTCAGGTAGAAGCTAGCAAAACTATGCTGGGCCGAACAGAGGACGTTCTTCCTCCGGCAGTTGAAAAAACTAAATCTGCCAAGGACCATGATGGCCAACTTCTACACCTCCATCATCGAGTCCATCCTCACCCTCTCTATCACCACCTGGTTCCCCGCTGCAACGGTCATGGACTTGGCCAAGCTGCAGCGGGTGATACACGCCACAGAGAAGGTGATTGGCTGTGCCCTGCCCTGCATGACTCCAGGGCTCTGAGGCGGGCCAGGAAGATAAGAGCTGACCCCTCCCACCCTGGCCACAGCCTCTTCACACTACTCTGTATACCACAGGAACAGATTCTTCCCTGCCGCCACCCGCCTTCTCAACCAGTATGAATTGCACTGGACTGAGCCTTGCTGCTGTTATTGACTGTTACATTGCACTTTACTTTACTGTCTTTATCTCCACGTTGCACTACTTATATGTTTATGCACTGTCTTGTCTTATGTCACTTTACTGTTGTACTGCTGCTCCACAATTGCCAAAACAAATTCCTTATTATGTCTGACATAATTTTGGCAATAAAGCGAAGAAAAGGATGTAATTTGTCTTATCCTAACAGGTGGAAGAAAGCTAAAAGGGGAGTCATGGGGTGTGTCAGTCAAATAGTCTGTACACACCCACATAGACCTGATTTATTCAGGTAGAATAGGCCTTTTTTATGAAACACTATTTTGACTTTGACTTAGGATAAGCAAAGGTGTAAGGAATTAAAATAATGATGGCTAAATTCCATTTAGCTGCTTTGATTCAGGTTGCTGGTATACAGCATGCCTGCCCACTTTCAATCTCACTAAAACACCTTAAAAAACAGACATCATTTGTTTTTATGAGTAACACGTGTGCTTTTCCTACTGTGGTAAGTCAACAAATGAAATCACTTGTGTGGGTGTGCCAGAGGTGCACGGTCCCTATTAAAGCCACATATTATGGAAAGGACTTTGACAAAATGGACCCCATGCTTTTTCACACACATAGATGAATTTTGGTCAGAATACACAAGTGCTTGGCTCAGGGCCTTCTCATTCATAAGTTTTAAAGTCTTTCTGTATGACAGTTACTTAGTCCTGCCTAACCCAAAGAGCACTGTGTAGAAAAAAAGAGCTGGGTCTAACAGGAGAGTTAACTTTTTCAACAGTTGCTATCCGACTTGCATGTAAGACTGTGGGAAATATGCTAGACATTACAATGCAACCAAACCAATTGCTGTAATTTTTACATGAAGATTTGTAAATGAATGAGTTTTTAAGTGAATGCATTAAATTCAGAGCAAACGTTGGCTATTGACCTTCAGAAATCCATGTTAGTCTAACCTTTTATGAAGCACAGAAATATCTCTTCCTAAAGAAAGAAAACCAACCTCGTATTCTAGGAGCCTTATCCTCCGGGGGGCATATTCTTGCCACAAGATCAATTTCTCTCTCCCTTTACCTTTATCAATCTGTCTCTCCCACCCTTTGCACCCCACCTTTCTCTTAATCCATCTCTCTCCTACCTTCCCATTTATTTTGCCTTCACTCCATCTATCTCTCTCTGTCTCCTTTACTACCATTTATCTCTCCGTTCTTTCCTCAATCTATCTCCCTCCCTCCTCCATATCTCTGTTTCTGCGGGTATTAAAATGCCTCATTTAGATCCATTTGAGCTCCTACACTGCAGCATTCGTTGCCTCGGTCAAAACTAGAGAGCATCTCATCAGCTTTGTGAAGATGAATCTGTCTGTCCTTTCTTTCCCCTGTTTGCCTCAGCAAAGAGATTAACAGATTATCTCCTCTCTCCCACTGAAGAATGTCTGTTTGTCATGTTAAATAAAGGCAGGAGGTGGAGGGAAAGCAGATTTGGGGTGTTGAAAGTGTAGGAGCCATTAGACGTGGCGTGGAAAACTTTAGAAAGCTTGTAGCTTGTCTGCCCCGCCTCCAGAGGACCGGCCACTGTCAGGATCCACAGCAGACACAGCAAGACAAAATCCTGATGAGAGAGAATATGAGTAAAACTGCAGGGCTGAAAACATCCCTGGCAATGGACTGAGATCATGTGTCAACCTACTAGTTGATGTCATCACCGCCATTTTTAGCACATCACTGTCATAGGAGAGTGTTCCCTCCTGCTTCAAGACCACTATCATCCCTGTAACTAAAAAGTCTGCAGTGTCTCATCTAAATGACTACCGCCCTATGGCACTCACCCCCATTCTGATGAAGTGCTTTGAGAAACTGTTTTCCAGCATATAAAAAACAACAACATCCCAGCCAGCCTGGACCCTCACCAGTTTGCATACAGAGCCAACATATTCACAGAGGATGCCATCTCCACTGCCCTCCACTCAGCCCTCACACATCTTGAAAAATAACAACACCTGCATGCGAATGTTGTTTGTCGATTTCAGCTCAGCATTCAATACAATCTCTCCCATGAAACTGATTGGCAAACTTAGCACTCTGGGCTTGAGTACCACACTCTGCAACTGGATATTGGACTTCCTCACAAACAGACCCCAGGCAGTTCTGATTGGTGGTCACACCTCCTCCACTCTACTGTTGAACATCGGAGCCCCCCCAGGGCTATGTGCTCAGCCCCCTCCTGTTCACGCTGCATGCCCACGACTGCAATCCCCAACATGAAGAGACCTGACCTCTGACGACACCACCGTCATCGGCCAGATTACAAACTACGATGATAATTCATATTGGGAGGAAATAAACAATCTTGCACAGTGCTGCCCAACATCAGCAAATTTTAGAGAAACGGAGGTAAAGACGCACACCCCTTAATGGAGGTGGGGTAGAGTAAGTGAACAGTTGTAAGTTCCTGGGAATCAGCATCACGGAGAACCTGACATGGTCAAACATCTCCGCCCTGGTTAAGAAAGCTCAGAAACAGCTGTATTTCTTAAACTCAAGACAAAAAATCCTGTGCCAAGTTCTTGTTAACTTTTATAGAGGAGCAACAGAAAACATCCTGACTGGAAGACAACACCCACCCCAGCCACAGCCTGTTCACCCTGCTGCCGTCTGGCAAGTGATAGAGAAGTATCTGCTGCTGTACCACCAGACAACAGAGCAGCTTCTTTCCTCAGGCTGTAAGACTCCTGAACTCATTCTCCGTATTCCACCATAAAAACTTTATTTTCTTGCGCAGCATAAAGGGAATACAACTTGCATTTCATTGTGCAACCTTGTGTTGCAGAGTGACAATAAATGAACCTTGTACATTGTAGGGTGCCTCAAAAAGGACCAGAGGATGTGTATTTTCATGGTTTAATTCTCTCTCAGTCGTGATGTGCCACTTTTAATTCAGGCTACACAAGCAGCAGAGAAACAATATAATAAATGACGATTCACAGACAAAAAAATATGACACAACATTTCTGTACGTTTATTATTTTTTTTCTTTCTGTCTCCTCTTCATTTTGACCTACTTCTCATTATTCATTTCAGCCTGACAGTGTGTCAAGCTTAACATTCACAGATAGTACATTGATGGTAAATTGTCGTTTTCATACACCACTCTCTGTACTTTTAGAGAAAGTGCTTTCACTGCATGGCAGCCTGGAGAAAGAGGAAACACTTTATTACTTTATTGGTTTTTTTCATAGCATTCACCACAAATGTATAATCAATATGCTTACTTCAAAACAAAACAAAACAAAACAAAGCAAAACAAAACTGTACATCCCAAGATTAATTGTAAGGCACTGTCGTTTGGTAACCATCAGAGGGTAATATGAATGGCTAGTTCAGGCTCCAAGACAGCAGTAGTATATCCAACACGTATCTGGTGGCTCCTTGATGATGCTTATAATGGTGTTAACAGGCCAAGTTATTGATCACAGGAGGGTGAAGCAGTTTGTCCAGCAGAGGGACTGTGGTATTGAGGGCTGATCGGAGATGTATCAACAGGCTGCAGATCTGATAGTTGAAGAAACAAAAGCTTGGATATAAGCTTGGACTCTCAGGCGTTTCTGTGGTTATGTTTTTTTAAGGAACTTGTTGACTCAGGAGGGGAAGCAGGTCATTTCCCGGGCTGAGAGAAGGATGATCCTTCATATTGACACCATCAGACGGTGTAAAGTAGCACTCAGAGGAATCCCTAAGCAGTCAAGGACCAAGGTCATAGTGACTAACACTGTGTCTACACAAGATGAAAGCAGCGTGTCAGCAGAGCAGCAGCTTCAGTGCTCTGTTAACGTTCACACAGGATATGTTCAGCCCCAGTACTGCTGTGTAAGGTCACCCACGTTTAGCAGTTTTTGGCAGGGCTTTGAGCCCAATACACAATCACTGTAGTTACTGTATTCTATAAAATATAAGAAAATAGAGTGAAAGACTTAAAGTCTGCTTCTTTCAGCTTTATCAAGCAAGCTTGGCAAAGTCAAGTCACCCTGCGATTACTCAGTAGTAGACGGCACAATGTATGATAACATTATACCATTCAAAGAAAAAGTCTGACTATTTGGAAACAAGCTTGCTTTCTCACTAAGTAGTGGATGAGAAGATCAACACCACTTTCATATTTGTGCACTAACAATGAAGCCACAGCCAGCAGCCAGCTAATTCAACTTAGCACAAAGACCAAAAATTGGGGAAAAGCTGACTTGGATCCATCCAAATGTAACAAAATCCACCTTACAGCACCTTTAAAGCTTACAAAAAAAACGTGTTGTATCCAAGTGGCAACCTCCCAGGCTGAAAAATGAAACACCAAAGTGCCAAAAACTGCTTTGAATGGCCACTTGGGGCTGGCTCCAAAAGCCAGTCAGTCCCCACAGACGCCCATGTTAAAATGTCCAACTTTACTGCAGCAAAAAAGAACATGTTTACAGCCTGGTACAAGAGAAAAGAATGGTTTTGGTCTCTATAGCTAATTTCCCCCCTCATGACAACCGTGTGATAATGTCCTCTGCTTCGTATTCAGATCCACCTCTCACTTCTCCACAGTGCCAGCCTCTCGCCCAAATATGGTTGCTTCTGGCTCCAAAAAAACCAAGATGGCGACAGCCGAAATGCCAAAGTTGAGGCTTTTAAATGGGAATCCATAAACCAATGGGTGACGTCCACAATTTTTCATAATTTATGGTTGTATCTAATTTGCTTATTTTGTACAAAAAAGTGGGAAAAACATCAAATTATATAGTTTTAAAAGGATTAGAATGTTAAAAGCACTAGTACATGAATTCTGGTTCCTTTAGGCAGAGCCATGCAGGTGTTTTTCCACCTGTTACCAGTCTGTTATCACTCTCTTTATCTCACTCTCAGCAAGACAGAGAACTTGTGTATTTCCCAACATCTCTAACTTTTCCTTTTACTCCTCTAACTTTTTTCTCCTTTTCTCCGTACTTGAGATATTGACACTTAACATCAGGTGTAAATATAAAGGCCTTTGATAAGATACCTTTGTTCAGATAACATATCTAGATACAGTTTAAATGTTAATACAGTGCACAAATGGGGTCCTAAGTGATCAGAGAGGTGGCAGTGGCTGTGCTCATGGGAATTTCTTAATCCTTTGTGCATTTGTTGTGCTTACTCATCAACCTGGTGTCCCGTAGGTGGTGCTGTAGGTGGTGTCCTACAATCAGCATACCATTCAAATAAGAGCCGTGTGCAGTCAAACTCTTTGAGGCTGGACACTTGTTGGTTTCACCACACTGCAGTGACAGAGAATTCAAATATGGCGATGTAGTTATGTGTTGTCTTTATTATTCATGAGAGTACTGTTCTACTGCTCAGTAATGCAACGATTGTCTTATTGTTTTCCTTGTGTGAGGCCACATGACCATGCAATCATGTGAACCACACGGGGAAATTGAAATGTCATCAAATCTTTAATCAGGGACTTTTGTCCCATCAGGAGATAAAGAAAACAACTTTGGTCTCATCAGTGGGGGACACAGTGGCGACATTTATGCCTTGCATTATGTGTGGATGCACAATAATATCATACTTACTGCTCTGATTCAGATGATAGGACCCAGTGTATCTTTTAAATTCCATCCTCACTTACAGATGCATAAAGCGGGGTCTCTGAAAGCTATATTTGTGTCGTTTCTTGATCTCGTAACAAACTTGCAGGAGGAGCATTCAATATTCAATTTTGTTTAAAGGCCATTCCATTCACTGACGCTCTTCTCTTTTTTCTTCAAGTTTTCTGCCACGCTCTCTCCCCTTTATATTAAAGCCTGGCTGTGCTTGGTTCTTTGACCGATGAGCTTTTACAATTTGTTACACACCCTGCCCAGCCCAGCAGTTGTGGCTTGCCTGGTGCAGCATGAAAACTCTTGTCACACATTAATGGACTATTAAGGCCAGGCTTTTTTTCTCTCTGTTGGACTGTGTTTTTCTTCAAGTTCTGTGACAAACAAGTAAGCTCTGAACAAGCAAGTTTGGATGTTGCACACTGGGGACATGACTGTGAGATTGCTGACTGGTGTTTGACTCGGTGCACAGTTAGTAACTGTGCCTGTTTGGATTGGTCGAGAATACTATCTTAATTATGAGCCGCTAATTCAGTCTGTGCTGTAGTTGATGTTCTGATTACCATTTGTGTTGTTTCATTCATGAGAATGTTCTTGTTTTTATCTCGTTACTCCCTCTGCTGCTATGCACTCAGCATGTGCAAATAAGGTGCAAACGAAGTGTTAATGTCACCAGTGAGATGGATACTAATGTAGCAGACATACTGAGTCTATAAAAGCCCAGATGTGGTGCTATAGAAGCACACATTTTGGATTAAAATGTTGCAATGTAGGCCATTGTGTTCTTGCATTACATCAGACAGTAGACTGTTGGTGATAATTTCACTGATGTACTGTATATATTTTATGAAAATGACATGACACACAGTTTTTAATGTTTGAATTAAAATAAAGAAATAAAAAACACACAACAACTCTAGACAAGTTTTTTCTCCAATCACATATCTTGTGCATGAAGCCAATGAGTAAATCTGCGAAGTCTCCACATTCTTGCAAATAGAGCCTGATGAAGCTGCAGGACTTAGGTGGGTTTGATGCATTACAGAATGTACTGCAGCAACCAAGCAGATACCTGTGAACTTTTTTAAAGCTTAAAAATTACACATAATTAAGGGTTTGGCTGCTTTAACTTTAATTGACAAGCTGTTTGTACAGCCTATGAGTCAGATCCACTCCTTGCTCCTCTACAGCTCCACCCTCTTGTCCAAATATAGCAACTTCTGGCTCCAAAAAAACGACAACAACAAGATAGCGATGGCTGAAATGTCAGGCTCAAGGCTTCAGAACAGGAGTACATAAACCAATGGCTGAAGTCCATTATTTTTATACAGTCTGGGATAATAGCAAGTAACCTTTACCCACTACATCATGTGGTGCTGTAATGTATTCTTAAAATGTTGTTGTATCTTGCTTAACCATTCTGTGAGCTTCTAAAGATACACACTTATTCTTGTTCACATCAGTATGTAGGAGATTTTAGATCTTAGTTCATGTTATATAAGAAATTGTATGTGATTTGTTGTATTTCCATATTATGGGAAGATGTAGGCACAAGTATTTTGTTTTTATATTGCAGTATCTTTAAACTTTATACCAACATAACTTAAATATTCAGTGCATATATAAAGCTATAAACATTGGTAAATACCAGCACACTCTGACTCCCATCTCATCAAATACCGACAGTTGGTCAGTGGCCCTACATGTCAAACTATGGTGTTCTAGGTACTCCTCTAGCATCAGTTTAGGATGCTCAGGGATAGCTTGTTTTATCCATTGTGTCTAAATGTACCTTCTATTTTCACAGGAAATGAACAGCTTCCACTTGCAATACATAGTCTTTTTTTTCCAAAATGAACTTGGAATGTAAGTAAAAACTTTGTTTCTAAGTTTACTTACATAGTTTAAGGCAACAAAAGTATGTGGTTAGGTTCAAAATAAAGCATCACGATTTGGCTTAAAATAAGTACATTTGCTACTAACATAATGTCATGTCACATGACATACACCGATCAGCCAAAACATTAAATCCAGTGGTGGGTGAAGTGAGATCATTTTGTCACAGTGCAATGTTTTGCTGGGAGACCTTTGGTCATGTGGATGCCACTTGACACCCTCCACCCACCCAAAACCACCGTTGTGGGCTAAGTTATCCCCCCTCACAGCAATGGTACTCCCTGATGGCCTGAGAAACATGACAAAAAGCTCAAGGTATAGACCTGGCCTTCAAATCTCCCACACCCCAATCTGATTGAGCATCTTGGGAAGTACTGCTACCCCACCTCACAACTGACAGGTCTCAAATGATCCAAAACCAACACCCCCGTGCCAGACACCACAGGACACCCTCCAGAGGTCATGTGTCCATGCCTTGACATGTCAGAGACATGTCCAATCCAGGGAGGCCCCACCTCTGAGGTACCAGCATGTCCCATGGATTGATCAGATTTGGATCTGGGGAATTTGGAGGCCAGGTCGATGCCTTTAGCTTTTTGTCACGTTCCTTGGGCCATTACTGAGCAGTTTCTGAGTGGGTGGAGGGCGTCAAGTTGCATCCACATGAATGCCATGACCAAAGGTCTCCCAGCAGAACATTGCACTGTAACAAAATGATCAATATTACTCACTTCACCCACCACTGGTTTTAATGTTTTGGCTGATCGGTGTGTGTCACAAGCATACACATGCACACATCTTTTCATTAAAACAAGACTTGAACAATGCGTGCATGAAAAGTCCAGACTTTGGATGACACATCAACCTCAACTACCACCCACCATCTTTATAGCATGGCAGTCGCTGGAGCATCAAAAAATGCCGCCTGGTGTGTCTAATCCTGCAGCTCCAGGGTATTTCTGTGTGTCAGTATCTGACACAGAGGGCCACTGACTAAGCATGGATATTGGTAGTGAGGCGGGGTTGTAAATATATACGGATAGAGCAGCTAATGTTTTATTTCACAGTTAATGTCACAGTCAGTTGACTGAATGAAGTTATTCTGGGGGGACAATCACAGCCCCTAGACAGTAATCTCAGCACACTTTCATTAGCTTTATTAGCTGGGTTAGCTAAACAGTCTTAACCAAGCTGACTTAACTCGTCTCATGTTTTTTTTTTTTCTAAAGTTTATGTGTGCCACTACAGGTTCTTTTCAAAGTTGTTAAAAGTAAGTTTATATAGAAGGTAAAGGTAAAAGTAGAAAATGATACACTTCTTAGGACAGCTTGTGTTTAAATGTGTGAGTACTGCAGGGAGATGCCACTGCTATAATGGTGATTTTTTTTTACTTCCAGTACTTCCTCAGACTTGTCTATATTGGAGAAGACTTTTGTGATTGGGTACTGGTATTAAAAATATCACTTTTTTACTGCTTCCTGAAATGGCAGTAAACAATGGAAGTGAATGTAATAACCAATGAAGAATAAGAACAATATTCACTGACATATTTTAAAACGATCCAGCAATATAATGGCATTGTTGTAAATACATAATAAACGTTGGCTTGCATGTGTTGTTTTGCCATGCATTTGCAGAGCACAGCTCACAGTCTTTTTTTCCTTCTGACACACACACTTTCTTTGTGATAGAATCTAAAAAGGCTCATCATAAAATAATATTAAAACTTCAAAGGAGGTGTACACATGTTCTTGTAAGAAATTAAGAAATTTGCACAGTAACAAAGAATGTAACCATGAATCAATTGCTCCTCCACAAAGACAGTCCTCTGGAAATGTCAAAATTTACAGTACTTTAAAATACTACATACTTAAACAATTCCTCTCTAATGTTGGCTAGTCAACAACGACAACAGAACAATAGCAATTTAAAGGGCAAAAGAGCAATAACTGCAATTGTCTTATGCAATTACTTTACTTTTTAGTTTAGTTTGGTATAGCTTATTGGATTTGGCGGTCACAGTAGCATAAGAATTGTACATTCATACACAAGAAGCAGATGCGCTGTGTTAAGTGTTTCTAACAAAATGCTAATTTGCAACACCTATCCACAGGGGGCTTTATTTTTTATGTTAACTTTTTATAAGTCTTTACTGGAACTTGAAAACTTTTCGAAACATGCAATAAAAAATGGTAGATGGTGGATGACTAATGCTGGGAGACAAATGTTCATCATTTTTTTTCAGTGGAAATAGCAGTACTGAGACACATTTTTTTCTGAGAGGTTAACACAAGCTCTCCAGACAAGAGCTCACACATACAGCTTCAATGAGTAGGTAGTGATGACATTGACAGTACATCACCTCAGTAGGCCTTTGTGTGTGTGGGAGAGAGGGGGCACACCCTAGATTGGTATACATAAAACATCTTTTTATGAAGTTATAACACACAGTACACATACAAGTATGCCTGAACACCTAACTTCATGCACACCCACTTTAATGAGTCTTAATGAGTGTGATATAATGCAGAAATACAAAAAAGTAGAAGAGGTCTTAATCTCTTCCATACATCAAACACTATGTCTCAGCAGAGTCTCTACTGTTATTAGAATTTATTGACATGCACACTGAAATCCTTCTTCAAGAGTAATTTTACAGAATATATGATTTAGTTCATTAAGTTATCATTAACTACATAGTTAGAAATTAGAAAAGAAGAAGAAGAAGAAGAAGTTAAGTCCTTATACCAGAACAACAGAACAGGTTATTTTTTATTGCCTTTCACAACAACTCCTATGGGCATTTTCTGCCCCTAGTGGCAAGATGACTTTGTTGGCTGCTAGAGTATGTTGCAAGTCCTGCTTTTATCCTACCACGCTCATTCCCTAACCTTAACCAAGTAGTTTTTGTTCCTCAAGTCATCCAAACCAAACCACTGAAGAGGTGCCAGATCAACAATGAATCATTTTTGTAAGAGTCAAAAGCATTTTGGAAGTCACTGACAAGCAATGTGTCCTCCTGCAACCCTGCATCCTCATATGAGGACATTACATTTTGGATTTGCTGCACCATATACTATATCTTGCTTAACTTAGACCTGTTGTCCTCATTTGTGGACACTTTTTTTGTGTACTTTCAGTCTACAGCCGTTCCTGACACAAAAGTAGACAAGGCACAAAACCTCATCAGAATTTATGGTTGAAACTTATTTTTTAAAAATGACCTATTTTAGCAATTGTAACAAGCTAAAACGCCCTAATTAGGAAGTACTTATTTGATGACATTGGGACTTTATTTTTGTACTTGTAGCATTTCATACAGGCCAATTAGGTGTGACAGACTGTTCCTACAGACAAAAAGGACAGTCCTAGCTTGGAATATGAAGCAAGAAAAATGCGTACAGCGTTATAATACCAACAAATGACGCATTGTTTGCAATTTTGTTCGCACACAAAATTCAGGCATTGAAATTAACTGTAAATACTTACTGTTAAAAGACAATGCTTACATTTTTTTTTTTATACTTATCAGGTCCTTCTCATCCCATATAGCTAGGAGAAATTAAAAATGCGTACCAAACAACCTCTCAGGAGGTGATGACAGGGACACCAGTTTTAAAAATGCTAATACGTTGTTTTGGAGGGGAACGGTATAAGAGGTATTGGAGAAATGATATCGATTAGCCAGTATCTCTGTTGTAATAAAAGGACGGCCTCAGATCATTTTAGTGGCAAAGCATTAAAAACTAAACCTCCATCACCAGTGATTTTCTGGGCGACCAAAACATTAAACAACTGCAACCTTTCCTCTGTAGCATTTTATGAGTTTACATTTTTCAAACTGTCTGCTGGTACTATAATACAAAGCGGAAAGGGGGATGAAAGCCATCACCGTCAAAGGCAAAGTACAGCATTTACTATTCTTCAAGTTAAGACTTTCCAGAATTTGATCTTATTTTTTTTTACTATTACTGAGAGCAACCATCGATCAGTGTCAGGAAATACACAGGAGCAGTGGACCGTTCAGGCTCTCATAGATGGTCCAGGGCCTCAGCATATCCAAGGGGGTCACACTCAGACATGGAGATTACTTTGGGGGATGGGGTCTTTAGGGGCACATGGCACATTATACCTCTTATGTTAATCCTGCGGTGATTAGATGCAGGACTTTTGCCACAGCTCCACAGAAGTGCAACAGAAAAAGGTTTCTTCTTTTTTTCTACTTCAGCAGTATTTCAACACACAGCACCTCAGAAGCAGCGTCCTGGAACTGTCCCTTTGGTCCTCAGGTCTGATCACCACTCAGCCATGCCCTACCTCTGCTTCACCAAGAAATATGTGTTTGTTTGTGCTTTTTGGCCAGCCAGATGCAACACCACAGCTGGTGTGATTTTTTTTTTGCAGAGTGCTATGTGGAGATATATTGAACTTTTGAAGCACCACAGCACAGATCAGCTAACTGCAACAGTTGACGAATCATTGCAGTGGCGTCCCAGCCACCAAAGCTGCACACCCTCCTACTCTGTGACAAGACTTGTCTCTCTGCTGCTCCATCTCCCCGTCTCAGCAACAAAGCTACAGCAGTGTCTTCCTTTCGACTAGCTCCTCTCTGTGAACAGCGCCCCAGGATTTTTATAAACTGCTGCTGCTGAAAAGAATTAAAAGGCTTGATGCAAATCTGTGATGTCAGACCCTTTATTTTCTCCTTCCCTCTTTTACTTTCTCCCCTTATCTTGTTACCTCTTATTTCTCTCTCTTTTTCCATACATACACACACTGAGATGACACAGAGCGATACGACAGTGCACATGCACAACACACACATATCATCATACAGTACAGAAAACAGCCAACACTAACACCCCCACAACGTACAGCTGATACACAATAGGCGGCTCTTCAGTACAGGCACTATTTGTCACTTCCTATTTCACCGCCGCTTGGTTTAATCTTGGCCTAAGGTGCCGAATGTATTAAATCCACTAGAATTTACTCTCACATGCTCTGCGGTTTCTCTCCAACACAAAAGCAGAAGGGCAATTTTCACATGTGTAGGCTGTGTAGGCGAACCTCTCTACATGTACCTCACATAATGGACAAAACAGGCACAGAGCTCCATGACAGTCACTCTACTATCCAGAGTCACATTGGTAAAAAATGTTTTTAATCTCAACATCCCTTGGTATGGTTGCTGGAAACTTACATCTTCACTAGGAGAATCAATAACTTGTATGTGCTTTTCTTGGAATAGCTCTCATTTTTTTCCCCCAAGCTGCATACTGTAAGTAAAATGAAGTTAAATCATCATATGCTGCAAGCAGTAGCAACGCCTAGAAAACTGCCTACACAACATTCCTGCAACCTGATGTAAAGTCAGACTTACAAAATATTAATTTAATGTTGCTCATGAAACAGACACAGATTTGATGCATTGCGTTCACATTGGATGGTTTGTATTTTGGCATGAAATTTTACCCGGCCGTCATGTCAATGTATTTTGGCATTAAGTCAGACACAACATACTATTATGAGTGTATGAGTGACAGGTAGAGAGGCGAATACATATAATTGTGCTCTATCTAGTGCTCTCAACACCACGGGGTTTAAGGTGATGGAGAGTGTTGTCAGAGTGTTAGTTACCACCTTGGCTTTCAGCACACAACCGCACACCTTTCCGGAGAACTATCAGCTCATTATCTCCACATATGCACGTGCACACAAACACACACACACATGCACACACACACACACACACACACACACACACACACACACACACACATACACACACGCACGCATGCAAGCACGCACGCACGCATGCACACACAGCATCTTCCACATTGGTGGCAGTATACTGATAGTGTTGTACAGAGAACTAATGAGAACATTCTTCAAGTCCATAACCTTTACCTGAGAAACTGTGCGTGTTTGTGTGTGCGCGTCCCTTACCAGTGCCTGATATCTTGACAGGTGGAGAATAGGTTGCCATTCAAAAAGAAAAATAACAATAGGTGTTTACGGTTTGTCAGCAAATTGAATCTGTAGTGGAATGTTTAGAAAGAGAAAAAGAAAGTGAATGCTTTTTTCCCTACGCGCTGGCTCTGCTGTGTTATGAACAATGTTACACCTCATCAAGCAGACCTATTGCAATATAGTAATTAATGTCAGAATTAAATTGGCTGGTTGACATACCATTATCTGGAATAAATAAGTATCTCAACAACAAAATTCTGCATCTGTTCAGTTAACAGAGTTTCTTTCTGTTTTCTTCTCTCCTCCTCTGCACAGATCTCTATTTGACGAACTTTTGATTAAACCCTTTATCCTGTTTTCTGCATATTTTGAAGTAATCAAGCGCAAAGCTGATGTTCCAGTCAACTGCTGCATTGCTTTGACTTCTAAAAATGATTTGAGAACATCATATACCACAAGCACATCACCCTTTTTTTTATAGTTTGTTTACTGTGGTTAACAAGCACATGTTGTTGGACTGGTTTAAATATTAAGTGAAAATAATCCCATTACATGATAAGTTCTCACTCATGCCTGTATCACTCCAGCAGAGAGGAGGGCTGCTTCCCAGCATACTATGATGTTTTAAGTAAGTCTTTCTGATGAGGTTGTCCTTGAACAATGACTGTACTTGAATCAGTGAAGGTGAAAGTTGCATGAATATGATCTGAATATGATCGTAAGAAGGGTAGGGGCAGGGTGGATATGAAATAAATAATGAAATGGATAAATACTGACAAAAAACTTAATGAATGAATGAATGAATGAATGATGAATGATCTTTATTGTCATTGCACATGTTACAGAGCAACGAAATTTGTTTCAGTTTCAGCCCGTTCAAGAAACATAAAAAAGACAGTGACACATAACAGGGGGAGGACAGGAGCGGGAGAACTGTGGGTCGCCATACATACGGCGCCCCGTTACTTAGATGAAAAAAGGGTGAACAAGAAGGAGGAAGAGGGAAACTTAAGTAACTTAAGTAACTATGCTATTAAAAAATAATCTAACACATCTGTAAAACTCAGCTCATTACTACTATTACTACTACTAATCAAATCACCTCCAAAAATGTTGCCATTTTTGTCCTGCAACAGCCAATGACACCTTGATCTGCCATGATGAAAATGTGGGATAGTTGCAGCTGCACTTATGATTAGGGTGTGTTTCAAAATAAAACAGTGCACCATGATGCACCGAAAACAGCAATTAGGTTTTTTAATACATGCAGAAACATGAACTAAACAAAATGCATCATTTGCACTTCCATGTAAGTTATGGTGCCATATTTATACGTGTGCTGCTGTTTATTACACTTTTGACACTGCAAGTCCCCCAGAAGTTTCCTGTTAGGATCTGATCCTGAGTTCCTCATGGGTGAGAAAGAACAGCTTTTAATGTGGGGATGTGGCCCAACCTAACACACCCTACTGTGTAGTATAATGGTTTCTGACAACTTGAGATCATGGCACACTTTGCTACACTTTTCACTCTAAACATTTTATCATCTTCACAATTGTCACCTGTTTTACAAATTGTATCTTCTGTCTCCTCTTTGTCCTTGTTTGAAGAGCTTTTTTTTTTTTTTAAAGTTTATTTACTACCTTTAAGTCTGTGTTGTGCTAATCTCCAAAGTTTTCTTAGTTTTGCAGCTTGAGCACGATCAGTTCAGCATGTCTCCAATTGTAGGTGTCCACGCAGTTCTGTCTCCTCTTAATCCCTTTCATGGAATTTTATGTTTAGGCTGTGCTACCTCCACTCACAGCAGGAGAGCTAACAACTGATTTGTATGCTGCTGTGATCTGCCAGTTATTTCATTTGGAGGATCAACAGAGCAGCCTTGTCGTACAACAAATTTGGTTCTAATGGAGGGCAGGATCAAGAGACTGACAAGAGAAATGGAGTATAAACGGTGTGAGAGGGCCACAAATCCTTTACTTAATCATTTTGTAAGGAACACAATCTTAATGATGGACCCCTTGTAGCTGTGGCTCTACTTGTTCAGTTGAGATATAGCTCTGATCCTGGCTTGAAACATCCAGCTCAGCTGTTTGAAACCATAGTCTACTAATGATAATTGCCCAATTAACTCTTTATTAAAGATATGTGATGGTGACAGCTAGGTTGGAGAATTGCAGCATTTTTGACCCGATTAATATGTATTCTGAGGAGAAGCGATGGCGGGAAGGAATGCAAGGGAGAGCATTAAAATGAAACTCTCCTGTTGATTTATGAAATCGAAATCCGCATAATTGCCCACTGTTTTTAACGGCCAGAGGAAGTATGTCTTTCAGTAAGCCGTGGCTGCTGTGTTCACAGGCACCACAGGCATTGCAAGAATATAATCAGAAAATAATCAAAACATAAATGAGCAAATGTTCAATCTGAAAATGACTTTTTTTCAGATATTAGAAGATTAAAGGAAAGTGTATCCAAGTCACACTGAATTATCAGGGCTTGATGAAATGAAAAAGTTGGATCTCTGATGAAGATGAGCCATCCCACACGCATTTTGACTGAATTTGTTTCAGGTCTTCATGCCGTGGCCTCGCCCTCAGCTACTGCGGGAAATTACAGAATGTCTGTTATTTTAATTGCACTACAGTATCATGTGGGATAATGTGGCGCATAGTCCCACCTCAGGTATTTGAATTGTAAAACTACTACTGGCTTGAGTTGAACAAGTTATCTTAATAAATCATGGGTAAATGGACTGAATTTATATCACGACTTGCTTCTCATTAACCCATTCACAGACATTCATACACCAGTGATGCTGTAATGCGAGGCCCCAGTCTACCTATTGGGAGCAACTTGGGGGGTTGAATGTCTTGCTCAAGGACACTTTGGCATGTGGACAGAAGGAGCCACGGATCGAACCACCAGCCTTGGATTAAAGGATGACCCGCTCCACCCCCTGAACCACAGCCGCCCACTGAACTCTCTTCCAGGACACATGGGAATTAAAAAGACAGTGTGTTGAGGAATTCCATAAAATGTAATGTTACACAGCACAGTGAATAATGTGATGTATGTCAGCTTGGCGGTGGGGCCAACTAGAATACCCTTGAAACACTAATATATGCTGACAACCATACATGCATGTCCTGAAGACAAGCGAACAATATATAGCAGATCACAAGATGACTACTATCCTTCTCACAGCTATGTTCACATGCATACTAATATTCTCTTGTCATTCCAAATATGACAGCATTCCCACTTTGATACTAATCATTTAAACAGCATACTCTATTTGAATATTCCAAATTAGGCCTTGTTCCAAATGTAAAATATTCAGATTAAGACATGAGGGATATGCCAATACTATTCAGGTTTTAGGACCATTCTTATACAAAGCATTCAGAGTATGCATCTCAGCTGAGGTTTTTACCGCAGTTTGTGACACATGGCCTTTTGCCTCTTTACGGTCAGCTCTGTGTGTTGTACACAAACCAACCAGCTAACAGTCTGTAATGATAAGTAGAAGAAAAGCCTACATTTCTGGTCGGAAGGAGAAACATACCTACTATTAAATATTAGGAAAGACTAGAATGAAAAAATGTTGTAAGAATCCTCATGTTATTGTAATATTACCACTTGAAGGTCCAGTGTGTAGGATTTAGAGGCATCTACTGGCAGAAATGGTGTACAATATTTATGACTGTCATTAAAATGTTTATAATCACCTGAAACTGAGAACTGTTGTGTTTTGATTACCTTAGAATGAGCAATTTATATCTGCATGTGGAGCAGGTTCTCTTTCTCGGAGTCTGACATATTGTTTCTACGGTAGCCCAAAATGGACACTGTATCTGAACAGGGCCACTGGCATTTTTGCATTTTGCCATTCAGCCACGAAAACTTTTTCAGATTTGTAGGAGAAACCCATGTCAGTGGAATGTTCAGTATATATACTTTCATTTACTTGGTTGTTGTAAAGTACAAAGCTAAACTGATGCATAGGCACTCCTTCAGTGAGTATAAAAGTCAATGACAGATCAAAGTTTGCAGTGCTTCACTACAAAGCCAAGGCAAAAACAACCTATTAAAAAGATTCTCTGATCATCTGTATTCTTCTCAAGTAGCTGTAATGGCACATTTGCAATATGCATATCTAAAGAACAAGCCCTAATTTTATATGCTCAGGCGCATTTAATTTTGAACGCATCAATCATAGATCATCTCTGTAAGCAAGGCTGTGATGCTTGTGATATCTCAGTTGCTACTGGAAGATTCATCTGTTTCTGCTGTGTGACCACGATCCAACAAACAACAGCTCTTTTAAAGAAAGAATTCTCACAGCATGAAGATAAATAAAACAAAAAGCATAGAGATAAAAGCAACGGCTGGCCAGCTTACTCAGTGTAAAAGTTCATAGTACAGGCAGGCAGTCCAAAAATGCATCCCAGGCACTCTGATTGTAGTTAAAAATCCTTTATGGATTTATGGATAAACCCACATGTTTCGACTACAGAGTCTTCATCAGGGTACCTGCGTGTGCTATGAACTTTTACACTGAGTAGGCTGGCCAGTCATTGCTTGTTATCTTAATGTGACTTTTTGCCCCATCCTTGAAGAGCACCTGATATTTTACATTTAACTACACAGTGTCGTAACGCAGTGCAGCACTCCCGATGTTTTTTCTTCATAAAACAGAAAGCATTATCTCAGAAGTTCCTCTTTCTGTATTTTAAAGGTTTAAACTTTGGTGATGTTTTAGACTGCTGAGTCTTACCGGGCTGTCTCTCACACTCACATTGTGATTTGTAAAGGCAGTTTGACTTTCCTTCCCAACCGGTTTCTGTTCAGTGACCAAATGCACATATTGTAGCAGTGACTGAATCTTTATTGTGATGTAAGATTTCCTCAAAGACAAGTTGACATATAAACTGTTCAAAGCTGGTCAGACTTATGTATTTTGATAACTTCAGATAATTTTAACCAACAAATTGCAATTCCTCCTCTGCTGTAGGCCAGTAGCCTGCAGGTGTATTTTTCAAAATTTCTCCGAGCTTGAACTTGTTCAGATTTGCGACAGTTTCCTGGTGCTTTCATGCCTCTGCGCTGGCAACACCTGTGGCTGAAGGCATTATGTGTTTGGGTTGTCAGTCCACCCATCTGACCACTCTGTCCATCCCATTCTTGTGAACACGATATCTCTAAAAGGCCTCAAGGGAATTTCCTCAAATTTGGCACAAATGTCCAGCTGGACTCAAGAATGAACCGACTGGAATTTGGTGAACAAAGGTCACTGTGACCTCACAAAACATGTTTTTGGCCATAACTCAAGAATTCATACTCTTATTGTGACAAAATTCCACACAAATGTCTAACAGGATAAAAGAACCAAGTTATGACATTTATATCCAAAAGGTCAAAGGTCATCTTCATTGTGACATCAGAATGTTCAGCAAAAACACTTTTCTGACCATCATTCAACATCACATTGAAGGAACAGAAGGGGAGACTTTTACTAAATACTGAATTGGTGATGTGAAACATCTATGTTTTCACAAACATGGATGGTTCACACACATCTTCCTCCCGGCAACACAGAAGATCTATACAAATTGTATGTGCAACCTGACTGGTTTGTGAAGGCATACAACCATGAGGCCATCATTCAATTTTTTTTTTTAATGAATGCCTTACAGTCTGTGTAATGTAAGGGCTGAGTTTGTATTGTCAAATCTTACATCACTAATGTCTGTTATCACACTGAAAAGACTTTTTTGACTTTGGCTTGTAATAATGTTTCAATATCAATAAATAGAAATAAAAAAATATGGTGGAAATTTCGGTTTTTAATTGGGCTTGGTCCCAAAATTGCTGCCATTGTTAAAGTTCAGCTTGGACAGAAACTATGCGGGTTCATGTAGGGTCAGGCATGATATTTTGGGCCCAATCATAGCTGCATAACACAGCCATTCTTCTGTTGAGGCTCATTTCACATCTACATGACTGTTGTTGTGAAAAAAATCAATTTATGTGCAGAGAGTTTTGAGAGAGTCTTCATGGGGTCTGGGGTCTTTGTGAATTCAGGGCACTCTGTATCTACACATCTACCAGGACATTTGTGAGTCTTTAACATTCTACCTATGTCCTTTGTGTGTGTTTGTGTGTGAATGTGTTGCAGTCATTACCATTTCACTGTTTGTCTAGAGTTTGTTGTTTTTCTCTCACTGGGCTCATATCAAATCTCCATGTCAAAGAGAAATATTGTCATGTAATTACTCGCTACTGCTTACATGCACACACACAAACACAGACTTTGATTACAACCCATATCTGCTTTGCTTTCACTGAGCCTCTGCTTGCTGGTTAGCAAATAGTTTATCCCCACCTTACTCCCCCCAACCATGCCGTCTTGCTATGGGCAAACATTTTTCATTCCCTCCTCCATGTCCGCCTTTCAGTCTCTGTGTGTGTCTGTCTCTGAAAGACACACATACCGTGCAGCTGTAAAATTGATGTGCTGTCTCTGAAACACACTGTGATGTACTGAGTTACAAGAAATTTGAATCAAAACAACAATTTCGGAATAAATACAAAAGTCTCACTTTCACATGAAGACAGTCAGTAAAGGACTTGCTGTTAAATGGTATTAGTGTGAAAGTCCATCTGCTGACACCATAGACTCAGTAAATAGCACCTTTTGTGTTGATGTGGATATTTCCAAAGGTTAACACAAAAGGTTATCACACTCTCAGAAATACAATACCCATTGTTTCTCTGTCATATGATGATTAGCTGCTACAATACAACACAATAGCTGGTTCCATTTTGGACCCAATTTTAGGTTGGCAAAATAACCTGATTTGCTAATCTCAGACATTGTTGAATCTTTTATTTCGTTTTTCTCTTTTTTTAATTGCAAAGAATAATGCACAAAACATTGAGGTAGCAGGATTGTTATTTTCAACCAACACTGCTTTGGCTGGTTTAAATTGGAAATGTCATCAGGTACAGATTGTATTAGCTGGTGCTAATTAACATTAATTCAATAGGTAACTTGCTGTCACCAACAATATATGCTATGGGAAGAATTTAAGTTTCTTTTTATATAACCATTTTCATCATTTACTGTTTTTCTGTTTAGTTTCTCCACTGTCACAAAAAGAAACTACATTACCCTTTGAGACCATTCTCAGGAAGTGACATAATATTTTGGAGGTTAGGCCCACTCAAAGGAGCAAATAAGGTAAGAATAAACTTTTACTCATGCCTTTTTTCTTTCCGTGCTTCAAAATATTAATCTGTTTGTCATATTCCTGAAGTTCCACCTTGTTACACCAGGCTTGGGTGGCTGTGGCTCAGGAGGTAGAAGAGGTCATCCACCAATCGAAAGATCAGCAATTCAATACCCGGCGTTTCCAGTCTGCATGTTGAAGTTTTCTTGAGCCAGATACTGAACCCCAAATTGCTCTTGATGGCTGTTCAATCGGTGTTTGAGTGTGTTAAACACTGAGTAGCAGGTGGCACCTTACATGGCAGCCTTGGCCACCAGTGTATGAATGTGTGTGTGAATGTGACTTGCAGTGTGAAAAGCGCTTTGAGTGTTCAGATGACAAGACAGAAGCTATATAGGTGCAGTCCCTTTACCATTTGCTTACACTGGACACGGAAATGCCATGAAGCGCAACAATTTTCTATGGAGCACCTACATTAATACATTTTTCAAATTACTCTCCCCAACCTTGTTGGTCAAGTACAGACACCGATTTGCAGAGAGCAGACAAACCCGACAACAGCCAAGTTTCATTTTGGCCTGTTATCAAGTCGATCACAGAATTAACGTTAATTAGCGACAGCTGGTATAATCTGCTGCCAGTGACATTTGTCATTTTAACAGGCAAAAGTAACAGTCTGTGCCGGCAAAAAATGAGAATCTGCTGCTGATTGTTTTGTACACAACTCCTCCCCAATGATAATTAGCGTCTGAGCTATTGAATTCATGTATTTTGCCAACCTCAGTGTCAGAACTCATTTTTGCTCACATATACAGCGGAATACTTACACTGTAGAGCCAGCTGTAGGAAATGAGAGCAGCACAGTACAGTGGATGGTTACAAAAAGACCAGATTGAGATTGGTTTTATTTTAACCGGCACCGATCTATTTAAATATGCCTGGATTGGCTCCAAAATCCAATCCTTAGGATTGGCTCAGTAAAACTTGATCATGCAAAAATTGCTTCAAATGGGTGTTGTAGGGAAAACAAATTAAATACATTATCAGTAAACATTTTCTGGGGGCAAGTAGCCCAAAAGCAAAATGGTTTGCAAAGTTAGTGTGCTTTTCCCATTGAAGGTGTCAAATGTATTTTACAACTCTTCATTTTATGCTCATGTTGCCACTGCCAGTTATTAGCATCAAAGGGAAAATTTGCCAACTTTAATGTGGATGTCCAGTAAGCATTGACAGTAAATATAATCAATTAAGCAAAAAATTTCCCACTGTGTGCTATACTGACCTTGTAAGCCAAGTTTGCACCTGCAAAAGCTGTTCCTCCTCCTGCATCCATCACTTGATGTGGGTGTAGCGTAACTAGAGGAAAAGAAGAACTACAGGCTATTTCAGCTCGGACTTCTAGCATCTGGGTAGCCAGGGGGGCATGTTCTGCATGCCGCTCAAAAGCAGAACTTCTCTATTCTCTTCACCTGTATTATAAACTAGCTAGGTTTCCAACAGTAAAAATAGCATCCCAAAATATAAGTACAGAGGATGTTATGGACAAGGATACATTTTACAGGGTTTTCACAAACGAGGATTTTCAGCCATATTTATTTGAGCCAGAGTATACGGCCGGAAGACTGCGGCTGCGGTGCAAGAGGATAGGGACAGTGGGAACCCTCTAGAACCTGAGTTGCCGAGAGCAAACTGACTGGTGGTGCTCAAATTGCTCTCCAATGCCAATAGAAACTCAATCATTCTCTTGCAATGAATTTCAGCATGGGCAGTTGTTGTTGGATGCTGTCACCCATGTCTGCCTTGAGAGAGCCAGTGTGTGAGTCAGAAGCCTGCATGCAATGTATCCAGGTACACGTAGGCACTGCCAGCATGGCTCTGCGAGCAGGAAAACTCAGCCTTTCCGATCTGTATGGAACGCACTGAGGAAATAATTGCTTCAGGTGACTACATTTGCCATTGACAATGATTGGACATCCACAGAAAAGGTGGCAATTTCCTGTTAATTTCACCTGCCAGTTAACTGCACATGAAGCTAAAGAGGAAGTGCTGTATTCAGTAGACTTTACTGAGTGACCTGTTTGGCCTTTGGTGTATTGTTGGAGGTTGAGTGTAAGTTTGACACAGCTGTTTTTTTGTGGCTTTTATTAGACATGACAGACTTAAGTGTGAAAGGGAAAGAGCAAGGGGATGCACGCAACAAAAGGCCACAGGCTGGAATCGAACTCATGACTGGTGCGACAAGAACAGTGCCTTTATACATGAGCACCTGGTCTGACCACTGAGCTACTAGATGCACTGACCCCAGTATTATTTAAGTAGAGAAGAAACAGCAAATACACGGCAGTAGTAGGACTTAAGAGCTGTACTTGGGTTTTTTTACACTTTGTTAATTTGTCATTTTGTGATTTTACTGTAATGTTATCTATTGTTTAGTCAAAGCTTGACTGATTGGTACGCTATAATCAAAAGATTCGCCTTTGTCACGTTATCATGGTTGCCAGTGGAATCTGTTTATATTTGAGGTTTCCCACCTTGGCAATAATTGCTTCTTGAAATACCAGCCTCTTTGAATATTAATTCAAAGACAAAGAGCAAACAGGGAGGTAGATACGAATAGAAACAAAAACACATGAGCGGGAGTGAGAAGAGGAGAGAGAAGGGAAAAAACCGACAGGTATGGAGAGAAAGAGTGAGGGCTGAGGAGAGGCAGGGGAAAGTGGCATGTGGAGGGTCTGGGTTTGATGGAGATGGAAAAAGAAAAAAAAGAGGCCGTTTCAGTGAGAGTGATTGCAGTGTGAGAGGAGGAGGGGTTTACCCACCCAACAGAATAGATGAAGGGAAAGCAAACTACTCTGCAGCTGCAATAAGCCTTTCTTCATCACGCAGCAGTGCTTTTCTGCAACTGTTTGTAGCCTATATTAGTGTTCTGAGTAATAATGGAGCTGAATGAGTCATCTCAAAGCTCAACCTTTTACCTGCACTCGCATGCACACCCTTCCATACAGTGTAGCAATCAGATGGAATATTTCTGAAACTTCTTTTGTGGGTAATTTTGAGTTCCATGCTGTTTTCCAGCAACACTTTCCTTCACTTTCATTCAGTTAACACACATTTAACACCTGTATGATACCCAGTACACCAGCAGCTTTCCACTGTTTTTTCTGAGAAGGGAACTGGGCCACTAATCACTGGAACAGTCAGGGAAAAACTGCTTTGTTCAAAGCTGCCTAGTTAAAATGCACACACATTTTCCCAGTACAAATCACTTCAAAATCACGTGTACTGACAATCAGGGACAGCAAACAGGCCTCGTTATGGGTTAATTTGTCAAAAATGGAACAGAAGAAAGGCAACAAACAGTGGGCTGAGAGAATCAATCACATTATGTTGTTTCAAGGGGGAAAACTAAACAGTCTAGTCAACAACACGGTAATACTAAACTCATGGTCAAATGAAATGTAAAATCATCCTCCTTTGTCTTCTTTATCTTGCTCAGTATGTGCATGCATCATTTCCTGCATATTCCAGAGGTGATTTTGCGGGGGGAGGGAATCAATTGACATAAAATCGCAATATTTATCCTCTATGACTCTAAACTGTATTACCGGATGGCACATGTGAAACTGTGGTACCAGAGGCTTAAAATAATCATATATTGAGTTGATATTATTGAGCGTGACTCATAACCATGAGAACAAACAGACAAAAAAATTAATAATTTACAAAACATGCAATTAAACAACTTCTCTCACACCTATGGATCTACCCACGTTGTTTCTTTTTGTTGTTTTTTTTAAAGCAAGCTGACATAGTTATGATGCATGGAAGAGGATATGAGCCAATCAATCCATCCATCCATCAATTTAATAATTTTTTATAAAAGTTTACTATTAAATTAATTAAATTACAAGACAGCACGACTAGAGGCCTGTTCATATTAAAAAAAAGCTGGGCTAAGGCCATGACTTACTTGATGTAAGCTCTTTGCAAATGGTCAAATTATGGTACATTATGGCACCTTTTAAGATTTTGAATTGTACATCATACAGAGGGCAACATTGTTATACATGTATGATAATAACTGTTCATCTGGCAACGCTGATTCTGTATCATCTCAAAGTTGCAGGTCAGAGTCCTGCATCGGGTCGGGTCCCTTCGAGTACCTGACAGGCAAAAAGCCATGTAGTAGGTAAAAATCTATAAATTCACTGGTATGGGCAAAAATGAATTACATGCAGGTGGGTAGTGGGTGAGAACAAAAATATATTTTTTATTTTTCAGAAAAAAAAAACAAATGAAAAAGATGTGCATTATATGTGTAATATTTTTACATCTAAATCACTATTATCAAGCTGCAATTCCTTTTATTTTGAAAGTCAATGACACAAGCTAATCTTTTGACCCCCCTCGTCACATTCATCACCGACATGGAGGACTCCAGCTATGAAACTTTGCAGCCTGAGGATGAGGTAGCAGCCTACATCAAGTTCAAGACACCCATGGAGGATCCTTTTGAGGTTTTATGGTGGTGGACGAAGCATGCTAAAATGTTTCCTAAACTTGCAGTGATTGCACAGAATGTTTTTGCCATCCTGTATCCTGTAGAGACAGTGAAAGAGACTTTTACTCATCTGGATTTGTTAATCAAGAATGGAAAACCCAGCTTAATGTGAGCGACTGTAGCCTGTGTGTGTTTGATCATGGGAGCAGGTGGGTACGGCTTTGACTTAGACATAATGACGGGTACAGGTCGGCTCTGGTACTGAACTTTGCGGTTATGGGTGGGTGTGGGTTTCAAAAAATGGACCTGTGTGGGACTGTGTTGCAGGCTGTAATATAACACATAGGGCTAAAATCCTTCTTAAGCTAATGGGAAATGGTAAGTCAGGTGATAACTTTCTGTGTTTTATTATCTAGTACAAGTGATTCCTTTCACATGATACATGGTCATTTTGTCACTGTTAATGCCTTGCTTCCACTTAAGCACTTACAGGGCAACCGGAAGTCCATTCACTCCTGTGGAAATCTCTGTGGTATCTGATGTACCTCCGAAACTCCTCCCTTCTCTAATATTTTGGTCTGGAATTTGTCTTGAGTAAGTTAAAAAAAATAGCTTTTGTGACAGATTTTGGGAAAACCACATGACAGTGTGCTAGCTTAGCTAACAGGCTGCTAACTGGTTAACAGGTTATTTTCTTCAATTCAGTTGCCTTGGTGTTGATTGTCAAGTGTGTCTGTTTGATTAAAAAGAATTTGTTAATCTAGTTTGTTAATCTAATCTGTGATGTTATTCTGCTAAAATGTGGTTATACATTATATACAGTATGATCATCACTATGACCTATTTAGCCTTCCATATTCTTTTTAATTAAATATTTCACAAAACATACCACATACCTGACAGGTCCTGTTTTTGTCCCAGTAATGTTTCAAACGCATATTCCAAACTACTGGATGACAGAAAACAATTAAAAAATTGGCCTCCCCCATGGCTACAGGTAGTTTCTATCAGATTTCTATCAAACCATAAAGACATGCACTTCCTTGCATTGGACACTAGAGGCTTCATCCCTATATTTACAGATCTACAGACACCAGTCACATACAAAAGTGGAAAAACAAGGCTTACGGCCTTTGCACACTGAGTCCTTTTTTTTTTCATCTAAAATTGTTGCACGTCTAAAAATAAATATGCCTTCACGTTGTGTCAATCATTTTCGCACACTGACTTGGAAATTTTCGTCCGTCATTAAAATTTTTGGAACAAGTTCGATTTTCTGCCTTTTTTGCATCCGTCAGAAGCCTTCAGAGAGCTGTTTGACCAAGAATCACTTCAGAAAATGTGGAGGTGGGACACAGCAGCAACAAGACAGAGGAACAGGTCGCAGAGAATTCTTTCATAACTCAGATAGCTACCTTCAACAGGTCAGATAGTAATATTCAGGTGGATGATGATGAAGAGGTTGTGGACCGCAGACAGAATGTGGAGGACAGCTCCGCCCCTTCATGCAGCTGCTGTGTCAAATGAAAGACAGAGAGGGAGTGAAGACAGCCAGATATGTAACTCCAGTGGAGAGAGGCAAAGGAGGAAATGTGCCTTTTTATTTTGTCAACTATTGCAAATTTTCACAATGAATAGAACAATGAAACACATCTGAATAAGATGGATGACGGATTAAAAAAACGCACCAAAAAGAAAATGGACTCAGTGTACAAGGCATTTAATATGAAACTTTTAATCATCATGAAAAGTCACTAAATTTTAGTTTTTAACATGTTAAATACTCACAACTTGAATTGAGTTGAATCATTAGTGTACTGTCTTTAGTGTACATGTTTTTTACATGTCGCAGTAGGAAAAGCACAAGTATGAATAATAAAATGTCAAGTCTGTACTGTAAGGCTCTTTGGGGTGCCATGTCTGTAATATCTTTTCTACTAAATGTAGCATTCTTAGGACTAACATTTTCCTTTTTTAAAAAATTTTAAATTGAAAAATGAAGTTTTTATTTTCATTTGCTTGTGGCTCAAGGCTCAGTGGTGAAGTTTCTTTGTATGGGTATTCCTCCAAAATTCCGATATCTTCTCTTGTCCCACTTTGTCTATCTATAGGTGCAGTACAGATGAATCCGGAAAAGTACTAAGAGTAATAAATAGGTGGCAGCTGCCTAGAATAAGAACACATCTGAATGCAAGCTGTCCTGAGAAGTGTTTATTTTGTACTTTCTTTGTATTGTTATTTCTGGAGAATGTATTGTCATACAGCAGTTTGCATAGTACCCAACAAATTAAAGCCCCACGAATGATGTTACGTACTGACTCAGAGTTCACACAGTTCTGAACACTGGTCTGCTGGGGAAAATCCTGTGTTTTAACTCATGTACCACCCCAACCTGCTGCTTAATGGGACCACTTCATTATTTACTCCCGTCTGCACTTTGGTCACCTGATGGCAGCCTTCCCAAATACGTGGGTTATACATTACTTACTGGCTCTTGATTATGTGGGATATGTACGAATTCTGGTGTATTACTTTTCATAGGAAAATGAACAGTGCATGAAAACAGCCTGTTCGGGAAGAACCTGTGCAATTCTCTGCTGCTCCAACAGTTGATGATGATGGCAAAACAAGTAATGTCAGCTAAGTTAATACTTCTTTGCAAAGATAGCTAACGCTAGTGTAACATTACTGTCTAGGGGTGTACTCTGGCAGAAAAAATGTAACTAACCGAGGTGTTATTGTGAAATATAACCAGCGCAATGAGGACAATGCGTCGTGGTTGTTTGTAGTGGTGGCAGTTGTTGGAAACACAAAGAACATGTAGATGTCTTTATAAAAGCTAAAAGTTCAACTTCAAATTTATTGTCACATGTACACGTACAGTGAAATTCTTTTGCCCCAACTCTCCCATATTTTACACACTTAAATAAACACAGGCCATCCAGACCATAACATTTAAGGCTCAACCCACACAGCCCACAAAAAGTAACAGTTATAGAACACGATCATATACCCAGTGCACTGTAACATTTAGAAGAAGTGCTCAGTGCATGTGCAAGCATCATCGATTTAGACCTCAAACTGCCTGTTGAAAAAAAAAAAAACTTGCAAGGATCTGACTGGCTCCAGCTTTCCCCATGAAGTAAGAAAATTAATGGACTAACATTTTCATTACCAAACAAGCTTACGATTAACAAGCATGTTGCCAGTGTTCAGCTAATTTTTTATTGTGTTTCTAAATAAATAGTTTAATTAATCCACCAACTAATTAAACCCTAAATTCTCTTACTAACGATCTGTTTTTGCAGGCCAATCTCAGTGCCCTCTGTGAAAACAATGGCTACATTTGCTGTAAAATATGTTCCTGACACACCATGCTGACAGCAGCGATCATTTTGTGAAGAATGCAAAGAAATTCCCGCAGGTCTTTCATCTTAATCGGTCAGATCCCCCAATCACTCAATCCCTCTGTCCCGTGTTGTCGGACTCCTTGATTCCGTAAGCGACAGCTGCTACACTACACACACTTTATCTCTCACTATGTATTCTCCTCATCTCCAGAGAGCATCGTTCTGTCACTTCCTTCCTGCAGCCAGCCTTTTCATCTTCTCCGCTCACATCTTTGCCACACTCACTCTGCTCTCTCCTTCTGTCTCATTTTTTTCATTGTATCTCTCTCTTTCATCTTTGACCCTTTCTCTTCATTGGGTCATTGATCTTTATGGCTCGCACCTTGCTCTCTGCTGAGCTCTCTTCTTCAAAATTCCTCCATTCCTCTTCTTTGCCTTGCTTGACCTTTCTTATCTGTTTTTTGCCTCTGCCTCGGGTTCGTTAAAGAATATCAAAAAGTCGTTGTCTCTGCCGTTTCTCTTTCTATCTCTGTCTGGCCCCTGTGTCGCTGCCTTTCTCTCTGTCTATGTCTCCCTCTGCCCTACAGATCATCCAGTTGGGCCGTCTGCCAGGTTATACTAAACCTTTGCCAGCCAGGTGGCACTCATAGATAAAGAACCCGTGTGTGCATGTGTGTATGTGTGTGCGAGTGTGTGCCTGCACTTGTAGGTCTACTTAATTGTGTTTATGTGTGTGTCTCCCTCCATGTGTGTGTGCTCGTGTTTGCATTTGTGAATGTGAGCAGCATGTGTGTGTGAGAGAGGGAGAAAGAGAAAACACAGTGAGAGAGAGCTTTGATTCCACTGCATTTCTCTCCTGGAGGCATTTGCTACCTTCTTCCAATCTCTCTGTTTATCGAGCTAAGATGCTCTGCGAGAGGCTGCTGAGGCAACTAGATAACCCCCCTGCAACACGCACACGTACACACTTTCCCCCATCCTCCCAGCATCCCTCTTCCCAGCATCCCTCTCAACAGCCAAACCCGATAATAAACAGAAAAGCACACAAACACGCACAAAAAAAAAAACAACAACAACAACACAAACACCCATGCCTCTTCACCTACACACCCTCCCTCAGACGCCCGTTGAGTGCAGTGCTATCCTGAGGCAGTGTGGCAGGCACACATAGAGGCTTAAGATGTGAAAGGGAATGGAAAAAAGGGAGGAGACATAATAACAGACTCTATCACCAGACATCCACCCTCCCTTTGCTTGTCATTCAAACGCCGTCTACCAGAGGACCTAACGTTTTCACTCAGAGAGACTCTCACACTTTCAGCTGCCAAATTGGGTTTGCGCCTTGGTTTACGAAGTGAAACAGCTGCCAAATTCTGCCGAGTTGGCGCTGAATCAAAAAGACAAAAAAGCATGATGATTCGAAAGATGCAGTTTTGACTATATTTAAAGAGTAATGTCTGCAGATCTGCTGGAGAAGAATTGCTATGTGTCTACATGTCTGAAGGCCTGTCAGAATATTGATTGGGACTGTATAAATAATGATTGCAGCGTTGGTCGCCTGAATAAGACTTTTCCGGGGAAAATCGGACATGAAATGGGTCCTTACAATTTCCTGATTAACTAGTAGGGTCTGTGAGCGTGAGCTGTCAGTTTATGACAGTAAAAAATCATGAAAGTCTAGAAAGTAAAACTCAAAACTACTTGGACGGGTTGTCCAACAGGCTTTCGTCTGGCAATTATCTCTAACTCTGTTGATGTGTTTTAGAATTTCATCAACATGCCAATTAGTGTAATAAAAAAGTAACACAGCATGTAGAATGGTTGGTGATATAGTACAGAAAAAATATTGAAGACAACAGCAAAGTAATATTGTTGCATTCAGGTCAGATTTGACTTGATGCAAATCTGATTTCCGTAATTTGCCTCTGGCTGGGACTGTACCTCTCTCGTGTTAAACCAAACAAACTGACCAAGGCAAACTAGAGGCGCTAGAAAGTTACTAAAACAAATTTAGTTACTGAGCACTGGTTTGAACTAAAGTGATCAGGGCTGTTAAAGTGTATCCATTCTCTGTACTGTATGTGTGTGTGTGCTTGTGAGCACTTGTGCGTGTATCTTGCTTAAGCACATGTAGACACATGTACCCTTTGGGTGTGCCCTAATAATTTGGTTCCAAGCCTAATGTTCTGTAAATTTCCCAATAAGATGAAAAACAAAATTCAATCAGTGTTAGTAGATATTCTTGTCATACACTCCATGGCCAAAGGTATATGGACACCTCTGTGCAAATGACAGGGATAATAATAACAGTTTATTAATGGAGTGCCTCTCAAGATACTCCAAGAGTCTTTGAAAGAAAAATGTAATAAGTCAGAAAGAGTCAGGGCAGCACAGTTAACAAAATAAGTGAAGATGAGTTTTAATTTAATCTGTCATGGGATGAGGGGGCACTGGCGGTCTTGATAGTCAGACCTATCTCACCCTCTGCCAGTGCTGAAAAAGGGTCTGTCTTGACCCATCGTAATTCCTCATTAAGGGAAAAAATGCTCTGAGTTGTTTTTGCATGTAAGTTGATATCTCAGCAGTAGTTCAGGTAATGCAGGTTGGAGTTAGATCTGGCCATACAAGAGTGTCATGCAATGGGGACTTTGAAAATTGTAATACGCAGGAAGAGTGATACCATCAGTACCTACATCATACCTACAGTCTACATCCTGTGAGCCAGACTAGGACAGGAGTAACATTGTCACATGAACTTCTGGACTGCGATGGTTGTTTTTAGTCGTTTTGGCTTGACCTCTTTGTTCTAGAAAGAAAATCTTAAAGGGATACTTCATTCACAAAGTGACTATTTGCAAATCAATTAGTCATGCTGTGTTACCTTGAATTCGAGAAGAAAACCTACTTTTCTCTCATGCCACCATGAAAAAAGGCAAACATATGGATTTATTGTTTTATTGGGGACCACTTTAACAACAGCAAAATTATATCAGAACATTAGTTTATGAACTCTCACACAACTCGTGCAGTACAATTCAAGTCCTATTTATCCAGTGATATACTCAGTACTTCCCAAACCCATGTATTTTCACTTAAACCTTAGTATTGGAGTCTGGCTTTGAAGAGGGCATTAGTAAGTTTCACTTTGAGTTCAGTTATAAATAGTAAGGTTTCAATGAAAATGCATGTGTTGGAGAAGTACTGAGCATAGGACTGGACAAATGAGACTTTTTATGAGATTATACTGTTATACTGTCAGTTTGTAAAGTGATGTTTTGATATAGTTTGCAGTGATTAAAGGTGGTCATAAATCAATCAATCATTACTGTAAATCAATATGTGTGCCATTTTCTGTGGAGGCATGCGTGAAAAATAGTTTTCTGTATGACTTCAAGGTAACTTGGCACAGCAACTAATTTACAAATATTTGTTTTGTGGGTGAAGTATTCCTTTAATGTTACAGCATACAATAATATTTTAAATGGCGGTTTGTTTTAAACTTTGCAACAACTGTATGTGTTTCCTGTTTCAGCATGATGCCCTGTGCACAAAGCCAGGTCAGCACAGTAAAGGCAGTGAATAGAGGTTAATCAGTCCCTCAAGCACGGACGTAATTTTAGGGGGGGACGCAGGGGACATGTCCCCTGCACTTTTTCTAAACGCCGTTTCTGTCCCCTGCAGTTTTTACCGTCCAAAAAAAATGTTACGCTATATTAAACAGAGACGCGTCAGGCACTAGGACCAAGCGGAAAACGGCCGCTAAAGCTGAAGCCTGTTTAGACCGCCCACACGCTCCTCGATTGGCTCTGCCGTTTCTGTGTGATTGGCCGTCCCCCCCGTCACTCAATGAGGTTGTAAACCGCCAAGATTTGTATACCGGTCTGCTCGTTGCCCTGGAGAGAGGAGTTCCCGACTCGAGCTTCCCGGTAATCTGCCGCTGCCTGTAGGCTAAGTTGTTGAACATCATGTTGGACGTTTGTTCTGCCTGGGTCATGTCAGCAAGATGCAGTGGTGTAGTCGAGGGTATACGGCGTATACCCACTTATTTTTCAGTCAGCCTTGCGTATACCCCCTTCTAACGGTTCTTTTGAACAGCTCGTTAGCATGAACGATGGGAACCGAGTCGCGCTACAGCGCACTGTGTTCTGCTCGTTGGGATGGGTACTGAAATGCGGTATTAGGTATTAAACGGGTGAATTATTAAGACTAGAGTATTGATAAGCTCCGACGTTTAAGTTTTGATATCATCACGGCTGCAGCGTCTCTCCTCTGTGTCAATGCAGGTCGTCCACCACACACATAAACACACACACACACACACACAGTACACAGACAGCGAGGTGTATAAGGAGGCCTTTACATTAAACAGGGGAGTCTGTTTCTGTCAGAAACTGTCAGAGCTTCACAGCAGAGCGAACAGGTGAGGGAGGATGAGGGCAGATTGATCACTAATACTGCCTTCCTCTCGGATTAAAAAAATTAAAAATGCCCAAATTTGTCACAAACTTTACCTGAATGTCCAAATAAAAGATTCAAATAAAATCTCTGTTTGTGAAACGCAGCAGAGTGTAACATCATGCTGTTCCAAAAATTCCAAAAATAAATGTAAATTTGGTAAAACAATGTGACACACAGAATTGGGTGATAATATTTTGCTACATGCTTCACAACCAGTCAAACCAAAAAAGGGAGCAGTAAGTAACAATAGAAAACTATGAAGAACTGCTAGAAAACACAGTAAACACAGTAAAAGAGTTTGAGTTTTATTAAAAATACTTGTGTCCCCCCCACCTCTAAAATCAAAATTTCGTCCATGCCCTCAAGGATCTCGCAGCAAAAAAACCTTGAACTTGCAGCTAATTTGTCAAAAATTGACAACATTTATGTGATTTTTTTTGCGGGAAATTGCAGCAAATTACAGAGATTGCAAGTGAGGAGAAAAAAAATGTGATTGTTTTTTTGGAACTACTGCTTCCAAAAAAAAAGTCATGTAATCACTTACTATAATAATCATACTGAATATTACAAAAACATCTGCAAATGTTTCAGCTCTCTTCTTCAGTTTTATTTAATTAGTTTCAAAACATGGACTCCAATAATGTTGCAAAAAAATCCTGAGTGAATATTGTAGCTCTCAAACCAGACAATGTGACTGTAAAACAAATCTTCTGGAAACATAACACTTTAATAAATTTAACACATTGTGAATGCATTAAATATGGTTATACATTATATACAGTCAGATTGTCATTTTGACCTATTTAGCCATTCATATTCTTTTTAGTTAAACATTTCAGCACAGTGGTCTGGTGGTTAGCACTGTCGCCTCACAGCAAGGGGGTTTCTGGTTCAATCCCAGGAGGGACCCCTTCGGTGCGGAGTTTGCATGTTCTCTCTGTGTACTCCGGCTTCCTCCCACAGTCCAAAGACATACAGATTGGGGATAGGTTAATTGGTGACTCTAAATTGACCGTAGGTGTGACTGTGAGTGTGAATGGTTGTCTGTCTCTATGTGTCAGCCCTGTGATAGTCTGGCGACCTGTCCAGGGTGTACCCTGCCTCTTGCCCAATGTCAGCTGGGATAGGCCCCAGTCCCACTGCGACACTCAAGAGGATAAGCGGTTACGGAAATGGATGGATGGATGGAATACAAAGCGTTTCTCCATACTGCAATGCCATTTGCGTGATTTGATGACGTGTCTGACAACGTTTCAAATGACGTCGCATGCACGACAACTTCCGGTCAGCCGGAAAAATGTGGACAAATTGCAAGCCCCCGCAAATATTGCAGACTTTAATTGAATTTGCGTAAATTATTGTGATCGCAAGAGGGATTGGTTACCTCTACTGCCTCACAGTAACAAGGCCCTAGGTTAAGTCAGTAAGTGGCTATGGTTCACTGGGGCCTGTCTGTGTGGAGTGTAGATGTTCTCCTATTGCCTGCATAGATTTCTGCAGGATTCTCTGGTTTCTTCCCTCAGTCCACATACATTTAGGTAAAGTGAACAAGAGACTCTAAATAACCTGAAGGTGTGTGTGTTAACCCAGAGATAGACTGACAAGCTGTCCAGAGCGTCTCTACCTGTAGTCTCCCACAACTCTGACTAAAATAAGCAGTACAAAAAATGAATGACTGGATGATAAAGGGTTACATATGAAAAGTGATGATCTACATTGGAAATACAGATCTGAGGCTGAAGTTTCCTTGGTTACCTTTGATAAGTAAAACCTGGATCATCATTTTTACCAGCAATAGCAGATAATAACAACATACACCTCCTTCATTTGTCTAGCTTTAGACCTATTTTTAAAAGATCTGTCAATCAAAGCCTGTCCTCTAAACACAGATTGTGCCCTTAAGGAAACAAATGACACTATTGCATGTCATGGGGAAAAGCACACCACTGCACACACTCAGACTCAGGTTCAAATACAGGTGCACACACAGGTGCAATCCATGCCTGTGTGTGCAGAATCAGGCAAAGTCTCCAAGCAGTGCAGAGCAAGTCAAAGTCAGTGTGTTGATGTTCTTCCTATTTATCCCACAAGCAAGTTGAGTTCAGTTTTAACAATAGCACATCTTCGTCTTGCCATTGCTTCAAATTTGACAGTGTTTTTTTAGCCACAAACAGCCAAAGGAGGAGATCCCTGACTGACTTTAGGACTGAACACAGACTCTGTGTGTGTATAGTGTGTCTGTGTACTTATTTGTTATCCTTGTGTGTGACGGCTCAGACTGACTGCCAGACACACCAGGAACTGAAGAGGTTTCTCTTACTGTGTGTATATATATATATACATATATATATACACACACACACACACACACACACACCGATCAGCCAAAACTTTAAAACCACTGACAAGTGAAGTGAATAACATTGATCAATGCAATGTTCTGCTGGGAAACTTTTGGTCCTGGCATTTATGTGAATGCCACTTAACACGCTTAACCCACGCAAACACTATTGCAGATCAAGTAACCCCCTTCATGGCAACGACAGTCCCCGAATGCAGTGCCTCCCCCCAACAGGACCATGCCGTGCCACCCTGCAAAAACGTCTCAGATATGGCTCGAGGAACACGACAAAGAGCTCAAAGCGTCGACCTGGTCTTGAAATTCCCCAAATCCAAATCTGATCATGCATACGTAGGACACACCAGCACCCCACCTTGTTACCAACAGGACTCAAAGGAACTGCTGTCAAGTTCCCAGTCCCAGACACCACAGACACCCCTAAGAGGTCCTGTGCCCATGCCTTGGTGGGTCAGAGACAGGTCCAATCCAAGGAGGCCCCACCATCACTCGGGGGTACCTCTTAGGTACTGGCATGTCCTATGAATGCTCAATCACATTGGGCTCTGGATAATATGAATGCCAGGTTGACGCCTTGAACTCTTTGTCATACTCCTTGGGCTATTCCTGAACAGTTTTTGCAGTGTAGCATGGGACACTGTCCTGCTGGGGGGTGGCACTGCCATTTGGAAAAGCTGTTGCCATGAGAGGATGTACTCGGTCTGCAACAGTGTTTGGGTGGGTGGAATGTATCAAGAAGCATTGACATGAATGCAAGGACCAAAAGTGGCGGCTGTGGCTCAGAGGTAGAGAGGGGCGTCCACCAATTGGAAGATCAGCGGTTCGATCCCCGGCTCCTCCAGTCTGCATGTCGAAGCATCCTTGAGCAAGATACTGAACCCCAAATTGCTCCCGATGATGCTTCCATCGGTGTGTGAGTGTGTTAAAAACTGAGTAGCAGGTGGCACCTTGTATGGTAGCCTTGGTCACTAGTGTATGAATGTGTGTGTGAATGGGTGATGCTACTTGTAGTGTAAAAAGCGCTTTGAGTGGTCAGACGACTAGAAAGGCGCCATACAAATGCAGGTCCATTTACCATTTACCAAAAGTGTCCTAGCAGAACACTGCACTCCACTGTAACACTGCAGTGTTATTCACTTCACCCGCCAGTGGTTTTAATGTTTTGGCTCATTGGTGTATACATGTATATATGTATATTTATATATATTAGTTAATCGCAGAGATGAACGCTTACTTTTAGACAGTACTTAACTTTAGAAGGAAATGAATCGCGATTAATCTAGATTAATGGATTTTAAAATGTGAGATTAATTAGTCAATTTTTTTTTTTAATCTATTGACAGCAACACCTCAGTTCAGAGCAAAAACTCAGTTTAATCTGGACCACCTTGACCCAGGAACAAAACACTGCACCATAGTTATTAAACTGATCCTGAATCAAATTATGTATCTTTATCTAACCTAAACTTGGTGACTGAATGTTTCTCATCACAATGCATCTCGGGACTCAAACGTAACCTAACTTTTTACCTTCAATTTTGACTTTTGTTAAACAATTAATTTCACTTTGATGATTTACCCTGGAGACTTTTATATGAAAAAACCATTTATAGGTGCTCCAACAGCCAGCCATTTAACACTCTTTGAATAATAAATATCTCACTGTGCCAATGTAAGTTATGTTATGGTTTATGAATCTGTAGGACAATGTCTTATTTTAGGGGTGCAAAAATGTTAAGTCATGGCAAGTAAAGGTAGAAGGGCTTTTTCACAAAAGCCATTTTGGCATGCCACAAAGGGAAAAGCACAAGATTGAGCAATACAATTAGCCTAGCGATTGCTGAATTCCACTTAGCTGCTTCAGTTTCAGGGTCCTGGTATTAGAAGAAGAAGCTTTATTGTCACTGCGATAAATACAGTGAAATTTCATAATATGATAATTTAAAAATGATGCATGCTGGCTCACTGTCATGGCTTACTGGGACACTTGAGTAAAGAGGAGCCATTGTTAACGTTATCAGTAACACCTGTGTTTTTTTCCTACTATGACAAGTAAACATTTTGCTGAAAAGTTTGCTGTGAAGAAAAAAAACTGAATATGATACACTTGTCTTGAGAGGATACAAAAAGATAGTCAGCGGTCAAAAGATTTTTGTAGCTGTAAAGTGTATTAGTGTCTTTGAACAGTGAGTGTTTGTGCAGATGTAGATATTTACAGTGTACCAACATACGTATATAGTCAAGAGGAAATCATCAGTAATTCTTAATCAAGACCCCTATACCTGTGATTCTGTTTAATTTTTCTTTTATACGTTAATTCTATCTATCTTAAAGGATAAAATAATTCAGTTCTTTTGAAATAAACTGGAAATGTAGAAAGCATCTTAATAGTCAGCTGTCTGTGTCTTTCAACCACGACTCCAAGAATTTGTTCAGTAAAGTGCCATTCAACTGGACATTTTTTTTCTGTATTAAGAAAAAACATCTTGTGCAAGCTCCTATAAATGCTGATGTGTATGTGTGTGCACTGCAGTTAATGTGAGCCGACAGGCTAAAAACAAACTATATGAATAAAACATGGAAGATAGTCTTTTCATCTTCGCTCTGCTTTTCTAATGCTCATTACTTTGGCTGCAGTCGCTTTCTGTGTCTGTTTTTGCCTCTGCCTCTTTCTCTGTCTCTTACTTCCCCTATATCTCTTTGTTGCTGCCTCTGTTTCAGCTCCCAACTTCTGTTCAGTCACACTAGGCCCAAGGGCACAACCTTGAAACCTTGGCAAACTGTAGCACCTTCATTAGAAAGTTTTTACAGACAACGAATATGACTTTAAAACTGATTATTACTTAGGTATTGTCCCTGCCCCTCCCTTCCTTTTTCTTTGTTGTTGTTATTTTTGAACTGTTATTGCTTTTACTTTTTTTTATTTAACTTTTTTCCTTACTGTTACTGTCTTATTTACCATGTAAAGTGCCTTTGAGTACCTTTTAAAAACTATATAAATAAAATGTATTATTGTAATCATTATTACTATTCCATTGAATCTGTGCAATCTTTTATTCATTTCAGAAGTGACAGTTCAGTGGGTATTTTTGAGCACAAAAACATTTTTAATATCCTCAAAGTAAAAATAAACCAATTAAATTAAATTTAGGTTTCCTCTCTTACTTCTCCGTATTTCTTTCATGATTAGATAAATAAATAAACTAGAAAGCACTCAGAGAGCACATACCTGTGCTGGGGCTGCACCATCTTCTAAATGCGTTATTTTGTTTAATGGAATTTATTTAATTTGCATCTGGATCTGCATAAAAATACTTATAATAATACAATGAAGCTGAGTTTCAGAGAATACCTAAAGCCTGTAAATGTTGTGGCTTTTACAAGGAAGAGTTATGCAAACTTTCAAGTGATTGAAGAGGCATGGACATGGTCAGACGTCATCAGCATTGTGTTTCAGCTGAACAGTTGAACTAATTTACAGAATTAATTTTTTATTTTTATTTTGATCTAAAAACATAACAGGAATGTGGCAACCCTAGAGCATAGGATATCAAGATCAAAATAATAAGTGCTTTATAATGGCCTGATAAATTGAAGTGCTGATCACTTCTTCCTTGATCTGAAGACTTACTGTCTTCCAGATTTGACTGACTTATTATTTATTACTAACACAGTCAGAATATACAGTAAAATGGAACCAAGAGGCAATAATTTGGGTTTCAGTTTAAGAAACCTGTGCAAGAAATGATCATTTATAGCAAACAGGTTTACAGTTAGATCTAGTGGTGAAAGTATTGCTCTTTGAGGGTGCTCTCAAATATTCTGAGCAGCAACAAGGATTCACTTGAGAGAGTTAATGTATATGAACACAAACATGAACAACAAACAACATTTACACAAGCATATTTGCAGACTAATTGTGAGCATTTAGGTTATAATGGTCACTCTGTACACCTGCATGAATGGACATTTTCAGTGAGCTGATGACCACAGAGCTGTGAAGGTGTCCATGATGTTAAATCATGAATGAAACAACTGATGCCAGTTACTCAACACAAGCATGACGTCAGTGGTCTGTCGAAGTAAGCTTGATTTCAATTAGGTTTTTATGTGAGGTGTGTATCAATTACGATTTAAAGCTCCAGTTTGTAGGATTTAGGAAGATATTGTCAGAAAAGGAATACAATATAATAAGTATGTTTTCTTTAGTGTATACTCAGCTCATTACCTTATACTGAGCCATTTATATCTACATCAGGAGCAGGTCCTTACTATAGATATTGTCATGTTGCTACAGTAGCCCAGAATGGACAAACCAAACACTGGCACTAGATAGGGCTATTTGCATGGTCACATCAGCCATTGTAGTTTGCAGCCCTTCTAACATGAGAACGTCTTTGTTTTAACTGTTTTATGCAATGTTTTTACGAGTTTAAATTGCCTAGTTTGTTAGTTTGGGAGAATAAGAGACACCTGTCGATAACTTGGCCCCAAGTAAAAGCAATTCCCACTGCTAAACACCACTAAATCCCCTCAATCTACACACTGTCCCTTCACAAAATACGAAATTTTTAAAAAGTGGACTTGTCTAGCCATCCGTGGCCAACCATCAATTTTTAAGTTGCTGATCTTGGTCAGGGTCATAGTTGCAAAAGAGCAAGCAGAGCACTTCAAACATCCCACCCATTTTAACTAGATCCTCCTGGGGATTCCCAAGCACCCCCAGACCACCTCAAAGATAGCATTACTAATGGCACGTCCAGGGTTATAAGTATATTTTTCCAACGGCCATGCCTCTGACACCAAAGGAAGGAAACGAGAGGGATTCTTATAGGTGCCCCAATCACGGTGAGCTACTACCACTGCTGATCTCCTCACTCTATGACAGACAAGGTCAGGGTCATGATAGCATCAGAGCAAGGAGAGCAGTTCAAACATCCCAACAACTTCCGTATAGGCCTTGGAGTCTCTAGGAGAGACATATAAGCTCGCAAGCTCAAGAGTACAACTTGTAAATAAAATAGTTGGTTATAAAGATTCACTGATACACCTTTTTACTCCTGATACCTATTTCAGTAACTCAACTCAAGGTATCTGCCAATACAGAATATTGATCTGACATCAGCATTTTTTTCTTTTTTTCTCAGATTTAAAATGTGTAGACCATATTTTGTGGAGCTTATTGGAATAATTTTTATGTTAGGTAGCAAGATGCCAGGATTGTGTCGTGACTAAATCAGAGTCAGCAGCCAAATACATATATGTATATATGTATATATATATATATATACAGTACAGGCCAAAAGTTTGGACACACCTTCTCATTCAATGCGTTTTCTTTATTTTCATGACTATTTACATTGTAGATTCTCACTGAAGGCATCAAAACTATGAATGAACACATGTGGAGTTATGTACTTAACAAAAAAAGGTGAAATAACTGAAAACATGTTTTATATTCTAGTTTCTTCAAAATTGCGATTTCTGAGGCTGGTGACTCAGATGAACTTATCCTCAGAAGCAGAGGTGACTCTTGGTCTGCCTTTCCTGGGTTGGTCCTCATGTGTGCCAGTTTCGTTGTAGCGCTTGATGGTTTTTGCGACTCCACTTGGGGACGCATTTAAAGTTTTTTGCAATTTTCCGGACTGACTGACCTTCATTTCTTAAAGTAATGATGGCCACTCGTTTTTCTTTAGTTAGCTGATTGGTTCTTGCCATAATATGAATTTTAACAGTTGTCCAATAGGGCTGTCGGCTGTGTATTAACCTGACTTCTGCACAACACAACTGATGGTCCCAACCCCATTGATAAAGCAAGAAATTCCACTAATTAACCCAGATAAGGCACACCTGTGAAGTGAAAACCATTTCAGGTGACTACCTCTTGAAGCTCATGGAGAGAATGCCAAGAGTGTGCAAAGCAGTAATCAGAGCAAAGGGTGGCTATTTTGAAGAAACTAGAATATAAAACATGTTTTCAGTTATTTCACCTTTTTTTGTTAAGTACATAACTCCACATGTGTTCATTCATAGTTTTGATGCCTTCAGTGAGAATCTACAATGTAAATAGTCATGAAAATAAAGAAAACGCATTGAATGAGAAGGTGTGTCCAAACTTTTGGCCTGTACTGTATATATATATAATGCTGTTGATAAAGAAACTGTATTTGTTGAATGGTCATTGCATTATTGATACCCAAACCACTTAAACGCCGTGGCTTCAGCAACACAACCAATCCAGCATATTGGATTGATGCACTCCTAGTTGGTTGAAAAAGATTTTAAATATGAAATCACTATCTAAAATATTTCATTATTTGCTGTTGCAGTCAGTGTTGGCCTTTAAAACCCCTTATTGGTTGAACCTTGGTTGATCTGCATTGACAGAGCAAAGTTATGTGTGCAGTCATGTCACACTAAACTGCCAAAAAAAAAAAAAAAAAAAAAGACAAGAGCATGTACCTTCCCTCAAACAAAGCTTTTCTCTCTCAAGTCTAAACCCCCTGTATGTTCTCTGCCATTGTTGTGCCAACATCTGCTGGTACCACACTCCCCATGTAGAGCTGTTGGTTAATGCATCAAAGTCAGGATTTTGCGCTATGGGTTTCAAGTCCTGGTTTGAACTTGAAGCAGCTGCAGAGGGAAAGATTTTGTCAGCTCTGAAGTCACAGAAACTCAATGGAAGATAATAATAGGCCGCCAGATGAAGACTTACTACTGAAAAATGTATTTCTTAAGCTTGTCCATAAGCATTATAGTAAGATTCTTCATATTGTGTTGGCTGCCTCTGCTTTTACTCTGCTGTTTGTCTGTATTAAAGAGCAAAGGTTACACTGTGAGAAGCTCAGAAAATGCATTATCATACAGTTTTTGGAATAGGATTCAAGATAGCAGCATGCATCAGAACCGCTCCTTAAAAGTCTTAATGCATTGCACCTTTAAGCTCTTATCTCCAGGGAACCTCTGAGAAAGCCTCATCTGTGCTAAGTAGCAGCAGTATACCTTTATAGAATATATTTTAACGTTTATAGCTCTGTGTGTATGTGTGTATGTGTGCGTGTGTGTGTGTGCGTGTGTGTGTGTGTGTAAGGGAGGGAGAGAGAGAGATAAATAATTTAGCTGAATCAATGCTCATTGGGATAGAGGCAGCAGGTTTCAGGGCATCAAGGACAGGGGTTAGAAAACTCAGATATATCAAAGACATGGCCACAGAACTTACTTTCTCTGCGTTTGTTGATAACCTGTGATCAATACCAACAGATCAAAAAGTGCAACTTCTCCCTCCACATTTATAATATATTATGTACATAACGTGTTTTTTCCTAATCAGTGTTTCAATGCACCTTTTTTTATGCTGATGATACAGTTTTATATGCCCCAGGCTCCACCCCAGCCCAGGCCCTAACTTGCCTTCAGTTTGCCTTTGATGCTTTCCAATTATCACTCCTTAATCACAGACTACCAGTTTTGAATGCAGAAAGAACATGGTACATGGTATTCTCCACCTCCACCAGTGACTCCAAGTATCCTGCCATTAACACTTAAAATGGCACCCATATTGCTCTTGCTGAGTCACAGCAGGCTATCATTCAACATTTGACCAAACAATTGAAAATCAAACTCTTTTTTTTTTTCATAGAATTAAAGAATGTCTGTTTACTCCTGATAAGGACCTGGTTCTTTCAGTGTATGAAAGTTGTGTGGAAGAGTTTATATTTTGGTTCTAATGCAACCCCCTTTCACAGGCACAGTTTGAGTTGGTTCAGGAGGCTTGCTGAACCCCCTGGTGGCTGTAGCCAAAAATCACTTAAGAGTTTTAAAGAGCAGATGATAAAAAATAAACAATACGACTGTGGTTCATTTGATTTTTTTTTCCTTAGGCAAGATATGACACTGCAGTCAAACTTGATATCCACATTGATTTTCAACTAGATAGTGTTTCATGTTTTTGGCAGCAGGGTGCAGCCATCTTTCAACAAGCTAGTTGGTGATGCCAATAGAATGGTTTTGTTTTTCTAATTCGCTTATTCACCATTAGGAGTTGTTGAGCTAGGCTCGGTAACCTCAATACTCTACTTGCAAGTTTTGTCTATTGATGGCTGTTTTGTCCTCTGACAATGTTTTTTATGGCCAATTTATGGGATGTTTTGAGTAGCAAAGTGCAAGAATGTACAGGAAGTCACGTTCTGTAGTACCCAACAGACGTACCCACGTTGCATCACCTGCATCACCTGTCCAGCTGGTGGTGCAGGCATCAGGTGCAGGTCCACTTTACTTGCCTTTGATAAAACAATACAACTTTAGGATTACTTACAGTGACATGCAAAAGTTTGGGCACCCCTAGTCAAAATTCTCTTTAATGAAGCTCAGCGCAAGGTCAATCAGGAAGACTTTCTTTGTGCTCATCCATTTACAATTCTCTCCATCTCACTCACATTTCTTCCTCTAATCAGCTGACTATGGGTGTTCTCTCTTCTAGTTATCCAATCAAACTTTCTTTACGATCTCTATCAGCCAATCAGGTGGCTGCTGCTAAATTTTAAATCTGCTCTTTCCTCTGCCTCTGCCAACTGCCCTCCTCCACCTCATTCTCCTCCAGTCATAGTTTCCAGAGTCCAGGATGAACTCACTTACCTTTGCTCATTGCATCCAAAAAGTTCTATTCTAACTTCATCAGTCCACAGGACTTGTTTCCAAAGAGCATCAGGCTTGTTGAATGTTCCTTTGCAAACTTCTGATGCTGAATTTTGTGGTGAGGACAGAGGAAAGGTTCTCTTTTGATGACTCTTTCATGAAGGTCATATTTGTACAGTTGAACAGTGCACACACACTCAGAAACACAGCCTCTGATTAGTTGACACTTACCCTAAGGCATCAAAGAGCGCTAACAGTCAGCGAACAACAACAATAACACAGACACCTTAGATTAAAAAAAAAAATGCAACAGATATTCAATGGTGGATTTATAATTATGTATTTATTTTACAAAGTCTCCAAAATGACACCACAATCACAAAGCTTCTGAATAGGATATGATTGCTCTGGAGCCCCTCATTAGAACAGCACGATGCATAGAGTTAAAGGGTAAGTATCTCTTACTTACAGTGTTTCAGAGAAAATTAATTTTAGTAACATTATGTCGAACGACATCATCAACTCCAGAGTTAATTTTTATAGTACCCAGTATGAGAGATTTTTCTCATCAGTCTTGTTTAATGCTTGGCGGTGAGACAAACTTGCATGCTCCACTTAGCTGGAAAAGCCCCGCTTCAGTGATACAGTACGGAGTATATTTTCACATAACGTTACAGTAGACATCACATGAATTTTTCACTTGCTTGATTGGACAACTGCATGAGGCATTACCCTTGCCTGAACACAGAACTGACTTTCCCCAAGCAACTGTTAATGTCAAGCACCAATGCTAGTAGCTGGAATCTGTATCCATTTACTTTTAGGTTTTGCGGTTTGTTTGAGTCTGGTTTTTGGTAATTCTCAAAATATTTCATTACCCATTGGGCATGTGAACTGGGATATGAAAAATACCCCCACTGGTATCCTGATTATTAATTTTCATGTAGACGAAGCCTCTGTTGTACACATTACATTTCCTCAAGATATATTTTTTTTTAATTCAAACTGTGCCTGTGCCCCTTTTTACAGCATGGCTATAGCTTTCAACAATAAATAATCCCAATTATTGTGGCCCTGCAAGATCCCCAGATTTTGCAAAATCTGATTGTTAAACTAAAAACTCTCTGACTCATGACACATTGTCTGTAGATGTGAGAGGATGTCAGACTTTAGTCTTTTAAAATTCTTTGACATATTATGCTGGTGTATGATTGGCTTTTACAGGCATGAAAATATATCAGATTTTACTTTGCACCAACAACAAACTGTTATAATGAAACATGCATTATTATAGATGCATCAATATGCACTTTGATCATTTATAACACTGCATGAACTATTATAACATTCTACGAGTCCGCACTACATTATATTGTTGAGGTGTGTATAAGTGATTATAAATATTCCTAATGCATTATAAGCCCTATCAGTCAGCCTCTAGTTTATAACTAGTCATCCATAAGACACTTGTGATTAATTATTAGTTACATCTATGATGTTTTATGACTGTTGATACAGTGCACCAGGAAGCATTATGTGTGTTTATGAGTGCAGTCATAGAGTATGATTATGCATTATAATGAACTATGAATGCCCTCATAACGCATTGTAGATGTAGTCTTCATAGAAAGTGCTATCGTAAATGGTTTCCTAGTGGTTTTCAGCAGAAAGAACACATTTGGTGCCATACAATATAATTATGGTGATTGAATGTATTTTTAATGACAAAAACACAGCTAGAAATCTTTGATGCATGTGATATTATGCAGTGCAAAACCGGGTCGCATCCGGGTGGAATTGTCCATCCTGGTTCCCTCACAGTCAAGATGGCTTAAAAGCTATAAAAACTGGAACTAAGTAATCTGGTAACATGCCTAGCTATTGTGGATTATAACATATCAGATATGGAATTAATCTGCAGATGCTCTTGTTCAAAATAAGAACAAATGTTTCGATGGATGTCAGTTTTTGAGCCACGATAAAGGCCAAAATGTGGCCTGCAACAGATGGTAAAACTTCTTGTTTTAACCACACCGATTTCTGGAAAACTTATGGCCCCCACTGGCCAGTCAAGAGAAGTAAGGACTCAGTGATGGTATCAAACAGTAAAACAGGTTTTTCAACAACTGTGAATCAGCGCAACCGCGAAAACTGCTTGAGCACACAGTCATAAATGTGCACACAAAATGTGAGGCTGAATGGTCCGGTAATTTGCGAGATAAGCACACAGAGACACACACACACACACACACACACACACACACACACACACACACACACACACACACACACACAAACAGATACATGCACACACTAATACACACACAACCAAACCCAGATGTAAGGATATATAATTATCTATAAAATAGAAAAGGTTTAACCTGTCCAGCCATCATTCCATCCAACCTGTCAATTTTGAGATGTTTACCAAAAAACACAGCATTGCTGCCACACAATGGGTCATTACTGTAAAGCTGGAAATATGCTACACATGCACAAGGGTCACTTTTTTTAATCTCTATTACAAACCTGCCTCCCACCTATAGTTTTATCAACCAGTCAACTAGCTCAATAACATTGTGGTAAATGTTCAGCCAGGTTCAAGCATTGTGCCAGTGCAGGAGTTATATTGAAATAAACGAGGGGGCTGATTTAAAATTTTTTTTTTTTTTTTATGCGGTACAATTGACAGTCTGACCTTGGCCTAACTTTAACATTGTTATGGTACTGAAGACATGTCCAGTAATTGCTATTATTTTAAAATAAATAAATAGATCTTTAGTAGTTTAGAAAGACCAATTGACATTGGACAAAAGGAAAAATAAAAAATGGTGCCATCTCTAATAAAATGATGCAAAGCCATGCTGAGAGCTGTGAGTTTTTCACCACATTTCTGCTACTTAGTTTCTTTCTTTGATCCTTCAGTCACACATTTTATGTGTTATCCTACATCTGTTTGATTGTATTCGTGAGATGATCTAAAGGTAGAGATGTAGACAGATAAACAATAGAAAAAAAGTTTAGAAAATAAATAAAATATTTTAAATCAGAGAAGATTTTAAACCAAATGCTGAGGATGAAAAAAAATCAAAGACTTGCTTCAAAAAAAAATATGTGTCAAGCCTTTTTTTCTTTCTGCACTAGTTCTGTTTCATTGCTACCCATGTGTAAGTGGAGAATACACAGCGAGGATCATTTGAAATAATGAGGCAGTCTAATGTATGGTAAGCCGAGCAGGAGGCTCATTTCAAGAATATTTGAAAAAGGATCAGTGCGAGAGCAATTTCTCAGACTGATAATCGCTCCAAAGAGCATCTGCAGCTGTCTAGGATATGCAGGCCAAACAAACAAGTCGAGAGAAAGTAAAACCAATATTCATGAGCCTGTTGCACATACAGATACAAACAGAGGGACTGACACCTGTCTTTTAATGACAGAGAAACAAAAAGAGGAGCTGAGAGAGACACAGCAGCAGAGTGGTGAAAACACAGAAAATGACATCTTTTTTTCAGATGAATTAAGAGGAAGTCTTATCTTCATTTTCAGCATTGTTACTTGACTCACTCACTGGCTGGAGACTCAAAACCCATTTCAATTAAGAGGGACATGTTTGTACATTCATTCATTATTTCCTTTGTTTGTTCTTTCCGTCAGTGATTCTATTTCTGCTTTATTATATAACAGTGGTGATGTAATGAATGTAAAAGATGGGGTCATTGTTTTTGTCCTTTCTCTTTCTAAGAACAAAGTACTTCAAACAGACAGAACAGCAGACTTTTTTGGTAGGCCAGATGCATGTGAAGTGTTGGCCAAGAGACATTATACTCTCATGTGGGTGTGTTTATTGGAAAACACGTCAGTATCAGTAACTCTTAGGGGCAAAGTCATGTCATGGCTTCTCTTTGAATGATAACAGATTCATGTTGGCATGGTATTGTGGTGGCACTGGAGACTGAGGCTGAGTCCAGACACCCTGACCATGATGCCAGCGTTCGTGTTTCGATTTCTGGAAGGATCAGTGAGGCTGTGAGACGAGGGAAATGGAGAAAGAGATGGATAGGGTCAAGGGATGCAGGCGGATGTGTATTGTGTGTGTATGTGTGTGTTTGTCAGGGATCTTCCAGTAGGTCTCAAAGGCAGAAGGTGTGGACACTGGAGGATTTGTCGGAAGGACACAGCAACCTAGTTACTCACTACTATAGTTCAGAATTGTAACAGTTTTATTTCTCTTTTAATACTTATACTTAACTTGCAGGACCGACAGGGAAATGAATCAGGAACACTCACACTCAAACTCTCACAATAACTACTTTTGTGCTGCCTTTAAGCAAACTGCTGAACTCTCCTGACCGCTCCAGTGGAGCTGCTCAGCGGCCAACCGTAGAAGACTATGATTGTACAAAGCAGCTCTTAGATGTGAAGCTGGGCACTGCCAAAGGAGTTCTTTGTCAGCGTTCTCTATAAAGTTTGAAAACACTTGGCACTTCTGGTCTAAAACATGGTGGTGTATACATTTACTCTGGGTTAACTGGAACCCAAGCTTGTGGTTATAGAAGTATTTAACTTCGAATAGTGCAGTCTGGTTTTACAACAGAATTTTAATCTGCATTGCTTTTGCTGAAAAACCAATGTCAGTAAATCAACTTTAACATGGTTGAATAGGACATTCTCCATGTTAGTGGTATGCCAAATGCAATGATGTACCTTAAAGGAATACTTCATCCAACAACAGATTTTTTTTCTTGCATGCCCTGCCATGCTGAACAAAGAATCCAAAAATGACGAAAATTCTTGATGAATTAAGTCATAGTGGTCCGTGTTTAACAAATGCTGAACTACCTGTGACAGCTCAGGAAGCTCAACCTGCCTCAGGAACTGCTGATCATGTTCTACACCGCCATAATCCAATCTGTTCTCTGCATGTCCATCACCGTCTGGTTTGGATCCGCCACCAAACTGGACAAGAACAGACTGGAACGGACAATCGGTTTGCTTACAAGTGGGCTAACCTTGTTTGTATTGGGATGGTGACGGTGGTTAGGTAGCTAGCAAGCTATAGCATACAGCATATTACCTGGGGATTTTGAGGACTACAACAATTTCTGTTCACTTTTTACTTTTTTGAAAATAACAATCTTAACAATAGTGACCTGCAAGATCTTCAGTCTTACAAAATCTTATTCTGTGACAAAAAAAACAAAACTCTCTGACTCATGACACATTGTCAGTCTTAAGTCTTTTAACAGTATTTTCAAAGTATTCTTGTATATGATATGGTGCCTCAAAGATTTTTCCGAATACATGAAAATGCAACACAGGTTAGGCTAATTATCACCAGCAATGAACCTTGTAATGAAGCATACATCATTACATTAATATGTACTTCACTTTACTTAACACATACAGCGATAAGATATGATACTGCACAGGCTGTCATAAAATACTATGACTCTTACTACAGCTGATTGTTGAAGTATGTATAGTACATACAGGTATTCATAATGCATCACAAGCTCCATCAGTCAACCTCTAGTTTATAACTAGTCAAGAGTATCCATGAGACACTTATAATTCATTAGAATTCATTAATTTTATGACTGCTGATATATATATATACATATATATATATACACACATATATATATGTATTGTTTATGAGTGCAGTCGTAGAGCATTATAAATGCATTATAATTCATTATGAATGGCCTTATAATGCATTATAGATCTGGTCTTCATAGAAACTGTTACTGAAATATTTTTTGTAAAGCTGGAGAGTGAAATATATCTTTTTTTTCTCATAATACTCTCTTTTCAAGAATACCTGAAACTCTGCTTGTTCATTTCATTGAAATCCCTCCTCTCAGCTCGTTCATTGGCCAGAAAGTGACAAGTGTGAGTGAGTGACGGCAGAACTCCTGGCCAATGAATGAGCTGGGAGGCAGAACTTCAATAGAATGCAGGAATGCAGTTCAATTGCGCGCACTTGCCCAGGCACACTTAATATATTTACGGTACAATTTTAGAGAAAATGTGTTTGGGATGTACTGAACATGCGACTGGATAAATGAGACTCAGATAATACTGCAGGATTTGTGGAAGAGTTTGTAAACAGATGTTTTGATATAGCTCTACTGTTGTTATACTACTGTTGTTATACGGGACTCCCTTTGACTCTAATTCATCAAGAAGTTTCTCAGTTTTTGGACTCTTTGGTCATCGGAGGCATGCAAGAAAAACAAAGATTTCTTAACAAATTCAGCGTAACACTGTGTGAGTTATTGATATACAAATAACCATTTTGTGGGTAAAGTCTTCCTTTAAAAACAACCACACCCGCCACACATTGTTGAAACAGGGTTTTTAAATAACTGCAATAGCCGTGCTGCAATACTACCAATATATACCGCTCAGATATTTTCCCAAAATGTGCTATACGCTGTAGAGTTGGGGAACGTCAGCCCAAAAATGGATCCTTCACTGTAACAAATAAATCCAAAATAAATGACAGAAAATTCCAGTTCTTCACAAACCCACAGTTCCAAGCCTGTGGCCTGTGGCGGTGAATCCAGCAGCCTGCTCTTGCAATATCACACTGATGTTTGACAAAGTGATAGACACAGAGACACATCACTTCTGCGCTGTATGACTATCATTAATATTCAGGGAAGAGACTCCTCTCTACCTCTACCTGCCACCCACCTTCTACACTAAAACCCCTTTATTTCCATAGTAACTCTCAAAAACATCCCTGTGCCCTTTGGGGGATATGTGGACCCAGCGATGGGTCCTTCAAATAAACTCTCTCAGCCTCTCTGTCTCACACACATACATTATCTCACACACACACTGGGGACCACCTGATGTATTTTTTGTGACGATATGTGCTATTTGCCGAGCATGCATGTGTGTTTTTAGGCGTGTGTATTTGTGTGCACAATTCCTGCATTATTCATTAATCTCTTTGTTTTTACAGATCCTCCCGTCAGACCACCAGTCTACTTGCATTAAGGTATGACTAAGACAGGCTTGCGCGCACACACACACACACACACACACACACACACACACACACACACACACACACACACACACACACACACACACACACACAACTCTGCAGGTATACATCTGAATCCCGGCTTCATTAGACAATTTCTAATAGCTGTGGTAAAGGCACAGTAATTAATTGCCTCCGGTGTGAGCACTGTATGCCTGAGGGAGGTATGTGTACTGCCTGCTTGCCATTCACTTCACTATCAGGTACATACATAGGAGGGTGTTTATTACTGATAAAACATGAGCCTTTCAAGTCACAATGGTAAAACCTCGTACGCAGTTCCCCTTTGTGCACTGCAGGTTAATAATGAAGTTTAGAGCTACTTTAATTTGGAGCTTTAGACTAACACAAGATGTGTGTGACAACATTTAATGCAAGTCAGGTATAATATTAGTTAGTTGCAGTACACAAGTACCAAGCCATCCAAAGCAGCCACAAGTCATTAACAATATATTAGGTTATCAATTAATCTCATGCTTTCATCCATCACTTTGCATTAGTGCATACCTGCATGGGCCTCATGGGAAATAAGTTTGCTTTATAATCCTCAGGGGTTGATGACAGAAGGAATAAGTGGGATAGTTGTCCTGAATCATAAAACTACAGAGTCCACACACAGTGAATTATTAGTCATGGAGCAATTACATTAATAAGTCATAAGTAGAGACCAATTTTACATTTTGCTTTGGCTCCTGGGAAAACAAATACATCAGTGACAGATGGTTCCCTTCCACCTCTTGTGTGCTGTGGCATACACAGTCCCAGTTTGGAGTGACTTCACATGAATGAGCACCCAATGTCACACCTGAATGTTTCAGCCAAGGTGTCATATATATGAGGCAGTTCCAAATGGTCATGAGGTGCAGCCTTCAACAAAAAATATTTTGATTGATCAATCAGTCAAGGGAAAAAGACCCCCAGTGTCTCCCTAGACATGAAGTCAGTTGTATGCTCAGTCTTTACTCCACCAAATTTCCACTGCTGTGCTCAGTTTTGGAGTACTCACTCCAAAAATTGACAGGATGTCAGTTAGCACTACGCTCACCAAAAAATACCAGTTTCAAAACGTCCTTGAGAGACTTGAAACATGATATTTTTCAGCCAAATAAACAAGAATTAAGCGATTCCCCTCATTAGTCAGTCATTTGCACAACGCTTCTTTATTGTTCTTCGGTTGCATCACACATTGTGTTGAGAATACAGTTTTAGTACGCTGGCCTTATTTCCCCAGAATGATCAAAACATTTTTGTTTCATATCTCGTGTTATTATCATTTTTCTAGGATGGTGCAATATTATCCCACACCGCTGTATTCCAGTAGCATGTGCTTCAAACATCTCTGTCTGTTAATTGATTATACACAACTGAGTGTCAACAGGAGCTCTGTATAACTACAGAAAAGGTTTCAACCAGAATATGCAGAGAGAGTGGCTACACTGAATTGCCTCATTTACATGTAAAACCTGCACAACCTGAGCCTGAGTTGAAGCTGTGTATCCACATAATATTACTCTTTTAATGCAGAAATAATCAGGTTATGCTGAGGTCATATTATGTGCATTTTGTAAAGGGAGATATTTGTTTTAGAGACCTGAGTGCAGTTTACAATCTCCAACAGAAAGTTGGATGAAAATCCTGTATCAACAAAATGTCAACTTTTAAGAAGCCCAGAAAAACTGTGTTTTTTACGCTTGATGAAACTGCATTTTTGACATAATCCAGGGTGTCTCGATAAGGTTTTATGAGCCTTTAGATGACCGTGTAAAAATTTGACCATTTTCAGTATGTCCTCAAAATTGCAGCTGAAGGATATATATATATGTGTGTGTGTGTGTGTGTGTGTGTGTGTGTGTGTGTGTGTGTGTGTGTGTGTGTGTGTGTGTGTTTGCAAAATTATTTCCCTGGCAAAAATTGTTCACCTGCATAAAGTCTTGGCTAGGCTCCTGCAGATAGTTAAATGTGTGGTAGCTTATGCATTTAAAACTGCTTTAGATAAAATTGAAATGAAACATGCTTATTCACGAGGGAAATACTACTAGAAGCAGGATTTGAGTGAAATCCAAATACATTTTTATTTGCACTGGTAAACTACACAAAATGCCTGAATGATCTGCCCTCCTTGACAGAAACTAGTTGCTCATTTTCTTTTCTCCACAAGGAATAACAAACCAAAAATCTTATGTTATAATCAAATGATCACAAATACTCTCCAGAGGAACATAAAGCCGTGGAAATGAAAAAGCACCTCGCACCTCCTCATACTGCAATGTGCCTGTTTTGTCTGCTTAAAAAACAAATTTGTTCTGAATCTCTTTCAGCATTATTCAGATACATTACAACAATCACATTTCCTGTGCAGTACATTCAGTACAGATTTGGTCCTCATCATGATCTAATTGATCCAAGTAGCAGTGCAATAACCATAGACTGCTATTATGATGTAACCACTGATGTTTACAGTCAACTCTCTGTCAGCTCCGCTAAATTAGTGCTAAATTTGTGCTAACTTTGTGCTAAATTTAGGCTTTTATGTCTATTTTGCAAGTCTTTGTGGTGCTTTTTGTGGTTGGCTTGCGGGTTACTCATCGGGATTAGCAATCAACCCACCAGTCTGTAAACTCTCCTCCCTCCGACTTCAACTAGCTAGCTGCTAGTTAGCCACGTCAAGGTTTTCAAATGTTATCATCAGTTAACATTGAGAAAATCATAGAGAAGAAATGAGCAAGCTGAACCAGCGTCCTATTAGCCATTGTAAAGGCGCTAGAAAGTAAAATGGATGATGTCAATACTGCATCAGTTTCTGACAGGACATCATGAACTGTAATAACCTTTGATTCACTGAAGGTTGGCCAAATTCTGGACAGTGCCATTCAACCAGGTGATACTTTTTCTACATGTCAATCCAACGGGGCAGAGGACTCTGGTAAGAGAAGGAGAGGAATGTGTTTTATGATGAATAAGGACTGGTGTGAATGGTGCGTCGTGCTGCAGGAGGCGCAACCATATGGCTGTTTTGTTGGGGTCAAAATGCATGGACAATTAAATCATTCCACAACCAGAACCATCCGGAAACATGAACAGTTACAAAGCAGCAGCCAATGCTGATGAAGACAAAAAATAAGGACTAACTTACAATGCACAGTTTAAAGGAGCTGACATCTCACTTGAGTTATACTTTGTGTAATTTCATGTGACGAATAAAGACTGATTGATTGATTGATTGATTGATTGACTTTATAAAATAATGGAGTAGCCATCGTGATGTTAGCCATTGGTTTGTGGACTTTTTTGGAGCCAGAAATGACAATATTAAGCTCGGGCAAAGACAAAGCAATGCAGGAAACTGCCAAATCAGCCATCACAGACCACTGCAAGAGAGAGAACCACATCATGGACTGGGACAAGGCCAGAGTCATATGCACTGAAAGCAACAAACACCAACGCTGGATTATGGAAGCGATTGAGATCAGGAAACGGGCGGACAGGACGATGAACCGGGACGAGGGGGCATACATGCTGTCACACACCTGGAGCGCCGTCCTGGAGGAGCAACCGGACAGCAGGAGGCCTCCGTAAGATCAGCTGATATTAGGACACGTCACACTAACATCGGGTGACACCTCTGAGGAAGACGGAAGGCTCCGTCAAAACATGTCAGGTATGAATTAAAATACCCTTGTCTGATTAGAAGAAAAAAAGCACAAGATATCATCCATAGAGACATAATAAACCTTGTTGGAATATATATATATAAGATTCACCCTCTGTACAGTTGTCATGAAATCGGAATAACTTCAAGTGGCCATTCAAGGAACTGCAGTTTTTGGCACATCTACGCTGGCTTCATTTTTCAGCCTGGGATGTTGGTTTTTCAACCATACAGTTGAACATTCAATGTTATTGTAATATTAAAGAAATGTTGCTGTAAAAAATGTTTAAACAGCCATTGAAATGTGAGCACTTTTTAAAAAAAATTTGCCAACCCAACATGAGAAGTCCAAGCTCAGATACATTATTTTTAATTAAACTATATAGTCATTTCAGGACTGTTATTACTTTTTCCATAAGAGACATAAGGAATTGCAGTTTGCATGTAGATTGGCTTAGGCTGATTGGACTTAAAAGGCTTTTCAAAATTGCAAAAGGAAGGAGGTTGTGAAGTCAGACGTACTACTTAGTCCATATTTATACATGTATGAATTGGAAAGATAGAAATTTGTTCAGAGAAATACCTCTTTTTTGCATTTCAAACCTGATCATGTATCTAAGACCTTTTTATACAGTGGGTGTGCATTACTTACTTTGTATTTTTGTGAGCAAGACTTGGTTTATTTGTTTTTCATAGCCTTCTGCCAGCTGGAGCACTGCTTTCTTTTCAGCAGGTGGCACAAGTTTTCTTTGCACAAAAAGAAACATCCAAGATTTCATCTCTTGACATTAATCCAGGTGTTGTTCATCCTCCATTAATTTGTTTTGAGTCCAACACTGATCAAGGCCAATATTTCACTAGAAAAGACCATGCCAAAACAGAGACATTTTTAAAGGTTTGATGAAAGGAGGAGTATAGGATTTTGAGGATGGATGAATGGATGTGAGGAAAGGGATGAGCGTGGGGGAAGTCTTTCTTCTGGAACGGATGTATGAAGACTGGGGAGGAGGAGACTCAGCGTGGGGGATCTGCCTCTGGAGTTGACTCACCCGAGCCAATTATGGGATCTAGCAGTACTTGGAAAAGGAGAGATGGGAGCGGTATGCACAGGATTAAATAAGAGGGGATGAACGGAGGAAGAGAGGGTCAATGATTAAGAATAGGGATGAGCAGGGGGAGGGGTGTGATCGGGGTAATGGATGAGGGGGAGGGAAAGAGAGGGCGGGTTGAGAGAACTGAGACACACAGGGCAGGAAAGGTTGATCAGGTATAAGTAGGCTTGACTGGTGATTAGAGGTGTAGTTGAGACATGGCCTTGCTCCCAAAGCTAGGTTAACTGGTTCATATCATTAGTTATGATGGAGGCTGATGGCTGGAGGCTTTATGTTTTCGGGTTGTGTATAAGTACGTATGTACGTAAGTTTGTCTGTCTCACTCTTGTGACTTCTATATCTCAGGAATGCTTTGATGGAATTTCTTAAAATTTGGCACAAACGTCCACTTAGACTCAAGGATGACCTAATTAAATTTTTGTCTAAACAGGCCAAAGTGATGAAGTGATGACATTTTATATCTTAAAGGTCAAAGGTCAACTTCTATGTGATATCATAATGTTCTGCAAAAACACTATTTGGCCATTACTCACTGTCATCACTCAAAGACAGAAGGGGAGACATTTGGTCAGATATTGAATTGGTGACACTAATTTTGGGTGTCCACCATTAATATTGTGATGATTTAATTGATCTTCTGTGCTGCTGCTTTGACGACGGGTGTGATACATCAATGTTTTAGAATTTGTAGCTTCTTTGCAGCAACATCCATTTGAAGCTTTGCCAACAGTCCTGACTACATATCACTCAGGACAAACATGTCTCTAAACTGTAACTTGAATGGTTGCCGAAAGCATACAACCAGGGGGCCATAATTCTAGTTATTGTTGCATGCTCAACTCAGGTTATAGGCCACAGAATCACAATGAACAGAAACATGGCTAATGCATCATATCCCATTCACAACGAGCACTGTGATATGATTCTGATTTAAAATGCAATTTGTGTTTGTGTTTCTGTCTAGATAAGGCTCACATGGCCCCCCTGGAGTCAGGATTTCATACTATGATTACATATGATGGATACTGCTGCATGCAGATTTCAATAAGATGGCAAGTGACAGAGAGGTAGAGAGAGAGAGAGAGAGAGAGAGAGAGAGAGAGAGAGGTGGAAATAGAAAAGAAAGATAAATAACCTTTTTTCTTAACTGAGGACAGGAAAGACAAATAATAATAAATTGCTTGCTGATTAATTGAATGTAACTTTATGATGGCCTTTTGCTCAATGATTTATCATTCTTCAAGACTGTCACCATGCTCTTTGGTGAACAGATGCTAAAATATTTCATGCTGATGAAGCTCATTTAAATTTGAGAAACAGAGAGGGAGAGAAGCCAAGGGTTATCTGACATCTGCAGTGTCTCTGATTTTTAAACAAACACAGATCAACAGATCAGCCAGATGAAACAAATGTGAAAAAGATTCAGTCACTGCGCCTGTGTGTGTGTGTGTGTGTGTGTGCGTGTGCATTTTTGTTTTCACTTATCTTGCTTACGTGCAAACCAACTCTAAGCGCGTTCTGCTGAATCCCCATTTTCCTTTAATCTTCACTCGCAGTTTATGCTGAGATGAAGCATAATGCACATCAATCAGGAACACACACACACACCAATGCGTATATCAAAGATAAAATTAATGATATCAAACAGAGTTATAAATATGTAGATTATGTTCTTACCCGTTGCAGTCTGGAAACAAACACACGCCATGTTTGCAATCACAACAAAACACATTCTGACACCAACAAAAACTCAGAGACAAAAATCTAATCACATAGTTTGGAGCACTACTTGAACTACAGCAGCATTTCTGGTTGAAGTCCAGTACAGTCCATTCATGAAGGATTAAAGATGGCTGTGCTTTTTTTCTTTCCCAGACTAAGGCTTGTAAAACATCCTGTTTTCGATGTAGTTCTAAAATATCTATTATTAGGCGGTCTCTGAGCTTGCAAAAGGATTCCTGTAAATTATTCCTGCATTATTATAGACATGGCAGATTTATTTAGGGACGCTACTGTATTGCTTTGAACAGAAAAGGCGAGACCTTCACTTAGAGATCAGAGTATCATACAAAAGCTTGAAGATGTTCCCAATGTGTACTGCATGGCAATGTTGAAGCCGCTTGACTGGAGTGTATTTATAAAGTCTCACTTACACGTTCTCTTCCTCTCTCACGTACGCACTCATAATATGCCTGACTCTTACAAGGGCACAGCTCAAAGCAGCCTCCACTGTAAAATCCCAGGGAGCTCTTACCTTAAAATGGGCTTCATAATTTACGTTTGTGGGTGTTTTAAACTGAGCTGGGTCCAAAAACATTTGGTAAGGGAACAGAGCTCATAAAAACTACCAGCTTTGACACAACAAAGGATATTAAAACAGTTATTGCACTTCGTCTTGGGTGTTGTATTCTTTCATATTTAAGGGCATCCTTGAACAAATACTGTAGAAGACTGCTTATGCGACAATATTGCAAAATGCTTTGAAATGATGAAGAAATCACAGTGTGTGTGTGACAAAGAGAAGGGGTTTAAATGTAGGGAAATAGAAAGAGAACAAAATTTGTAGAAACTGCAAATATGTCTGTTGTGATGGGTCATGGGTTTGCCCTGAATATTCTGCCAACAGGATTTGAGATAACTGACAAATCATAAGCAGCTGAGCAAGAACTGTAACAACAGATAACATTACATGCAAGTCCACATTTCATTACCATTCGCAAAGTCTGAGGCAGAACTTTTAGCAAACATATTTCCATTAATTCATTAATTGGAAATAAAGTGCAGGCTCATAGCCTCATGATTTGTCTACACAAAAGGTTTCAAAGCTGCCTTTTTTAGTCATTTGTCTCATCTGCATCTGATGGCAACGATATGCTTCAGTCTTAATCAGCACAGCTGTCTTCACAGGCTTCATAACTGCTCACGTTTAACTCGCACTTTATGGATGTAGCCACAACCTAAAGCATATTTTTACACTTCAGGTTTATTCTCTTACATGAGAAAGTACAGTTTGTGGTTCACCTAGCTTCCACTAATTTGTTTCTCATGGGTTGGCAGAGAGTCTGTTATGTATAAAACACTCCTTTTTTTCTTTAACTCCCAATTAGCCATGACAGTGTGACGGTGAGCCAACAAGCACAATACCAGGACCCTGGTAGCTATTGTTATTTTTATTATTTACACCTGTTCTTCTTCCACTGTGACTGTCAAAATGCCTTCTGGGACAAAGGCCAGTTCCCGATATGTTGAACTTAAAATTACAACGTGGTAGCTGATATAAACAGGTTTTCCAACTTGGCAGTTGTTTGTACAGTCTGTACAATATAAAATGAATGTGGCATTAGATTTGTAGCCAAGATGGACTTCACATGACACGATCCTTTAATGGCATATTGAAGAGCTGTTTCTCCGCATTTGGTCTTACCAATGGCAGTTGGCCCAGGTCCCCCTTCTGACACGGACTCAGAGCCCACCGCATGGACACTCTTCACTTTGAAAGCAGAAATATTTAACATATTGTCAATAAAAGTTTTAATGTTTATGGTTTAATTTTCACTTTCCTTTACATATTTATGATTTTGGCATTCTTGTTTTTTCTTCTTTTTCCTTTCTCTACCAGTGTAGATTGTGATCAAAGCATACTAAGTTAAATCCTTGTGTGAAAAACCTAATTGGCAACAACCCTGTTTCTGATTCCGATATGTCAAAGGACTCGCATAAGCCATCTGCCAGAACAGGATTTGCACAATTTTAAGGGAAAAAAAAGAATTTGAAACTCTGAACTTTAATGGATACACTAATACACTGATGGATTATTGTGACTTGTGTGCTCATGTATGTGTGCATGGGTCTCTTCCCCCAGGCAGATTGATAAGCTGTTCCAAATTGAGAGGGTGTTTCATAAGCAGATGGTAGTAGTAGCTCAGGCTTTGGCCCTCTGAGACTCAATTTGGCCCATAATTGGACCAATTAGTCTGGGCCATAAACCATTATCATGCTGCACAGGTACAAATCTGCTCACAAAGAAAACAAACACCATAAAACTACAAAAAGAGGTAGATGCACTCACACACAAGCAGCTTAGAGTTTGAGAGAAGTGAACAAAGTTTCTAGTTTGTAGTGACACACTGGACTGGGTAAGTATGAGCATGAACGATAAAATGTGCAGCACTTCCACACTAACTCACCAAACAGTCATCACAGTGTCTATTTCACACATTGATATCAAATCTCTCTTTATGCAGATGATTCTCTTTTATACATTACTTGTAAAAAGAAAAGAAAACTTTCCTTCTATTGACGGAAATTGACTAAATTTTCTGTTAGGGCAGGTGAGAGGGGGAGTTGGATTGGCCCAACAAGCACAGGACTTTGCCCCAAGAGACCAAGGTTCATGTCCAGTGGGAAAAGAATAAGTTATTTTGTGACATCAGTCGTTAGCTGTGTAAATCTTTAGTAATTTCAGTCAATTGCAACCACAATCTTTTCCTAACCCTAAACAGGTAGCTTTGTTGCTTAGACCTAACCACTGACCTCTTCTTAGTCAGGTGAGAGGACTCATGTGATGTACTGCCTACTCTTCTGCACCAAGATCCGCAGACACCCTGCATCAGTATGCAACACAAAAGGCTGCCCCCCACATTATTATGATAATCAAGCGGGCTTCTGCCCAAGCATCAAAACAATGTAGAGACAGTGAATGAAATAAAAACATCGTTGGTCAGCGTTTATGAGATATTGTTATATGATTGATTAAAATTGTATCTTTGCAGATACTTAAAAAAAACTTTCATGATGCTGATAACAAATATATCTTGTTGCATTACATTTTTTTATGAGTTTGCTTTTGCAAAATAGTAGTATAAAAACATAATTTCTAAGAGATAGGTAAAAGGTGCTCATATAATTATAAATCTGTACCTAATACAAACATAATTAAGGTTGTTCACAACAGATAGAGAGCTTTTCTCAACTGTAACAATACATAAATTACACAGTGGAAACTCAGCGTATAGTGATCACATCTGTCCGGGTCAAAGTAATCACGCATGATTAGTATGACCTTTTTTTTTCTATTTCCTTATTTCATATTCATGAAAAAAAAAAAAAAAAAACATGAAATTTGCACTTTTACTGAACGAATTGAAAGTAATGAAACAGGCTTAACTATTTGCTCTTTGCCTCAGCAGCCCCCTGTGCAGTTTCTTAAAGAGTAACTAAACCCCGGACTTTTGGCCAAGGTGCCTCCTCCGTGGAATGTGAAAATAGGCAGGGCTGGTAGGGGTGGCAAAGACACACCCAGTCACTCCATTGTACTGCCTCCTGATCCACAGCATCTTCCTTTTGTTGCACTTACAGTGGTGTGGTGACTGTGACAGACCGGTGTCTCTTTCCACAGCCCAGTGTGATGGAAGTTGTTGGCATATACCTCACTTGGCACCAGATCAGTCAATAGCAAAACTCAGTTGAAGTAACCAGGTTCCAACCAGTAGTGGGCAGCCACTATGCAGTATGTGGACTTCAAATACTTTGCACTCAAATGTCAAGATTTGGACCTTAATCAATCAGCAACACTACTAGATACCCATATATATTGGTTTCAACTTTCTTATTTTAAATCGCTCAAACCAGCCTATGGGAACTCTATTGGAGGCTCCTCTCGCAGCCTTGCCACCAATTCCTCTGTCTTTTCTCATACCAAGGATCTGCTCAAGGAGGCATTACATGACCAGGCATAATCAATCCTCTTGACGAGGATGGCTTCAACCACAGGTGCTTACCCTGTGCGCATTTGTTTTCTGTCTCTATCACTAGCAGCCATAAGCTTCAAGGAGACAAAATTTTTTACTTAGAGAAAATGACTTTTTCTCGTCATGATTTCGGTGTATGCAGCACCAGCCTCAGGTAGTCAGCTGGAAGCAAACAGGGAAAGTATTATGGTGTGAGTAAAGTCAATATCAGACTAAATAATAAATAAATAAATAAATAAATAGAATTACCATCATTTTAATAGTTTTTTCCATATGTTGTCATGTATGAACAGACCCCAAAATAAACAAGTGGACTACTTGAATACTTTAATTTAATTATTTAAACAGCATTTTTACTGGAATGATTCTGTCTCGAGCTGTTTGATTTATATAAGTGTTGAATCACTGTCACTCTGATCACTATAAGCGGTTACCACTGTACAAATTTACATTCAATCATCATATAGAAAGCTTTGTCTGTAAAGTTTTTTGTAAACACATAAGCAAGCAGCTTGCTGAGTTAAAGAAAGAGGATTGTTGAAGCTGTATTTTTCTCTAAGTTCTGGATTATGCAGATATAATTTATGGACAGACTGCTGCCTCCACACGTACTCCCTCACATTCTGTTTACCATTTAGCTCTCAAGTTCATCACTGAAGACAGTTAACACTCACCACTGCATTTAATATGATGAGGTTGGTTGGTCATTTTTGGCATAATAGCCACTGGTATTTATCTACAAAGCTGTTACCATTTTAAGTTTGCTGCTTGAGTTGAAATAGTGATCCAGAGTTCAATGCTGCAGAAACCTCGCACCAGAACTACTCTCAGAAAGATTGCTTTAATAAATAGCACGTCAGTCTCATGGGATAATTAGCAAATATATCTAAAAATGTAAACACTTTAACACCCCTGTTACTTCAGCACTTGTCGTAATAATCACCAAACTTGCCTGTAACTGTATAACTGAGTCAGCCTTATGTTTTTATTCTGTTTCTGTCAGTTGTTTTGACGTGTTTTTCTGTTTCCTTTGAGCAAGGCATTTAAGGGACGCACCATTACTCCTACTCCGAACTGTATAATATCTGATTGATTTCAGTCTGTTGCATTTTGGGAAGAATCAACCCTCTTTGTTTACTTCAGTTTGTAATTTCTGTCATTTCCCATGGTGCTATCCCCAGGGAACAAGCTTAGAGTTGCCTTCAGCTGGATTTCAGAGGAAAAATTTTCCCCTCCCTCACCCCCCACACTCAAGACCCAATATGTCTTGTTTCTGCATTGTATCCTGCTCTATTAAGGCTGTTGTCTGTGGGGAAACCTTTTGTCCCTGCATGATTGAGTGTTGGTGCAGTGAGATTCTTTAGGAGCTGGACATAAATGCAGATACAATGCAGATACAATGAGGCTGAGACAGATGGTAAGGTTAAAGAGGTTTTAATGAAAAGGAGTGGAGGGGCTGGAGCTCAACAGGAGAAGGTCGGTAGGCAGCAGGGGAGAACAGGCTAGAAACCTAAAGGGGCAGATTGCAGGGGAAGATTGAAGGCCACTGAAGAGTGCTGTCCTGAGCCTGGTGAATACTGGGGGGAGGTAGGCTTCATGGTCAGACTGCAGGTGAGAGATGAATGTTGGTAGACCAAAACCCCATTTGAACGGGATGGCTACTTGCTGGTACTGGAAACAACCTGTAAATCACACTGACATATTATCACCTCATATAAGTGATGTGACGAACATGTTGGGCAAACACTTCTCCATTAACACATCTGAAAGTGTGTTTCTGATCTGACAAATGTAGGTCATACATTCACTTTACTTTGGGCTCTGCTTTTGGTCTCCACCAAGTCCAGAGGGAATCTTTTGGCTTCTTAGCTGCTATATGATCCACTATGCTTGCCAACTCATCACAAACCTTGCCTATCTTCCATTTGGTGCATTCTTGAATGAATAATGAATAATGTAAATGTTTACCCACTTTTTTGAGTAACAGTCGCAACACTGGTTAGCGCACAGTGCATTTTTTGAGTTGCTCCACTGAGCCAAGATAGGTTGTAATTATATCTGGGGTTTTAACTAGTAAACACTTTTACATATGAGCAGGCAAGTAAATGATATAAAGATATTAGCTGTCTTTTTTAATTCCATGGCTGAGATAGTTCTCACAAGGGTTTCTACCTAAAAGCCCTTATTTATTGCTGAATTTCAGCAGGTTCACGACAGACATGGAACCACCCCAATATGTCAGTTGTCACACAAGCAGTCACCTGGCCATTCACACCAGTAATGCATTTCTCTGCCCTGGTCAGCAAGCAATTCTACAACTCTGCTCTGTTCTAATCACACATAGAGCTCTGTCTCTGTTTGTCTGTCTGCTTTTGTGTGTGTGTGTGTGTGTGGGTGTGTGTGTGTGTGTGTGTGTGTGTGTGTGTGTGTGTGTGTGTGTGTGTGTGCTGGTCTCACTCGCTCTCTATGTAGACACAACAGAAAAATATGTGAAATACGTAAGCATGAGATGCATATTTTCTCATTTATAAGAATCAGATCATTAATATCATATATAATATATCCTTTAAATAATTCATAGTAGATTATCAGTGTGTTATTTCATGAGATTTGTGCAGTGTGAACAACCCAATTGATTAACATGGGCACTTAAAGGAAGTGGGTGTTAGCCCATCGCTATACTCTCTGATTGACTATGGCTAAAAACAATATGCCCTTAATTTTCAATATTATTCAAACTTACCATTTCCATTACTGATATAATACACCGATCAGCCAAAACACTAAAGCCACTGACAGGTAAAGTGAGCAACACTGACCATCTTGTTACAGTGCAATGTTCTGTTGGGAAACTTTGGGTTCTGACACTTATGTGGATGCCACCAGACACGCTCCACCCACCTAAAGCAGACCAGGTACCCCCCCTTATGACAGCGGCACTCCCCAGTAGCAGTGGCCCCCCAGCAGGACAGTAATGCTGAGCCACACCACAAAAATTGCTCAGGAATGGCCCGAGGAATGTGACAAAGAGCTCGAGGCATCAGCCTGGCCTCGAAATTCTCCAGATCCCAATCTGATCAAACATCTGTTGGATGTGCTTGTATCCCACCTCACAACCTACAAGATCAAATGATCTCAAGCCAACGCCCTGGTGCCAGACACTATAGGACACCCCCCAGAGGTCCTGTGTCCATGCTTTGACGAGTCAGAGCCAAGTCCAGTCCAGGGAGGAGCCCCCGTGGATCAAGGGTACCTGTGGGGTACCAGCACGTCCCTCAAATGTTCGATCAGATTGGGATCTGGGGTATTTGGAGGCCAGGTCAACACCTTAAGCTCTTTGTCCTGTTCCTTGGGTCACTCCTGAGCAGTTTTTGTGGTGTGGCATGGTGCGTTGTTTTGTCCTGCAACGGTGTTTGGGTGGGTAGAGTGTGTCAAGTAGCATCCACATGAATGCCAGGACCAAAGGTTTTCCAGTAAAACATTTCTCTGTAACAAGATGATCGATGTTATTCACTTCACCCACCAGTGATTTTAAAGCTGTGGCTGATTGGTGCATTTTGCTCTAATATCATTGGTTTATTAAACTTTTGTGGGTAATGTCATTTATTTGATACAGTATATTGTACAACAGTGTATGTGACAGTGTTCATTAGCAAGGAGGCACTGTTTCATTTGGTTTTATGCATTATGTACCATGGTTTTATTGTTTTTATGATTTCTCTCCGCAATTTCATAACGCCTATGTATTCTTATCTTTTATCTCAAAAGGCATGTGCATTATATTATGTAATGTATTACTGTGTCTTTGGTATACCACTGATTGCATATTTTGTGTAGCACTTTTGACCGAGCACAATTTCCCCTTGGGAACAATAAAATATATCTTACCTTATCTTATCTTACTCTGTCATTTGTATTTCCAAAAAGTTTAGCACTGTAATGAGCTGGCATCTATCAGGTAGGCAAACAGTCTACTTGTGCCCTGAGCTTATGTAACTCAATAACAGGACATAAAATGCATCTCTTTGCATGCAAAATCTTAGAGATGCACTTAAAATAAAAGATATCTATCTGGAGGGTAAAATCATAAAAGGACCTATGTGTAAAAAACAGCATATAATTTGGACTAAAATATTACAAGGGTAGAGGGAGAGAAATCACATATGTGTGTGTGCTCCAGGCATGATTAAAATCACTGATCAGGCCATGCAAATATTAAAATAACCCAACCTCCTTCACAGAAATACATTTAGTCCAAGTGGGGCTCCAAATAAGAACCCTACATGACCAGGGTAACAGAGACAGGCAACAATGGATACAGGCAGTCATTCCAAAAAGAGTACTGCAAGTACTGTAAATCAGAACATCAGCCTGTCAGACTCACAGGTTAGAACAAGACAACTTGTAAAACTGACAGAGGATGGCCAGAGACACTGCTTGTAACACTCTAAAGCCTTGAGAAGCAGCTGGGAAGTAATCAGGGAGATGCAGATGCAGCTGGGGTTGAGACATCCCAGAGCAGACTCAGGAACTGTCAAGTGATGCAGAGCCAGAGAGCATGACACGACCACAGTAAATGTCGAAAAACAACCCCTGCTCTTTCAATCTAAGGAAGTGACACCAAAACCTGATGTCTGTGTCTCTTATCAAACTCCACTGTAGCTATTCTTGAAAATATACTCGGCATTTGTCTCCTGATAAATATGAAACAGCCAAATATTGCCATGTGCACGACGAGTAGCTGGGCATAAGTTCCTGGCAAGATTTCTGAATGTTTTCAGTTTTTGGGCTTTAGAAGCATAGACACAATCTGAACAGACAGGGACAGACTTTATTTAAATGTCAGCTCTTTCCATGTTTTAGTATATTCAGTTTGGGTGTTATTGTGTGTGTATGCCAGAGTGAGAGAGCGAGAGAGGGTGGGGAGTAAGGTCACGCATTGTGTATCTAAATCTTTGAGGAAGCCGGTGTGTCTACAGTATTTATTTTTAGATTTGTTTCCTCACGTTTTGTTCTGACATGATTTATTAAGGAACAGGAACTGTCAGTCTCATCTCATCCTCTTTGTCTACAGTCCTGTTTTGCTTTTTTACTCTCCTTTTAACATTAAAAGGGCATTTCCTTGGTACTATATTTATACTCCTTTTTTCTTATATATTGTTTTCCAAGTGATTTTGTAACAGACTACTGAAGAAAGCATATTTAAAACATGTGGATGCAATGCTTCCTCTGGATCTGAATTCTTATTCTCCTATTTACTGAACGAAGTGCCAAACAAATTTGGATTGAGCAGGATCTCTAAACAATGGTACACCCAGGAAATTTTCATGGGGGTGGTCAAATAGGGCCACTGAAAATGTTGGGGTGGCACACCAAAACCTAAAGCTATAACAGAATTTCAGGAATTCTAGTATGCTGTTGGTTTCTTATTTTACTCTAAATATATATATGATGTCCATGGACTAATACAGATACAGTTAAATTTTTTAGTTCCACAACAGTTAAATGTGTTATGTATCTGTATGTGTTACACACAATTCATTGTTCTTTAAATAGGCTGGTTGTTCTTTTACAGCTTTAATTTGAAGGAGTTCATTGACTGTAAGAAACAAAACATTTCCTGATCTTATAAGTTGTTGCAGCATTTGTTACACAGATGTGGTGCAAAAAAAGGATACCAAGATCTTTAGGGATATCATAGAAAAATCCATGCTACGTAATAAAAAAACAAGAGTTGCGTTTTTTGGCAACTGGATGGTGAGCACCTCTGTCCCAGAAGCTGCTGAGAAACCCCCTTGTTGTCAATATACCTATGAAAGCCATCCATCCTCTAAATGCCTCAGGTCTCGAGTTTGTGGTTGTAAAGTTTAATGATGCTTTGATTCAGGATCGTAAAATCATTAAAAGTAATTACTCACAAACACACTATCATACATATGTTCACACACACACACACACACACACACATTAACTATGGAATTTAATAATAAAACCGATCAGATGAGTGATAAAATTGCCCATTATTTACAAAATAATAAGTAAAAAAATGCTATAAGATATATTAATTCATGACTGCCATTGAATGCCAACACAAGAAATAAAGAGAGGTATATTTACTGATGGAAACAAAAGCTGTAAGACTTGGGGTCAGATATATAAATGCCATGTTTATACCATGCATATGCTACTTCCCACACAAAATGTGGTATCTATAAAGACAGATCATGCTGTGAGTATGTGAACCACAAGGATTGCATGTGATTTTCTAAAGCCTGCTGCACAGGATATGATAAGCAGGAGATGAAAAATAAGGTGGGAGATGGAATTTAAATCATCACAAAAAAAAAGTTGTTGTTTTGCACCACATGGAACAATCTGTAAAATATCTATTATAGGTGTATTAATTACTTTTGTTTATTTTTATATTTTTATAATATGAGCACTATAAGCTAAATAATTGATATCCTGATGTTGATGATTAAAATATCACTGCTAATGATGTTTTCGAAGGTACATGTGAATTAATGCTAATATGGGCACTATCATAATCTGTCTAAATCTTTATCTTTTCTTGTCCCTATAAATGAAAAACTGGTGGAGCAGACAGTAGCATTAATATTCAAACAGGTAAAGAAAGGTGACATAGGCATCAACATTTCCAATCGCCAGCCTGTCAGCTTCTCTAAATTTGTGCTAAATTTCTGGTCTCATGTCAGTTTTCGGACTGGTGTGATGATGGGAATATGAGGTGCTGTCCAGTTTCTGCTGTGGATCACTGTTATACACTGCTCAGAAGGGGCTGCCGAGTAGTGCCATGTTCGGGAGGAGCGCCCATGTGACCATCTTGTTGAGGATGTGTGGACAGTTAAATTATTCCACAACCAGAGACCATGGATTACCAGCACCATCCAGAAACCTGGACAATTATAAAGCAGCAACCAAGAATGTAAGAAAATGCAAAAAAGACGCAAGTTAAGGGGCTGATGGGATCACATTTCTCTGGAGAGCCTTGTATAAATTCATGTGAAAAATAATTCAGTCAGGAGAGACTGTTTTTTTTTTATAGCAAAAGAATATCTATTAACATGTGCACATCTATCTATCTATTAAGCAAGAAATCTCTGTCAGTGTGTCTGTGTGTCTGTGTGTCTGTGTGTCTGTGGCTCGCATATCTCTCTGACTGTTTGTCAGATCAACCTGAGCTTTCGGATATGGCTTGTGCATGGCACGATGGTGTGCATCCTTCATTTTGAAGTTTGGATTAATATTCACAACATAATCATTAAAAGTTAAAATCCCATAGACCTCCCTGTAACCAGTCAGCCTATGGCGCTCTCACTCGCAGCTGTAGCAAAGTCCTTCTATGGCAAGTCGTAACACTCCGACGCCATCTTTGAAACGCGCCAGGGCAGCTATTTGAACTTAACTCCCTTCGCCCATTCAAAATGAATGGGTGAGGGTCTGGTTCTCTACTTCCAGAGCTCGCTGGGACATAAAAACTATATGAATGACATCAGCAAAAAAGACTGATCCAAATCGATGAGAAGACTTGCCAGTTATGTTCCTTAATAAGGTTTAAAACCGCTTTTTTCTTCCTCAGGTTATTCTACTGCGCATGCGCGAAGCTTCATGACACCGTTTCAAAATACGACTCCAACAACGTAAGACGTCACCGGAGCGTGAGCTTTGTTTTGAGGGGTGGGGAACCCTGAAGCGCAGCGTATTTAATAATCATGAGGAAGCAAGCGAGCGCACACCTGACCAGATACCTGTGGCTTCTACAGATGGTACAAAGGATCTTTGCAGCGGAGCGGTCGAGATGACATGTAAACAGAGGAAAACAACTTTCATAAAACGGGTGCTTCCCATCCTTAAATGTGATTGGCTGAGCCACGTTCCATGCCGTTGTAAAATCACTGTAACCCACGGCTTCTCGGGGCTTATTGCTTAAATATTTTCAACTGTGTCTGTTTGTAATTTCATCCCGACTATAACCAAGAACGTTTGTTGTCCGGAATAAATAAAGTCGATGGATTAAGTCTGTTCTCTTATTATCTCTGGTTGCAGACTGAGAGGCATGCAAATTCACAGGCGGAGCGAGGCGTAGCTTTCCAAACACACTTTCCCCGTGACCCTCCCTACTACTGTCAAAGGTCCCTCCCTCCGGACTCCTCTATGCAGCACCTTGACCAAACTGTCGTTAAGGTGGTTAGGCAGGCTTACGTCACTACAACATGACTGACAAAAAAAATCACCAAACAATTGGCTTTGTGAGTGGCGGAAGAGGCGGGACATGTGCGTACGACCGCCATACTGCCGTTGCAAACTCCTCCATTCATTTATATGGGAGTGTTCAGTCTCCTCATAAGAAAGTCTCTGGCTGTAGCCACGCCTCACGGAATAAAAGATCAAAGTATCCTACTGCTATACCGCACAGGCTTACCCTGGATGTCCACTGGATCCGTCAAGTGGGCGATTCACCAGAAGCGGCTCGGCGCTCCGCTCCGCTAAAAATATGCGCCGGGTCTATTTTTTGACGGACGCCGAAGTGTCAATTTCCACAGACCAAATGAGTCAAACCGGAAGTCAGGCGCAGAAAAGACGAGAGTATCCGGTCAATTTTCAAAATAAAAACACCCATGGAAACTCCGGAGCGTATTTCACATCGCTACAACAACATGACGTCAAAGTTTGTGGCCCCCGGCAGGTAGAGAAATCTTTTCTTTGTTTGTTGATGTCTTTTTACCTCCAGTGTTTCCGCAAATTATCGCGTGACATCATGATCTCGCGATCCGTCAATTCCAGCCGCTCGCATGCGCGCCGCTATAGATGCGCTTCCAGTGGACATTGACTCCCGGCACAGGACGGAGGAGTCCGTGCCACGGCCGGACCATGCACGCGACGGATCCAGTGTACACCCGGGGTTATGGCATTCCTTTCGTCCCTCCCCCATATAGGAATAGATGAAGTGATGCAGTTTGCATTAACATGACATGTTTCAGTAATCTCATGGTAAGTAGTATTTCTTAGGTTTCACCACGCTGTTCTCATCTGCTCATGGTGTTTGCTGACATGGCTACAACATGGTTAGATTGACTAAAACATTGCCTAAACTTCCCATACCAAAGTATGGCTAGGTCAGAAACGTTTGTTTTTCCTTTCAGGCGTGCAGGGTTACGTGCTTGCTAGCTACCATTTCAAGATTGTTCGCCTACGGAAAGCTAGGAAACCTAATGATGTTGCGTGTCTCTCCATATCTCAATGTACGTTCATGTCTTACCCAATGTACAGTTTCTCTATTAACACTATGTAAGAGTATGTACACCTCTTTGTACATCCAACCATCAAACACAGCCCCATTTCGCCATACATGAAAAATCTACTTAAGCTTCCACTTTTCTATAGAAATACATACTTCCTACGGGCACTGCACTAGTAAGAATAAAAATGTGGAAAGTGTTTAGACCCCGTAGAGATGGTATGATTTAAGGACGGTGATGAATCTATTATCAAATAGGGATTGATTGGCTGAGAGAGATAGTGGCAAAGTTTGATTGGATAACTAGAGGAGTGAACACCCACAGTCAGCTGATTAGAGGAAGTAGTGAGAGTGGGATGGAGAGAATTGTGAATGGATGGGCACAAAGAAAGTTGCTCTAATTGAACTTACGCTGAGCTTCATATGGTTGAACTGATTGATTGACTGATCAATTTCTGGCTAACTATGGGAGGGTAAACCAGAGTTATGCTTGTTCTCCCAGTTCCACAATGACTGAAAACAGACCCATGTAAACACACAGCTTTATAAATCTGAGGCAAAAAATGAGCAATCATACCAATGTCCTTGAGCATGCACAGAGGTTTATTCATTAATATTACCTTTTATGTACTCGGACCATGGTCAGTCAATACTCAGTGATAATGACTCAGATGTTTGAAAGCAGATTTTCTATGTCAAACAAGCTTGGCTCATAAATCTGCATTAACTACAGTTATACCACAGTCAACCATCAGTCTATTACTAATGTTATAATTATATAGCAGAATATCTAATGTAACATGATGAAATCAGTAATGAAAGTGTGAAATGCTGAATACTGATCAGTATTCATCACACACTGACCATGTAATCAAACGCTAATTAACTGATTAATGAGAACCAATTAGGAACAAAATGGTCAACCCACTTAGTTCCATAGGAACATGCAAACCAACCCTACAGATTAAACAACATCTATGGTAATAACAAAAACTTTACTGTAAATCATGTTCTTTCATTCATGCATGCATAAAGAAAGGTGCCCAAGAAAAATGTTGTGTAGTTGACCCTTTGTCCTCGGTGTAGAGGGGGCACAAAAGAAATGTTCCTGTAAAGGATCATTCAAGTACATTTTAATTCAGTGTAGAATTTAATTAGTCAATTCAAACAGTATGTGTTAGTGCCTAGTAAGTCTCTGAACACCTCTAATTTCAATAAATGTCACAATCCATTTTCTCAGCTCTCTTTTTATCTCATGTAAAAGAAATGCCTGTTCAAGAAATGTACCTCCCTGTAGCTTATAAAGACCTTTAAGCAAGAAAAAAAAATCCTTTATTCTTGTGATCTTGGTTCAATCAGTTTTGTAAATTTGAACATTTCTATCCTGAGGCTATGAACCCAGGAAAACGAGGCTTTACTATGTAGTGTCATTAAAAGACAAAACCTGGGGGTGCTTTATTAAAAGAGGAATTGTGAACTGACGGCGTGCTCTCACACAGATTGGGAAAATATGCCTTTAGCTGTCATGCACTTCAGCAGTAGAAGAGTTTCTCAAATACAGAATCGATCAGATATGCTCTTTCTGTCTTATGGTGTGTATGTGTCCTTCGTTGTGCCACCATCTTTATTAATTTTCATCGTTCGTGATATTTAAATCACGTCTTGAATTCTGATTGCTGCCCTTGTTAACTAATCAGACTGAACTACCACTTTATTTTCATGTCATTTGTCAGTCTGACACCTTATATTTTTAGCTGTTTTTATGTAACCAATCAGTAGTGATTGATGCATCCATCATGTCTACTCTGGATGTAGGGATGTGAATCCAAATCTGGTATTCCAGAGAGCACAAATAATGCAGTGAAAACATATACTTATTCTACCTACAGTTGTGCTCATAAGTTTACATACCCTGGCAGAATTGGTAAAATGTGTACCCTTCTTCAAAGAAAACATGAGCAATGAGGCAAAACACAATTCTTTTATTTTAATGGGATTCAAATTTAACTACTAGGCATCTCAAAATAGCACCATCATTAGACAAAACATACAAATAAAGAAAATACTGAGGTGGTCCCTGTTCAGAAGTATACTTACCCTTAGTTCTTAATACTGTGTATTGCCCCCTGTAGCATCAATGACAGCTTGTAGTCTTTTGTGATAGTTGTGGATGAGGCACTTTATTTTCTGAGATGATAAAGCTGCCCATTCTTCTTGGCAAAAAGCCTCCAGGTCCTGTAAATTCTTGGGCTGTCTTACATGAACTCCACGTTTGAGATCTCCCCACAGTGGCTCAATGATATTGAGGTCAGGAGACTGTGATGGCCACTCCAGAACCTTTACTTTTTTCGGCTGTGGCCAATGGCGGGTCAACTTGGCCTTGTGTTTCGGATCATTGTCATGTTGGAAAGTCCAAGTGCGTCCCATGCGCAGCTTGCAGGCTGATGAATGCAAATTGTCCTCCAGTATTTTCTGATAACATGCTGCATTCATCTTGCCATCAATTTTGACCAAGTTACCTGTGCCGCTGTAGCTCACACACCCCCAAAACATCAGAGATCCGCCTCCATGCTTCACATTAGGGATGGTGTACTTTTCATCATAGGCCTTGTTGACTCCTCCAAACATAGTGTTTATGGTTGTGACCAGAAAGTTAAATTTTGGTCTCATCACTTCAAACTACTTTTTTTCCAGAAGTTTTGAGGCTTGTCTAGGTGCTGTTTGGCATATTATAAAGGGGCTGTTTTTTGGCATTGGCGTAGTAATGGCTTTCTTCTGGCAACACGACCATGCAGCCCATTTTTCTTTAAGTGCCTCCTTATTGTGCTTCTTGAAACAGCCACACCACTTTTTTGTAGAGAAGCCTGTATGTCAGCAGAAGTTATTTGTGGGTTTTTCTTTGCATCCTGAACAATTTTCCTGGCAGCTGTGGCTGAAATTTTTGTTGGTCTACCTGACCGTGGCTTGGTATCAACAGAACCTCTTATTTTCCACTTCTTTATCAGAGTTTGAACACTACTGATTGGCATTCTCAAATCTTTGGATATCTTTTTATATCCTTTTCCTGTTGAGTTAAACTACCTTCTCTCGCAGGTCCTTTGACAGCTCTGTTGCTTTCCCCATGGCTCAGAATCCAGCAAAGTCAGTGCAGCACTGGATGAAATGTGCAGGGGTCTGTCAAGAGCCCAGACACTCACTGACTTTTTATACACAGACACTAATTACAAGCCAAGAGGTCACAGGTGTGGACAGTTACCCTTAACAGCCATTTAAACCTGCACGTGTCAACTTGTGTGTATATTATCAGCCCAAAACTTCAAGGGTATGTAAACTTTTGATCAGAGCCATTTGGATGGTTCCACTTGTCATTATGATTTAAAAAGAGCAAACACAATAGTGTGATAACAAATAGCTTTGCCCGACCACTAACCCTGAAAGAAAGAAAAGTTTTTTGCATGATCAATCATATTTTCTGAAAAATGGACAATATTTCACAAATTCTGCCAGGGTATGTAAACTTATGAGCAGTGAGGATATATTTTCTAGACATCTTGATTGTAAATAGTTTGTATTTACAATGCAAAACAAAAGTTTTCCATTTATAAAACATTTTTCTCAGTGTCTGATTGATCAGTGTTCCCCAGTGAAAGGGGTGGGGGGGGGGGGTCTCATAAAAGTCGGTTTAGTTAAAAGATAGATCAATAGATCGATACAGAGAGGGGCACAACAGTTGCATTGCCAGTGAATATTAGGTTAGAAAATACATTCCTCAATTTAAATGAGCATGCGTAAAATTGGGGGGAGCTAGTGGCATCTACTGGTGACAATGGCAGATTGCAACCAACTGAAACTTCTCACAGTTAGATTTCCTTCAGTGTTGATTGTTCAGGAGGTTTTTATTGTGAGCCAAATTATCCTCTCCAAAATGGACCTGGAGATTTAAACCCGTAAAAACACTGAACAAAGCAGTGTGTTTTTAGACGCTCTCATCACAGAGGGGCTTCTAAATACAGTGGCTGACACAAAAATGTGAATGGCCACTTCTAGAGCCAGTGTTTGGTTTGCCTGCTCTGGGCTACTGTAAATACATGGCAGTGTAACTTGGCAATCTTCATAGATGAGGTCTTGCTAAGGTTCTCTCTAAAGTAACAAAAACACAATAGTTCTTATTTTCAAGTGATTATACACTAACGAAAACATACATATTATATTATATTCCATTGCTGCCAATATATCCCCCCAAAGGCTGGACCTTTAATATGACCTCTGTTAAAAACCACACCCTTCTATCAAAATAGAGATACAGTGATAGAAATCACAGTACAATTCTAATGTCTACATCATTTTCAGTCGACATACAAGCGTGTCAATTGAAAAAAAAAATGCTGATTTAAGAGTTGTCATTTCTGTAAGTCGACTTACAACAACCTGTGCAGCTGTGTCGCTCTCACCACCAATACCTTACCAACACTTCAACACAAGATCTATTTGAATTTAAATAAATCTTAGAAGCAATTCAGAGGTCTGGTTTCAGGTTATGTTTACTATAGACTTTATTTACAGCAATAAGTACAGGTATGTATGAGTGGTTAATGTGTGTGCCGTTAGAAAACAGATCCAGCTACATTATTTCAAGCAAGTTAACAGTAACACAATTTTTCTCTGGTAGAATAGTCAGTTTTGGGGGAGAATAAACACTAGGTAAATGCTGGATAAATTATAATTTAGATACACCTATGTGTTGAGTTGTTAAATGATGCAGACATGGATATTGTATTTTTGTGTTTCTTTTCTTTTTTAAAATTACACCATGTCCCCAGTCACCCTGTGAGAATATTTCACACCTTGGTATATATATATATTTTTTTTTTTACTCCACGGGACTTTCTACAATCAATTTAAAGCCTCCCTGATGTGGGAAAAATATTATTCTGTAACACATAAGCCTATTCAACTTTTGCACAGTGTAAAACAATACTCATTAAAAAGATTTGGACTGGTGCTGTCCCAGCATCACATTTTGTGAAATGTCAGTGGTGCACATGCTAGTTCCTTATTCAAAGCTGAGCCCACGGGTCGTTAATATAGCTGCCAGTTTCTTCCTGCCAAATCCTAGTTTACACATAATTACCTATGCATGATTAGTACACGTGCAGCGTTCCCGCTGTGCAATCTCCATCTCCTGCCAGTGGTTGGTGTGTATCATCCAGTTGTTTTACACGGGGTTGTAGCATGTAATCAGAAGCATGACAGCCTGAATTTATGAATTTAGCATATTGAGATCCTGAGCCAACAACAAACATAAACACACACATTTAATTATAAATTTCTTTGAATTTGAATCCCTTTTTTGCACAAACACACTACCTCTAATCTTTAATGAACACTGCATTTTTAATTCATGGATGGTATGTTTCTGTGCTGTAACTGAGTGGAGCTAAAAAGAGGTCAGTGTTTCTATTAAGTAGTCTCCTAACCTTGTGTGAATGTGTGTGTGTGTATATGTGTGTGTGGATCACTTATTTCTTAAAGATTCAATAAATGAATAGGTGCCCTCTCTCTCTCTTCCCCACTGTGTCTTCATCTGTTGATTTCCCCAGTGAGTGATTACAGGCAGATGAAGAGGATGTGGATCACTAGCCATGTTCTCAGAAGACGATTGCTGGCTTAACCGCCCTATAACTGCATTCTCAATATTGATCAAGAGCGAGCGCTGCCCCATCACGCATGGTTTGAAACATGGATCACATGTGTACATATGTAAGGAGGAAGAAGAGACTAGAGTTTAAAGTGAGCAAACACTGTGAAAGATGATAGAAGGAGGAGTGTGTTTTGATTGTTGATGGTTCAGTCTGTGTGTCAGTGTGTTTGTGAGGGTTGCACTAGTTGTAATTTGCTGCAGCATTGCAGTGGTGTAGTGGGTAGGTGCTCTGAGAGCAGCCATCTCACCTCACTCATTAGAGGGAGTAATGAATCGCTGACTATAGATCAGTGTCAAGGGTCTACTTCACTCTGCCCACTGCATCAATGTGCAGTGTAGGTGTGTGTATTACTGTTGACGTATTTGTGTTTCTGTCAGTATGTGTGTATGTCAGCATGAATATATGTGTACTTTCTTATTGGTGTTTTTGTGTATGTGCATGTGATTGTGTAGGAATAGCAATATTACTGTTTCTCTTTCATACACACCTACACCTCAATCATACAAACAAACCCAACTATTTTCTTGAGTTTGATTCCTCTTTCATGACTTGTCATCCCTTGCTGCAAAGTTGTGTGTACCCATCTTTCATTCATCTGCTGCCATGTACTCAGAGCTGGGAGACTCAATTAACATGATTTGATGTGAGTTAAAATCGAGTCACAAATTTGAGAACTTGAGACATGTTTGACTAACACTGATAAAGTCTTGATTTGACTTTGACTTGGTACTCATGACGTGAGACTTAGCTTAGACTTGCATGATTGGTTGATTTCTAGCTCAAACCTGGCAACCTAACAGGATGCAGCAGAGCAGTAAAGACATCACACAAGGCAGCTATAATTGAGGGGGCTAGTTCAAAAATAATAAAAATTTGGATTCAAAGACCATGTTGTTGTTGATGATAGTAAAAAGAGAACACCAGTAAGCAGGGTCTGCAGCTCAAAAATCAGACATGACAACCACAACATTCCACTTCATCCACCACTGCAGAACCCACAAAGAAAAGTTTGTGAATGCGTCATTTTAGCTTACTTATTAGCTTATTGGCAGCACATTCTCACTCTGAACTTGTCAGGTATCAAAAATTGGTCATGGACCTTCTACACTGATATATGATGAGCAAGGTACCCTGGGTGCGTTGGTTGTTGACGTTTTAAGATGCCATCTCAAGTTCTGCCTGTTACATGTATTGTTGTTTTTCAAAATACACTATCGTTTTCACAGGAAATGTACCATTTGCATAGCAGGGAATCAACTTGTTTGATTCTCATCACAGTAACTTGGAACTTGCTTGAACTTGAAGGTTAAGACATGAGACTTGCTTGTGACTTACACATGTGTGACTAACTCCCACCTCTGACAGTATCCGGTACACTATGTAGCCCTGTTGGAATTAGGGTCTTCACTTCACATCAGGACTAAAGGTTGAGACATGCGTCTTTGGGCTACGCATAGAAGACACAGGTCGTTCAGAGACATTCACATGGGTGTTTCTTTTATACTTGTACATTGTGTAATGTGCATAGAACTTTGATACAGTTTGGTACAAACTCACAAGTGGCCCTGACCTGAATCCCCACTGATGTGTCTCTGTCCACAGGGGAGAAAACACTTCATAATGCCTTGATCTGAATCCATTTGAAGATTAATATGATACACAAATTAAGTATAAAAACATAAAGCCCTAACCAAAACCTAATCCTGAATGAATATTCTGTTCACCAGATCATCATCATCATCGAGTTTTTAAAATTTTCTGACTTTTATTGGCATATTTAAGCACAGAACTCATGGAGCTCAGTAATTGTAAGTTAAGTTATTGCACTCTGACAGCTGCCTCAGGGCTTTGCTGCTGTCCAGTGTCAACCTCTTATGCACCCCGACAGTGTAACATCACCTACTGTTGACTGGAATATTCTCTTGCTTTATATCTCTCACCTTGACCACCTTTCCTATTAGTCGTGGGCCACTTTCCTTTAGAAGGACAGTTTTTAGTGTCTAACTTCATGTCAAACCATTTCCTCTTTTTACAAACCTGTTGGCCAGAATAAAATGTTGGCATTGTATGTTTCTGCAGACTACTGATATGTTACAGATTACAGGTTTTAATCTGCTTTCACATCCTGGTCAAATTCTGCAGTAGTCACAACTATTTATCATCTCAGGCTCCGATCGGCATTGGTGGGAACACAACACCCGGCTGAATGCACTAATTTTAGCTCCTTTACCGGTGAGATGTTATGAGGCGGCACCACAAAATACTGTCAGTCTCCACCCAAGCAGTGCACAAACATCCATCCAAATTAGTCTGCGCTGAGTTTGCAAGAGAGACCGAATAAGTAAGAGATATAAAAAAAGAAGTAACCACCATAAAGTTTTCATTGCCATCCATGCTCCTCTGTTTACCTGTTCTCCAGCCTTACCGTGATGTCAAACATGACAAACCAAAAAAACCTGCGCCCACACAGAAAAGCATACCTGCCTGCTGCACAGCTGTGTACACAGCGCTGATCTACTGGCAATGGCAAAGGAGTCTATGGCCTATTTTTAGTGGGTTTTAGTTGTGTTTAAAAAAACAGCATACACATGCTACTTTTGGTTGAAAAGGGTTATCACAGTATAGGTAGATCATTAAAACTGTTGGGACTTTTGTCAACATTGCTGGCCCATCTGACATTTGCTAGAACTGCCCGATGGCTAGCCCGAACCGGATATCAATGTTTCTCAAGTGATGTACTTATGATTACTTATGATGTATATGAGCCAAGTTTCTCATCAGGAAGAGCATAGGATGGTGTATGGTCTTACACGTAGGTGAGATGGCTGCCAAGCAGCAGACCAGTTTAAGACCAACAAACAATGAAACAGGGTACTTTTTATTGACATGTTGGTACAATTTTAGCTGTTTGTAGCTACCAAACTGGGTATTTTGGACAAAAACATGATGCATTCCTAACCATAACCATGTGTTTCTGTTTCTGTGCTTAAACCTAACCCAACCTAAACCACAGTGTTGATAACCATAAAATTAAAAATTAAAATGTAAAGAAATGTAAAGGCTCAACATATCTGCTACATATGAAACTTAATTTTACACATTTTTCATATCTGGTTTTCCGAAATACACAATGGCAACATTTATTCTGAGGATTGGGTTGTTATTTCTGGCACAGTACAGCTCTGTTCTGATGTCACATTGTGATTAATATTTTCTCCCTGGGTTCTCTGCCAGTGGTGAGAAAGCCCTTTTACTGTTTGATAACATCTCTGTGAATAATACTTGCCCACAAATGACGCAGAACACTCAGCTCTGTCTGATTATTTTTTGGGGTGTAGATCATGCTGATAATCATATCTCATGGACTTGCACCTGTATGAACAGATGCCATTCATCAGGCTAAAAAAACCCATTTTACAACAAGTTTGTGCAGTTAAGAGAGTTTGGTGAATCTGACTTGGAACACTCATACAATACCAGTAAACCTCACAGAAAAGAGCACAAGATGGAAGGACGAGAATAGGAAAATGTTCTTGCATGAGGCCCCAACAGCATTGTAGAGGGAATCACAGTTTAGGAATTAATGTTGATATAACCACTGCATTTGCACAGCAGAGTGCCCAGCTCTGGCACAAAAGTTACTCTGCTGCGTCATCAACCTTCTGGTGAGTGTCAGTCACCCTTGTCCCCCAAACTGGGCATCAATCTGTCTTGGGCTGTGTTTGCGCACACCTCTGAGCATGTGTGCACAAATCTTATAGGAGTCCAATAATTCAGAATGCTGGAGATTTAATTTATGATTTCAAAAAGCCTCTTTTGAGGGCAATCATCACGTCGGCTTCAAAGCTTCTAATAGGTCCTCTCATTTCAATTCGTTGATTTCACACACACAACTCCTGAAATGACTGTTTCAGCTTTGGAGAGACATGGAGCTGGAATCAAAGGCATGGATCAATTATCCACAGTTACTACAAGAACACAGCTTCAAAGGATACATATCAGATCACAATCTCTGAGGGTTATGCTTTCTCCACCTCCTCTCAGATTTCACAAACACACATACACAGAGAGAGGGAGAGAGAGTACACACATATATACATGAGGTGTAAAAGTATTTAATTTTAACATCCTCGCATTTGATATCTCTAATGTCATCAGAAAAGGGGTTCTTATTTGATTGATTAATCACGCTGATGAATGTTGTCATTCGTAACTGCAGATGAAGTATTAAAAGTGGTTCATTAGTTTATGAATCTGACCCACTTAGAGAGGAAGAGACGGAAGGAAACAGAAACAGAGAGCATGCGGCGGCTATGTTGAAGCACCCTTGAAACCAAATTAATGAACCTTGTGGAAGTGAAGGCAGTGTCATACATCAATACATGGAAGAAAAGAGGTAACGTGTCTCTGTCGGTGATGGAAATGTGAACTTATTCAAAGAAACAGCCTGAAAAAAAAAACAACAACAACAAAATGAAAGAAGAGACATGAATGGGGCCTGAGCAGTGAGGCGTCGAACTCTGGCTCGCTGTGATGCTCCGGTTTCAGAGGAGAATAAACGAGGCTGAGAAAAGTGGGCCTCCAGATGTGACTCCTTGTTCTTACGCCCCCCTTGGCATCATCTTCTGACGGCTGGAATGTGTTCAATTATATTCATAAATATAGGATAGTCTCACAGCTGACAAATATAGACTGGATTTGTATTATTTAAATGCAACCTGGGAGGAAAATTACAGCGTGAATATGCAAATGGGTTAAGAAGATTAAAAAGATCAGCAAAAAGTAGGAGTGTATATGTGGCATGGCAGGGCTTCACAATAGTGGGGAGAGGAGAGGAGAGGAAAGGAGAAGAGGAGAAAGAGTGAGTTACAAAAAGGAGAGAAATAAAAACAGATGAGAAAAAAGTAGAGAGAAGGAGATCGAAGAGGAGAGGAGATTATGAAAGATGGGAGGAGAGGTGGGATCAGAGGAAAGGAGACAAAGTAGGAGTGTTTGAGAAAGGATCAGGATAGGACAAGAAAGGGTGACTGGAGTTGAAACAGGACGGAAGGAGGAGATATAAAAAAGAGCAGAGGTGTTATCTGTAAAGAGGAGTAAGAGCATTATGTGCAAGGAATGATACATACAATGGGCCTGCAAAGCTCTTTTCTTAAAGAGCAGAGTGGGCCAAGCATAAAGACTGATGCTGATCTTTATTGTCCCTCAGTTGGAAGTCTTCAGACTTTAACCACATTACTGCCTCTGCACACACACTGGTTCACTCTGCTATCTCAGTTAAGTGCAATTAATCTCATCCTGTCAATCTGAGAATAAAAATAAGAGAGAAAAAAGAAAAAGACGTTTTGAAAAATTCACTAAATAAATCATAGCATGAGCAAGGCGCCATTCCTTCTTCAATTGTTTTGTGCTTTTGAAATGAATTTAAAAAAAAATACAACTATTTCTAACTTTTATACAGCTAATAGATAAGTTGCCATGGCAACAATACATATAATTCTTCCCTGTCTTCACTAAGTGTGGCTCCTCATTACCATGGTAATAAACATGGCAGTGTCGTCTGGTCTTCATCACGAAGACAGATCGGCGGGAGCGATTTATGTTCTTTTCTTAAAAAACGGGTGCTGGTGGTGCTGGTGGTGGTTGGGGCAGGGTGGGAGTGGGGTCCACTGAAGAACTGAGGATAGATGGCGAGACAAAGGCTGTGGGGAGATGAAGCAGAAGATATGTAAGGCAAAGAGAGAAGCTATGATGTTCAAAGCTTTAAACAGTTGCTATCGCTATCCAGATGTCTTTCCATTGAGTCGTTTCATTTCAAATATGTTCAGCAGGATGTTCAATCTGCACCGTGGGGTTTTTTTGGAACTGTATGAAAGTAAAAAAAAAAAAAGTCTGTGATAATAAATTTTCATTAAATATTAAAAAGAGTCTCAAGAGGAGGACTGGATCCATTTTTAAAGAGAAAGAATCACTGTTTCACTGTGCTGCTGCAATCCCCCAACCATGTTTATACAGAGATGCATCTTCCCAGCACACTGTTGGTTCAATTGACCTCTATGGGCTACTTACAGTATATTTATTTATGTAGTTGCAATCAGTTTAGAAATAACTTCTAAGCATTTGAAAAAATATATAATAAGCCCTGTTTTTCTCCCCCAAAAACTTCATTGCACAGCTTTCGGTGTGCAACTAGAAAAACTGTTCAAATCAGGCAGACTTTCGAAAGCAAAGATCAATCAAACAGAAATCCCTTCTTCAAGCGGAACCCTTGTAATTTTGTCAATACATAACACACTAAACTCTAGAGAGGGCTTTTTTCAATTCTCATAATAAATCAGTGTGTTGCTTCTTTTAATATTGTCTCAGAAGACTAAATTACCCACACTGTATGAACATCAAGAGAAAATACAACTATCCAGCAAATTAGAACTCTCACATAACTCTCACAGATATATGAAAAGCAGCACTACCAAAGCTCTTAAAGCCTGTCTTAACACTGTGATTCTTTTGAACATAATAAAATCTTTGGGGGGCTGCTGAAAGTATTGTTTATAAATACCAAAGGCTCAATCACTTTGCAGGCGGGTGCTGAGGTTTCTGGCTTTCAGAAATCAAATCTCGCAACCGGTAATCAGTTTTGAAGCAAAATCTCCCCGTGCATGGGAACTTCTGCTTCCAATTCCCCCCTCTCCACCTAATTGTATTTTTAACTGCTCAGTGCTTGAAGATGGTGCGACGTGTGATCAAGGGGGAGTCAAAACACATTTTGGCGACAAAAGCTAAAAAACGTGTTTTCAAGCCAACAGCAGCAAATGACAAGAAGTATTTGGTGTTTTGACAAATTATCTCTTCAGCAGATATTTCTGTGGGATTTGTGCTCTAATTAGTCGGCTTATTTGTCTCTATTGTGACGCTATGACTGTATTATTTGTGTCAATTACAGCTGTAGCTCGTGGAGAAAAGAGCTGTGTACGTGTGTGTGTGTGTGTGTGTGTGTGTGTGTGTGTGTGTGTGTGTGTGTGTGTGTGTGTGTGTGTGTGATTAAGGCTGTTCTGACCGGTAAAAGTGGATAGAGGTCAATTGAGATCATGGAAAGACGGACAGAGTTGGACACATCTTGTGTCCTTGTAAATTAATCAATTATCTCTGGGTTTCTGCAAAATATGTGTTTTTAAAAAATAGTTTTTGAGTATTGTTATTATATCAAAATGCCTTTCTCATCCTGTAAAATGTTGAAACCATTTTGACAACTCATTTTGAACTCAGTGGAGTGTACATAAATGTATCCAATCACATGTGATTTAGGGTGAAGGTGGTGCACACCAAGACCGCTTACCTTAAATATATAGTTTTTAAAGTGGTTTTTGATCAAGTGGAGTCCACACCATGACTGTAAGGATAATGGCAGTGATGAAAAATATCACTGGATCACTTTCAAAGTGAGTTGATAAACAAAAGAAACGCTGACAGCCAATCAAAGTCCATCCCCTGAACCATACAGGCACGGCAAAGTCTCCATCTAGCAAACATTTCCAGTAAACTTTAAGGCCTGCATATATTAATGCAGTTTTGCTCCTTTCTCCCCATGGCTTGACATACTGTAAATTAGAGCAGAATAAAACCTAGAGGTGATTTTTTTAGGGAAGTTAGTCTTCATTTATTAGCTTATTCAGTATTGATTAAACTTTGTTCTCCATCACAATGTAAAAAACCAACAAATTTAGTGACCCTTTTGACCCCTGCTGAAGTTCACTAAAAGCCGGATCTGTGCACTTTTGCACATCAGTGTCTGCTACCATTGGTCAGTGTACTGGAGCAGTCTGCTCTGTAAGCACTGGAACATCACAACAGCTATGTCCCAGAATAATTCTGAGAAACACACTGAATCACCACCGGCCTATAAAACTCATACCTGTCTGTTTTTTTTTTCTTTCTCTGTGCAACATACAGCAGTATCAGGTCATCAGCACACAACCCATGCTTGGCACCATGCGTTTATAGAACATTAGTGTTCATCAGTGGGGATGTTCAGATCATTATCATTATCATTATAGTTGTGGACAGTCCTTAACCCTGCCCATCCAACAGTTATTGTTAGCTCTCTGTACAACTCCTCCATAGAGAGCTAGAAAAAAAACAGTTTCTGTTCAAAAAGAAAGAACAGCTTATTCAAAACCCCATTAACATTTGTAATAATGGTGACAGAAAAATACAAACCTGGAACATTATGTGGTGTTGTTCCCTAAAAGTGTCAAGACAAAGACCCAATCACACCAGAATCTGAACTGCAGAAGGTATGCTGCAAAAACTATTTGACCCAGTGGAATCACTTCCATTACTGACTTTGAGGCATTGAAAATTCAGACTGGCTGCTGGTAAGAATCAACCTATATGGGGTGCTCTCCCTGCCAGGTGAACTAGATCTAGATTGTCCCGATCTCAATGAACTCTGCTAAACTTTGAGTTTCAACCTGTGGGCTGGCTGGGACGGCTGCATGGAGTTTGCATGTTTTCCCCATATCACCTTGGGTTTTCTCCGGGTTCTCCAGCTTCCTTCCACAGTCCATAGACATGCACATCAAAAGACATGCAAGTCAGGTTAACTAGTGACTCTAAATTGGCTGCAGGTGTAAGTGTGAGCATGGTTTTCTGTTTCGATGTGTCAGCCTTGTGATAGTCTTGCAACCTGTCCAGGATGTACCCCATCTCTTGCCCAGTGTCAGCTGGGATAAGCTCCAGTGGGGCAGCTTGCCTAGGGCTCCAAATGAGCTAGGTCTGGCACTGGTCAGCAATAAAAATATCACACAATAGTGTGCAGTTCCTAACTATACCAGCAATAAAATACTTCCACTGTTAAAAAGGATGACCCCAAGGGTGGCTTTAAATAATTCATTTAAGCCCAATAAAATCACAGCACTGACAAATGCGGAGATTGGACAGTGACTAAAAAGGTTAAAATATAACAATTAAAATGGGCGACATAAAATGGTTGAGAGAAATACCAGTGTGTCCAAGTAAAATCCACAAAATCAGCCGGAACGCCCAATAAAAGACCGTCTTTTAAAGAGTCCCAGAATGTCTGTAATGCATGCAAAATTGTTGAGGAAGGGGAAACATTTTACTTAATCTTTTTTTAGTGGGGGTAGCAAGGGTTAGGCCTTGCGTAGCTGTCCCCCAGCAACTCCTTTTGGCCTCCTGGCATATCTCCCTTTCTGTGGTTCTGCTGCCTTTCCTCCTTTGGACTGCTGTGATCATTGGCTTAGAGTAAGCGCTGACCAAGTCTCTGTTGCTCCGCATCCACGCGCTGGTCTGGTGCCTCATCTTGGCCATTTGCAGCTCCATCTTGACCTGTGCAGATCCTCTGTAGAGTCGCCTCTGCTCCGTGGTCCAACTCCATCTTGTGTAATTGCACAGTCCTCCCCCTTCTTCACACTTGTGTGTCTGTCCCTCTTCCTGCTTCCTGCTGTACATGTATCCAATCACACTTAAGAGAGCACACTGACCTGTATTGACCAATCATGAGTCTTGGGGGGGGGGGTCAGTTAATTGCTCCTCTCACCCTCAGTTCACAACAAAGCATGCAAGCCGCAACAGGTTCATAAGCATGCATAGTAAGAATAAACCCATACAACCACAATAAAAACTAGTAAAAACATTTCACAAAATTCAGATGTGACTAAAATATAAATAATGATAAAAACAGGCATAAATTCCAAAACACAAATAATTAAAACATGCAACCAGGATAAAATAAACAAGCACAGCATGCAAAGAAACATAAGAGGATATTTTACCCTGAATAGAGCAGTGCATGGATATGTGTGCTGTGGAGGTGTTGAAGGTGCAGGGTGGATATCAGCTATAGGAAGGGAGAGACAGGGAGCAAATGGTCCAGCTTTTATTGCATTAAATGACCAGGTGAACTAGAACAAGCTGACGATCCTCCGATGTCAGTTGACTGCCTGCTGAGGGTTGTCTTCACAGCCTCCAACACGGGGGGGGGGCACCTCATAAGAGTGCTGTGAAAGTGTGTGGATTTCATGGACATGAAAGGAAAACAAGATACCATGATGTAAGTTTTAGGCTGCAGAGCTGGAAAATTTAAATAAATGAATAAATTCATCATCCTCTAATTTTGTTGAGATCATGAGGGTTTCAACTTTTAATACAGTTATAGATAGACATTTCTCACAGAATACGGATAATAAATGTCAGAAACACTTTTTCAGAAAGACTGATCAAAATGTTGCTTATGAATATGCTTTTGTTTCACTCAGTAATATGTCACATTGCGGAATCTAAACACCGTCTAACTGCTGTTTCACTGTGACTTTAATGCTCTCTCTGTGTATGAAGTCTGACTGTGTGCTCCCTTTTTATAAATCCTCTCCTGCCTTTGATTGACAGCCTATTCCGAAAACATGTCACCCACCCAAAATGACTCAAGGTTTTTAATAAACTGTAGGGGCAGGAAATGTTTATGATTTCATGAAAATAGATGGAAAGAAAGTAAAACGTTGATCTTTTGTTATCTGCAGGAAAACAGAAGCGGCGGTGTCACACCGGGCTTGACTAATCACAGTGTGGCTAAGGTTTAGCACCGCAGAACGTCTGAGAAAAAAACTGCCTCGTGGTGTTCTGGGCTTAATCTGTTAATGAAGGGTATAATTATGCAACATCATCAGGTAGAAAATGAACCAGTTTCTAATCCCACCCACCCAAGCTTCCTCATTGAAAGAATGAGTGGAACTGATCGGGGGAGTGCATTGTGGGTGAAAGAGCCAATTGAATTTTCCACCCCCTTCCCTTCTCCCATGAGACCACGCACAACTTCTCCCCCTTTAAATGTTATTGCATTTACAAATCCATTAAAATATGTCCTCATTTTTATCTTTTAAATCAGTAATTGGAGATGCCAGCTCTACACAGTGGCTTCTACAGCAACAGCTAGTTGATATAATTGCAATGTACGCGTGACTTGAGTATAATACCAATTAGCTGTGTTACCTCCTTGAAGAGCAAACTGTGTCCAAATAAACACATCTTAATTATGCCCGCAGAGAATAGGAGTTGGAGAACACACAATTAAAGTGGCTAATTAATTCAGTGTTTTATCATCGCAGTTTTTATTTTTTTACCCTTCTTGCTTTACGCCAAGAATCATGCAACTAAAAGATTAATAAACCATTCGTCCCCTCCACAGGACGTTGGGTCAGTCTTTGTAGTTCACTGTCCTGGCAGCCATTAGCCTCTATGGGCTTAAGAAAAGGGGACCAGCAAAAAAAGAAAGAAAGAAAGTGTCACTCTCACTGAATTTCTCTGTCCTAACCAGACCAATCACACCACTTGGCTTCAATGCTCCACCAGGCTTGAGGGACTCTATGTCCATAAATTCTCTCAAAGTTGATAAAGTTTAATTTTGTTTCAGTTAAATCTATAAGTTTATTCTTCTCCTCTGTTGCCTTCTGTTCTGTCTTCACACCACCACCAGCTGGGTTTTAGGAGCCTTAAAAAACCAGTATGGGCAACTTTTCTTCAGCCTTGAGTTTCTCCGCATTAGTCCAACCCTACGCTTAGCCTTCACTGAATATCAAAAGATGGGCTTGGGCAACAAAGTGCTATGGATATGTGATGAGGTCTCAGCTTGGCCTCATTAGGAGTCACTTTTATCCTAGTAGTTATTTCAGAGGGCAGCACAGTGATGATGTACGCAGGTTGTATCCCTACTCTCAACAAGCCATGCTTCCACAAAAGTATTATTTGTGTATTTTTAAGTCTTGCATTAACAAAGTTCTATGGAAACAACACAATTTGAATGAACTTTCTCAATTGTGTAAAAACGTTTTTGCCCCCATTTAAGGTGTTTTTTTTCCTTTGTACAAAAATAGTTGATGCGTTAAAGGGGATGTGGAAACTTTCCTCAATAAATTCTGACATAGTAAATCTTTAACTCACATGACTAATCAGCTGTTTATAGCTGTCGGCATCTTCCCATGAAATAGAAAAGAATGGAAGAGAGTAAAGTGGTTTTTCTTTGATGATGGTAACCTGTTTATAACCTGTTGATGGTGGTAGCCCTACCCACTTAGATTTGCTCTTGACTTCAAGATGTCAGCCTGGTAATGTAAGCCAATAGGTTTATCACTTTATTTCCTTGCTTTTTGGCAAAGTGGAAGCTACCATAGGCAGACCTAAGAAAGGTGATGGGGTGCTATATTCCTAAATTCTGCATTTTAACTGGCTTCTCAATTTGAAACCAATCTTTTTTTCTGCCCACAAGGACATACTGCAGTTTATAATTTGTCATGGTCATTTTGCAAATGGTTTCATGACTGAAGACAACAAGCCGTTTTTCTTTTACGATGGTAACCAGTTCATCTAAGCAGAAAACGTCCCTGGGTGGGCTTGAACCACCAACCTTTCAGTTAACAGCCGAATGCGCTAACCGATTGCGCCACAGAGACAGTGTGTGAAATGGGAGGGGCCTCCATCGGGAAGCTCCACCCACTTGCATTTGCTCTTGACTTCAAGATGTCAGCCTGGTAATGTAAGCCAATAGGTTTATCACTTCATTTCCCTGTTTTCTGGCAAAGTGGAAGCTACCATAGGCAGACCTAAGAAAGGTGATGGGGTGCTATATTCCTAAATTCTGCATTTTAACTGGATTCTCAATTTGAAAACAATCTTTTTTTCTGCCCACAAGGACATACTGCAGTTTATAATTTGTCATGGTCATTTTGCAAATGGTTTCATGACTGAAGACAACAAGCCGTTTTTCTTTTACGATGGTAACCAGTTCATCTAAGCAGAAAACGTCCCTGGGTGGGCTTGAACCACCAACCTTTCAGTTAACAGCCGAATGCGCTAACCGATTGCGCCACAGAGACAGTGTGTGAAATGGGAGGGGCCTCCATCGGGAAGCTCCACCCACTTGCATTTGCTCTTGACTTCAAGATGTCAGCCTGGTAATGTAAGCCAATAGGTTTATCACTTCATTTCCCTGTTTTCTGGCAAAGTGGAAGCTACCATAGGCAGACCTTAAGAAGGTGACAGGGTGTCATATTCCTTAACTCTGAATTTTAACTGGATTCTCACTTTGAAACCTATTGTATTTTCTGCATACAAGGACATGATGCAAGTGATGATTTGTCATGATTACTCAGTTACTGGTGTCATGACTGAAGATGGTAACCTGGTTTTTCACTTTAATAACCAGTTTATCTAAGCAGAAAACGTCCCTGGGTGGGCTTGAACCACCAACCTTTCGGTTAACAGCCGAATGCGCTAACCGATTGCGCCACAGAGACAGTGTGGGAGAGTGGGAAGGGCCTCCATCGGGAAGCTCCACCCACTTGCATTTGCTGTTGACTTCAAGATGTCAGCCTGGTAATGTAAGCCAATAGGTTTATCACTTTATTTCCTTGTTTTTTGGCAAAGTGGAAGCTACCATAGGCAGACCTAAGAGAGGTGATGGGGTGCTATATTCCTAAATTCTGCATTTTAACTAGATTCTCAATTTGAAACCAGATTTTTTTTTTTTTGCCTACAAGGACATACTGCAGTTTATAATTTGTCATGGTCATTTGCAAATGGTTTCATGACTGATGACAACAAGCCATTTTTCTTTAACGATGGTAACCAGTTTATCTAAGCAGAAAACGTCCCTGGGTGGGCTTGAACCACCAACCTTTCAGTTAACAGCCGAATGCGCTAACCGATTGCGCCACAGAGACAGTGTGTGAAATGGGAGGGGCCTCCATCAGGAAGCTCCACCCACTCTCATTAGCTCTTGACATCAAGATGTCAGCCTGGTAATGTAAGCCAATAGGTTTATTACTTCATTTCCCTGTTTTCTGGCAAAGTGGAAGCTACCATAGGCAGACCTGAAGACGGAGACAGGGTGTCATATTCCTTAACTCTGAATTTTAACTGGACTCTCACTTTGAAACCTATTGTATTTTCTGCATACAAGGACATGATGCAAGTGATGATTTGTCATGATCATTTAGTTGCTGGTTTCATGACCAAAGACAAACTGTTTTTCTTTTACGATGGTAACCAGTTTGTCTAAGCAGAAAACTGCCGTGGGAGGGCTTGAACCACCAACCTTTTGATTAACAGCTGAAGGCGCTAACCGATTGCACCACAGAGATGGTGTGGTGGAGGGGGAGGGGCCTCCATCGGGAAGCTCCACCCACTTGCATTAGCTCTTGACTTCAAGATGTCAGCCTGGTAATGTAAGCCAATAGGTTTATCACTTTATTTCCTTGCTTTTTGGCAAAGTGGAAGCTACCATAGGCAGACCTAAGAGAGGTGATGGGGTGCTATATTCCTAAATTCTGCATTTTAACTGGATTCTCAATTTGAAACCAATCTTTTTTTCTGCCTACAAGGACATACTGCAGTTTATAATTTGTCATGGTCATTTTGCAAATGGTTTCATGACTGAAGACAACAAGCCGTTTTTCTTTTATGATGGTAACCAGTTTCTCTAAGCAGAAAACGTCCCTGGGTGGGCTTGAACCACCAACCTTTCAGTTAACAGCCGAATGCGCTAACCGATTGCACCAAAGAGACAGTGTGTGAAATGGGAGGGGCCTCCATCGGGAAGCTCCACCCACTTGCATTTGCTCTTGACTTCAAGATGTCAGCCTGGTAATGTAAGCCAATAGGTTTTCTTACTTCATTTCCCTGTTTTCTGGCAAAGTGGAAGCTACCATAGGCAGACCTGAAGAAGGTGACAGGGTGTCATATTCCTTAACTCTGAATTTTAACTGGACTCTCACTTTGAAACCTATTGTATTTTCTGCGTACAAGGACATGATGCAAGTGATGATTTGTCATGATTACTCAGTTACTGGTGTCATGACTGAAGATGGTAACCTGGTTTTTCACTTTGGTAACCAGTTTGTCTAAGCAGAAAACGTCCCTGGGTGGGCTTGAACCACCAACCTTTCAGTTAACAGCCGAATGCGCTAACCGATTGCGCCACAGAGACAGTGTGTGGAATGGGAGGGGCCTCCATCGGGAAGCTCCACCCACTTGGATTTGCTGTTGACTTCAAGATGTCAGCCTGGTAATGTAAGCCAATAGGTTTATCACTTTATTTCCTTGTTTTTTGGCAAAGTGGAAGCTACCATAGGCAGACCTAAGAAAGGTGATGGGGTGCTATATTCCTAAATTCTGCATTTTAACTGGATTCTCAATTTGAAAACAATCTTTTTTTCTGCCTACAAGGACATACTGCAGTTTATAATTTGTCATGGTCATTTTGCAAATGGTTTCATGACTGAAGACAACAAGCCATTTTTCTTTTACGATGGTAACCAGTTTCTCTAAGCAGAAAACGTCCCTGGGTGGGCTTGAACCACCAACCTTTTGATTAACAGCCGAATGCGCTAACCGATTGCGCCACAGAGACAGTGTGTGGAATGGGAGGGGCCTCCATCGGGAAGCTCCACCCACTTGGATTTGCTGTTGACTTCAAGATGTCAGCCTGGTAATGTAAGCCAATAGGTTTATCACTTTATTTCCTTGTTTTTTGGCAAAGTGGAAGCTACCATAGGCAGACCTAAGAAAGGTGATGGGGTGCTATATTCCTAAATTCTGCATTTTAACTGGATTCTCAATTTGAAAACAATCTTTTTTTCTGCCTACAAGGACATACTGCAGTTTATAATTTGTCATGGTCATTTTGCAAATGGTTTCATGACTGAAGACAACAAGCCATTTTTCTTTTACGATGGTAACCAGTTTCTCTAAGCAGAAAACGTCCCTGGGTGGGCTTGAACCACCAACGTTTTGATTAACAGCTGAATGCGCTAACCGATTGCGCCACAGAGACAGTGTGGGGGAAGGGGAGGGGCCTCCATCGGGAAGCTCCACCCACTTGCATTAGCTCTTGACTTCAAGATGTCAGCCTGGTAATGTAAGCCAATAGGTTTATCACTTTATTTCCTTGCTTTTTGGCAAAGTGGAAGCTACCATAGGCAGACCTAAGAAAGGTGATGGGGTGCTATATTCCTAAATTCTGCATTTTAACTGGATTCTCAATTTGAAAACAATCTTTTTTTCTGCCCACAAGGACATACTGCAGTTTATAATTTGTCATGGTCATTTTGCAAATGGTTTCATGACTGAAGACAACAAGCCGTTTTTCTTTTACGATGGTAACCAGTTCATCTAAGCAGAAAACGTCCCTGGGTGGGCTTGAACCACCAACCTTTCAGTTAACAGCCGAATGCGCTAACCGATTGCGCCACAGAGACAGTGTGTGAAATGGGAGGGGCCTCCATAGGGAAGCTCCACCCACTTGCATTTGCTCTTGACTTCAAGATGTCAGCCTGGTAATGTAAGCCAATAGGTTTATCACTTCATTTCCCTGATTTCTGGCAAAGTGGAAGCTACCATAGGCAGACCTTAAGAAGGTGACAGGGTGTCATATTCCTTAACTCTGAATTTTAACTGGATTCTCACTTTGAAACCTATTGTATTTTCTGCATACAAGGACATGATGCAAGTGATGATTTGTCATGATTACTCAGTTACTGGTGTCATGACTGAAGATGGTAACCTGGTTTTTCACTTTAATAACCAGTTTATCTAAGCAGAAAACGTCCCTGGGTGGGCTTGAACCACTAACCTTTCGGTTAACAGCCGAATGCGCTAACCGATTGCGCCACAGAGACAGTGTGGGAGAGTGGGAAGGGCCTCCATCGGGAAGCTCCACCCACTTGCATTTGCTCTTGACTTCAAGATGTCAGCCTGGTAATGTAAGCCAATAGGTTTATCACTTTATTTCCTTGTTTTTTGGCAAAGTGGAAGCTACCATAGGCAGACCTAAGAGAGGTGATGGGGTGCTATATTCCTAAATTCTGCATTTTAACTAGATTCTCAATTTGAAACCAGATTTTTTTTTTTTTTGCCTACAAGGACATACTGCAGTTTATAATTTGTCATGGTCATTTGCAAATGGTTTCATGACTGATGACAACAAGCCATTTTTCTTTAACGATGGTAACCAGTTTATCTAAGCAGAAAACGTCCCTGGGTGGGCTTGAACCACCAACCTTTCAGTTAACAGCCGAATGCGCTAACCGATTGCGCCACAGAGACAGTGTGTGAAATGGGAGGGGCCTCCATCGGGAAGCTCCACCCACTTGCATTTGCTCTTGACTTCAAGATGTCAGCCTGGTAATGTAAGCCATTCTCCATGCATTTAGCAAGCAGAAACTTTACATTTACACACACAATGCATGTAAAAAGCGCATACTGACATGCCACCCCGAACTGTTCAAAACTGATGCACGAGGGTACCTAGCGTGCCATATTTTGATGTTCAGGTCCACTGACAATTCGCCAATATTTAATGAGTTGGAATAAGAATGAGCTGGGTTAAACGGGTAAAGCCAACTGGACGCTTGGAATCACTTTGTATTTTAAAGCGGCTTACCCTCTCCACTCTGCAATGCAACAACACATCTCGCTGGTTAAAACAGTTTATTTGGATCATTATGAGATACATGTGATTGTACAGTGACTGAAGTGAGCATACATGAGATAATAACCAGACATTCCTGAGCAGTGTCTGTCTACAAAAGTCTATGAATAGGCTTACATCAGATCAGATACACAATTCGCAGTAGGCCAACGCTCCACCAGGGCAGTACAAATGCAGGTTCAAAGTGTCAGTCCCCCGCGTGTCAGCTGCACTCTTGGCATTAGGTTGTGAAGAGAAGTGGATCACATACAGTGGTGAGTCAATGTGTCTCTGTGGCTTTGTGAAATAGCATAGTGAAAACGCTTGCATCAGAGAGCGACTGTATACTCACTTTGTGATGCAAGCTCTTGCATTATTTTATTACAAGCAGCATTGGAAGGACAACTCAAGAAAGCACTACAGACAAATGAAAGCTTTCTTCTTTTTAATATTTTTGTGACTTCTTGATCTCCCTGCTGTAATAATTATGTAATACTGCTTTCTGAAATCTTCTGTTGACAATGCTTATTATCAAGTACTCTGACATAGACTCTGTTATGTCTGTACAAATCCTGAATTATGTAGTACTTTGGCTGTGAAGACAAAAAAAAGTCACACCTGGCATTTACATGCAATGCATGTCTGGGTTATTTGAGAAAATGCATACTTATGCACAGTGTACATGCATGCATGGTACAATGACCATATCTTGAGATGTTCTAGCTCACACAGTTATCGGATCTCAGCCATGTACAGATGCAACAGCGTGATCACCCAGCATGTTGACAGGTCATGTAATTCGACTTCTTCCCGCTATCTTAAGCATCTCTGGTTGAAAATTCGTCATCATCACTCCTGTAGTAAAGGAGTGGAGCCCATTTAGCATGATTGTTTTTGGAGACTCTTAGGCAGTCACTCAGCATATAAGATGAGGGCACATGATCAGCTGGGTACCACTGGAATAAATATGACTATAACAACATCAGTTATGATCATAAGAAAAAATAATTCAGTGCTGATGTTTTCTTCTGAGTGAAAATCACATCTCAAATGCCGCTGTCATTTCCTAATCTGGTATTGGACTAATTAACCTAAGCTTTAAGGTCTAGTGTGTAGGATTCAGGGGGATATATTGGCAGACACAGAATACAATATTATAAGTATTTTTTTGTAAGTGTTTAATCACCTGAAAATAAGAATCATTGTGTTGTCGTTACCTTAGAATAACTCATTTATATCAGCAGTGGGAGCAGGTCCTAGTTCACAGAGATCACTATGTTGCACTACCATGTGGCTCTACAGTAGCACAAAACAGGACCATTTGCATTTACATGTCGGACACCACAGTTGGGAGCCCCTCTGCGATGAGCAGTGTAAAAACACAATTTCTTTTAACATGAAACTGCTTTATTCAGTGTTTTTACAGTTTGAATCCTTTGGGTTCTTTTATTTTGGAGAGGAAGAGACCTCTGCGGATAATCTGGCTCCCACTAAGAACTTCCTGAACTCCAGATCTTAAGTTATCAGAGAATAAAAGTGAGCACAAATTAACAGTTACTGGGCTGGAGCCAAACAGCATAGAAACACTGATTTGTAACGTGAAACTGTTTTATTCTGTGTTTTTACAAGTTTTAATCACAAGATTCATTTGTTTTGGAGAGGAGGAGACCTCTGTGGATAATTTGGCTCCCAGTAAAAAACCTCCTGAACAGTTAACACTGAAAAATATTTAACTGGGAGAAGTTTCAGATGGTTGCAATCTGTAGTCCTCACCACTCAATCCCAGTAAATCTTACACACTATTCCTTTTATGGTTTTTCAGATGCGGTAGTGTCCCCGAAAAGTATCCAGCATCACCGCCCTTGACATGAGACAAACCCTGCTTGTTGTTAAGTCTGTCAGCTCCACCTACCATATTAACATTAAGATTATTGGGCAAAATCAAGAGAGACTGCTTATTAAAACCAGGTGTAAATGCAAATGTTCAAATATCATTATCCAGATCACATCTTCAGATATCACTTTTTTTCCTCCTGTTTTCTAGTTACCTTACTAAGCTTTGTATGGCACTGCCCGACAGAGATAAATTATCTGCATGAAACACAAGATTTAATTCTTTAATTACCATAGCCACAAGAAATGGCAATAATCTCAAGATAAGATATTCAGGGTATTTAAATATTGCTCAAATGCATGAAGCAGCAATATGTAAGAGAGAGATTAGGGAAGGTCATGTCATACATCATGTCACCTCCCACTAACTATAATTACAGTACCTAAAGGAATCTCACAGTAGGCTACTTGATTATGTTTAAGTGGTTTTTTTTAGAGATTATAGAGATCAGTATTTAATACTTGATTATGGAACAGATTATTTTGTAGTCAGTGTTGTGAGCTCTCTGTCTAATATAACCTATGTGCATGTTTGCAATGGTTGTGTTTTGCCTTTTTCCTCCTCTGAGCAGCCCGTCTCTGTGTGGTTGGCCATGGGCGCACCATCATGGACAACTTCTCAGCCAGGCTTCCGGGCAGAGAGAGCGGGAGCCTTTATTGATATGCTAATGCTGTCGTTCATTAGCTGTCTTTAATTAGAGAGTGTGCTGCTGTGGGCTTCTGGCTAACTGCAGCCACTAACACCAGACCACTTATCAACAGACAAGAGAAACACACCATCTCCAAACAGCCTGGGACATAAAGCTTTGTTTATACTAGCGCAAGCTACCATGGCATGGGCCTCCATAGTTGGCTATGAGCATGCACAGAGAATGTATTTATGCTCAACGTGTTGTGTGTTGCAATATGCTCTGAAACATCAGGTGGTGTACAAACAAAATATTCTGTGGATAAACAAAAAGTCAACAAGTTTTACTGGAAGAATGTTACTAGAAAACTAGCCTGGTGACAGTAGTAAACACCAGCATACCACCAAACATTACATCTGTGTACTGCTTAATAACCTTTGCTTACCTCAAAGTTCAAATTATTTTATACAGCTTTGTTTTTCTCCAGGTAGCCACTTGATCATTGAGGCCTTTTTTTACCTTTTACAGCAATCTCTTATGTGCTTTCACACCATGCAGCAAAAAACCCTCCTATTTCTTTCCAATAATTGACCCTTCGCTAAGCTCTGCCCCCGGATGCAGACGGACCGATCATTGTGTAGCATAGGGCCAGCTCAGACCAGCATCCGACAACAACAAGGCTGTGCTCCATTGACTCGAATGATACTCGTTACCTGGAGAGGTTGGAAGGAGCTGTATGTTTCTTCCCTGTTCCAAAAACAGAATTAAACCCTGAAATCTGTAGTGTTAGCTAGCTTCTGAAGGTATAGCGTATTGAATGTATACATATGCTTTTTAATGATTATAACATTTAATAAAGATCAACCCTGCTCTACAGGAACCAGTAAAAAGAAACGGAAACTTTTGAAATATTTGAAAATATTTGAAATATTAAACCAACTGTGTGGCATCACAGTGAGTGCAGAGGAACAGTGTTTGCCTTCCCTCGGAACTCCCTGACAGTTTAGCGGGGGAGGTCAGGGTGGAAGCCAAACAATGTTCATTTGCGCATACTATGGCCACACAGCTGGTTCAGTATTGGCAAAGTTTCCATCCATCCATTTTCTAACCACTTATCCTCTTGAGGGTTGCGGGGCTGGAGCCTATCCCAGCTGACATTGGGCGAGAGGCAGGGTACACCCTGGACAGGTCACCAGACTATCACAGGGCTGACACATAGAGACAGACAACCATTCACACACGTTCACTCCTACGGGCAGTTTAGAGTCATCAATTAACCTATCCCCAACCTGCATGTCTTTGGACTGTGGGAGGAAGCCGGAGTACCCGGAGAGAACCCACGCTGACATGGGGAGAACATGCAAACTCCGCACAGGAACCAGGAACCCTCTTGCTGTGAGGCGACAGTGCTAACCACCACACCACCGTGCCGCCCTGGCAAAGTTTCCCTTTATATTTATTGTCTTCTGTCTCGATCACCAGGTGATGTCGTGGTTCACTTTCATACTGTCTGTGGTAGCTTATAGTTTTAGCTTTAGCTTCTAATTATCTTTATCTTCTTAACCTTAGTCAGTTTTACATGCTGGATAAATCCTTCGAACACATATTGTAGACCCCTTTGTCCATTTCTCTCTGGAACTGCTTCTTTGTTTTTTCCAAAAATGTGATAATATTTCATCAGGGAGTGCAGTTAGTTATAGTGTGGGCAACATGCTAGCTGTGACAGCTTGATGGACCATCGCAAAATGGCGAAGCTTAGTGAAGGTTCAATTTGAGGCCATTAGAGTGTTTCTGTGGTCTCTCAATGAAGGGTCGTAGTGATGTCAGTACAGCTGAACCCTCTTGGGCAGTCTCCCCTTGAAGGCATACATGTTTAATTAAAAAAGCACATCACATACGAAGTGGGTGCCTAGTTACAAAAAAATTACAGGTGCATGGTGTTGCAACAACTTTCAGAGCCTTCGTGTTGAACATAAAAGACATGATGACATCAATTTATGGCATGCAAAATCTGCCAGGGACATTACTCACTGCTTCCATGTAACCTATTCAAGGTGGGAATGTTGCACTATTATTTCACGTTGCTGTTTTGTACGTGTGTTCATGTGTCATGTTCAGCTGGTAAGCCGGTAGCAGAGGTAGCACAGTAACAGAGCAGAATCAATGTCTGTGTAAAATGTCACACTAGACACCAGCGCTGTTGTGTTAGGCCAGAGATATTCACAATGCATTCATGTGTGCTTAATGGTTGCCTCGTGTGTCCTTTGTTTGTTTGGAACGCTGGTTGTGAACATCCATAGAAACTGCTGTGAAGCATCCGCATAATATTCACCGTTACCACCACATGCTTGATAAATACCATCTTTTTCTGCCAGGATCCAGGGTGATCTCAGTCTTAACAATATGGCAACCCTTTGAGTGTTGCCACATTAATTGTTTGCATTAAGCAAATCTAGAAGTTTTATGCGGTCTAAGTAGCATGTGTACAGTTTCATTCATGATGTAGCCAGTTGTCTGACTACATCATGAATGAACGGTGCACATATAAAGCAAGTGTATCTTAAGCCTTACATGTCATGCCTCTTTTACTGGAATGCTGGCATGCTGTCCAAAATCACACACTGGGGCAGCACTATGCCAGCGTTGTTTGGTTCAGTATATAGAAAAGCCAATCACATCCTCTGCACAGTTTGATCTGCTGCAGAGCAACTTTATTATTTTAAATATTAACCAGGGCCTTTGTTATTTGACTTAAGAAATGAGTGGATTTTAACTGCATATATTCAAAAGAGTGATGAGCTATTAGGAACCTCACTCTCAAACTTAGTTGTTTTGTATTTTGCAGTGGTTTATGACCTTTCCTTACACTATTGACTTATTGACTGCCTGTCTAGTCTTATCAACTAATGTTTGTAAATGTAAATAAGTGCAAAGAAATGGTAAAATGTGCCAGGTGCTGCAAACATGAAGACTGAAAGTTGACCGATTGATTTTTAAGTTTGTATATTTGCCCTCAGTTTGACCCTAACCAGACTGACAGTGGTGTGGAAAAGTTGGAGACAGTCCAGTGCTGCTGTCCAAAACTGTAGTGCATCACATTAATGAATGTGAGTCAAGACAGACAATTTGACATGTCTTCACTAATGCTGGGCACTGCAATGCTCTAATAAGCTTTAGTTGTAGCCACCGTCCCTTCCAACACCAGGGTTTCAATACACCACATTCTCACTCAGAGTAAAAGTATACAGATAGTGATGTCATAATATGTTTTGGTGGTGACTTTAGGCATGCTTGGTATAATCCTTCGGAGGCCCCAGGGCAAAAATGAACCCAAATACCTCCCTCTCTCTCTCTGTTGTATCAAGAAAACCCAATAACCTTCAAGTGCTCATCACAAAGAGCACACTTAGCAAACAAAGAATGACAAACTTAATTATATTTTGCCTGCAGCAATGCTGGAATACCAAGCCTAAGTTTGCTGCATGCCAGTCCTGATTGATTTGGCGACACCCGTGGATCCTGATGGAGCAAGTGCAGTTTTATACTACAGCAAACTACTGCTTTTTATTTAATACAAGAGCTGTTGATGTATTGATTTATAGTGCAGCAAAACAAACTCACATTGTTTTAATATGTCAATAATTGGCTTCTTTCCATCATGCCATCAGCAACCATGATCTGATTTCATGTTGTACACAGAACAGTTTTTCACCCAGGAGCAGGTCAGTAAAGTTGGTTACCTTGCTGAGGAGTTGGAGGTGTAAAACTTGTTACCTGCAGCTCTTCACCTGCTCCTGACTGTTGTTTTACTGCAATATTTAAAACTGATCCACTTTTTAAAATACTCCGAAGAACTGTCAAGTTTTCAAGTATTTTGATTAATAGTCACTGTCGGCATTAACACCATTGACTGTGACAGCTTCCCAATAAAAGCTGTCCTGTGTTTTTGAATGGTTTTAATATGGACTAGCAAAAGTAGGATATGTTTGGTTTGTTTTAGCAGTAACTCAACAGAGCTCTGATACAGCTGTAGGAGAGTGAAGAGAGTAAAGAGTGAGGCTGTAAATACTGGATTACATGCTGCACTGTTTTCTGTGAATACCTTGTGCATGTGAAGGCAGTTTGAATCCTCTGGAGAAATGGTGGATCTCACCACTAACAATGAAAGCTACGATATATTGGCCACAAAATCTAAGTACATTTTATGGCTACTTCTTAAAAAGTGCGGACCATAAATAGTATCAAAACTTAATTTGATATCGTGATATGCTTGAGGTTTATAACTCTGATGGTAAAAATATAGCTTACTGCAATTAAGGTTAAATTTTTCTTTTGCTCTGACTATCTTTTGTATCATCTATGCCAACACATTGCCAGACACATTAGTGGTGATGATCAGACAGAATATAAACAAACCCAACAAGGTAGTCAAACTTATCTGGAAGAGAAAACAAACACATAGGGTGTTTTACATTATGCCAACATGTCTCCTTGCTTCCTTCAATTACTTCTCTTTCTCATGCCTTAGCTCCTCCCAGCGAGGATGGGATGGAAGGACGACATGCCAGGATGAAGGAGCTCAAGCTGCCAAATGAGAAGTACTTGCCTCCATAGCGTCAGTCTTAAGCGATGTCAGTTACTTATGACATTCTGTGCCACATGTAAAGGTGTGGCATTTACATGCATAGAATACACCTGTGTTTCCTTGCTCTAAGCTCCTCCAGAAGTCTCTTCTCTCCACATCTCCTTGAGGTGCATTTAAGGGATTTGAAGATCTTCCATTATGGTAGCGGGGAAACAATCCCTGGGACACAGGAGGAGAGTGGATGCAAGGAAGCGCAAGTTACCATGAAAAGCACCCACAGAGTAAGGGCCCTTTCACAGCCACCTCATTTGGTCCAGACTTTCTGACTTTTCAGTTTGATCCAAACCAAAATTACAGATGGAAAACAACCACTGGACCACGGTCCAAACCAGACAGCTGAACTTTGGTCTGACGAAAAGAGTTGGTCTCTGTCTGGATCATATTGAACCATGGTTCATTTGGTTTCTAGTGTGAAAACTTTTTTTTTTTTTTTAGTTTTTTTGGACTTTCGTGGAATTTCTGGCAGACTGTCATCACAACCAGGAAAAAACAGCAACAAAAAAAAAACAACGATACAATGTAAAATTAAATGAGCTGTGGTAGCGCTTACATAATTAACCCTTCACCAATCCTTGACCCTTTGTTAGCTGCTGATGTTCTGTCAAGCTGTAACTAACTGCACTCCCAGAAGAAATATTATCCAATTTTTGGAAAAATGAAAAAGCCAGACAATTAGACAGAGGGGTCTACATTATGTGTTTGAAGGATCCAGGAAGTCAAACTAACAACAGAAACATTAAAAAGATAAAGACAGAAGCTGAAGTCTAGTTCTCGGTGTAAAGGTGTACCACCACATTACCCAGTGATCAAACAGAAGGCAGTGACATTAGGGAGCAGTGCTGCACCTGTAAAGCAGAGTTGGTCTTTTTTCACTACTACAATAATTGAGAAGTAAAAGCAGCACGTGAATACATTGATATAACGTTCATTACGTTCAGGAGCTCGCACAGCATGGGAATGCTAACTTAAGCCTCGTTTCCACCAAGCAGTCCGGTATGCAGTTTTTCTGTTTCCACCCTGAAAGGTTATGGATGGTACCTATGGAACTGTTCCATACAGTTAACCCCTCTGTTGGGAGACCTGGCACACAAATCTGGTACTAAAAGGTAGAGCTAAAAACACTGCAGTACATTCATTGGTCAATAGAGGATGGTCATTCTTGCTCAGCGCTGAGTTGTAGCTGGTTTTTAAGCTTGTGTAACCTCTGTTCATAATGTGACAAGCTTGACGTGCATTTGTAAGTTATAACTGTAAAATGAAAGGATGTTTTGCTGACCCTCACAGCAGCTGTAGTCTGAGAAAAACCAACTAACTGTATTCACTGGGCCAACTGCCGGCAACTTTTAAGACGGAACATTGACTTACACTGTTACTCAATACATGAGCTGACGACATGAATCCATCAGCACACCTTAAATTTCAATATGACAACTTTGACCATTCTGTTAGTTTTAATTGTCTTTCTGGGATGTCATACATTTTTGGTAATGAGTAGATCTTCAAGCATTACAAAATATATATTAATTTCAACCAGATTATGTGATCTGCATATATCTGAATTCTCACTTGAAGAAAACAAAAAGCGTTGTGCAGCATCGTTCCTGTGGGCTCCAGTGACAAAAAACCCCTGTGCTTGCCTGAGAGGGACGAGATGCACAGACCCACTATTTTAAAATATCCCATCGAGAGAGACTCTCTTTCCAGCCGGTTCTATTTTGTTCCGAAAATGTGGGTGTGCATCCTTGTTTTGTGGATGAAAAAGGAAGTGCTGACTCCTCTCTGTGTGACCAGTAAAGAGGAAATACAGGGAGGGCTGGACAGAGCAGTGAGTGACCCTGTAACAGGGTCCTGTTTGCAGTGGAAACTGACCCAGGCACTAGTAAGCATGTCTGAAGGGATACTTTTGGTTCCAAAGGTATATCGAAAGTGTTTGGTGGAAACAGGTGTAGTAATGTAATGTGTCATGTTTAACATATATCTCCTTCCAACCTTTCTGGGTAACAAGTATCACTATTACACAAGTCTTGGGCACAACGTTTTCACAAAACCAGCCTGAAAATGAAGAATATCTGAAACGATTGCATGGGAGTCTATGGAGCATGGCTGTATAGATGTGGAACCCTGGTTTGAGCTGGCTGATGCTAAGCTACTTAGCCAGTCTACTGCGTTATGTAGAGAAGGGTCCATTGCAATTTCAAACCAAAAATAACCAGATAAAATGTGTATAATGTATCAAAAACACTCATTTGTTTGGACCTTAGTTCGAGCTTTCAGATGTGAAAAGGCCTCAGAGCTACAAAAATAAAACCCAAGCTATAATACACCCAAATTTTCCTTTAAGCCTAAAGTGCAACTGAAGTAGACAGGCATATGTTGCTGGTGAGAGACCGATGAAAGTGGAATCTCAAAAGTTGGCCTTGAGATGTTCTACCAAGGCCACCATGCATGGGACTCCTAATTTGAAAGATTCTGTCAAATCTCCAAAATATTGGAGCACTTGTGTGTCAGTAAACACTAGACAGTTATAATTTATGCATGGTTCTGTGTTTGTTGTCATCTCTCTGTGTTACTTTTCACAGATGTGTTTTCTCGTATTGTTTTTCTTTGTCATTCACTCTGTTGTGGACATGCTGTGAGAGCATACAACACGTCATTTACTTAGACAGGTTTTCCTCCATCGGGCTTCTTTTCTTTCTTCCTCCTCTCCCGTCCCCACACTTCTCCTCGAGGCCACTCGGTATGCAGACGAGATGCTCTTGATGGTTTTTGCTGTGAGCTGAGCTATTCTGTGATTTCTGATTTGGCTTTCAGCAGCTTCAGACGAAGGAGCCGCCATTCTCCCTGAAGCCTGACAGCCATGTTAGGATATGATGAGAGCCACAAAATGCAGAGAAGACCGACATTTTTCTGTCATCCACTCAGACACCAAAACTTCAGGCTTTCTTTTCATCTCCAGCAACCTTGCTTTGTTATTCTCTCCGCTGATTCTTCCCTCTCTCTTCCCCCCACGCACTCCCTCTATTTTCAATAATATATACATTTAAACATGAGATCTGCCTGATTCATTGTGAGTTCTCACAGTAGGCCACATATCAGTGCTATAATCAAAACATGTCACTCTGTGGCCTTGTTGCTCCATGATTAGAATTCTGTTTCATCACAAGCAAAACTATTGCCTTTTATTTTCCTTTTTCCTCTTTGTATCTTCTGCCTCACGCTCTTTTTCTTTGACTATTATCAATTTGTCCACTTTTGAAAACCCTATTTTTGTTTTGTAAAAGGTCTTGAATGGTTGAATGGCTTTAAGAGGATGGTGTCTCTGGTGTTTAACACTTGATAGGCATCACAGTACACTTAACCTCATGATCATATTAACATTAGATGGTGAAGGAGAATGACAAGAAGAAAGAAAAAAGGGAAGGAATGAAGGAAGAAAGGAAGGAAGGGAAAGGAAAAAGCATGGATAAAAGAAAGAAAGAAAGAAAGCATTCTACAGACAGTGCCGACATGGTATTGCATAAAGAGAAGCATTCCATAAAAAATGTATGATCGTTTCTAAAAGCCAGATTCATACACAGATCTATCAGATTATGAAATTCATAATATATGCAACTGTATGATCTCACAGTCAGATATAGAGGGTATCCCAATATCCAATTACCAAGGGAACCCAACCAGAAGCAGGCTGTAAGCAATGAACACTGCGAATGAAATACCAATAACTGCTATTTAATGTCTTTGTGTGGAGTGTGTAGATCATATAACCATTATTTCCATGCTATATGGCAAGCCAGATAAATCAACCTATCCAGCTCATTTGTCACATGAAATCATATGAATATATTTTCACTGAAATGTAATCTGTCAGTTTATTTGTTCATCACTCTGTAAAGCACTTTGACCTTCCTCTGTGAAACTCTGCTCTCAGATTAACTCTTGTTTACAGCGACAAATTTGTTTCTTGGTAAGATTTTCTCCGTGTCATGTACCTCACCAGTCAAATCATCCATTTACACTGCACCATTGTGTGGCAGCTCCATAATTTTTCTGCTGGGACTTATTTGTACATAAGTCTACAGATAGACAGACTCTCCCTACACCTTGCAATAAACAATGTTGGCAGATAATAAACGCAGCTCAGATGATGCAGCTACATGTGTGCTACCTGTACATATGATATATTACTCAATACGTTTACATGCACAGTTAAGGGGAGCCACAGCTATAGCTTGATTAGGTCATTTAGTTGTACTATTGTCCTTGTCCCATTGTAGAAGAACAGGAAGGGAATCAATTAATTGGCCGAAGTATGTCTGACTCTGCTTCCATAGGTGGCGATATGCCCCCTTTCAGCTTGTTAGTATTGCACCGTTTTCCAGTTGACCTACAACTTCATAGAACAAACAATCAACAAACAAGTTGGCTACAAATAGCTAGCACAAACTGGTGCCATGGCGAACAACTTTACAGCTCTGTTTTGTCTGTCCAAATATGCAGGGCTCAGGGTGCAGATTTGCCCCTGTTATGCATTTAATGCTATTTGATTTCTGGGGCAAGGCCTCCGGCAGAAACTGTGGAGCATGCACAGAGCACCTGGTCGGTTGAGGTCTGATTGACTGGCTACATGCAGGGTGATTTGACTCCCAATGGCATTATCTGGGTGTGTTAGTCCGACTTTGAGAAATTCGATTCAGTACGATTTCAGTCAAACTGGCATGTTTACATGTATTTAAAAGTCCAGTTTTACAAGAAATCGATTTTCTCTAACGTGATGTAAATGCACTGATTGTCTTTGATCTGTTAATTGATTTATACAACTTCTCCTTTATAATTCTCTGCTTACAATGATAACCAGATTCTCCTCTCACATTGAAGTAGCTGCTCTAAAAGAAAATGCACCCCTAGACATTTTTTACATAGTAACAGTATATGCTCTTTTTCAAAATGAGCACTTATCCTCCATGACAGTGGCCTTCATGTCACACCTTGCCACTCCTTGGTATGTCTGAATTCAAGAGAAGGTTTGTACCTGTCTGCAACGTTCATCCAGACATTCCTGTAATGTCAAAGAGATAGATGTGGTAAAAGATTGTTGAATAACTGGTATTACTTGTGAGTGGGAGTCAGCTTGGGTTTTTCCTTGAAGATGTGTATTTTGGTTGACAGAAACCTTTGTTTAAGTTAAAGTGGCCATTTGGATAATTTGCAGGAATGAGGTGAGGAGGTTTTAGTATTTTCTCTTTTAAGAGTAATACAGTAATGGTTATTTAACGAGCACTTATCAAAACCAGTGTTGCAAAAAAACAAAAAGACAAAGCTTCAGAAAAAAATAGAAAAGAATACTAAAGTCCTATTTGCCCAGGAATGGTTTCACCCATCTAGTAATTTGTAATAATTGTGGAGGTCGTCTGTGATGTCAATCCCATCTGAATCTGCCATACTGGTAATTTTTAAGTAAAATTCCACAGCAAATTACCTTCCATATTTCACCACACCCAGAGGTCATGTGATAATATTAGTTCTGCACAAACATGCATCTCAGTGATTCAGGTCTTTTTTATTTCTCCATTACCTTTTTCTGCCTCTGTCCTGATCAGGAATTATGGAAGCTGTGTTGGCAGTTCTAGATGAAAGTTTTGACAGCATTTTGGGAGCAAATTCAAGAGGCTCATCTTACTACATAGCATGTAGACCCACCTCACACAGCAATTGATGAAAGTGAGTATCTCTTCACAAATCCAGTGCCTGTTTTTCTTCTTAGTAGCTACTATTGTTCAGGAGGTGGATGTTTATACTTGATAACATCACAAATTTAAGTTTCAGCACACTGGAGAGAACTGTTTATGTCTGCTAATATTTTAGACTGTCTCAGACCATAGGAATAATTTGTATTAATTTTGAAAATGGGCATGATTTCCCTTTAAGACAGAAAAGAGTCAAAAAAAAAAGATTAATATAGACAGTAGGTAAACAGTTAAATGTTCAAGAAAGAATATTTAAGTACTAGGAAAAAATTACAAGTATTTCAAATATTTGAGACTATAGACATGTGAACACAATAAGAGATCAAAAAGACAAGCAGCAGTTACAGTGACACTAACACAGAACGAAATATGCAATGAAACATAAAGTAAAACAAAGTATACCACTTAAAAACTAAAAGCAAGTCTCAAGGTGTGAAGTCAAAAACCTACTGGAACAGCATACATATTATATGCTGGCAGGATGGTGGTGATGATGGCTGTAAGGTGCATGGACAAAATCTAACATCTGGTAGGCTGAACCACGGCTAATCAAGGTCATGATTCAGTCAGCACTGGCCTTCAAAGCTTTCTCAGCTCACCCCAGACACCAGCAGGTTACATCCCTGATAACTTCCAAGCATGGAACATTCAGTTTGTGATGTCGGTCTACTCTTCACAACCAAATGCTGTTTATTTATATATGCTGTAAAAGCCTCCACACATCCATACTCCATCAACAGAGGTGTTTCACTTATTTGTTTCTGATAAAACATCTTCCTGACATTATTCCCAGCAAAGCTCTACCAAGCTTCTGCCTGAGCAGAGAGAGGTCTAATCAGCACGTTGTTTGAAAGCGCCTGTGTGGGTGTGCTGGACCTTTAATTAATTGCCTGACCTGACATTGTTTCATGTTGTTGCCACAAGCGTATTTATATTATGATGTGGTTATTAGCAGGTGTGTAAAGTAACTGGTTACCTTTACTCAAGAAATGTACTTAAATAGAAGATTGAATACTTGTACTTTATTTTAGCATTTTGACTTTATGCTGCTGTGTTTACTAGAGAAATAGTACTTCTCACTCCACTACAGTTATTTTAACATTTACTATTTGATTAGTTTGTTACACATTATTTAAGATCGAACACCCCAGCAGTATATAAAGTGGTTAAATAAGCTCTACTTTGACCATCTACAACATTAAAGTAATGCCTGTATGATAACATATTAATAATATTGATCCAACAGCCTAATTTAACAATTTAATATTGACGGGACAGTTCTGTTGTATAACGAATACTTTCACTTTGTCACTTTAAATCCATTTTGTGGATCACATCCCTGTACCTTGAGCAAGGTTTAGTCTATGATTATTCTGTGACTGTTTAAACGTTGTCGTAATTCCTCATTCCCTATTTTTTAATGGGCAAAAATTGGTAAAAATACTATATAGTGTATACTGCACATGTACTGTAGTTTAATATTGGTGTTCTATTAATTGTATCCACCACTGAAGGAATTTTACCACAGTGAGAATGATGTCTTCTTGTTCTCAAATGAGCTAGTTTTGATGCTTTTAATTAAAAGGCAGGTTTTCCAAGTCAGAAGTTAGTACATGGTTTTGACCTAGTCTTGTTTCAAGCAGAGCTGCTGTCAGTCTGAACATGGCTTTAGGCCAGGCCTGTGCAGTTGGTGGTCTGCGGGCCACATCCGGCCCAGAGGCAACCTCACAGTGCCCGGCTAGGGATGGGTACCGAAACCCATATCAAACGGGACCGAGCCAAAATGATAAGCTATGACATTATTGTTTGTTTTATCAGTACTTTTTTTAAGTTTTAGTGATATTTACCTCCTCCACACACAAACACACACACAAACACAACACAGAGCGGTGTAACTGAACAGTAGAGCAAAGAGCGAAGGTCACGGTGGAGACAAAATGGAAATAACTCGATAGAGATAGAGCTGTCTCCATGTAGTTTAAATGTTTAGCTTAGGTTGCCACACTTCTTAAAGTTTACCAGTGGTACCTGCAGAAAGAGAATCACATTAGCAGCAGAGAGAGGAGCACAGAGGACAGAAGGGAATGACAGATAATGACTGATGTCTGAGTTCTTCAGTCCTTATTACTTATTTACTTCATTCAGTGCTTTGATGTCAGGAATATATTTTTATTGATATTTTAGATTTGTTTCCAGTTCCAGTGAGATATTACTGAGTTTATGCAATGACTATGGTGTTGTAAACATGACTCTTGCTGCCATACACTGTATCAAAATACAGCCTATGTCCTTCCCTAAACACTGTGTCTGTGCGTGAGAGGGGAGAGGGTTTCTATTTTTGCTCTTTGTGATGTGCCTGCATCAGATATGTGACCGAAAAAAAAAAAAAAAAATTTTTCAAATTCAAAAGTGAAACAATGAACATTGCCATTTTATTACTTAATCTGCATTTGTTTAAAACTTGTCATTACCAAAAGCTAAAAAAAAGGGCTTTAATAGGCTGCTGAAAATGTCTGGCCCTTCGATATTTCCTTGTTTTAAAATCTGGCCCAATTGAATTTGTAATTGAATAGTGCTGCCTCAGGCTTCAGTTGTATAATATAATTAACTGACCCATATTTTCAGAAAAGGCTTTCCAATATTTGTTTGTCTCATTTACAATAATAATGGGGAACATCACAGCTTGGTACGGAAATCGCATCGAACAGGACCGCAAGGCCTTGCAAAATGTGGTTGGTTCGGCTGAACATAGAATAAGCGGTACTCTGTCCTGCCTATCAAGGATGATTACACCAGACACTTCACGAATAAAGCCAGGAGAATCATTATAAATCACAACCACCTGGATAACAGCTTTTTCTTCCTGTTAAGAAGGTACCTGGTACACTAAGAGGCTCAGGATCAGCTCCTATCCTCAGGCCACAAGGATCCTAAATGAGGTCACAGTTTTCTTGTGACAAATAAAACTGATTGATTGATTAATAATAATAGTTTGATATTAGCTTGTGGCACAGCAGTTGGTAAAGTGCTTCTGTTTAAAAAGAGGTGCTGCTTTCATAATTGTAACATCATTAGTGTGACTGATGATGTGTGACTCTCTATCCATTAATTTACACCAGTAACATTTCCCTAAGATCTTCATCAAAGCCCAGTTTTAATATATGAAAATCTGCCTTTTGCTCATGGACACAGTACATACTGTTTATCTCAGTGCATGAAATTATACATGGCAGGTGCTACTTTGCTCACCACAACAAAGGGAGTGGGAAAGGTTCAGAGAGTGAAGTAAAGTATGACAGTAATCGTGTTAAATGATGTCACCGGGTTTCCAGGCTTCACATGTTGCATGTGGCCCACATTTTAAAAACCAGAAACCTCTATGGCATTATTCATGAGTGTTTTTCTCCAGTTTCATCCATTGTCTGTTGTGTCAGATAAAGGGACGTCTTTAAACCTTTGATCTTCAAAGAGACAACATGGACATCACACACACCTACTGCCCTCTACTTAACCATCTCTAGAACAATGAGGTGTGTGAGAAAGCGGCAGTATATACATATTTCATACACAGCAGTCCAAAATCAAAATGGAAGAAAATAATCTGAATAGCTACTGTACGTGCAGAATAGAAGGAACTAATGAATAAGCATTAGATACATTTTTGAGCAAACGTAGCAGCAACTATAAAAGCGTTCTGCCTTAATTTAAGGTAGCAGCTATCACAGAGATGTGAATTTGTTAAAGCCATGTGTAACCAAATATTTATTCATCATGTTTTATTTCAGAAGTAACAATCCAGTCTCTGATGACCGAGGGAGTTCACATTGTAAAGGCAACTACGAGATGTATTTTTGCCCAAAACCAGCGGGTAAACGAGCAGCACTATTTTAAAATCACTTCAGTGACGCACTGAAAGCACAACTGGAGGGTTGTGTTCAGCTTTCATGAGCTGTCGCTGTCTAACAGGCTTTTCGGGAAGACGTGAGAAGCAGATGAAAAAACTTTCCAGAGAGAAAGACATGAATATTTTGTTCAAGGACTTATTTAGACATGAATCTTTTAAATGTTACCCAGCCTGTACTCACCAGTACACAGTACTGGAACTTCTGCATTTTACTCTTTGGTGTACCATGACTTAATTGTGCACCGGCACAGGGTCAAAAGATAACACAACAGAGCTTTGAAAATTGCATTGTACATTACTAAATGCATGACAGGAGTTTCAAGGTAATGATAGTGCCATTCCTTGCAGTGAAGAGCCTGTTGATGTAATGTTTGCATCAGCAAAACCACCTGCGGCTACCGCCCCCAACCCCATGATACACACACACCAACACGTGAGTAATGGGAGTGCTTGCACTTTTTTTTTTTCCTTTTTGAGCACTGCCAGTCTAACCATCTCTTAGCCGCACTCTTGTACGTGTTGGATTTGCCTTTGCTCTCCTACACCGTAGTTGGTGCTGTGGACTAATCTGCAGCAATACGCAGCACAGCCATAGCTAAAGAAGAAATCAGGCAAAGGCAACTCTGTGGCTCTGTTTTAAATCACATATCAACGCATGAATCATTCTTTTCATGCTAAATATGATGAGAAATTAATTATAGTGTGCCCTTACTGCAAAGTATGCATTTTTTGTGTATGGGAGAAATTCCCTACTAGATTAGGAAGATTTTTTTAGTGTCAGATGTCAGCATAGTGGACATGCTAAACTGCTGTAAAATGCATTGCGGCTCTTAAGACTGGTCAATGACAGACTGTAAGGCAGATAGTTAAAGTAATTATGTAATTAAAATGGTGACAAATTATGGCAGGTGATGCTAAGGTTAAAAATTTGGGGAAAAACTAAAACTAGTGTTAGTGAAGTTTAGTGTTAATTTTGTTGTGTAAAACTATGACTTAAACATTTTCTCCAACAGCTGAAAGTGTAGTTTTAATCTCCAACTTTGTGAGAGGACACGAGTCTAAACCTCCAGGCTAACATGTTGCAGATGAAGAAAGAATTCAGACTTTAATTAGGTCATTTTTCTGCTTCTTAACAGTGAGATTGATAAGTCTGAGTTTACAATGAACCTTGGTACAAAACATAGTTGTCTCAGAGTTAGTTATTTGTGCCGTCAAAGTTTTTGAGACCATAAAGAGAGAAATGTTGAGCTATTCAAATCATGATCAGTAAGTGTGTCATGAATTTCCTTGCCTCCATTTTGAATTTTTGTTGACTAAAACTACAAAGGATTAAAATGACTGAAATGTGTAGCATTGATTAATTTGCCTAAGGAATACTGGATAATCTTAAATTGAGTAAAGGAGATAATGTTGTAATGAACAATTTTCATTCAATGGTAACTTAGACTGGTCATGTCATGTCATGTCATGATCAGTCCAAATTATTAGTCATGTCATGTTAGTTATATGATGCAGAGACAACATATTGCTTGAGTTTAGTATGAACACTCTGCTAATAATGACATTCTTAATGGTTAATTTAGCATGCAGCATGCAGTACATTCTGATTAAGTATGTAGTATGTGATACGTTAATATGCAATGATGAACAAAAGCAGTGACAGTAGGTTGCCACTGTTACAGCATGTCCATCGTTTTATAATTTCTTCCTCATTTTTTTCATCTTCATGAAAATGTTAGCTTTTGTGATTATCATTGTGTTTTTAAAGGAGAGGAAAGGGGAACTGGGTCAAGGTCCCACAGTAATGGCTTAACGTCTTGTGTAAATACGATGTCACATTCTCTTCACTTCTAATCAGAACTGCTTGAGAAGGCTCAGGATTCTGAGTTGGGCGGGGAGCCCTTTGTGGGGGAGGAGACTTTAAACTGTTTGATTATTGTTGTTTGTTTACTTTTCACTTAATATAATAAAGATAACCTTAACCTCGAGCTTGATTTATGGCTTCATTACATTATTACAGCTGTAACCTAAAGCACATTATGTTGACTGCATTCAGATCAGCACGTACATGTCACACATGCTAAATCAATAACTTACAAAAGCTACAGTAGTACAGGGTCAGTCGTGATTGTGCAAAGTCAATTGCCTTCAGCAATAGTGGTGATGAGACAAGTTAAAGAGGGAAGAATGGTTGCTGCTAGCAAATGGAGATTACAAGCTTGATAGAAAGAAGAGGACTGTTTTCCATACACTGCAGAATAACCTGACCCAGGCCTTCATAAAATCAGTTTGTATTTAAATGACATGGGAAAATAATTCAGATGTAATGATGGATTTGAACTTTTAATTATTTTATTCATAATGTAAATGAACAAATGAAATACACATTCATGATCTACAAAGCCAGTTTGCATAGCCAATTTATTTTGATGTCCTTGCAGGTGAATTGAGCCTTGCATACCTACTTACTGCAGCTTTTTTAGCAACTGTAACAAAGAAGAACATAAATGGAATCACGCAGCATTAACAAGATCTGAAAAATTAAAACAGGTATAAATCCAAACAGCTGTTTAAGTGAACATTTATTGTTTTAGCATTGGGTTATGATGCCATTGTCTGTAAATAAAGTGTAGTGTTGGTATATATATATAGGGTTGCCAAATAACACTCAGTAGTCAGATAAAGCTGTTGCTTTCCTCTTTGACCATTTATGGATGTAAGCTTCACTAACTACACCTGACCATTTACTGATGTGAAAAGAAAAGTTTGCTGGGTTTATACCATGTCCACGACAAAAACAGGAGCGCATAATCTCTATTCAGTCTTTAATGGGTGGTTGCCATGGACACAGACCAAGTACATCAGTGGCTGAAAAATAAATGATCACTGATCATGAAGACGCAAAACTTACAGAAACCTAAGAAACGTCATTTCAGAGTGATCCAGGCTTTTGATTCACACAGTGATTTGTCAAAACTGAGGTTAGACATCTTAATCATGCCAACAACAGCACGAGACATGAGAGTAGCCTAACTGCCACATCGGGTCAGGGACTTTCAAAATAAAATAATCTCTGCACGTCAATGTGTCAGTTATGAGGTGTAAAGCCCTCACAGTACAGCGGCGAGTACAGTAGCCTACTAACTACACCAAATAATGTAAAATGACTGGATAGCCTACCTGAGACAGCGACAGCCCATGCAGCAGTTGCTGAGTGATTAGGTAAACTTTCACATTTCTGCTGCAAATTGAAAAGAAGCATAGGCACATGGCCAGTCGTCGCTGTATTCTACTCATTTTTACCTGTTTACAGACATGGGATTGGATGTCTAAATGTGAAGAGGACAAAACAGAATAGCAATAGAAGAATGCACCAGGTTTTATTTGGAACTCTTGACATTCTTAGTTAGAAGTGCACAAAAAACCAGGACAATTTGTGTCCCGCAAAAGGGGCAGACATTTAAAAAAGAGAACAATCCCAGGAAAACCAGAACATGTGGCAACCCTTTACATATACAATGTTAACATTCTTCTTTCAACAGAAAGACTGCTAATGTCCTATTTTAACAATCACATTCAGTGAGCTTATCTGTTAGAAAATCCTTAATTAAATGACGTAAAAAACTGAAACCAATCTATAAAACTAAGCATTGCTGATTAAATATGAACCAATATTCTGTTACTGTATTGCCTATTTCTTACCTCAAATGTTTTCTTGTCTCTAAACTGACAAGTGTGTGTTATATCACCAACAAGTGGGAGCATTTATTGGTCCAGTGTGGCCCAGTGCATTTTGGTAGATGTAGATTTTCTCCCTCTAAAGCAAAAGCAAATTCCATAGCCTTAGTCTGCACCAAGCACCAATTTCAAAAGTATTTGCATCTTTATACTGCATACAACCCAGTTTTATGAAAAGCCCATCTTTTCAGCAGGGGGATGCTTCTTTAAGCAGTACAGTAGGCCGTTTATTTTTAGATAATGATACGTTGGATATCACATTTATTTTTCACTTGTCGGATCAGACTAATGCATGAGATATTCCACTTTCCTGAACACAAAGTTTCCTTGCCCCAGGAAAGCATTAATGTGGAGCTATCAATAATGCCACACATAAAGCTTAGAAAATAACAATGTCATTTTGACCGTCTCTTTGTGTTTCAGTTATTATTATTAAAATATTTCTTTGGAGCATTTGGCCCCATTGCACTTTAAACTGAAGGACATTTTTTTCACATTCTGCTACTGACTATTCCATGACAGGTTATACACATGAGTGTCATCAGCGTATGCATGGTATTCATCATTGTTCATCTGCAAGACTTGTGTCCACGAAAATATGTAAAGGTTGAAACTGTCTGGGATTTGAACCTTGGGGGACTTAATATACTGCTTTGTCTGTGTGCTGCTTTTCTGTCAGTAATCCACAACAATAACTGAGTCTTTTCTGTATGTCATTCAGCAGCTCATGACTAGTGGTGCTAGTACTGAGCCACACCATTTAAACATTTAATTAGAGTACCAACATGAGAAGGACAGAGAGGCAGAGACACACTCCCACTCACTTCTCCACCGTTTTAGCTGAGCGCGCGTGCGCACACACACACGCACACACACACACACACACACACACACACACACACACACACACACACACACACACACACACACACACATATACACACACACACACACAAAAGACAGTACATCAGGCTTACAGTCTCAAGCTGCTGTGAGTTTGAATGAAGCGTGCCTTCCTCAGATTAATTGTGGCCCACTTATTTTTAATTAAAGTTTCTTTGTGTGGTTCCATGCCGGTAACGTGGGAGTAGGTGTTAAGTAAAAGACGTCTGTCCTTGCCCTATAAATGTGGTTTAATCAAGACAGGCTGACAAGATGTGGTTCAGTTAACCAATAGACTCTTCACTGATGATGGCCTGCAGCTTTTGTTGTTTTTTGTCGGAAACTGTACATAAATCTCCTAGAGTAGATTTATATAAGATGAAAAATGTTTTGTCAGCTTTTATAGATCAAGTGCTACCTTGTGCTTGAAAAAAGATAAGTCACTGGCTCTTTAACTGCTTTTGTATTAGTTTTTTTGTTTTTTTTATGTTTACCCAATTAATACAGTGCTCCCACTATAAGCTCACAAGTAAAGGAAAGTGAATCCTGGCTGCTTGACTAAGACCTTCCTGCACAGCTCAGGTGTCTGACATGGAAATGGCCTGTCCATCAATAAGCAGCATGTATCATGTCTGCTGCATCTGCCTCAGACTGACTTCTGCACTTGAGAGTTAAAGGTCTTGGGTGCCCCCTACCAGCACACTATACAGCGCATGTCATTTCTCCTTACTCTGCCCTCATTTCCACCTCCATGAGAACTCTGCAACTCTTTGTCAGGGGCAATGACCTGGAAAAAAGGCAAATGAATTAAAGTGCAGACCGCACACTCAGCATTCGCTTAGGGAAACTGTAATGTCTACTAAGGTGTGAGCAGGACCTGGTTTACTTTCTCCGTTCTTGTCATCCTAACCACTCTTTGCATAGTAGGTTACTTCCAATGTATAACTGAGCAAGGCTTTTTCAACACACTGTATTTGTTGTCTCAATATTGTTATTAATCATGTAAGTGTTTCTTGTTTTACATTTACAATGTTGCTCAGCGGGATTTCTGTATTAAAGTTAATAACTTTTGTAATAGTATCGTGGTAAATGAACACTGTTAACACCAGTGGTTTCGCACCCTTCTTTAAAACAAGGCAGCTGCTCCTGGCAACCCCTTGTCACAGGTTGCATAATGTATACAACTTATGACTAGTTCAGCCACACTCATGTTCACTTCTGACACTGTTTAGTATTCAGTGACCTGAAGTATTCCAGTATTCCACAGTGAAAAAGCAAACAGTAGAGAAAAGTCAGAGAAAAGAACATTATTTGGAGAGCAGAAATGTTTTGTTTTCCATATTTCATATCTTGTTGATCATCTTGTGGCCCCTCAGATATGAGGGGTCCTGACCCCCAGGTTTGGAGCCACTACTCTACACTATTATACAGGCTACTTCACCTGCAAACTGAATGTGAACAAAACAGCCAATTGTAATTGCTATATTTCAATATCTTAAAGGTCCACTATGCAGGGTTAGGGGGATATATTGGCAGAAATGGAATATGAAATATTAATGATGTTTTCTTTAGTGTATAATCACCTTAAAATAAGAATTGTGTTTTCATGGAGAAACACTGATTTTTAATGTGAAACTACTTTATCCTGTGTATTTATTGGCATAAATCACTGAGTCTGTTTGTTTGGGAGAGAAGGAGCCAACCAATTCAGCTTACGAAAAAACCTTGTGAACATCTCGATCAGAAATAATGTGAGCACACAGTAAGTTATCAGAGACGAAAAGGTGAGCACACATTGTAGGCCCTGGCCGATCGGTCCTCTAACATGCCAAACAGCAAAGGTTAACGCTGATTTGTAACTTGCAACTGCTTAATTTAGTGTGTGTACCAGTCTGTTTTTTTCTGAGAGAAATAGACCTTTGTGGATAATTTAGCTCACGATAAAAGCCTCCTGAACACTCTGAGAACCCATGCTGCAAAACAGTGTGAGCTTCAGCGCTCACAGTTGGGAAAGATGAGATAAATAAGTCAATATTTTTATTCAAAAACTGATGGAATTCCCACAGCTTGAGTCAGTTTCCTCAAAGATCAAAATATAATCTAATAATTGGCTATTAATTTTTACTACATGAGTCGAAAGGATACAAAATTTGCTTCCTATTGACAAATGGATATTTCCTATTTTCACCATTAATGGGTTGAAATGGAAAATTGAATTTGCTAAATGTTCTGAAAAAAAAAGCTGCAATATTATATTTTTTGTATGCATAGTCGCCCTGCGCTTTGCAGCCTTGCAATAGTCTGGCGACCAGTCCAGGGTGTACCCTGCCTCTCGCCCAGCTGGGATAGGCTCCAGCCCCCCTGTGACCCCCAACAGGTTAAGCGGTTATGGAAAATGAATGAATGGTCTTTTTTTTCTTGTACGTATCCAAGTCATTTAAATGTAAATGCATTTTGCAAGAAAGTTTTTTTTAATAGTTATGATGATTATATTGTTTTTAGCATGACTGGATATGGACACAGTGTACAGTTCACCCTCACATAAGCAAAATAAACAAAGACAAATATTTGCTTCCATTCACTTCCATTAAATGAAAAGCAAATTTGCATCAAGTAGAGTTCAATTCAAGTGAACTTTGACCAGCCAAGTTGCTGCCTGTTACAATGTCTAACCAGCCAGTAAGATTTTGGTAATGAAAAATACAAACTGCCCCACATGAGAGATGCTGCCTGGCTAACAGTGAGTCAGGACGCATGAATAGAATGTAAAAAACATATATATAGCAACCATTATATTTTGCATTGTTTATTAGCAAGCTAGCTAACATAAGCTAGCAAGCTAGCTTTTGTCACATCCGGCACTGCTTACATTCAGCACGAATTTCGCCTTGGCAGGCAAGCGTCACTTGCCCGCATTGACTCATGTGTTGCCGTGCCCATAGGCTGTCATCCTAAATCAGTCACAGCAATTGTCATTACACTACATTACTATTGTTAAGAAATAAGTAATTAATACATTTTTAAACTGATTTATTTTAACATTGGTTTTCATCACTGACTCAAAAGTGCCTTTTCTATTTACAATATCTGATTTAAGTTCATATTGTTGCTGATAAAATTGCAGCTCTCTTGTTCTAGGCAATCTCTTCCTCACAAATTTGATTACACATAACCTCCGCTGTGAAAGTATCAGTGTCACACTGTTATTATTTCTTAGGTTCATTGACTACAGTTAGCCTCTCTGTACCGTAGTGAGCTTTAGAAGGCATACAGACAGTTCACTGACCCATATTTATTCAGCTTCTCTCAGCATACAGTATCTACTGAGCTGTGTAGGCAGGTTTAGGACCTCAACCATGTTTCTTTCTTGATGAATAAGACCCACTTCACACGGCAACACACAGTTTAAGTACAACTTTTATTAATACTGGAATCATCACAGTGCGTTTTGTTACATTAGCAGTGACTAAAGTTAACAAAAAAGGGTAAATTTTACAAAAAGGAAGACAGAAAAGAAAAATCTTATCAGCGACAGAGGCGAAACAACCTTGGAAATAAACTCACAATAAATTAAAGAAGAAGAGCAGAAGAGGGGCAGGAAAGAAAAAAGACAAGAGCACAGTGCCTGCAGGGCTACGCGGGAGGGAACAGAGGAGCAAAAGATCGGTTTGTACAGAAACATAAAGCAGATGTCACAATGTTATCCTTTGAACAAAATAGCCCCATAGAAATGATATCAACGCCTCAATGGTGAGTTGTGGAGACATTTCCTTGTAGAGTTCATTTGGAGGCTGTAGAGGAAGAAGAGACAGAGAGCGAGCGAGCGAGCGAGAGACACTACTGAGAACTGGAGTATTGACAGTAAGACATTCAGTTCAGTTAACAGTGGCTGTGGCACCAGGAGGCCACTTTGGCCACTCTGTTCTGCATGGCTGTATGACAGGAAGTTGCAGTGTGTTTCATCATGATCCCCTGGAGGGCTTCAGCGGACCATCATGTAGCTTCCGAGAATCTACCTTAGTCATGTTTGCTTCAGACGAGTGTGTAAGTGTGTGTATGTGGTGGGTTTCTTCAGTATGAGACAGCAGGAAGGATTGACAGATTGCGTGTGGGAGGTGGGAGGGAGAAACAGTAGGGGTCTTAACTAAGTGTCCTTGTGCAACACACACATACATGCACACATACATAAAGTACACACTCAATATAACCTGGGCAGATGGCTAAAGGATTGGGTTTTACATACTGTTCATGCAAATTCACAATACTGCTTCTGGTCTGATCATAAATATAACACAATCTGTCATTCAATGGCCATCATAGGGTCTTTCTTATTTAAATCAGTCAGCAAAACAATGTTTAGCATATTCAAGCATTTCAAATGGGTGACATTTTTAAACCTTGTGTAAGACATAAAGGAGGTGTCCAGTGTATAAACATTTGAAGGGAACCAAAGTTATGAAAACAAGCACTGCACACCACAAATAAGGCTGTTCTCCTCAACATTTCCTCATAGATTTGTAATGGTGTGTTCATGCTGCGAGCAAATGCTCACAATGGAAGTCTGCCAATTTTCTATAAATCTGAGTAACCAGGGAAACTCAGCTGAGGTGCGGATGGATGGTCAACAAGTTTATTGGCTGAGGGAAGTTGGCCATAGCTGAATGTTCATCAACCATCAACAGGCACCCTGAGCTTCTATTTTACCCCTACTTTAAATTCCATCATGTCACATCTGGCAACAGCAAAATGACAAGATGCTGACAGCAGAGGCTCAAACATACTGAATCTCTGTAATGTTAGTGTAAAAGTCTACAGGAGGAATATCTCAAAACAGTGGTTAGAGAATAGATTACTGATGCAGTAATGTGAGTTTTTACTGGCTTGCAAGAACTGTTATGCAAATATGGATTTAGTATCACCTTCTGTGCAGTTCCAAAATTTAGTAAGGAGTGCATCCCCAAAGAGGGCGGAGAACAGTGGCATTAAGAGCAGAACCTGTGACAATGGGTACATGGATTGCTAAATTCCTGCAGTAGGAAGGGCTGATATACAGATGCATTTGGAGCATGTTGCCCTTTTAAAATACCCCATTATTTATTTGTTTTATTTTAAAACAACTTGGGAATGCATACGTTTAAATTAAAGAGACCATGTGTAGGATTTAGGGAGATATTTTGGCAGATATTGTATATAATATTCATAAGTGTTTTCATAAGTGTATAATAAACTGAAAATAAGAATAATGTTTTCGCTACTGTGAAATGAGCCGTTAAATATACTTATGGAGCTGGTTCTTCCCCCATGGAGTCTGCCATGCTGTTTCTACAGTGGCCTACAACAGACAAACCAAACACTGGCTCTTGATAGGGACATGTGCGTTTTTTGTTAGCGACTGTAGTTCTCTTATACGTTTGGCAAAATAAAGAAATTTCAGTTGGTTGCAATCTGCCACCTCATCGCTAGATGGCACTAAAACCTACACACTAGGCCTTTGATACTTTGCCATTATGAGCTTGTTTTTAACGTCTACTTAAAGTGGGGCTATGTAACTTTTAAAAGAGGATATAAATAAATAAATGCACTTTTCCTTCTACAAATGAAAAGTTGGATCAAAGGGTGATAAAACAAATCCTTGCTCAGTTCAGTACACTTTTTACTGTTACAGTCTTCGTTTGGTCTGGTTTTACCAGTAACTAATGGCAACTAATATTAGCAGCTTTAAATAGATGGTGCTATTTTACTGACATTCCTAAGGCAGTTTTTTTTTTTACTTCACATTTCCCATCTTGTGCTTATGTTCCATTACGTCTTAGCATTTAGCATTATGCTGTAATTGTCACTTGTGGCCACGGTGGCAGCTGTTCAACAGAAGTTGCCGAGTCTCCCTTTGAGTGGATTTTTACTTTAGCCAGTTTAGCTCAATTTAACAAAAGAACCAGTACTCTTTGTTGATTAAGATTCAGTGTTTTGTTGGTTTCACCAGCCATGTGCTTTACACACCAGCAGATTTCTTGTGATGGCAATGTGGGTAAAAAGTCCCTGCATGTTGAATTACTGCTCACACTTGCATCTTGTACATTTCTCTGACAGACGCTCACCAAAAAAACATCAAATAATATAAGCTGCCTGTGAGATACTGACAAAAAGATGTCTTAAAAAGCCTGATCAAAATTAATTAAAATGTAATCTAGCACTGAGATGGAGTGTCAGACATCCAGCTGTTCTGCTTGAAACCAGCTCATGTTACTGTGTACAGCAGGGAGACGTTTACCCTGGCTAATGCTTCAAGCCCCTGTTTGAACAACACACCCAGGACCCATCATGATATCGCCCGTTAGCCATTACCAAACACGCCCACATTCGAACCACAGCACACATTCATACCAACATATGGACACATACACAGAGGGAGGGGAGGGAAAAGAGCAGAGGGGAGACGGAAAGAGAGAGAAATAGAGCCAAGCTCACATTGACTGTGGTGTAAATAAAGACTTCATCAGAATTAGGTTTCATTAGCTTTGATGGACTGTGAGTACAGCCGATGGGACTCTCATGACAAGTGTTATTCTAACTTGTCAGCTAGACAGCATCCCCAGGTGAACTATGCCCATCAGTGGATGAGGTACAAAAAGAAGAAGATAATAGGAAGGAAAAAGAAGAGATGGATACAAAGGTGTGAAAAAGTCTCCATACATATACGTGAGTGTTGAAACACAACTTCGATTGTTGTTTAATTTCTAGTTTTTGTACACCTCCAGGCTTTTTAGACAGCCGTGCTGTTGAGTGTTTCTGTCTGTTCTACTGTGGTCCCGCCATCTCACCAAGTTTTCATTAAAAGTTAAAGGAATAGTTTAACTTTCTGGAAAATTGCCTTTTTAGATGAAGTTATTTGTTTTCTTTCTTCCTTGAGTCTTGTCAGCAAGTGCCAGGCAACCAGCAGAGACTCCACAAAGTTACTGCACAAGAAATAATTCAGCAAAGGTTGTTTTCATGCACTGTTTGTGCGTTTTCCTACAAAAAGTAATGCACCAAAATTTGTACATATCCTATGTAATCATGAGCCATTAATTTATGTATATACTATGTTTTTTTTGTGTGACCTATGCCCTGATGGGTTTAAGAGGGAAGGAGGTGAGGTTGGTGGATGGGTCACAAAACACAGGATTTTCCTCCAGGACTTTGCCCACGAGACTGGTGTTTGGAATCATGTGACCTTTTAAGGTACCTCATCACCATGTCTCTTTTCCTAAACCTAACCACAGTAACTTAGCCAAAAGCTAACATCCTTGACTTTACATTAAGCGCGTACTATAAAGTTAGGTACTTTACGTTAGGTGCGTCATTCCTGGGGCACTAATTTGTACGATATCACACAAACTGTTGTTTGAGGATACGTTCTTCTGCACAATACCCCCATAAATCCACAACTTGTCATTTCTGCACTTTAGTTCAATCGTGAATTAAACAAACAAGATACAGTGTGTTAATTAGGTAACTTTAGAGATACCAGTCAAGTCGGACAAAGCCAGATTAGCTGTTTCTCTGTGCCTCTAGTTTTAATGCTAAAGTAGCAGGTATTTTCAAAAAATGTAAACAATTCCTTTAACATTTGACAGTCTTTATAAGCTCATATTAGTCACAGGTACAAACCTAATACTCAACAGTACTATAGTCTGTCAGGCCAGCTGTATGGTTAGAAACCCTGCAGTTTCAGAAGTCAGTATTTCAACTTTTAATCAAGTGTGCGTACAGTTTGTAACTGCTTGTGTCATGAAAGAAATGTACCACGTTCCTTGTTTATCTAAATGTTGCCTCGCTTATTTGCCAGCCTTGCTAGGAAACAGCTGATAGCAAAAAAAAGAAAAAAGAAAAAGATGTAATGTTACTGAAAGTTCAGATGGGTTATTTTCAACCTTTTACTTTAATAAAATCATGAAGCGGATGTTGAAATGTTACTTTTTACAGTGCTTGTTCCTTTTGGACATGCTGTACAGTAGTTAGGACTGTGTAGTTCTCTCGGCTGTGGAAGTATGGGTTGTTGTGTGTGCATCCTATGACGTGTATATGTTTGTACGCACGCATGCCTGCACGCATGTAATTCTGGTTATGTGTCATGTACGTTCCAGCAGAGTGTCCTGTTTTCATGGCAGCCCCCGCTGTGCCCACATGCCGGTAGGCCTACTTCTACCCACATACACATACACTCATAAAAATGGGCATATTGACACATCTGTAGCAGAGTAGTTATTTCAGCTTGTTCAGACAGTTAGTTCAGTACACAGTTAATTCAGCATGTTAAAAAAAAAAGACATTATTGTTCAGTTAATAACTTTTTGTGCTGTTAACTGGGCATTTTAAAGGAAAATAGCAGTGTTGTATCTGCTCTCATTTCACACTCATTCTGTCACCAGCGTGTGCAGTTTGATCTTGATCACATCCAATGTGAAAACCCCACAATTTTAGCATCCTGGTCTTGTCCTGAGTTGTTATCCATCATTTGGAAATAAGCAGCGTGTCTGTTCTGCAGGGCATTATAAACCCTTTAATCAAGCAATGATTTTTCTGAAGATAACTGGCAGTGAATTCAGTTTGAGTTTGCACTAGAGTTAAAACAGCACATACACATTCAGACTAGTGGACTCGGCTCTAGCAGTGTCCTTGGACACATAGTAAAGGGTCTCTAAACTCCAAATCATACCATCTGAGCCATGCAATGTGGAATTGCCTTTAGATAGGGACATAAGTATCCTTGAGTGGACAAAACAGTGGTATTTTCCTTTAACATCCCCACACTGGAACATCATTGTGAATGTACGTACATGCACACTATCTCAGTATTGCTTTCCTACTGTTTTAACTGGAAACTTCATTCAGTTGTACAAGAACTAAGTTCTGACATTGCAATGGTTCAAGCAAGTCAAACAGTTCGATGTCCCCCTTTACCTTGCAGTACATTCAGCATACGTATATTCATGTACAGTGTGACCTCGACAGGCGGTCTTAGACAGACTCTTCAGATGAATGTTTCTCACCCAAAATATGTTCTTTTGGGGGGGGATGGAGTCCAAGCCCGCTGCTCTCCCCTTCCACCCTCTCACCCAGTCAGATTCAGCTGATACAACACACAGCATCCACATGTGACAACATACATACAGTAGTACCCCCCCACAAAACAAAACAAAACAAAACAAAAAAACATGACCATCCCCCTTGCCTGAAGCACTGTTAAAAGTTCAAAGTTCAACAACAAACTGTGCCGGCAGAGGGTGACAATGTTTAAGAATTGCAAACATTCTCCTCTCTATCTCTTTAAATTAAATCATAATTTTCTTTTTAAATGGCCACAAATATGTTAACGGTGCTCTATCCGAGGTTAAAAAAAGAAGTAACTCAATAAAAAGGGCTTATAAGAATGCTGATGTCGCCAGCTATGTTCAGGTCACTGCTAGAAGAACGTACAGACATGCTGATGAAGAGTTCACCAGCCAAACAAGGACACACTCACTCTCGGCCCACACATCCTACATCCATATGTTACACAGCTTAGTAGTTTGTGTTACAACTGGAGTTTTTTCTTTTTTCTTTTTACATTAATTAAAAGTAAGACTAAATATTCAAACAATACTGCAGAATGAAAAAATAATAATACTGAAACTGAATATTCCATGTAGTATTTTCTAACAAACCTTTATACCAAATCTGTGCGCCTGATTCTCATTTACAAGTACAGCACATACAGTACATATTGTATGAACAGGCAGTGAAATGCTCATTCCACACACATCTTCCTCTCTGTCAGCTTCAAAAGTCTAATTTAAACCCTCCTGCTTCTTTGTCATCAGCGAGCGCATCTAACAGGCTTCACCTTTCCTCACATCATAAAGTCCATAAATAATCCTCTCATACAGCTGTGTCCTGAGCTGAACTGGGTTATTTGCACTGGACTGAGCCGAACCATAGTGCTCACAGTACACAGCACTGTCTCCAAGAAACAAGATTTATATACAACCAATTTGAACCAACGAATACATTTTTGAAAAGGTAATGCTGGGCGAAATACTGCTAATTAACGTACCTGGCAAGTCCCATATATGTTGATACTGAACGGCTGATCAGCAAAATGTCCACTGGAAATGTATTTTACTTGTTTTCCACCAAAAAAGTAATCTTGCAATACAGTTTCCACTTGTATTGACTACAGCATTATTTTTTAATTACCTTCACTGAAATCATGATCTTCCCCTAACCTTAACCAAAGTACTTTTGTCGCCAAACATAAGACAGGCGTCTATATGCACACCCAGAAATCAAGTGTCACAGTCCTGCACTCTGTATGTCCACCATCCATCTCAACCACCTCCCTGCCAATCCAGTGTGGTACATAATGTGGTATTTCTTTAACTCAAAACTCTGAACATAATCCATGTGGCAATTATGTTTGTAATCATAAATGCAATTTAGTAATACACAAACATAATTTCAAGGAGACAGGGTTGTCACACAACAATCAGTGAACAAACGTGACTACTGGAACTAAATTTACTTTCTATGGCTGAGTACATGTTGGTCCAAATGCTTTCTTTTCTGGTGACACCTCTTATTGAAGACCAGTGTTGTGAAGGTTACTTGAAATATCTAATTATTCCTCATTACACATTATTTAACAGCAATAGTAGTTAGTTACATTACTATTACTTAAGAGAAGTCCTACCTTCAACTGAAAGCCTGGGCAAAGACAAAGCTACTAATTGCTAGCTGGCAGTTAACTACCGCCCAACACTGTGCAACCAACTGTGTGTGTTCTCACCTTTTTATTTGTCTTGTTTTATCTCCTGTGGTAACATTTTTGCAACTATAATCATAACTACATTTTTTGTGGGGTATCCTTTAAAATGAGACTGTTGTAGTAAACTTTGTAAAGGAGAAGGTTTTAACTGGAGACAGTCTGGGGAAAAAGACTGTTGTTCAGCTATGTTCAAAGTTTGCTTTCACATAATGCAAAAATATACAGTATTTATAGGTAAGAATATATTTGCAGATAAGCTAGTGTGCTGATATTTGCACAAGGACATTAGTGAAGACTAGTATAATGGACACTGGAACTACAGTTCCACAACAGTGTTGAAAACTACAGAGTACAATTATAACTGTATATGCAATGGACATGTTTTATCCGTTTGGGTTTTGAGATTTCTGCCTCATCTCCAATTCAATGGAGGTGAATGGAGTTTCATTTGTTGTGCTCACAGTATTGAAGAATAGCATTTAAAAAACTCAACAGCACTCTGCTACTCTTGGTAATCTATCGAATGTGCTGACAGTTTTTGAGGGACGATTACAATGGTAGAAAGTAGTTTTAATTACTATTTGCATGGCTTGTGAGAAAACATGTTTGTTTGACATTTGGGTCAACCGATCCTTTAAAGCCTATTTCCAAATGTAGTCTGACCTATCTGTGCAGTGTATTTTTTGCATTATGTGCTCAGAAACCAGTGCAACCACATCATAAAAAGCTTCAGTACTATTCACAATCCACAGCAGGCAATGGCTTGTAGAACCCTGAAGAGCCCTGACGTCCAATCCATTTTTAGATAAATATTTTGCTCTACTTTCCTATCCCATCTCTCATTTGACCAATCTCTCCATTTCCATCAGTCTTTATCACTTCCTCTTTGTCCCTCCCTGTCTTCTTCCTCTTGTACAAATTAAATAATTTCCTCAGGACAGTCTTATTGGCAACCATCTCTCTCACTTACACTCTCCCTATCATACAGTATGACTACAGCAACACCTAGTGGTAATTGTACATACTCTACCATCTATCAAAGTGCTTACAGTTATTTTTTTCAACATTTTTGTAATCCATTTCCTCCACCAGAAAGAGACAGGGACAGGGAGAGAGACAACGCCAAAACTGGCTGGGCATGAATTCACAGTCGATGTGTAATTTAGCATTCCTGATGATTGCCTGAATGTGACAAAGGAGAACCTACAATCCTCCATCGATCCTCTTCTTGGAAACAAGAAAATAAAACACATTTATTGCTCCATTTCTGATTTAACATTTTCTCTCTGGTTCTAGAAAATATATATGAATATATCTATACGCCTGGATTACTTCTCGTAACTTCTCGTACAGTTGTAACAAGGTAAATGACGTCACGATATAAACAAGAAAATACACGTACAACACACAGGAGAAAAGCCCTGCCCTCATTGGGTGACCAGCTGTCCTGCAGCAGAGCTCTACCCACCCCCCTCGCGCAACACACAGTCAATCACATGTGCACACTTGCTCGCATTTCACATTTGCCCACTTGCATACACATGAACACACGCACACACTGCACACACAGAGAGAGAGGGGAAGGGGGCACTAGCACGGTTCAATGCCAACAGTATTTTTTAAAGACTCTTTTACATTAGGATGAACCAGAGGAGCCCTCTGGCTTGTTAGCTCCCCGTGCTAATACCAAAGCTTCAGTTCAGTGGGCTAATAAGTACAGTATGTTGCTGCTGAGACAGCCTGGGTTCAAATCCAGCTGGTCACATGGCACTCTGACCCCCCTCTCTCTCGCCCCCACAGGGCCCTCCTTCAGTCATCAGTCTTTCATCTGGGATTAGACAGTTGGGTTAGTCGGAGAAGAGGATGGGGAAGGGTGTGAGTTGACGAACAGAACCCAGTCTTTCTCTCTTTCTTTGCCTTTTTTTTAATATTATCTGTTTTTTCCTGCGAGTCTTTTCGTCCCTGGGTGAAGGTGTAGAGAAGACAAACATGCGTCCAACACACACTAGTTATAGTGGCCTGCTAGGAGCCTGTCAATATTCAGTATTTCACTTTTAATTGTCAGCATGAGTTAACATTATTAATGTTATTATTATCATTATATTATATATCATTTACTCTAATGGTGTCTTTAAACTTATTTTTTGTGTATGTTCTTGTTTTCATTCATCTTCTGTTATATTATAGCTTTCCCTACATAGTTAAGTGTTTGTGTATGTACTAGGCGGTTGGGTTGCACCACACCAACACCTGACTCCCTATTGGCTGACAAGTATCATCCTCTTCCTGCTTCTCCTCCAATCACAAGATGCGCGGTGCCGAGCGGTCATTGGAGACGGTCTTGCGAAGGCGGACTCCTCTCCTGATGGTGGTCAACATGTCACCGGTCCCCTCTGCCCCCTCTGTCCCTGTGTCAGTGGGGCCAGTTGGAGGCAGGGTTGGGTCATCAGGGAGGGCAGGGAAAGGAAATTGCCCCTCTCCAAGTGCATGCGCACTGGCTACCAACTCGCCAATCTTCTCCACTAAGCTGTGCCGATTGGCCGCGATCATCTGATCCTCCTCTGATCCAGCCCCTGAGCCTGTTACCATGGCAAGGCCTCCATGCTGCTGGGCGTAGACCTCTAACGCCGCCCCTGATCCCCAGGCAGTATTAGGCAGGCTGAGGCGCTTGGGTGACGCCTTCACATAATCAAGCGCTCCCTGTGCATCCTCGACTCCAGTGAAGAACACACATTCCTCACTGCCCACACGCACAGGCACACCACCTGAGTGCCCACCACCTGCGTACCCACCCCCAGCTGCGCCAGGTGAGTGTGAGTCTCCAGGAACAGTGGGTGTCTTTACAGGCACAATAGGTGGTCGGATGGGGATAGGCCCCGCGTTGGACAGTGTGCGCCTCACGCCCGGTTTGGTAGATGGGGTTCGGCGGATTGTGGCAGTGCCTGGAGTACCTGCTCCACCTCCACTAGTTCCACCAGGCTGTCCTGGTATTCCATGACCCCCTGGACCAAGAACTCCGCTGGGCAGGCCGGCTGTGCTGGCTGGCCTCTTGGTCTGGATCATGCGCCGGTAGTTCTGGGCAATGTTAGAGTGGCGAGGAATGGTGGAGGACTTGTCAAACTCTGCTTGTCCATCTGGACCTTCAGCATCACCGTTCACTGAGTAGCAGTCATAATCTGAACCTAATGTGGGAAAGGGAGAAAAGGAGATGAAGTCATTCAGGAGACAATTGCCATCACAAACGAAAAGTAAAGACAATGTGCTGTGGTCACATTACTGGATTAAGACAGGAAAAACAACATCATTTGGTGAGGGTATCTGAATAAAGGAAGCCTGAAACTGACAGCCGGCAATATGATGCAGGAACACATTTAATATTATTCAATTTCATCTTTATATTGTCATCTTGCAGCTGCTGTCAAGGAAACTGTCAGAACAGTCATATACTGTGCCAGCAGTTGGATGATTAAATGGATGATTCACCTTGTTTGATTTTGGTAACTAAAGACAGAGGTTCTAAGGAAATTGATAAAGTCATTTTCATCATAAAAAACTGTGCACAGCTTGTAAATATTGATATTTCACTTCAAAAAAATCATAATACAATTCATTGACAGACTCACTTTCTTAAGATTTTGCAAAATATAAGATGATGGATGTGGCAAGGAGAAATGTGATGATTGTAAGCGCCTTGGGATGAACAAAATTTGAAGTTGCAGTAGTTAGAGAGGTAGAGTATTAACATGTTTCCTTAGAAGCCAGTGAGTGCTGCCATGACGACTACCTCTGTTTGCTTGTTTTCAGTTTCCTGTTACCTTGCAAATGTATTACCGAGAGCAGTCATGAGAGCAACAAACAGAACTAGTTAAAAACATTTTATTATTAGCTAGCTCATAAATATTAAATTGTCTTTAAAATAAGCGTGGGTTCATCTAATGTAGTTGTTGGTTGCAACAACAGCTCTAGAAAACTGAAGTCTTCATAAATATTTTGTCAGAACATCAGCAGCAAAAATGTCCAGCAGCAATGTTAACGTTAATCAAGACATTAAAGATGGACCTCTTAGGTTAAACTCTAATACAATTATTCCCTGTTTTACGCAGCTGATTGTATGTTTGCATTGCTTTTCCAGCAAGTAGCATATATGTGTAATGATTAGTCAATGGGCATACTAAAAATATTTGAGATGCCAGACCAAGCTACCAGACCATGTCAGACCATGCTGGCATCTCAAATTCACATCCACCTGACCCACAGTGCCGCACAGTTCACACACAGTGGGAAGACCCAGCAAGACATGATCATAATTATTGCAAGATGGGAGAGTAGAGATGTGCATGACAAGATGAATCAGCTTGATGAGATCGGGTACTTCATCCTTAAATGACTCAGATGCTTTGCTCTACGGTGGCTGTAGCTCAGGAGGTACAGCGGGTTGTCTACTTATTGAAAGATCAGCGGTTTTCTTCCTGGTTCTTCCAGTCCACATGCTGAAGTATCCTTGGGCAAGATACCGAACCCCAAATTGCTCCTGATAGCTGTACCACTGGTGTGTAAGTGCGTGTGAATATTTAATTGATGAGCTGGTGGCACCTTGTATGGTAGCCTCAGCCACCAGTGTATGAATGTGTGTGTGGGGGGTGAATGTGGCTTGAAGTATAAAGATGCGGTTGGAAGTCTAAAAAGGCACTATACAAAAGCAAGTCCATTTACCATTTACCACCTACACTGGTATAACCCTAGAGGCATTCATCATCCTCGTGTCAGTGCTGGAAAGATATGCTATGCTTTGTCTGTGCTAGATCAAGTTCTCATGACATTTTTGAAATAAAGACCAGTCATGTGAATATGTGATCTGACCACACAGTTTTGTATATCACAGATAGTATCACGAAAATGGGAGGAAGTTTGGTGACCTCCAACTTCTAAAAGAAACTATTCAGGCAACAATGCCTGAAGCATTTAAGAAGAACTTTCCTGATCCATTCATTGTAGACTGCGTGAGCCTTTCATAAAAAATGCCAAACTGTGATTCATACAGCTATCATTATTCACATAACACAGTGAAAGTCCTGGTTGCTACCGCCTGATCATCTCTGCAGCATATGGAGGGCAATGCAGTGACAAATTCAATACCATGGACTCAGGAATATTAAAGGAGATGGGGATGAGGTCATAGCAGATCAAGGCTTTACCATAAAAGATTTGCTGTTTGAGAGAAAGAATCAAAAATGAGTCAATGACCCCATCAGGACCTACAGAGAGCCATAGTTCCTGGACACTTACAAAGGTACCCTTGTGAATAATTTTCATGCCCTGCTCTTTCAGTTGTTGGCAAGCTCGAACTTTATTTTCTTTGGCATAGTCATATGGTTGCCCTGATAAGAGGGATATGCGCTCACATAGAAATTTGTCACTTCTTGTGGCTGCGTGGACGGGAACATTTTTTGCAGAGCTTGCTGTAAGTGAGATTTTCCTACAGTTGTGCCACAAATCAGATGCACTTTGCCCTCTTGTTTCCAAATCTACTTGGGTTGCTTGTGCATCACAAATTCAACATACGCCTGGTAGAATATCTTGCATGAGTCACAGCTGACAGCTAACTGTGAGACTGGTGTGGTTGAAAAGTCATCTGTACTGTTTCTCCTGCTAGGTTGTTCTGTTGATGGTGAAGCATAACACTTTTCTAGTAAGGAGTTCTTGAGGACAAAGAGTAGTTAAGTGGGTTTTTTTTCCACACTGAAGTCTTTGTGTGACAGATAATGTGGTGTGTTTGGGAGTAATTGAGTCAATTAAGTTAATCTCAACTCAGCCATTTAGGCTCAGAGTTCTTTGGTGTCCCTGCATTCCACCTACGCTGCTACAAGCAAGCCCTGCCTTTCCACTGACAGTGATGACATTAATAGTATCTTCATCATTTCTCCACTTACTATTGACATTACAATGAAGTATGAACATGAGCATATATCTTTTTCAGCAATAAAAACACAATGACTGCAATTACTGCATTTGTAAGACAGGAGACATTTCAGTTTATGAATACCTTGCACAGAATAGCTGCTGCGTGACTGCATGACTTCCCTAACCCATCAATGCACAAGCAGCAGCCTGTCTCCACGACTCCACACTCCCTCAGCATCACCCACGCTGTATGTTTAGCTTGACTGACACTCTGAAAAGGCTCTACTGCTGCCTTCAGAAATCAAATGTTTCTTAAACAGTACTTGACTTATTTTGTTACTATGCAGGGAAGTATATGTGCTTTTGTGGATAAAGGTGGGTAGTGGATTAGAGTTTCACCTTGTGAGGGGATTGTGTCCTCGGAGCAGGATGGGGTTGTGGTCTCTGTGCTGTAGCCACTGGAGTACTGCAGGGAGTCTCTGCTGCTTTTCTGTTGCTCCATACTCAGTCCTCTGGTCAGCACCATGGCCAGGTCACTGGCTGCTGGAGACACCTCCTCTCCGTGCTGAGGACACATTTTAAGAGGCCACATTTGAATGATGTTTAATCAGCCATTTGTTTAGAAACTGAATTCAAACTCAGGAGAATTATTTCTGTCCTTCTGTTAATCAAATATGGGATATTACTGTAAGAAACTGGGCTGCAATGAACTGACGGATTGATGAGTAAATCAGCACAAGACATACAGGTACAAATAATAAAGTTCAAAATAATACTGAAACACACCATCCACAGTAATATAGTGTTGATTAGTGCTGAGGAGTGTAAATTCCTAACTACAATGATTTTGGATTTGCAATCTTTCAACATGTATGTATGTTCTCATGTTGTAAAAACTTCATCCATTTATGTGATATATAAATATGACATACAGTGATATTAATTATTTATGATTACATTTAGTTTAATTTGTTACAATATTGTGGTACAATGTTTGTCAGTTGGACCAGGAGAAACATATTGCTCTAAAACTGAGGTAGAAACCAAAACCGAATTTCTTAAAAGTTAGCGTCTATCGTTATTTCTATATTTCTCCAGTATATTCTGTATGTCTAAATATGTTACTATATTTTTCCACATAGATTGATTCACATTCTGCTATTGTCTAATGTCTCATCCTCAAACAAAAACAAAGTAGTACAAAAGCCAAAGCTTTTCAGGCATAAAATGTTCCACCAACTTTTAAGTGGATTGTGCTTCCCTATCATTTAGATGATTGTTCTATTCATTGATACACAACATGCACTCAGTGTTTTTATATGCCCTCATCTAGGTGAACTCAGTACCGACATTACTGTATATGTAAACTCATATCAGACCACTGTAATATAGTTTGAAGAGATTTTGTTATTTTATGGAGTGACTTTACTGGACATAATGTTTTCAATAGGGATGCAGGATAATATCGATACATCTTCGGTACTGGCTTATATCGGCTTTAAAATGAGCTATCAGAATCCGCCAACAAACCAAACCTTTGTCTGTTTACATGCAATTTTAATGTTGACATAAATTACTGTACAAGCTGTATGTCTCTATAGTGTTAGAATAGTTCATTAGTATGTCATACTTCACACTCATTAAACATGCTCTTAGTGGTCTAACATGTCAAGCGCACGTCTGTACTGGGTTCATCTTCACATGTGGAGTAACACTAATTGGTTTGAGTTCATTGTGGGTCACTCCCTGAGGAAGGCAAGAGTACTGAAACATGTTGGTATTCTTTTATGTATATTTATTAACCCATAAAGGTATATTAATATAAATAATAGTGAAGGAGACACCAGTAGGGCATGTTTGTATTTTTCATATTAACTTAGTATGTATAGGAGATAGGCAGGGTAAGTCTTCAGCTTATCAAAGTTATTCTACAGTAATTGGAAAATGTGCTGTCTGTTGCAGCTGATTGACCACAATGACGTGCATGGCTTATTATAGGCCATACTCCCTCTACACAGACTCACAACTTTGCAAATACCCCTCCACACACACCTAGCCTAACTTATTTTATTGGTTTGTCATTCCCCTTTATCTCCAGCTTGCTTGTCAGCATTATCCAGCGTTACCTTGGCAGCAATGGTAGCTGGGGTCATCCTGGGTCTCTGCGAGTCATCAGAGTGTGATGGCCCGGCGTATCCCTGGGAGCCTGGCGACATCTCGTTCTCCCTCAGTCTGTCAAGAGGTTCCTTTCTCCTCTGAACTGCCGCTGCAGCTACCGGCTGCTCATACTGACCTGCTTTGGACCAATCCTGAAGAGGTGAGTCAAATTAATAAACAGGAAGTAGCAGGTAGGATTAGCACGAGAGACTTGTCCACTATCCAGCAGTTTGAAGCCCTTCATCTGAGTGCAGAGAGAGGGGGCCTTTACGGGTGGTGTGTGTTTGAGTGTTTGGAAGAGTGCATGTGCGTGGGTGTGTGTGGGTAAGGGCCTTTTTGAGCGTTTAAATGTGTTTATGTTGATGAGTTTGATAGGTCAGCTCTCCACACCCTGTTTAGTTTTGGCCAGTCTCCAGTCGGTAGATTGCCAAACCAGTGAGTGAGACAGGGGAGACCAAAATAATATGCATGCACACACAGCATATGGGGATGAACACTTTAAGGAAGCAAAGCAATGTGGTTATGAATGAGTTAATCAGGTGATGGAAATTAAAAGAAAATAAACCCCGTGCGTTAACTGAAACGTTTTAAATGGAAACTGAAGAAACGGTGCAACTGAAGAAATGGAACCGAATGGAGAACAAACCTTCCAGATAGGAACCTTTGATGTGGGAGAGGAGGAGCTGGATCCAGGGGGGCAGTTATAGGGTGGGGACGCAGGAACAGGAAGAATGACAGAGAGAGGCCTGGTGGAGCCAGAGTGAGAGAGAGCAGGGCGGAAGGTAGCGAAGGATGTGCCAAACTGCGGGATGAGAGACATAGTCACGTCATAAGACAGAGAGACTAAGAGAGAAACACAGAGACAGAGGCAGCCAGCTGTGGTCGAGGGTCACTGGGCCAAACACATGATAATAAAAAGCAACACATGTATACACACAGCTACTGTACAATAGACACTCACGCAACAAGTCCTCAGTGTGACACAGAAGAGCAGGAATAGATTAGCAGAAGATTTTACAACAGAGAGGCCCTGAGAGCACAATTAGTCGCTGCTGTCTATGCATCATAATGACTAGAAGAACTAAGTGAGTGAAGCCTTGAAAGCCTACGTTTCACAGCTACTTTATTTGTCTATGTTAGAAAGGTCATGAAATGTATTAAAGCAGCATGCATTTATGAATCAGATGAATTTGATTTGATAGTTACTACTTCAGTGCAATAACCCTGCATCATTATAGCACAGAATATGAATGGTAACTTTCTGATAACCTTGTACCTATGTACCCTTGTTTCAGACTTTCCCATCTAAAGTGTACGAGACAGTTTTGGATGGTCCCTATATTAAAGCTAAGGGAAGTGATTGTGTGCTGCTCTTTATCAGAGGTGGGGAGTTTAAAGTGACAGTTCACCCCAAAATCAAAAATACATTTTTTTTCTCTTACCTGTAGCGCTGTTTATCAATCCAGATTGTTTTGGCTTGAGTTGCCAAGTGATATTGGCTGTAAAAAATGTCTGCCTTTTCTCTGATAAAATGGAACTAGGTGGCACTCGGCTTCCGCTGCTCAAAGCGCCCCCCAAAAATACACTTAAAAAATCTCAACAGCAATGTGTCTTTCCAGAAATCATGACCTGGTTATTTAAAATATCCACAGACCTTGTTGTGAGAAGTTTCATGTAGGAACTATTTTCTTTCTACCAAACCACACCCGCAAACTGTATCATCCTTTTTTTGGAAGCATGCATCTACTGCTACCTCACCTAGCACAAGCCTGTCATCCATGAGAACTTGCACGCTTCCTTCTGCGAGGTGATATGGTTAGTGGGTGTAGGTTGGTAAAAAAGAAAATTGTTCTTCCATAAAACTGCTTATACAAGAGGAGGCAGACATCTTTATGGCTGTTTTCTCTCACGCTCATCAACTCATGCTAAAACAATCTGGACTGATAAACAGCACTACAGGTAAGAGGAAAAAGTATGTCTTTATCATTTTGGGGTAAACTGTCCCTTTAACCAGACATGCATTTGCAAAACCAAGTGATTCACCCTCATCCTTAAGTTACTTTTCTCTTGTGAAATCCCTATATTATGCTGATTGAAAACTCTTCAATAAAGTATAAATTTAACCCTCCAGTACTGGCAAGTTTCCGAGTGCTGTGTCTTCTGCACCTCATTCTGCTGTGCAAAGCAGTAACAGGCTCATTACTGCCCCCTGAGGTCAGAGTACGGACTTACTGTGACTACAATTAGAGAGAGCTGCTGTCCATTTGAGTGTTTTTCTCCATCAGCAACAACGGGCAGCAAAGAGCCAATTGCAAAGTGAAATGTACGCCTTATCATCAGAGTCACTGGTGATGAGAAGCACTCAGGACTTTGCCCCCACACAGTACATGAAACAGTCCCAAAAAGGCTAGTAGTGGTGGTGCTGAGAGTCGGACCAGCAACCCCTTTGCTACTATTTTTGTAAATCAAGGTGCAAGAAGCAAAGTGGAGTTTTGTAGTAGAACCTACAATACCCACATATAACCAACAAGTTTGGCATGTAGAAGAAGACAGAAGTTTGTGAGATTGCTTTGCAACAGTTGTGCAAGACGGGGGTGTGGTGCACGTGATCCATCTTGACAGTGCGTGTTACTCAAATTGGAGATGTATCATAAACTTACTGCCATCAGATGGTTGTAAAGGGTGTTAATCAACTGAGAGGAAAGGCAGTCATATGTGCAAGCTGTTGTGGATGAAAAATGCTGCTTAAAATCCACCATGAGTATTTACTTTGCCTCACAAGCATCATTGGAATAGTATTTATGCTGCAAACAGATGTTCATACTGGTCAAAGAATGTATAATGAAAGGGAAAGAGACACGCTCTCAAGCATAAATAAAATAAATCTGTGATTTCGGAGAGGTTTATGTGAGTAAGTCTGCACCAAATAAAATTGTGAAAACAGCACAGAGTACAAGCATTTCATGCATATTTTGCTGTTGACCTGATCTGAGTTGGTGTGCGGGGGATGATGCTAAAGGCTGAAAATCTTAAAACCAAAACAGTCATTTTCCCTGAATCGTCAGTGACATTCTGCACCTCTCCTACCACTGCAGACAGCCACCAAAATACACCGAAATACAGGACATAAGTAAGGAAAATATTCCCTTTGTGCTCAGGAAGATACCACTTGGCCCATCTGCAAAAATACACCCTTTGAGTCTAATTCCTGCTGTAAAATATTGTTTATCTAAAACACATGGAATTACATTTATTCAACAAAATCTCAGGTCGGAGGTGCATTTTACTCATTGTTCTCACGCAGGTCGATGGTGTTTGTTTTGATGTTGGTTGATATTGTACCACCAAAAAGCATTCTCTGTTGGAGAGCCCATTAAGCCCCAACAGAGCTTACTGTCTGTTGTGCTGCAGGTTTGCCTGAATATCCAGATGTCAGAGTCTTCCATTGTTTCCAAAAATCCATCAAACTCTCAAATAAAACTCCTGCTCCCTTGTTGAATGTAACTCATCATTTCAAACAGCATGTGTCTCATAATTCTCTTCTATAATCACTTCATACCACCACAATCATCACAGTTGTTATAACAATAGTTCCATTTGACCAGAAATGACGGTTTGGATTTGTTCGTCACTGCCACCAGAAAACAGTATTGGGGAAAAAAATTCAGAACATTTTTTTGATATGTTGTTAAATAAAGATGTTTTAATGGATTTATGAAACCACCAAGAGACCAATTTGGGTAGATGAGCAAACTCAGTGTAGAGCAGATGGCGGTATCCTCTGACCGTGGCAATTACATCAGAGGGTTTTATACTTTCTATGGACAGTGATGAAAAAGAGGGCTAAAAAAACTAAACTGGCATTAAACTTAAGGTCGTAAAGTGGAGCTGGTTGTCTTAGCACAACAAATTATTTTACCTTTGTTGCCAAAATATAATTCTTGTGTTAAATTTGGACACAAATGTGCAAAATCAAAACTTAAAACTCAATCACGAGTTTAGGAAGCACTTCATTTAGAAATAGCATCTGGACTCACCAATGTTTTGTCTCATTTCTAAACTCTAAAGTTAGTACCACAGCCTTGCCAGGCTGGTAAACATGGGCATGATGTGCTCCAGTCTACTGATGTCACTTTAGGAGGATTTCTGAGTATTGAAGTCTTAAATTTCAGTTATCTCCATCTGTGGCTGATGGAGTTAATTAAATTCCCTTGTGTATTTTTATTGAAACAAACGGCAATCTGACTGCTTTAATGTACAAATAATCTGTAGGAATTTTGCTTATTTATTAGCCTCTGTTATTATAGATAAAATATTTTAAGCTCTGATTACATAAATCAAATGACAGCAAAATGTAGCTGTTTGTGCCACATTTGAATTGTTTTTAACATGTGATTTGGTTTGAGTGTTAGGTTGCCAAGAACTCCATATTATACAGTGTGAGTAAGACTACTTACAGTGGTTGGGGAGCTGCATTCACTGACCGACTGGCATGTTTCTGAGGCCTCTGATGATGCCGAGCTGGATGACTTCTATAAAAGAAACATAAAAAAACAATCTTTGTCTCCTTTTTTGCCAACACTCATTACGAGTCCATATGTTTGTGTGTGTGAAGCTAAAATATTCACTCCCCCCCCCCCCCCCCCAAAAAAAAACAAGCTTAAAATGCCCATGAGGTGAGATCATGCTGGTTGATTTCCAAAGTATATCAATTTGGAAAATCGAGTGGTGATTTTTTTTTATGCTAATTGAGTGGCATGACTGGACTCCAACATTTTTAAGGCTTTTTACCACACTAACTCTGAAACTGTGTACATAAATATTATGTGTGTGTATGTCAGTGTACCTGGCTAGTGATGTCCGAAGGCATGGGCGAGGGGGGCTTGGAGTAGATGTTTGCATCCTGGGATACAAAGCCCGAATCGTGGGAGGAGACACTGCTGAGGCGGTGGGCAGCGATGCCCCCCGGTGGCGGGGGTTGATGTGGCAGGCTGCTGCGGTAGCGATAGGAGGAGGAGGAGGAGGATGAGGTGGGTGAATGGGGCTGGGAGCCTCCACCACCTCCACCAACACCAACACTACCGCCTCCCCCTGACGAACGGGAGGCACTACTGTGGGCACTGTTGACACTGCTGTGGGGAAGGAAGGGGTTGGAGGGAAAGGTGCAGAAGAGCAGGGGGAGGGTGGAGTGATGGAAGGATGAGGAGTGTGAGGGGAGGATGAAAGTGATCGTCGCCATTGAGGAGTAACAACAGTATTTTGGGGGAGAGAGCATGATTACAGAGGTGTATCAAAGCGTTGGTTCGATTAAGGAAGATGAAGTTGAAACAAAATTTGCAGGATATGAGGTGTTATTGGTGAAGATGATGAATTGATGAGGATGGAGGATGTATTGGAGGATTTTGTGATTGGTTTACGTGATGAGTGAAGTTCAGGAGTAGTTCACAGTAAGTTGTTGGTTTAGCAGGTTAGTGATAACCCGCGAAAGGATGACACATTAAAGTAACACACCAGTCACAGTTAAAAGCAGAGTCCCGGAGAAGAAAGGAAACCAGGTAATCAAGAGAAAGAGGGCAGATTACATGAGTGCACACGAACAAGACACACAAAACAGAAGACAGACAAGTGGAGAAAGAGACAAGTGCGGAGAATGATGGTTGTAGTGAGGGAAAAGGGGAGGAAAGAAAAGGGCAGGAAGGGGAGGAGGGGGTAAACAGAGAGTGTGTAAGCTTATGAGGATCCAGGGCACACACACACAAACACATACTAAACACTGCAGGCAAAAGGCTGTGAACTCGCATGCTTTAGAGCTTTGCCTTGAGGGCAACTGCTACTACATGCATACACTGACAGACACTGGTTCACACACACATACACCGAGTGATGTTTTCAGACAAAGAACTACAGAGATCCATTTTTAGCTTCTAGTATTCTTGTTTTCATTTTGTTACTCAAATATTCTGAATTCAAGTGTATAAATTCACATATAAAGAATGCAGAAATTGTTCATATGCTGATGATGAGCTATTATTTATGTCGAACTTCAATATCTTCTGTCAGCTTTCTTTCAGCTGACCCTAAAGAAAATCAAAATTTCTACAAAATGCTTCTCTGTCTGAAGGTCAGAAATCCCACTAAACTGAGGATGACTGGACAAAGAGTAATGGTGGACTGACACACAGACAGAGGGACTGACAGTCACAGTGAAACATAAAATCAGGGAAGGCTCCTCTTTCTTCATTCACTGCAAAGAACACTGCAGAAGGTGTTGGTTATGTCTGTTTGTATGTGTGTATCTGTGTGTGAGTACCTGCACATGCTGCTCTTGCGGGAGCCAGAGCTGCTCGGAGATGAAGGAGGAGTCTGATAGGACCAGGTGTAATCTGAACCCTTCAGATCCTTGATCACCTGAGAGGGGGAGACAAAGGAAGAGATTTCATATTCATTTCTTTCTTTCTTATTTTTTGTTCTGCATTTTGTGTGTGTGTGTGTGTGTGTGTGTGTGTGTGTGTGTGTGTGTGTGTGGGTGTGTGTGTGTGTGTGTGTGTTTCACCTGTTCACTAGCTGGGGGCAGTTTGTGAGGATCGGTTGTAAGCACAGTGAGGTCGTCAATGATGGCCTGGAGGTGGGTAATCTCACCCAGCATGGCGATCTCCCCATTCTGAAAAAAAAGAGACAGAAACAAAGATTCTAATGTCTTGCTGACCTCCCTGTCCTCCTGTCTAAGTCCAAAACGCATCAGATTCGTGCAGCCTACAACTTCTGTAGCACATGTCAGACGTGGTAAAAAAGTGATAATGGACTACTGTACCATAATCAGAAGTGTATTACTTTACCAGTTTTCTCACCAAATGTCTTTTAGTATTGTTTTGATTATACTGAAATTGTCACTTGTAGAGCGCTACTCAATGTTAAACATCAACAAAATGTTTTTTTCTGGTTTACTGTGACAGCTTCAACAGAAGTGAATGATATGCTGTCACCAAATAAGACACAGTGACTGGAACGTGCCAGTTAAGAGCGTGAATCTTAAAATCTCACAATATAATTAAAATTATTTTCACATCATCAGAAAAAAGGGACAGCAGTGTTGGTGTGTACAATCAATTTAACGTCAGTTTCTTTCTGTTTCACACATGAAAAGTCTTCCTAATGCAATACATAATAACTGGACTGAACAAAATTTAAAAAAAAATTATATGATTTTGCTTAAATTTGTGACATTTCATGATATACATTGATATCAAAGAAGTATTTGGTTTTCTGTGTCCTACCTCATCATTAATGTATTATGATAAAACATATATTACTGATGGGCTTCTACTTTCTTCTTTTCTTTGCACTTTGATAAAATGCAAGGCAAACATGGTGTGAGAAAATGATACTTTGTGTCAGCCCTGGTTGTAGTATTTCATGAAACCTTAATGCAATATTGTAATTGTACTGTTTCCTGTGATATTTTTAGCCACAATAATCATAGCATGTTAATTTTATACTCTCACATTTCTTGTTAAGATGGGAGACTAACACACACCTTTGTCAGATAAATTACAGTGTGTTGCCTCCCAGTGGAAATCAGTGATAGTGTCACTTGTTGTATTTTGGGATCATACAACAAACTAAAGCCACTTTGAGCAAGGCACTAAACCTACATCATTATCAGAGAAACTGACATATGTCACACTGTGCGGCAGGTCAGAAAGTGCTTGCCTCCCTGTCTTCCCATGTCCTCCCTTCTAGCCACTCTACTACCACCACCACTTCTCCTCCATCTCCTCACCACAACAGGCTGAAGAAAGCCGATGAATGTGCAGAAGCGACCCCTCTCCTCCACGAGGGCCCGGCGCACCGCCTGCTTCTCTGTCTCCTCCATCAACAGGCACATGTCAGTCACATCTTGCATGGCACTGTCCAGCTGAGGCTGCAGGTCCACTCGTCCTGGGGTGGGTGTAGTGGTGGAGAGAAAACAAATATGAGATAGAAGGAAATGAGACAGACAGCACGTCAGGGAAAAGATGATGGTAGTATGAATGAAAGGAGAGAGGTTTTCACCAGCAGAGGTGGATGAAAAGGAGGTAGGAAAGAAAGGTGGAGGTGCAGACAGAAGTCAAAGGGAAAAGTGTGTGTGTTTATAGCAGTAGAAACAAAAGAACATTAACACAATGTGTGTTTGATGGGATATCTCTCCATCAGGCTCTGCTTGCCATAAGCACGGTTCCACCATCAAACCACTAGCATATATTATGAAACTCAGACTGAGACAGACAAAGTAGCAGGAACACCTTGTTTGATGTTTTGGCTCAGTACTTTTTTTAAATGTTTATGTGGAATCCAAACTGCAGGCGCTTCATGTTGTGTCATCAGATTTTATGTCATTATATTAGGCAGGCAGCAGCCACCCTAATGACATAATGTCCTGCAAACTATGTATGGGGACATGAAAAGCATATCAGAAGAGCACTAAGCAGTACCCTGTACCCTACACAACTATACCCGAAAAGTTCAATGACCTACAGCTGATCATTTATTGAGCTGAGTTACCAACACTAACTAATAATATCGGCTTTGTTTGTTCTTTGTCATCAGAAACTGAAAAGATTTAATCATGTTTAATAATTTTGGTGGCCATTCATATGAAATGTAGGGACTTGCTGTCGCTTAGGCTTTGAACCAGCAATAACATATTTTAGCCACATGGGGGCAGCAGAAACAAGCGGCAAACACTGACATTTATTTGCATCAATTTAACTTGTAGACAGCCCATTCCTACCGGAAAGCTCTTAACAGCCTCAGTTCTCCATCTATGCTCTTGTCAAAGCCACCAGACTCCACTTAAAAAAAACAGTAACACGGGAGCAGCTGGTCTACCACTGACTCGATCAGTTAGTTTTTGTTATAATGTAACTTTGGCAAATCAGAACTAACACATTAAGACACCACAGACAAAATAACGCAAACAGAATAACTATCGAGGCAGTGGTAGACCAGCAGCTCCTATGTTCAGTGATGTTAAATCACTGTTTTTCTTAATGGAGTCTAGCTTTGAAGAGAGCGATATACCGGGTCCAGGTCTGTCAGAAATTGCTGTCTAAAGTAAAGGTCAATCATCAAAAATAGTCTAAATATGGCATACACTTAAAATGATAATGAATTTTTTTAGGTTGGACCATTTTAGGTGGCTAAAATAAGTTTTGTCTCTGACCACTCCACAGCAGTACATTGCTTAGCTTTAGTGTCGGCACTCCGCCATCTACTGTTTATAATACACTGACTATGGATAAGTACCTCATACAACCCCACTTCAAAAGATCCAAACTATCCTTTTGAAAACACTAAAATGCTCCGTAGAGCTGAGGGGAACTAGACTCAGGTGAATTCTCTGTGGGCTTGTCTCCTGTGAGCAACCTCTTTCACATTACACAGTCATTTGATGCTATGATGAATATAAAATATTCACCACAGCAGCTTTAAATAATAAGTCAGTCTTATAGATATTTTGTGCCTGTACAGTAACAGCATATTTCTTTTATGCTAGCTTATCACAATTGGCATCAAAAGGAAAGACACCCTATTTAGCTCAAAACTGTTGGTTTTCTGTGCTCTCTCCTTGTATCGACTGAGACTTGGCCTATATGCATGCATAAAAGGATGATCCCAAAGTGTGAGAGTGTACCATTTTCCCTCTTTGTCACTTTGTCAGTCCACACCCAACATAATGACAGTAAAGAGCCAAAACTCAAATAATGTGTTTCTGCATTAAAACTTCAGTGCTTGCTGTAATTGCACAGCAATCACCTGATGACAGCCACTCAGACAGGTAAGACATACAATAGACGCATACGTAGAATATCTCAATCCTATCTACTGTTAACAGTAAAAAACATGAAATGCAATGGACTGAAAGCAAGGCATGAAATAAGTCTTTGTAGTGTTACAACATGCAAAAATAGACAGCAGAGATGTTTGCAGTAACAGAGACAGAATGAAAGACAGGACAAGAGACGAGGAGTGGCATAAGAGCACAATGAGAGCCTGCGGTGTGACTACAAAGCTAATAGTAACAGCTACAGAAGTCATGCAAGAGTCAAGGAACAAGAAGTTAAATTACATCATGCATTGTTGGAGGTGAAACGGCACGACTCCAACTCCTCAAACAGCTACAAACTACATGAGCTGAACTCTTCTCTGTCACCAGGAGACAAAACCCTTAAGTGAAGCTTCTTTAAGAACTGCAGTGATGCAACTAGTTTCTAAAAAAGAGTCTCAACAGCTAGTTTCATATATATCTCCAGGAAAAAAAAATTAGATAAGATAAGATACAAGACTTCCTGTCAGTGATAATGAGACCAAAAAAAGGAGGCATTTTGGTGCATTAAATGAGACTCGCGGGGCTTCAGGTTCAACATATGGATTAATTTGTGGGAATAAATTTGAATTGTATGCACCACAAAAGCACATTTCAAGCCCTTTTAAACTTTAATCATTTTCAAACCATATTATTCTTTCAGACCAAAGTATTAATTTGTTGCACTGAAAAAAAGGACCAGTGTATAGGAATTAGGAGGATATATTGGCAGAAATGGAACATAATGTAATAAGTATGTTTTCTTCAGTGTATAATGACCTGATAATAATAATTGTTGTGTTCTCTTTACCTTAGAATGAGCCATTTACATCTACATAGGAAGTATTTATTCATTTCTTGCATCTTACTCCATCTTACATATTAATTCATTTATGGTGATCGCCATGTTGCACTGCCATGTTTCTACAGTAGCCCAGATAGGACAAACCCAACACTGACTCTAGATAGGGCCATTTGTGTTTTTATGTCAGCCACCATAGTATGAAGCTCAACTGCAATAAGCAGCACCGGAGTTACACTGAATTGTGACATGAAACTGCTTAATTCAATGTTTCTACCCGTTTAAATCGCCATTTAAATTGTTTGTTTTGGAGAGGAAGACACGTCTGTGGATAATTACGCTTCTGGTGAAAAACCTCCTGAACATTTGAATCTAATGTTATCAGGGAAAAAAGCTGACCACACCCTAGCATGTGTTAGACTAGCCACCCACACATTTCACATGAAACTGCTTCATTTGATGTTTTCACCAGTTTAAACCACTAGGTCTGTTTTGGAGAGGAACAAACCTGGATATTACTGCTCATGGTAAAACTTCCTGAATGTCTGGATCAGAAAAAAAGTGAGCACACAATAACTTATGAGAGAAAAGGGGTAAGCACACAATAGCAAGTTCTGGGCGAGCCACTTGTCTCCATGGTGCCACACAGCATTAGAGATACATGTAGATAATCCGGCTCCCGGTAAAAAAAAAAAAAAAACCTGATCATTTAAACTGAAGGAATTCTCGTCAGGAGATGTTTTAGCTAGTTGCAATCTACGGTTCACCGCTAAACGCTACCATATCCCCCTAAATCTTACACACTTCACCTTTAATTTGTTTTTCAATCATTTACAGAATGTAAACATGTTATTTTCATAACTTATTGATATTTTTTTCTTTTAAAACATATCTTGTGTTTATATACCTTTTGTACTGTGCTACACAAGCTAATGTAACTGTGTGTATGTAACAAATACAGCAATAACTACAGAGTAGTAAACTGAGTTCAGCTGGGTTTTAGCCCCTACTAGACACATGCTTTTATGGTAATTTGCAGGAGAAGGTTGGGAATGTGAGTAAAGGAAGTTGATGCAGCAGAGCTGTAGCGCGCGATAGGCTGATACTTACCCTGGATCTCTATTACAGGGGGACAAATACCAGAGGGAGGGAGAGACAGAGAGACGGTAGCAGTGAGAAGGGGAGACCGCAAAAATGAAGCAAAATAAGAAAAGAGAAAGGGAGGGACAGAGAGAAAGAGAAAGGGGAGAGAGAGAGAGCAGAAATAGCAGAACTCATTGTTAAGGTTAGTACAAGGAAGCCATCACAAGACAGCCACAGTGCCACACGTTAGAGCAAAATAACACTGCTGCTGCAACCAAAAACTAAATCCAGAAATAATAATACCACCAAGCACCAGCACTAACAGGGCTGTAAGACACTCCCAAACATAAAAGCAAAGGACACAGCACTATCTGTTTTATCAGTTTTAACAAATGTTCTATTATTTCATGTTTTATTTAAATTATTTATGTGTTATTATTTATGTATTTATCATGTTTCATGTATTACTAATGTTTAACATAAACAATGACAATTGTAAGTACATAACATGAATGATAGTTTTCTTTAACAAAAGAATATAAATAAAAAAGGATGTTATTTTGTAATTTATTTTACAGACATTGTGTATTTATGTATTCATCTGCCTGGCAACTGAATGGAAGCTGCTCCAGAAAGAAAGCACTAATTATTGGCTGCTGCATCACTGAGTGAAGTGTTTCAGGACAAATGAGAAAAGACCTGCAATATCACTGAGCACCACTAGATGACAGTATAAACCTACAATTCATTTGACCTAGCCTGTGTAAAGTCTGGTTCCTGACCTCAGTGAATGACTCAATTTTCTGTATGTGTGTGTTGGTATTAAAAGCAGTCGCTGTATTTTGAGTCTGTATTGTATTGCTTTTGTATTTCTCTTATCATGCATCCAAATCAGATACAAGCCATGAATCAACATCCAGTTTTGGTCCAAGGAATATTGTTGCTGGTGTTGATTTACTTTACACTAGCACTACTAGCAACAGTGAGAAGTTTATAGAGGTAACAGAGGCCAAAATGATCTGAATGTCCAAATATCCACAGCTACAGCACTGGAGCTAAACACAAACATGAGTAATGCTAGTAGAATTGATGTTGTCTTTGTGACCTTGCAAAACACTATTGACCTCTACAATGTGACTTTCTGACTGTTCTGTCTTATGTGAGAGGAGCCTCAGCTCAACAGCTGACTTACCTTTACGAGCCTTCTTCTGTAGTTTCATGGTGTCAGATGACTTCTTCTTGATCTCGTGGCGTGACCTCTTGTACTCTTGAAACAAGATGAACAGAGGTGCTTTAGTATCAGGAATGTAAAGCCCTCTGTGTGAACTCATATCATGTTGGATTTACAATATTAACTTAAATAGAAACACTTCCAGAAGCTATGGAATCAAGAGCTCACTGATAAACACTTGACATTTGACTGGAGGAAAACACTTAACATAGTGATAACAGTCAGCATTGAGCAACATCTTTGATTTGTATCAGTCTGTCCAGGCTATCAGTGTAGCAGATCTGAAACCAGTAAGATTCATACAAAAGCATGACAAACTGTAATAAACGAGGGAAATCAATTTTCTATGCAAGATGTAAGCAATGCATATATTTATGATCTTATCAGCTAGTAGCCGTAGTAATTAATATGTATGCGTCAGCATGTGATGTGAAGGGATTTTGCCCTGACCAAGCATGTATTATAGTAGTTACTAAGGAAACAATGAGAGAAATGTACCCCGACACAGTATTATGGCCCAAGATGCCACATTGTTGCCTTGATTCTATTTATTTATAGCTTTTTTTTTTAAATCTGAGGTCCAGTTACAACCTTGATAATCCTTATTATGCAGGACCTGTAGGCAACAGGACAAGATTTTGGTATTGGAAGCATTTGGTTTCTGTTTGTTGTCCTAGTATCAACCAATCATGTTTGGATGGGAGGTTAACAGTCCGTGTTAAGAGGTGGTCTCAAGCATTCTCAGAACCCATTGCTACTGTCTGATAAGATAGCTTTATATTATCTCTTTTTTAAATGTATTTGCATTCATATGCAGGTAACTGTTTATAGAGATGAGCCAAAATGACCAGCGCACAGGGGGAGAAGTATTTGCCTGAATATCCACTGGCTACACCAGACGAAATATTGGTCATTGATCCCAGAGGCTTTTTTGTTGTTAATCTAATAGTCGACCAGTCAGAGATTGCGACCTGGTCTAATAATGTTCATAATCAGTTTTTCATTTTTGAGCCTTTTGCAACACAGAATGTAGAGAAACACAATAGTATCAGTAAAGTGCAGCATGACTTGCAGTCAGTCAGTGGAATTTCATCTCCCCATGATTGATGGCGCAAGATGGAAGTCCCAAAACTGTCCGATTGGGTTACCTTTCAGTTGATATGACTTCATGCTTACAGCTCTTGGTTTGTTTGTTATAAGTTAGTAAGAACATGATATGGACTAAAACAAACAGTTTTTAACTTGGTCTGGGCTAACTACAGGTGTGACAGCACCCTCAGGCCATGATCAGACTGATAATAGCACTGCCTTAAAAACACACCTTTTTAATAATTTGAACCACTAGGCTGACATATCAAAGGACCTGACACAGGGGACTCTACCCTAAAACAGGCCGAGCATTCGCAAAATCACCTGGAAATGTCCTATAAAGGTATATCAAAAAGTTTCAAGTTTACCATCCTGGTAGATTACATTGAAATGTGAATGAAACTGACAATTAAAAGATCTACTGTCTGATTGTACTTTTGTTTTACCCAACTTTCACAGTGGTCAGTAAGCCACAGAGGAGCACCTCGCCTGCAGTAAGTACCTTTTGTAAATCTAGTTCAGCAGGGAGGATGTGGGGCTGAAACTCTGTAATTTAGTGGTTTCATGAATTAGCATCACAACATGCTGTGTGTGTTCACCTTTGGCGTGATCCTTATCCAGCTGGTTGGCTGTCTTCTTCCAGTCCTCAATCTTGTCCTGGAGAGGAGTGATCAGACTCTCCATCAAAGCACTGTGGGAGAGATTTAAGAAGAAGGTACATAAAATAAGAGACTGCTTAGACACTATGCCAATACCTACTGTTTTGTTTCATTCAAAATGAATCCTCTGACAAACATTTTCATTGTGTGGTGTCTTGTAAAGAGACCGACTTAGTGTAAACAGTAGCGACCCCCATATTCCTGACCACGAATCCCCACTGAAATTGAGAAGTTTCTGGAATGAGATCCTTACACATATTTCCCTCCACGAGTCATTCCACTTTGCAATTTTAGTATCTGGAACATTGCCCCCCTCCCTAGTCACACATGCATACATGTGACACAAGTGCATATACTTACAGTAAAATGGAACATATGCACATATACACTGACACACAATAGCTTTTAGATTGACTCTGTTTTCAAAGGGACCCGTCATTACCACGGTCATAGATTATTATCATCATCATTATCATCTCCATCACCGTAATAGCTTGTGCCGTGGAAAAGTCATTAGAGACTGTGGAGAATGAGGTAAAGGCAAACAATGGTTGAAAACAGACTCTTGGTGAGGTTTCCTGAGTGGTCTGAGTTGTGTGCCAATGGTTGTATTCATTTACAGTCATTTCAATATGTACAGACAGAGCAATGTTCCTAATGATATCCATACAGCTGACAAGAAAACCTCAATAAGTATTTGCCCGGGCTACAGGGTAAAGGCCCTGACACACCAGGCCACTGGTCGGCTGTTGGGTCATTGTCAGGCCATCGCTGAGCAACTGTCGCTCTAGTTTTTGCACTGTGTCCCCCACTGTTGGCACTAGTTTGCCCTTGGTGGCTTTTTGTTTGTCTAATTCAGCATGTGGAATCAGGGTGGGAAGATGGGAAGGTGGATTGGCAGTCCAGCTCAGTGCACAAGAAGAGAAAAACAAGTGAGGAAAGCAAACAAATGTCTAAAGTCAAGGGGGCGTGAGATCAAAACAAACTTATGTTACATAAGGTAAGATTATGTTTCTAGCCATTTGCTTGGTCTTTCAACTTTGGGTTGTGCTGTTTATGTGCTAACTGGCTAACTATTGTCTTGAATCCGTCTTGTCAGTCTTCCGTTTTCCCCTTTTTTTTATGACAAATACAGACTGCCACCTTATGCTGGTAAGAAGGGTTATTTCCTCTCAGGCACGTGCAGAATATATGAGCTAGTTGGCCACTGAATGTAGTCTTTGCTGTGTTGTTAGGTCCAACTTTTTGGCTAGGACACAGGCAACATGAAGTGATGCAACAATCAGCCTTCATTGCCACCAGTTCTTTGATGTCAGCTTGGTGTTTCTGGGCCTTAGAGTCAACAAAGGAAGGAAAGGAAGCAAAGGAATGAGGTCAAGGAGGACAGAAACAGTGAAAAGGGAAGGAAGGAAAGATACAGATCTTACTTAGTGAACTGGCGAAGTTTGGCCTCGATGCTGCGATGCCTCATGCACATCCTGGTCAGGGCTGAACCGATATCCCTGGTTGCTCCTGGAAACACAAAATAGCCATGTTCATATGATGGAACACACACAGACATGCATATACACACAGATGCTACCAAAGCTTCTCATTACACATTTACCACCAAAGGCCCTTTTTTGTTGCACAGAAACAACACAAAGCTGTGATCAATATTTACATTACAGCTATTAGTGTGCTGTGTAAAGTAAATTCTGGTAGAAGCATTGCATTCTGCAAACAAATGAGCAACTACCAAGCTTTTGTATCCTTTTACATTCAGCCAGTATTTACACAAGACCCCGATCTGCCTCTCGTAGATACTACACACACTCCCTGCTTCGTCCAAATAAAGTAGTGTCTCGTGAGTGTGTGTTTGTGTGAGAGCCAGCGGCTCAGGGACCCAGATTCGTGAACAGCTAACCTGCAACTGTAAACACCAGTCTATTTTAAGGCAGAGTAGACCCATGTGGAAAAAGCTGACCTCAGAGTTTAAGTCAGTTTAACTGATGGCAGACACTGTTAACTTCCAAACAAGGTGCTCAGAGCTGCTGCCTCAACTGTGCAGGTGGAGAGCCAACAAGAAAAACGTTATTATAGCTTCAGACTCTTGCTAAGACTCGAACAGAGGTATGGCTTATATAGTATACAGTGTCTCGAGAATATCATAATCACTGCTGCCACTGTAATGTACACACTGGAAAATTCAGATTAAACAGCAGCCAAATGGGATTTCCTCAAGAGACACTGTTTATCATGAGGGCTTAGACAGGCTTACACAGTAAAATGCAGGGAGTGCAGAGGGAGGAACGTTGTTATTCTAAAATGTTATGCACCAGATTAATATTTTCATCCAAAACTGAAAATTCAGTTTGGAAAAAAAGGGGGGGATGGTAACTTCTCTAAAATAATTCAGTCAACGATTTCATAATGAATAATGTAACCTTCTAGCAACACCTTACATGTACTGTGACTACATATTTAGGAAATAATTAAGCAACTGTGTTCTTTAACAAAATATAATTGAATTTTTTTCAGTACTCTAACTTCATCAAATAAAAGACACACACTGAAGATATGTAGCCATGTGACATCGGGGGTGCTGCCATTGCTACAATGGCTCATCATGACAAAACCCCAATAGTCTGAAAAATGTCCCATTTGTCCAACAGCCCGGTATCCTAAAAACAAAGGTGCCTTGCTCCATTGATCCATTTGTCCAAAAATCACTCCATAATCTCCCAAACAGAAGTGCATGGCTAATTATGATACAGAATGATGTCTAATCTGCCTCTTATTAGTTTACCCTGATATTCATATCATATCTTATCATATTCTTATCTGGGCTGGAAGGCCTGATGATGTCATTCTTTTTTAAAGATATTTTTTAGGATTTTTGCCTTTAATCGATAGGATAGTGTTAGTGCGAAAGGGAATGACATGCAGCAAAGGGCCTTGGGTCAGAGTCAAACCCCTAGCTGCTGCAGAAAAAGCCTCTGTACATGGGGCACCTGCTCTACCAGGTGAGCTATACTGGGCACCCTGTGATGATGTCATTCTGCACAAAAAAATTGCTATTTGCTTCTGTTTGGGAGAGTGTGTAGCATATTTTCATTGAACTAGCCCTTCAGAGCAGTATGCATTTGCTGTCTTTTGGTTCAATGGGACATTTTTTTGGACTACAGGGGCTTTGGATTATGAGCCCTCTGAACAATGAGCATTCCCTGTAACATGCTAGCATTCAGCAATGTGGGATGGTCAGTTGGTCCACCACTTTGGAACAGACTGAAACTGACTATTTGATGGCAAGACTCAATTTTGCATAGACGTTCATTGTCACCAGAGGCGTCAACATGTGGGAAACATCTCTGTTTAGGAGTAATCTATACTGTACAACTTTTAGATGGATTGTCATGAAGTCTGGTACAGATATTTATGATCGCAACAGGACTAGTTCTAAACACTTTGGTGACTTCATGTCAGGTCATAAGCAGATCAGATGTTGTTTATGACCAAATACTTACTGAATACTAAAAATACTGGCATTACTATTACCCTCAGCTTAACTATTTTGTTTAGTCCTTATTAGCAAATCCTAACCTCCTAACATGCGAAGCTAAGATGGGGAACATACTGAAAGTCACCTGCTTAACATAGCATGGTAGTACTGTCATGTTAGCATTTAGCTCAAAGCACTGCTGTGAAGCACAGTCAGAATCTGTGTTATGTGTTTTCACATACAAGGAATTTTCTTTGGTGTATTGGTGCATATCAATAAAGATACTACAAAAAAAACAAGAAACATAAATGTAGAATTGAAAATTATTAAGATTATGAAAAAGTACTATAAAAATATGTAATGTGTTTTTAGCGTTTTTTAATGTAAACTTTCTGTTTATATTTCTTATGTTTATGATAGAACCAAACCAGCTTTTTATTTCACAATAAAACATGTTGGACAAAATCGCATTATCTCCTACATTAGATTTTGTAAACCTTCTTTCTTCTGTTCCTAATTTAAAAATGAATGACCCCATGCTGCCCTGGTCTGATCAACCTGCCTTACTCATTAGCACCTTAATGGTAATTAATATTACTCGTTTAATTTCCTCCTCAGCCAGTCTGTAGATTCAAACCAGCAACCCTCTGATCAAAACAATCATAAAGCATATCTGTTACCACATACCCATACACTCACAAATGCCACACCACACACACAAACACACTTACACTGTGTGTTGTTCACATCCAGAGAGAAGTGCTCCATTCATAATTAACAAATTCCTCCCTCTCGCCTCCTGTTCTACCCGGCAACCATTCATTAAAGCAGAGCCACCCTCCCCCAAACACACACATTCATACACACACACATACACACACATGCTTGCTTTACACCATGCATGCCGATCAGTTGTACAACTGCAGCAGTATTTTGAACTGTGTGTTGACAGTGTGATCTAATCCCAAATCAATGAGTGGATCATGAAACCGATGTGGGAAGAGAGCAATGCAAAGTGACATAACTGATGAAGAGAGTGTGTGTGATAGTCTGTATGGAAGGAAAAGGAGAATTGGGGAAGAAATGAGAGAGGAAGAGATGGAGGAGAGATGAGAGAGCATGAATACGAGAGGGGTCGCCTTGCTCATTTTAATGAGCTCACTGCTGGCGAGAGAAACATGGGACTGGAGTTACAGCCAAGTGTGTGTGTGTGTGTGTGTGTGTGTGTGTGTGTGTGTGTGTTTGATCTCTACGTTTATGATGGTCCTCTTCCTGTTTGTTTGTTATTACCATGCCTCTCAGACTCCATAGGAGATCAACAACTAGATGAGGGGCTTTGCAGAACACACTCACATCTGGAATACAGCTACTGTATGTGTATGTACAGTATGTGTGAGTCAGTATTAATTTGCTTCCAACACAAATCAACATGTTTCAGCACTTTATTTAAACTAAAAAAGGTTCAGCAATGGCTCCAAACGTGCTTGTCTGGCTTGTTTTTTGCAAATTAACCAAAACAAGTAGACCTGGATTTGATTCAGTACTGTTTTACTGTATGTTGATGAGGGTTGATTAGAAAGTCTTTGTTGTCCCAGAGGGTAATTTGGTTTGCAGCAGTAGTCAACACAACCAATATCATACAACGCCAACATCATAAAATAATACAATAAACAGACATAAGTGCATATAACATACAACAGATGTCACCACAATATGAATTGCAACAACACACAGTGTTCAGAAAAAAGTGACAAAAAGTGACCTGTTTAAAAACCCAACTGCTGATGGCACAGAGGACCTCAGACATCTGTACGATTTGTCCCTCCAAGGAAATGAAAACCTCCTGCTTGATGGCAGGAGCCGGAACTCTACATAAAGAGGGTGATAAGGGTCTGCCAGGATGACCTTTGCCCTCTGGGTAGCTGGGTTAATTGTTCATATAGGTCGTTAATGACATAATAATGGTTTGGAAAGAAAAAAAATGGAGAAAAAAAAGTGGGAAAAAAAAGAACAGAGGCTGACAAAACAAATAATATGATGCCAGTGCACTAAAAATGTAACACTATGGCTGTGTTCTCAGTATAAAAATGAGTTGTACTGTGCAGTGTAGCGCAGTCTCAAAGAAAAAAAACATTCCTCCTTCATCTGCCCGTTCATTAATCATCACAGCTGCTTTTATGAAGTATAAAAAGTTAGAGCCATGCAAGTCTGTTAAAATGGTAGCTCAGTTTTAAGGGATGCTTTTTGCAGATAGAAACATCAAAAATTTGTAAGGTTATGTGTAATGTCAGCTGCACTGATCTTTTTTGTTTCTTGTCACTGGGTACAGTGATGCAATAATGGTCACACCTACAGATGACACCCAAGGAGAACTATCATAACTCACTAACCAATTTTGCATCTTGTCACTCGTAGTCAGTTAACTTTTTTTTTAATTCACTATCATGGTTCTCAAAAGTGTGGTTTCCAGAGGCAGGAGACAGCTGCTTCCAATAAAAAGGTGCAGATAAAAGTCTCTCCTCTTGTGCCCAGTAACAACAGCAGATATGGACAAAGTTAGCAACTTGTTGGTGAACACTTGGAACATTTAGCTGCTAAGGAGCCAGATATTTCACATACAGTAGGAGTGGACTGACAGCTTAAAGGTACAAAAGTAAATGCATTTACTCAAAAAAGAAAAAAAAAGTGTACGTATGTGGTGGTGGGGGTGGAGTTGTGTATTAATGAGAATTCTGAGAAAGTAAAAAAAATGTTTTACTCTCATTTAATGAGATGATATTATACTATTAGATAACATTAACAAGATGATAATTTTGTAAATTAACCTTATCTAGTTAATTCAGAAAAATTAGCTTTTTTTTCAAGAAAACTCTACTCATAATTCTGAGAAAATAACCTTGTTAATTAAGAAAGACAGGGGAAGTTTTTTTCCAGGGAAAACTTTTTCTCAGAATTTCTCAGAAAACTGAGTCAAGTGACTGCATTATGCTTCCGTATAAAGGACAGTGATCATTAGACATACATTTTTGAAGTGGCCTCATGACTTCAAATGAATGCTAGTGTTGCTGTGCGTCCACTATGTAATTAAGCAACTGTTGCTAACAAATTCACAATATCAGCTTAAAAGGTAAGCATATGTCAGTGTTTTTTTCCACTAACCTCGAGTTTATGCAGGTTTACCCAAAATAATATGCAGTACATTATTTTAAAAAAGGCAATATTCTACACCGAATACCTAGTTGACTGTTGTGTACACTTATATGTAAAGTGATTTGGTGTTCAGCAAACATTATCTTGTTCTCTGTTTCTCAAGAAAACAAAACTTATCATCGACAGAATATCTGTCTTTATTAAGTTTCCCACATAAAGCAAAGGCATTGCAAAATGTACAGCTAAAGAGAGTCGTACAACCTTACATGTAAAGCAGCTTCCCTATGCGTCTATTTCCAGTGGGAAATGGATGTGAAACTCAAGTTCAAGGAACAGGGGCAGAGCCTATGAGACTTTATGTATCCCAAGAGCTCAAGAATATATACATTTTTGTTTATTACATTTTTTTCACTCAAGAAAGTGTAATACTATTCTGAGATCAAACCTCTACCCCCCAGCCCCTTTCTGTCTCTCTGTCTGTATGTCCCAACAGAGAGAAGGAGGGACTCCCTCCTGGGATATATGACTTTACTCTTTTTCCTTCCTCTCCCCCTCATTTGTTCTCCCCTTCCTGCTTTTGATCTGCTTCCTGGCTGCAAAGCTCCCTGTGAAAATGCATGTGTGTGTATGTGTGTGTGAGGGGGACCCACCCAGACAAGGTACTGAGTACTAGCCTTGTACTGTAGCTCCAGAAATGTATTATGATTTATGATTTGGATCATTTCGACCTGAGTTTAATGTCAACTTTGGACAAAAACAAAGGAGTGCCATAATGTTAGTATTTTTATATGCACTTCCATATATTCTGCACTATTTTCTGTTTCAGATCCAAGTGGTTGTTATTTTCATGGCACTATCTGCTTTATATATGAAAGTTATCTGTCTCATGAGATTATCTTTTATATTTGCATGTTATTTGTTTGTATATGTCGCTATTTCCTTTACATAAATCCCCCAGGCTTATTTATCCTATCCACATTTTAATTATTTATATGTGAACTTATGTCTTTTACTAATTTTCATTCTGTGAATCTTTTAATCTGGAAAGTCCTTTTTTAGCTTGCAAAGTGCTATATGAATAAAATTATCATCATTATTATTATTGTTGTTATTATAATTAGTAGTAGTAGTAGCAGCAGCATTAGTAGTAGTAATAGTATTGTTACTGTTGTGTTATTATCATTATTAGTATCTAGAATATAAATGATACAGGCTAAGATATGGGAGTATCAGACACAAGACACCTGATTTAAACAAAATTTGAATGGAAATTTAAAAATAGCATGACCTACAGTATGTGTATGCAAAGCAGTGAGTAAAATAATTCAGTATATATAAGCGTAAAATCTTTATTTTTTTTCTGGATAAAATCAAGAACAGATTTGATCATGTTTAGTCACAGACCGGGCAAAGTGTTTGTCTGCCCGGTGAATGGCAAAGTAACTATTCTTCCCCGTCACCTAGCAACTGACTTTACTGACAGGTTTGTTACGGTTTCCATGACAGCGCAGATCTTGGCCTGTTGCTAAGGTGAGAATGAGAATGTTTGTTGCTAAGGTCAAATTGTCTGCTGCTACAGAAACGAATGTCTGAACTTCACTGCAAGAGAGAGAGAGACTGAGGGAGAGAGAGGGAATACCACACACACATACAGTATGCACACACATACACACACACACACACACACACACACAAACACACACACGCACACACACACACACAGTAACCTCACTGTGAAAACCGGAAGAGGGCTTAGAGCAGAGAGAGTGGGAACAGGAATAGATAAACCAACACACACACACACACACACACACACACACACACACACGCACACACACACACACTATTCTGGAATTAATTACATAACTACATTACCAAGATTGTTAGGCTGGCCTCAACTTTTTTCAGCATTCCAGTGACACGGTGAAGCATCAACCAATCATATGTTTTTGTGTCTAGCTGTAGTCATGTGTTACTTAGCTAAGTTAGCTGACGCCCTGCTAGCTTTCTGTGCATTGCGGTGCACACGATGATGCAATGGGGTGCAGAGATGTGCTGTTAAAATGGGGCTCAGACACTAATCATAAGCACAGATGTTTTCTTTGACCAAGTACAAACTTTTGATGTCGTTCAGTCACTGTGCTTTGTGACACGTAGCAGACAAGCCCGTGTTGACCTGCGCTTGAGGAACACTTCCACAGCGACTTAACGATATAATGTAACAGGGCATGCTAATGCCTTGATGCTTTTTCGTGTGAACACAGCATTATGTAGCCAGCAGCCGTTCAACTGTGGATCAAAGCAAGGATACTGAAATGGAAGAAACATCTCTAAAAGCTGTTTAAGTCTTAAAAGTTGAAAGGTTTTTTGGAGAGTTTTCATCATCATATAATCTTCTCATGCTCTGTCCCTTCAGCAGAGAGGCAGGACAGTCCAGGGAACAACCACCACACCTCATCTTGTTACTATCCTGGGGTGATTACAGGTACTTTATGATGACAGTTACATTAGCATACACACACACACACACACACACACACACACACACATATATATGCTGGTGTATAGCATTGCTTTCCCAGAGAATATCAATGAGCCTCTTTAAACAGTCTGCTCTCTAATGATAACATACTCTCTCAGTCTCTCTCTCTCTCTCTCCCTCTGTCTTTGCCTGGGGCATCTGTGGCCTTCCCACCAGTGCATCTCCATGGCAACTATTATCTATGATCTTGCAGAGGGATTCGTCAGCCTCTGTCTCTCCATTTGCTGCGCAATGCATGCAAACATGCAACTGCAAAAGGGATTGGTATTGATGACCAGGCTCCCATTTGACTTGGCTAAATGTTTGTTTGTTTATGTATGTGTGTGTGTGTGTGTGTGTGTGTGTGTGTCTGTGTGTAGTGTGTGAGGTCCTTTTTTAATGTCACACCAGGTGACAAAGATAAATGCTAGGACAGCTCTCAACGAACATAGACACATAGACACGCACCTAGACACTCACACTCACGCACACACACACACACACACACACACACATTTTCTTTATCACTCAAACCTAATTTCACCTCAAAGCAGAGGGAGAAAATGTGTGGGAATGTACACACATGTAAATGCTTTTATTTATGTTCACTAAATGGCAGACAATACAGTCCACTTTTTCAACATCTGCTTTGTCATGCTGTTACACCCAAAGTTACAGCCCTAAGCTGTGTCTTTGTTCACATTAAATTCTGAATTTGCACATTGAGCCAATAGAAAAAGTGAGTTGTAAGTATGTTTGGAAATGAAGCAGACAATATTCTAGCAGTGGATCATACTCTGTTTTGTACAATATTACCAGACTACACGTTTTAAATAATTTGATTGCTCTATACAATATTCATTACACTATTGTAACCACAATATAACATCTGTATTCAGGCCTGAGTGTGAGGCATTTTTGTTGGATGGAAGGCTAACATGTCCCTAAGGCCAGTTTCAAATGTGACAACTTCCAATGGCTGCAATGATACAGCAGAACCTGCAGAGAACCTATTTTTCATGTGCGTCCCTGACCGACTGATCTGTCACCACCAACCTGTGGATTATTGCCCAACTAATACTGGATTTTTTAAGCTAATATTGATATCACTCTTAAGGAGTTCAAAAAAATGTGGTAACAAAAATACTGATGGACACTCTATGTTTATTCTATTTGCAAATATACATAAAGTAAACAAGCAACTTTGATATGGTTCCTCTGCTGCTGGTCCCTCTTGTATTTGCCAATATTCTCTGTCATCTCTCTTCCTATGCATGAAAAGAAACCAAACCTGGCACATGCGTCCAGTCTCATGCTACACTTTCTCAACGGGGAGTGGGGCTTAGTAAGTCCTGATAATGGTGCTACAGTGACTGTTTAAAGTTCAAAACTTTGAAAATTCACCTGTATAGCTTCTAGCTTTGCAGCTGTAACTGAACGGTAAACCCAATTGTGAAGACACTTCTGTAAACCTAATTAAACCTATCCTCTCCCACATCTTTTGCTCCATTCACACCAAACTTAATGCACAGCATCCTGATACTGTCCTTCATAAATGCACCACACAGACTTGCTTTTGTCTCTTCAAACATTGTGCTGTGTGGGTTAGAAACACATGATTTCAAAGATATTTTAAGGATTAAGGATATTTTTGGCCCAGAAAGTTCAACTGATGGATCCTCATGGATTTGTTGTTTGTCCTGTTCTTCTTCCTCATCTTCCCCTTCTTCTTCTTTTCATTTTAGTCTTCTTCCTCCCTTTCTGAACACTTCTCCATGGGTATGTTTACTCTGGTTTGTGTCTCCATTGGCGGTGTCCCACCACAGTTAGCTCAACTGGATCACAATTAGCCATTGTTCTTTTTCTTGTCTCTAAAATGCCTGACCCATTGCTCTGCAGCAGCTATGATGTGTTTTACTTTTTATAAATGGATGAAAAATTTTACAGTTAAAAGTTCAACTTGTCAATGCCCTCTGCCAGACAAACTGAGTGACACTGTTTTTAAATTACTTTGGCGTTTCTGCAGTGCAATCACATGTACATCAATAATGATATACAGGTATCTACAATGAGCTATTGGCCAAAATGTTAGCCTGTCCGATATATTGGTCTAGCGCTATATTGGACAAAACCTAGACTGCCAAATATAAACACAAGCAGTGTGCATTAATATCAAAGCTGTTGGACAGAAGCAGCTAAAAGCACATACTCTGCAACCTTAATAAGCAGCAGTACACTTTCCAAAACAAACACCTGTCTGCTGCTCTCATTAACTGAGACAGCATCTGCTGTGTTAGCTGTAAGGTTTGACAACACATCAAAAAGGCAAACCTAAATGTTTATGCATCCTCACAGATGAACATATGTCTTTTACTAGCGTGTCAAGAGTTACATCATGCTGTCCTTTATGCATGAAGTTTGTACATATAGCAGCCATTCAGAATATATGACAAGATTCAGCTGCAGTTTTGTATGAGTGATCCAAGCAATGAGGGATGAACCTGTTGTATTATTATATCATACTAGAGAGAAAGGTTGCATTTGGTTGAAGACTTCTGTGCTCTTACTGAAATGTACTTCAGCTAATAGGGACTGCAGCACAATGATGTATTGATGTTGTTAATGGATGAAAATAACAGAAATAAACCCCAGGTGGGACAAATAACATACTAGTTATTATTTCAATAATATACTCAATTACGGTTCTTAAATATCTCACATAACACAAAGTCATTGGAAGAATGAAAACAGGTAAGTTGTCACTCTACAATTAATCCAGTCAGGTGCTTTTGTTGCTTAAACTGTAACTCTGCTAAGAGCCTTGTTGCATTTGCAGATGTTAATTGATATTTTGTGTCACTATAAGTGACAGTGGCACCTACATGAATCAAGGGGTCAGTTATAATGTTGACACACACACAAAAACCCATACAAATGGTGCATACAAAACACAATATTTGTATGATATCTTGTGATTTAGCACTCTAGATTAAGTTTAAAACAATTATGGTTGGGTGCCTTATGTTGCTTAGTTACATGTTGCCCAATGTGACAACATGATGACCTGACGATGTGACTTGATGTGATGTACATATTTAATTTAAAGTAACTTCATGATGATCTTTCTTTTCACACAAAGTCCTGTATTTGTTTGACCCGTCTATCCACCCTAACCACCTTACATGGACTTTACTATTTCCACTACTTCACTTGAGCATCTTTGCTCTCGTCATATGAGGGAGGACAGCCTGTAGCACATAGGTCACGGAATTAAAGCCTTCTGGCTCACAATTACATGCACTGGGCACATGAGAATTCATACTGAAAGAGTAACCAGGTGTTTAAAAGTTTACAAATATTAAGCTATCAGAGATTTTATTCAGATTCATTTATGGTCATGCATCAGGTGCAGATGTGCACTAGAGCGTGCACATTATCCCAATGCATCCTTCATTTAGTTTAAACCATCCTGCAGCATATTTATCTACAAACAGAGATTGCATGGAAAGTAACAACCTCTCAAGTGCTTTTCTTGCCCCCATTCCTCACAAACACCTTGACATACTGCACTGTAAAGGAACAAACAATGGTTCTTGTGATATTTTTATGACAGGAATCGTTGGGCATTGTCACGTTATCTATAATGTGACAATGTGACAATATGTACGTAACACTGTGCCTTTTGTTTTACATGGGGCACAAACCCTCATCTCCTGAGTCAAAGTCCTGTATTAGTTTAACCCACCTACCCACACCAACCACCCTATGTAGACTGTCACTCTTTACACTACATCACCTGAGCACCTTTGCTCCCATCATTTGAGGGAGTTAGTCGGCAGCACATAGGTCACATGACCACAGCCTCATGGCTCACAATTACATGGGTAATATACAACATATTGTGTCTTACTTTTTGTAGATATGAGGACAAGCAGTGAATGAGAACAGCCTAAGCAATACCATAACCAATAAATATTGGCAATAAAGCGGCGTTTAAAAGAAGATGGAAGAGAAAACACACATGGAGTAAGGAAGGAGTAGGGCAATATTAGAATGAGGAAGAGGAGGAGGGTGTAGTAAGTGATTTAAGGAGGAAGAGGAACATGGAGTCGAGGATGACGATGCTTTTGTGTCTCGGGTGGCATAACAAGGAGGGAGGGTTAATGCCAGAGCAGGTGAGGCTGCAGTTGCCAAGGTTACAGACGTCTGCAGCAACCGCCCATCTGTTCCCCTGACACCAGCATCTCTGCGGTGACACAGCAACAATAAGAGAATTGGAGAGACTTAGACCAAAAGAAAGAAAGAAAGACAGGCAGGGAGAGACAAAGAGGGGCAAAGAAGGAGGTGAGGAGGAGACAGATTAAAGAGAGGAAGACAGGCAGAGGCAGCAGAGAGACTGCAGTAGTAGCAGCGCCAGATAAAGCAGAATAATTCATGAGGCCTAGATTCTCTTCTCACTATGAAACCAAGTCAGAGATTGTGCTTCCCAGACAACCAGGCGGCCAGTCACCCCGACCAAAACAAGCCATCAGTCTCTGATACAACAGCATCTACACACACTCAAGTGTGTTCCAGGGTAAACCCTGTGCAGAAAACCTCAAATACCACATGCTGCAGGAATGCATTACAACATGAAACATTATACTTAAGCAATAAGCCACAAGAAGCCATGGTTTGGAAGGATTTTGATTGAGGAGAAAATGAGTGGTAAATGTGTAAGGGCTCATTAGGTTTACTAATCAATAATGTAGCTCAACAATGTGGTGAGAAAGTTATGATAATGACTGAATAACATGATGAAAAATAAGCTCATATCGGCAGCTTTGTCCAATCAGAACTCAGAAACATCTTACAATTATGTCCAGTTTACACAGCTTACCTTAACCCTGTTACAACATATCACAGCTTCATAAGACTATGACTGCGAAGTTGTGTGTTGTTACCGCCAGTACATCAATTTTAAATGAGCTCATGGTGAGTGTGTTTACCTGTCTACCTTCTGCTTAGATCAGAGGCAGGAAGAGTAAAGGATTTCACATGTAATAAGGTCAGGGTATGCTTGAAACAAGTGTAAAAGAGTTAAGTGAGCTGTTCTCTCTCCTGAGCTCTATCAGCAACTACGAAAAGTCAACAAATCTTACAAGATTAATCCTAAACTCTATGCTGACTAACTAGCTTAAGAAGACAATTGACTGTAAGGGTTGAGTGCCTGGCTTAACTTAACAGCTGGGGTGGGAGTAAGTCACACATGTGCAAGTCACAAGCGAATCTCAAGTCTTACAGTCATAAACTGTAAACATAATGGACAAAGCTACCGTGATGTCACCCATTGGTTTGTGGACACCCATTTTGAAGCTTCGAGTTTGGCATTTTGGGCATCACCATCTTGTTTTTTTTTCATTATTATTTTTAATTCGGCTTTAAAGTTTGTCATTTTAACATGGTCTGACATATGTATGTCTGTATATGTCTGGACGTAACTTCAGTGACGTCATCCATTGGTTTGTGGAGTGCCGTTCTTAAACCTTGAGTTCAGCATTTTGGAGCCAGAAATGATCATATTTCGACAAGAGGTTTGAGCTGTGAAGGAGCGAGGGGTGAATCTGACTCAGACTGCAGTGTCTGATAGAGACGCCTCGCAGACACTCAGACTGCCCCACCTTTAAATATGCGTAACTTTAAGCCTTAATAGAATGTAAATAGGTGTGTTATTAAAAAAAAATCAGCCCCTGTACAGTTGTCAGGAATGTTGAAATTAACTATAGAGATCAAAACTCTTTTGTTTCTATTTGTTTCCGCTGTAAAGTTGGGCATTTTAACATGTGGGTCTATGGGGATTACCTCTGCTTTTGAGCAAGCCTCATGTGGCCATTAGATGAACTGCAGTTTTTGGCACTACCACACTGGCCTAATTCGTCAGCCCTGGAAGTTGCTGCTTGCTCGAGCTGAGTCATGTGATTAGAGTCTCCCACTTCTGTTTAACAGGAAGCTTTGTTCGAATTCAAACTGGGCATTTTGTGAACCAAATTCTAGCTAAAGTATTTCAAACTTCAACAGGACTGGAACTACAAGTTGTCTCCTGTCAGGCGGACATTCTTCCAGTGGACAAAAATTCACACACACACACACACACACACACACACACACACACACACACACACACACACACACACACACACACACACACCACAACATGCCAGCTTTGACCTCTGACCTCCTCCCTGTATGCATGACATCAGAAGGTCATGACGAGGTCACTTCCTGTCAAAACACATCTCTCCACCCCAACTGCTGTTGCCGCGGCAACAGGAGGAAAAGACTGCCAATGACAGCTGAACTGACACACACTCTAAAGACTAAAACAGTGATAACACATATTAGCTGTTTCCCTTGACCTCTGTTTCTTTTTCATTCACATATTTTCAGTTTTACTGTTCGCCCCTTATTTCCCCTTTTCTGTTCAATTTTCCCAAAGTGACATGTAACATTTGGTTTAATTACTAAATTCTTATTGTCCTCCAGTTAGCACAGAAAACTATAAACAATTTTGAGGCAAAAAAGTACCATTTGTTTGTCTATTTGTCATATTTTGCATTCAAATTATTGACAATAAGCCCTGCTGCTGTTTATCAGACAGTGTCCTCAGTGACCCATCACGCTGGAGAGTGTGACCCACATAAGTGTCTGCTCTGATGAATCTGAAAAATCGCTGTTCTGGTCCACTGTGGTTGATTTCCATGGCCAGTCAGTTCCGTCCCCAGTCACCCAACACAGCGCAAAGCATTAATAACTCAATATGAAGTATTGTGGCCACAACAAAAAGAACAAAAATCTCCTCATCAGTCCAATCTATTTTAATTCATGGGGTGTAATAATTAAGCACATGTGTGTTCAGCCTATTGGAATGAATGATATTGATTGATTTCACACATTAAAGAAAAACAGAACGACCAAGAGAGTTGGACGGCAAAATTTCTCTCTTGGTGTTGTCCAATATCTTGACTGACAGAAAACACAACACTCCAACTGAACAGGCCAGAACTAAATGTGTCCGTCTTCTACTTTAACAGAATATCAAACACTTATTTTGAGAAGAAATACAGGCTCATTATTGCTGATTCACAAAACTAAATTAATTTCATCCATAAACTGTGTTCAACTATATCACAGCATAATGAGAGTGAGAGTGAGAAGCCTGCAAAGTTTTGTAGCACTTTCTGCTCATTTGTCTAATACAAGCTGATCAAAAACGCCTAGTCAGTCTCAGTGTACACTAGCTTAAACTGAGCTACTGTAAACTGTGAGTGATTATAGCTTATTCTGCCCTGATTATCTACCAGTAATGCCTCAGAGTACTCAAATTAGCCTTTACAGTAATTAGCTTTTCAAGCTGTTTCATCATGTAATCTGTAATATGGTAATTCTAAAAATGAGTATATGCTACTTTCTACATTTGTTTTGGATCTGGAAAAAAAGGTATTTTATACAATATGTTTGATATTCACTCACTATTTTAAAACTGATCCACTGGATTGATGGAGTGCTGGTAGCTCAAGCTAAATGTCTATGTTATCTTAATTGTGGTAACAAATAAAAAGTTCCAAATTTGCTTTCATCTTCAGTTGATATTGGTCTTTCACACTTTGGTATACACTCTACTGATAATAAAAGAAAAAGATTGCTGATATAAATGACACATTATAACATCAAACTAGCACCTCTGATCTCTACTGATTGAGCATGATGGAATTAAAGTGCTATTAGAAATCATATCATCAGAAATTATAAATTCACAGTGCCTGTGTTGGACAGAAAGAGGTCAAAGATCAGAGGCAGAAGCTTCAGCTGAGGAGTAATTGGAGACACCCAACCTAACTGTATGTGTGTATTCCTGTTTTAGGGATAACAGCATGTTAAACTCTGCCACCTCTATGTCTTGTATTTCTATCTTAGTCCTACTCCCTCCCCTCCTCTCTGTCTTTCTTTAATAATCACAGGTTCCTGTCTACGGGTGAGATGTGTTTCTTTCCTGTCTCATGGGAATAACCTTCCAAACAACCTGACAGCTCAAAGCACTGACTTGAAAGTGTAGAAGCCACAAAACAGCATAACAGGAACTTTCTGTATATTCAAGCTGCAAAGTAAGTCTCTCTTTTTCGACATACTTAACTTACACTAACTGTGTGATGCACTGTATTTTCTGTTTTTTAAAGGGGACCTATCATGTTCTTTCTGACATATATATATTAAACTACACAGTATTCACAGTATAGTATATTCATGTTACTGTAAATATGGCCAAAGTCTCAAGATAACTGTATGTAAAAGTAATTCCCAGGGTGCTCAGTAGCTCAGCAGGTAGAGCAGGCGCCACATGTACAAAGGCTATGTCCTTACTGCAGCACCTGGGGGCCTGATTCCAGCCCATGGCCCTTTGCTGCATGTCACTCCCCCTCTTTTTCGTGCTTGAACTGTTTTAAAAAAAAATCTTAATCCCTGTGAGAAAAAACCCTCAGGTTTCAGAGTGTTCAAGAGGATGTCAGTTTGTGACACATTTCTTACTATGATTATCTTCTCTGGGTTACTACAGGTGTTTACATTACATGGCCTGCACTGCTACATGTAGCTACATGCTAACATCACAGAAACATGTAATCATGCTGATGTTGTTAATTGCTCATCAATTTTGGATTATATATGTGAATATTTTGGTTTAGAAGATGTTCTTGGTGATTTTTTTCACACTACAAATGCAGCTATACTCAGCTAAAGTCATTCCCCGGCTTCAGTGACAGTACAGAGAGCCTGTTATAAGGAGGACTTGGAAAGGCTAATCAGAACAAATTGGGTTTTTTTTGGAGGGGGGCTTAACAAGACAGGCGCTAAAAGAGAGTGTTTCAAACAGAGGGTGAACACAGGTGTTCCAGTACAGACAGTACATAGGAAATAAAGTGCTTTTGGTAAAGTACGTTAACATGTTGTAGTAGAAGCCTAACAGATAAGTATGAACCTAAAAATGAGCATAATATGTCCTCTTTAACGTCACAACAGTCTGCTCAGTGTTAGCAACATATAAATATCCAGAGAATCTGTCTCCTGCCTTTTCATTTTGAGAGCTGACAAACTGACCTATGTGTCTGCTTTGGATTCCAAAATTAGGGTCCTTCATCAAACCCTGACATCATGAAAATCTGACGTGAATGCAGCACTAAACTGCCAGCAAACATCAATGCTCCACCAGTGCTGAGACCACTGGCAAACAACCTTTATATCATAGAGGTTAGAGCTTGCTTTAACATCATGGAGGAAGCTCTCTGCCAGACAACTCCCTTACCCACCAACCACACATGTACACACACTCCAAAGCCCAGTGCCTTGGACCCATTATGATGCAGGAATCAGCAGGATACTGTAGAACAGTGAGTGTGCTGGTGTAATGGTTTAGAGTGGAGTCAGCTGGTCCTGGGAAAGCATGCACATTCTCTGGCTTTGATTACAGAGGCTTTAAATCTCTCTGACACACATACACACTAACACACACACACACGATATACAAACTGAACTACAGATACACACTCCTTCCCCAGAGACCAAGGCAGGACTGAACTATAGGCCTCCAGACAGGGCATATTTACTCTAAAATGGGGGGTTGTTGGCAAAGAATAGTTTCTGCTGCTAAAAATACCAACACAGAAAGTGAAACCAGCCAGGACAGATTGCACTGACGTTACACAAGAAACTGTGGAAGAAAGGAAGAAAAAAATGAAAGTTCAGCGGGACTTATAAGGTTTTCCACTGGATCTGTCTCCCTGTCTCTGTTTACCAGTGAGGAAAGCAATGTGTGCTGTAGAGTAAAAGGCAAGTTGATAGATACAGGAGTGCTATATAAATGATACTAGCCTGATCTTACCTGTTGTAGCCTCTAACCATGAGCACAAATCATAGGCTACTGTGTGAATAAAAGACTAGCTTGGAAATTTGGCCCTCTAGTCTGCCAGAGTAAAATCATGTCTGTGTCTTTGATGGAGGAGCTGTACAGCCAGTAGTTACATTTTTCTACCACAAATTTACCTGAATACTTTGAAGCCCAAAAACTAAAAGCATGTAGTAAACATGTGTCAGACTTGTCAAAAATAATCAATATAATCATATATCATAAACTGTATGATTAGTGGCATTTTAGGTGGAAAAAAAAAATCATAGGTCAACAACTACTTTGGACAATTAGAATCTTAAAATAACACAGTTTTACAGACAATATTTGACGCATTGAGGTTTTCATATTTCAACACAGGTGATAATCCAACTGTGCACATACCTGTTCTTCTCAATTTGCAGTTATACTGCTCAGTCCCCTGTTTGTATGCATTGTCAATGTAGGTAGCGATGTTTGCTCTGCTGCCCAATTTTATCCGTTGTCCTGCTGTGTTCATATTTGGCAGTCCTCTAAGAAAGATGCTTGAGATCCTGTGAGCCTGTTCTTGAGCATCCCCTCTGAATATATGAAAATATCCTGTGGGCATTGAGGTGATTAATCTTAAGTTGTCCCCTAAAAAGGCTTCTGTCAAATTTCAAGTTTATGCTATGGAAGATAAACAGCATAGTTCATGTCATCGTCTTTAAAAGAAATACTACTTTTGCCAACTATGAAAAAATGATGAAAACAGCAATCAGCCCCATGTGGCGACAGATTTGTGCAATCTGCTTTTATTGCCAAAGGCTTTGGATACACGCACTGATAATTGTAAATGTAATGAGGAAAATGGGAAATGTAGTGGGAAATAGGGAATAGACAAATGATTGAGCTTGGAGAGTAAAATGAGCGAGAGAAAGATAAATGCAAGAGATAGATATATTTTTATTATTATCATTATTATTATTGTTGTATGAACTCAAAATTGAAAAATGCAAAAAGCTCTTTGATTATTCGGTTAGTTTTGGGGCTCTATAGAAAGAATGTATGTGACTCTGCTAATCCACAAAACAAGAAAGTCCTTAAAAAACTCTAAAGAATCATATTGTAAAGCAAGTCTGCTGTCAGGATCTGGGTTGTGGGCGAGCAGCCACCAAGGAAGCAAGAAACCGAGCCCCTACCAGGTCCATGGTCGGTGACCTTACTAATGCTTTTAAAAAACATCCTGGCTTTGGTCATGGAAAAACAATATCACATCATCATCATACAGTACATTACTGTTTCAAAATCCCTTTAGTCTAATCCAGCAACCTGACACTGACCTAGAATCAATGAAAAGGAAAATCAATTGAAAATACATTTGTGCACCTTAGTAACCTGACATTGATCTGACATCTTTCCTCTCATCGATATAACTGTTGAAGTCTGAATTTCAGTTTGAGGTCTAATATCAGTCCTGCATCAGTGCATCCTTGTATTCAGTAATTGTAACACCATTTAAAAATTCTACATCCAGAGCTGAACATTTTATGCATTGATCGTAATTTGGTAAGAATGCTGAACAGGAAACAAAGCCACTGTTTGACGCCAATGGAAGTGGCGGTGTTTCTCACAGTGCTGGCTGTGCAGTGGCTGATTTTCTGCACTGTGTGTACCTTCTAACCTCTCAAGGCTACATGACACATGATCTTAAAGAGCTCTCACTGTTCTGGTAAATACTCAGAAAGCCGGTCTGTATTACATTCACGTGAAATCTTACCTCCATAACATATTTTTGTCACTCTGTTGGTGTGTGCGTATATTCTCCTGTGTCATGTGTTGAGATGGTCAGCTGTTCAATATTGTGGCCACTGGGCAATTTCCTCACTTTTTACTTGCAACTGTTCAATATGGAATAACCATTAACGCACACAGAACAAGTCGAGTATATACTGGATAACAGCTTGGTTGACCAACCTGTTAAATGTAATTTAAAATGTATACATCGTCCTCAATGGGGCAACGTTGGGCAAAGTAAATATTTTTTTAATGTTAATACAGGGAGAACTTATAAACAAAATGATTTCATTAATTGCAACACATTTGTTACACATCATCTGAATTGTCCATGTGTGGAAGGCTTTTACATAGGCTGTACTGAAAGACACCTGAGGGATTGCCTTGCTGAGTATCAGTATGCCATTAGAACAAGAAATTGCAACTCCCAAATGGCTAAACAATTTAGGGAACTTCATAGTGCTATTGATTTGTTATTATGCAAAGAGGGTGGGGGCATACTACAGGAACTCAATCAAAGGGAAGCTGTTTGGATCTATCATCTGGATCCTGGTCTTAATGAGGATAGATTTCACATGTTTTCTGTGATTTGTCTCTTTTCTCTACAGGCTTCACAGCTTACATTTAAATCCTACATGGATTTATATCTTCCATCTAAGATGCGTGTATATATTTTTTCTGGGTAATCTCATCTCATGTTATTTTTGATGTTATTTTATTTTTGTCATTACTTTTTCTTTCACCTGCCATGTCGAGATCTAGGTCATGTGATGGCTTCTCATTGGCTCCTGCTACTACACTGTACTGTGTATAGATGGGGCCATTCATTTGTTGTCTGTTTCTAAAGCCCTGACAAAGACCTGCAGCAGTCGGAACATGTTGGCTCTTATTTCTTATTTAGCCACTATGATAAAGGCTTTTTTAATATTTCCCTCCTCATTTCTTTATTTTTGAAGTGCCAGTATTGCGTTCCTGTGTATCCTGTTGTTTCCCTTCTCCATGAGCACCTGACACAAGGTTTTGATCTGTGTTTGATTATACAGAGAAACCAGTCATCTCTTTCTAATACAATTCAAGTATTCTTGAAGTAACTTTCAAATGACTAGTCTAGTTTTCTCCCTTTGAAATAACAAAAAAAGGGCCAGTAGGGTGAGATAATTTGTTCTTTGTACAGTTTTACCATGGAGAATCTACAAAATTGGACCTGAAACAAGGAATATCACTGTATTTGTATCCAGATGAACTCCCTCTATGGGTCACATATCTTGTAGAAAATCAGATTAAAATATCTGATATTTTTGGAAATATGGACTGAAGAGTTAGATGAGGAGATTAATATCAATCGCATAGTGTATGCATATGATAAATACGTAGCTAGAGCCAGCAGCTGGAACTATAAAGCATGTTGCTCTCAAGAATGATACAAGCATCCATGTGGTTGACCATTAACAAGCTGGTACAGTATGTTCGCCCGTGGTGCAGCAGTTATGACTTATCAAATTTAAGATTTTGAACTGTTATCGTGTTTTTTGTCGGGTGATGTTTCACTGAGCAAAACGAGAAATACACAAAGAGGTCAGGGATCAGAAAATCAACCCTGGAGGTGCTAGGGAATCAGTGTTTTGCTCAAGAACACCTGCAAAGTTGATGCTCGCCAAAATGAGGGCTTTGATCAGACTGTTCCAACATTTCTTACGGCAGTGGGGGACGTGATGAAGCTTCAGTCATGTCAACTGGTAATTCTGAACATGCACTCAACTCCTGGAGAAACTCACACACGTTACACGAAGCCCTCTGGGTAACTGTTCGTCATGCCTTCCTTTACACGTTGGTTTGCATGTAGACCACATCCAGAGGCTTCGAAACATGACTAACATACATGATCATGCCCCTGCGTGGAAAGGTGTTTGGAATTCACTGCTCATCCACACTTCATGTCACCAATTACACACCAATGCACAGAGCACACATGCTCCCTATATACTTACTGAAACACAGCTTCACATATGCTTATGTGCATGTAAAATGCAAACACACCTTCTCACACAGTCTCAATAGCACTCTCACGTTAATATGCACAGTGGCAGCCATGCATTTTACAGATGGTATCCACTGTAACATGCAGCAAGCCATCTGCATGGATGCATCATATGAGCTGCTTGAGGGCAACAGGGGTTGTCTGTGTGTCTGGATGTGTCAGGATAGCAGAAAGAAGATTACACACACACACATACGCTTACGAATGGATATTAACCCTTATTGTTATTATAATGCCTGATTAATCTTAGACTTAAACATCTCTCTGTGTCTGATAAACCAGTACATACACGATTTACATTAACACGGGGATAGGAACCACTGAATGCCACTGATTAACCATGATAAAATGTAATCCCTTTTTTAAGAATTTCTTTATTCTGGGGCACAATATGGGAGTTTTTGTTAATCTGAAATGAGGGTCTGAGGACAGAGGGTGTTGTATCCTGTACATATTGGAAAGCCCTTTAAGGCAAATATAGGATTTTGAGCTACATAAATAAAATGAACCTGAACCATTTTATCATGTGGTTTCCAGAAATGATTGTTGTGGCGCTGCTTATTTTGGCCCAGTCTTTTTGAAAAGGCATGCAAAATAAATATGCATAAACATAGTATAGTGTAGCGGCATAACCAGTAAGAGCTGCTGTCAGACCAGAGTTAGGCTTGGCTGTGCTGAGTCACACACTGCAGTGGACTAAATATAGCATTGTGGGTAGTGTAGTCTGGGCATCATGTATGCCCCTCTGCCTCTCTGCGTACTTCTGACCCTCACAGAAAAGGCATCACAAAGAATCAGATTAGAGGAAAATTATCAGAATGAGAGAATGATGGGTGACTACAGTAATACAGGTTTTTACAGACAGATAGTTTAACATATGACACACATACAGCAAAGTCAGAGAAACATTAAATAAGCCCTCTGTCTTGCTAACTCACTCTCACACACACATGGTCAGGAGGTGACAGCGTGTCCCTGAGAACACTTTAGTTTTGAGCAGACTGGCTGGCAGGAGGTCAGGTATAGCTGTGGGAAACACTGCTCTGCTGTTACTGCTGATGTCTCTCTCTCCCCCTGAGTCTCTGTCTAACAACGCTTCCATGCAGCTTCCAGTGACTTTCAAGAGAACTGTTGACATACCACAACACATAACGAGTAATTTAGGAGTGTTCCCTTCAGCTGGTTGAAGTGAGTAAACAAGCTGCTTTTACACAGAATTATGCTGTCAGGGACTCCACATTGAAATTGTGCAATAAAACATACTAAATAGATTTCAACTGGTTCCCCCATAATGACCTTGAGGTGAGATTTTACTTGTCACACAAGGTCAAGAAAGAACTCCCGTGTCCAAAGATTTTATGGATTTTTTAAAAAAAAAAGTGTGTGGAGGAATAAGGGGTTAGACAGAGAACCCCAAAACATAACACACTGACATCTGTGTGTGCCACTGTTGCCATGGCAATACACCCTGTGGCAGAGCTGCAGCAGAGAGACAGGGATGAAGGGTTGAGAAAAGAAATGATTGGATAAAAATGAAGTACAGACACACCTACCTGTATGTAAATAGACACATGTGTATCATTAAAGACAAATGGAAGCACATATGTAACAAATATGACAAAAGCAGGAAAGAAAATATTGTAAACATGCCAGAATTTGACTAAAGATGCCAGGCTGTAGCTCCGGGGCTTGAGGAGGAACAGAGGCAGTGTTGTGCCACCACAACAGCTAGATTCATTTAAGTCTGGGAAAGCAAAATCATTGATTTCTTTCTAAACACATTATACATGTTAGAAAATACTTGTTGAAAACATGAAAATACTGGCAACTGTGTAGTACTGACTTGTGGAGTATATTTTTTCACGATTTCTGTGTCCAGGATTTTTCGGGTGGGCCAGTAGTCCTCAGGAATCATCCTTTACATAACCCCTTCCTCACTACATAAAAAAAACATCTATCTATAAATCAAGAAATCTCTGTGTCTGTGGCTCGCATATCTCTCTGACTGTTTGTCAGATCAACCTGAGCTTTCGGATATGGCTTGCGCATGGCACGATGGTGTGCGTGTCTCTCCGTATCTCAAGGTACGTCCTTGTCTTACCCAATATACAATTTGTCTATTAACACTATGTAAGAGTATGTACACCTCTTTGTACATCCAACCATTGAACACAGCCTCATTTGGCCATACATGAAAAATCTACTTAAGCTTCCACTTTTCTATGAGAATACATACTTCCTACAGGCACTGCACTAGTTTCTTGTAATGTTAGAGTACATAGCACATACCTGCAAGTTTGCTAAGTTCCACAAGCTCTCTTAGCTCTTTCAATCTAATATATACATGAATTAACAACACTGTTAAATGCCACAATCATAAAGTCACAAGCAAAATAGCCAACACTAATTTACTGTTAAGTCTTTCAGCCCGAATCGGCTAATCAGCCCAGCTGTAACTGCTCACTGCTAGCTACTATAAGGTGATCAACGACGTCGGTCACTTTGGAGCCACATTCATTCTTCGGCTCACAAGTGTGTGTGCTGTGCCACCATAGACTGTTTCTGCTACGGGGTTAGCTGCAAACAAGATTCAAGATTCAAAGATTCAAAGTGTTTATTGTCATATGCACAGTGAGGAAAGACGTTTCCCTGTACAATGAAATTCTTCCTTTGCTGACTGCTATGAATGCCAGAAAAAAAATATGAACTAAATCCACACTCAATTAATATACAATAATGCAAATTAAGCGGCTGTTGCCGTAGAGCAGAACTAGTTCTTTGCTACTATAGAGTGTGTGTGCTACTGGGTTAGCTGCTAACAACAGTCAGCGCAGTGGCCCATTCTTTGGCTCAACGCCTTCAGCAGACACACCCTAAGTGTCTCAGAGTAGAGAATGCTGTATTTTTTTTTTTTTTTTTTCAAATTTTGAAGCCTAATTTTATATACTTTGCAATTTTTTAAATCTTTCCAATTTGGCTGGGGGCACGTTCAACTGGAAGGAGGCCCCAAGGCAGACCCAGAACACGCTGGAGGAATTGGATATCTTATCTAGCCTGATAACATTGGGATCCCCCAGGTGGAGCTGAAAAGTGTTGCTGGGGAAAGGGACGTCTGGACTACCTTGCACAGCCTGCTGCCCCCACGACCCAGCCCTAGATAAGCAGATAAAAATGGATGGACGGATAACTTGGTGGTTAAACAAAACTTTTTTGTGACAAACTCAGAACTCATTTTATTTTTACTTAACCTGAGGATTGGAAACTCTTTTTCTCACATGTGAGATTATGATGCCTTATGTGAGTTTTATATCTGTTTCAGTTGAAAATCTTTGTGTTGATGCTGCGGGAGGTGCCGGTGCAGGGGGCTTGGGCACTGCAGTGGCCAAATACCCACAAGGGCATATTCCTTGTAATAACTTTATAACATGAATTGCGTGTTTCTATTGTTTACCTCGTGATTGTAGCAACTAAAGATAAAAGATGGATGCAGTGATAACTGTTCAGAGAAATGGGTGGAGAATCCCTTTAAGGTTAGAGAAAGGGCTGACATTATGCGTGTAGTTCTGATCATTATAGTCAAGGTTTACAGAGTAATGTAGTCAGATGTAGACAATGGAGGGCCCTCAGAAGAATAGCAGTACAAGGGTGTGTGCTTGTGTGTACAGCTGAGCCAGCAGCAGCCACGCCAGTTATCACGCCTGGCTGATGGCTGTTAATGCTGTAGATTAACACCCAACTCTCACTAACTATGAGCACACACACCAGTGTACCCAGTTCTCCCAAAGTGCTGCAAGTGTTCCTTCAATATTTTGACAAAGTCAGTAAGAGTTTAAATCTTCAATGACGATATCCAAGAAATCTTACTAAAAACACCGAATCCAAATTTCAAAAGAACTCCATGCCTCAGTAAGCAGCACATTTAGAAAGGCTATCACTGACTATACCCGCCATAACACACACACACACACACACACACACACACACACACACACATACAGGTACACACACTCTTTCTTACATGCATACCACTCCTCACTCCAGCCTCTTGTCTCATTAAACAGGACTTGGCATTGGAGCAGCAGGACTCACTGAGCTCAGCTTCCCATGCTTACTGAGAGAGTGGCCTGCGAGTGTGTGTGTGCGTGTGTGTGTGTGTGTGTGTGTGTGTGTGTGTGTGTGTGTGTGTGTGTGTGTGTGTGTGTGCATGAGTGCGTGTGTGAGTGCAACAGAGCATGTCTTGTGTTGTTGACCTCTGGGACAATACTGCACTGTGACATCAGGAAATGTCCTTAGAGAGCTGCCAGAGACTGAGAGAGGCATGGAGGGAAGGAGGAGAGCAAAGAAGGAATAGGAACGATGGGAGGCAGGATTTGATGGGAGAAACGTGTTGGGAAGGAAGAGGGAGCAGAGGGGAACAAGAGAGGAGGGAAGAGAGGAGTAGCGTTTGGGGTGAGTGATGAGGGTAGAGGAAGCACAGAAGAGTTGGATGGGTGAGAGAAAAGCTGCATGGGTGAGAGAGAGAGAGTGAGAGGGAGGGAAGGGATGACGGGCTGTGGGAGGGAAATAGATGCACACTGTGGTTGAGGCTTAATTAAAGACAATAATGTTGTTTTTTGTAGCCCTCCACAACACACAGGCCTCTCAGCCATGGCCTACTTACAGAGGAAGAGAGGGTGAGAAAGAAAGAAAGAAAGAAAGAAAGAAAGAACAAACAAATGAAAGGATGACTGACATACTAAGTTGTGCATCCCCAGTTTTCCTGTAAAATGTGAATTTGCACTTGCCCATTTTAGGCAATCTTTGAACTGTGATCTATAATTCATCACATATTACTCACTGAAAAGGTAAATACAATACTTAGTAATAAGTTACATAGCATTAATGCTTCTTAAATGTCAGAATTTGATACTTTTGTTTGTCATATATAATAAACGTTTTTGGGTTTTGGGATGTGGCCACATAAAACAAGCAATCTTAACGAATCACCTTGGGCTGCGGAAAATTTTAACAGAATTTTTTCACTATTTTGTAATATATATATATATGTGTGTATGTTTTTGCCTTTGCATCCTATCTGAACACGATGTAATGCTTTACTGCCCAACAATGGCATTCACCCTTTTTCTTTTATCACCAAGAAGCTGTTTAGATTATCCAGCTAAACTGCTGGCTTGTTGGCTGATTGTCTGACTGCCCCACTGCAGACAAAGACAAACTTGGAAAACACAGACAATTAAATTATCTATTTAGATTACAAAGATTATAGATTATAGATACAGATCATAATCTGTTCAGTGGGGTTAAGGTTAGGTTGGTACCCAACAAATCCTCATGCTAACCCAGTTATGTATAGTACAAAACCCCAATTCAACCACTTTGGTAGCATGATCAACTGTATCAGATCAAATGCGTCTCTAGTTGACCGTGAATGGCATGTTATCTGTGAAATGCAATTAAGCCGTCTTGCTCAGATTTCTTCTCTCCTCTTGGCAACAACATGGCTATTTTTTCTCTGCCACCACTTCCCTCTCTTTCTCACACACTCACTCTCTCTCTCTGCTTGTTGCCTGGCAACCATGCTCGTAAATGTGATCCCACTTGTCTGCGATTGGCTGAAGGGATGGCCGATCCATGTCAGAGTTAGAGCGAGAAAAGGGGGAGACACGCACGCATCACACACAGGAGGTATAAACAAATATCACAAATGAGTATAAAGCTCACGCATGCTCTACAGGGCAATACCCACTGCCCATTGTTCCTATTGCATGTCATTTCAACAGGCTGAACCATGCATGCATGTATTTGCATGTGTGGTCACAATTGCTTGCGCAGGGCCTACATGTTTTCACACACATGCCAGTGAGCTAATATGCATGCATGTTAGAATTGCATGTGTAGGGGGGCGCGGGCGTGTGTGTGTGTCATGGTATTAACTAGCAGGTGGTCCTTGCAGGGGGGTGCCATGCTGCGAGCTGAATAAGGGAAACCACTCTTGCTGAGTTGCATGTGTGCATCTGTTTGTATGTACTATGTGTGTGTGTGTGTGTGTGTGTGTGTGTGTGTGTGTGTGTGTGTGTGTCTGTGTGAACTGAAGTGGCCTCACATCTGAGTGTTACCTCTCTTCCTCCCACCCAGGGAGTCATCAGTGCAGCCAGCATGGAATGCCCTGCCAGGCAGCCAGCTAGTTAATGAGGGAGTGTTGAATACTTTTTTATTACACTGAATGAACACACACACACACACACACACACACACACACACACACACACACACACTCAGCAGACAAGCTTTGTAGCAAAGGCAACTTAAGTTTCTTTTTGTATTTAGTCCCTATATTGTTTTCACTTCCCTCTGTGACAATATGTCTTCCTGACCTTCTCCATCACTCAAATTACAATATGATTAACAATGATATATCCCAAATTGAGTTACAGTAGCTCTAACACCTGTACACCTCGTGTTACAAGTGGAGGTGAGTGGTTAGCTAAAAGCAATAGATACAGTACACAGTTGAAACAGAACTACAAGACATGGATACATGGTTCACACAGTTATCTAAAAGTAATGGATACATGTATGAAACAGTTAGCTACATGTAATGATTGAAACGGCATAAAGTCATGGATACATTGTTGAAATAGATTTGGATACATGGATGAAACCACAAGTTAAAAATAATGGATAAAGCTAAAAATATCTGATACATGGTTGAAATAGTTAGCTAAAGGTAACGGATACAAGGTTGAAATAGCAAGCTAAAAGGGGTGGATACATGGTTTAAATAGTAAGTCTAAAGTAACGGATACGGATAGTTGAAACACTTCTGCTTCTGCCACAAGTAACATGATGCAAACAACCAAACCCACCTAAACAATTACGGTTAAACTAAACAAAAAACATATTGTAACAATATCCACTTTTTATAGTGTTTAACTGTGATAATATTATCTGGTGCAAAATCCATTACAACAAACACATTTTGTAATATGACGGTTATGTTAGTCGGCTTGGAGAGAGAGCAAGAGAGATGAGATTTAGATGGTTTGGACATGTGCAAACGAGAGGGTAGGATGCTGAAGATGGAGCTGCCAGGCAAGAGGAAAAGAGGAATGCCAAAGAGGAAGTTTATAGATGTGTTGAAGGAGGACATGCAGGTGGTTGGCACGACAGAGGAACATGCAGAGGGCAGGAAGAGATGGAAACAGATGATCTGCTGTGGCGACCTCTAATGGGCACAGCTGATAGAAGATGACATTTTGGAAAATGAAGGGTGGTGTTGATGAATCTGACAGGACTGTGGGGATGCATGTCAAAAAAAATGTTGAGAACCACTGTCTTAGCTGATGCCCGTATCCACAGCGATGGCACAGGCCTGCCGTTGAAGACTTCCTTACAATTCTTTACAACAGTCCTCTGTCCATTTTCTGTCTTTATTGCTTGCTTCACTCAATACTCTCACAAGCATGGTCCTCTCTGTCTTTTCATACAGTCATCACTCCATTCCTCGGAGGTCTGGAACAATCCCCAACTGTTGCTTTGCATCATTTCACTACCATTTAAACACATTAACTATCATTCCCCACACAGCGCCACTGTGCCTCAAATCTGAGGTTCTCTATTTACAGAAAATCAATGCGCTCTTCTTCTTTCTGACAAGTTTTAAATGTGCTGTATGTAACAGTTTAAAACACCAATAAACCATTCTTAAATTAAAATTCCTACCTTGGTAAAATGACTGTAAACGCACGAGACCACGGTTAGGATCACTGCTCTATGTCACACCAATGGTATTATTAGTGGTAATGTTTCTCAAAATCAAGACCACATTTCCCATAAACTTCATTGCTTCCTGCCCCCCAGCTCCCTTCCTTTGGCTTCACTGAAGAAGATAAACATGTTGGAAATGAGTTTTCCAGCCTATTTTCTCTCCTTTTCACCATCTGCAGCTGAGATAAACCTTAGTCCTGTTTCTGCCCACTTTTCGTTAAGTTGAAAAGAGGAACACTCTTGTTGTTTTTATGTACAGTTGGAGATTATCTTACATCATCAAGTAAATAGGGTGTAATACAAAAAAGCAACAAGGCAATCTGCCTGTTTGGCATCATCAGCCAGAATAGTATAAAGTTATGGAGCAATGGGGGTGCATGTCGTTAAGTTTAGTACTCTTTGATTTGCTTACACACTAACAATGTTTTCACATCCCCCAAATTTGTTATCTCTAAAATGCTCTCAAGTCTGGACTGACTGACAACCGATACACAATATAGTCCATGTCACAAGACAGGTGTTGTTGTTGACTTTACTTTCTCTGCTATCAGTGTTACTGCGCCACAATCAAATCATCACTTTAATTATAGTTAGTCTCTGATGATAAAAGAGGTAGTAAAAGAAGAAGAGATTTAGCCTAGAGAGCACTTTTACTGAATCGAGCACTGATAGGGAGTGTATTTTACAAAATATACTGAGGGGAAACACTGGGTCAGTTGTCCTGGGCCATGGGCCAAGGGAAAAGGGGCCCTCTCGCCTTTAAATAATCGGCTGGAATAAATACATAGTTGAGAAAACTTTATATAGTATTTGTAAGCCACATAAAAGCTTGTTATTTTTTATCTTCTGAAGTTTCCATGACATGGTGGTTGAAAATAATTTCACTTTCCCTCCCTGTAATGCCAAAAATGGTTTGGTCCATCATGCTATTGTGAGATCAAAAGTTTAACATTCTTCTCCTGCTAGTAAACTTTCAAAATGGCCAGGCATCAAAAGTCACTTGATAATCAGAAACCTTTGGCGATCATCTTGTCCTGGACACAAGGAAGACACAAGGCAGGCCTGATGTTAATATCCATCTAAAGCTTTCACCTTTAGCTTCATTGATTTACAACACATGAAATGCTTGGCCTCTGCATATCTTGTAAGTGTCTGCAAGAAAGCCAGTGTTTTTGTGGAGGACAACCAGAGAATGCAAGTTGTTTTCACCAGTGAACAGTGTTGTCAGATTTACTCGCCTCAGGGTCGCCATGACCTTAGCTGCAAAAACTTTTATTCTTCTTTTATCCTTAAAAAATACAGTAGATGTCAGCTTCTATTTTGTCAGAGATAAAACAATAGAGGTTACAGGGGATGATCATGTCCTATAAAAAGCAGTACTGACAGTGCATATACTGTTACAGCTGGAGAAGAAGAAAAGATAGTTTTAGCATGTTTTTACAAGTCTTAAGAATAAAGGGGGATTGTCTTTGTCTATATAGATGGGAGAATGTGTGTGTGTGTGCGTGTCTGTGTGTGTGTGTGTGTGTGTGTGTGTGTGTGTGTGTGTTAATAAGATTTATGATATTCATTATGAAACCTTGCATTGAGATGCAGCCGAGCAGCCTGGCAATAAAAACCATAGACATTCTGTACCATCAGATCATCATCCTCATCACACACATAGACACACACACACACACATATACACATGCACACACACACACATCACACAATGGCGCTTTACAGCTGTTCCTTCTGCCAAGTGTGCATAGTGAGAGCCCTGGGATTGACCCGGGTTTTACTGCTGCTACTGCAGAAAGAGTGTGGAGACGAAAAGAGTGAAGGAGTAAGGTTTATAAAGAGATGGATCAGCATCATAATCATTATCATCATCATAGACAACATCATTACTGTCATCATGGGAATAAAGAGAGAGAAGTTAATGAGTAAAACAGTAAAACCAGAGAAGTGGTGCACACATCTTTCTATAGAGATGCATTTTTACAGGAGTACACACACTTCCAAGATCTCAGCACTGCCTACTGTGGTGGTGACTTAACTTTAGATACTGTATTTAAAGCTGGAATCTGTAAATCATTTTCATTCAAATATCATAGTCATCTCAGCAGCAGTTTCTTACATTGGTGGTCTACACAAAGTGAAGTTAATGTTTTTTGTTATTACTTCCACATCACAAAATCTGCATGATGTCATGTATTTTAATTTGTACAAAGGATCAGGGCTATTTCCTGGTGGACACTTTGATTCGCCTTAATATTTGTGTGGATGCTCTGCTTTGTTTGTTTCAGCTTGAAAGTCATTTCAGTTACCTCTTACTAAAAGCACTATTTGATATTCAGACTGAACTGTCTGTATCTCGTAATAAACAAAATAAATGGCACAATAGAGTCATTTCAACATTCAGAGCTTTCAGCTCTCTACATTTTTTAAAGAAAAAAGTCTACATTTCTGTATTAGACTGCTGTCATGAACTACAAAAAAACATATAAAATACAATTAGTGCAGACACACACACAGTGACAAAGACTGAGCAGGGACAGTAAATGAAAACCATCAGATAAGATGAATCTAATATTCGAGCCATGAGACCTCTACCCCAAAGGTGCAAGGGTGCTGGGACATATAAAGATAAACTGAAAGTATGATGATGTTGCCAAATATTCAGTGGCTCATACATCATCAAATTGTCATATGGTCCTCGCCATGAAATATATGCTGGATATCACTCCAATGGCACCCTTACATGGCTAAAGAGACAAAAAATGCACAATGGGTGCCTGCTGTGGCACACATGAACAATTAGATAAAGACTTCCTTCTAAAACAGGTTCTCCAACGGTGGTTTCCTTTCTCTACTGTTTTTTGCCTATGCAGGCGTTTACAACCACACGGTATGCAGTAGTCTGTGGTTCCTGTACTTTGGTTACATCACAGAAATGTCCTATATAACACTGTCACATTGATCAAAGCTTTGGGGTTGGTTAGCAAACTGAGAGAACCCATAAAAATTGCAAGATCTTACTCTGACTGCTGTGTTCTCTGATGGTCAAACTAACTTAAACCAAAGCTAAAACGCTTGTATTTTCATTATGAATGTGCCTGTTTCATATTAAAATAAATAAAAATCATCTGTGCAGAGAGACAAAACAGAGTCTGTGGTCTAACGTAATCATGACTCATCAAAAAGGCCAGTGAGGCCAATAAATCGAAACTACTGATGTAACATCAGCCTAATTTGGACACGCTCTGTTTCATGCGGTTTCAGCTTTCGAGCAGCAATGTTTCAAACATTCATCTTCCAACATTAAGAAAAAACATTTAAAAAATCACATATATTTACTGTAAAAAGCTTTAAATGAAACCTAGAGGAAGAGCATAGAAGAAAAAGCAGGTCTATGCATAAGTGTATGAATATGGGAACATGCTGTATGTGACAGTGTGTGTCTCTACAGTAACACTGAAGCAAGGATGAAGGGGGGTTGTTAAACAGTGCCAAATGGACAGGTTAGTAAACAAGGACCAAACCACACACACACACACACACAGGTCCTCCATCAATGAACAGGGAAGCAGTCGTGTTGTCTGTTTGTTTATGTGCTTCCATTTTACTGGTATGCTGTCTCTCCCTCTCTCTCTCTCACACACACTAACACACACACACACACACATACAGCCAGTTTGCCCTGGGGAAAGTGAATGTTTGGGCTATAAGAGGGGAGTGGAGAACACATCTGAAAGTGCACTCAAATTCACCTCTCACCAGGGAATTCACAAACACTTGCACATTTCCTCCTGCTGGATTTCACCCACTTGCTAAATCTCTCTCTCTCTCTCTCTCTCTCTCTCTCTTTCTCTGTCTGTCACACACACACACACACACACACACACGCCATCACAAACAGGAGAAAAACTGATTCTTTCACCCTCCATGCTGCCTTCTTTAACTTTATCAGCTTGGGAGGACAACTGAATATATCGGGTGCCTAAACATCAGGGACCCAGCAGGAAACATGGCATGGCCATGATCCAGAGGAACAAATAAACCACAAGCTGCACTTTTAGTGGGACTATATCCCATTAGGTAACTGACACAGTATGCAATGTAGTTTTGTTCACAATGTGTGCCACCGCTTGTGCAGAATTTTAAATTATCACACAGAAAATAGTTTAAAGAAAGGAAAGGAAGTCCAGGATTTTCTGTCCCATGATGGCTACATTTTTCTTTATCTCAGGAGGAACTCCCATCTGTGTTTACAATATTCTTTCATTCTTCTGAGTCATATCCTCATCTGACCTCTGAGAAGAGGGTTAAAAGGAAAGGAGAGACACACTGAGCACAAATTAGAGTAACTTCCATCCAAGTATCCCTTTTTTTTTTCAAATTATGATGTATCCAGTTTTAACAAGAGTAAGAGTCTACAGCCATAATGCTTAGTGAGTCTGTACTTCGACACAGCAATGCTTTGAACCAAATGCTAATGTCAGTGTTCTAACATGCGTACAATACCAATGTGTTTAATGTGTTTACCAAATTTCATGGAGATCCATCCAGCTGTTAATATATTTCACTCAAAATCACAAATGTCAGCTTCATGATGGTCTACAGGAAAAATCAGGGATTACCAAAGGGGGTAAGATTCATCCTCTAGGAACTAGGGCTGTACTCTGATTTATGTCAATTGAATCAGATTCAGCCATTTAATATGAATATTTGATGATTCATCTTTTTTTCCATATAAAGTTTTAAAGTTTGAACGGAGCTCAGCAGGCTGTTCAGTGTGGCAGCAGCATTTATGTAATATAGTAAACAAGCTTATAGCGCCAACAATGGGTCGGCAATGTGCAATAACATTTTTTTGCTGACACCAGTTAGCAAAAAAAAGCTGTATAGTATTAGGTATCTGTGAACTGTGAATTCACCACTTTACTAAGCAGAAGAGAAAAGATAACGTTACAGTGCAGAGTCCCTCCCTCTCTATGCCTTAGCAAAATGTGGGGACCAAAACGTTCCCAGAAATACACTGCACAGCACACTGACAATAATAACAAAACACACACACAAACACACACAAATGGTGGTGTGGTGGTTAGCACTGTCGCCTCACAGCAAGAGGGTTCCTGGTTCACCCCTCTGAGCCCCTCTGTGCAGAGTTTGCATGTTCTCTCCATGTCAGCGTGGGTTCTCTCAGGGTACTCCAGCTTCCTCCCACAGTCCAAAGACATGCATACTGGGGATAGGTAAATTGGTGACTCTAAATTGCCCATAAGTGTGAATGTGAGTGTGAATGGTTGTCTGTCTCTATGTGTCAGCCCTGTGATAGTCTGGCGACCTGTCCAGGGTGTACCCTGCCTCTCACCCAATGTCAGCTGGGATAGGATCCAGCTATCCCAAGACCCTCAAGAGGATAAGCGGTTAGAAAATGGATGGATGGATGGGTGGGGGGGTTTATCACAACTTGTGATTAATTGCTTAGTTTGGCCGATATAATGTAAGAAAATGGTGAAAAAGTGTTGCAGTGTTTCCCAAAGCCCAGGATGACATCCTCAGATGTCTTGTTTGTTTCCTGTTTAAATTGAGTAAAGAAACCAGTAAATCTTTGGAATCACAGAATTCTGACTTTTTTTCTTCATAAATTACCTAAATCAATTAATCACAAGCTCTACACCTGCAGTTATTATTATATTATTTCTCAAAAATCTCACTGTGTAAATACTTTGTGTAAGCACCAAAAGTCAACCCTACAATGCTGTCAAATTATCAATATCAAGGTATTTCATCAAAAACATTACAATATTTGATTTTTCCATTGTAGCCCTACCCTCCTACAAGGGTTGCTGGAGTTTTGACCTCTTTGTACCAAATTACATAGCAATCCATCCAATATTTCAGTCTGGAGTCTGGACCAAAGTGATGGACCAACTGAGATCGCTATCTCTAGAAAAAACCTGAAGAGTGACTTCCTTTCTGCTAACAATGTCCCAAATATGCACACAGTTGAGTAGAAAAGAGTTTGTCAATTATGTAGCAGTGCATACACTCAACATAGGGCTGGGCAAAATTGATATAATATCAGTATTATTATATGAGACTCAATATTGATTTTTGTATTTATATTTTTTATTTTGTAACGTGATGTAATTTTCTGAATTTACCAGTCTGTTCTAGCTGTTCTGTTAGTTGCCTTTACCCACTTAGTCATTATAGCCACATTACTGGTGATTATTTGTCAGAAAATCTCATTGTGTACTTATTTTTTTAAAGCACCGATAGTCAATCCTACAACACCGTCACATTATTGATACTGAGGTATTTGTTTAAAAATATTGTGATATTTGATTTTCCCCATATTGCCAGGCCTAACTTGACAAATTCAACCTGATTCAATATCATGTGTGGCTATGCAGTGGACTGTAAAAATCTGGCCATGACTACCAGTAATATTCTACATATAACATTCAGGGAGCCAGTTTTTTTTTCCACCCAGCTGATGAAGATGCCTCAGTTCACATAAAATGAAGTTGACATGCTGAATGGAAATGCAGCCAACGCAGGCTCATAAATAGAAGTGTCGGTACAAGAGCAGAGCACAGGATCACCAGTACCCTTTGGGCTTGATTCACACACATACAGGCACAGCTGTAATAAGTGGCACATTGATATAGCGAACGGCAGGAAGACAGAGAGCATCATTATTGGTGCCGTCTTCTGCCTCCATCCATTTAACAAATCTATTAGAGAACATCACACACTGAGAAAGAGCAGCGATTGTGCAGCAATCTGACAAATGGACTCCAGCAGGAATGACTCATCAGTACAGAAAGTACAAAGAGCCTCTGATGCACAGTCTGCATCATTGTGCCAACATCATTTATGTTATATTTTTGCCTCTGTGCGTGTGTGGCAGTGGTAGCGGCATGTGTAATGAGCTGACAGAGCTTGGTGATTTCCTGTCTGGCCTGTAAAAGCAGCACGAGCCTCTTCCTGTATCCTCCTCTGTAGGATCCCACCTGGGGCCGCACACACACACACATACACACATCGGCATCACATACCCTGTCTGGCAGCTGCAGCTAATAATTCACAACAGAAGGAGAAAGTCCCTGTGTTACAGATTCTCTCTTCTCTTCCCTCAGTGGTACTATAGTATTCAAATGGCCTTCAGTGGGCGGTGAGTGTTTGTCTGACCCTCTCAGCTCTCAGCCCACACTCTATTAAAACTACCGTCCAGGTTTTAGCCTACGCAGTGAATAACAAGAGTGTCAAGCCAAAAAACACAAAATACAATCCATTGACCATAATTCTATCAAGTTCAATGAGTTGTTTTGTCTGAATGTAGCACAAAAAACAGCATGTTGGGCTTTGCATTCAGAATATCCAGGATGTGTACGCAGCAGAGGGGTCGAAAATGTCACCACAATACAGGCTGTACATGTGCACTTTTCATACATCTTCCTATGAAAAGCAATGTACCAAACTTGGTACATGTCCCACATAATGATCAGCCGGTAATTTGTGTGTAACCCATGTTTTTTAGAAGGCTGCAATCACGTGACCAATGTGTTGATGGGAGTAAAAAAGGAAGTGGTCCTCAGTGGTCCAGTTAAGAAGTAGGTTGGGGACAGTGGGTGGGTCACAAAACTCATTGGATATCATATGAGGATATGTTGCACTATGTTATGGTAGCTTAATTATGGACATTATGAGTATTTATAACGTGGGAATTTGCGAGAAATCAGTCAAAACACTGTTTCAAGGTACATTTGTATGCCTCCCTTGTACATTTCCAACACTATTTACCACATGCCTCTGGCTAGCTAACAGGGAACATGGCTTTGCAGTGAGAATCAGCAGCTAGTAGCAATTATAATGCTAACCATTCCTTAACACAAAGTAAGCGTTAAATAAACTGTGAGTTCAAAGAACATCAACTGGCACCACATGTTAAAAGCACAGCAGCCCCCCTTCACACAAGAAATGTTAGCGTTTATAAAATCAACATCAGCACACAGCCTCCTGTAAAAATTCCCTTGCTTTGTTTGCATGCTGCACAAATAAAGAGCATTAAACTCTTTTGTCGGTTTTCTCTTCAATTTGTCACTGAATTTTTTTTAATTTCACTTGTTTACTTTTTTCAGCTGCTTTTTCCACCCTGACAATAATAAACTCTGACAGATTTAGTGTTTTTATGCTTCTCGCATTGTCAGATTTAAAGATATGACAAATAAACAGCAACAAACAGTAGTTTCTACCCAAAAAAACTGGTATCTGCCTCCAACAACAAACATCATTGGCAAAACACTAGAACACAAAACAGATCCTTCTGTTGCATTGGGAAGTCTAACAAAATATATCCTGCTACAGAAATAGCTTTTACTGACCTCTCTGAGATACTTCCGTCATTTTTTTGTATCTGTAAACAATGCAGTGCAACTGCTTTGAAGTTTGATACAAAGTGTACCTTTAGGCTGTTGGAAACGCTTTCATCAGCTGAAGGAGAATTTAGCAGGCTGGTTGATAATATCACAACAACATAATGAGATTCCTAATAGTTCTGCCATGTGGAGGGTGCTTCAGAAGAGCAAAACACAACACAGCATTGGCAAAGTGACACATACCAATGCACACAGCTTATACAGTGGCTTTCTGAGCACATCCACACACACAAACAAACACACACACACCAACACGCCCGTTATCCTACCTCTGGTGTTGGTAGCCATGTCTGCCACCTTCTGAAAGGCATCCAGGAAGGCCACAGCAGCCAGAACAGTGGTTCTAGATGAACAGAAAACTCTTGTTACCTTAGATAAAGTGGTATTAAAGTTATATATTGTATATTGAATGGTCAGGTTTCACACTTGTAATGCAGCAAAGGAATATTTGATTTGGTCAGTGAATTTGAAACTGGTGAATTTTATCTGTTAGTATGTTGCTGCATGTGGTTGATAGTGTTGTTAAGGGCCGTCCACACCAAGAACAATAACTATGAACATATCAATTTAAAAATCAGTCTAACTTAAGTGGATGGAGGAGTCCACACCACAACTGTACAAATGGAACAACTTTCAGAGTGATTTAAAGAACGATAAAAACACTGGCAGCAAATCAAAAACCATCTAAATTTACAGGGAGTCACATTCAAACTGGTAGATAACATTGTGGAGAGGCTCATCATCAAGGTTAAAAAAATACAGCCCTGTTTGATACAACAGTCTTAATAGAGACACTATCAAGAAGGACATCTGGGAGGCAATCAGGCTCATCCTCGAAGTCTTGAATGTTTTTTTTTACTATTATTAACAGAGATGAGGAGACCTACAGCACTAACAGGTCATCAATGTCCATTTACCTAAGCTGATGATACAGCTGGAGCGTGCAGCACGTGCTTGGTGCTACTGTTTACATAACATTATTATTCATCAGTGTGGATGCTCAAATCAGCATCTTTATAGTTATAGTTCTTGGTTTGGATGGCCCTTTATCCATCTCTGTAGGTAGTAACTGCCCACATCTATAAATCAGTAACAAGTACATCATTTCTTTGCATATTTGCTAAAGAAACTTTATTCTATTTATTTTTTCACAAATGAGGTCCAATTCAAAGCGGGTCTGTATCTCATAACTTTGATACAATTTAAGGAGCGACCAGCCATAAAATTCCTACATTTACATGATCTCATATTGTGGTCCAAATGTTTTTTTTTTTACAGTCTGGTAAAAATTAAATTCTATGCAAATCACTGAACTTACAGAAAACAAAGAAGCTTCAGTCTTTCTTTTCCCAAATTTCTCTCATCCAATGCAGCGTAACATATTCTCTCGTTATTTTTGCTCAGTAGTCAAAACACAATGTTGCACTTTGGACAGACAATTTATATATTTGTGTAATTTTGTTATGTTGTCAGAGAAACTTACCGGAGCTGGGAATGCAGCTTGGTGGCCTTGGCGCTGAAGTCCTCCCACACAGGATAGGAGCACTGGCAACACACAGACAGGGAAATACACATTAATATCGACAGCAATTACATATTAATAAAAATATATGTGGCACGCCCAAACCTTACTGCTTACATTACAACAGGTGCCAGGAAAGAGATAGATACTTCAAATGTAAATAAATGTAGGGAGACATTTTGAGGACCTAAAATGACACTGGTTTGGATTGAGTTAAGTCAATATAGTCTGAGACAGCTGATCTAAGCACGTGTGTATTACACAATGTTAATGTCTCTCAGCCAGCTGATTCTAAAAACTCTGTCTGCATTGAGGAGAATTTGGGCACTGAGTTGCATTTAAACCGTACACACAACAATTTTACCTGACTCCCTTTCTCCTCTCTGCTTTATTATCATTCCCCTCTACCTCCTAATCCCTCTCGCTTCCTTGTATCATGGAGTTACACTTCCAAAGCCATGTACTGACATGAAATACAAAAGTAGTTCTTGGTTAAGCCAAATCTTATGAAAAGTACAACACATTAACCTGGTAAACACTATAGTGTGACATTGTCATTTACAGTACATTTACTCAACTACTGTCATTGTACTTTACTTCAACTCAATTCAGAGGCAATCATTGTCCTTTAAACACAACTTAGTTGTTCTGACAGCTGTAGTTATTAGTTATTTTGCAGATTCAGATTTTATTAAATTTGATAAATTGTTACAGATCAAGTAGCCAAAGAGAATATACTGTAAAGTAGTTCAAATTTGTAGAGCTCAACAGTTACTCTAGTCAATAGGTCAAGCCATTAGTTTATCTACAGTTATTTTTTGAAGTCCCCCTCCTCTCAAAAATGGGTTTTTCTTCTTGTGAGGCTCTTCAGTGTGAAGTTTGAGCCTCACTGTGCAGGATGATGTATGTGCTGAGTTTGTCAGTAGAAGGCTATTTTCACTTTCATCTGCTGAAGGGGAAAGTTTCTCTGTGCTCACCTTACAGTAAATCCCTATTAAAGATGAGTACATATGAGCACCATTTGGTGCCAGTCATGATCCAATATGCAGCTTACACAAATGTCATGTGGAAACATGAAGCCTCTGGTGCAAATACAAACTGAGAATTAAACTTTTCAGTAAAGTCAGAGACATCCAGAAGTTTCAATTCTAGATTTTCCAATGAGGGAGAAGAGGTACATGCAATTTTAATAATTTTTTAACAAGGTCATTGAACCATTTGGAAGAAAATCATCTGAGATACAAACTATTTTACCAAGCAGACCATTTTTGTGAGTCTCAATCAAGTCTTTAAGCAAAAGTGTTGTTCTCAAACATTCTCTGGTTCACCCTCTTAAATGTGACATTTGTTGCCCTTCTCTGTTTTTAATTAGAAATTAAATAGCTTTGGGCTTTTTTGGGACGTTGGTCAGATAAACAAGAGATTTCATAATGTCACACGTGCATGGATGGATTACTGGACAGGCGTACAGGGCACAGGCAGAGGGGCCCATGCTGTAGGGTCCCCTCTGGCCTTTACTTGCAAAATGTGACTCAAATGAACAGGTACTAACAGTGAAAAGACTCAAGACCATACAGAGACTGCAAAGATATATAAGATATGCAAAAGAACTACAAAAATGGGCATAGCAACCCCATCGAGACACAAAATGACCTGAAAGAGACTCAAAACCACCACCAAGTCTGTGTGTCTTGCTTCTTTGTAGGAGAGGTGGTGGAGCCCTTAGCATATCTGTGCCCAGGGGCCCATTGTCTCACAACCCACCCAGGCTCTCTGGGCTCTGGAGTGTGACTGGCATTTTTCCACTTTTATCTGACATTTTTAGATCGATTTATTGAAAAATAAATAAATAATAACTACAATAAAATAAATTAAAAAATGCTACAATAAAATAAATTTAAAAATGCTCTATTCCATCCAGTTGCTATGTGTAAATGCTGTTTACATGTTAAGACATTAGCAATAAGAAAACAATTTTATATAACACAATAAAACAATATGGAGATACTATTCTGAATAATTACTGGTTTAATTTTGGATACTTAAGGTACATTTTGCTGATAATATTTTTGTTCTTTTACCTAAATAAAAAAAGCAATTGCACTGAATAACAGCTCTGAGGAAATATCTGTTTTCATTTATCATCTTTTTCTCAAATTAAAACAGCTTAGAACATTTCTGCATCAGACTCATTGTTCTCCTCCTCTACCTCTGTAGGTTTAAAACATATCTCTACAACCCTTTTCGGCTTCTGCCATCAACCTGATTCCTTATTCTATTTCCACAAAAGCACACACACCCCAGCCCACTCCCTGCTCCATTGGTACCCTACATCTCCCCCTTTTTTCATCCTCTCTCTTTTTTCATCCCCAAAAACAGCAGCCTCCCTCCCCTCCTCTCCTCCCTATGCAGCCATCTAATCTATCTACCAAAACACACACACACATATATTCAGATCACTTGACAGCCACTGGCATCAGGCAGCATCAAAGGGTCTGACTGGAGCAGCCAGGATTGCTAACACAATTCAAAGCTGAAGCTGTGTCTCTAATGGATGCTGCTCCCCCATCCTCCAACCCCTCCTGTAGACTGCATGACTGCTCTATCACACACCCCCAGCCTCAGCACATATTACATTATACTTGATCCAGGTTAACCTATAACCCTGTTAAGCGCCTGCAAATTATGTGCATGGGGGTGGGTGGGTTCTATTTATTCAATACATATACAGTATATAGTATGAAGTCTTATATCAGGAACAGAAAGATGCAGAAAATCTGCTAATATTAGAAAAGTTATTTAAGAAAATGCAGAGAATAATAGAAAAATAAAAGCAAAGGAGGACAGTAGGAAGGAAATCTATGTGTCTGAATGGGTACGCGTGCATGTGCGTGCATGTGTGTGTGTGTGTGTGTGTGTGTGTACACTGGGGGGTGGGGCATCCTGTAGTGATGTCAGACTGGCACAGGCAGTAAGGGCTGTATACTCTTTGATCTGGCCTGTTTGATGTGGCTTAATTTGGTCTGAAATCACAGTCCTATTTCCCCTTGGTACCGAGGCTACCCCCTCCTCCATCCACCGTCTACACAAACACACACACACCACACATACACACACACACAGATTCACTCTGCTTCCTCGCCTTGCAGGCCGTTTGAAGTGCCCTGCACCCTCCTCCTTTCATATGCACACACACACTAATACACATACACACGAGCAGCCCCACATCTCATTAGCATATTTTGGGCATTTCAATCCAGTAAAAGAGCCTGGTGGCAAGTGACCAAGTAATGATTGAGTGTGTATATGTGTGATTGCTTTCTGCTCCTTTACCTGAAGGTCTTCCCCCACTGTGTTAGTGTGCTGCTGTGAGGTACTGTAACAAGCCAAGACATGGACGACTGCCTGAGATATTTCCCCAAACCAAGTTAAAAGTCACCTGCTAAACTTACTTTAATGTGACGGATCCACCCATGTTTGTCCAAAGTCACATGTGGTGATGACAGTAGACACTGCTTCAAACGTTGCTGCAAGGAAGCCTCACACACACCTTCAACTCAACAGCACAGAAGATCGATACAGTCAACACAGTGGCAAGGTGGGCACCCAAGATTAGTGTCACCAATTCAGTATCTGACCAAATGTCTCCCCTTCTGTGCCTCAGTTATGGTGTTCAAATCATGGCCAGAAAAGTGTTTTTGCTGAGCATTATAATGCCATAGTGAAGTTGACCTTTTACGTTTAGAATATGAGACATTTATGTGAAATGTTTATCATAATTACCATATGAGTTATGGCCAATAAATATGTTTAGTGAGATCACAGTGAACTTGACCTCTGACCAAATGTGAGGAGATTCCCTAAAAGCCTGCATTCACCAGGATGGGACAGATGGACAGATGGGCAGATGGACAGATGTATGGACAGATGCACAACACGAAAATGTAATGCCTCCCGTCATGGCTTTCGTTATTGTGTATTGAAGGCATTAACATACAGCACACATACAGAATGTGTATAGTCGGACTTATACTGCACTGCACCATAACTGTATGTTGTATGTGTAAATGTTGGTAATATAAAAATGACATGTCATTTCTGGTATGCATGTTAGCAATACATATTCTCACTCTCCTTACATTATCACCATTTGTGCAGTTTGGTTTTATTCACCTCAAACAACCAGTGAATGTAGCGCCTGCACAGACATTAACTGTAAGCTAGCTGGCAACATACTTACTGACTACTAAGTGCTATATCGTAGGCAACTGTACTTGTTTGCGTTTCTTGAAGACGTTTCGCCTCTCATCCAAGAAGCTTCTTCAGTTCTAACTGACTGGTACGAAGTTGCAGGCTTTTAAGCTCTGTGTGGGTGTGAACCCAGGCAGAGTCGTTAAGGTCACATGTGAGCTCTTAGTTTCAGAGTCGTTAGGTTCACAATGTGAGTCATTAACCCACCTGATCAACATGTGTGTCGTTGGGGTCAGGTGGGACCAGGTGTGAACGGGTGTGAAGTGGTCTGGGGAGGGATCCCAGGACTGCATTATTGAACCTAACGACTCTGAAACTAAGAGCTCACATGTGACCTTAATGACTCTGCCTGGGTTCACACCCACACAGAGTTTAAAAGCCTGCAATTCCGTACAAGTTAGTTAGAAGTGAAGACGCGTCTTGGAGGAGAGGCGAAACATCTTCAAGAAACGCAAGCAAGACCAGTTGCCTATGATATAGCACTTAGCATTACCATGACCTGGATGACTGAGAACCTTCACCGACATACTTTCTGACTCTGAGTGTGGGACTGTGCCTTTGTCTGATCTTGTTCTAGTCAGATCTGAATAATCCAAGAACTCACCAGAGAGTAGGATGACCATATTTTTAAACCCTTAAGTGTACTACATGGTCATGTATGTGCTCATGCATGCACCATAGGCATTTTCATTAAGATGGATAACAATTATTTCAGTGCTGAGCACACCTACTGAGCTCACCTTTCAACACCACGGACAGCAGCTCAAAGGAAAGAAAATCAGGTTTTGTCTCTCAAAATCAAAAATCATGTTATTTACGATTCTTTTTACTACTCGGACAAATGTCAAAGATCTTTATTAAAAATTATGAAATTAAACTCACAAATTAAATTTAAGTAATTCTAATAGAAAGTGCTGTAGTCTAGACAGAATGGATGGTAAATCTTTGACTTAATTAGATCAACCAGTCAAAGACTTTGGCTCTAAGGAAACTCAGATCATCACATAAATAGAGAATTTATCACGAATGGTTATCTCTGGGGCACAACATAAATATAGTTATTATCTGTTTAATACATTTCGTGTCAATGTTCCTTTGATGAAACTTTTAGGATCTTTGTGGTGAACTGGGGTAAAAATCTTACAAAGACGAGGCCTGTCTGTCCAACATCAACGATCTGCTTTGTGAATTCTTTTGAAATCACTTTTGCATTTAAGAAGGTTTCAAAGCTCTCAGCCTGCAAGCTGCACACTCCATAAATGTGTCTTTGAGTGTGTGTTTGTCTCAACCAGAGAGCTCAAAGACCGCAACCAGAACCACTGCACTCACATGATTGTAAGACTTGGAATATCACGGTGGCCGAAGGGCAAATACATCAGCGTGTGAGAGACACAGAGCAGGAGACAGAGAGTGTGAGAAAAAGCTTTTGGATTGTATACTATTACATCACCACTTCCTGTGTCACCAAAAAAGTCAGCAGGGCATGCATGATTACCTCTTACACACACATGCGCATGCACACACACACGTACAGATTCAGACATTACCCAATTCATCCCTGTATAAAGAACATATCACAACTATAAAGGTTTCCTAGCTTTCTTCCTTCTTGATTGTCTGTATGACTTTAAATACTGTGCAAACCAGATTCAAGCACTCAGTGAGTTGAATCAAAGAGTGTGCAGAATCACAATGTTTTTGTCTATATTTATGGGCTCAAATAAGAGATATTTCCAGCTTTGTACACTTCACCTTTCCTTCTTCCTTTACACCCTCCCTTCCTTCCCCTTTCTTTATCGCTGCCTCTGTCAGGATAAAGTCACACTGACTGAGGGAAGCTGCAGTGCTGCAGAGAGTGATAATGTGTAAATCAATCACACCTGAGATCTGTAGTGTTTTTTTATATGAATGAACTAAACTCAACTCCAAACTCTGGCTTTTATTTCACTCATGAACCTAAAACTTAAACAACCATAGAGGCAAGCAGTGAACTGCTTTTGGACGGAACGATGTGGGAGGCGCCTGGCAACATTGACACTTTTGGTTTGGCTGTTACTTTAGTCCTAACCTCAGAAACTGTTTAAGACTCCTCCTCCCTTAGGTCTTCCTTCCTTCCTTTCTCTTAATGACAGTTCCTGATGTTCACAGAACTATCTTGATTAATAGATTTTATTTCCTTTCCTCTGTTCGTCTTTTACCCCACCATTATCCTTCATTGCTCTATCCCTGCCTCTCATCAACCTTAGTATTGTTAAATTAAAAAGGTTTACAAGCTCTGACCCAGCTGATGATCACTGGCAATTAGCAAACCAACCCTCTGACTGTTTTTGCTCACCCCCATTGTTTACAGGCTTATGGCATAGTAACAAAATGTCTTAGCAAAGGGATTCCATATATAGTAAATTTTCTTTCTTAAGTTCTTATGGAGAGAGAGTTCTTTGGGATAGAGTTACTGCCTCAAGCAAAGGAGTTCAACTATCCTGGGGTCTTGTTTACAAGTGAAGGTAAAATGGAGTGTGAGATGGATGAGAGGTGTGGTGCAGCATCTGTAGTGATGTGGGCGCTATACTGGACTGTAATGGTGAAGAGGGAGCTGAGTTGGAAGGTGAAGCTTTCGATTGACTGGTCAATCTACGTACCCACCCTCACCTATGCTCGTGGGCTTTAAATAGTGACCGAAAGAATGAGATCGCTGAAGCTGCCAAAATGAGTTTCCTCTGTGGGGTGGCTGGGCTCATTCTTAGAGATAGGGTGAGAAGCACAGGCATCCAGAGAGAGCTCAGAGTAGAGCCGCTGCTCCTTTGCATCGAAAGGGGTCAGTTGAGGTGGTTTGGGTATCTGATCAGGATGCCTCCTGGGTACCTTCCGTTAAAGGTGTTCAGGGCACATCCCACTGGTAGGAGGCCCGGGGTAGACCCAGAACACGCTGGAGGGATTACATATCTCATTTGGCCTGGGAATGCCTTGGGGTCCCCCAGGAGGAGCTGGAAAGCGTTGCTGGGGAGAGAAGCATCTGGGGTGCTTTGTTTGGCTTGCTGCCCCCGTGACGCGGCGCCAAATAGGTGGATGAAAATGGATGGATGGATGGATGGATGGATGGAAGTTCTTCTGGAAAGAAGGTTATGCCCATTTAACACTACTGGGTAAACAATTGTAACCAGTTAAGTATAGTAAAGTGTACTGTGAACTGACTCCAAAAACACACATAAAATAGCACAATGAATAAGTTAGCCCTCAGAGCTTTCTGCCAGAGAGCCCTTTCTGCAAGAAATCTTTTCATTTTAACCCAAAACATGGTCTTTCCCTAAAGCTTCAGGGCTATCTGGCGTAGAGCCCTGAAGGCAAACTTCTCCCAAGTTTGCCTTCAGTTTTTTTTTGCTTGTCACACAGTATTAACTTGTATTAACTATTAAAACCAATGTTCCTGTTGTAAGAGGTTAGTGGAGTGAGATGCCCAACCAGGCAGGTACATCATGTTTCCTGAGTATTTTACCTCATAATGGCATTGTTTGCAAAGGGCATGTGCTTTGTCTGTTGACCAGAATTTTCTTTGAAATCCAAAATATGTCCACACTGTTGAGTTATTCCCACGAATCTACATCCCAACCCTCACCTATGGTCATGAGCTATGGGTAATAACCAAAACAATGAAACTGGATACAAGCAGCCAAAATGAGTTTCCTCTGAAGGGTGGCTGGGCTCAGCCTTAGATATAGGGTAAGGAGCTCAAATATCTAGAGAGAGCTGCTCTCTCCTAAAGGGCAATTGAGGTGGTTCAGGCATCTGATCAGGATGCCTCCTGGACGCTTCCCGTATGAAGTGTTTTGGATAAAACCAACTGGTGGGAGGCCCCGGGGTAGACCCAGAACACGCTGGAGGAATTATATACCATGTTGGGCCTAAGAACGCCTTGGGATTCCCCAGGAGGAGCTGGATAGTGCTGCTGGGGAGAGGGGCGTCTGGAGTACTTTGCTCAGCCTGCTGCGTCCACGCCTTGGATAAGCAGTTGAAAATGGATGGATGGATGGATGAATGGATAAATAGCATTATCCTCACTATCTTTTTTTTCTTGGCTGCTTGCCATTTTCTGCCTGGCGCTGTTTGAAGATGACACAGAATTTTAAAATAGAGGTGCATCCTAAAGATGATCATATATATGGATCAATCACTTTGCAGAGCAGCAAATATTGTCCCCCCGTTAACACCGTTAACTCTGTCAACACTGTTGCTGTTGTTACCCATATGCAGTCAACCTCTGAATCATGGATACACTCTAATATCCTATAGAGCTCATTTGATGTACCGTAAAACCTCAATTAATAGCTCGGCTATTATTTGCTTACTGCTCACTGAAATCAACGGGCCTACAGTATATTTGGGATAGACGTCTACATGGGGAAGGCCATTAATTCCTTTCACACAAAACTGTTGCTCAGCAAAAAAAATAAAGAAATATAATCAATTGTTTATTTAAACCAGTATGAATATTACTTGTCATATATTCAGATAATATGTCAGTCATGAATCATTCATTTGATCAAGCCCCGACAGGCGGCGCATTCAAGGATTACACTACCCAGCATACGAACACAACCCCACTTTATCCTGTTAAAACAATACCCACAACTTGGATTAAGTTTTTATCAAAAACCCCTTTTGATTCTTTTGATCTGAGGACCCTTACAGACTACAGGAATGTGAATAACTTACAGGGTAATTGAGGAGTAGACACATAATTTGAGGTAGAAAAAATAAACTGCTTAGCAACAAGATCAGGCATCTAATTGAGTCAGGCATTTATTTTTCAAAATGTGTTGCCACACCAGGCGTTAAAAGGGACTGGCCGTTTATTTGGGACTAGGCTTTTAAGTTTCAAGACATGCTTTGCTCCAGGGATATACAGTAAGAACCATTTTAATAGGACATTTCAAGCCTTGGTAATGTGTAAAAATGGATTAATGCGTGAAACCAAACAAGCTAGTGTTTAATAGATTTTGCCATCTCACTTTGCCACCAGAGACACCATCATGATTTGGGTTACATAAACAGGAAGTTCAATGTTGCCATGGAGACAATGAGTTTCCTGTGTGCTTCACACCTAAGCCTCAGAGTGGATGACTGGATGTGCAGACACATCTGAGATTGGTTCAGTGATTGAAATAGATCTGGCATTCTGCCCGTGGACTGTTGGAAAAACAGTCAGCCAATACGAGTGTGATAGGCAGTATTCAGAACAGGACGTAAGAATTGCTGTAAGTCAAGAAATATCAACTCTTAAATTGACATATTTATATGATCAGTGTGGAAAGAAGGGGGTGTTAACGGCTTCTAGTAAGTGCTGCTGCAGATACGGTTAATTAGTTAGGGTTAAATACAGCACAATAAAATCTCCCCATGACAAGAAACTGGCTGACATGAAGCCAGTTATCAGGATGAATGAATGGAGCAAAAACAAAATGGCAGCTCAGTTTTATCAGGCTACTATATTTCTTTGCATTTTGGTAAAACTGCACCAAGAGGAGTCATGCTGTACAGACAACAATCACCTATTTTTGAGGAAGCATTTAAACATGCTTATTATGAGATTATAAAATGTATGGATGATGGAGTATGACGCTTGTGTTTTCTTTAACACAGTGACTGAGAAAAACGGGCTGTATTAGGCTCAAACTTTCTCTTTTCATCCTTGTTTTTTAAAAAATGCAGGTAAACTGTGCTTTACCCTCTACTTGATCCCTGTCTTAAATCCAACAGTGTATAGGGACCATTCCATCTTCCTCTATCCCTCCAAAAATAATCCCTCATCCCTGATACCGAGTAATATATCGACTATTTCTTCCCTTTTCCCCTAACTGTCTTTCTTCCATTAATCCTCCGTTTCATCTGGTCCTGACTCTGGACTCTGGGGTGCTGTCAACAGTCCTCTGGCCTAGTTCTCAGAGCACCACCAGTCCACCCAGTCTGCCCAGCACTCTATTGAGAGCTCCACTCCACCACTCACTACAGTGGATGAGAAGCTTACTGTCTCCTCTCATTCTTTTGTTCCCTTTGTTTCCCCCACAGCAAGACAGAAAAACAGAGGAAATCCAGCAAGGGAGACAGAGGGAGACAGAGGGAGAGAGAGGACGGGTGGAGGCAGGCAGAGAGGGATGTAAGGATTAGCCCGATTTTTTGTTGTATAATCGAGCCAATTCACACGTTAAAAGAGAAATGCAAGAACCAAACAAAAGGGGCTAATTTCACAGTGCTTCATATGCATAATCGACTGGCTGGGAGTTTTGAAAAAGAGGATCACACTCATTTTTATCAAGGTTGGGGATAGATGTATAGCCCACAGAAAAGAAAATGCCACATATTATCTATATTCAGTTCTCCCAGAAAGAATGGTGCTTACTTTGTCTGCTCTGTAGTCAGCTGCACCATTACATTGAATCAGATTCACTTACTGTACAAAGGTAGAGCTTACTGTCCTGCTTTAACATACTGAAAGGGACTGAGTACTGACGTGTGTTAAACTGGGGCTCATCTTTTCCAACTTGGTCTTGTCTAAATAATTTATACTACCTACAAGACTACTGGACAATGCTAATTTGCAGTTATGCTCCAAAACAACAGTCCTGGCACTTGACTTTTAAGTTAAATTGATTACTTGAACCTGTAAAAATCTCCTCGATATTTAATATAAAATATCCATCTTGGTTTCACAGTTCTGTTACCTGTTATCATCTGGCTCATCAGTAAATGGTAGCAAATGATTCCTTACCCTTTGACCTATCTGTCTAGGGATGCATGATATTGGATTTTTTGCCAAAATCCAATATGCCCATATGTAACAACTCATTTGACCGATACCGGTATCAAAATATCTATTCATAGCCTTTATGTAGTGGAATTAACATCATATTATGCATGCATGCTCTTATTGTGATGGCCCATCAGCAGATGGAGACATAAAATATAATATTTTTCAATATATGTCATATTTATTCATTGTGCAAATTTAGAAAAAACATGTTAGCTGATTCTGATACCAATGACATGCCGATATTATTGTGCATCCCTGACAAAATTTATCCAAATACTTCCATATGTTTGTTTCTGTTGACAGATGAGACTATAGCTACAAAAATGACAGCCTTGGCTGATCTTTGATCATTTACATGAAAAGTTGCATAAAATTAAACCGTTATTCAAAACCTTTTATGGAGGAGGTTTAGTTAGACAGTGAGTGTACAAAATATCTGACTTTGTAGTGTTTAACCAATGTGGTACGCCACCCAGATTGATGCAACTTATCTCATTCTATGTTGGAATGTAATCTCATTACCTTTGTCGCTAATGCAGTAATGTAATGCGTTACTGCTCCTCAGGTCAGTAATCACATTACAGTTAATCAAGCAATTATGTCATTACTTGCCTTGCATACATTCTTAAATATCTGCATAATGATAGAAAAAAATCATCATATGTGACAACGACGGTGACGCCATTCAGTGCGCCTGTGGAGAGGCTCTTCAGCCTGGGCAGTCTGCTCGCTCCATAAATACATGGGTTGTCTGACAAACAATTTGAGGATCTCCTTCTCATGAGGTATATCCACTGCTTTAGTGATAAACACGTTAAATAAGCTGGACTAGTCTGCTATAAAGCCATGGTCTGCTGAACAAGTGACTCAAGTGAGTTTGTTTGACCCGTTAAATGCAGTTTATATACCATTTAAAGGTGTTTTTCCCCTTTGAAGTCTGTCACCTTTTAACCGGAGGGCCAGTTTGTTATATTATCTTATTTAGGACTATTGATATATTATCTTAAGGCAACAAATATTTGTAAAGACGGTGCTAACAAGGCCTGCTTCTTTTATATTGTCTTTATTTCATCTTTATTTTCCCGAGCCTTGTTTTGTGCTGATATGTGGACATATGGAAGGTTTAACGTTATATTGTAAACTGACAACTACATGTCAATGCATCTCAGGCAATGTTGCAGAGTACGGTCATGGTAATGTAATGAGTAGTGTAACTTATTACCTTCCTCATGGAGTAATTAAGAAAAATAATACATAACTTTTTTTTTTTTAAGTAAAATCCCCAACACTGCTCAATATCCTTAATGGCTAGTTTTCCCCCCTTAAATGCATATTAAATGTTGATGAATTTAGTGGAAGTGTTTCACCTCTGCTCTTGAACGCTGTGGGAAACAATCACCACTGGTTTCTTCTGACCATGACTACAATCTTCCCCGAACCTTAACCACGTAGTTTCACTTTCCTTACTTTAACCAGGCCTTCACCATAGAAGTGATTGATTACAACCACAGCTAAAGAGGAACAAACATGGTATAAATTACAACTTATTTGATATCAAGCTGTAAAATTTGTGAGTATTTGTGCATTATGCAGTATGAAAGATACGTGGAGTCATGATTTCCTCCACCATGCTGAGTAAAACACTTCTCCCAGCACATCGGCTGGGAAAAGGATCAGCATGCAGATGAGGAGACGGAGGCTGCCACGCTGCATAATTGATGAAGTGCAGCAGCTAATTCCAATCTAAACATAGTGATGAGGGGCAAAAGGAAACCATCTGTGTATTGTTGTGTCTCTGTGCAGCAAGGCCAGAGATCATAGACACCCTATCAGTGAAACATCTGCCCAATAGGATGTCTGCAACATGTTTTGGGCAAAAACAATACTCATGAGCGTCATGTAATATGGCAGACAGGGGTAGCCACGAATGTACACGCATTGAACACCTTACTTAGACTTTGCAAGGAGCAGCGTTGGGACACACCTCAATGTGACACATTATGTGGTTCCCAGTGAAAACCTGAATGCCTAGATCTTAACTTATCAGAAAAAAATGTGAGCACACATTAGCAAGTGCTAGGCTAATGGCCTGTCTCAGACAAACCTGAAACGGGCTTTTCAGACCTTTGTGGATAATTCAGCTGATGGTAAAAACCTCCTGAACAATGAACACTGAAGGCATTGTAATCAAGAGAAGTTTCAGCTGGTTGCAACCTGCACTAAATATCCCCAAATCTTGCAAGTTGCAACTTTGCAAAAGACTAATAAAATAGGTCAAAGTAGCAGGGGCCAAGATATCCTCATTTTGGTTCCTAGTATCTGAGTACTAAGCTCCAAAATCACTGTGTACTACACTACCCATAATGCTGCCTGCCTACTAAATTTTCCATGCCTCTACTTTGTAGCACAGATTTTCTGCTAAAATACTTCACATCCCAGTGGAGATAACCCTAATGACATCATCGTTTACTTTAGAAAGCTCCTCCAGAGCCACAGATGACAGTTTTCACAGCCTGAGTAGTGTTAACCAAGACAAGTAAACTGATTTCAGCTCTGTGAAGCTTTCAGACCAAAGCTATGTTTTATACATAAACATAAATATTCAGACATTAATCATGTAATGTAGAGAGAGATTTACACACAGCACAGACAGCACGCTGATAAAAGACAAGACCATGGCAGGGCCATCTACATTATATGTCACTGGACGATATATTCACGAGCAGCCATCAATCATCCAGGCTCTTAAAGGTATAAAGATGTCACTAAGCTTTTTCTTTCCTCTCCTTTGTTGGGCTGAAAGTCATTATTATCTGCACTGCTCCAATTCTGTGAAAGGGCTGTTGACGCAGGCTGAAGGTGTGTCCATCAGACCACTTAGTGTAAGTGACGGCAACTGTTACTGTGACCCTCAGCACTTAGAGAGATGATGTATGCAGAGATAAGGAGCAGAGGAACTTGACTTTGATAGCTGAGCCTGATGAAACCCAAACAAATGAGCCTTAGGGTTTCCTAAAATCTCAACACTGTAAGCAGATATGTTAAAAACCTATGAGGAAGTGCATCATTATTTGGGCCTGATTTAATAGTGGGTGCAAGAATTTGTGGCTTTAGAAGGGTTACACTTGACCTCCAGAATTAAACTGTGTTGTGGACTGGAATATTACAGTTTCATACCAGGAAGAATTCAAATCAAAAGGGAAAAAAATATGACAATAAATCTGCACTTATCAATATTTTATTTTGTAAATGGAACAAATGACTATGTGCAATATGAAACTGATTGTTTGTGGTGACAAACCCACAGAGAAATAACCATGATGAATTAACTCTGTGGTTCCCCCCCTTAGCTCTGTGCAGCATTTTAGCATCTTTCAGCTCAGTGTTTCAGTTTTACAACCTGCAACTGTTTTGGTTCAGTCTCACTGAACTTATGTTTGGGGGCGGCTGTGGTTCAGAGAACATCAGCGGTTCGATCAGCGGCTCCTCTAGTCCGCATGTTGAAGTATCCTTGAGCAAGATACTGAACCCTAAATTGCTCCTGATGATGCTTCCATTGGTGTGTGATATGACAAAAAGTAATTTTTAAACTCTCACTAAATCCTAAATGTAGTACATGTGGCAGTCCATCTGTGAAAAAAAAATCATGCTTCTCTGCCTCGTCATAGTGCTCCTAATGGCATTTGCAAGACAGACAAAAACAAAAAATCAGAGCCAAAGCATATCTTCACTCACTGCGGGTCAACTGTGGTCAAACTACAGTAGGTGGTGCTGATCGAGTATGAATCATTAAAACTGTTAAAACATTCCGTTTCTCACCCAAAATTGTGTCAGATATATTTTAGTCTACTGCTTAGTTGTAAAATAAGAAAGTTTGCTCAAGGCAGTGGACAACGCTTCGCTTTGGCTTGACCATTTTCAACATGGTGGCCAGGTGACAAACCTTTTCATTTTACAGCTAAACAGTACACAAAAATATGTTTCTGAAAACATCTGAGGTGAGTAATAGGCAATGCAGTAACATAATCTTGAGGCCTATATGATCAACACCTCCTAGTTTGACAGTTTGACTTCAGTTCACAAGCAGTGATCGACATGACTGACAGCTGCTCTTTCTGAAATGACCTGTGATTGGCCAAAGTCGACCGTCAAGGACTAGATTTTCTTAAGCCTAAAAACACAGCCAAGCGGAGGTGCAGAAGTCTAGCGTTTTCTCAGACATTTGAATTACAATATACTCATAGTTTATTATGGGATGTTTTCTCAGTGATGCCAAAATTAAACTGCCTACCTGAGCTTTCAGAAGTTACTAATACAGAATGATAAGGAACAGTAACCTGGCATCTGTCGCTATTTTGTGTAGTTTAGACTATAGGACAACTGATAATTGATTGACTGATACTGATATTTTAGTTTTTAAAAATCTGAGAATAATATCTCAGCCTATATGTCTTACATAAACACATAAGTCGAACACATCAAATGATTTTTTGAACTGGATTTCGTTACAGATTTGTCACTTGTCTGGTGAACAAACATGTAATAAGAGCACATTTTCTGAATTACCTCAGACATTTGTTAGCATTTCTGTACTGAACATTCCTTGTTACCTATCAGCCAACATTCATGCTAATATCTATAAATCTGCAATATGCTAACTGGCCAATATATCCACATGGCTTCTCTGTCAGGCTATAACTTGTACACTAATGTCTTTCTGCTGTGTGTTCAGAACAGTTTCCAAGGATGATTTCATATGAATTTACAGTTGCATAATGCCAAAATCTTGCTAATGTTGGGTTGTCCTTGGCTCCCGAGCAATGAATTGGAAGATGCAAATGCAAAGCAATTTAAAGGCATGACAGGAAGCAAGGCAGGGCTGCACAGCACTACAGTATGTTGTGAGGCTGAGGCTGTCAGTGCTGATGGAGAGGAGGGGCGGAGTTTCTTTATGGCTGAATGCAGATGCTGCATTGTAAATTTTCCACTCTGAATTTCTTCACAGCTGTACCATTCTACTCAATTCTGTAGCCTCTGGCACGGAGGAGGAAACAGGCATTGAATTTGTACTGATAAATAAACTAAATTAACTCTTGCTCAATCTGTTGTCTGAAATTAAAATCATGCAAGCCCCCACACACATGTAAGTACATAGAGAGTTAAATCAAACCTGTCTAAATGTAAGATGTGATATATAGAGCATGAAGAGAACTTTCTGTTTATTCAGTAGTTTCTTTTTGAAATGAACAAGAGAATATTGATTTGCCACATTCATTGTTATTCTCTGTCTCTGGCCTGTTCATAATGATCAGTGTGTTTTACAGTGAACAGCTGAGTGTGATGAGAAGGCTTTGACAGGCCTGACAAAGGGTTCAGTGAGAGAGGCTGTCTTGGCTGGCTCCCAGCAGCCTCCATGCCTCCCACGACCAGTCCCCCCCATTCATCTCCACCGGCCCTAACGAGCCCCGGGGCCCTAACAACCTCAGAGATTTTAACGAGTTCTAACGAGGGAGATGCTCCTTTACGTGTCCTGTGCTTCAGCTGGCACTTTGGCACCTTTTACTAAAGATACTGAACTAGATCTTTTTACATGGTTGTTTTTGCAAGGGAAAAGTTTCAAGGTCATCTGAATCATTAAAAAACAAAACCATGCATGTCAATGAGGTAATTTCCCTCAAGCTGCAAGACACACCAAACCTGTCCTCAAAGACCAGTTTCTCTACAAATTAGATTCCTTCTTCACCTTGTCTTATACTTTTCTAATCCAACGTTCACCTTCAAAATGAATTTGCTGTAGAAATTCTTTAGATACAAGGATGTTAGGGAATATCAGAGTCTAAATATCCTACGGGGCCAACGCTGCAGCCTTTAAGAAAGTGAAATGTCAAACCAAAGTCAGTTCATTTAAATGGTTGTTGCTGTAAAAAGTGTTTAGGGGGTTGAAGCAAATCTGTACAGAGTTTTCGCATATCACTTTTGGTTTTATTTGACTCAAAATTTTTGCAGTTGACCATGGCAAACCATCTTTGACAGAATAGAAAGCCAGAGTCAAAAAAGAGGTACAAGCTGCAACACAACACCTAGCTTTACATATAACCCCCTTCATTGGCAATGGACTGTTACAAACTGCTTTAAAAAAGAGACATAACTTTGCAGTCACTCATTGGACAGAAGTCAACGGTAGGATACCAATACTTATCATGAATAAACAAGTAATTATCCATTCAGCAAACAAGGTAACTGCCTCGTTGTGTCAGGCTAGTTCTAGTATGTTATCAGTTAGCTAACACGTTGCTGTCTAGCTCGCCAGCCATGGCATCTTGCAAACTAGCCATGCAAGAAGTCACTATATTACTGAGTGTCCGCCACCAGTAGGCTTACTTCACAAGGATGTGTTAATGACTGGTCCACTTTCTGGTCTGACTGGGCATCAAAATGGGTCTATGCTTCAACATTTGGCATAGACATGCTGGATGTTGTGACACATTATGACTTTATAAACAGCCAACATTTACTTAAAATCATGTTGGTCCTAATAAGGCTACAAAAAAATGATTTCAGTATTAAAAGATTGCAGAAATAGAGCAATCTTCCAACTGCACATGCACTGCAAGATATAGACAAAGATACACACAAATGTGTGTATAACAAGTCAGTTAAGCTAGTGGTTCCCAGCTGTCCAAAAGTGGGTTGCGGGATCATTCTGAATGCACCGCAAGTGACTAGCAGATGTGTCAAGTTTGTCAAAAACACACTACATTTTAAGGTGCAGTGAATTTGCAACACAGAGGTTTTATTTTGAAGTGCAGTTTCCTGCTGTAGAGTGAGTGACTAATGGACAGCTACTTGACAGAGAAGTATGATACTGAATGTATTAAACTATTGTGGGCCTTAAACTAACGTGAAATCTGGACCTCGTGGCTGGACCAGTTGGGAACCAATGGTTTACGCTAGCTTTACTTCCTAAGCTGTGATCTCAGATAAGCTGTTTTAGTAGCTGTTTTACCGTTTTAGAGAAACAGTCCTTTTCTATGAGAGATATTATGAAGTCACAATGAAAAATGAATGCCAGCTGAATTCTTTTTAACTGCTTTGGTTTCTGGTATTATGCATGATGGCTAACTGTCACTGTTATGGCTTACTGGGACACTTTGGGCGCTTTCACCTATAGTTTGGTAGACTTTGATGTGATTCTGGGATGAAGTTGCAACATTGTTGCGTTTTCTATTTGGTTCAGTTAAGTGTTCAAACCACATTTTGTCAAGCCCCCAAAACACTGTAAATAAATGTCACATGGTCACAACAGTCACTCTTCTATTGGACAAAATATCCAAGTGAAGCTTAACGACACTTCCTGGTCTCAGAAATAATGGAACAACACCAAATTTATGCAGTCTTTGGTTTCTAATTTTGCTTCGGTGTGTCTGTTGATCAAGCATTGTAGAAGAAGACGAACAATATGACCAGCTGACAAGACAGACAGTTGTCAAGCAGTTCATTCTTTGAATGAGACAAGTGGGACGGTACTGACGGAAAAGATACGCCTTGATGACAGAAAGGCACGATAATGTGTTGTCCTTATTACACAGAAAATGAGCAAAGTATGGTCATAAAAAGTTGTGTATAAGCATGTTTTTGGTTCACTTCCTATGTTTGGGTCAGATCATGTTCTCACCTAACATAAACAGAACTGTAGTGCACTTAGAAGTGAGCTGAGACCCATGTTTTATAGGTGGACGAAAGGTTGGTTGTTTGGTTTGCACCAAGGTCCAACTGACAGCTGTCACATCACCCCAAACAAACCGGACTATCCGATGAAATGCTTCAGGGTTCGTTTAAAACGAACCGAGCAGCTCAGATTTGACAGCAACCTTAAACAGAACACAGCCATTTTCAGTGTTATTAGTAACACCTGTACTCTTCCTATTATGACAAGTCAAAATATCTGTTGATATGATGGAGCTAAGGCTGCATGGACATACAGGAGCCGTGACAATGAGAGAACAGTCTCTTGTGTTTTTCTTCCTTCTTTCCACTGACACACATCCCGGTTTCTGTTTTATGACAGCATTACAGTGGGAAGTCCCTTGGACCACACAGACACAAACACAGCACAGATTGGACTAATGATATGCTTCCACAGAGCATCTTCAGTTCTGCAGCATGGCCCAGAGTCATAGGACATAATTGTCACGGGCCTTTAAAGGGCCGGACAACAATGGGCAGTCTCTGTGAGAATACTGGCCAGTTTACTTCCAGTTCTCCTGGTTTGTTGATGTTGTTGTTTTTCCAGCTTACTACTTTAATGAGGAGGTAAACAAGCCTCAGACACTGGTTCCACTGAGCTCCATCAATGTCCTTCCCCAGTACTGTTGGGATTTCTTCCCAAGTTGTATAAAAACATACAAAGTCATCATTTTTAAAACTGATTGCTAAATGAAGGCTTTCAGCGCATTACACATAGATTTTTGAGTCTCATTTTCAACATGCTGTTTTGATTAACTGTAAGTAAATGTAAATTAGTTCATTCTTTCAACAAGCTAATTGCAAACTCCAGAGTCATGTGAGAACCAGGGCAACTGTACTGCAGTTTAAGTTACGCATTGTTACACTGACACAAAATGTGACCTTAAAGGCGTGAATGTCAGGTGTTACTATGCAGTAAATCTGTAAAAATAGGTGCCACTCATCACCCAGATATTACCATTCCTATGAGGCATGGTAGCAGCTTTATATTTTGGATGTGTGTTGCAGCAGCAGGGGAAATGGGAAATCTCAAGATGGCAATCCTATGTAGAGGTGAAATGATTAGCTGACTGATCAAGTAGGAAAATCAACCACCAACCAGTCAAGTTGCAATAAAGAAGTTTGCAATATACATCCATGTCTGTACAGACTCATATGTAGCCATGATTGTAGACAATGCTTTAAATGATGCTACAAAGAAGCTACAAATTTGAAAACATGGATCCTTAACACACATCTTCAACTAGTGCTGGGTTGAAAAAATCGATCCGCCGATTTTAAATCGATTCTCATTTTAATTTCAAAAAATCGATTCGCACGTCCAAAGATCGATTTTTATACATATACATATTTTTTCTTTATATTTTTTCCTGGGTGAACTTTAACCCCACTAGTGACGTGATTCGCGCAGGTGCGGTGTGAAGATACTGCGAGTACTCATAACAACATGGCGTCGGACGGTAGCAGTGAAGTCAGCCGACCTCCAGATTTGAAAAGGCCAGAGTCGGTCAAAGCGGATATCTGGAACTATTTCGGGTTTAGAAATGACGAGGCAAAAAAGGAGCTTGACAAGAGCAAAGCAATTTGCAAGATATGCCAGATGGAGGTAAAGTTTTGCGGAAACACGACCAACCTCAGGAACCACATGCAGCGACACCACCAAGACATCATGTCCAAGCCCACCGGACCGCAACAGAAAAAACTTAAGGAAGCTCTACAACTACCAGCTAGCTCTCCACGCGCTAACAAAATAACTGAGGCGATTGCGGGCTTCATTTGCAATGCTATGGTCCCGTATTCCGTTGTTGAAAACCCGGGCTTCAGGCGGCTCATCAAGGTATGTGAACCGCACTACGTTGTGGTGACACGCAAACGCATGGCTGAACAGGTTATCCCAAACATGTACGATGTAGTAAAAGAAGGAGTGAAAAGCAAGCTGCAGTCAGCTGAGAGATTGGGCATCACTAGTGACACATGGACGTCCGTGGCTACGCAATCTTACATGAGTGTGACAGCACACTACATCGATGAGGAATGGAGCCTCATCTCAAACGTGCTACAGACCACAGAGGTCACGGTTGACCATCGCTCTGTCAGTCTCGCTGACATGTTGACGAAGGCTTTAGAGGAATGGGGGCTGATGAACAAAGACCCAGTCATGGTGACCGACAACGCGGCAAATATCGTCCGTGCAGTTCATGTGATGGGGCTAACACACATCGGCTGCTTTGCACACATCATCAACCTGGCCTCACAAGCAGGTCTGAAGCTTCCGATGATCGCACGCCTACTTGGGAGAGTGAGGCAAATCGCATCGTTTTTTCACCGCAGTACGACAGCCAGCCGCGTCCTCAAAGAAAAGCAGAAGCAACTACAGCTGAAGAATCACAAGCTCACAATCGATGTCGTGACCCGGTGGAATAGTGCGCTGGATATGCTAGAACGCTTTCTTGAGCAGCAACCCGCAATCTCTGCCGCTCTGCTCGCACCCGAAGTCCGCAGAAATGAAACTGATCTGTGCACTCTGAAAGAGGAAGACATCACGAATGCAGAAGATGTGGTCAGAGCTCTGAAGCCAATGAAGGCAGCCACTCAAGTCATGTCAGAGGAGAAGTCACCAACTCTCTCAGTGATCGCACCCCTGCATGCCCTGCTGCTGAAGGAGATGACCAGCCTCCCGGAGGACTCCAGACTTGTTAAGGACATGAAGGATAAAATCAAGGAAAACCTGAGCACAAGGTAGGCCTATGCTCTGTTTGTGTGTGTGAGAGTGAGTGAGTGAGTGTGTGTGAGAGTGAGTAAGTGTGTGTGAGAGTGAGTGAGAGAGTATAGTTAACTGTCTACTGTATATTAAAGAAAAAAAATTAAAGGAAGCATCTATCATCCTCCTGTGATGATATACATTTATTTAAATGTGTGACATTTAAATTTCAGGTATGTGAACCAGAAGGACATGCTGCATATCGCCTCAGCTGTCGATCCACGCTTCAAGGCTCTGCCATTCTTGACTGAGGAGGAGCGAGAGAGCACCTTCTCCAGACTCCAGACTGAAGTAGTGGATGGGATGGAGGAAGAAGCATCTGATGTAAGTAATAAAAACCCTGTGGAAAAAATCCAAGCAAATCGTAGTAGCCTGCCTTCCTTGTTCTTAATCTCACACACAAACACCCAAAAGCTGTTGCTGTTTAATACAAATGTACTTTTATTTTAATTTTGTCATGGCCATTTGGTCCACAAATAGCTGTGAAGTAATTTATGTATGAACAATAACAAAGGGATTCAGCCAGTGTAAATGTAAACAAAGTGCTGCTTACTGGCTAAGTAATCAAACTATCAAATAAACATCAGAGTTACAGTAGAAAACATAAGTGTCTCACACTTTTTCTTTCAGACCACATCTCAGTAAATCTTTAGAAGTATAAGACATTCAATTGCCTTCAAAGTGCAAATGTAAACTGGACATTTTAAACATGAACTGTAAAACTGTCTAAAAGTCACATCAAAGCTTTAGTGCACTGCATTAGAAATAGAAAGGCATCTCGCCTAGCTACAATAATACACATGCCTCTCTCTTCTCTCTCACACAGCAAGATGATGCTGACATCACTGATGAAGCTGTAATGAAGCCACAGGTGGAACCCCAACCCCCTACACCAAAGGAATCCAGTGCCTTGGAGTCTCTCCTTGGGGAAGCCTACAGTCCAAGAGAGGAGGGAGAAGCACCAAAATCTCAAGCAGAAAAGGCAGCAGACGAGATCAAAAGGTACAGGTCAAGGAGACCTGCGGGACTGCAGGACAATCCTCTGGCCTGGTGGAGGGAGAATGACACAGACTTTCCTCTCTTGGCTCGCATGGCAAAGAGATACCTCTGTGTTCCCGGGACCAGTATTGCATCTGAGAGGGTTTTTTCAACCGCAGGTGATATAGTTACGGCAAAGAGGAGCTGCCTTACCCCAGAGCACGTGAATGAACTCCTTTTCATGAATAAGAATCTTGTAATTCCCAAGTGCTAGGCTAGCACAGTTATGACAGTTTACACTCACAGATTGTCCAGTTTGTTTTTTGTTTGCACTTAAATAGGCAGTGCCTTTCTATTTCTAATGCAGTGCACTAAAGCTTTGATGTGACTTTTAGACAGTCCAGTTTACATGTTTGCACTTTGAAAGCAATTGAATGTCTTGTACTTCTAAAGATTTACTGTGAGATTTACTCTAAAGAAAAACTGTGAGGCACTTATGTTTTCTAAGGTACCCTGCTACCTCTGATGTTTATTGTTTACATTAGTTTGATCACTTAGCCAGTAAGCAGCAGCACTTTGTTTACATTTACATTGAATCTTTTTATTTTTTGTACATATTGATAAATGACTTCACAGCTGTTTGTGGACAAAATGGCCAAATTAAAGGTACATTTGAATTTAACAGCAACAGCTTTTGGGTGAATTCTTAATGTCATATTTTTAATAATGCACCAGTAATTCTGCCCTACATCATGTTTGTAAAATGCTTGTCTATCAACATTCTGGGAGGGGGATTGGTCCTTGCCATTTTCACCAGTCTTATAGCCATCATTAACTACCAATACTTAATTAATTTGCTGCCAAATGTCAATATAAAACTATTATTAATATGTTGCAACTAGACAATCAGGTAACAGCTCAAAAAACGGTTTTAATAACACTAACCTGAATCGAGATCGGATCGGATCGAATCGAATCGAATCGAATCGAAATAATCGATTCTGAATCTCAAGAATCGGAATCGAATCGATTCTTGAAATTTGAATCGATACCCAGCCCTATCTTCAACCTGGCAGCACAGAAGATCTATACAGTCAGCACAGTTTCAAGGTAGACACCCAAGATTAGAGTCACCAATTTAGTATCCGAACAAATGTCTCCCCTTCTGTTCTCGAGTTACGGTGTTACAAAATAGTCAGAAAAGGATTTTTGCAGAACAACATGATGTCACAGTGAAATTAATCCATAACCTTTGGGATTTAAAATGTCATCACTTCATTGTATCTTATTAGATATTTGTGTGAAATTTTGTCATACTTGGCATACGAACCCTTGAGTAATGGCCATAGACTGTAAAAATAATGGACGTAGCTACTGTGACATCAGCTGTTGGTTTGTGGAGTTTTGAAACCTCAAATCAGCGTGATGGCTGTTGCCATCTTGGTTTTTTGGAGCCAGAAGTGACTGTATTTGGGTGAGAGGTTGGAACTGTGAAGGAGTGAGGCGTCATTCTGACTGAGACCAAGGACATTATCGGCAGAAAGGCTGTCACTCAAAGTGGCCCACCCTTAATTATGCATAACTTCAAGCCTTTATAAAATGTAAATAGGTGATTTATATAAAAAAATCACCCCATACAGTTGTAGTGGAGGGGAAACCAAAAACTATTTTAAACTTGTTAATTTCTGCTGTAAAGTTGAGCATTTTAACATGAGGTCTGTGGGGACTGACTGGCTTCTGGAGCCAGCTTCAAGTGGACGTTAAAAGAACTGCTGTTTTTGGAATTTCCATGTTGGCTTCATTTTTAGATCTCCAAGGTTGTCATGTGGTTATGGCCAAAAACTTGTTTTGTGAGGTCACAGTGACTTTTGACCACAAAATTCTAATCACGTCATCCTTGAGTTCAAGTGGCCGTTTGTGCCAAATTGAATGAAATTTTCGCCAGGCATTCCTGTCATATGGCATTCACGAGAATGAGATGGATGCAAGGTCACAGTGACCTTGACTTTTGACCACCAAATTGTAATGTGTTCATTTTTGAGTCAGACTAAAGGTGTGTGCCAAATTTGAGTAAATTTCCTCAAGACGTTCATGAGATATCGCGTTCACGAGAATGGGACAGCCTAATGCAATGACACTGCTAACCTGCCTGTCAGGGTTTGAGAGGATCTGCAAAGAAAAATAAAAATAAAAAACTGCACAAACAGGTGTGCTAAACTGGTAGAGACACACCTGATGGGCAGATTACAATGTCAGTATGACATAAATATCATCATCTGCCCACGTCTGCGAGGGTCCACCCTAACGGCTCACATTCATCCATCCACTCTTTACAGGGTTGCTGGGGCCCGGAGTCAATCCCAGCTGACACTGGATGAGAGGTGGGGTACACCCTAGACAAGAAGCCAGCCAATCATAAAGCTGACACATAAAGACAATCAACTAATCATTCTCACATGCATCCCAAAATTTAAGACAGACTGTACACATTGGCTAAACTGCCAAATGTACATGTGTGAACACATCTGCTTATGCAGACACCTGAAGAAGTAATACAGAACCACATGCTGTGTTCATGTCTATTGGCGTTTATCCAGCCCTAAAGAAAGCTTTAAGAGAGCTTAAAGAGAGCTTGTTGCCAGTGGGGTTTGTGGTCTGAATATAGACTGTATGTAAATGAATTTTTGGCAGGAAATGATGGGCTGTAGAGGGGTATGACATGCAACAAAGGTCCCCTGCTGGAATCGAAGCAGGGACTTCCCAGGCGTATGGTAGCAGTCTTAACCACTCATCACCAGGACATCTCGGCACCAACATTTTAATGGAATTTGTTATTTATTTTTATTCTCTTAGTTTAAATATTTTTCTGGAACTGAACTTGTTATATACAGAAAGTTGTGCTACAGGGCAGTCACCTTCATGAGAGCACTGTTACATGGCTGTGGGAACACTAACCCACATGCATGTGAGTGTGTGTGTATGCTTTATGTGAAGTATGGTCAGGGCCAGAGCATATAAGCAAAGCAGATGTGTCTGACCAACACAAGTCCCACACTCTTCCTGGTTCCCACCATAACTGAGCTGAGGACTTTGCGGAGGCATCTCTGCACAACTGAAGATAAAAGGAGCCTAGATTTGAAACAAAAGTATTAATATTGAAACTTTCAGTTTCTGGGAAATCCTCTCAGTCTGCTGACACTATTCTCATGCTTCTCATTTTGAAACTAGGGCTGCAACTAATTTTAATTTAGTCATTATTCTAGACCATAAATATGAAATCACAAGTTCTCAGAGCTAAAAATAAGGTCCTCAAAACTCTGTACTTAGTCTGACCAACAAACTACAAATTCAAATGAATCCATCCATCAATTTTCTAACCGCTTATCCTCTTGAGGGTCACGAGGGGGCTGGAGCCTATCCCAGCTGACACTGGGCATCCACATGTCACATCCACACCTACAACCAATTTAGAGTCACCAATTAACCTATCCCCAATCTGCATGTCTTTGGACTGTGGGAGGAAGCCGGAGTACCTGGAGAAAACCCACGCTGGCATGGGGAGAACATGTCCCACTCCGCACAGAAGGGCTCCCATGCCCGGGATTGAACCAGGAACCCTCTTGCTGTGAGGCGACAGTGCTCACCGCAGCCCCAAATGGATTCAATTAACAATAATATGAAATGCATAGCATAACTTTAAGCACAACTTCAAGGCATAATAACAAGAATGTGAGAATATTCTTCATACTACATTATGGAGGAAAACATATACTGTCTGTACGAATACAAGTGTACGCATGGTTACAATATCTGTAGTAGAGGAACCATGCAAAAGTGTGTATACCTGTTTGATAAAAGTTGGTAAATGCAGTAACAGCTGTATTTTTACTACATATGATCAGCTAAATATGACTTGTGTTTTAGATTTCAACTGATGCTGCATGTACAAATCTGTGGCTGTATATTTGAGTATATAAGTGGGATTATAAATTTGCTACTTAACTGCAATAGAACTGATTTGTATTTGCATGTGTTTGTACTACATTTTTAAGGTCAATACTGATGAGGATCGATATATGAGAGTTTAAAAACGCTTTTCTGATCTTCTACTTTCTCATAACACAAACACATTAACATGAAAAATAAGAGTGATGCTGGAGTTTTAAACATCTGAGACAAAGCATGGTATATTTTATGTGTATATATTGATATTTCACACAACAATTCAAGACTAAAGCACAAATGCAATATTATGCGGATAAAAGTACATGACTAACATGATGGAAACACACGTAAAAGCCTTAAAGAACCTTTTATTCCTGTTTCTTAAAGGAGCATTAAATCACATCCTTTTTTATTCTATCCTGCTGCAACTGTCAGCAAAATATTACATGTACCCCGTAATCACTGGTCCATATAGCCGGCTGACCGTGAACATGACCTCTGCGTCTCATCATATTACTCCTCTGTGACCTGTGTGTGTGCCTGGGTGTGTGTGTGTAATTCACTAGAAAGTTTCGAGACATAGCCTCCAGGGATACACATTGGCAGACGACAACATAATGCTCTTACACACACACACACACACACACACACACACACACACACACACACACACACACACACACACACAAATACACACAATTTACTCTATGAGCATATGGGAAGGTTTCATACTGAACTGTATATTTCTAATAGCAAACATCCTCATTTTTAAACACAGAAGGATGAATTGAATCACCAAACTGCAGCACTTACTTCATGACTGAAGTTGACAGCTCTTACTGTACATCATTATTTGACAATTATCAGGTCTATGAAACACAAACGAGGCCTTTTGCATACAGCATGCAAACACATAAAGCTCACACACAAGGAGTGGCTGGTTTACTTTGGGTGGAGGATCTGCTGAGGACAGAAAGAGGAAGGGAGGACCCCGGGAGGAGCAGGAGGAGGAAGAGGAAGATGATGGGGAAAGAGGAAGAAAAAGTGCTTTCTAAACAGCATGAATTCAACCTGCTGACACTGGCAGAGAGCAGAATTTAGCTTGGCTCCTGTCGTAAACCTGAGCCTGCATGACACCTAAAACCACCAAGTACAGTATCAGGTCAGCAGCTAAAGATGAAACCATATAATGAAGCTGGAATAGCAGGGTGGCACACTGGCTACAGAGGCTGTACACAGACTGAAGGCAAAGGTACAATTCTAGCTGCATGCGTCAAGGATGTTGCATTAGCTGGTTGAACCTGCATCCCACTTAAAGGCAAAAATAGTCTCAGCTTTAGTGTATATTGATAATACTGCTGGATCTTCTAAAATGCAGGTGTCTTTGTATCTTCACAGGAAGCAGCATAAATCTGTCAGATTGCCTCAAGTGTTGTCAGTGACAGTCAGCATCGGCTGGGCTGAAGACTTCAACTTTAAACATGAAAAAAATCTACGGGTATGGAGTTAGGTAGAAGTCAGCTCACCAGACCTCTGTAGCTTCTTATCTCTACTGGGGAAGCTCAAGGCTACATTAGCCACTACACACCGAAATCTAGAAACTACTGGCCATCAAGTTGCATTGTGGGTAACATATGTGCAAGGTTTTGACAGGGAAGAAGAATGTGTGGAATGCTAAATCACTGGAACACTCTTTGAAGATACCCACACAGAAAAGGACATCATGAAAGTAATAACTAAGGCCCTGTTTAGATCTCATATTAATGTATGTTTTGGGTGATTCAATAACAAGCGGACAGTGCTAAGTACAAGTTTAAACAAGTCTGGGATGCACTGGAACACATTTCTTTTCTAGTGTTGACACTAATGTATCCTGATGCATTCCTGACAAGGACTCCATCATCGGTGCACATAGTGGCTGTTTTGGTGACAACACACTAATGCTCTCAAGCTTACCCATTTTATGTTGAGTTGGATGAAGTGTTGCATATGGTCGCAGTGATATACTGGTTTTAAGGTACCATGATATAAAAGTTGAAAGTTATACTGTGTACATTTGGTTCTCTATGATATTGAAGTCATTCTGACAGATAATAATATAAATTCTGTAATACTGTGAAACCGCAAAATTTTCGGAGGTAATTATCATAGTGAAAATCTCATACCGTTGCAACCCAAGTGTTGCATGACCATCCATCTTCTTACCCTATGAGAGGTGACATGTCACATTCTGCTGACAAAAATATCTCCAGCTGTATTGACAACCACTAATGTGACTAGCAAACATGCTACAGAGCAGCTAGAGAAAGTGTGAATGTAATAACTGTGCACAAGGCAGTCACATGATCTGAACACAAGTGGTCAGCTGGGGATGCATGATTAGCACAGGAGTGACCGGCGATGTGTCGGCTTGTCCACTTGTCATTGGATCACCCAAAACAGGTGTTTATACCAGGTATAAAAAGGGCTTTAGACACAAATGTAGCATGCTATCTTTTTTTTCAGACCTTCATACCATCCTGACATTTCACCAGGTTATACGGTATATGACAGTATCTGTGTGCGGTGCCCGCTGTGCCATCATTCCCCACCCTGAAAGCTAAGTTTGCTATATTCCACAGGCTCTCTTAGCTTTTTCAGTCTAATAAATAAACAAAATAAACATTCGTAAACCTATTTTCCTTATTATATTGAAGAATACAACTGCACACCTTCTGAATTCAAGTTATTCTCTATCTCCAAACCAAGAATGGCTTAACTGCCTTGTTACCTCATTGTAAATGAGCACTTCATTTAAACTCAACATAAGCAAAATAAAACTAATTTGCATAAAATGCACATATTACATTTTTACATACAACTTTTTAAATCAATCCTCCAACTACATGGAAACTGAAACTAAGACTTACAGTTTAATAACAGTTTGAATGATGTTTGACTTCTTCAATATGATAGATATGTGAACATTCACACCACAAATTTGTTACTGGCATACAGCAACCGAGCAACTCCACATGTTCTGCATCCCTCTGTGGCCTTCACACGTACATAGTGCACTTGAACATGGATCTTTTGCAACAGCTGGGGCAGAAAGCATGCATTGGGATTTTAAAGATGTCTCCCCTGCAGTTACTGTGTTATTGCTCAAGTCTTGCATCCACTCAATAACCAAAGCTGTCAAAACCAGCCTGTTTCAGAGAACCAGTGAAGAAAAAACTATTAATCCATTTGTTCCTTCTGACAAATGGCTTCTTCTTTGTAAACATTGATTAAAGCGACATTGTTTCCTGTTGAGTCAAAGGGAGTTTGAGGGCTGATGACTCAATGATTCTCATCCACTCACTGACATTCATTCAGTGCCTCCTTGGGGACTGAAGAATTCAGGTTGTAGTGACCCATATATATCAGAGTGAGCTGGATAACATAAACAAGAGGACCATTAGACACCAAATAAATAATATATGAAGACAGAGACAGTGTAAGAAAAGGGAAGGCAGGGAGATGCCTTTGAGGTGGTAGTCCTTGACCACCAAATCCCCAATTTTATTCTGTATTGTTTGGGTTTGAGCATCAGTGCCTGAGAGAACAGGAGAACTACAAGAGAGGTAAAGATAAATAAATGTAATTAAAATAAATGTTGATTATGAAGTGTGATGTCAGTATTGAAGCTTTGCTGATACTGTTCTTCATGTTCTTGCATATGAATTACATTTAAAGGTGCAGAATTATTTTGAGAAGGCCTGGCCATGACAATGCTAATTCTAGGAAAGTCAAAGTGTCATCTGAAACCACAGCTTTCTTTAAACTACAGTGTGACACCATGCTGCTTTGTCACCCAGGGGGCAGTTAAGCAGTGTCTCCATTCAAAATCTATATAAAACACTACTACTGCCAAGAATAAACCATTTTTGTTGGTTATGGGGTTATTTGACAAGAAGCAATTGAGACATTACTTACTGGCCCAATAAAAAAAGATGCTGAAACAACAGTACCACGATACCTCTCACTTTGTACCAATCCTGTACTCTGTAAAGCAGCCAGTACAGATGCTGTGTCATAGGTGCTGATGTTGCTATGCAACCAACCCGAATGGTTTTCAGAGGGTAGAACATTTTTACAAGTCTGTTATCATCTCAAAATGGTTGTAGTTGGCAGAATAATGATTTTCCATTAGCAGGAACGCTTAAAACTGCCTTGATTTATGATCTGCATGGTTGGTGCATCCCATTATACAGCTCTCAGAAGAATCTCCTCCAAAGTACAGATGAATGGCCTGTGTAGCTGGATCCGCTAATGCTCCATCATAGGATAATCAATGCTAAATATTGTCATCACTGCCATGTCTACAGTCCAGGCAGTGTAGTCAATAAGCGTGACGCCCATGTTACCTGCCATTCATTTAGACTCCATTTAGTCATTTTAATGTTTTTTTACTTTGTTGGAAAACTGCAGACGATTCCCTTCACAGTTTTCTAGAGCCTAAGGTGATGTCATAAAGCCGCTTCCTTCGTCCCAACCATGTTTAGTTTACTATCACTTAACACAAGAAAAAACAGCAAATCCCCGACAACAATTTAGACTCTGGGACTAATGGAAGTTTGACATTTTTTCTTGAAAACATACTTCAAGGATTAACTGGTAATCAGAATAGTTGCTGATTCATTTTCTGCTCATCAGCTTATCAATTAATCGATGAAGAATTGCAGCTCTAATTTCCTCACTTGACAAAGACAACCTGAGTGTTTGGTATTAATATTGGATAGTAGTGGCTTAAATATAACAATTATCAAATGACAGAAATCCTAAATCCAGAGAAAAAAATCTTATTGCTTGTTTTTTTTCAGTGAAAGGTTCACTTGCACCCTACATATAGTAATCTGTCAGTTTTAAAAGAGCATAATAAAAGTGAGGCTCAAAAAGTGTCAAAAATACTGCCCATAACACAGTGAGACCTGTTAGACCTGAACTCTTTAATTCTTTGCATATTTCCTTGTATGCCTTATTTGGTCTGACCCCTGCTCTCATGGATCATGTTATAAAGTCGATTAAGACCCAACTTTGGATTCTGATATGCTAAAATACATACACTGTGGTGGTTAATACTGCATCTGATTACTCTGAATGTGCACTTGACCTATCTGACCTTAAAGGCTCAATGTTCACTTTGGGGTTACTTAGGAGGCTTTCACATCAGGGACCAGGGCCCTGATCCAATCACACTTGAACACAAAGTCCAGTTTGATTGATTACTATGAACAATGTGCACCATACCTGGGCACAGCACTTTGATCCATTTCCGGGTCCAATTACAAAGGCAGTTTTGAGTGTGTAATGTGTACTCTGGTCTGGTTCACATCAGGTGTGAAAACCAAATATACCAAAACATTAAAGTTGACTTCTATTTAATGTGAGTATCAGTTGGTAGGTGGATTTGCAAAGGCAATGCCACCAGTCTCTGAAATCTGCATGTACACGCAGCATGTGCTGATCTAGTGATAAAGTAGGAAGGCAGGTGAGAGGGTCGTCCTTGACATTGTCACCAAAACATAAAGCATAGTAGGCATAATGCAAAAGTCGACACCATTGTATGGCCTCGGGATCTTGTGATGCCACTCTTTTCTATGTGCAAGCTGAGCAGTGGTGGGATGGTGGGGTAATCATGCTCAGGCTTACTTTTAAAAAAAGTGTTATTCAGCCTGTAAAAACAGTCGTACAGTGTCCTCTTTGGCTGCAGAGGGCTCTTTCTAATGTTTGGAAAAAATGATTAATATTATATAATAAAAATTATCTTGGCTTTGGCTTGTAGACTTTACACTTTGAACACAAAGCCTGTAATACAAACTGGGGTGGTAGAGTCTAAAAAGATGAGGGCATTAACAGGCAGGGATGGTCCAACTAAAGATGTTATCGGAATGCATGATGGGAAATGTAGGATCCAGTGTTTTTGGAGCTGAACCAACAGTAGCAACTGAGAGTCAGTCATCTCAGCCTCTGCTGCTTCAATTTTGACCATTGACCAGTCAGTCCCCAAACTTTATGGGGGCAAAATAATGAATCACTGGAATGCCCCTTTAAATTGCCCACAGACATTCTCATGTCTTTATTCAGTCATTTCACTATGCACGTGTGATGTGACATGCTAAGCTGAATTGAACTGAACTGAAATTAGTGTATTCATTCCTTTTTATGTAAATACTCTTTGATGCATGTATTGTGTGTTGAATTAGTACTGACTTGATATCCAGGATCATACTTGTATGTCTATTTCTACTACTCCCATATCATGTTACTGCATAACAGAAAGCCAATAATCTCTCCTTGTGGCACAATAAGAGTGCAGCTCTGGCCATGACCTCTACCATTTGGGGTCATATGGATGGTAATATAATGCGCAGACTTGGTATGAGAACAGCATTGTCTTTGATATTTAGAATGGAAGAGACAAAGAGTGAGGGAAGACGTGGAATGACAAGCAGACAGAGAGGCATGCGGAGCTGCATGGGCGTCTGACCGGCAGACATATTGACAGAGACTGTATCATGGAGCGTTTGATGGACGCTTTCATCCAAAGCATCTCACAGCAGCACGAGTGAAACAGTGCATTTAGCATGGGTGGGTACTGAACCATTAAAGCCCGGCAGTAGCCGCTGTTAATGCCATGCTGGAGCCATCAAGCTGCAGAACCACAGACTGACAGACAGACCGATGGAACAGACAGACAGACAGAAAGGCAGGGAGGCTGAGTGTCTGACGGCTGCGCGGCTTCTCACGCCTTCATGTTTTCCTGCCAGATCAGCCTGACAGAAAATCAATGACGCTGCACTCTCATGGAGACGCACAGTAACCACTGAAAAAGGCGAGAACGAAAAGCTGAATATGCAGCAGTCATGTCTGTAGCCTATGGTTTCGCATACAGAGGCTTAACGACGTTGGTGGTGATGATGATGAAGCATCATGTAATTACCCACCCAGGTCCACATGTGTGTGTGTAACGGAATGTGTCAAAGCTGTTGCCTAACCGGCGTATGGGTCTATTATCGGACACAAAAACTGATTCCATTTTAGAGGCCTCTCTAATGTGCCCTATAAACCCACCGAGGTGAATGGAGGTCCTGGTTAATTTAGGCAACGGCCACTTACACTGAGCTCCCCTTATACCAAAGCGCTGTTACATGTAGGCTATCCAAATTGGCACACATTACAAATTATGTGCGTATCATTGAAAAATGTGCCAGGCGCATTGATAAACCTTTGTGAAAACAGCAGACTAACTGTTCTGTGAGTGTAGCAGTGCTGTTTTTGCAGGGGAAATGGGGGTGAGCATCACGTCAAGCATGTCCGATAACGGATGCATTGACGTTTACATGCGCAGGCAATATTCTGGAGACAGGGGAGGAGGGGGGAGGTGGGTTTCGCACCAACAACCCACCAACAACCCGCATCCTTGTCAGTAAAACGATGGAATCACTCTCTATCTTAATATTAAAAAGCTCCAACCACAGTCAGTTCATTTGGCGAGGTGTGTGTCCAGATATTCTATTTGAAATCGAGACAGCAGCTTCAATATAATAAGGCTGTCCATTCTCAGGGAGGAAGCACATGTGTGTAACCACGATCACAGATCCAGTGAATAGCAAAAGCAAGCTTTTATTTACCTTCATGTCGTTGACAATCGCCTGGAATAGACCCCCGAGGGCCCCGCATTCCTTCTCCACGGTCTCCATGTTTGCCAAATCCACCATTCACCGGAATTTGCAAGCGCGCACCAACTGCGCGCTACCAACACTCAGCAGGAAAAAATGCAAAATGTATTTCCACAAAATCACGACCGGGCTCTCCGGTTTCTCCTTCAAACCGGGAGACCGACAGTAACAGAGGGATGCAGCAAGAACAGGAGGAGGAGGGAGGTGAAAAAAAGGAAAAGATGCCGAAAGAAATGGCTTGCGCTGCGGTCTCTTCCAAGCGAACGGGAGATGGGTTGTGAGAGAGGAAAGATGGTCTCTCTCTCTTTCTCTGTCTCTGTCTGTCTGTCTCTCTCTCCCCGGCTCTGGGTCAGTCAGGCGGTGAGACGTTCAGATGGTACCGGGACGACCGCTCATCTTGGCGCAGCCAGCGCTACGCGGAGTCGGTGGGGACGCATGTGAAGGCAGCGGAGAACCGGAGCGGTGGATCGCCGTGTGTATGTGTGTATGTCAGGGTCTGTGTCTGTGCGTTCGTGCATGCATGTGCGCGTAGGTAAAGGCAGTCTGTGATTGGTGCAGAGGTGGTGGGCTCAGCGGTGCGGAGAGAGCAGCCAGTAATACGATCCATGCAACTGCAAAGGAGTCAAAAAAAGGAGGCTGGACCACTCTGGACGGCCTGTCACATGGCCACACGCACACACAGACACACATGCATACACACACACACACTGTAGACCACCAGTAAAAATTTAGCAGGGGTAAATGTCAAATACATTCAGCTACCAGAGGAGTGTGTGCATGTGTGTAGGAATGTGTCCTGATGACCCTGATTCATGTTTTTAAATATTAACCTCATAAGCTTTCAGTCACCTATGAGGACTGTTATTTGAGAATACTATTATATGATCCTTATATAAAAATGTAGTGGGACTAATTTCCTATAATCCACTTGGCTTATTGATTTGGAAAAATTAGCTCAATAAAAGTATGACAGCCAGTTGTAATGCAACACAGTAAACTAGAGAGACACGAATTTCTGGTGTTGATTACAACTTCACAATCTCACACTATGTAGAGGTATTTTAACTCTGGTTTGACTAAAATCAGTTCAGATTAAAGCTGGGGCAGGAGTAATGTTATTGAATTGCCAGGTTGCCAGCACTGCATTTGCTCAGCCTCTCCTTGCCCCACTCTCTTTGTTTATCAGACCACAAATGAAACAAGAATTAGCTAGCTATCCACCCCACAGTCCCCTCGCCTCACTCCCTGCCGCTGTTGACTGCTTCTCTGGGAACAGAGCGGGCAGCAGCTCTGGAGCTTCAGTTGGCAGCTGTAGCGGCTTGAAGTCAGCCAGGGTGAACCCCCCAGCACTGGGTCAGTGGGCTGGTGGCCAGCAGTGCCAGGTCTAACTTGTGTAACAGCAGCAACACAAAGTTTGCTGATCTGGTTGGGAGTCAGGGCTGTGTTAGCAACATCTTCTCTCCATCTCTGAAACACTTTGCCGATATTGACACGTTGTGTTTCGTTTATTGTCAGACTCTCTTTTAGGCACTTTTTTTGATAAGTCTCAGTCTGTCTAAATTTTTTGGGTGGCTTTGCAGTGTAGGTGGATGTTGCTAATGCTGGAAAAGCATGACTCTACTGCACGGAGTCAAGCTTTCACCATCTGAAGAGATGTGCATGTGCATCTCCATCTGCATTTCTCGAACAGCGAATGGGAAAGCACTCTCTCTGTGATTGGCCAAAGTCTGCTGTAACATAAAAAACACAGCGAGGACGTGCAGATGTCTACTGATCTCTCAGTCCACTTGATTTAAAGTATGCTCAGAGTTTTTTGTGGGATTTTTGCCCAGTGAGGCAAAGTGTTGAAGTTTCTATTGTGTCACCATGATTTTTAACTCAGAACCTGACTTTTCATTATATCATGAAATGTAACAACAGCACACACATATCTTTGGATATCAATTTATTTTCCATTACTTACATAAATTTGAACTCTACATTGGGCATTTTGACATCATAACTTTTGAATCAGCTGGCATGTCACACCAAGGTTCTCTTGACTCGCTTTAACCATATAGAAATGACTTTTTTCACAGCTTACATATTGTCCTTGGTTTCGTCAAAACTATAGTAGTAGCACAAAGGTCTTGTATCCCCCATTGCAACTGCTGTGGTAAGCTATTTCTTGTGAGATAGCTATTAGCTCATGTCAGCTATTTTCACTGTTTCCTGTATCAATATGAGAAGAAAACTAACTACTCCTAAATCCCCTCTAATGCAAACAGGGTTCTGGCAGAAGTTGTGTTTGGAGGACTGCAGAATGTTGAAGTTACACTGAGTGAATTCAACAGAAAATATGTTTCTAATATAAAACAGTGACATCACAAAACCTGCAATGGGTCTAGACTCAAACCTGCAAGTAAACAGTAAGCTGAGACTCGCTCCGTATAGCAGAGGGGAGTCCTTTCACATTTTCATTTGAGACATTGAAACTGAATGTCTTGTATGACATGAGAAATGCATGTTTTAAGGTTATGTTCTGTGTGTGGTTCATGTCTTAATAAAATATGCTGTAAGGCAAAAATAGTGTTCTTTGTCTTTTACCATAGTTTACTGTATGTATCAATAATGAAATGAGCTCTGATTGTGTTCATGTGTTTTTACTGGTTTTGCTATTGAGAGATTTGTGGATGACCCTGAGAAAATGCATTAAGATGACTGTGGTTTCATTATAACTCATGTTAATAATACCTTGTCTGCAGTGAAGTTTGTGTAATTCTGTTAAAGCAACAACTAATTAGAAACATGTTTTCCGAGGCAGCTCTTGCATGGGTAGAAATCCTGCGACTGCCTTTGGGTGTCATTCCTTGACATGAGCAAAGCTCCTAAACATTAAAGTTTAGGTTATACTCAGTTTAGGTGAAACTAAGATAAGACAAGGAAGAATAGGAAATACATATCTGCATAAATATAGAGGGAAAGAACAGGTAAATTATGTTTGTATGCAAAAAGTACTGTAGAGCAAGCCCCCAGGAAGTTAGATGGACTTTGAAGCTAGTTTCAAACTGTGTAACTACATCATCCGGTCCGTCACATGATGCCATGTGGCCCAAATAGACATTTTCACATAGACTTAAACTGGGAAAGACGTCTGTAAATTGGTGGGTAAATTTTTATAGCATCACAACAACACATTCTCACTCCAACCTCGTCACATATCGATGTTTTGTCATGGACAGTCCATGTCCAGATACGAAGTGCAAGGTACCCTGGGTGCGTTGGCTGTTGACCTTCTGGGATGCCGTGTCAAATTCTGCCTGTTACATGCATTGTCTTTTTTAAAGTACACTTACGTTTTCACAGTAAATGTACAGTTTGCATACAGTCTCTTTGCAGTACAACACCGCAACAACAAATACACGTGGTTGGGTTTAGGCAACAAAAGCACATGGTTGGGTTTAGGAAAAAAGAACAGGGTTTGTCTTTACAATCTTACAGGAAGGAAACTCTGGTCTCCCAGGTGAAAGTCGGTGGTTGTTGGACCCATACGCCACCCCTCCCGCCCACCCTACTCGACTTTTGCTGCCTTAACTTTTGTTCTTGTCCCACTGTTTTTCTCCCTCCAGTGCCACCAGGCGCTGTTAAACCATAATGGTGACCAGCTGCGTATCATGCCAACATGAAAGGACATCTTTTTTTGTCTGATGCCAGAGGTCACTGCCTGTGCCAGGCAGACGACTTCAGAGTGAGACCAGGTCGATCACAACCCCTGCAAAGTAACTTGTTGCACTAACAGCATTTGTTCCATTCAGTCCATTAACATTTTGAAAGTCTAGAAAAGCCTAATGATGAAAACATTTTATCCCCATTCATGTTAGCTGAGAGCTAAACCGGAAGTTCGCCACTTGGCTGTCTAGTGCACCTGCTCTGTTACACCCAGTAAGTCGAACATTTTTGGCTTTTTGCGCCACTGAGGAACTTCTATAGGAGTAAATGGGGCCAGGCTGCATTACTGTATCCAGTTCTGTTTATACATCCATAACTTAAAGTGTTTAAGTAACATGATACTGTAAGCAACCTGAATCATGGTTCAAAGGTCAAAGGTCACAGTGCCCTGGATATTCCTGTGACCACAGATGAATCATGTCAGAGAGAAGTGCTGGGAAATCAGACAGGAATAGATAGTTGTAATGGGATCCTTTTCTTGTATCGGTTTCATGCAGTAAGATGTTATTGTCACATGATAACCTCATGATGATTTCAGGACGTGGTGTCTTAATATTACATTTTTATTGGCCTTAGTGCCAAGCTGAAGGAACCCAAGAGGTAATTAACTCTACTCAAAATACACGGAAGAATTCAAAATATGCAATTCCGACCTGAAAATCGGATTTTTTAAAAATATTATTCTGGAAAAAAACAAACAAACTGGGACATCTAATACCTTTTAGGACTCCTTGTATCCAGAGAGCAAATGACAGGCATGACACACTGTGTTATGTATAGGCAGGAGCTCAGACACACACACACACACACACACACACAAACACACACACACACACACATGCTCAGCTCAAAGCTCATGCCAAATTTTCAGCATCCTGAGAGAGACCTCATATGGATACAGGAGAGGACACACCCACGTGAGCATCTCCACTGTGTGTGTGAGTGTGTGTGTGTATGAATACCATATGTGCACTATATATGTTTGCAAGCATTCATGTGGCTACCATAGTCCTCTATGGTGACCTTGACAGAGGGAAGGATGTAATTGATATCACATAGCTAGTGCTTTTCTTGTCTTAGCCTAACCCTTCCTGTGTGTTCAAGTGTGTCCCGTATACACTTGGTTCACACACTCTCCGGACACCATAACACCCAGAAGATTTACCGGTTCCCCTGGACTTGGCAGAAAACTGAGGAGCACGTGCTCGGTCGCAACAAAATCCTCCTTTGGCTCTCATTATCTCCCACGAGGCCTTTCCTGAAAACATACTTCAAAGAGTCATGAAAACAGATTGGGTGTATTAACAGCTGGGTATGGTAAAGTGACACATTCCAGCCAGGTTAAATCAATTTGACAAGGTTTTACTGCATTCCTAACTGTGGACCTGCTTTCTATTTAAAGATGTCTTGCACACAGCTACTGGAGGGTCAGACAGTCCAGTCTGTCTCCCTTCATACAAAGAAAATCCAGATCAATTTTTCTCACCTGTTGTCCTCTTGCCATTGGACCTTAATATTTACCAATTATCTCCCAAAAATCTACCACCAATTGTACATTTTGTTGTAGGCACTGTCACAATTAAGCGTCCAAACAAACAAAATTTGATTTCATTTTCAGCTATATGTTCCGCTTTACATTTTGAACAATAGGCATGTCATTTCCAGCACAATTTATTAATCTGTATATTTTAACGTCCTCTTGGAAGTTATGTTATAACTCTTTGGATACTGAAAATAATTGTAAAATAGGAGAAAAACAACTTTAAAGTGTTCAGGGCCTTCACACTCCTAACTCATACTGACACTTGTTCAGTGGCCCTCGGTGTCTGAACCCGATGCCCTGTGGCACCCTTTGATGTCTAAGCAAGTGATGCAGTATGAAGAGCAAAAGCGTGTGTAGGGCTGAAGAAAGAGGAGGTAGATGGGTCAAACAAACACAGGACTTTCACCAAGGATGCCACTGTTTGTGTCCCAAGTGGAAACAAAAGTCAACAAAGTAACCACTGAAAATATGGATGAGTACGTGCTTCTTTATTATTCATATTTACATCACAGGTAACTTATAGATATCATTGTTGTAGCTACCATACTGTATCATACCACCATCTTCACTTTGTAAAAGAAGCTAGCTTGCTAGAAAGCTCTGGTGAGCATCCCACATAATACTCACCAGAAATATTCAGCTCCCTGGCAATGAAGATGTATCATATAGCTATCTCCTCATTTCAAACTTGAATCAGCCACTCCTCATCCATTGTAGCACTTTCAATGCAAGCAACAGGAATAACATAGAAACAAGGCGTCCAACAAAGGTTTAGCTCACAATGGTGTGCTACCTTGCATTGCGTCACACCACGTCACTTGTGAACAGTTAGGACAGTCTAGTAGAAAACAGTGCAATGATTGCTCGTGTTGCATCCAGTTAGAACATGGTGTGATACTTGCTAGCTGACATGACACATAGAATCCCAGAGACAAATTGTTGCTAGTAGCAGTAATAACACAAACCTGCACACAAAGTTAGCCCTTGCAGTTGGTGTGAAATGAACTTTGAAAGGGTTGCAGACTATCAAAGTGCAGCACAGATTAAAAGAAATCCCCCTCACACAACTAACATTAACGTTAAAAAAGTTGCTTTAGCATATATGGAATTCCTGCTGTTTTCCTGCTGCAGAGGGCCAACTCTTTTTGGAGATCATACTGATGAGCGCCACCCTTAATTTAATATTGCTAAGCCTGTCAAGTTGTCTGTTGTCATACATACAGTTTACAATGGTGGTATCACTTAAAAGAAGTTAAGAAGAAGTCTTTAATTATGATCTTAATATCCTGAAATGTTAGATAATACCAGACACCTTCAGCCATGGAACACAGTTTTACTTCACTCTATTTTAAACTCTTATGTCAGAGTCCACTTATTAGATTCCTTGTGGAGCTTTCAGCCCTACCTTTTGGCCTTTATCATTGGATAGAGTTTGTTCAATTTTCATAGGTGAAAAAGTAGTATTTTTAATAAACAAATACTATATTAATTAAAAAAACAACATTTTAATAAGACCTACATGGTTTAGTAACAAATATAATTATCATATTAAATACAATATAATAGTATAATTAATAAAAACATAATATTCCATATTCATATAAAATATGAGGACATATCTCTCAGTTATTTGCTTCATAGTAGGAGTTACCATTGTTAACAAATATATTAATAAACATTTAATATGTCCTTATATCCATGTACACTTACAGATGCTATAGTTTATTGTAAACCATTCATGAATTGTTTTTCAGTCTTGCCTTTAGGGAACCTGCAATATTTTTGGTTTTCAATATGATGCAAATAAATTGCATAAAACAGCTGTTTTAGATGTTATAACATAATGCATAGCATCACATGCCCAGCACAACACCGAAAGCAAACAGCCACTAACATTAATGTCCATCAAGATGTCTTTTGTTTGTAGAAACAGATGTAAAGGGAATGTTTAATAGAAAAGCTGAAATGAGACGAAAGTTCTCATTTATTCATTTAGGAGGCTATAATGTTGTTCCTACTACAGTTTATAATTCAATCCACACACACTCACTGCTGTCTGATACACCATGTGCACCCTTTCACTGTTTTAGAGACAAATTTTCAGTCTTATAACCATTGTCAGGGCGTATAGTGTGAATGTTTGTTTTCAATATTTTAACCATTTTCAGCATCGAAACATTTACCTGCTACTATCTTCACCTGTTCATGGGCGGAGAATCTGGAACCTATGCACCTGCTGATAGTTAAACTGAAGGTCTAACCACAGGCAGTGAAGTATGAGAAATAAATTGAGAAAAGGGGAATATTTTTTTTTTTTTTTTTTGTGCCTTAAAATGTATTGTGTTTGAAATGCTTGTGGTACAACTGTGCAGATGATGAGTCAGTGGGTTTTAAAGTGGCATTTATACATGCCCTTAAAAGAGTTAGCCTGTAAGATGATTCAGATGTGAATCACATATGACAAAGCTGAACCTATATGGAGTCAGTGTAGCATGAACATGTTTCTGTTTTAAGAGATGAATGTGAAATAAAAAGAGGCTGTCACATCCAGCACAGAGGAAGCTTCAGGTTACTCCTCACTGTCATTTTGAACCGCTGACTGCAGTTGCCTCACATAATTTTGCTTAGAGTGGAAATTATAAATAATATAACTGAGATTTTTTTTTTTTAGAATAAGGCAAATGATTAAAGTAAAAAATTTTCCAGAATTTTTGTACTACTACATTACTTAGATTAAAGGTATATTCACACACATAATTAATGATGTGCATTACAGAAAAAAAAAGATGCTGACTACCTGACATGGAAACTGAAAATGTAATGTTTCTCAATTATTAAAAATAAAGGTCTGTTTTATTCTACATTGTTGATATAATTAAAGCATTAGATTGTTCGAAAAATCACAGATGTATTTTTCCTGTAGTGTCCATATATTTTTAGAATTCATGTCATGACTCAATGAATTTTGGAGTGAAAGGAGCTTCCAGCTCTGTGTTGTGGTGGACTCAGACCAATGTCCCTGGGAGGGGTCAGGGGTCAGATGTCAGCTGACCGTGAAATCTGCTGATGATACATTTCTTTTGAGAGGAAGCAGCAGCAGAACTTGAGCAACTGATGCTGCTGACTGAAAGCAGATGTGAGCAGTTCTCAACACAACAGTGAGCAAAATGTGAATTTGTGTGGGTGTCATTGGGTGTGATGCTGATCTTTAATAAGCAGGAAGTTCTTTCTAAAAGAGCTAAGGAGGACTTTTTGGGTTTTTTTTGGTCAAAGAGGATCTAAAACCAGCAGTGACCCCTGCTACTGTAACATTTATCAGCAATATAATTACAGGAAGCCATTGGATATGTTATGTAAAAGCATGTACTTCTACTGGTAAATAGTCACAACTTTGGTTTCAAGTTGGGTAACACAAAAAATAAAGAATAAATAAATAATAGTGAATAATCTGTCACGGTGATACAGGAGGTGGACACAACATGAACACAGTGCACTCTCAAAATGTTGCATTGTTGGTTTTGTGAGAAATGGGCTATCAAAAGAAGCAGCTAATGATTCTATCCACATGTTCCTGTACAAACTGCCTCTCATGGTTTACTTCCAGTACCAACATTCAATGATGTGTCCTTTATGCAGTAAAGCCGAGAGTCGGGGTTTGGAGGTCAGGGAGGCGGATGTGTGTGTGGTAAGTCTGACCTTCTTGCAGGAGACCTGAGGTTGCGCCCTGTCGCAGACCTGCAGTAAATGTTTTCCTTATATTCCCTAGTGTTAACTCAGTGTTTTAGTTGCCTGCACGCACCAAATGGTAACAAAGTTTGCACTGAACACCTTCCAGGGTGTTGGTCCAATATTGGTCAGTCCTTTCCAAGACTGACAAAAATCTCTGTCACAAAATAAAAAGATTTGTGATATGAGACTGATGTTTAAAGGGATGCTTCACCTGCAAAAGACCACTTGTATATAAATTACCCATTCCATGTTACATTAAATTTGTGAAGAAAACTTTGTTTTTCTCTCATGCCTCCACAATGGACGAAGAATCTAAAAATGGAGGAAATTCCCTCTGAATATAAGGTTATAGGGGTCCATGTTTAACAACAGCAAAACTACGTCAAAACATTTGTTTACAAACTCTCACACAACTCGTGCAGTGTAATCTAAGCCTTATTTCCCCAGTCATATGCTCAGTACTTTCAGAATAAAAAGCCGTTTCCGATGGGGAAATGAACTGAATTAAAATGTATCCATACTCTCTTTAAGGCTAGACTCCATTGATAGAAACAGTCATTTTACCACGCTGAACACAAAAATGCTGGTCTAACACTGCCTAAACTTGTAGTTTATTTGTTATTGTGACACTAATCCGAACTAACCCTTTAAAACACCAAAGTCCCACAATAACACAACCAAACCAACTGATGGGGGCAGTGGTAGACCAGGAGATCCCATGTTCAGCATCATAAAATTATTGTTTTTTTCAAAGGAGTCTGGTTTTGAATACAACACAGATAAGGTTTCCCTTTCTGCTCAGTTTTCTGTCAGAAAGGGCTGGATAAATGAGACTTATATCATACTGCGTGAGTTGTGTGAGCGTTTGTTAACAGATATTCTGATATAGTTTTGCTGTTGTTAAAGCGACCACCTATGACTTCAATTCATCAAGAATTTTTTCCATTTTTGGATTTTTCATTCACCAGAGACATGCCAGAAAAACAGTTTAGGTAAGTTTAGTTAACAAATTCAACAGAACATGAGGTGAGTAACTGAAACACAAATCGGCATGGTCATAGTTTTAGCCAGTATCTTAGAGAGACTGAGGTGAACCATTCCTTCCAAACTCAATTAAACAAACTACACACAAACTTACATATCTGGGTCTCTAGAAATCTTCCTGGGAAAATACTTTAGGCAATAAAAAAACATACTTTAGGAAATCAGCTCACTCTGTTATTCACCTGTGAAATGAAGCATTACTGTTCTGTATCTCAACATGAAGGTCTAGGTGCTGTCAGAGCCCTTTGTACACTGACTGGAATAAAAAAAATCTACTAAGTCTCAGTAGAAAAACAAATGTTGCTGAGAAAATAATACAGTACAGAAAAACACATTTTTAAGACAGTGTGTAGCTATCTCTGTGTACTGTTTCTCATGTTTATGAATCTGCAGTTGTCTTTCCCCATAATCCTGGGATGCTGGGAAAAAATGAAGGTATACTGAGACTGGTGCAATATTTTCTTACCTCAACCCGCCATTGATGTCACTTTTTTCATCTCATCTTATGCTCTCACTCCCTTTTTTATTTTTTGATCACACTTTTCTCTCCTTCATTTCCAGAGCCACTCTGTGTGCTGAGTAAGTCTCTGTGTCTGTCAAGTGTCAGACTAGACAGAATAAAGAGATGCACGGAGGGTAGAGGAGAGAGTAGGAAACAAAGACTGGAAAGCTCAAGAAAAGGAGTGTGAGAGGTTGCCATATAGAAGAGGGGAGATAAAGGAGGGAGAGGAGTGCAGGAGAGACCCCAATTTTTATTACCCTACTGCACGCCTCCTCCTCCTCCTCCTCCTCCTCTGTACGGCAGAGCAGAATGTAGGTCTGCGCTTGCCTACAGCCATCAGCAACAATCAGTTCTGCCCCAGTTACTGACGCATCTCACAGACTAAACACACACACACACACACACACACACACACACACACACACACACACACACGTACGTCACAACACACAGACATGCACATAGAAACAGACACACTTACAATATGCTTGCAGAGACGCACACAAACAGAGCAGTCTCAGAAGAACACATGCGCTGGCATGATCTGCAACACGCCTGCACAGACGTATGCAAACATCTGAAAATGATCATGTCTCACGCTTTAACAGAGAGAGAGGATTTGGATGAACAGGGTTAAAATTCTAATTAAAATAATGCTATTATTGCGCATGTTTATCAGATGCAGACACACACACACACACATGCACGCACGCACACACATGGACACGCCAGTCTGGTCAATCTCAGCCTGCTGACTGAGCCTGCTAAAGTTACTGTAACTGCTGAAATGTGAAGAATGTGGACTGATGTTTTGCTTTTTAAAAACTAGACTCAGATATAAATATTTTTAGATTACAGCTGTGGGAGCCAAGACACTGTATGTGTGCCTTAAAGAAATGCACATGTTTTCAGTTTCCATAAGGGAAAAGCCACACACTTTACTGTAAAGATCATTATAATAAATACTCTCTCACAGTCTGTCACTATCAGAGATGGCTATGCACACTGACTGACTGATACCAGTCTAACATTTATGTCAGTGCAACACAACACCTGGTAAAAGTCTTCATTTTTTATCATAAAGTGTTTAACATATATTTGACTTTTTTGCCATGAACAAAACAGTATCAAACAGCATGAAAGGTATACCATGCAAGATTGTCAGTTACATTTGTAAACATGCATGCCAGTGATAGTGAAAGCCAACGCCAGCTTCCCTGTTTTTTCAATGCTGTGTCTCTTGAGCCCCTTTCCCACTGGACCAAAAATCCACTAAAACTTACTAACAACTGGTTACAATCCGCATTCATTCTTAGGAATGATTTGATCTGTGGTAGTCACAGGTATTTATCAGCTCCAGCTCCGGCTTCAATTGGCAGTGATGAAAATACGGCATCTGGGTTGATGGGCAAATTTTAGCCCCTTTGCTGGCGCAATGCAATGACAGGCCGCCACAAAATACCATCTGTTTCTGTTCGAGCAGCGCTCAAATAAATTGTTCAAAATTTAGCTGGTGCCAAGTCTGAGAGACAGAAACATTAAGAGATATTAAAAAGAAGTAACCACTGTAACATTTTCACTGGACTCTGTGCTGCTTTCTGACATTTACTAACCTGTTTTCCAGCCTGTCTGTGATGTTGAATGTGACACACCAGAAAAAAAAACATAAAGGGATACTTTTCTGCTGCAGACATGGCTGTAGTCTGCTGGCAATGGGAAAGCAGTCAATTCACTATTATTAACACGTTTCCCCATGTTTAAGAATAGCATGCACACGCTAAATTGGGTTGAAAAGGGTATTGGATGCTTGCCGCTTATGGTCTTCAACCTGGTTGCTAGCCTCAACCTCACCAGAGTGCTGTGGGGGTACATATCCATAAATGTCCTGAACACAGACAATAAGGAGAAAAAAAAATAAGAAAATACAGGCAAAGGGTTGAGTCTCTGCAGATAAATACACCACCACACTCTTCTGGTGGGTCATAGGTGATGATTTTGTTGGCCAATGGGGAGCAGCTTAAACAGGCAGTGAACACATCACTGACATGTCATCACTTTTTATGGCAAACATGGCACACATGGAAGGAAACACTTAATTATTCACACATCCAGCTGTTAAGTAGCAACATTATCATTTATTTGAAGTCATATTTCGGGCCACCTGACAAATGTTATTCCAGTATTCACTCTTTTTTAGCAACATTTTGAGGTGCATGTAAGAGTAATGTCTCTAGTAGTTTAGACAGACTACAGCCCTTTGGTGGCTTTAAATTCCTTAGGTGCCCAAATCCGATTTTAATATGCGTGTGTTTCTGTGGACATATGATCACACATTTAATATATATGCAAACTGTAAGAGCCTGTTGCGAGCACCTCCTCCTCTGATCAGTACAAGTCATTGTTAGCATTGTGCTGACTGGAGAGGCTGTAGCTGCTTAATGACAAAAGTCTAGAATGGTTGACTGGTGGGAATATTTTGTGAATTAGCTGCAATAAGTGTCATGTATGATAACACTACGTTTGTTACCATTAATGATGCTAATAGACTAGACTTTAATTTAATTGACTTTTGCCACATTGCACTGTATACTGTGTACTTGTTTCCTCTGAGGCTCTAGGAATCTAAATTCAGTGTGTTGGATCAGTTATTGTGTGGGTCTAATTCTCAGAGTGCCCCAGGCACAAGGACCAGCTATACATATACATTCATGACATTAATGGTTGTCTCTTGTGGGTTTGCAGTGCTTTTATTAATTCACAAAAACCAGGAAATGAACTCAGCATTGCTTCCAGGTCAGTTCTTGGACAATGGCAAATGCTACATCTGGTCCTTCTTAAACTTTTGACCTTTCCCTTTACATTAAAATACTGTAAAGTACACTGTAAATGCATTTTACAGTGCGCTGGAGACAAATTTCCTTTAACTAGGTCTGGCACTGGTGCTAACAGGACATGTTGAGGGCAGGAAAATATGGTGCACTCCTACTACGTTTATTATATAAGCCACTGTCAATCAATCCCCACCCCCCCAAAAAGAAGGAAAAGAAAATTTCCCATTTTCAGTAAACCTGTCTTATAGTATCGGTTCTCTAAATAGAGAAAAACCAAAAGCAAAGCAAAAACAAACAAACAAACAAAACAGAGCATCTCTGCTTATATGACACACTTTCCACAAACATCCCGAGCTGTAATTAAAGGTCCTCACTGTTGGAATTTCGGTAAATAAATCATTGTGAAGTGAATCATCATGATGCCCATCTGGGCTGCTTTCTAAAGGTCCCGTGAGATGGTCTGTGTTTTTGTTTCATTACAGCCTGTCAGTGTGATCTCACACACATTACCTCCAGTTTGTAAAACACACATTTTATAACAAGCAGAACAAAATGTGACCTGTGTTGAATTTTGTAAAACACCAAGAATACGTATTGATGTCGAATGAGCATAAAACTCTTGCCACAGTTATTTTACATTTATTTATTTATCCATTATGTTTGTATGGTCTCCTGGTTTTCGTGCATGACATGAGACTGACACCTTGGTCCTGTTGTTCCTGGTCCAACTAATACATAATCTTATATTAATATTGATGTAGATTAGGTCATTTCATTGTTCCATGTTCTTTAACTATACTGGAGTCTTTTAAGCTCTTTATATAATTAATATAATTAGATCTTACTGATTAAATCTTTTGAATAGACATAATTTGACCAAAGTAAAAGCTCAGATGAGCTGATATAATGTCATGTTTTACTGATGATGGCTGTGATCTTACAGATTTTTAAAAATTGAAAAATGAAAATAAAAACTAAAAATTATGTTATTCTGTTGATTGTTTAGAGCATCTGGTGAAACACATTTTTCAATACCAAAGGACAATAAAGTCCTATCGCATCTTGTATTCTCAGAAGAAAATAAAACTCATGTCAAGCGATGCTACACTGAGAAAAATGTAAGCATGAAATGTGCAAAAACACAAGTGTTCCATGAAACAAAGACAAGTATCCAGCTATCTTTTCTCTACCTGTTTTATCCAGTAAAGTAATCCAACCCTCTCTTCAAAAATTATATTCACTAATAATGCAGTATGTTTTGATAATTATACAGCCCTTTTTCGTCTTAAACTGATACAGTATAATGATGAAGTGGTAAGACTTTTATTGACTGATAATTTAGAGCTTGGGTCTTTAATAGGGCGTCCTTAGAGTTACTGCAAGAGGGTAGCAACATTATTGCTTGGTTAGCTAATTTAATTGAAGTTTTAATTCTATTTTTTTCCCCCAAAAAATTAAGATATGTCTGAAAATACATATTAACATGAATCCAACATATTATTTACAAAGATAAATTGGACCATTCATGAAAAAAAGAAAGCATACATTAAGAGTACACAACACTAATGATAAGCTGTTACCTATCAAACCTTGCACAATGATTATCTAACACTAAATCCTTGTGCAGCACCTGTCCATAACAGCTAGGCGATCTAGTTAGCCAACAGTTATGTAGCCTTCTATTGAATCATATTGGCTAATTAGCTGTATTATTATTTCAAGTGTACAGAAATTCTTGTAAGCCACAGTGGATCACTACTGAGCAGGAGACTCACTTCAGAAACAAACATGGTGTAGGCTTGTAATGATCACCACTGGTGAGTCTGAGCTTTACTTTTTGTTTAGACAAGATGCTTGTCTGAGCTGTTGTCACTAGTTTTGTGACATAAACCTTTTTTTTGTTTGATGAAACCTGACCTTTACCAAGATAGCGTCTGCCCACAATAAAACAACAGCTGAGGCATGAAGGTTTCTGTCTACTGTTCCTCTATTTTACTTAAATGACTCCCTGGAGATCAATCACATCTCTACAGGCTATAAATGAATCTGCCAATAATTATTAATTTAATAAGTTATTAGTGTTTGCACAAAAAAAGGATGTTTACACATGGCACCTTAGGCTGCCTTACACGGTATTGTAGGCCCAGTTTAAAAGGCAAGTAAATTTTATAAATTATATGTTATATAATACATTATACAGCCCTTGGCCTAAAAAACGTTCAAGATCCCTGATGTAGAGTTTAAAACGTCAGAGGTCGGGTAGTGGAGAAGGCAGAGTACCTGTGGAAAGAAAGAACAACAGCAGCATCACATCACAGAGAATTAGCCTTGAAATGTTTCATTGCAATCCGAAGGCTGTGACTGAAATCAGACACATGGCAGCAGAATGGATCAGCTGAGTCCTTTCATCAGTCTTTCATATATTCTTCACCCATACATCAAACTCTTAGCAGGCCATTTTACATTTCTTTCCCTAACACCAGGGGCTCAATGCTAACACCCATTCCGAGGAGGTGAGATTACTGAATGACAAAAACTTGAATTTTAATGTTGGATGACAATGCTGATAGTGAGGCAAACTAAGCAGGAGAGGGGAGGAGGACATTTACATCAGGACAACAGGAGAGAGGATCTGCGCTCATTAATTTTTCACTTTCATTTATAGTAAATTATTTAAGAGTGATGTTGCACTGCGTCTTTGATACAGCATGGGCCTTCGTAAGACACTTAAACACCAACAAAAGAACACACACACACCAATGTGCACAATCCTAGCACATGTATGCACAATATTCATTCAAGTTCAGAATATTGTACGTACATACACACACTGTTATGCATACAGACACACATGCACTGTCCCAGGGGAGCTGATTAGGGTAAGATTTGTCGGGCAACTTGCCCTCCCACCCACATATGCGCTATGCACACACACACACACACACACACACACACACACACACACACACACACACACACACACACCACTGCCTGCTCTTTTTATATTAATCACACACACACACACGCAGCACAGACTTTCCTGCTATAGATTAATAGTAATGCTGTATATTCACTTCATTGAATAACCTGTGAACTGTGTTGGAAAAAGAGACCAAAAAACAGACGTATATAAACTTGTTCAGTTTCATGTTAAGGCACTGTAAAAATAATGTGCACACATTTAGCTTCATAGTATTCCATTCTTCAGCTTGTGTTGTGATCAACATCTATGCTTTAAATGCACCTTACACTTCATTCACTAGTGGCCCCAGAAGTAGACTTGTACTGGGTTCTCTACCCAAGGGAAAAATGTATGATTATTTATTTATTTTCTGATTTACCATCATTGTACAAAGCTACAACTGCACTTGAAGAGACAGTTCACCCCCAAATCAAAATTGCATACTTCCCCTCTTAACTGTTGTACTATTTATCAGTCTAGATTGTTTTGATATGAGTTGCTGATTGTTGGAGATATCAGCCGCAAGATGTCTACTTTCACTCCAATATAATAGAACTAGATGGCACTCGGCTTGTGAGGCTCAACATTGCTGTTGAGTTTTTGAAATGTATTTTTTGGCGCTTTGAATGCAAACAAAACCGGACTTTCATCCCAGAATTCACAGTTCGTGTCTGGTGTGAAACCAAAAGTCAATGTTATTTTAATTTAACATTACACACGGTTGTGGCATACCAATGTCACTCATGTGAAGTATTTAATGTCATGTTACATAACTAACACACTTATATTAAGCCAAAGCATGGTCTTTTTTTCTAAACCTGACCAAGTCGTTTTGTTGACTCAACTCAATCGTGACTGTTTCACAACATTAACCCCGTGTTGTAATGTGTTTCAGCTGTGCGTCACATACAGAAGCTAAAGGGTGCCCTATGCGTTGCTATGAGAGGCCAAGGGGTGTGACAATGCATCAATATTTGACAACCTGGGAATGACCTGAGTTGCTCCAACACGGGGCAGCTTAGGCCAAAACAAGTTAAACTCATAAACAGCACTACAGGTAAGAGGAAAATTTTGATTTTGGCATGAACTGTCCCTTTAAGTATAATGCAGGTCTTTCACCACATACATATATCCTGTAGTGATTTACTAAACCTAAACCTTTCACCTCTGACTACACAAAGCATCTATGACCCACAGAAAGCACATATTAACATGGCTTTTTTTTTTTTATTGCAGACATTTCGACATGTCAGAATAGGAAAAGCACAGGTACTATCATTAATAACAACTACAACTACAGTTTAGCCAGTTCCAGGGCCCTGGTTTTGGGTATGGGCTCACTGGTACTATATGGCCTACTAGGGGACACTTTAACGTTAATAGTAACACCTTTGACAAAGTAAGACGAAGTAACTGCCCTATTTGGTGTATGTGAATATGGCTGCTGTTCAGTTTTCATAAAGAAGCAGTGAGAGCAGGACCCTACGGTACCATCACTGACGTGTACAGTGTGCTACATATTAAATTCTATACTGTGACTATGCACTGTGCTGTGGTTCAAAAAGAGTAGGACTGTAATCAAAACATCTTTAGAAATTCCAAAATGTCAAACAGGTTACTAAAAGTGTTCGATAAATGATCTCCCTCAGAGTGGACTGGGGCATTTTTATATCAAATTTTTAATTCCACAAGGTAACAAAACGTACCAAGAGCACAAAATCTTTTCTCTGTCTCAGACACATTGTAAAGTGGTGATGTCTGCTGCTTGGCCCAGATACATCATACTGTCTAGATACAGCATAGCAACAAGGCATCTGATCAAAGACTATAGGAATGAAAAGAAGGACTGTAGAAACACAGACAGAGAAAACTGCCAGAAAACAAAAACAAGGGGAGTCGCTGAGGGAAATAAGAAGAAGATTAATAGAGCTAGAACAATGTTTAAAAGTGCAGTAAAGGAAATTTTCATCGTTTGATGATGCAAGATGTTGCTGCAGGAGAAGTTCTTCTGTAGGGAACCAGTAGACCTGGAGAACCATCAGGATTATGTTCCTTTGTCTTATTTCAGTTAAAGAATATCCCTCAAACATTACTAAAATAAAAACCTGTTACTGCTCAGTGAGCACACAGCTGTATTTCTTACCAGCAGGGTCAGAGCCTTGAAGAGTTTCAGAATGACTATGTTAATTACACGAAGAGGATATTATGATGGTGGAATGTCTAATGTAGCTCAAAAAGCCACAAGTAAGGAGACAGGAATTTATCCCCACTCCCAATATTAGAGCCAGCAGCGAAGAGAAAGTACCTCTAATCAACTGTTCACGTTTCAACACATTCCAAAAGTGGATATAAAAATAAACAGGATTTGCTCCTCTCCTTTCATCATTTTTCTTTTGCCCATATACATGACTGAGATGTGATATAACAGTTAAATGTGGGCAGTGAGTCATCTGATTCTCTCTCTGGTGGTTTTTCTTTGCTCTTTGTTCTTGGCAGGTTTAGTCCAAGAATCCGTCATCTCAGAATCCACTCTGACTGATTCACACTGACTTGGATGTTTCACAGTGATTACTCTGATTGGAGAAAGATCAGTAAAAATGTCCAGATAGATCACACATAGGGGCATAGATGGACTGCTTACCAGCCATCAGCCTCCATCCATGGCACCCTGACATTCAAAACCTGTGGGCTACTGAAGATCTCAGTGTTTTGATGTTTGCTGGCTATAAAATGCTCTGCTCTTTGGAAAATCTCACAATAATGAAACAAGTGGAGTACCTAGCTCCCTGCATATATTCTCACAGCAGATTAAAAAGAGTTGTTGTAATCATTTATGAAGAGCAAGATATGCACAGTGCCTGATTTAGCACAATGTTTCACACTGAAATTGGTTCAATTATTTTTATTTTTTTAATTTATTTTTGAGAAGGCTGGAAAATAAAATTAACATTCAACTGTGTGCCTCCTCTCACATGGGCAGGTGGCAGTGGTGGTGGTGATTATGGTATGGGCTTGTACGGTGGTTCAATGACTTATGTCCACACAACCTGTACAGCAGTTGCATTTTTCATTTTAAGCAGATGCCTTTTGATGTCACAGCTAAGTACTACCCTCTAGTGGGTCATTCATGGCTATGCACCTGAGAACAAAAGCCCGCTTACATCACAAGTGCTACAGATCTGTGATTCCAGGAACAATTTTCCCCTCACACAACATTTATCATTTACAACTGCACGTGTTAGGACAGTTACTTTTGAAATGTAATGGGTTACAGATTACTAATTACCATGTGTAAGATGTATGGAGAGAATTTTGTTTCTTTATTATTCAATCAAAAAGAATAGATTTGCAACCAAAAAAGAGATTTGTAAGCAAAAGAGAACAAGTGGGCAATGAAAAAAAAAACATTTGAGATCAAAACAGAAGAGGTTGCAATTGAAAAAAAAAAGTTGAGATCAAAACAGAAGGGGTTGCAAATGAAAAAAAAAATTGAGAACATATTTCTTCAACTTTAATCAGAACCAATGCAGCCATTTTGCTTATAAATCAGTCCTCTTTGCTTTCAAGTTGAAAACCTTCTCTTGAAAATCAGTCCTCTTTGTTTGCAAAGTCAAAAGTTTTGCTTGCAAATTCTACTGCTCTTAATGGGCGGGGCCTACGCTGGTGGATGAGAGAAGAGTTTCTATTGGTTGGTATGACCTGGCTAGGGCTCTGGCCATACCGAGCACGAGCGCCATCTACCACTTCCCTACAATGCCTGGAGGTAAGTTGATAGCCTCTGGCTATAGTCCGCCGTACACTCACAACAACTACAACTACAATTACAACAACATAATATAATGAAATGAATTATAATGGGTCAGGGTATCAAAGTATAATCCGTTTTTCTGTCAAAACGAAGAAACGGAAAAACGGAAATAGCGCCCTTTTTCCGTTTTTCGTTTTGAGACACAAAACCAAATAATGGAAGTACTTCCGTTTTTTCGTTTTGTGTCTCAAAACGAAAAACGGAAAAACCAAATCGAAAAAACGGCCCAATTTTGATCTCTGCGAATTCATTTTTCTTTTTTCTATTCTTTTTGATATAACCGTGACAACGACGGACAGGAAGCGGAAGTTACGTGTACAACTTCAAAATAAAACTTTAGCGTGCTAACTGCTAACTTCTTATATTACAGCCTATCGCTCTCTTTCTACACTAAAATGACCTGCGATCATTTCATTTCAACCGAGAGGTGTGTGGAGGTCGATTCAATGGAGAGCTGCAAGGAATACAAATTGTGTTTTATTAGTCCTTTGGCGATAATTTTATCCGACTGCTATTATTTCTCCTCGCTTTGCACCGGGCGTCATTGGTTGCCATAACGACGGCGGCCGGCGGAGACTCCTTTCCCGAGTCAAAATCCTTGAGGCCAGCTGGCCGTGATGACTTCTGTATTTTAACTGCTACACTACTCAGCCTTTATAAGCAATGTAAACTGTAATGTGACCTCAATTTAACTGACAGTAAACGTGTATTCCAAAAATGTACAGCCCGGACCTATTTCACCGACGGACAGCCACCACTAGTGGCAACTATAAACTCATTAATTTTACCCTGGCATCTTTATATGACGCGGTTGACTGATGCTGGTTCAAAGAAAACGTAGTAGAACTTCTAGACGTGTGTGTATTGAATTATAATCATTCATTTATCAATCATACGATAGGATACATATGATGTCAATACCCTGGCGCCAGCGCTGGACACAACAGCGCCACCCCGAGTGTCTACAACGCCTGTGTTACCATGTTGTCAGTCTACTGTCTGTGCTGACTGTGACCACGAGGAGTGGAAAAACCATGTTGATTTAATTCAACAAAATGTGTCTACCAACAAGAATAAACACTGAGGAATCTTTAATTAATAAGGAATATTAATTATTATTATTATTATTATTATTATTATTTGTTTGATAGATAGATGACAATAGAATAACCTTTATAAACTGTATGTATAAAGATCATGAGACAAGTTTGATTTGCAATTAATGCATAAACCACCACATCTAGAAATATAAATGTACATGACACAAAACTATTAGGTCAGTATTTCCAATTTCTTATTTGATAAGTTCATATTTTCAGTATAAAGCTTAATTCTATGAATGTATTACTTATGCATTTCTGGAGGTTTTAAAGTGCAAAAACACAAATACAAAGCAATAAACCTCACTCAGACATCATTTTAGCAGCATTCACAGTTCAATATATTGCATGTGTGTGTCAGTGCATATTGGAGTTGACGGCAGCACCTGCCAGAGGGCAACAGGTCAAACATTTCAGAACCTGGATGTGATCTGTCTGTCCTAGATGATATTCTGTGCCCTGCTGAGGCAGTGGGAGGTGCAAAAGGCTGACAGGGAGGGGCAAGGCTATCCAACAATCTTCTGTGCAGCTTTGATTGCCTCTTCCTGTTGGCCTCAGTGCAGGTCCTATACCATACTGTGATGCAATATGACAGAAGGCTCTCGATACAAGAGTGGTAGAAGGTCTTCATCAGTTTGGTGTCTAGATTGTTCTTCCTGAGGACCCTGGACGGACGATGTGGTGGTCCACCTCACGGCTGGGTCCATATCTGGATCACTGGAGATTACAGTTAAATGCACCCTGACATACTGTTAAAAGTGGACATGTCTGACTCTGTAATGTTACCTTACATTGTGCCAATTTGAAAACAGCCAAAAGGTTGCAGGTGTATTGACAAAGTAGAGTATCATTTCAATGGTTAGGGTTAGGGGTTAGGGGGACACACTTAAAAACAGTTTCTTCCCCAGAGCTATAATCACCGTCAACTCCAATATGCACTGACACACACATGCAATATATTGAACTGTGAATGCTGCTAAAATGATGTCTGAGTGAGGTTTATTGCTTTGTATTTGTGTTTTTGCACTTTAAAACCTCCAGAAATGCATAAGTAATACATTCATAGAATTAAGCTTTATACTGAAAATATGAACTTATCAAATAAGAAATTGGAAATACTGACCTAATAGTTTTGTGTCATGTACATTTATATTTCTAGATGTGGTGGTTTATGCATTAATTGCAAATCAAACTTGTCTCATGATCTTTATACATACAGTTTATAAAGGTTATTCTATTGTCATCTATCTATCAAACAAATAATAATAATAATAATAATAATTAATATTCCTTATTAATTAAAGATTCCTCAGTGTTTATTCTTGTTGGTAGACACATTTTGTTGAATTAAATCAACATGGTTTTTCCACTCCTCGTGGTCACAGTCAGCACAGACAGTAGACTGACAACATGGTAACACAGGCGTTGTAGACACTCGGGGTGGCGCTGTTGTGTCCAGCGCTGGCGCCAGGGTATTGACATCATATGTATCCTATCGTATGATTGATAAATGAATGATTATAATTCAATACACACACGTCTAGAAGTTCTACTACGTTTTCTTTGAACCAGCATCAGTCAACCGCGTCATATAAAGATGCCAGGGTAAAATTAATGAGTTTATAGTTGCCACTAGTGGTGGCTGTCCGTCGGTGAAATAGGTCCGGGCTGTACATTTTTGGAATACACGTTTACTGTCAGTTAAATTGAGGTCACATTACAGTTTACATTGCTTATAAAGGCTGAGTAGTGTAGCAGTTAAAATACAGAAGTCATCACGGCCAGCTGGCCTCAAGGATTTTGACTCGGGAAAGGAGTCTCCGCCGGCCGCCGTCGTTATGGCAACCAATGACGCCCGGTGCAAAGCGAGGAGAAATAATAGCAGTCGGATAAAATTATCGCCAAAGGACTAATAAAACACAATTTGTATTCCTTGCAGCTCTCCATTGAATCGACCTCCACACACCTCTCGGTTGAAATGAAATGATCGCAGGTCATTTTAGTGTAGAAAGAGAGCGATAGGCTGTAATATAAGAAGTTAGCAGTTAGCACGCTAAAGTTTTATTTTGAAGTTGTACACGTAACTTCCGCTTCCTGTCCGTCGTTGTCACGGTTATATCAAAAAGAATAGAAAAAAGAAAAATGAATTCGCAGAGATCAAAATTGGGCCGTTTTTTCGATTTGGTTTTTCCGTTTTTCGTTTTGAGACACAAAACGAAAAAACGGAAGTACTTCCATTATTTGGTTTTGTGTCTCAAAACGAAAAACGGAAAAAGGGCGCTATTTCCGTTTCTTCGTTTTGACAGAAAAACGGATTATACTTTGATACCCTGACCCATTATAATTCATTTCATTATATTATGTTGTTGTAATTGTAGTTGTAGTTGTTGTGAGTGTACGGCGGACTATAGCCAGAGGCTATCAACTTACCTCCAGGCATTGTAGGGAAGTGGTAGATGGCGCTCGTGCTCGGTATGGCCAGAGCCCTAGCCAGGTCATACCAACCAATAGAAACTCTTCTCTCATCCACCAGCGTAGGCCCCGCCCATTAAGAGCAGTAGAATTTGCAAGCAAAACTTTTGACTTTGCAAACAAAGAGGACTGATTTTCAAGAGAAGGTTTTCAACTTGAAAGCAAAGAGGACTGATTTATAAGCAAAATGGCTGCATTGGTTCTGATTAAAGTTGAAGAAATATGTTCTCAATTTTTTTTTTTCATTTGCAACCCCTTCTGTTTTGATCTCAACTTTTTTTTTTCAATTGCAACCTCTTCTGTTTTGATCTCAAATGTTTTTTTTTTCATTGCCCACTTGTTCTCTTTTGCTTACAAATCTCTTTTTTGGTTGCAAATCTATTCTTTTTGATTGAATAATAAAGAAACAAAATTCTCTCCATAAAGATGTACTAAGCCAGTGGTTTCCAACCGGTGGGTTGCGGAACAAAAGTGAGTCACGGGCACATTCTGAATGGACCGCAAGTGACTCTCAAACATGTCAAATTTGAAAAAAACGAAAACACTTTCTTTTTAAGCACACTCAATTTGCAGCACAGAGCTTTTGTTCTGAAGTGCAGATTTCTGTTTTCTGCTGTAGAGTGAGTGACTAACCACTATGTACTTGACAGAGACAGCACGCAAGCTCAGCATGGCCAAATACAAGTATGATGCTGAATTTATTAAACTGTGGGACCTCAAATGTAACCATTTTGATTACTTCATCAAAGTAATGTAACTTACTACATTTGATTACTTTTCTTACAAATGTTCTAAACTAGGCAATGAAGCTGGAAAGTCCTATAAACATAAATCATGCCCATGTTGACACTGTATAGTAATGTTAAAGCCCTTTTCTGATTAATTTCCGGTACTGAAACACATTCATGTAAGACATCTTAATCTTGATGGTGCTGTTCTCAAATTTGTCCCAACGCCATTTTTTACCCCCAGCAGAATGAAAGTTTTATATTACATGTAAGCTATTTACCGATAACAATAAATTCAGATGCAATTACCAACATTTTGATTAGTAACTGTAACAGATTACAATTACATTTATTTTTAATTAAATTACATTTATGTATCTAGTTACTCCTCAACATTGCCAATGCAATGGGTGGAGCAGGCTGAAAAAATATAGGAAAACAAAAAAAAAAACATGGTAAATAAACTGTTCACAAAGGACACACACCTATAGCCTACGTTTGGTTTTCTGGTCTGTGCATTTAATTGCTTTTTTAATCATTATAATTTCATTTTTGTTTTCTATAAAATGCATTAACAAGAAACACTGTAAACAATTATCCAAGAAAAAGTTCGCTGTTAATGTCCTTATTTATCATTAGTATCATCGTAATATAAAAACCTATTTTAAAATCTAGTTTGTCGAAGGCCAGTGTTTGGCCACACAACAGAGGTAATACAGTGACAGCTCTTTCATAATGTTGCCAGTTGTGTATCCTGGTTAAACCTTTCAACCACTGGTCTTTGTGTGAGGTGCTGGTGGCTCCAGTTGGTATTGCCCAATCAGAGGCCAGTACACTCCCCAGACCCGCCTTTGCGCGGGTATCATTGGTTGAATTTTAATATGTAGTGGCGTTATGGGCGGAGTCTGTGGAGCTACGGTGAGTTTTGTTCAGCGGATACATGATCAGCAGCACCTGGCCCAGGAGGAAAGGAGAGATCCGCAGCCTGCCGCTCCCTCTGTCTGTCTGTAAGCTACGGGTGAGTGAGCTACGGTATAATACTGCATCTCTAACGGAATCACAGTCCGGTTTAACGTGTTTTTAACGTGACTTTATGTCCACTATCTCGATTTCATAATCAAATAGCATCGTTCGAGGACGCATGTCGCTAGCCGACAGTTACTCGAGGTAACTTCGCCAGAAAAATAGCATGCGCAAGTGCTTAAAATCATATTATTGAACACGTATTCAAAAAAGACTGAAAGATTTCGTTTTTGTTGATGTTATGCAAGAGTGGGCTGCCCCTCCCACATCACATATTTCATCTCAACATGCTGAGCGTGGACATGTTGGACAAAACACAGAGGCTACAAGTCTGTTACTCTGACTAACACAGTTACAGCTGTATTGTTCCTGTAGCTTTGTGCGCACATTGTTTTTCCAGCCTACACAGCATTGCCTTTGCCCCAGAGAGGTGTATGTGTGTGTGTGTGTGTGTGTGTGTGTGTGTGTGTGTGTGTGTGTGTGAGAGTGTGTGAGAGAGAGAGAGAGAGAGAGAGAGAGAGAGAGAGAAAGAGTGTGTGAGAGCCAAACTTAATTTCAGTGCATTGAATATGATGGTATCAGTGTATCTATTGCCTGCTGTATACGCTTGTTTTATCAAGCTGACCTCCACTCAAGGCCCAGTTTGTTATGTCACATCTCCATGGGCAACATGAACTAAAATTTCCCTCTTATCGCATTATCTGTTTATAAGTGTTTGGCTTGCAAAGCTTAACTACAGACTAGCACATGTCATAACACATTCACTTGGGAACATTTGTTCCTGTACTGTAGTAATGTATAAAGTACAGCATACTGCCGATTAGCTGATCTCAATAACCTTACTACAGATATGAATGGTGCAGCAGCCATGGAGGGCACCAGGAGACGAACCCAGCACAGTGCCAATGGAAAAACATCTGAACAGCAGGAACAGCCAGCACAGTGGGGGAGAGCATGGTGAGTTGATGTTATGTCACAGGTTGCTAATGGTCATTTTGTCAGCAACTGGGGAGTAGGTGAGCATTAAAACCAAACTAAACAGAAACCAAAACTTCTTTTTTTCCTATGCCTCCAGGCTGGCAGTAGCTATGGCTGGACACATTATGGTTTCAGGTTGTCCATCTGTACATCCCCTTCTTGTGAACAATGTCTCAAGAGTGCTCTGAGGGAGTTTCTTTATATTTGGCACAAAGGCCACTTAGATGATAAATGATTAGATTTTGCTGGTCAAAGGTCAAGGTCACTGTGAACTTACAAAACATGGTTTTGGCCATAACTCAAGAATTCATATGCTAATTATGACATAATTTCACAAAAATGTCTAATAGGATAATATGTTGAAGTGATGACATTTTATATCTAAAAGGTCAAAGGTCAACTTCACTGTGACATAATAATGTTCTGCAAAAACACTTTTGTGGCCATTATACAACAACATAGCTCTTTCAGTTTGTTCTGTATTTCATTGTGGTTACTTAATATATTAAAAAAAACAAAAAAACAGATAGACCTCTCTGTGACACTTAGGTACTGCTGAATGGTGGTGATGATGACAGACTGGTAACCTCGTGTCCCTATGACCTACTGCAGTAAAGAAAATAGTATTTTGTTTCTAGGTGCACAACAGACAGATTGTTGTGTTTTAATTAAAGGCTCTTAACAGGAATGGCAGATTTTACCACACTATCATTATATTTCATTAATTATTTCTTACTAGTTGCTTGTGTATAAAAGCATCCTTTACATGAATGTTAACTTGACAAATAGGTGCAACTCATCACACAAAGGGCTTTGGTACTCAGCATGCTGCCTCACTGGGACAGCATTAATGTTAGTCACTCCTGTGTATTTCCTGTCAGTAGAGTTGAGATGTTCACTGTAACTGTGGAGGTGTGTCGTGAACACATTAAAAGAGCAGCAGCATCAGCAGCAGCTTCAGTGCTCCATTTGTGTCTAGACAGGATGCGTTCAGACACAGTATTAAGTGTAGGTCACTCATGTTTTGGCAGCGCTCACAGTCACTGTAGTTATGCGTGTTAAACAGAAGAAAGAGATATCATAAAAATACATTTTGGGTCATGTTTCTTTTTGTTAGTGTTATGGAAATGGTTAGTTTTAAATACAATCATTCACAAGTTCATTGTCCCACATTGTTTAGGATGAGAAATTAATCTCATTATCAATAATTTCTTATTTGCAAAATAGCAGTGCAGAGCCTGAACTTTAGTGTTTTATATTTGAGACAGTAAAAAAGGAAAATCAGCTGTCAAGACATCCAAGATTGCCCCTTTTTTGTGTTAAAGTCATACATGGAAATTAAGAAAGTGTGTCATCCCTAAAGAGAAATTTATTGGCAACAACACCAAACCTTTTCTGTTTTTTTTTTATCTTCCACCACTTAATTGGACTTCCTGTTTGATACATTAGGACCTCACACAGTATAGATGTAGAGAAATTTATATCAATGGAAATAATTCATTCTCAGTGTTTGTTGGTAAAATACACGAAATCCACAATCACAGCTTGAATCTGCTTTAATACTCAAGTGCCCTCATGCTGTATGTTTATCTGATTCATTCTCAGGGAGGTGGACTGGTTTTCCCTGATCAGCGTGATTGGCCTCCTTTGCTTTGCTCCTTTCATTGTCTTCTACTTTGTGATGGCCTGTGATCAGTACCAGTGCTCCATCACCCAGCCTCTGTTTGAGCTGTACCAAGGAGAGACCACGCTGCTTTCCATCTGGGCTCGGGCACCCTCCTTCACCTGGTCAGCTGCCAAGATATATGCCATCTGGGTGGCCTTCCAGGTAAGGAAAAGAAAATAAAGCAGTAGAATTTAGGGTGGGTGCAATTTCCAGAAACTGTCCATTGTCTTCAGCTTTTTCCAAATGTTTAAACAGGCTGCATTGTCCTCTAGGTGTTCCTGTATATGTGTATTCCGGATGTCACTCATAAGTTTATTCCTGGCTATGTTGGTGGAGTGCAGGATGGAGCACGAACTCCTGCTGGTAATTAACACACACCCACACTCATCAGTCCATAACATTTGTTCACCTAAGAGGTCCAGTTTTACACCGATCTGACTAGGGGTGGGAATCACCAGAGGATTCATGATATTATCACAATACTGAGGTCACGATTCGATATTATTGCAATATGTTGAGTATTGTGATACAATGCGTTGCGATATATTGCAATTTATTACCTTTTTTCCCAACTGAAAACTTTGTTAACATCAATTTTACCTATAAAGTCAGTCAGCCCTGCGAGAGTCTGGCGACCTGTCCAGGGTGTACCCTGCCTCTCGCCCAATGTCAGCTGGGATAGGCTGCAGCCCCCCCTACGACCCTTAAGAGGATAAGCGGTTACAGAAAATGAATAAAGATAATTTTCAGTCTGTTCATCTGACTTTAATCATTTTTATTGCAGCAAAATGCGATGCAAAGCAGACAGAGTGGCCAACACCGTCATAAAACCTGTCAGAAATACTGCATACACCTGACAACCTTTATTAACACCCTCTGCGAGGCCAGATTAAGTGTGTGAGCTAAATACTTCACATGCAGGTATCTCATTAACTGGCAACACCCATGTTAGAAGCGTTGTCTGTTACATTCTCGTGCTGCATTTTGCAGGAGGTCTGCAATGTTTGCTGTAGTGTGATTTTCCTGTACTGATCCAGTTTGGAGAACGTGAGACAGCAGTCACCAGCCCTCATTGAGAAATGGTGCTGTTATTGTCACATATGAATCCACTGACCTTGAAGTCCAGGTGTCACAAATTCAAGCCACCCTTCTTGCTGTACTCAAAGATTCCTCAACTTTATGCTTCACTTCTCTGTGGAGCTTGGGTACGGCTGTGTTGGTGAACAAATGTAGGGACGAAGCCCTCGTTTTCAACAACGCTGTATGGATGCAGATCTTTGCACATTAAGTAGGTGATGGAGGTGAAGTAGGCATGTTACTTTCTTAGCTCTCTCGGAGTTGGATGGTAATTCTGTCAAGCTAAGTGTGTTGGTTGATTTTCTTTTAGGAGAGTGGGTTTAGCGTTAGCTTGGCCGTCAGTGTGGCATGTGAAGTGAGCCCTTATGTTTGTAGTAATCCCAGAGTATTTTATTCTCATATGACACTGCACACAAATCATATTGCCATATCCAAGTCATCCTTACCTTCGGTGTTAAAAAAAATCCAAATTGACACGTTTGATTTTAATGCTGGCAGTGCATTTCTGATTTTTTTTTTTTCCAATGCCTCCATCTTTGTTTTGATGAACTTCCTGCCAAATGCTGCTGACTGAGACCTCTGTTGACCTCATCAAGATATGAAAACACCAGCACCATCTGGTGGACTGAAAAAGCAATTGATTTTATTAATCTAGTACCAAAAGTTATGTTAAGTTGTGTGTTTGCAGAAATGAAAAATGTATATAATAAAAGTTTGATAGTTGGCATCCGTGTATCGATAATCAACTTACAAAATACCACAATACTTTGCTGTATCGATTTTTTTTTTTCCCCTAATGCCTAGATCTGACTCAGTGCTTTTGGAGTAGTGACAGAAACACTTTCATTATCAAACCAGATAGTATGTATTAAAGTCCAACCCCCTGTGTTGTCTCTCTGTTCAGGCCTGATAAACAAGTATGAGATCAATGGGCTGCAGTGCTGGCTGATCACTCATGCTCTGTGGTTTGCCAATGCCCACTATTTCCACTGGTTTTCTCCCACCATCATCTTCGACAACTGGATCCCCCTGATGTGGTGTTGTAACATACTGGGCTACGCTGTGTCCTCCTTTGCTTTCATAAAGGCCTACTTGTTCCCCACAAATGCTGAAGACTGGTGAGTTCCGATACACGTTACACAATAACAAGTTGCTGGAGCGCATTTCTACAGCAAACATGTCTGTCTCAAGAGTAAAGTAGTTATGTAAAGGTCTAAGGTATTTCTATCTTTTTTTCTTGTAATTCGACAGCAAGTTTACAGGGAACGTCTTCTACAACTACATGATGGGCATCGAGTTCAACCCACGTATTGGCAAGTGGTTTGACTTCAAGCTTTTCTTCAATGGCCGGCCCGGCATCGTAGCCTGGACTCTTATCAATCTGTCCTACATGGCCAAGCAGCAAGAACTATACGGCCATGTCACCAACTCCATGATCCTGGTCAATGTACTGCAGGTAAGGTAGAATAAGGATGTATCTTAAAACAATATCTCCAATGTCTGTGGACTGATCCTGTGGATGCAAACGTGCTGCAAGATGAAAAACTCCACTCACTGAGTCGTAATAATGAAGGAAAATTGGGTCTTTCGTGCTTTCCTGTAGGCCATTTATGTGTTGGATTTCTTCTGGAATGAGGCGTGGTACCTGAAGACCATTGATATTTGCCATGACCACTTTGGATGGTATCTGGGCTGGGGAGACTGTGTCTGGCTGCCATATCTCTACACACTGCAGGTGACAAACACATGCACACATGTTTACACACACGCTGGAATAACTATGTTGTGAATGTGAAATCTTCAATGGTCCATAGTGGCATCACGTATAAATACCGGTTCTTAAAGCTGTGTGGCTTTTTAAAACAAAACTTTGGTGCTAATTTCTATTGAGCTTAAATCCTATGTGTCTACAAGCCACTCTCTACCAAATGCTTGTCATCCACATAATCACTATTGTTACTTCTGCGATCCAATTCAGCTTTAAAACTGAAGCATCAACATCAAACTTAAATTTAAAAAAGGAAGAGAAAATGTGAGTGTCTCTGCACCCTCTAGCATGGACATTCAAATAGTATATTATTTTAAGGAAGTGTAAATTTTTGGTTCTGCAGGGTCTGTACCTTGTGTACCACCCCGTCCAGCTCTCCAACGCCCACGCCCTGGCTGTCCTGCTCCTTGGCCTGGTTGGGTATTACGTGTTCCGCTCCACCAACCACCAGAAGGACCTGTTCCGGCGCACCGAGGGCTCCTGCTCTATCTGGGGCCGGAAGCCAACATACATCGAGTGCTCATACCGCTCTGGTGATGGTGGCATCCACCACAGCAAGCTCCTGACTTCAGGTTTCTGGGGAGTGGCCCGGCACTTCAACTACACCGGTGACCTGATGGGTTCACTGGCCTACTGCGCCGCCTGTGGCTTCGGTCACATACTCCCATACTTCTACATTGTTTACATGACCATCCTGCTGGTCCACCGGTGTGTGCGTGATGAGCACCGCTGCAGCAGCAAATATGGCAAGGACTGGAAACGCTACACCGATGCCGTGCCTTACCGACTCGTTCCTGTGGTGTTTTAAAAAAAGGGATGAGAGAAAAAGGAGCCGGGGGAGGGAGAAAGAAAGGTAGGGTGGGGCTAAGATTAAAATTAATGGGGTAGCAGGATAAACATGAGGGGTGTGTGTTTTATACAGGCAAGAATACACCACACTGAACATTTTAACAAGATACATTCTGAAGAATTTGTAGGTATTTCTAACACACGTTTACATGTGTACATGCAGGTACAGACACTTTATTGCTATATATCTCTGCCTTAGCAAAGGCAGTTTGATACACCACTCTGCTGCTTTCATTATGCTGTGACCAACAACACATTTTAATAACAGTACAATATATCTTTGAGGTTAGTACGCTCAAGCACAACTTATACCAGCCAAAACCAAAATCAGGAACAGAAACAGTTCTGTGATGGACTGGTATCTGCAACTGTTCTACTCAATGCTGTGACATTCCTGTAATGCAGTTTGTCAAACTGATAGTAGTTTATCAAAACAAAACATGACTGCCTCCAGTTTCTCAAATATGAGAATTTGATGTTTTATGTTGTTATAAATGTAACACCTGTTGTTTTCTGTCTGTTGCTTTGATGAATTTGATGATGTCACTTAGCACTCAGGTAGCCTATGATGTAGGCTTTTCATTATTCTCTGCATTTTTAGACTAATTGAGTAATTAAGCCTTGTTATAAACAGGTTCAAATATTCAGACTATAAGAACCACTTAAACTAAACCTTAACGGCAACAAACAGCACTTCCTGTTCTCTGTGATGTTCTTTAAAGCTGTAAGGACTTCTGAAACTTACAAGTTAGATCATTGTATTTACTTTGAGTTAAACCAATGTGCTTAGTTGATCAAAGTCTTGCCGTGTTTCAGCTCTCTGCTGAGAGAAATGTGTTAATATGTCCAACCATCACGTTTGTTTTTATTTCCAGAACTGCCTTCCTTATGGTGATAAAGTAACAAAACAAACTTAATTTTTTTTTGTCCTGACTATTCTATTTACCCAAAATGTGCCTTTTCATTTCCACATTTTCAGTCATTCATTTTTGCATTTTCTGTTGTAGTGATATTCTTCACTTTGATATGTCAGTGGTCAGAAGGTCGAATGAAAGATTGTGTTATGTGTCAGTGAAGATCATAAATGAATCCTATATTTAAAAAAACCCTACATAAAAAAATCTAGATTTACTTTGAATGTGAGGTCAAATAGCTAAAAGAACGTTATCAAGAGTATACAATACAGTGGTACTGAAAGGTAACGCCACCTGAGCTGATGTCATTTTTGTATTTACCACTGGGGGGCAGCAGATGACAGCTGACAAATACAGAGAAAGGGTTTGATGGGAACACATATCTTTACAGTTGGAGTGTGTTTACCTGAAAGCATAAATTACACATAAGCACTCAAGTAAGATCACAAACGCAGTTATGTATCCTTAATTCTCTAACATACATGCCATGAGGAATAAACAGCTCAAAATCCCAAACTTGTAGCTTCCCTCACTTTCCATTCAGAGCTTTTTCCAAAAAGGTTTTTGTCATTAACCCAAACCATCACATTATTCTCTTAATGCACTCACTCTTTTTATGCAGAAACACTAACTGTGCTATCACCATTACTTAGGTGGAGTAGTTGTGCACTGATCCACAAAAAAAAAAAAATCTAAATTGCAGTACAATCACAGCTCCCCTTTTATCGATTTGCAAAAAAAAAACTCTCAGTCAACTGTACAAAAAGTGTATATAGCACAGAGAATCCCTCATTGTGGAGGTTTGTAAAAATACATTTTGGTAAGTAAGACATAACAGTAGTGGTTGAATGAAATACTGTACACCAACAAATGAAAGGGACCCCTTGAACAACTTTCTAAACTAAAAATATTAATTTCTGCTTCTGAAGGTCATGTCATCAAAAGCTTCAGAACAGCTTTTGAACTGACCGTGTGTTTGATTGTTTTCTTAACTTTCCAAGGTCAGGAATGAACTTTGGAACTCAGCTTTCAAGATTTTTAGATTTAGTGGCATCTAGCGGCTAGGACTGCAGTTTTCAATCAGCTGAAACTTCTGGTTAGAATTACTTCAGTGTTCATTGTTCAGGGGGTTTTTACCAGGAGACAAATTTCCTGCAGAGATTTCTTCTACCCCAAAACAAATGGACCAGGGGATTAAAAATGGGTCAAAAGGCTGCATAAAGCAGTTTCACACAGATGGGCTGGTTGCCCAGCACCAGCTAATGTGTGCTCACCCATTTTCTCTTTTAACTCTGATAACAAACGGACCAGGTGATTTAAACCAGTAAAAACACTGACTAAAGCAATTTCACTCAAATAGAACTGTGTTTTACCAGCGCTGTCATCACGGAGAGGCTGCTAACTACAATGTAGAAACATAGCAGTGCACCATGGCAATCTCCACAGACAAGAAACTGCTCCCTATGTAAATATGAATGGCTCATTCTACGTTAACGAAAACACAGTGATTCTTATTTTTAGGTGATTACACACTAAAGAAAACATATGTATTACTGTATATTATATTCCGTTTCTGCCAATATTTCCCCCTAAATGCTATAGACTGAGCCTTTTCTGAAACTCTGCAAGCTCCTTGATATCACACCCAAGAGTCATTTTCATGGTAGATCATAGCAGGTGAAAATGATGCTGTTCATGATTTGACAGCTTGTTCTCAAATGTTTCAGTAATCCATCGTACCTGACAGCCTATTATGCCATGTAAGCACCATCCTGCTCCCTGAACCTCACCATGAGTAGCTCTCCTATCACTGTAATGATACAAGTTATGGATGTAAATCAGTTATGATAATGGAAGACCCATTGATCCCTCTTGCCTTTGTTCAAAGCTAATGCAATATATACCAGATTCATTGCATTGTATTACATGGAACCAAATTACCGATCATTCTCTTTTCAGGTTAATTGATTCTCAAATTATCCCTGAGGGCGAGGAAGTGTTGTGTGAGATTGAAGAGGCTCTGCTGTGTGATGGTCCGGTTCACTCATAACCGAGTTGACAAATAGCTCTCTGTGAAAGCGGTGGAAATCTGAAGAAAGGGATGATCTTTTTGTAACGACACTAAAAGCTAGACTATTGAATTTGCAAGTGGGGATCATGCACCCATCCATATAAATGTCCAGTGTACACAATAACCATATTGTGGAAGGCTCTTTTTGCAGCTGCGCATTCATCTGCAATGAGGGGGCAGGTGGGGGTCAGGGAGAAAGAAATAGACGCAACAAAGTGGGGAGTTTGAGTGAATGGCAGAGAGAATGAGGCAAAGAGACTGAAAGACATGGGAAGTAGTGGAATGCGATATACAGAAAGCACAATGGGATACTTGGAGTTGGTGCCACTCAGCCAAAGTTGGCTTGATTTCCCATGAGGCCAAATTAGTTTTTATTGGAAGTTTGGGGGGTAAGAGACTTGTGGGTGAGAGTTGTAAACCGGGAGGAAAGGGGTACCTCGGAGGGAGGCAAGTACGTGATTTGTCAGCAAATTGCGGGCACTGACGATACACATGTACCATAAAGTACAGCAGACCTCTAAAGAGCATTCCAGAGCTTTAGAGTTAGGCCTGATAATCACATCGCAGAAGGTGAGGTTAGATAGACTGGCTGCTTGTGGTTGGTGGCAAAGGAGCAATTCTAGTCGTCATAATGATCTCTTGTGCTTGGGTTTGATGGTTACATTTATTGCAAGTGTCTTTACTTTATATCTTATACTTCAGCAGCCTGGCAACTGAGGCAGCAACTAAAGCTTTTGTTTTAAGGCATGTTAGCGGCATGGCTCTAGAGATGGGGATGTCTGAAGGTCAGTTTGTCCACAACTTGAGTCGAGACTGACATATTTCAATAACTTTTTTATGGATTGCCATGAATATGTATATTTGATGTATATTTAGGGCTTGTAGATATTACTTAATTTAATTTTGAATATTTTTAAGTTTAGTTCTACTTCCACTTTCTTTGTCTAATTTTGAGTACTTCATGTCAGTACTGGTACATTGAGAGCAAAGTTCACCAAAGTCAAATTCCTTGTATGTGCACATGTACTTGACCAATAAAGCTGATTCTGATTCTGAAATGTTGTACAAACATTCATGCTTCCCAGACAAAATATCCTGCTGACATTGGTGATTCCCTGATTTTTCCTCAAGGTCCACAATGAGATTGACAATGCGGTTTACAGAGAGATGTTTGCACATGTATTTAATGGACTGCCAAATCTGATACAAGCCTTTATGTACCCCTCAGAACACTGGTGGCATCTTAACTTCTCGCTCAAGTTCTTGTTTTTTGCTAGATAACTGCAAAATAATGACATCAGCTTCAGCTTTTTCCCCACAATATTTTGTAGGGCTTTTCAGTGTCATTATGACGAAGCAGTTGGAGAGAAAGGAAAGGGGGGTAAGAAAGAGAGGGTATGATGCACAGCAAAGGGCCAAGGGTCTGCTTCAAACCTGGGCTGCTGCCAAGGACTCCACTTTAATAGGGCAAATGCTCTACCAGGTGAACTAGAGGTCACTCCAAGGTCTACTTTGTGCTCAGTGCTAATTAGGAAATGTTAGCATGCTAACACACCTATTAAGATGGAGGATATGGTAAACATTATGCCTACGAAACATCAGCATGTTAGCATTGTTAGCAAGTTAGCTTTCTGATTTGCATCCAGCTGAAAGCATTGCTGTGTCATAGTCAACCTCACAGCTGGTGCTAGCTGTGGCAGTCCTGTTTCTTGTACTTACTTTAACAGCCTAGCATCTCTGTTTTTCCCCTCTGTACATTCATCTGACAACAAAAATGAGAGTCAGGTCTCCCATTACTCTTCCACTGATCTTTCTTCCTTCTATTTTTCTCCCCTGACCTCAAGCCTGGTCTGTCCTGTTAGCTAATGGACTGATGAAATGTCCAGAATGACCATCAGACAAAAAAAAGAGCCACACTGATTTGATGCTAAAGGTCAGGGTGTGTGGATAACACTGGACTTAGGGCTGCACGATAATGGGCAAATTACAATACAGTGGTCACGGTGCCGTGATGTGCTGCTCAACATTGCTGACTGAGTTGATGCTAGACAAGGACGAGGAATTAGTCAGGTAAAGTTAGAAACATTATTTTTCTTGGCCTCCATGCATTCTTAATTCTGCAAATTGACTGTGGTGTTTTTTTTAGTGGTTGAACAAGTTTAGTTGTGTTGCTTTGCAGTGCAGACACAAGCCTCATACAGTCTTTGAATATGATTTGTTGTCTCCTAACTCCAAAATACTTCCAAACAATGGATTATGATGGTGATGAAGATTTTTTAGGCTGCTGCTGCAGGATGTGCACGTAGTGGCATGACAGCTCTTCAAAGTTTAGGAAGCCCTTCATTTGATATGCGGCTGAGTTTTCTTTGAGTGGAGCACGCATTTTAAACATCAGTATCGCAGTTGATCATGTTCATTTAATTATGGGAATCCAAAATCGTGATCATGATTAATATTTGATTAATTGTGCAGCACTAACTGGAATAGGCCAAAGACAACCCCAAAGATGCTGAGACATCGTGGCTTTGAAAATACGAGCTTCGGTCAGATACATCTGTATCTGTCCCCCCTCAACTTAGCAACAACTTGAACTTTATGGCTCCAGACCAAAAGTATCTGTCTTTACCCTGAAGCCAGACAACACGTCCCACCTAAACTAAAACCTTCCTCTATTGTGCTCTTCCAGACATATTGAAACAGCTCTTAAATTGAGAAAAGGGGTCCGCCAAAATAAGCTGACAGAATCCTACACCTACATTTTAGGCTTGACTCCTTGTAAATCACACAGAGAGTTGAATTAAAAAAGGATTAGGAGCAGAGAAAGAATTAGAGGGATTAAAAAGGATTCCCAGGCCGCGCCACAAATCCATAGCTGATGTGGTAAAAATGATTGGTTGTAGATGCTACATCTCATATTAACAAGGCTTGTGAGGCGTGGAGGCACTCTCTTCACACATCAGCGGCCACACCAGCAGGAGCTCAGGCACCAAATTGCTCATATTTTACATGTTTGGAGTGTGGAAGTCAAGGGCCTGACTTCCTGCTACATCTCTTGTGTTGATAGTCAGACTTCACTTGAGAACAGCTTGAATCCTGCATTGCGAACGTTGAGCCAAATTGAGCTTGACAGAGCTGCAGGGGAGCTGCTGAGGCTGTAGTTACACTTATACTGTTTACCGGATTATAAATGATGCTGAGAGATCAGCAACATTGAAGTTTACTCCTGAAAACACAACCGGAGGACAGAATGAGTTATTTACTTTCATTGAATCCACAGATACACACACATGAATTGTACAAGGGATTTGTTGAACATGTTTTGTTGCTTTGGGAACAGCCAGACATGTGGACCGTGGGCGTCAGGGTGTGTGCAGGGTGACAGCCAGTTGTCCAGTGGGTAGGGAGTAGGGTAAGGGATATTAGCTGGCATTGAACTCCAGAAATGAAGTTGCCAAATTTGGCTGAGCCCCAATACCAAGGACCCCTCTGAGCAGATTTCCCCTGCCTCACCAAGCCTCGCCCTACTCCAGAATTTGGGATATCAGCTGGCATGGCATTCAGTAACAATGACAGCCACTGACAGTAATTTGGTATTCAGACTGATGCAGGGCCCAGTTTTTCATGACTCTAAAGTCTACTTTTTATTTTAAGCAGAATTGGAAAGACGTCTTTTTCCACAGCCAATTGCCAAAGTATAAAACTAAATACGTGAGCCTTGCTTTCCATTCTCGCACATTTGTAGTTTTAAAATGATAATGTTAGCAATTTACAACTTGAAAATCATTATTTTTGAAACACTGGGCCTTTCATCTCATACAGAGCAACACAAATGCAGCTTCTCATTTATAATTAATGGTTATAGCTATAGCTAAATAAGCTAACATGAGATGGTTGAACACTATGCACTTGGTGGCTATAGTCAGGATATTGTGCTGAAATACTAAAGCTACATGTCCCAGGCAAAAACTCATCCTCACCAGCTGATGATTCATACTGTAGAGAAGGCATAGAAAGAAAGAACAGCATTGTTCTTTTATAGCGGTGTAGAGCTTGTTAGTTTTAAGGCATTTGCATACCAAGTCTGCATTATTTTGTATGCATTTTTTTTTATCTGCCATCCAAAAAGAACAAAACAAAACAACAACAAAAAAGTTATGCACACTGAGTTTGATGAGTTTTATTTTTCTATATGTTACCAAAATTTGCAATACAAGACAAAAATGGAAAGACACAATTGTTCCCTTGCTTCTCTTCACTGAGGGTGCAGAGAAGCAAAACTGTTGTCACACTCTGCTCGAGTCTGGAATTTGGCACTGCTGTTACCTGAAGGGGCGTAGCTGTCCTCCCTCGCTGTCTCCACACTCTGTTGCCCCCTCTCATTCCTCATCTTCTGTGCCATCATCATCATCTACCTTAATATTACTATCTGACCTGTTGAAGTGCTATCTGACTTATGAAATGACACTGTGTGCCCTGTTCCTCTCTCTTGGCGTGGATGTATGATTACACCACATTTTCTTCACTGCTTCTTGGTCAAAAAACTCTAAAGACTTTTGACGGATGGAAAAAAACTGTTCCGAAAACTTCAAGGACAGACAAAAGTTTTGGAGACAGTGTGCAAACGTGGTTGTATTTACTTTTAAACATGATGTGCAAAGGTCTAGTATGATAACGAAAAAAATGTTAGACTGTTAACTTGTCCTACCATACCTCTGTTTAGCTCACAGACTGTATAACTAATGAACAGAGTCTCAGTGACATCAATCATAGGTTTCTAAAGAGCCCTTTTGAAGCTTGGTGGGAGGCTCCCATCGCCATCTTGGCAGTGCCTGACTACGCCTAACCCCTGACTAATCTAAATTTGGGCAAAGAGGCAGAGCATGGGTGCAGCAGAGGCACGCAGAATAAAGCCTGGTTGTTGAAACACACCCATCTAGCTCAAAGCTATCAAGCTAGCTAAGGCTAACAAGCTAGGCCAAGAAGCAAGGCTATAATCTACTCAAGCTTTGTTTTTAGTGAAGTCACAAATAACAACACATAAACAACTATAACAACTTTGTTCAATACAGACTGTGAAGCATTATGCATTTTTGCACAATTTCTCCTGAAATGCAGGTTTAACGTTATATAATGAAGTTATTCAGGAGTGTTTTCACCAGAAGTAGCTGGTCTTAAGGTAATTTAACGTAACACCCATTTAACTAGCCAAGACTAGCAATAACATTATGTTTGTGTTATTATGGGCAGTTTAATGTTAACATTGCATAACATGAACTAACAAATGTGGTGACCATTAGTTACCAGCCTTTCAGAGAAACCTTTTGTTCAAAAGTAGAGTTTATTATTAACTTAAATTCCTAACCGATGCATGCCGGTTAAATAACTGTGCTAGCTGTGGAAATGCGGTGCAGTGAATTCCCTCTGGTCAGTTGTAACAGATGCCCTCAGAGAAATCTTTCAGGTTGTCTGTAAATGTCCTGTTCGGTTTATACTAGGTGACAAAATAGATAGGTTATCTGTGAGGCAAATGAGATGTGTAACATTGGGTTGTCTTGCTGCTAAACATAAGATTGATTTGAACTGGAAGATGAGAACTCCAAACTGTTTTAGCTTAAACAGTGGATTAGAACAATTTGTAGAGTTAATAGAGATAGAATGGACTACTACCACACTATAGCACTTAGATCTGGGGCTAGAAGGACTATGGGACACAATAAGGTCATACTATACAATTGAGTGTAACTGTATTTCATGAATTTGCTCCAAGATGAATTTAAGTTTTTTTTTTTATTTATAGGAGGAAATTATTTTTTTAAAAAAAGAAAAGAAAAGAAACAGCTTGTACTGATACCTGCAACCACCTCCATGTTTTTTCTGTCTTATATGTTATATGGGTAGGCCTATGTACTGTTATGTAATGCATGTTTGTATGTATGTGATTTATGTTCGCTTTGACCAATAAAATGGAAACACTTTTTAAAAAATAATAAATAAAACAGAATAAAATAACCGTTCTGGCCTCCTGTTAGCATCGTTAGCACAGCTGTGCTAACTGAAGGCTAATTAATGAGCTGGCAAATTACCTAATTAATCACCTAAGGCACCACGGAATTTGGGGGAAAGATCTCATAGACAACCTGTTTGTACAAGTAACTGCACAAAGTATTTGTCCTATATTTGCATGAAAAACTCTCTGAAAGGCAGCAACATGGCTGAGATGATGACTGGCAGACAGCTAGCGGCTAGTGATGGCACCCATCATTCAAAGCAGCCATGCCCTTATGCAGAACTTTAAACTTTAATTTAATTTAATTTTATAGGGTGAGTTATATAAAAATTCATACCCCTGTACAGTTGTCATGAAGGTGGTTAATCGAGACCAAACTGTTTTTTGTACCAGGTTGTAAACTTGTATATTTCTGCTGTAAAGCTGAGCATTTTAACATGGAAGCCTAAGAGGATTTACTCTGCTTTGGAGCCAACCTCAACTGGCCATTCAAAGAACTTCAGTTTTTGGCACTTCAGCGCGGCTTCATTTCTTAGTCCCGGAGATTGCTCCTTGGTTTAGCTGCTTAGCCTTACGTATATATTTACAGATTGATTTAAGTATGTTTCACTTTTAAAGTTACAAGAGAAAAGCCTTTCACAACTTACTTACCAGAATGTGGCAAGGGTTGTGTGTAAACTTCTCCAAATCCAAGAAAAACAGGAGGTGACTAACATTAGCGAACGATCAAAACACCCTTCTCTCTGTTTGCATAGATCTTTGCAGAAGCAAAGCATTTCCAGCTTAACTCAGCAAGGCCTCACCACAGCAAAGAAGAAACTGACATTTCAACTGTTGCTGTGCTACTTTTTCTTACAGAGTCATCACATTAGCATACTTCAGCCTCTTAAATTGCTTATCAGTTAAGAGCGAGGAGTATCAAGTGGCTTCATTAAGGCATACCACAAAAACTAACAAACCATTTCTATGGAAGAAGCGGGTCAAAACAGCATTAATGTTGTTTAGACAGCACACTTCCCTCCTGAAGTATGGTTGAGCAAGTCACTTACTGATAACCCCCGATGGCTCCAGGACTGTTGCTCTTTGACAGTCCCTGACCTCTAACCTGAATTTTTTTACAATGTGAGTAAATAAGATGAGTAAAACCCAACTGCCATGACATCTTTATAGCATCCAGTCCCTCTCAGGAGATCCACAGTTACTGTATGTGAAACCCTAAAGAGATGCTGAATGAGCCTTGCACTTTTCCCTTATCAATTAGCTGACTGGTCTGAACTGGATCTAATGATAATTGAAGCAGCAGCAGCGCCTCACACAGCCACTAATAGCTTTCTCTTTAATAAATCACAAGGGGCGATCACTCTTCCATTACCTTCAATCACACTTGCCACAATCACACACCATTAAAATGCTGCGCTGTATAGATTATACATGATGACAGCAATCCAATGCGCCGCCTTTTTGTATTATTTGAAATGGAAGCAGAGGTTGGATATCGCACAGTGCCTGATGTAAAGTCAGCATTTTAGCCACACATGCGCCTCATAGCTGTTCTTGCCTTTTGTTGGCAGTCAAGCTGTGTTTTCTAGCTTTGTTTCACACGTTAACCACGCCGCTCCCCATACTCAATCTATTCTACTAGCCATCTTAATGCTGAGCCCAGCTCTTCCTCGCCACATTATTAGCTTTGACCTTTGCGTGTCTGTTCCAGTGCTGATATGGAGCCAAAGAAACTGTGCCAGAACCTGAGCCAGAAATAAAGGGCTAACACATGTTGCATTTTATTAAGAGTCCAGCCGTGGAACGTACTTATATAGTGATGAATACAGCTCTGTAGGGACTGTGAAACCACGCTAGGCTCCCCACACACAGAAAGTCCATTCCCATCCACACCCTGACGCTCTGCCTCAGCCCGATCATGAACTCTGGCTGTCTATATGTCACCCCATCCCTTCACAGCTCACTTATTCCCATTCCCTTCTTCACCTTCATCTAACGTGACACTTCTCAACACATGCTCCCATCCACACCCTTAAGTTGACCTTCATCCCCCCACTCTGCCATCATCATACTGTGACTGCTGTTGTCTCACGCTCCATGATTCCTCCTGTATTACTGGTATCATGATTCCTCCTCTGATGCCGCCACTCATTCATGATCGACTCTACTCCCCATCCTCCCTAATAAGACTTTGTGGTTTAAGGAGTTGTGTCCTTTTTGGCTACTCAGCTCATTTCTGCCCTCTCAGCAGCTTGTGATTAACTGGTCACCAGTGGTTGCTAACACAGTGTATCAGTGGATTTGTCAGTTGCTGTACTGTCAGACACAAAGACATTCTGAATCCCACAAAAGTTTTTAGACAGTCCCTCCACTGGACTGTGCTCCTACTTTTGATATATTTACACCAGGAACCAAAATGCCTCTTTTATCCAGAATGTGTCTGCATGTGATTTATTTAGATATTAAAGCTGATCTATGCATTTCTTTCTGCAAAAAAATAAAAATAAACTGTTTGTCTTCCCCAAAGTGAATATCCAACCAAGCAAAGCCAGATGATGCAATTATGATGAAATTGTGGTGTTGATATTTCTACTGGCAGGAAATCACTACCAACAGGAAGTCCAAACTGCCTCCTTCACTGCAGGGAGCAGCTGTCAAGAGAAATCAAGTCGAAAATCAACTTTATTTATACAGCACTTTACACACAACACAGTTGATCCAAAGAACTTTACAACGCACACACAGGAAAACTAAAAACAAAAGAAGGAAACAAACACAGTGGAAGAGAAGAAAAATCTGGGTGATGAAAAATAATAACGAACAATAAAACTAGCAGTGAAGGCACATGGTCACACAGATCCAATGGTGACAACACAGGCAGTGGGTTGAGCGCTGCTATCTGTTTTTCTGCAATGATTGATCCTGAGCAACAGAGTAGCTTTTTTTTTTTTTTTTTTATTAACTGAGGCATTTTTTTTATAACTTGTTTGTGTTTGTTAGCAGTCTGAAGTCAATCATATTTTTATTAAAACTAAACAAATTTTTAATAAAGGTGGCATGGTGGTGTGGTGGTCAGCACTGTCACCTCACAGCAAGAGGGTGCCTGGTTCGATCCCGGGTGCAGGAGCCCCTCTGTGCGGAGTTTGCATGTTCTCTCCGGGTACTCTGGCTTCCTCCCACAGTCCAAAGACATGCAGAATGGGGATAGGTTAATTGGTGACTCTAAATTGCCTGTGGGTGTGAATGTGAGTGTGAATGGTTGTCTGTCTCTATGTGTCAGCCCTGCGATAGTCTGGCGACCTGTCCAGGGTGTACCCTGCCACTCGCCCAATATCAGCTGGGATAGGCTCCAGCCCCCCCGTGACCCTCAAGAGGATGAGCGGTTAGAAAATGGGTGGATGGATGTTTAATAAACTTACTAAGAAAACACTAGAGTACGTCCTGTGCTGCAAACCAGAGGACCTGACTCGAGTCCGACTCAAGTGGCAAAGTTGAGGACATGAGACTAACTTGCAGCAAGCTAGCTGCTATGACCTGGAAAAAAACATCAGTTGAACCAAGGATTTGATTGGTCAAACATATATTCCTGTGGGTGAAAATCAGCTGAGATTAAGGTCCATCCAAATATTGTTTTCTCCTGGCACTATTGTTCCACAGTGGTGTGTAAGCATTCATAAAAACTTTTACAAAATAAATGTTTAAAATGTATTTTTTATAAATTTGTTTGCAAATTTTTTGAACGAAAATCTTGCTGTGAAACGGCTTTTCCTCTCTCTTTAATATCAAACAGTATGAGACAGTCATATCAGAATAAAATAGAACACTGGCAATTTTCAACTCCTACAAAGGAACGTGTATAAAAACCTTAGCTTATGACTATATCCACACTTATGTTTGTTTGTTTATTCTGATAACTACAACAAGACTTTTTTTTTAACCTTTCGAACTTGTTCAGAACCTAATGTTTCATACCGCTATATCAGTCCAAGAGCCTGCTCTGCATGTTTACATTTGGGGTCCTATTTAAGCTCATAGCCACTCGATTGGTTGGTGTTTTCATTGACAGTAAAAACTACAATTTGATTGGTTTATTAACCACAGCTGCCTGAGCAGACAGAAAATTAAAACATATGATCAACTTTTTATAATCATTTAACATTATCCATAAAAAATGGTTCACTGGATCAATGGAGATCAATCAACAACACGAAAAACTCATTCTGCCCAACATCTAACAGACCTACAGAGACTTGAGGAGAAAAAGGCACAATTAAAAGCTAATGAGTAAAAAGGTGGACTCACCAATTTAAGATTTTTTTTTTTCTATCAATTTTGGTATTGCTTTCTGTAGGTTAAAGCGTCACAAGAGAAGGCGGTAAACATGAGCAAGCTAGGATGACAAAAAACACGAGGCTTTGAGCTGAGGGGACGCTAAATGTGAACTATTACATTAATGGAAATCTTGCCATCAGTTTTTGAGCTACCTTGCCAAAGACCAAAGTGCTGGTCAGGGGTGTGGTTTAGCCTTGAGGTGGGCACTCACACTGAGTACCTGGAATGCCTAAGACAGGAAGGGTTCATTCTGTGGAGAACATGAACATGCAGTAAATTTCATGGTAAGTGTCCCACTAGATCTTAACATTTGTTGTGGTCATGGAATATATTTGGTTTGAAGAGCATGTGAATGAAAGCAATGTGTAAGTGCACATTCGTGGTAGAATACTTTGCAAGGTGAATGCTGTGTTTCTATCATTAACCTCATTACTGGCAGACTGAAGTACATGAAGATCCTGCATTATAAAATCCAGTCTCATCATATGACCTCTCTGCAGTGTTTTGGCCGTGGGTAATAGTCGAGCCTCTTGCCAAAAAAAAAAAAAAAAAGAAAGAAATGATCCTGCTGCAGTTGACCAGATACCGTACCTTGCTTTGAACCAGCAGAGTCCCCATCTATAATAATCCTTTTGACATTGATCACTGTCTAAGCTGTCTGATACCTGACCATTTCCATTTCTGCAGTTAAATGGTTTACAGACTCTTTGTCTTTAATGTGGCCAAATTCATCACTGACAACTTCCTGGGGCTGTGTAGGTGATCAAATATTCAAGTCATCTTGGGTGAATTTAATATATTTTTTAACCTCTGTCTAATTACAGTGTGAAGCTGCTGTCTGCATGTTAATACGTGATGGAAAGAGACACGCTGTGTGTATAAATCATTTCCTCAGACTGGACTTGAATTCGTTGAGTAAAGGTTATTTTTGCACTACATTTATAATCTGCCTAGTTTATTCCTCTGAACAGTATCAGTGGTCTTTACATGTTATAACATTGGACCATAAATCTGTCACACCAGCAGTGGCTGAAGATGAATGGATTTCCACCAGAGTCTGACCTAGCTGTGCTGTGCAGAGCAGTAGGATGTGGAAGGTATTGTCATCAGCCACTCCATGCTTCCTTTCTCCACTTCCTACTTCCCGTCTGGCCAGTGGCAGTGCAAAGCTACGGTATTCCTCTGTCAAATGCTGAGAATAAAAGCTGTGTGTGTGTGTGTGTGTATTTAGTTTTGATGTTCACAAAAAGTCCCCACTTCTTTTCTGGTCCAAGAAATGTAGTCTGACCCACTTTGTGTACAGCTGCAAGCATGTGTGTACAGGATGTGCAGGGTGTGTTTTTGATGTGTGTGTGTGTGTGTGTGTGTGTGTGTGTGTGTGTGTGTGTGTGTGTGCGTGTGTGTGTGTGTGTGTGTGTGTGTGTGTGTGTGTTAATGAGATAATATTATACCTGTATGTTTGTACAGGTAGAGGATGATAACAGATGGAAATGAAGCCATATTTACATTTATATGAACTGCTGCTTAGCAAGCTGTTTTTGCAATAATAACCATGTGCTTTTCTGTAGTTTTATTACAGTGCCTATAAAAAGTATTCATGCCCCTAGGTAGTTTTTATTTTTGATTGTCATACAACACTGAATTAAAGAAGATTTAAGATGCTTAAACTGTTTAAAAACTGATCAACAGAAAAATACCCTTTAATCAAAGTATTCACCCCCTCCAAGTCAGTATTTAGTGTGGTGCAGGAATGAGTCCCAAAACCTGGAAATAAGTTAGTATTTTAGCACTCCTGGTTCCCTTATCTTAAGGTACTTTTTCATGGGTTTTTGTCAAGATGCCTAAAATAAGGTCTGTGGTTAACATAAGCTTAGGAGACTTTCGTGTTTTGTTCTAAGAACTGAAATACATCTATAAAAGCCCCACTTGTAAATTTTGATGCTTTTACATCTCTTAAAAAAGTCAGTCCCTAACAAGTGGCTAAATGAGAGCATCATCACACCAAACACGGCTTTACAGCCTTGATGTAACCGAGGTATATTTCATTTGTAATGCTTTTTACTTCTGGCAATTGCATTTCGGCTTCAAAAATCAAAAGAGTTGTGTTCATTTGTGAAGATTATCTGCTGATGAAAATGTTGACATATCACAAACATTTGTTTGCCAAATAGTTTATTTTCACAAAAATCCCACTGGCTTTTTGTCCAGGGAACCAGAGTGACGCTAACTTCCATGTTGGCCTACAAATAAACATCATTCCCGCAGCACTGTATAGTCACCCCAGCACATTAACATGTTGTTTTAAAGCCGTTCCTGTGTAGCTTTGGCTTCCTCCCCAAAGCTTCTGCCAAACTATAGCTGAGATATTGTGACTTTTTATGAGAGTGGTTTTCTCTTTGCTGCTCTCTCATAAAGCTGCGACAGGTGAAGCACTCACCCAACTGCTGCACAGTCTGTTGCACTGTATGCACAGTCTCTCCAATCTTTCTTCCTCAGAGCTGTCGTAAGTCTCTTGGTGGCCTCGCTCACTGGTGTCCTTCCTGCACCTTCACTGCTTTGTCAGATCTACAGCTGTCACACTCTTTCCATTTCTTAATGATTGATTTAACTGGACTCCGAGAGATGTTCATTGACTTGGAAATGTTCTTGTATCCATCCTCTTTTGCTTTTCAATCCATCATACGTAGAGTTATTTGGAGTGTTCTTTTGTCTTCATAGTTCAGGTTTAGTCATAATACTAACACACCAAAAGTTGTATCTGTCTGATACAGGTGTATTTAGGCTGCAATAAATGAAAACCCCATGAAAACACATACATTTACATCACTTTGTAGAGATTTCTTTTCACTATAGGATATTTTTCTGTTGATCAGCATCAAAAAAGCCACATTTAATTTACTTTGATTCAGTGTTGTAAAATAAAAATGAGAGCTTCCAAGGGGGGATGTTATATGCATGTAGGTTTATGCATGAACACACTTCTATCTTCTCTGTCGTCCTGCCAGGCTAACCGGGCCTCTCTGCTGATTCCCATCAGCGGCTGCCACAGTGATCTACTGGCTGGGCTTTGTGGGCGTGCTGTTTTTAGACAGAGACAATGTCACTGAATTTATGTGGCTAATGCCAAAACAGCTGCTGCCATGAATAGCTGAATGAGGGCTCATAGTCGAAATAGTCCAAATCCAGACAGTGCCATTCAGGAAATGTTACAGGTGACAAAAGAAAGTGAACACATATACTGTAACAGTATGGACAGTGTGCTGTGATGATCTCTCTCAGTCTTTATGTCTCACTCCCACACACACACACTAAAATACACACACCAGAGGAGGGGGGCCTGAGTGACACGAGTCAAATTTGAGGACTTGAGACTTGCTCGACTAAAATAGATGGAAGACATGACATTGACTTGGTATTCATGACTTGAGACATGACTGAGACTTGAGAGAGAGGACTTGAATATTTTATTAAATATTAGTATTTTTCCCAGTATTAATAAGTTATGTTTTGTTTTTACAATATCACTATGCGTATGTCACAACGGCGGAGGACCCGTGACTGATATTCATGCCCACTCTAGAGATCGCTGTCCTCCTCCACACAGCTCTCCTCAGACGGATGGCAGTATGTACAGCGGCATCACTGGCTTCACCATGTGTCTTTTTATTCAGTTTTATCTGCATGATACATGTGGTTAAGTTTTCTCTAACTTATTTAGTTTTGGGTGGCAACACAATTACCCAGAGCCCAAAGACACACCTCAATTATGTTTCTTTTGTCCAACCACCAGTCCAAATAATAATAATAATTAGGGATGCACGATATTGGACTTTTTGCCGATATCGGATATGCCAATATGTAACAACTCATTTGACTGATAACCAATACCGATATTGATATATCCACTGTTTTTCCTACCTAATTTTAGCGATCATCAAGTCTCTCTTGTAGTAGAATAACAGCATGCATGCATACTCTTATCATAATGGCCCATCAGCAGATAGAGACATGAAATACAATACTTTTCAATGTATGTAATATTCATACAAAGTGCAAAATAAAAAAAGCATGTTGGCCGACTCTGTTCATTTTAAAGCCAATATCGTCCCATACCGATGACGTGCCCATATTGTTGGCATCCCTAATAACAACAGAAATGATAATAATAATAATAATAATAATAATAATAATAATTTAAAGGAAAAGCAGCAAATCCACGCATTTCAGAAGCTAAAACTATGAAATATTTGGCATCTTTTATGTACCTTTTACATGTTTTTTATCCAAAAGAATCAGAATAAGATTTATTACCAAGTTCATCTAAAAGGAATTGGCTTTGGTGTTGTTAGGTCTGATGCATACATTAAACTTACAATCAACATGTAAGAAATAAAAATGAAGACAAAGTACTGCAACAGTCAAGAACATAAATATAGAATATAATCATTATACACAGAAAGTGTAGCTATTCTCTGTAGCAGTTATTCCCCGACTGCAATGATGGTGCCGTGACGTTGAGATACAGAAGTCACTGACCAATCAGAGCAGATTAGGCTTTTTGGGAAGGGATCTTAAAGAGACAGGTGCTAAACAAAGCCGTCTCAGACTAAGGGGGATTAGATGTTCCAGCACAGACAGTATGAGGAAAATTGTGTTTTTTGACCATCAAAGCATGTAACCCTTCAAGTAGAGACCTTAAATACAAATATAAACCTGAAAACCAGCATAATAGGTCCCCTTTAAAGTGACCACATGCTGACTGTTCTCTCTGTTGTTCTTTTCATAGCTAGTGGCTTACATTGTTATATGTCCCATCAAGAGCACTGGTTATCTGTGGGTAATCTGAAAAGTTTGTATCTGGATCAGTGTGATCTGGTCCATTGTTGCTGTGGAAAAACTAGCAAAAAAAGTAAAATGGATTAGCTCATCTTGGATGGCAAAACATGGGATTTCCAATTCGATTTTCAACTTTTTTTTTTAAATTTTGAAACAGCAGACAATATACAGGTTTAATTTAGCCCAGCTTCCCTGCTAATATGGAACAGTTGGCAATCCTAGCTGTTTCCCATGTTTATTCATTAGTTTAAAAGTTTAGGAACTTGTGTTTCATGCTAGAATTACAATTATGTTTTTATTTTTCTGCACCAGTTTCCTAATCTAATCCTCTGGATTTTTGAGTCCTGCATCAGCAGTAATATAAAATAAAGATGACAAGTATTTGGTTGTTTAAACTGTCAGTCTGTCTGAGATATTTGGCTGGTTTCCGTCTGTATAAACTTTGTGTGGAAGGCCTGTCAAACTTTGATCATTTGTCTCATCAGGGTCACAAACTTGAGGAAATGTGATGACATCCCATTTGTCAGCAGAGGCACGGAAGCATGTGGAAAGCAAAATATAGCTGTATTTTCAGAAATGAGGAAGTCAGACAAGAAGAGTGATTCTGACTGGCGGTGAGAGTGAAGTGCCACGACCAAAAGGAAGTAGAAAAAGCACAGAGGGAGAACAAGAGAAAAAAAAGGAAGAGCAAGAACCGTGCGGCTCAAGGACATGTCCTCTTTGTACTTTTTGTCACTTGTCCAAATTTCCGCACTTGAGATTCTAAGTGGAAATAAATCAGATGACAAGCCCGTATGTGAATGAGAATCAGTAGTGTTTGTGTGTATGATATAGCTGAAAAAGAAGTACACACTCATTTATTTCCGTTGTGCCAGACAGATTGTGAGTGAAAAACCATCCGTCATCTCGGCCCCCCCAACCTGACTCCACCTCCTTGGTTGCCATTCACGTTGTCCCGGCCTCAACAAGCACCATAAACCTGCACAGCCATAATTGGTGAACTGTCTGCACCGGGTGACCGTCACATCAGTCGTCTGTCCGCCTCGCTTTGTGCTTTGTTCCCTCTAATTTGGGGGCCTTTTTGTTTTTCTTTGAACATCCATCTTAAAGTATCATTTCATTTTTTTCCTCTCCGCCAGTCCATCTATCACACTCATTGGTTTATCCTCCTCTTTCAACCTCCCATGTCCCCTCTTTCTGCGTATTCATTTAACTCTGTGGCCCAGGGTATTGTGGTGAATGCTAATAGGTTCCCACGCTCACAAGGTACAATATAGTGAAGAGTAAATGACTGTATGTGTGTGTGTGTGTGTGTGTAGGAGGCTGGGCAGTCGGTCCACAGTTCCATTAGCCTGATGGAGTTTCTATTAAATTAGAAACTCTCTCTCTCCATCTCTCTCTCTCACACACTCTCTCTCTCTCCCTCTCTCTCTCTCTCTCTCCCTCAATCACATTAGTGCTCTTATCTCATTTGTGGAAGCTCTGCAGGCAGCGAGGGGTGGGGGCGAATGGAGGGGTGGAGTTATGATCTGGAAGTGGACAGGAAAAAGGACAAGCCCTCGTAAATAGAGAGAAGCAGGGCGGGTGATTGATGTGTATCTACAGTATGTACGTGTGTGTGTGGTGTGTGTGTGTGTGTGTGTGTGTGTGTGTATGTGTGCATACATGGGATGACAGTGTGCGTGCGTGTGTACATGTTTGGTATGTATGGAATCATGTGTGTGATGAGTGTAATTTTTCACTTGTCAGGCATGTTTAAAATGAAACTGGTCCATCAACAGCTCCAACAGACATGGTTGCCTTTAATGCCGACTGATGACAAAATGCAGCACAGAGGGGGTGAGGCCACCAGTGTGTTTGTGTGACTGTAATGCTGAAGAGCAGACGTTCATAAAGCAAACAATGTGGACAGTATGTTGGTTGGGCTACTCTAGGATTTGAGCTTGGAATTGAGATTAGAATTTGATTAGATTTAAAGTAAAGGTAAAATGAATAATTAAATATTGTGGGAGATATTTGTTTTCTTACCAGGAGTTCATTGTGAGAATTAGTACCACTCTCATGCCTGCTCAGTAATTATTAAGTTAGAGTCAGGAGGCGGTTATCTCAGCTTGGCATAAAGACTGAAACACAGAGCACAAACATCTTATTTGTTTAATCTGTATACAGAAATGTAAAAACAACTAATTGTGGATTTAGAGGGAGTTCCATGCTGTAAATATGTCAGTTTATCTGTTTGCACAGCCCGTCTGTGAGGTGTCTGCTGGTAGCCTGGCAACATCAGGGTGATGACAAGATCCAGGGAGGTCACTGTGCACTAGCTGTTGTTTCAGCTTACGATTCCCTCTAAAGCCACAAACTATTTGAAATTGTGTATAAATCAAAGAAATATGATATGACATTAGTGTTTATTAGTTAGCTTTGGAGGCGCTGGTAGCTGAAAATGTTGTTATCATTGATACTAAAGACATGAGAGTGATATCAGTCTCATCTCATTCTCTGTCACAGATGGTGTTTGGACCCAGTACACAGGAAGCCAGAAGCAGTTTGTAATGATGTTTAATGTTGCTACTCAGCAGGTACAGGGCAGAGCAAGTAAACAGCACACAATGCAGTTAGACACTCCAGCTAAGTCTCTTCACAAATTCTCTGATAGCCCGGCTGGTTTGACAGGCCAAACTGGGCCGGGAGGCAGGCAAGTGAGCAGTAACATTCGCTCGAACACTAACACAGTTGAGTTCAATGACAGGCATCAGTACTGTGAAGGAGTAGACAGGAGATGCAGTCATGGAGGCAGAAGATCCGCAACCAGGTAGGTGCACAGTCCAAGCCCAAGAACCAGCAGGGGACAAGCAGGGGGTAGGTCAAGGGCAGGCGGCGGATTGTGACGCCAGCAGGTAAGTACTTACAGGACACACACAATAGCCAGTGTGGCGACACAGTAAAAGTCTCTGGACTGCAGGAAACCACAGGTAAGCAGATAGGAACACTTGCACTGTACCGTTGTTGGACGGTAAAGCCAACCAGGCAAACAGGAACCAAGGACGCAGAAACAGGTCTCAAGGTCATGGAAAGAAGTCTGGGGTGATTACCAGGAATCAGAGGAGGCAGGCAGCTTTTGTTTCAAAGTTTTAGGATTTGGGAAGAAGTTGTTCATATTTACCAATATTTTGGGCTGTCTTAGACCATAGGAAAAACATGGATGAATTTTAAAAATGGGTGAAGGTCCCCTTTGATATTTGTAACTCATTGTATGGCAAACTTTATGTATTGGATTATATGGCGTCAAATGGCAAAATCAAAGGATAATTTCAGTCACTACTCAGCCCATTTCTTTTTTCCAGTAGTCATCTAAATTTGCCTGTTATTACTGTTTGTGCAGTACATCACGATAGTTGGTGGGATTATTTGAGTTGAAAAAAATGCTCACTTGACATTTGGACAACACAGAAAAAGGGCAAACACACTCTGTAGTTAACTTTATACAGGATAGTATGTTTGCTTAAAGGGACAGTTCACCCCAAAATCAAAAATACATATAGAAAGTTTTGGTTGGGGTTGCCAAGATATCGTTTGAGATGTCTGCCTCCTCTCCAGTATAAAGGAACTAGATGGCACTCAGCTTGTGGTGCTCATCATGCCAAAAAAATTCATTTAAAAAACACTCAACAGCAATGTCTCTTTCCAGAAAATCCACAAACCCTGTTGTGATCAGTTTCATGTAGAAACTATTTTCTTTCTACTGAACTTAACCCACCAACCATATCACTGCATGGAAGGAAGCGTGCATCTACTCATGAACAAAATATAAACATTAATGGCTTCCTCCTTAGCTGAGCTGCAATTTTAGCTAGCTCCGTGGACTACTAGTGAGCTAGTAGTAGAAGCACGCTTCCTTCTTCGCAGATTTATCACAAAATATCACAATGAACAGTAAAATAATCTCCATTAAGCATGGTTCATTCTGTCAGTCGCATAAAGGTCAATGTAAGGACAACCAAGAGACACCACAAGTAAAGACTTTGTGGAAACTTAACAAGACATGTAGTGAGACGAGAGATCAGAGATGGACGCAACGAGACAGGCTGGCATGGAGACCCAACATACTGAGACAATGTGTCCCTGGAATGTATAATTATCAGTGCGTGAGTGTGTGTGTATGTGGGTGTGTGCAGGCGACAGTGAGCCATTAGCCAGGTTTAAATGAAGGTCTGCATCAACAGCAACTATTCTAATAATGACCACCTTGGTCACAGACAAACTAATGTACTGGTGGCGTCTGCTGTGTCCTTTTGTGTTAATGTGTGTGTGTATGTGTGTGTGCATATGGCTGAGTAAGGAAACATACCTCTTAAATTGTCCAAGGTGACACTTGGTCTCTACGTGCAGACATCCCTTATAATGCAATTCTGGCAGCGATAGGGTTTCTCTGTTCTGCTGAGCACTCTAACACACACACACACACATCTAAGCCAGACAGTGCTAGTCACAACTTATTTGACTTAATACATGTTCATCTAAAAGCTTCTCCAGTGTGATTTTGTTGTGGGTAATTACATGCTGCACTGTTAGACTTTCAAAGAAGAATTTTTATATTTCTGATAAACAGTTCCTCGTTAAAGTAGTGCCTCCTTACAAACATGTGACCTCATATATAAGCATGCAGACACACTTGCTGGCAATTGTGTGCACACACACACACATGCCCAGGGTTTCAGAGAAACACCTCACCTCTAAATCACTTGACCGTAGAGATTGAATCAAAAGCTGAGTGGTTACTTTACCGCTTACCTTGTTTGTTAAACCTCTGGGATTGGTTAATGGTTAATGTGTGCCAGTCTGTGTCATCTGTCTTAATAATTAACCTGCACTCTTTGTTCTCTCTTTTCCTACAGTCCTGTCTTTGTTGTTTAAAACCCTTCATCTTTTTCAAACTTTCTTTTTGTCAGCTGTTTTTGATTGTTTTCCCTGTTGTTATATTGAAAATGCCTTTCCTTGCCCAGCAGATAATTTGTCAAACCCTGACCCTACAGGGGCTTCAGCAGGATAATATACCTCAGGAGGCCATTTAATTCAACATGCCACATAGTAGTGGTAGTTTAAGCTTTAAGGCCCTGCAACAGCGGAATTTAAAACGGTGAAATACCACTGCAAAATTAAATTCTTTCTAATGGAATTGCCGCAATCAATGGATTCACTCGGGGGAACAATAAATCAGCATTAAATTTACACATTGAGTTCAATGTGATCAATAGGCCGTCTTGACAGTGCTGATGGTAACAAAGAGTTCAAATAGAAAAAGTTGTTGCAGCTTACTAGCTGTGTTGTACCATTTTTTTAACCTCCAGCTCCTCAGAGGATGAACAGCTCCACAAAAGAGGAAATTGAGAGCCAGGAGTCCATGGTACAAACACAGTATGTCCTTTGAGTGAACTGTGAATGTGATTTTTGTTAGCAATCCAAGGTAACTGGGAAGAAAATGCCAGCCGGGGTGGACAGTACAGAGGAAACTGAGAGAAGTGTGGTGAGCTATTAGTGCTAGCATGTTTCTGACTTACTAGTGTGCTAACTCACCAGCTACTGCAGTTCATCAACTACTGGATGGGTCACAAAACACAGGACTTTCCCCCTGGGCTTTCCTCAGTTCTTTGAGTTCACCTTGTTTCTTCTCCTAAACCTAACTTTTGTAACTTTAGGTTAAACGTGGAACTTTACATTAAGGATCTAATATCATACGAAACGTTGTATGAGGATGTATTATCCATCAGTCACTGACTGTGTCCGAAATTCCTTGCTCCTTCGTAGGCTAAAACAGTATGTGAGAATTTTTAGTATGTTAGTGTGAATCCAACGGTATCTGAGTTGCGTGCTATTTCCAATGCAATATTACAATATGCAAACACTGGACACTACGCTTAATGCTTACACATAATGCTTCAGTTTAAGTGGAAGTATGTAAGAAGTGTAAAGGCCATGACACACCAAGCTGATGGTTGGCTGTTGGTCAATGTTGGGCTGTCGTTGAGCGTCCATGGCCCTTGTCACTGCATTTTTCCTGCACCATTGCCCCTCATCGGTGCCAATCTGCTTTTTTCCCTACCAATTCAGCATGTTGAATTGGCGTAGGCAACTGCGTAGCCCCTTCAATAAAAATCACTCTGATTGGCAGTTTGGCTCAGTGCATAAGAAAAGAAACGGAAGTGAGGAAAGTAACCAAAAGCCCCTTTTACACTGCCAGATTTTCCGCAAATGTTCGGCCGATTTGCCGGCCAGCTGCGAGCGTTTACACACACAGAGCCGGCTTGGCGAGTAGATCTGAGGCGCCCAATTTTCCGCCTCGTAGGGTAGTCATATCGGCGGAACGGTTTTAGTATAAACAGAGTGAGGCGGCCTTCCGCCTCGGGAGGGGCTGTTGATGACGCCGCACGTTCGACTCACTCGCGTGGACTTCATACCAGGAAACAGCTGATAGCAGGAATGAGTATCTAGCAGCACTAAGGAGACGCAAACCAGAAGATGAGCAACTGGGGAGATAAAGAATTGTGCGCCCTCCTTGCCCTCGCTATGACGAGGCTATTAACGGTCGGATGACGGGAACGTAAAGGACGGGCCGATGTACGAGAGAATCGCCGAAGGACCGACCAGCCGCGGCTTTCCTCGGTACGTCACTGTTTACGTCACACGCTGAGCTGCACGTTCTGTTACTAGCTCACGCCCCCCATTGCCTCGAAAAAGGCGCATTCTGTATAAACAAAAGAAGGCAGGCGGCAATTTGCCGCCCTCCCCGATTTTGTTTTTATACTGCCAATGCGGAAAGAAGAGGGATTGGGCTTTCCTGCAAATTTGCACAATTCCTGTGTAAAAGAGGCTAAAGACTTAAAGTCAAAAGGAAGACCAAACAAACTTGTTACATGAGGTAAGATTATTCTTTCTTTCGCCATTGAGCTCTTCAGCAGAAACATTATTTGTGTTGGTTGATGGTGGTTTTTGTTATTGTTCACTGGTAAATATGCTTTGTTCTGTCAACATTGAATTGTGTTATTGATGAGCTAACTGGCTAGCTAGCATCAAAACAGTTTTCCAGTTTCCCCGTTTGTATGATAATTACAGATGCTTGCCATCTGCTGGTGTTGAGAGTTATTTCCTCTCATGCAAGCGCAGAACATACGCAGTCTTTGTGATGTGTTCATGCACAACTTTTTGGCTGAGACACCAGTGTCATGAGGCGACACAGCTAGTTCTCTGAAGTCGTTTTGGTGGGTCTGGGCCTTAAGATTTTACTTTTCTAGGCCTTAGGTTTTATCACTTTTTTTAAATCAGTAGAGCTGAGGTTGGCATGGGTTACTGTGATTACTTGTTTCCATCTGGCAAGGACACTCTCAGGACGTGATGTAGTAATTACAGCTCAGTGCATCTAAAAAGATACATACTACTGTTGATGTAAACAAAAGTATGTTGAACTATTGTACATGTATTCATTATGCAGTAAATAGCATGCAATTAAGTACACAGCGTCAGTCTTTTTTACATCTCTGTGCAATAATAATACAACTTAATGAGATTTTTTTAGATATAGCAATTGTAACATGCTGAATATTATCCACAAGTAAAGCAAAGGAGGCAACACTTGTGCAGCAATATTTTTATTCTGCTTGTGTATTTCTTTTTTATCTTTAATTCCTGCTGAATATCCTGTCATGTTTCTGCTGCACTGATCTCACTTTCAGAGGATTATTAATGACTAATCTGATCTAACCCGCAATGCTTGCTACAAGATACATTTCTTTTTTTTCTCCCAGTAGTTTGTGAAATGGATGCTGAGGAGAAAAACAGTATCAGTGCAGGAGTTGTCAGCTTTAGAAATGTCTGATTAACATGCAGTAACAGAATAAGAGTCTTGATTACAGTAAGATAAAACACTATTTATCTGTCACAGGATCTTAACACTCTGTTTTCATTTGCACAGAGACATTCTTTAATCAGATTTTAAAACCGAAACTGACTCACAGATTTGTTTTTAATAAAGATACTGGCTTTAAAATATGTTTTTCTTCCATTATGTTGATGGCCAGAGGGAGAACAAGCTGTTCCCCAAATGTTACAAAATAATCCATTGTACCGTTCCAGGCAAAAGACTTTATTATCATTACAACTCTACTGATCGATTGGCCTTCTCTGTCCTGGCCTCCAGTCATCCATCCATCCAGGCTGTGGTGTGTGTGTGTGTGTGTGTGTGTGTGTGTGTGTGTGTGTGTGTGTGTTGTTTCTCCCAGGATCTCCTGTCTCTAGGTCCTGGGAATCAAACACAGTAGCAGACAGTAAACACAGCTGAGGTCATGTGGGAGGAGGGACATATAGGTTTAATGTGGTCATGGTCAGTTCAGCAGAGAGTGACTTCACAGTAGGATCAGGACAGAAAGAAATGCATGGAGTGTATCACTCAAACAGAGGATCGATGGGGACTGGTTTAAGGATGACTATTTCTTGCTTGCAAGAGGCAAACACAGTAACAGTAGAAAATTTAAGTCACTAATCAAAATGCTGGTGATTACAAAGGGGTTACATCCAAGTATCATTAAATGGTAAAAATTAGGGCTGTACCTGACACAGAATTGTGTCTGTCAAATCGTCTTTGGTTATTCAATACGAATATTTAACTATTCATTTGTTCCTTTTTTTACCATATAGAGTTTTTGAACAGACACTGCTCTTGCTCAGCTTCACAATTTATTGGTAACACTGACATTTCTGTCCCACTGGACCTTCGTCAAGAGTGTTCAACACCATTTTTTACAACACTGAGCTTAAATAAAAACTGCTACACCCATTTCACATGCAAACGTGTGGGGGAATTAATCAGCTGTGGGTGTGTTTCTCAGTAATTGACAACAACCTGTGTACCATATGTCACATATTCACAAACAAAAGAAAACAAGGGAACAAGAAAAACATCGGAAAAACCTAGAAATGTCAGGCTTCTCACACAATAGAGCCTATTTACAGGATTATTTACAAAAATGCTGATCTTATGAATGAACACATGGGCCTTGTAGCTTTCATAAATCATTCAAAATGTTTAAATTTGCATAGTCTTATGCTGTGCTTGTATTTACAGTGTATTATAAATTTGTCTTTTGAGATCTCAAAATCCATTATAGCATGACCTGCCATGGTATCTCATCATTTAATCTTTTGGTAGATAGGGTTTGTAGAATAAATACCCAGTTTACTTCTCTTCTGCACTTCTCCTCTGCTAAGTACTTCTTCAATGTTACCACTTCTCTCTGACAGACTAACTTTTTCAATGACTCAGGTGATATTTTCCAATGCACCTGTGTCTTAGACAGTTGGCTGTGCAAATATCTCTTTTCAAACTAATTTCATATAGTTTGAAAGTTTGAGCAGGGTCCAGAGGGACGTTTAGGGTTACAGTGATGTACATGTATTATAGGAAAAACAGCCAAGTTAGCCCTCTGAGCTAATGCGTGCTAACTACACTAACACTGGATCAAAAATGTGCAATAACATTTTTTTGCCGACACTAGATTTGAAAGTAAAGACACTATATTGTATGAAGTTGTTGTGAGCTGTAAATTAACCACTTCTAGGCATAAGGCAGAAGATAACCCGGGCAATCCGGGCAGCTGCCTGTACTAAAGAGAACAGTTTGTGAAGGAGCTCTCACTCTGCTGTTAAATTTGTAATGTCCCCAAAAGCACGCTGTGCGCTGTCTAACAACAGCTACAACAACAACAACAAAACAAACGACAGCTCAACATAAAGAACCTCAGTTGACTAAGCGGTCTTTGACTAATGAATGGAATCTTTGACTTTTCGGGGGGCAGCCCTATAAAAAGCTAATATGTAGAATATAACAATCATTCTGTTGCTTTGTGTCTCTCGTCATGTAGGAATGCCTTCTTTTGATATGTTTCTGGAAATAGGAGCCAGGTTGATACAAATTTGAGTGCAATGCCATCAAGATTGTATGCCCAGACAGACTGAACACTGGTTTTGATTGGTTTTCATTTTGAATTTGCATCCGGTCTTGTCTCTTCTAAGCAATCAAAGTCTGCCACCCCTGCAACCAGCCAACCACACCAAGGCGGGTGGCCATATCATCAGACACAGATGTTGTAAGTGCTGGATATTCAGTAACATTTTCCTCCTGAAATAGGAAAACAGCTCTAACATTACTGTACAGTGTAAAGCTTATCTACCAGTGGTAAGAATACTGTGAACATCAAAATACTCAATGTCAAACCTGACCGACTTACTATATTTTAACAGGGTAACTAGTAATCTGTAACCTAGTACATTTCAAAAGTAACAAACACTGACTGATACTAAATCTCAGACTGATGATTGACTTTTAGTACATGTCAGATATTCATCAGTTTTTGTTGTCTAACAGTGTTGTGCACTTCCATAACTTTTTTTGGAAAAGAATATTTTCTTTAGTTGTCAGTGGCTGATAGAGGTTATTTAAGTGTAATGATACAAATGCTGTCAGTGAGTTCTTGAAAGTGTCTGTGTTGAGGGTATCAGTTCCACTATTCAGGACCTTCTCTTAGCTGAATAAATAAATTAAAAAAGTGTTTTACATTACATCCATTGGGCAAACCTTTCATCCCAAGAGACCTACAAGACAACTATTTCTCCTGGAAGTAACACCTATGCACTACTAACTTGCAACAATAAATACTTTCAGAGAGATGCATAAAATTGTTTTTCATCAGCGTAATGGTGACTGGTGACTAAAGCATGATTATCATTTTTTATGGTTTTGTTGAGGCGCTCACAGCAGAGAACGGATGCAAGGATGACTTTATTAACATTTAAAGGGATAGTTTGTCAGATGTGAGGATCGATACCACTTTCATTTCCTTCTATTAAATACAAATCTACCCATAACAAATAGCTTTTATTACACTAGTCTAGCTGTTTTCCCCTGCTTCCAGTGTTTGTGTTCACACACACACACACACACACACACACACACACACACACACACACACACACACACACACACACACACTAACAGAAACAGTTACCAGGTCAACAATGTCATGTCCATGTCCTAAACTAATGGAGTTTGAGCTGTCTGCTGTCTGATATCTGCTCTTCAAAGTCTCCCTCTGAGAGATCTGTATCAGTTTTATAAACACAGACAGACATGACATGTATCTGTCTTTTGTACATGTGTCTGTGTCATGCATGCTTGCCTTGATCTGCAGCTGTAGCGTAGAACTCTTGTACCTATAGAGCTTTTCAGGAGCTAAGAAAAACGTTGTGTGAGAAATGTTGAACTTTTACATTTATAGTTTCTTCCAAAATGCTTTGAGAGTGTTTTATCTATGAGTAACAGGACGCTAGACGTTTGTCATTCATTCTAGAATATTGGAGTGACATAGCTGACATGCTAAGGAAGTCTGTCTGTGACTCTATTCACATCTGCCTGCCAGCATTACCGTTTACTGTCTGTGGGGTTAAAGGTTAAGGACCAGTATGTTTATATGACAAGTTTATCTTTGCAGAGTCTCTGAAGCTGATCTGTTTGACTGACCAAACTGTCTGTCTGATGGATGCCTCTTTATTACACTCTCTGGCACAAGTCATGGATATCTGCTTCACATATAAGTAAGTGTTCGGTCTCTGCTTTTCCTCATGTCCCAAAACACATGTCAAAACACCACACAACTATATCTGTAGCATCTGGATATCCAAATAAATATAATCATAATCCAGTAAAAGTGGAATTTAAGAGAATAAAAGTTGGCACAATGCAAAATACCATTTCACTCTGCATCTGATCAATAAAATAACAAGCTGGGGAAAATAAAATGTTCAAAGTCAACTTTTGCACTAAAGATAAACTTACTGATAACGCCCATGTAGCAGATTTCAAAACTTGAGATGTTAACACTTTATTTCTGTCAGTGTGAGCTCCCAGTGCAATCATAACACTGAACACAGAAGTTGTTATCTCCAGTATGCAGTTTGACACCGTTCACAGATCATTGTTATCATGTGTGCCAGTGGTTAGTGCACAAATTTTTCTGAAAATATTGTTCATGTATTTGTGTGTTTGTATTCATTTGGTGCATTGCCAGGATGAAGCTTCAGTGATAGTGTGACTGATGTCTGTTTGGAGTTTTGAATTGTATTGTTAAAAATAAGTGAAATGTCTGCCAGCAAAGGGAAATTTTGAGCCATTTAAAGCAATGGTTTGACATTTTGGGAATTACATACATTTACATTCTTGCTGTGAGTTAAAATGGAAGATCAATACTTATGTTTGTATACTGAAAATGAAGCTATAGCCATGAGATGGCAAGGGGAAGCAGCTCGCCTGGCTCCATCCAAGGTCTCTAAATCTCACAAATTAACACATTATATCTTGTTTGTATTCTCTGTACTCTGTGATGTGCTTTAAAGGTGCTGGTGGGTGGATTTTTTTTATGTTTGCACAGAGCCAGCTGTTTCCCCCAGCTTTGAATCATTATGCCAAGCTAAGCTAACTGTCTGCTAGCTCTAGTGTCATATTTAATGCACAGACATGAGAGAGTTTTGAATTTTCTTAACTAATGCTCAGTAAAAAAAAAATATATATATATATTTCTTAAAATGTCCTATTCCTGTAAGTGACATTAGCTATTTTTTTTTTTTCTTAAAAAAAAAGTTTGACTAGCAAAATGTGAATACACACAGAGGCCATGCTCTTCAGAGATGAAATTTAATGATTCATTTTTTTATTTTGTCTGCTGTTTCTCATTAAAGGAGTGGTCAAGGAAAAAAAGTTGGTTAACATTACTGGTAAACTAAAAAAAATTCATGGGAACAGGTGTTATCTGGACATTGTGGTAATGTTTGATAGATTTCCAGTATTTTTACATCATTAAGGTGTGAGAAATGACGGCAGGGTGGTGACTAACATTGTTACACATTATCCTGTCTCACCACAGCCCATCCTCAAGACACACACACACACACAAATGCTACGCAAGCACCATTTCCCCAGTAGCAGCACGCAGGACAAGCGTAGTTGTTAGAGGAAGGAGGTGATGTCACCTGAATCTCTTCCTCCTCTCCTACGCTCCACCCCTCCACAACTTCCACCACTTCTCTCCATCTTCCGACTGAACCGTCTGTAGTTGCGTAAAGGAAAATAACTGAAAATACTTCTCCACCCAGAACTTCAGCAGTAGAGCAGATAAGACTGCGACTTATCTTTGTAATAAGTTTGTCTTGACAATGAAAAAAGGAAGGAAGGAAGGAATTGAATCTATGTTGAATGAGCTAGCAAATATAAAAAGAACTAAAAAGTAACTGTGATAACATGAAAATCAAGTTCAGCTATTATATAAGCTGTGATAGCATCTACCTGAGTGTGAACACATGGGTCACACATTATTATGGGTAAGCATTTGCTATTCAGTTTTCTTACTGAGCGAGCAAGCCTGACATTAAAGAGCTGCCACTCTGTTTGTGTGTGTGTGCGTGTATTTGTGCGTGTATTTGTGTATTTTGCATGTGTGTGTAGCTCCATCATTTACTCCACTCCACCTGGCTATGATGAATTGGTATGACCTGTGACCACTTCATCAGAATAGCTGTCGGTGAGTTATGCCCGAGGGTATCTCTGCCAGCTAAATCATTTAGCTGGAGTGACTGCTGGTAAAACATCATAGAAAAGGCTTTTATTACGCAGTGCTGTAAAAAAAATAAAATAGCTTTTTAAAGATTTGACTCAGCAAACAGTTCTGTGCTTTGAACAGTAGATGACTGCATCTGCTACAAGTGTGACAGAGATATATATCTGCACAGAGACATGTGCACCATGGTTTGACAGAATACCACTAAAGACCGTCATGAAAATACACAAACTTGTAGTCTTTTGTGCACATGCATCAATGTCATGGAAAATATTTGGTAAGTCATGTCCCAACTCAGCATTATATGGCTCTATAGCATTGCACTTTTATGGAGTTTGGGGACTAGGAAGGGAAAAATTAAAAACATTAAATAATACATCAGATACAGATATGTCATTAGTCCCATGTATGGGTTTAAGAAAGAGTGTAAGTTGTGAAAAAGGAAATAACACGTTATTGCTCTTATAAATAAAAAGTTGAATTTATAATCAATATAAAAGTACCTCTCACTCATTTCATCATACTCAGGGTTTTCACCTCTATAGCCAAAGTTTGTTCCAGTATGACCAGCATAGTTTATGATGGCTTATATTAGCTTATGTTAGTGAACTGAACTGATGCTGTGGAATAGGGCTGGGTATTATGGCCTATAAATAATATTGCAATTTTTTTTTTTGCAATATCGCAATACAGAATATATATCTCAGTATTTTGAAATCTTCTCTAAACTGCTATACACTACTAATACTATACTATTAAATAAACGACCATAACAATAAAGTGGAATAAATTATTGTTATAGTGAAGTTAAATAAGGTACTGGTATTACTGCAAGTACGTTTGCGGCAGCCTCTGTGGACACCACCGAATTTAGCATAACAGTGCAGCCTCTAGCCTCGTCCCTGATCTATAAACCAGGTAGACGAAGGTGTGTGTGTAATCAAGAGTTTCTTTTGGACATCAAAGGACGTTGCTAGTCTGAGAGTGTTCTAGGCTGCTTAGCAAGCTAGGCTTGCTATATCAGGCTACCACCAACGGGACCGCGACCCCGCCTACAGCCACCCAGATAAATCAAAGTGGAATCATTGGTGCTTTTATTCTGAAACACCTGGCTGGCTCATGTTGGAAGCGTTGATGTTTTTGTTGTGAACTTGGAGCTTCTGGGCAACAGTTAGCAGTTAGCAATTAGCAAATAGCGGAAAGTTAAACCATTACAGCAGCACCGTTGAATGTGAGGAATTATTAACTGAAAGCAGGAAACAAAATAACAGCTCTCTCCAGTTTCATGGTCGCAAAATGGAACTAAATGGTCATGGTCTAGTGCCCTGCAGGTATAAAACATGCTTCTTCTGCTCACACATTATCACCCAGGAGAGAGTGGTCTGGATTGGCGGGGAAGTGTTTTTTTCTTTGTGTGTGCAAGAGGGACAGAGTCATAGGTCTCATGCCCATGGCTTAAAAAAAATTGCATGACTTGATGTTCAAGTGGAACAAGCCGCAATACAATCGATATATTGCCCACCCCTACAACGTAACTGACATTACTGAGTCAGACCACTGACTTTACAACTATTCTGTATTGTTATGCAACATTTTAGCATTTACTATCATACCTTAATTTCTACTTGTGGCCATAGTCACTGCTATCCATCAAAAGTTGCATAGTCCTGCTTTATGCTCCAAAACCACTGGATCCTACAATTCCCACAATGCAACTTTAGACTTTGCACTGTCCCTGACTTAAATGTCTCAAACACCATGCCACCAGTTCATAGGAGGCTTTCTGCTAAAAATCGGTCTCAAACCCATTCTAGGACGGCCCTGATGACATCATCAGGGTGATTTTCTCAGACTTGACAAAGCTCCTCCAGGGTCACCTGAGGACAGAATGCAGCTACTTTCACAGGCTGTTTTAGTGCTGCTTGTGTTGAGTAAACTGGTCTTTGTGTGTGAAATGGGTGGAGTGCCCCTTTGATGCAGCAAAACACAAAACCCCCGGCTCATTTACAGTGGCTAGAGATATTCAGTCTCTCATACTGTTTAGAAATGCCAATATGTCTGTTCCAGTCAGTGCCTGCACACTGAAAGTGACAAGTTTCACACTGTGATTATGTTTTCATGCAGTGCAGTTAAATTCATCTCATCTATTTCTGAACCTGTACTGACCTCAAATATTTTCCTGTCATGGACTCATTTAGAAACACATCAGAGTCCAGATCTAGATTTGACAGATGCACGGGCTGCGTACAGAAATACAGCGGCTGTTATTTACACTGAAACACAGGGAAGGTGATGAAAATGACGGCCAAACAGAATCAAGACAGGGTCAACACACTGCCTAATAGGGATCATTATAATGAACTGAAACCATTACTCATTTTGCTTGAGGACCTCCACTTTGAGAGCCACTGGTCTGGAACCGTGGTGAACAGATAATAACCCACTGTTTCCCCTTCCGCCCTTCTTCTGTCTCCCTTCTTTCCTCTCCTTATTTTAACCTTCTTTTCTCTTTAAGGCCCTTCTCCTCTTTCTCACCCTCCAATCCATCATGGTTTTGCTCTTTGCCCTTTTGGCTGTCAGACAGGAAATAATAGTCACAGTAGGTAAGTGGACTATACTTCTGTATTCCTCACTAAAATACCCATAAAAAATCTATCCAAGTGTGCCAATTACAATACCCATTAGCAATGACAGCAATAAATACACAGTAAAAAAAAACAGTCAAGCAAGGCAGGTTATTATCCACCGCGGCATCAAAGTAAAAACAATCAATAAGGAGATCAATGTGGCTAGTGATTTATACTTCCTGGGATCCCTGGAGGTCAATACATATCGCACTTCCTTTTAGGATATTTGTTGTGGTGAATCCAAAACATCCTGTCATTGATAGCGCTAACTGTTCTTCCAAAGGAGCAGACAAATACAACATGCCTGAGCAAGAAGTGTTCATGGAGACTGTCAGAGCTTTTTATTGCCAAGAAGAGTAAATCACCTGTCAGTTTTTCTCGATTTGGAATACCCACACAAAAGCAAATCAAAGTGAAATTACTGTGTTACACACCAAATGAAAGAAATACTTCACCCCAAAATGACCTCGTGTGTTTCATTTTCTCACACTTTACACTGAATTATGTTTTCTTGCATTTGTCCACAGAGCAAAGAATCCAAAAGAAAATTCTCAATGAACTGAAGTCTTGGTGTCATGTTTAACAACAGAAAAACTATATCAAAACATCCAATAAACCCTTATATAACTTGTGCAGTATATTCAAAGCCAGACTCCACTGATAAAGATAGTCATTTTACCTAGCTAAACATGGAAGTTGCTGGACTACCACTGCCTCATTCTGTAGTTTGTTTGCGTTATTGCATGAGTTTGGTGAATCCAAGCTAACCCTTTAATACTGTAATAAAAGTCACACAGTCACACAAACTAACTAACTGATCCAGGCATTAGTGGACCAGGAGCTCCCGTGTTCAGCAAGGTAAAAGCATTGATTCTGTCAATGGGTTCTGGCTTTGAAGAGAGCATAGATAAAATTCACTTTCAGTTTAATTCCCTGTCATAAAGGGCTGCCTGTTTTGGAAATACTGAGTGTATGATTTGATAAATGAGAAATGGATTTAAACTGCATGGGCTGTGTGAGAGTCTGTAACAGATGTTTTGATATAGTTTTGCTGTTGGTAAACGCGGACCCCTATGACTTCAATTCATCAAGAATTTTCTTATTTTTGGATTCTTCATTTACCGTGAAGGCATGCAAGAAAAGCAAAGTTTTCCTCATGAATTCAGTGAAACACACGGTGAGTAGTTGAAACACAAATGGTCAGTTGGGGGATGAAGTGACCCTTTAATGTTTATTAGGCACAACATTTTATCCCAGTAGCCATGCAATTAACTGACTCTTTACGCTAATGATGTTAGGTTTTTGTTGACATTGTGTCAGAGAGGTGTTGATTGATTGATGAAAATGACCATATGGCTCTCTAAAACACTGTTGACAAGTGAAAATATTTATTGCAAGGGTGTTGTATTGGATTTCATTTGGTCAGTGAAGATCCCCCGAGGGATCCCAAGATGACCAATAAAATCGGAAAGGAGAAAAATGAACATTTCTGCTTTAACATTCAGACTTTCTCAGATCTCTTTTACTTGTAAAATACTGGAGCATGTTACCTATTCAGTGCACCACAACCAATTGAAATGAAACAGCTAGAGAAGAGAAAATTGCTCTTTGGTTTAACCGTCACAGCTCAAAGATGTTGAATCTGTGACAAGGGATCATGACTGGGTATCGCTTGGTTACAGAGAATCACAAGACTGGTTGACAAGATTTATTAGTTATACTGATGTGCTTTATAATCTCAGTGTACATCAATGTATGTTATAGATTTATACAAATGGACATTTATGTGCACAAACATGTCACATTACTGTAAAAGGTGAAAATCTAATAGAGCTTTTGGCAAAATGTCACAGCGCTCGTTATAATGGTGACTGAATGGAGGTTCACTATAGCTTCCCGACCCTTTGATTTACTACCACATGAATATCTGAAGCCAGTAAGAGTAATACTGAATTTCTATTTGTCTCCAGCAGGTCTTCTTCATCTGAACCTCATGGTCCCAACCCCCACCCCCGCCTATTCACCTCTAGTCCACTTGCTGGGTGATAAATAGCCACTGAATCATGACATTGATCCACCCAGAGGAAATAGCCACTGAATTAAACTGTAAGGTTACTCACAATGATGGTGACTTTCACTCTTCACCCGACTCCTGGGAGTTGATCAATGCTCATGAAAGTGGCTCAGTGTGGCTTAATATGGAGCTCAACTTTTCATGACCACAGAAACAGAATATAGCAACAGACACACCCATAAGCAGAGCAGGCAGCAGGACTGTATGAAACAAGATACGCCTGTTTATTTGTTGACCTTTCAATGAACTACAGTCGTTCTACCACCCATGGCGCACTGTCCCTATGCGTAGGCTGAATTGCTAGACGTAATTACCCAAGTCATATGGAAATCCTCTGAAACACAAGAGAATCGCCACAGTCAAGCAGGGTAGGCAGACTCAATCTGATGAAGCCCTGTAATTTACATAAATGGGGATAAGAGACATGAAAAAAATCAAATGAAATGTAAAAAGCCTTGTGTTTATTGTCTGAATTGTGTGTGCCTGTGTGTGTGAATGTGTGTGAGTGTGTGTGTGTTTGTGTGTATGAGTGTGAGAGATGAAGTAGGAGGCAGTAATTACAGGAAGTCCAACCTACACTAGAGATAGAGATTGAGATGGATGGATGAATAAGTGATCAAAGAAAGAGAGTGGGGTGGATGAATTAAGAAATAGTATGGACAGCTATGTTTCATATGTGAAACACTGAGAAATGTTACATGCTCAAACAGCAATTTCAGCCATTAACAATCTCCCATTGACATTTCATGCTTTGCAGTACTTCACTGGTGGCATATTACACTTTGATCATTTTGATATATTGTCCTGTTCACGTTGAGTTGTTGGCGTGATTTTCAGTTCACACATTGGTTGAAATTAATTTTCACAAATTCACAAAGCGGTTCAGTTCGTGCAAGATTAAAGGAACAGTGTGTACGATTAAGGGGAATTTAGTGGCATCTAGTGGTGAGGATTGCTGGTTGCAACCAGCTGAATTTTCTCCCAGTTGTAGTTCCTGTTTAGGTTCAAGAGGTTTTTAGCAGGAGCTGTATCACCTGCAGAGGTCTCCTCCTCGCCAAAACAGTTAGACCAATATGATAAAAATGGGTAAAAAGACCGAATAAAGTGTTTCACATTACAGCAACAGACGTTGTTTGACACGTCACAGTCAGGCCACTTGCCCTCTACTTGTAATGTGCTCACCTTTTTCTACGACCTTAGATCTAGATGTTAAGGAGTTTTTTTAGTATGGACCAAGTTGTCCACAGAGGTTTCCTCCTTTCCAAAATGAATGGACTCGATGATTAAAACCACTAAAAGTGCTAAATGAAGCAGTGTTACATTAGAACAATCTGTGTTTTTCCTACACTTTTACCTCAAAGGGCCTGCTAACTATGTTGGCCTACATGAAAACATTAAGCGCTCAGTCTAGAGTTAGTATTTGGTTTGCCCATTCTGGGCTACTGTAGAAACAGCGGTGCAACATGGTGATCTCTGTGAAGGAAGACCGTGGTGAAAATGAAAACACAACGATTCTCATTTTCAGGTGATTATACACTGGGCCTTGTTGGTGTTTTTTTAATTCTCAGATTTGTTGTGATTAAATTTTACAAATTCAAGAAGCTGATTAGCTGTTCAGCTTGTGCAGCTTTTTTTTCCTTTGGTTTGAGACTTGTATTGTGTACTGTTTTATGGTTGCTTGGTTTGTACACATGGACCGACTTTTTTCTAAATTTTATTTTATTTACTGACATTAAAGATTTAACAACAGCTTAGCTATAATAGCTTTTTTTCTGTTAGTTTCTTTGCCTTCACTCTCAATTTGATATTAAATATTGAAGCAGTTCTTTTAGATTTACTTTTATGACACTATCAGTCAATTTAGGAGACAGCAAAAAGTCTGCCATTTAATTTAAAGTGTTTAAGATATTAAACAATATACATATATCACATGTGCTGTGACACAGTTCACAGATACACCATAACAGAAAATGATACCTGTAAATAATTCAACTCTTCGAGGATTTCACTCTTGTTTTGTGTGTTGTCTTGCTGGGGACAAAACACACACACACACACACACACACACACACACACACACACACACACACACACACACACACACACAGACACACACACACACACACATTGATAAAAAATATATATAATGACTATGCTATCACAGGCAATCACGCACTGCCGTCCAAATTCATAATCATAAATACATCTACCTAATTGCCATTATTATAACTACTAGTACTGATATTACAGTGTACTGCAGTTCTAAGTGTGGGTTTGTCCCAGTGGAGTTGCCATACCCCAGTAAAAGCTACCTACAGCAGCTCGACTGTGTGTCAAAAATGTGTCATAAAAAAAAGTCATACTGTGTGTATTTTTATGGGGCCTTTAATCATTTTTTATTTTTGTTTCAAAATGCTCTTAATGGTCGGTTTAGCTGTTAAGTTTCTAAAAGTTTCTCGTGGGGAAATTCCCCCCCTAATCTTAAATAGGTGATTTCGCCCCTGACTTTTATGCTTGTCAATGTGCGTGCCTGTGTACACGCATGCGTCAGCGCAGTCCTCTGTGCCCTCGCCTTTAGTGACCTTCACTGCTGGTCCCCTTGGTAACACTGACTCATTTCCTGGTTAGTGTGATTGGATGATGTGAGCCCACCAATGTTCCCTTTGGGATGTTCATAATGAACTCTGTCTGGCACTCAGTTCATATTGGAGTGAGGACACAGTGGGACTATAATACTGATTAAGGAAATGGCTCATATTAAATTAATAAATAAACAAGACAACACATGATATAAATAATTTATTGAACCATTGGTAATAGAGTAGATATGCACAGGAAATATGAACAATAAATTACAAAATAAATCAATTACTTATTAAAATTTAATTAACTATTATGGAGTGCTGTTTCTTCAGGCTTATTTTTACAGTTTTATTGCCCTTCAACAGTTCTAATTTGGTGGTGTCACTTTCATTTCATAATGGCACTTTTCTTGACAGAGTTGTTGTGACCAATTTCCACCTCCTCACCTTTCTACCAATCAAATGCTGCATGCTGACATTTCAAAATAATGGGTTCACCTTTAATAATAAAAATTACACACACACTCTTCACAACACAAAACCCTCATCAGATGCACACACATTTATTCTGTACTCTCTGAACCTGCAGATTATTCAGGTTTCCAGCATTTCCCCGCTCCTGAAATAAAATTATTGAGGTCTGGTTTTAATGCAAACTCCTTTTTGTTATTCTGTGTGTAGAGGAAAGATGGCATGTGCAGATTCACATCCACTCTACCTTTCTATTCCCTATGGATTGCCCTAGCTCACTTCAAACAACTGCATTTGCTCCAGGCTGTGTGGTTTGACTAATTGGTCTCTAAATAATTAAAGAGTTTCATTCTAAAATGACATATCCACCATTTGTACAAAAGTGACGCCTACTTTTAAAATAAGATTGATAGCACCATTTAAAACATATAATGGTACTTTGAAAGTCCTTGACTGACAACATTACAATACTTTCACAGACTAGATCCACATACATAGCCCACTATATAAAAGCAAACCTGATGAGTGTATTGTTTGGGGAGAGTCTGTGATAGCAGATGTTTGGAGACAAAAAGAGAGCGCTCCAGTGAGAAATGGGTCAAGATCAAGCTGCCAGTTTCCGGACAAATCATGTCCCACACTTCTTTTTGTTTGTTTTTACTGGAAAGAGTGCAGCAAGGATCAAGGCGCAAATATCTATCCTTTTTACCATGAAGGACGATATCCTGGCTCACCTCCCACAATGCTCTGTGCCAGGGGAGAGGTGCAGTGGATTGGCTGACCTCATGACTTGGCTAACTTTCTTTCTTTTTCGCTCACACACAAACATGTACTTGCAAACTCAGCCAGCAGCGGTGCTCCTGTAAATCACATGTGCAGGGCTAATTAGCCTTCTAATGGGAAGGTCACTGTAAAAGGCAGTCCTGCATGCATTAGCAACATAGCTGCAGTATTCTGAGTGAAACATGAAAGATTCATGCAAGATTCAGCATTTCAAAAATTGTGTTCAGCCTCTGATCCACATCCTTTCCTGCTCACTAAAATTTAGACAGAGATGACAAAGATGACCAGGTTTATAACATCCACAAAGCCTGTGGAGAATTTTTTGTTGGCAGCCATTACCTCGTCATAAAAGCACATCAAGTATAAATAAAAATAAACTTTTGTCAACAAAACAAGCAAATGAATTACAAAATTCTTCAACCCATCTCAGGCTATACTGGTATTAGCCATATTCTGTAAAGATTATTGAGATAGCTACCATGATGTCACCCACTGGTTTGTGGACTCCCATTTTGTAGCTTTGAGTTCAACATTTCAGCTGTCACTATCTTGGATTTTTGGAGACAGAAGTGACCATATTTGGGCGAGAGGGGGTGGATCTGACTGAGAAACAGAGGACACTATTGGCACTCAATGTGATACTTAAAGCCTTAATAAAATGTTAACAGGTGATTCATATTAAAATTCACCCTGGTGGAGTTGTCATTAATGGGGAAAGTAGCTATAGAGACCAAAACTGTTTTTGTGCCAAGCTGTAAACATGTTTATTTCTGCTGTAAAGGTGAGCATTTTAACATGGGGCTCTATAGGGATTGATCGGTTTCTGGTGCCAACCTCAAGCAACCATTTAAAGAACTGCAGTTTTTGGCACTTCCGTATTGGCATCATTTTTCAGCCCTGGAGGCTGCAGCTTGTTGTTAACGTAACCAGACTTCATGTGGTATGAGTAATTTGAACATTTTCTAGCCAAAACAGCTGCAACAGAGCTAAGAGGCAAGGCAGAGAAATGCCAAGCGCCAGCAGTATAAGCCCACACAATACTGACATGAAGTCTAATCAGCCAAAAATACTGTAATTAAAATCCCCCGGTCACATGAGTGTGCATGACCTTTAAACCTGCATTTATAGACTGGTGCAGGGATGAGTTAGCATTTTTTCCACTCTGGTTCCCTCCTCTCACAGTCAATGAGTTTTTGGTTAGATGCCTGAAATAACATAAGCAACTTTCATGTCTTGGTCTACAACATAAACTATATCAGTAAATACCCCACTTGTGAGTTTTGAGCTTTTAGGTGTACAAAAATTTGCTAACAAGTGGCTTAATGAGACTACAGACTGTCATCACACTGAACACAGCTTTACAGCCTTGCTTTGGTGGTGACATTGAATCATGCGACTGTAGTGTAGTTTGTTTATTGCCTGACGGTAGCTTTTTTTGCTGGTGGTTGCATTTACACAAAAATTGTGAAAGTTGTGTTCATTTTTGAAGATTATCTTGCTGAACAAAACATGTGAGTATCATAAACTAAACAGAGGTTATTTTCTACAATAATCCAAAACCCAGTGGAGAAATTCCATATAGGCTTTTTGTCGAGAAAACCAAGACCAAGAAAAACAGATCATGGGTTAAAATAGCTATGTTTGTAAGTCAGCAGCTCTATTGAGAAGTTTTGATTTGGGTAAAAAAGCAAGTTTCCTTCACACAGATTGGACTGAGATTTGGGGAAGCAGAAAAGGAAAGCTGAGTAACAGAACAGTGAAGTGAGAAAAGAACTGGGAAATGGGAGGAAGATAGATGTGTGTGTGTGTGTGTGTGTGTGTGTGTGTGTGTGTGTGTGTGTGTGTGTGTGTGTGTGTGTGTGTGTGTGTGTGGTAGTAAGATGGTTTCACCGAGGCTGTGTAATGGAGTTACGATGGTTTTTTAAAGGTGGCCATATGGGTTCAGACCACAGAGCGAAGTGTCCAGCAGCTGGTTGTCTGTAACCACAGACGGTGTTCAGATCAAATGGTTCTCACTGGTTATGTAGCTTCCCTTCCTGATGCAACCTGCGGAGCATCTGGTTCAAACAGCAATACGGACTTACCCATAGCCATCTGTCTAATTCAGACAGCTTTGTGGAATATCCAATTCCACAGAAAATATTGCCACAGGCACGAACTCTTCCATAAATGTACCTAACTAGAAACAGAGCAATTTCACATGAAGCTAATGGGACTAAAAGATACAGCAGACAAGATTTTTATATAAAATATAACCATGTTGTCTGCCTAAATCAGGAAGCAGGGTTGAAATTTAGAAAAGCATCAGTTCCCACTAAATCAATTTACTGCTCAAATTAAATTGTGGCATTTGAACACTGGATGGAAATATTCTTTGCTCAGGGAAAGTGATGACTCAAAAATAAAATAAATTTATACTCTCTCTCCTCAGCAGCTGCAATCCATCCAGAGACAAGTGGATTCCCTGACATAAGAACACTTAAGCTACAGCCCAGTCACCAGAGGAAAATGTTGGCATTGTACGTTTCTGCAAGTCATGGATGCGTTACATTTGTATATTTCATTCATATCATAACAACATTTCTAAAGTGATGTAGTTCTTATTACATGTGTATGAGTTGACTTTATCATTGGCAGGTGGAGGGGATGGTGGGCGGTGTGATACCTAGGCAAGATGGCTACCAAGCTGCAGACCACTGTTTAGACCAACACAGCAAAATGGCTGTTTTTTAGTGACCCTTTGCTGTGTTTCTAGTGGTGTCTGTGCCATCAAATGCATTTGTTTTTTACCAAGACATTGCTGTGTTGCTAGTAGGGATTGTGACCCCATACTGTAAGTGGTCACTTTAAGCCCAAACATGAGTTTGTCCTAACCATAACCAAGCGTTTTTTTGCGCCTTAACTTAACCACGTTAACCACAGTGTTAGCATAAAGAAAAGTAAGGTTTCAACGTATCCTCTACATAAGAATGTACAAATGTAATGTATCTGTAGTTTGTAGAGACAAACAGTGCCAGCATTTATTCTGGTGATTGGGTTGAAAGCTTACAGCCTTAAAGCTAATGTTATGTTGGCTTGTGAGACAGTGAGACAGACTGAACTGTGAGTAAAATCCAAACCTATACATAGTATTAGTAGATCACATCCAGGGTCGGGCTGGTAACAAAATTCAGCCCTGGCATTTATTTCCTACTCAACCTCTCCCGCATGACCTGTGACACTGCATGATGGACCAATCCACCTGGCAGGGTGGGGGGAGGTGACAACCACTGCACCTACCTACCTAGGTAGTTTAATAAAATTTTAGGACTGTGTCATCCCTAATCAGATGAACTGTTTGAAGATCAAGTGGGCTGCAGCCAAGGACATAAGAAGGTTGGCCGAAGAGACTCACAGAGCAGCAATGAGTTCCTTAGCACCTCTGACTTTAAAGAGAACATCAGTGTTGATATAATCATGGCTGAAGGGAAACACAAAGGGGCTTCTCTGCCATTGGACATGGCCCTTTTAGACCCGTTTGGTGCATAGCATTTCCATCCTCAGGACAGTAGCTGGCATGGCCAGTATCAGTGACTCAGTGACAGCAAGAGCGACATGGGCGCACCTAATGGCAAGTCCTGGACAGTCTGGAAGGTCTCTCTTTTTTCATTACTTTTTTTTCTCAGCATTGCTGGTTGTGGTCTTGTGGCCCACTAATCGGGCTGGCCCATCTGGCATTTGCCAGAATTGCCTGATGGCCAGTCCAAGCCTGATCACACCTATGGCCATAAGGATCATTTTGGGATGCTCCTGGGCTTTGCACCAACAAGTTTTATTAATGCAGTGCTTTATACCATTGATGATTTGATGAACAGTTACAGTTATGGTTGTGTTTCAGTTCGGCCAATTCTGAGAGGAAGTGCTACCTTAGAGCCTCCACTCAGGGAACCAAAACCTTCAATGCACAAATACCTGACAGCATCTTTAAAAAGAACGAGCAAGTAAATATATTCTTTAGGGATGTAAATATTTGTAGGGATGTTGTCTGTGTCAGTCTGTTTTCAAACAGCATTATTATTTTTCTCATCAATGCTTGAATTGTGACAAATAAAGAAATGAAGCAGAACAACTATTTTCGAACTTCTCCAAAGCACTCAATGCACATTAAATCATAACATCAGAGTGGCCTCTATGGCTGCTCACTCAAACTGCGAAAAGCTACAGAACTACATTTCTATGTCTTGTATTTGTCAGTGCAAGTTACCTTACACCAAGACACAAGAAATATCAGACAGAATTATTCATATGGAGGATTCTTCACACCCGCAAGATTGTCTTTCAAAAACTTCAAGTTCCTCCTTCCAAAGTGAAGTCAGAGGCACCGTGTTGTACCAGTGGTTTCTGGCACATACAGTACTGTATCAGTCACCGTCAGACAACTGCGACTTGTAGCCAGCAGGGAAAACATCACATGAGCTCAAAGCAATACAAACTTGCACACACCCACACAAACAAAGTGTCCCACAAACACAAGCCACTGTGTACAACGCACAATATCTCATGTCCTCAGGGATGTAGACTTCATTGTAATTCCCCTGATGAGGCAGGAGGCCTATAACTTAGCCTTGTTTGGCTGAGCCCCCCTCCAGTCCCCCGCTTCTTGTCTGCTTGTGGTTGAGGTCTCACTTCATTACATCCTAGGGCTCATTTTTGACATTCTTAACTCGCCTTCTCATCTTGCACTTCTTGTTGTTTTGATGGACTCATTTTCAAACCACAAACCTCACGTGCACGTGGAGATGTTGCTCTGAAACAACATGAGATATTTTATTGTAGCATCCCTCTTGTTGCCTCTACTACAAATTGCTATACCTGCCACACCTGCCGCACAAGCCTCTGAGCTTAAAAACATACACTATTTTTAGATGATTACTGCTTCACTGCACTAGATCATACACAGAGGGAGAAAACAAAGTAGGAGAGTTGTAGAGATTATGCACGACAAAGGTCATGAACCAGACAGTGCGATACGCCTCTTATAGCCCGCTGTGCCCCCAGGGAGCCCAAGAAACACAATTTCCCATGAATTGTCTCTGGTTGCTTCGGCATGTGCAGTCGTTACAACATGCAGAACACGACCTTCGGTTCCTAATATTTCCGGCCAGGTCTAGCCGCTTAACATTTAAACAGCATCTATTCTCATTAAGTGAGATGTTCTTGTGGTGTGTATCATCCAGGAAGAGGCTTAATCCACACCTACGCAGCTGCATGACAGGAATGGATGAGGACTAGACAGACGCCCGACTGGCACGATAAATAGCCCTATAAATCTAGCGAGCTGCCTACTGTCTGCGTGTGTGTGTGTGTGTGGGTGTGTGTGTGCATCACCCCTGGGGTGTAAGTTGGTGGTCAAAACAGAGGTGGTTGCCAACTTACTATCTGTCTGCATTCCTGAGCCTGATGAAATAACAAGACAACACAATACAAATGCAAACACATTCCATGCAACAGAGAATAACTAGGGTGGCAGAGATGTTCTTATAGCCTCATTTAATTTTTACCCAGCATGCATTCTTCGATCTCTTGGTGCTGATACATTCTTTGTTTTACTTGTTGTCTCTGAGCTACTTCAGATCCTTACTATTTCTGCAACCTTGATACAATGAAATTATCGTGCTTTTTTTGTTTTGTTTTGTTCTGTTTTTTAGGGGGCATAGGATTCTCATTCTACCAAATAATAATATTCTAATAAATTGGATGGTGAGGTTGTATTCTTGCAGAGGTTCATAATGTTGCTGCTGAATACATTTCAGCCAAAAAGTGTTACTCTAAAGCCAAAAAGGCCAATGGCAAAAGTATTTTCATTACTGCAGTATTTAGCAGTCTCATACTTCTACACTTTTTCTTGTTTCTGATAAACCTCTGCTCTAAAACTCTATCTTAATCTACTCTGTTATGAAGGCATTACCTCAGTATTAGTCTGGTTAATAATAACTGCGAGAGTCTTAATTAGTTCCATCCATCCATCTATTTTCAAATGCTTATCTGCCGGCAGGTCACAGGGGCAGCAGACTGAGCAAGGTACTCCACACATCTCTCTCCACAGCAACACTTTCCAGCTCCTCCTGGGGATCTCGTGGCATTCCCAGGCCAGATGAGATATATAATTCCTCCACCATTTTCTGGGTCTACCCTGTGACCTCCTACCAGTTAGACATGCCTGGAAAACTTCTAGCTGGAGATGCCCAGGAGGCATCAAGATCAGATCCCTGAACCACCCCTACTGGCCCCTTTTGACGCAAAGGAGCCGCGGCTCTACTCAAAGCTCCCTCTGGATGTGTTCCTCACTCTATCTATGAGGCTTAACCCAGCCACCCAACAGAGGAAACACATTTTGGCCACCTGTATCCATGATGTCATTCTTTCGGTCACTACCCAAAGCTCATGACCATAGGTGACGGGTGGGATGTAGATGGACTGGTAAATCAAAAGTTTTGCCTTCCGGCTCAGCTCCCTCTTTACCATGGCGCAGGGCCTGCATCACTGCTGATACCACGCCAAACTGCCTATCCATCTCCATTTTACCCTCACTCATGAACAAGACCCCAAGATACCTGAACTACTTAACTTGGGTACCTCACTCCCAACCCAGAGGGAGCAATCCGTGGTTTTCCAGCAGAGAACCATGGCATCAGATGTGGAGGTACTGACTCTCTACACGACCACTTCACATTCGGCTGCAAACTAGCCCAGTGCATGATGGAGGTCATGGTGTGATGATGCCATCAGAACCACATCATCTGCAAAGAGCAGAGACACAATTCTGAGGTCCCCAAACCAGACACTGTCCTCCCAATGGCTGTGCCTTGAAATCGTGTCCATGAATGTCACAAACAGAACCTGTGACATTTTGGTTATACTAGCACCTGTCTTAATTACTTGTGTGTGACATTTTGTGCCAAAACTAGAGATACCAGTAGTAGAGTTTGGTGTTGCTACAGTTAGCTACTAAGGTACAGAAGGGTGACATTTTCAACTTTGGCTATGAAACTCTGCCTTCAGTCTTTGTGCTAGACTAAGCCAGTGCTTCATACACAAACCTTAGGGTTTTTTTTTTTTTTTTTTAAATCTGTTACCCAGCAGCAGGTTACATCTTCAAATACTTGGAATCTCACATGTGTCTACTTTCAGCCTGAAATTATAATATGTCTGCTCGGGGTGAAACCAAAGTTTAAAGGATCTGTATGCAACATTCAGAGCATTAACATAGCAGCACCGTTAGCGGCTAGCTGCTGGCTCAGCCACCTCCATGTTCAGAACTATATGCAGACAGCCTGAGTCAGACACTGAATCATAGATATATCTTATACAGCTCATTAAAATCCACAGATTGCGCCTCTTCTTTGCTGGAACGTAGTGCTGTAATCCCAAATGGGCATACAGTAGCTATTTGCCTGCTGGATCTCACTCTATATGTAGCTTACTGACTTGTGGAATCAAGCAAGAGACAAGAAAGAGAGAAAGACTATTCCCAGAAATGTTGCCTTAATTAGTAAAGGAGCCAAGGTCACTAGGTACAGCCACTACAGTTTATGCCCATAAACCAACAAAGTCATAGAAAACATAACAAAGTCTGAATTTAGTCCACAATCAGTGTAAAGTTCTATTCTATTCTATTCTGTTCTAAGGGACCTATAAAAGTTAAAATTCCATATTTGTGTGTTTTGAACACACAACTACATTCTTTTTCAAAGCTGAACTTTATGTCTCATTTCCCTCTGTTTCATAGATTTTCATCAGACTTATTAGTGTTGATGTTTCAGCTGGACTGCCTCAGGCATTGAATGTACATATCTTATGGATGGTATTCCCCTATAGTTGTCCTCCAGCTCTGTTGGCAACATGGCTTGTCGATCTCAAAGATGTCATTCGGATAGGTCACAGTGTGAGGACAATGCTGCCATTCAACCACTCAGCAGCCAGCAGCCCAGACAGACATCCAGCAGGTCAAACAGCCAGTCAGCCAAAATGTCTGCAAGGGCCTGATTTAGAGTGTACAACATATTTTTGCCGTCTGTGGATTGACATGTGCAAATTTGAGATATTTAAAGAGAGGACATTTGATGATGCTCTTTCTTGTACATGAATTGATTTAGCTACTGCAATCCAGTCTCCACTATTTCCCAGCTTTAAGAAAATCCAAGATATCGCCATCTCTGGTTGTGACGCAAAATGTAACGCACATTTATGCCTTCATAACAGTAAGGGGTAAGAGGAACCTTTAGAGCACAGATTCATCGGCAACTACAAGAAGTGTAAGTGAACAAATGTTGAGCATGGCTAGTGCTGGAATAACAAATTACAATTGTTGGCATTAAATAATTCTGGGTTTGTATAATCGTCCAATACTGACCTTTTCTTCTGGGGACTGGATTGGTTCTCAGTGCATCCCTGGTAGCAAATTTGCAACTCCTAGGATAGTGGGGGAATGACCCTCTTTATGATTGGCTAGTACTTGTTGCCTTTGTTGGTTGGATTGGTTAGGTTTCGTGAACAGGAGTGGGATTGGTTGGGTGGGGGTAAGAATGTCAGGGTAAGCCAACCAGAGGCAGAGTAAGGCAGAGTAAGGCAGGCCATTCCTTTGCTATCCAAGGTTTCGTAAATTTGCTCCCTGGGAGACCTGTCTCCTTAATTCCATAAAAACCCAAGAGAGAATTTACAAAAAGCTGTTTCGAGATGTAGTCTGACACATCTCCACCTTTTCAAATTGTCAAAGTAATCATATGTTCATATTTTGCTCCCTTCTGTGGTTCTGTGACTCTTCTATTTATGGCACTATTTGTAGTTTTTTGATGTTTGGATTGCTGCTGTGTATTTAGATGATGGATTTTTTTTCTGTTGGTGATGTTTTTTGTTTTGTTTTTGGATTTTTTCCCCAAACAAAGTTGTAACATGAGACACATCACTTCCTGTACACAAGACAGTGGGTATTTTAAACTTTGACGTAGCACTTCACACAAAATCTATCTTAAGTATCTAACATTAAAGCTGGATAGGAAGTTTAAATTTGCATCAGTTAGCAAAAATCCCATAAATAACCTTTTTGAGAGAATACCAGACTTCTGCACGTATCTGCTCTGTTTTCAGGATTTACAACATCTTGACTTTGGCCAATCACAGGCAGTTTCAGAGAGGGGACATTCCTATTGGCTCTTCTAATAATGCAGCTGCATGTGCACATCTCTCATCTATCAAACAGAGAGTCTGAAAGAGAATCTGACAATTACTAAATTAAACGTGTCAATATTGGCAAAGGGTTTCAGAGATGGACAGAAAATGTGCTGCTCTCCAGAGCCAAAGGCTCATGTCTGTGGCTAATTCAAGTTTACGTTGATGCAGCTAACGTTAGCTAATGTTAGAGCCTCAAATCACAGTGTGTCCTCCACCTCACTCCTGCTAGACTACCTCAACAGGAAGGAGATCAGGCAGTAGCCCCGAGACAGACCACAAGCCAGTAAGTGGAAGTCAGGCGGCACTGTGGGACCGGACTGCCCCAGTTTCCGACTCAGTTGCTACAGTTCCAAAGGTTAGACCCAGCACTGCCGCTGGCCACCAGCTTGCTCTCGCAGAATCCAAGATGCCACAGCTCCTGACCAGAGGTCTGTTCCTTGGGCCACTACCTATGAAATAAGATTGAATAAATCGGTGTATGGGAAACACTGGATTACAGTATGGAGCATGTGCATATGCTCGTCTGGTGGGAGGGGCTTAGGACAGAGAGAGGAGAGGCGAGAGCTGCAGGAGGGTATTTTCAAAGCCACTTTTTTATCCTCTTTCCAGAAAACTGCATACCTCAGCTTTAAGTCAAAGCTAAAAATGTTCCTTTTTCACACTGCCTCCTCCACCCTGTAATGACTGCAAACTTATTTTTAATCTTGATTTTAAATCATTTTAAATAATCTTTTTGTCTTTGCACCTTTGTCTGCACTTTTGTCATTTTTAATGGGGATTTTTCTTATAAATTGTAAGTCATTTAATATTTAATTTTAGCTTATGTATCTCTTTACTTTTCCGTTTTAAATCTCTATCCTTTATTTTATTTTGTGTTTCATTGCTCTCTAAAGCACTTTGAATTGCCCAGGTGTATAAAATGTGCCATACAAATAAAGCTGCCTTGGCTTGAAAGGTGACTGCAAACAGTCTGTAGTTTTGTTTTACTCTCAAAAAGTATCAAAACCATAGAGACTTCTCAAACCGCTCCTGCAGCATAATCTTCACTCTCTATTTGAATGAATGAATAAATAAATATATGTGTCAACACACTTGCAGAAGCAAGAAGGACATTTATTTTTGTGAGAATCTCAATATGATGACAGAAACCACCGCGGGTCTTGGTTATTTCTAACTATTTCTCACTTAAGACCAAACTCTGGGTTGGACTGTAAAAAAACTCACTGGCTGTTTAAAATTGAAATGGGGCTAGTGTCAAACTCTCGGCAAGCAAAAACCTCAACTCCAAATAACACCCACACTTAGCCGGTTATCAACCCCGTCAGCCTGTTAGAAAGTCACACAGGCAGACTGCAGATAGACAAGCAGCCACCTACTCAGCCCACTCAGCCAGTCAAGAGTGCATCAAGACTGAAGCCATTGCCCTGGGCTGAGATGAGACGGAGGCTGGAATGCATGTAGAGGCGAGAGTCGGGCCAGACTGTGCTCGCTCTGCACAAGAATCCTTTATTCTGAGACAGACATGAGAGAAAGGCACAATCGCTGTTAGACCAATGGAGGGAGGGGGTGACGAGAGCCTGATAACCAACTGGCTTGAGAAAATGAGTTGCAGGCATCAAAAACAGCGAGGGGCATCTCGGAAGCAGGGTTTGGCTCAATATGTTTTTTGCTCAATTAAGAGTCAGGAAATGGAAATTCAAAAATGAGAATACATTTACTTTCATTTCCAGTCTCTAAAACATTACGAAAAGAACACTTTTCCATTATGTTGTAATTTGCACTTCTTAAATTTAACAATTTAAATCAAGCAAATTGAAACTGAACTGCCAACAGGGACCTTAATACTCAGAGTCTCTCACAGTCAGACTCTCTTTCGCTGACTTACAGCCTCTCCTTCTCTCTCTTTCATGTGTGTCAGTGTGCAGGCATATCTTCACTTTGAGGATGCTATCACAGGAATCCTTCTGGCCCCAGGCGGGATCTGACGGAAAACGAAACGAAGACAGAACAGACTCGCCTCGACAGCGCGATGAATGAGCAGGAGTGATAGAGGGAGATGAAGCGAGCCGAGAAGTGTTTCTGCCATAAAAAAAGATGAAAATGGGGGAGAATGAGAGCTGAGATGTAGAGGCCCGAGCTGAAAAGAGTTCTTATCACTGTCAGCATGACAGTGAGAGCCGTCCGACAATTGCATGTAGAGACTGAAGAAATGATTCTTGTACAAAGAGACGAATGGGAAAGCAGCATTAGATAATTAGCTACCTGTAGCATTAGGAATTCCAACTTTAATCAGCATTAACAAATGAGACTGTGGTCCAAATAATTACTGTCATGGCAGGCAGTGTTGTTCATGCTAATGTCTCTTAAAATAGAACCATATTCTCTGAAACCCACTGCTCCTTATAAACAGGATGTTGGTGCTTCGATCTATTTATGCTGAAAGTGCAGTACGTCTTCCTGGTTTGTGCCTTCAAGCACTCCTGCTTTGTGCCATGCAGCAGTAGATATAATCCTCGATGTAAAATGACTAGAATGGCATTACATGACACTCCTTAATGGTCTCTTTTGTGTTGTCCATTATCCTCTCTGGATTAATGGTGCACTGATGCCAAATATCAAAGGAGACACTTTGTTGTTTGGTCGTTAACACATTTTTATTGCACAACCACTAACTAGGAGGTTTTTAGAGATACACTTATTGGCTTTCTTGCCGAGAGTTTGATGAAAAGCTTGATATCTGTTTCGTGTTTGGGCTCTAAGAACAGAACTGAAGGCGACTCCAGTCACATGACTTGTCTTGAGTCAGACTCAGGTCGTAAATTTGAGGACTTGAAACTTGTTTGACAAACACTGATAAAGACCTGAGTCCAGACCTGGGCTGATAAAAGCACCCACAACATTGAGTTTGACTTGGTATTCATGACTTGACACTTGATGTAGATTTGAGACAGCTGACTCAAAAGGACTTGAATTTTTTCTATTACATGTTTATATTTTTCTAGACATTTATAACTTGTGTCTTGTTTTTAAAGCATTTTGCGTGATTTCTACTGCAATGCCTGGCAAAATCTCAAAATCAGATTATTAGGAGGCAGCAACAGAACAGCAGAGATCAACATGAGGCAGCTATCATTGGGGCTAGTCCAAACTATGTTAGACTTGGCTCCAAATAGATTATGAAATAAAATATATTTTTTTATAATTGAAAGACCAATCAATGTTGAAAATAAGAGTCAACTTTTCATGACCACTGTCTTTGTCCTCCACTCACACCTCCATATCATGCATTATCAGGAAGAGGGGAATCAAATAGAGTAGCTACCACCCATGAGCTAATGTTCCATGGTGGTTAGCTCATGGGTTTTTACATATTTCTGGCATATAATAAGAGAAAAGTAAACAATTAACACAGTGAGACATCATTGTAACCTGGAAAATGTTTTATTTAATTTCCTGTGTCTTTAACAGAGAGTAATATACTTTACATATTGTGTGTCGACCAACACCCAAGCTCAACCTTTTACAAATTGTTTTTACATCCCTGTTTGTGTACAGATTAAATAAATTAGATAAATAGTGTAATAAGTGAGTTTTACAGGCACTGGGAGGTGCATTTTGCTTTTTAACTCCCTACTGGCTCAATACTTATGCCCTCTGGTATCTTCTTATCCAATTCTTGGTAAGCATGTGTATTTCCCCAAACACTGAAGTGTTCCATTAAATTACAATGAATTATCTCTTTTTTATGTATACAAGGAACTGTAGTGCTAAGGGAACTTGTCTCGGGTCCAAAAGTGTTTTTCTAACCCAGCTGCAATTATTTATCCTGTTAAAGTGTCCTTCATTAAGAGTCCTTGTCCTGAATGTCATCATAGATCATTGCTGTTTGTGTTGACTCTAAGTATAAATTATTTATATGCATAATTGGCAAATATCCAGTATGAATACCATTCTCCCCCCTAAAGCAGAATTAGGGTAATGGGACCTGGGTACCCACCTGGTGTGTAAAAGTTTCTCATTTCCTCACAAACAGACACACACATGCACTTGTGCGTCTTTCATTCCATTCTCCATTTGGCATCTGCTCGTTTTCTGCTAGTTAGTAGCCCGCCTTACCATTCCTGCCCCAGCTGCCTGGAAAACATGACGGCATCTCCAGAGCCTCTCCAGGACCAGAGGCTTCATTCCTGCTGTGTGGCCCACTAACGTTGCCTCTCGCTGGACGCTCCAGATGTCCCTGCCCTGATGGAGGCAGAGTTTCTCCAGATGAAGGTATTGTGTGTGTGTGTGTGTGTGTGTGTGTGTGTGTGTGTGTGTGTGTGTGTGTGTGTGTGTGTATTTGTTTGTTTGTGTGTGCGACCATAACAGCTGTTAGACGGCCAGTAATCATGGGTGGAGAATGTTTGACTAATCTTGTATCCAGATGCTTAGTGTATCTGTGTGTGTGTGTGTGTGTGTGTGTGTGTGTGTGTGTGTGTGTGTGTGTGTGTGTGTGTGTGCTTTCTTTAATATCAGCTAAATAACCTGCCATAAACACACTTACCACAAAACGCACCCTCACAACAAACACATGTACGTACTTCTGTAACTAAGCCCATTTTAAATAACTCAAATTAAAGTCATGACAAAAGAACAAAGACAAACAACAAAAGAAGAAGATAAAGAGCTTTTAAAGAGGTCAAAAGTAAACAGATTATAATTATTCATGTATTACAAGTTGCTGTTTATATTCACTGCATATCAAATCTCATGCACATACACACTGTACAAATAGCCTTTTTAATCTCACTGACATTGGGCAAGTGAATTGGAAAGTGTTATTAGTAGCTCACTCCTTATTAGTATAACCAATGACCCAGCCCCACCGCCCCAGGCACCCCAAGGGCCTCAAAAGTTGCTTCATAGTTTTATCTAATCATGTGGTTATGTTTGGTGCATGGGCCCTGTGACAAATTTTGCTTTTAAGACCTTTATCATTTGTTTATATTGAGCTCATGTGGTTTGTACTTCTACATAGAAGGTTGGATTAAAATACCACAAACTAATTGGCACAACCTGAGGCCAGGTAGTCTGCTGTGCACTGTGATTAATGGGAACTGAAGGCAGCAGAGTGCATACACTGATGGCAGCCGGTGTGGCAATGTTGGGTGTTGATGACGGCCAAAACTATGTTTTTGCTCAGGAAATCTTAGCAGGGTGATCTCTCCTTGTATCCCTGTGACCACAAAACAAACCCTCCCAAACTAAGAAGACACAACAAGGAAGACAACTTTTAAACATACTCCTCTTCTTGCAGAGGCTATTTGCCTGCAACCCTGCAAGCCACAAGCTAACACATCGAGTCTTTCCACTGACAAAAACAAGTGTGTTTTAGGGAAACTTAGTGGCATCTAAGAGTGAGGATTGCAGATTGAAACCAGCTGAAACTTCCCTGGGTTAGAATTCCCTCAGTGTTCATTGCTTGGGAGGTTTTTACCGGGACCAGAATAATTCACAGATTTGTATTCCTCTCTGATTTGAACAGGTAAAACCATTGAATGAAGCAGTTTTACGTGACAAATCAGTGTTTTTCCGACACTGCCACATAGTCTGCCAACTACGGCTGATTGCGGAAATATGAAAATGGAAATGGCTTTATCAATAGCTAATAGCAAACATGAAACAGATTTAAAAAACAGGTATCTAAAGTAAAAACAGGACGCAGGAGAGAAACTGAACTCCAAACCACAGAAATTCAGTCAGAAGCTACAAAAGTACAGAGAGCTGAACACACAGAGACTTTTTAAAAATGCCTTACTCTCTGGTCTCAGGCAGACAGAGATGAGCAGAGTCTTACAACACGCCGGCTTGTTTCAGCAGGAGAAGCAGGGTGGTCGAGAGTTGGCTGTTGTCGGTTAGATGTCACTGCTAACCACTTGACCATGCTTTTGGATCTACTATGTTGAAAGTCCATCTCTGGTGGAGCAGACAAAAGTTGCAGTGGGAAAGGCCCACTAGAGCCAATGTTTGGTTTGTCCATTGTGGGCTACTGTAGAAACATAGTGGTGCAATCTCCGTTCCCAATGTACTGTAGATATAAATGGCTCATTCTAAGGTAACGAAAACACAACTGATTCTGATCTTAGATGATTATACACTATAGAAAACATACTTATTACATTATATTCCATTTCTACCCAAATATCCCCCTAAATCCTACAGACTGATCACTCGACTGTGATGCCGACAGAATGTTATCAGTTTTATGCCAACATACACTTTGTCCTTTGTCATGTTGGCCTTTTTTCTAATGAAGACCCACCAGGGTTGAAACTTTGCCTTTTTCACTCCAATAAAGTTCTGGGAGCTTTAATTGAGTGTGCAGATAGCATTATTGGGATAGATAACTCTAATGTAATTACTCAATTAAAATTTGTAATCATTATAGTATTTGTTACATGGAAAAGTAACCACACTGCTGTAAAGAGGCACACAATGATGTGTCACTGCCCAACACTGCACACCAGTACTCCTCTGTGGTCTCTGACACAAACAGAGTACATCTTCATAGCTTTCTCTCACTGCAGTCACACACACACAGCTGCAGATACACACACTATGTGTCCCTTGTGATGTTTTGCTCATTAACTTTATTACATCCCATAATTTTATGAGCTTTCCTGACGGTTGTTATGATAATAGGTTTAACATCAGTGTGAAAGCAGACTCTGTTCAGGCTGTTTCTACATACACATCCTGATGCAGGCACATAAGAGTGTAACCACATACTCACACATATACAGGGTTTATTGTACAGATGGGGGAAACTACATATCATAATAAAATACACGGACACAGCAGGTTTGCATTAAATCTCAACACCTCATCTGGGTTCTCTTTGTAGTCTCAGCTTTGTAGTGCACATCAATGCACCACGCTACACTTCATCCGCTGCAAAGAGTTGATGTAGGATGTGATAAAAGTTTAGAGACAGTAATATAAAGTCAGGAGAACATGATGACCAGGTAAGTCTGCCTGTGACTGTTGTGCAATTTCCCTGTGGATTTTGATGTGTGAGCTGAATGTAGAGAGTTTGATAGCACATCTTTTTAGGCTGCAAATGTTCCCCGCAGGCTGTAGGAAGCTCTGAATATTTTGGTTCACCTAGGAGACAGTGATGTAAGGGTGTAATGACTGAAAAGACCTGTGGGAAAGAAAATACATTTTCCCCTCACAGTGTCATGACAACAAAACATATCTGTTTATTTATACAATTGTGTAATTATTGAGATGAGTCATTTAAAAAAAAAACTGTTGCCAAACTGAAAAATTGGCAATATTTCTTACTTTTTGTAGAATGAACACAGTAGCTGAACAGATATGAGAGAGGATTCATCTTGAGAATACGTCTCCTGCTATTATGTCTCATCTCTCATGGGTTTGTAGAGGCCAGAGGTTCATAAAACAACGGATTGTGGGAAGTGAGGAGTCTGCTTGTCTTTAAGATACAGCTGCTGTGGAGACAAGGTCAGAACTTTCTCTTAGGAAAAAGAGATGGACTGACTGTGGAAGTTTTGCGAAGACATATCTGGAGCAGCTGGACCAATCGGCCACATAAATATACATAAACACGTACACATACAGTATCTGCAATGCTCGCTGTTTTGTTTTCTTTTGTCAGAGTTTTACCGATCTTTAAAGTAAGATGAGCCCACAGTGAAGCATTTGTTTGTTGCAAATATTATTTAATTGATTTAATTTAAGTTGTAGTTTACGTTTTTTAATAATCAAACAGATAAGAGCCATAAGACTCATTTAACACATGATGGGCTTCACTGACATCCAGCTGTGTGTGTGTATTTCTAAAGGTACCCATGCACCTGCATCTGTACATGTTAATTCATGAATTCTTTGCATGTTTGTGAGTCCAGATGGAATTTGTGGGCATATCCAGGTGTTGTTTGTGGTTCCACGCTGGAGGCCAGCTGGGCTTGTTTAGCAGCTGAGCGGGCTCAACATCTCTGCACAGGGTCAAGCCCACTATAATGTTACACAGGTCCATGCTGAGGTTAAAATTTGGGTTTAAAAGTGACCTAAATGGCTGAATTTCAGTAACTACATAAAACAGTGGCAATTAGCTCATCTGAGGAATGACACAGAAATGTAACTAGTAGGTATAATAATTGCCCTAACACAGAAGTGATCCAGCTTATATCCAGTAAGATTTTTTATCTATTGACAGTGCTGGGTGTAAAGCTGGAAAAGGGGCTTCTGACCTCTAGGGGTCTCTCTATTTTTTAATAAAATAAATTAAGATTTTTATGCAGCTTTTTCATGCCATACATGTTCACCACAATCTGAAAATGATCTTATGTTTTTGTGACTGTTGAGTTTAGAGGTAAACTCTGGCTTGCCATACTGAACTTCGATTTCTAGCAAATGAAACCTTTTCTTGCTCAATTATATTAAAGCGGAAAACAGGTCTGCAAGGTAGATAAGAAAGGTTTATGTGTGGGTTTTATGGGGTAGTGGAGGAGACAGAAAAACTGCACTGGGACCCTTGACAGATTAATTAAGCCAGTGCACTTGGTATCTTTGCCAGAAACAAGGAGAAGGACTGGGAGCACTGATAGCTGAACAAAGAAAAGAGCAATGAAAACAAAACTTGAACAACTGTTTGACAGAAACCCACTTTTCCATAGCAGTATGTGACGGTCCTGAGCAGCAGGGGTGGGCGGATCAATCCTAAAATATCAATACTGTCAATACTATGTTTTTATTTTGAAGATCAATCCTGGTGTTATTACGATTGATACCATAGAAAATGTGTGTTTCTCTCTTCTACATTGTAGGCATTTGAATTACAAGAATAAAACTGTGCAAACAACGTTCTGTTGTCGTGAACACATCTAGTGCATGAACTCTTTGTTTCTCCACTGCTTTTGTGTTGTCTGCACTCAGTCAACTCCAGCAGTGTCTTCTTACTTTCACTTTCACCTTATGTAGGCAGTAGAAGAACAATAAGCTCACCTCCTAGCCTTCATGTTAACTGCTGTGGGCTGACACAGACCCTTAATTGTACTATAAATAGAACGACATGCACATCCGCTTGACCATAACTGTCAGTGGACATTCAATGTGGTAATATGTCCAGTACCCTACACATAATAGCAATGATGGATTAATGAAAGAGGAAAACACATGAGAAAGAGAACTTGGAGGTGCAACCGAAAACAAGGGAGGAGGGAGGAAACACCTCAGCATCCAGACCTCTGACACAGAGACAGAGTTCAGTGACAGAGTCTTTTCAGTGAGGCTCAGACAAGGAATATCCAGGTATATAGTAGCCTAGTGAAATTAATATTTTAGTCAAATCAGAGCCTCAGCACTGGTTAATCTTACATTTTCAAAGTGTAATTGGTCATCACTTGCTGTTTCTTAATCAGATTGATTTTTCACCTCATAAATCATGACATACCTCTTTCACCCGCATTAAAATAGACACTTTTAATAATATAAAGTATCCCATCAGTATCGATATCAGCAATTCTGGCCCTGTATTACTTGGGGTAGGTATCACCCTTCCCTGCTGAGCAATGTGACAGTATCTGCCTCTGCTTCCTTCTTTCAGCTGCTGCCTGATTGCTTGGCCTGTCCCCCATTGAGAGACTAGCCTCACCTGTTTAAAGAGTCCACTATATGAGCCAGTTTGCTTTCAAAAAATGTTTCTATCTCTCCCTCCTCAAAGGCTAGTGGCTTTCAGGCATCCCACTTGGTTTGCTTTGGTTTGATTGTGTTTAGGTTATCCTTTGTCCATGCTACATGTAGTCCTACGTTAGCACCTTCAGTTTCATAGCACCCAGCACCTACGCTTCACCACTGATGGCTGACTTCATACATCATGTTTTGCTTATGTTGAATTATTCTTAATAAATTACTTGCATAATTAAACTGTTGCTGTGTGGACCTCCCTTCTTTATAATGTCGTGATCAAGCTGGACATAACAAGTATTACTGTGCTGTAACTATGACCTACACAGCACTTAACAAGCATCAGGAGTATCGTGGCACTGACCAAAACATTGGCAATCACACCAGTAAACCCATGCTGCCCTGCAGTAGCATGTCCACACCCCGTGCTGTGGGGATGTGTGCCAAAGCACCAAAACACACTGGACCCAACTCTATTACAGCTCCAGATGTTACCTCAACATTACCTCACTGTAACACAATAAAAGTGAAGGAGGGAAGGGGGATGAGTCAGGGTGGAGAAAAGGAAACTGGAAACTGTGTTTTTATGGTGAGGATTTTATACATCACACACATTTTACTTCATTTTCTTGTTTAGCTGTATATTGTATATTTGAATGTAATTTCATATGAGAAATATTGTCATATTTCTATTCTTTGTCTTAGTATGGTCACATGCTGTAATTCTGTACAGTCGCAGTGCTTTTTTTCCTCTGGATGCTCCTCTGCTCTGCACTTATTTTTCTTAGCTGTGTCCCATTATCTGCTGCCTTAAATTACCCCAGCACTCATTAAAGTTTCATCTAATCTAATCAGCTAATCTAAATAAGTTATGTTACACCAAAAAAAAGTACAATAAAAGAACATTGGAGTCATTTGAATTTATAGGTCATTTACTCTTGCCTACATCTTTTTTACATTTCACAGAATTGCTTTACAATGCACGCTGTAAGTAATTACCAGGGATGCACCAATTTGTTGGCCAAACATTAGTATTGGCAGATATTTGCCTTGTTGACTGCCATAGGCCTGTCTACAGAAAATATGGCATTCACCGATGGTGGTGGCCGATGTTTTTCTGTTGTGTCACATTAATGTTTCACAGGCTAAAAAGGAAGGCCCAAGACTAACAGTGTCCCACTGCAAATTTGCATTTCCTAGGTTAGCAAAAGCATGACCTGCCCTGTCCTCTGTCTGGTTGCCTAGTACTTGTTGCCTCCGTTGGTTCAATTGGTTCAGTTACAACACATTCTCATTCCGACCCCGTCATATATCACTGTTTAATCATGGTCTTTCTACGTCCAGATAAGACGTTCAGGTACCCTGGTTGTTGACGCTCTGGGATGCCGTGGCAAGTTATACCTGCTACATGTATCGTCTTCTTTCAAAACGCACTTCTGTTTTTGACGTTATTTTTTCCTCCAACAACTAAAGCACATGGTTGGGTTTAGAAAAAAACAGCAGGGTCTGGCTATATAATCTTATAGGACGCGGACACCGCTCCCCTGGGTGAAAGTCGGTGTTTGTTGGCCCCATCCACCCTCCTTGGATTTTTGCTGCCTTAACTTTTGTTCCTGTCCCGCCACATTTCCCCCTAACGCCACCAAGCATCGTTAAATTATAACGGCGACCAGCTGCGTGTCATGCCGATGTTAAACGATGGCTTTTTTCATCAGTGTCTGATGCCGCAAGTCACTGCCCAAGCGCCAGCTTTTGAGTGAGGCCAGGTTAACAGTTAAGGCAAAAAGAGTGGGACTGGTTAGAGTTACAGTAAGAATGTCAGGTTAAGCCAATTAGAGGCAGAATAAGGCAGAGCAGGGTCATGCCTTCGCTATCCTAGGAAATGCAAATTAGTGTTAACAGAAAAGGTGTTAAAGATAAACAGTGATCTTCCCTGGGACACTGTTGGGCCAAAAGGATGCAGTAAACTCATTACTGACACGTCAGAGGATGCTTGTTGAGGAGCTTGTTTCATACATTTCTGATTAAATTTGTGTTCATTCAAAGATAGTGTCATGAAGGACTGAATGACAGTTCAGTTATTTTTATTACCATTTTTATTAAAGAAGATTTCTTTGTTAAAGGTGGCACAGTGGTGTGGTTGTTGGCACTGTTGCCTCACAGCAAGAGGGTTCTTAGTTTGATCCTGAGTGTCGGAGCCCTTCTATGTGGAGTTTACATGTTCTCCCTGTGTCAGCGTGGGTTTTCTCCGGGTATTCCAGCTTCCTCCCACAGTTCAAAGACATGCAGATTGGGGATAGGTTAATTGGTGACTGTGAGTGTGAATGGTTGTCTGTCTCTCTGTGTCAGCCTTGCGCAAGTCTGGCGACCTGTCCAGGGTGTATCCTGCCTCTGGCCCGAATGTCAGCTGAGAGAGGCACCAGCCCCCCGCGACCCTCAAGAGGATAAGCGGTTAAAAAATTGATGGATTTTTTTTGTTTTCCTGGCACCAAAGGGGGACTAAATTATAATGAAAACAAAACAACAACAAAAGAACATTGGTATCAGCTGTTGGTAAAATTCTTATTTTAAACATCCATGTTAGCTCAGAATTTCACAGTTGGTACATCCCTAGAAATTACATTTAGACTTTGTACTTTACAACAGTAAGAGTAAGATAGGGTGAAGACCTCAGACTTTCTGAGGGAGCTTGAAGAAATGCCACTCGTAGTTTGCATCAAAAAAAGCCAGTTGAGGTGGTGCGGTCATCTGACCAAGATGCCTCCTGACCGCCCCCCTTTGGCACATCCAACTGGTGGGGGACCCCGGGGTAGACCCAGACCATGCTGGAAGGATTATATGTCATTTGGCCTGGGAACGCCTCAGGATCACCCAGGAGAAGCTGGAAAATGTTGTTGGTGAGAAAGCCATTTGGAGCACCTTGCTTAGCCTGCTGCTAGTGATAGCTGGCTCCAGATAAGCAGAAGACTTTACAACAGTATCAATGATTTAAAAAGTCTGTTCACTCCAATAACCTATCCTGTTTTTTCTGAATAATCTGTAGGCTATACTATAGGAACTACTTGATGATGACAAAATTTATTCTACGCCCCAGTCATTTAAATTGCTGCCTGTTTGCACGCAGTACTCAGGATGCCCAACAGGTGTAGAAGTATTCTTTAACAGGTGGTTCAGTTTTACTACATTCAGACATTACAGCTGTACCTGCTAGTGATTAACCTCATCTGGGTATGTGTGTGCACATGCACATACTGAATGTATGTGTGTGTGTGTGTGTGTGTGTGTGTGTGTGTGTGTGTGTGTGTGTGTGTGTGTGTGTGTGTGTGCTGTGGAAGGGCTAAAAGTGAGTTAATTTTCTACCCAGAAGAAAGAGATGACTGCAAGTAATTATGGCACTCCACAGGGTGTACCTAGTGATAACTGTAGAGGATAGATTTAACAAGCAATGATCTTGGCCAGACTCAGACTTTACATCCACAGCAGGAAAGCATTAAAAGCATGTAAACACAGAGCAAAACAGGCCTAACATACTCCAACAGCATGCACACACGACATGCTCCATTAAAGTCGTTTGTTTACAATGTGCACAGAGGTATGTCCAACTTAAAAAAAAAAAGTAATGTTGATGGCGCATCTAAAAGTAGGTCATTAGGAGACAGAAAGTTTGGTTGTGCATCCCTCCTCCTACACTCCTCCTGTAACGGTTCAGACTCTTGTTCTTTCAAGCAAGACTATAATCTGACAGTCTACTGTAAGTTTGCAGTCACCAAGTTTTCTAAGAAGTTGTATAACAAAAAAGCACATTTCTCAGATTCATCTGTTGCAACCCAGGGACTAGTAATGATCATTAAAGCTGTTCTTATCAATATTTTTCATATTAAAAATGGTTGAAATTACTATGCATAACGTGAAAAGATTGCCTCATAGTAACCAACCCACAGAAAACCTGTCACAATCACCTGTCTGTGCAGTTCCCATCACCTCTATGGAGAATTTTAGCATCCTCAGTTTGTTTTGCTTTTACAGTTATAACTTCACTGTTTTGGTTGATGCTTATTATTCTCATCAGAGTCCATGTGGGCAGCTGATTACAGTCACCCACTTTACAGCACTTTTCCTGCACCAAAAGGCAGTGTGCAACATAGTGGAGAATTTAGCAGCTTACTCTGCAGTTGGTGGAGACCAAAAATAGAGCTTAAAGGAGAGTAAACATTAAACTTACACTGGCCAGGTAACTAGAAAAATGTCTCCAGATTAATGCTAATGTTGCTCTGTGTTACCTGAATGTGTAAAGAGGTGGCTGTTTGCTAACCTGTTCGACATTCGCCTAGGTAGCTGAAACATTAGTTATAGCTATTGATGGCTTAAAAGAACACCTTTAGTGAGATTGTTTTGGTGTCATCTGTCCAGTGTTGGAGATGTCTGCCTTCTCTCCAGTATAGTGGAACTCGATGGCACTCGGCTTGTGATGCTCAAAGTGCCAAAAAATACATTTAAAAAACTCAACAGATATCTCTCTTGCCAGAAATCATGACTCATTTACTCAAGATAATCCACAAAGCGTGATGTGAGCAGTTTCTTGTTGGAACAGTTTTTTTTGTCAAACTACACACACAACTGTATCACTGCACAGAAGGAAATGTGCATCTACTCATGGATGAGACACTTGTGCTAGAGACACAGCATGTCAGAGATGTAAACATAAATGGCGTCCTTCACGACTGAGGTGTAACGTTAGCTAACTCAGTGATGATAGGTGAGCCAGCAGTAGATACACATTTCCTTCTGCATGGTGATACAGTTGGTGGGTGTAGTAAGAAAATAGTTCCTACATGAAACTGCTCTGGTCTGTGGATTATCCTGAGTAACTAGGCCATGATCTCTGGAAAGAGACATTGTTTTTCTAAATGTACTTTTTTGGCACTTTGAGCATCACAAACTGAGTGCCATCTGGTTCCGTTATATGTAGTTTTATAAAGTAAGTTCGGGAACAAAGACCACGCCTCGAACACATCCCATTTCCTCCCAATAGTATTTAAGCACACCTGATGCAGTCTCTTTCTCTTCGACACATTTCTTTACCTCAATCTAAAAGTAAGACAAACGCTAGTTTTTATTGTAGCAAATAATCAACTCACCACAGATCCAGAACTGCAGAACAATCCTTCTGATCTGGACAAAATCCACCGGAAAGCGATTATCCTAGAGTCATATTATTCCCGCAGCAGTCAGACTACAGACAGACTTCCAGGCAGAGCCGCAAGCTTCCGCGACTTCCATACCTCGGCCTCGCCAGCTTTCATCCCATCTGCCCCACAAACTCTCTCAACTCCGGATCGATCCTCTTCTCCATCCATGAGGGCAAAGAATTGCGGTCGCCATCGGTGCGGCTGCGCATGCATGTTCTTGACCTGTTCCCGATGATCCATCGCTGTGCACTCACGGCGCGGCCTCCTCCATGCAACAGCATTCCCTTCAACTGCAGCCACAAGCCAGGATCCAACTCCGCGCTGCTCCACTAAACACTATGCATGCGTAACTTCCGGCACCTGGGGATCCTCGTCAGAGGCATCCATGCTAGGATTGCCGTCCATGATGTCAGAGACTCCATCCCCTCAAGGGCAGCAGCCAGTACCTTAAGTTCCCACTAGCAGGGAGCCAGGTTGTGTGGTTTCAAGTTTTAAGTTACTCATCGCCATATTTAATTAGAGGAAACAATTGTTTGTTTTGTTTGGCAAACAGTAATCTCAAATCTTAGGTTCCTTGTACCAATGCTCATTCAATACGTATCAAGGGAACTCTCTCAAGTACCCATTGCTTATTTAATTTGTACAAAAGAAACACACAAGTAAAGCAAACAAACTAACAAACAAACAATAACCCTATGTGTTTGTCCTTTCTCAGGTCATTCCATCATTCTTGTCACCTCTGCATTTGAAGGCTTCCTCACATCAACACAGCCGTCTAAGCAGTTGCTTAGACGGCTGTGTTGACACATTTTGTGCTGAAACCATACTGCATACCGTAAACTCCTGAGACTAACCTTTCAAGCGCACTCGAACAGGGGTCAGTGTATACTGTTCCCTGATGCAGTGGCTAACTCTTCAAACTCATTCAATGAACCAGACTGAAGTCAACCCTACTTCTTCACTGCTAGGACTCATTAATTACTTCATCTCTATCATCACCCAAGCTTGACTAACCATGCAAGACGGAGCTAAAATCTTAGCACCAGTCCCAAAATTCCCCCGGAGCAACATCTTTTGTAATCACACTAAGCCAGGAGTCATCCAACCGTACACAAACTCAGTCACCCCCACACCTTCATCCACAACCCGCAAAACGTATCTAGTCTCTTTAGCAGCCATCCTTTTGAGGTCATGATTGCATCCCCTTAACAACATGTTATTCATGCAGACACTCACCCTGGCTTCAGACCTGCACCAGTCCATCAGTCGCTCAATCGCTGACTCTTGCTTTCCTGTTATTAATTCTAGAAATTCTGACAATTGGCACCAGCCTCTGACCTTCTGTTGACCATTTTACTTGGGTTGTCTCTTTGCACGGAGCCACTTTAATAGTTTATAGGCAGAAAATTCTTGACCTCATTAAAATTCCAGGGTGCTGTTGTTTTTAGTAAACATCACACACATGCACTACGATCCGAAACTCCTACCCACTCTTGAAGCTCTCTTGGGGGCTCTATCCGAAGCCGAGCTCACGGAGAGAGACAAGAGACAACCCCCCACTCAGTCTCACTCCCAGGATCCCTCCTGCGTTCCTGCCTTGGACCCAACATGTTCATCGCGCTTGCCTGCTACCCAGAAACCCAGCCTTCATACCTCAACCGTCATCCCTTCATTCCTCATCCATTCAGCCCTCATCCCTAAACCCTTCATCCCTTCAGCCCTCATCCATTCGACCCTTCATCCCTCGTCCATTCGACCCTAATCTCTTCATCCCCCATCCTCATCCCTTCATTTTCTAATCCCTCAATCCTCACCCCTTCACACTTTCCTCCGAATCCATAATCCACCATATGCAATAAACCATTCAAAATCTTGGTCTTTATCTGTGGTCTTTACTAGTGAAATTGAAGAGAAGGCAGACATCTCTACAGCCAATATCAACATCAATATCAATATGATGACACCTCGCACCAAAAGCCTCTGATTCAGGAGGAGCAATGCAGATTCCATCCTGGCCATGAAACAGTGGACCAGCTCTTTACCCTTGTGAGGCTGCTGGGAGGGTCGTGGGAGTTTGCCCATCCAGTCTACATGCGTTTTGTGGACTTGGAGAAGGCTTACGACTGTGTCCCTTGGGGGGTCTTGTGGGGAGTACTGCGGGATTACGGGGTACCCGGGTTATTGCTACGAGCCATCTGGTCCCTGCAGGGGTGGAGCTATGGGTGGTGCTATGGGCCCCCCTCCCCCAGGTGCACGATCAGCCCTAGTTTGGCTCATCATAGATATTTATGAATCATTCAGTCATTCAGTAGCACTTGCCCTAAATACTGATTATTACCTGCAATACGGGTAGAGGAAGGAACTGTGTGTTATTCATACTACTCTATTAGTTCATACAACAAAGTCATGGTGGCCCCTAACTCATTCATGGGGGGGGGGCAAGGAAAACACTTGCACCGGGGCCCAGTGCAACTACGCTACACCAGCTGCGTCTGCATACTGGGCTTAAAGTCAAACACATTCTCGGTGGGTGTGGCCTCCACCAGGGTTGTCCTTGTCACAGATCCTGTTTGTGATATTCATGGACAAGAATGAAGATGGCTCTCGAGGCGCAGCCAGGGGGAGGAAGGGGTCCGGTTTAGGTACCTCTCTGCTTTTTACAGATGATGTGGTTCTGTTGACTTCATCGCACTGCAAGAGTCAGCGTCTCCAAATCTGAGGCTGTGGTTCTCTGCCAGAAACCAGTGGTTTGCCCTCACTGGTTTGGGGGAGAGTTACTGTCTCAAGTGAGGGAGTTTAAGTATCTCGGGGTTTTGTTCACGAGTGAGGGTAGAATGGAGAGAAAGGGATCGGTGGTTTGGTGCAGCTTCTGCAATGATGTGCACACTGCCCTGAACCGCCGTGGTGAAGAGGGAGGTGAGCCGGAAGGCAAAGCTTTCGATTTAATGGTCCATCCACATCCCAACCCTCACCTATGGTCATGGCTTTGAGTAGTAACCAAAAGAATGACATCATGGATACAAGTGGCCAAAATGAGTTTCCTCCATAGGGTGGCTGGGCTCAGCCTTTGAGACAAGATAAGGAACTTGGACATCCGGAGGGAGCTTGGAGTAGAGCTGCTGGCCCTTCTCGTCAAAAGGGGTCACTTGAGGTGGTTCAGGCATCTGATCAGGATGCCTCCTGGGTGCCTCCCATTAGAGGCATTCTGGGCATATCCCACTGGTACCAGGCCCTGGGGCAGAACTAGAACACACTGGAGGGATTACATATCTCATCTGGCCTGGGAATGCCTTGGGGTCCCCCAGGAGGAGCTGGAAAGTGTTGGTGGGGAGAGGGATGTCTGGGGTGCTTTGCTTGGCCTGCTGCCCCTTCGACCTGGCCCTGATAAGCGCATGAAAATAGATGGATGAATGGATGGAAAACTATGTATTTTTGATTTGGGGGTGAACTGTAAATTAAAACACCCAGATGATTGTATTTTGCCATATTTTGGTATCATGGTAAAAAATTTGGGGGCATACTGATCATATGGATAAACTATAACCCAAAGAGAAGTGAGCAGGAGTGGTTTGAGAAATATTGACATCTGTTTAACTGGGTTATTGTTGGAATCTATAGTAATTGGGAGGACAGCTACAGCTTTTGAGCTACAAACTTTTCAGAGCCACCTTTCAAGCCAGCAGGAGGTGAACATTAGATATGTAAAACTAACATGCTGGGACAGGTGGTACATTTGAACTGCTGGTGGCACAAAGTGCAAAGTCAGAGATCATCAACATCAGAGTTTGAGAACATATCCTGCACTTTCTACTATGTACTATGTAGGCTACATTCACTCCTGTTTGACTAAAGTTTGCTGAAAACAACAGAGACAAGCTGTTCCAGGAAATTTCTTAGCCTTTTCAGAAATGACGTTATTTGAGGGCAGTTTGTTTTAAATATTCATGTCTTCAGAAGGAAAAAAGGGGTATGGTTCTGACTGAGTACCACTGACAGGGTAGAGATGTGAGAAAGTACAGAGAGAGGGACTGGTGTGACATTGATTGGTATTTTATAGCATCTGTTGACAATATGTATAGCGAGGATTCTTTTTCTGGGGGGCATTTGTATCTACTATATGTCAACTATCTGTCCAGTGGTTGGCAAGATATTTCACTCTGAACCAGACAGAAAGACAGACACACACTGTCTGCCTTTAAGACATGTCTGTAGTATGTCTTGTTTTCTTCGTCTCACCCCACTGATAAATACCTTCTCTCGAAAAGCTTGCAGTCCTCAGACAGCCTCCCCAATTGATTAGGTGGACTCAGATGAAAACAAAATAACTATCATTTGGTGTCAATTTTGGCCAATTACGCCTGCGACGGGATGTGAGTAGGTGTTGCTTCATTTTCGGTCTTGGCAGCAACTTACTTCAAGTCACAAAACATCTCATTAAAGGCAGCCGTCAGTCTCTGTTCTGTAATTTTGATGTTTGGATAAAGTCCATCACAAAAAAAGCCTTGTGGTGCTGCGAACAATGAATTTCCTCTCAGTGTGATGACACCATCGCCCTGTCGGTTTCTTACAGGCTCTACAAGCTGCTCGCTAACTTCCTCCCTGCTCATGTGGCTTCCTGGCAATCAGCCAGACCCCTCTCTCCCCACATCTCAGCTGCTTTGCTGCCTGTCCCGTGTGAGACAGGAAGCAAGGCCCTATGGACAGTGACCTCACCAGGAAGAGTGTGTGTATACTGTATGTGCGTGCAGAATTGTGACCCTCTATTCTCTTCAGATAGTCACAAAGCACCAGTCCCTGCATTAAAAAAACACTACTTTTAATATTGTCAGAGCATTTTTTAATGTGTACATGTCCAGCATGGCTTGTTAACACACTCAACTAGAGGTGAACACACAACAACACAAATGTATAAAATCTTACATTTTCTACAGAAAAACAAAGCACTAACAACCAATCAAAAAAAACTAATTGGAATGTTATTAACAAAAAATATTCTATCAAGTTTGGAGAGAAAAAAATGCACAAATAAAATCAAAATAAAAATTATCAGACAAACAATAACCTCATCTTTTTTATCGACTGCTGCTTTCTTCTTTTTCCCATCTCATCCCAGTCAGAGATGATGGTTTAGTTTTTTTTTTTTTCAGAAAGTCACTGAACCATTACTCAGGTGGTAATGAAGAGAGGCCTAGTGTGAGATGCCAAGTTCCACTATCGATGGTCAGCACAGGATTGACTGAATCCAACAAAATCTACTCTCTACTTTAGCTGCAGTTAGAGGATGAAAACAGTTTTCCAGAGTGGGCTGCTCAACAGTTTGAATGCCTGTGTGAAGCACCATGAGAGCTGCACTCGTCCGGGGCAAAGCCACGACACAGATGCTGAAAGTCATTTGTCAGCCATCTTTTCTGTTCCATCCCCAGCGGTGAGGAGTCGAGTGGTGATTTAAAATGAGTGGTTTCAGAGTGGATAGGGGTCGATGAGCGAGGTGAGATGCTCTCTGGGAAAAGAGAGAAGCATCTGGACAACCCACGATCCTCTGGGTTCGAGCCATCATTAAGCCACAAAGTTGAACCGAGTGAAACGGAAACGGACCACAGTCATACTGTTGCAGTTTTTTTTTCTTTGATCTGCTCAGTCCGTTATTTATTGATCTGGTTTTTCCCAGTAGAGTTCAGACTTTGCACAGGGGCTGATGCAATGACTTTGAAGCTTGTGGTTATTAGAAAGTGCAGGGATACACAGTGACCGCAGGAAGCTGAAACTGGAGAGCACAGACACAGCTAGAAGAATACCTGCCGTCTGAGTGATTGTGGGGATTTGAACAGTTCATTAAAATAAAAGACAAAAAAAGATGTTCAGAGCCAAAACAGCAGGGCTGAATGAGAAGCGCTTAACATGCAGTGTTTACAGAAACACATCCTGAGAGAGATGAAAGCTCAGACAAGCTCAGCGATGTCCTAACCTTACCTAAACTTTGCATCAAGGCCCTGTACGTCAAAACGACCTCGGCATTAACATAAAAGAACTTAAGCCTTTGTAACTTTATATCTGAATGTGACATCCTGTTGCTGCGTTCAACAAACCTGACAGGTACACTGTTTTTAAGTGAGTCCTTCCACAGTATTAAATGTTGCTGAACAAGGAGGTTGATCTAAAAACAGGCTCCACTGTGTGAGACTGGACCTTGGCCTGGACTAGTTTCTTAAAGGGTGAGGGAGGAAGGAGGGGAGGAAGGTGATGCTGGGGAAGACAATAATGTGTTTGTGTGTATGAGGGAGAGAGAAAATAGGGGGAGGAGAAAAAGAGTGAGAGAGAGAGAGAAAAGGCCATTGTTGTTGTTATGATCCCCTCGGGCTTAGAGGGCTGGGCTGAGTATGTGGAGGGGTGGGTAGAGAGGGAGAGTGTGGCAGATTTACAGTCAGAAAACAGGCCTCGCTTATGGAGAGCAGGGCTGATTAACTGAACACCTCGACACACACACAAACACGCATCAATCAGCCTCTTTCCATACCTTTCAATGTTTCTCTCCTGCTCGCTGTCCGGAGACAATGAATCTCCATCAGCCTCAAACCACAGAGAATCTCTCAAACTGCTGAATCGCAGAAACTAAAATTTCAAGTAAAGAGAACTCAGGTGACTTTTTTCAACTTTGAAGTGGTTACTTTAGCTTTGAAGTGGTTACCTCCCTGTGGGCTCACTGTACGGAGGTTACAGAGGAGAAAAGGAGGCTTGATAAACAAGAACTGCACACACAATGCTGTGTCTAGTGCAATGAGTCGACATTTTCTGAGCCTGTCCAGACACTGGGCTGTCTGAGCGCTCATTGATGTGCCTGTAGGACCAATGGAAGAACAGGACAGCTGAGGAGAGAGCAGAGGGGGTGGGGGGGCTTTTAACGCTGATTAGCTACGTCCGCCAACCCCCCCTCCCCCCAAAACCCTGATGGTGAGGAGGTGAGCGATGGACACAGGACACCGTTTCCTGGCAACCGCTATTGACTGGCCACAGATCAATCTCCAGACTTCTGGTGACGGCTGATTATGCTCTTCCCTTTCTTCCTTTCAGTAAGTGTCCTGTAAGCTTTACCTCCGTCTGCGTAGGTGTCTCACCTCAGCCTGTCTGCACCTTGCCAGAGGCCTGACAGAACAGCAGAGTCATGTATCTGCGCCGTCTTTCAACATGTGGGGCAAAAAAAAGACGCATGAAGCAGAACTGCTGCTGCTCGTGAAGCACAACTGGAATCAATATGCAGGTTTTTAAACATGTAATGGGCGACATTCAAGCGCAGAACACTTACTTAAAAGATATGTTTCCTACTGTAAGCTAAAGTTTCCTCTTTGGCCAGTGCTGCTGTTGAGTTAACGGGAGAATTCGGGTCACATGAACTTTTGCCAGTGGGATAGAGCCATCAAAGTCCTGTCTCTCTCTCTCCCCAACCCCTCCTTATTACTGAGATCCAAGCTTTGCAAGCTCAGGGAGACGGGGTCTGCCTCCCTCCCCCTCCACCCCCTTTCCCTTGTCTCAGCTGCAAGTAAATCCAGTCTCTCCTCACCCTCCCCGTCTACATCTGTAACCTGAGCCGGGTGAGCTGAGCCCCCTCTGGTCAATTTGGCAGCTTACTTCTCAGATAAGCCTTCCTCCCATTCATATTTGAAGTGGCACTCTAAAGTCGTCCACTCCTACACTCTCTTATTTCAGGCTGGTCTGTAGACTCAAAATTGATTTTTTTGTTGAAAAACTAGCAATGATGAGATAATTTCTCATTTTCCATTCCTGCTACAATTTTTGAATAACTTAAAATAGGGCTGCTCATTTCACAAGAATATGAGTTATGCCACCTGACCAAAGAAAATCAGTCAAGGGAAATTTTCCTGTCTTTGATGAGTATTGCTTTGCTTCTTTCAAGGAAAAAAGAGAGATTACTTTCCAGGATAACACACTGCAGCCCCTTTACTACTACTAAAGAAAACCATTTTACAACAGTTCTGTATACTGTGCTGATTTTTTCACACATTTCCATGGCAGCCATTGGCTTCCATTAATTTCTGTGGAGTATAAAAATCAGTAAGCAAACTCAAAAAACTTGCTTAGGATGCATAAACCATCCAAGTTTTGCATTTCAATGGTTTATTATTGTGATTTCCATACACTACTACAAAATAAATGGAAATCAATGACTGCCAGGGACAGAAGGAAAACACAGCCTGTTTTTAAAAACTGATATAACAGAGTAGTTAAGAAGGACATTTGTCTTTGTCCCATCTTTGTTCTTGCGAGATGAAAAGGGGGCAGAGAGTGTTTTGGTTCCGGGAGTTCAAGGTTTAGTTTAGGGGTCGCAGGGGTTAACAACATTCGCACACACCTGCTGTTTTTTAATGAAGAGGATTAGTCTGTGTTCACATGATCCTGCAGGGCCTGAGCCCGCCCTGGTGCTTACAGCTACGGTATATTTACAACAGATAGACCGCAGGTGAAGTTTCTTAAATCGTCCTTTCAGAAAACACCAGCAGTAAAAAGTCTATTTCAAACTGCATGGTACATTAGCTGCACCCTGCCACTGCTGTGTTGCACTTGTGGTGTTACATCCTGTTCCGAAGTTAAAGGCCGCGGCTTTGCTTTGTTTCTCCCTTGTTTTATGTTACACACACACGCACACGGATGCGATGAATGCTCCCTCTCTTGTGTTATTTCACAGTGAGCTGACTTTTTAAATTAACCATTAGTCTGTCTCCTCTCCCGCACAAAGAAAAGGTCTTATTGTTGACAGAAAGGAAGCTCTCTGAGAATTAGCCACATAAATGAAAGTTAAGGGAAGAGATCCCCTTTAAAGTCTGAACCCTTTCAGCCACAGAGGTCTTTAAAGGGTTTCCAAATAAGGAAAAGAAAGAAGGTAGACTTATTGTTCAACTACGTCAGCAAAAGATTAAGAAGGATAACAAGGCAGCAGTAGTCTGAACTTAAAGGATAATTACTATTTATTACAACTTGGGACTTTTTATAGTTACAATTTCTATCTGTTATAAGGTTTTACTTAGCTTAAAGACTGGGAGCAGGGGAAACAGCTACACTGGTTAAAGTTTCGTCCATTTTTTACCCGTGTTTAAGTTTTTCTGGGGGAGTTTCTTCTTATCCAAATCGTGGGTCTGTGGATAGAGGATGGTGAATACTGTACAGATCATAAAGCGCCTTAAGGCAGATTTTTGATATGGGGCTATGTGTCTGCAAAAAACTAACTACTAATAAGTTTGTTTCCCAAAATGCTATTGCTTTAAACAGAGCCCCATGTCAGACATTGTCTGAACCACTTTATTTGGAGTTAAACCAACAGTGAGCACACATAAAATATGAGCGCAATTCCATGCTAATGCTGTCTGTGCACAACTGCCGCAAGTATGGTAGGTCAAAGTCGAACCAGGAAGCTGGTCTATAAGTGTGAATTTTACCGTCTGTCTTCATTTTCTCTTCCAAATAAGTTTGGCTGACATGGGGGTTTGCTTTAAAGGAATACTTGACTCTCCAAATGACCATTTGTCTATCAATTAATCTTGGGCACGGATGAGAAGGGCGCCTGCGCTGTTTTTGTGCAAGTGTTTTAAATAGTACCGTTTGAGCAAAAATGCATGTGTGTGGGGAGAACTAAGCAATATGACTGGATAAATGAGACTTGGATTATACAGCATGAGTTGAGGAGGAGTTTGTAAATGGATGTTTTGATTTATTATTTGTTACTAAATGCAGTCCCCTTTGTTTTCAGTTTTTGGATTCTTTGTTCAACAATTTATCATTTGGTGGGTGAAGTTCTCCCTTAAAGGTCTAGTGTGGCATCTAGCTGTGAACCGACTGAAATTTCTCCCCTTGTAAGTGTTGATGCAAAAACACAATAAGCCCTATGTAGAGCCAGTGTCTGGTTTGTCTGTTCTGGGCTACTGTAGAATAAACATGGTGGAGTCTGTGGAAGAGGACTGGCTCCATATGTAGATGCTATAAAGAGCTCATTCTAAGGTAACGCAAACAATTTGCGGGTCATTATATGAATATTATTTTCAATTTCTGCCAATAGATGCCCCTCAATCCTACACACTGAACCTCTGAGGCTTTAAAGTCTTTTTAGCGATATTGCTACATTGCCAGTTATCAGCAATTATCTCAATGAGTATTATTATTGTTTAAACCACTATAGAAAATACAATCTAAGTTGTAATAAACTAGAATTATCCTTTAAAACCAAAATGGTGCCTGTATGACAACAAAGTGAACTCTAATCCAACCTTCAGAGTAACAGCCGCAGCCTCATCTCTGTCAGTGGGAGTCAAAGGGAGGATAATATCTGTGCTCAAGGCAGGAGTCAAAATACCTCTTAATGTAAACTACAGTGACCCTGTTTCCCTCTCGCTCACCTCCCACCCCATGACATACTGTACTGCAGAGCAAAGGGAAGAGATGGAAGAGGATGGTGAGAGAAGGGAGAACACTACTGAAGCACTGTGGTCTGTCTACAAATCTCGCTCTTTCTTTTCTAACCCTTTGCATTAGTTTGGCATTAGTGGCAACTGCGATAGCATAAGCAGATGTCAAGTTATCAGGGAGGACAAAGCCCCTACTGAGATTAGAGGGAGAAGGGAGGCGGTGCAGAAAGAATAGAATGGTCTTCCTGGTTTAGAAATAATAATAACAACAAATAGTCACACAAAATGAACCAAAACAAAAACATGAAAAAAAAACAATGTGCAAACTTCTCTCATATAAATAGACTACAGTCAACGCATTGTAGAGCACCATGGGAGACGGAAGGAGGTTAGGGTGGTGTGTGTATGTGTATGTGTGTGTGTGTGCATGTGTGTGTGTGTGTGTGTGTGTGTGTGTGTGTGTGTGTGTGTATCAGTACAGTATTGGATCTTCTACCACATGTACTAAGAGTTGCAGGAGCCACTGAGCACAGAGACATGAGACAGATGGATCACTGGGAGGAGGGATGGATTAGAGGTGGGTGGTGTCTAAGGTTTCAATTGAAGTTCAAAATTCAGTGTCCCCTAATGTCAAGGGTCAGACCCAGTCCTGCAGCGAGCGCTTGCAGTGCACCAGCAGCCGCGGTGCCCCTTTGCTCTGCAGCGTGTTGATGATGGCGTAGATCAGTCCCAGGATGCACAGCACCAGGACCAGTGGGATGGTTACCATCAGGATGTTCATGGTCCGCTCCTCGCTGTCGTCCACCTTCAGCACCACATCCACCTCATTGGTGTCTTCCTCGCGACCCTCTCGGTAGTCTTCGTCTTTGTCGTTGTCCGACCCTTTACCTGTGTCTTTGTCCGTTCCACCACGATCCGTTCCCTCGCGGTCTTTGCCTTTGTCACCGTCACGTCCATTCACATCCGGGTTGAACGGCGGGCGGTTTACGTCGGGGTATTTGCGTCCTGAGTCTGTGTCCGTGTCTCTGTCTGGGTCCAGGTCCACGCTGCAGCCCATGAAGTCTCTAAGGATGGACTTGGGGTAGCCTGGTTCGCTCTTCATGCGGTGGTTGTCAAACTTCCAGTACTTGGAACCCTTGTAGAAGTAGGTGTACGCTTCAGAAAGCAAAGAGGGCAGAAGATGTCAGCCAACACAATTGGAAGTCATAACATTTCAAGCAATAGCTCTAAATTTGCCAAGAGTTAGATGAGAAGCATGATAACAATATCATTATCGAGTGGCACCAATCTTCTCATCTAACTCTCCGCAAGAGAGCAAATGTGTATTTCTCAAAATATCAAACCATTCTTTTAATCACTTCAACATTTTAATTAAAATTCTTTATTTATCCAAACTAATTTGTTGTATAAATGGAAAAATGTCTTTAACAGAGACTCTGCTTTGAGATCGGATCAGTCCTCTATATTTTCACTCTCACCAAGCACAGCAAAGCAAAAAGCACTTCACATGTAGGCTCAAATTCACACACACATGCTATCCCCTCTCCCTACTGACGATTACATGACCACACCCTAATTCTTTGTTTCAGGCGTGTCTCTGTCTGCCCCGGCCCCTCCTTGCTCCATGACACACACACACACACACACACACACACACACACACACACACACACACACACACACACACACAGGAGCCACTCTTCTAGTCTCAGCTCACCTCCATCATCGCTGAGGAAGGCCCCCTTGGGAGAAGAGGGCACTGATGTTCCCCAGACACTGATTGGTTTCGGGTAGCCTCGGTCAGCCAAGCGCGACTGTTCGTTGAAGCGCCAGTACCTGCAGACAACAACGGAGAAGATGGTTGTTACTGTTTGTTAACTGTCTAAATGAAAAAGGAGCAAACTTCTTACACAGTACAGTACATGGTGTGTTTCCACACAACAGTCATATCTGTTGTGTGTGTGAATGCACTAGTAAACCTTAAGCAAGTCAGTCAGTCATATTGCGCTTGGCGAGGGCTTATTGGATTCACAGACCTTATGTGAAATTATTTTTCTATCAGTATTGTATATGTTACCCTTGCATATTTACAGAACTTGCTAATGTTGTTAACACAGAGCTGTACAAATACAGCGGCTGCTATTCGTCATGTGTAGCTTAATACACACAAGGCATTGCTGTGAACATCAATTTTTTCTGTGATCTCTGTCATTGCAGTCTTTATATGGAAACCCCCCTCCCAAAAAAACAACAAAACTCCAGGTGGACAGACATAAAATCTTCATACTGTATCGACCTCATTATGTTCACTTATTTCTGGCCTCTATTGGGTAGCAACAACAGAATAAAATCAGAGGTCAATCACAAGTCAACCCAATGAGTATTACTTTGGGCAGTGTTTGTCTTTGCATTAAAGAGTCCTGTACAGATAATGTGTTGACTGTTGCACCTGTGGTTACCGTTCCATACTGCATCCATGTTATTCTAACACTCTACAGCCTGCTGTACTTAGGCACCATGATGATTTAAGCTAAATGCAACCTTGAACATACCGTGCTCACATGGATAATGCTAGGTTGGTGCTAAAATGGGTGGTCCAGAGGGATGAGGGAGGGACGCATTGCCATGTTATCTGCTGTGATTGGTTGTTACGTCACCAATTGTCCATTCTTACACAAGACAATGCAAGAGTGCTGATTTTGAGCGCATCCACAAAGCTTATCAAAAATAATAATTCCAAAATCACATCTTATAAATGCTTCAAAAATGGGCTAGAGAGGCAGTCATGGTGGGTAAGAGATGAGCCAGGGCCCACAGAGCATGCTAGAGGCTCCACATCCAGGAGTGCGTGGATGCTGGAGGACAGTCGACAGTGGACACACTGCTGTGGGCACACACTCTGCAGACTTACTGTCCTCGCTCTGGTTCTAAGACATGTTCTGCAGGCCCTGGCTCTCCTTTCACCCACCATGACTGCCTCTTCAGCCCCAGTAAAGCCTCCAGCATGCTACAGGGGCCCTGGCTTGACTCTAAGATGCCTGGCTCTGTCCCACAGCCCCTTAAAAGCCTCAAGCAAGCCCCACTGACCCAGGCTTTGCTTTGTTTCATCGCCAGAAAACCAGAGGGAGGGCAGGAGGCCGGCAGGCCCATGCCCATGGCCAAGGACCCTCTGTCGGCTTTCCTTCAGTGTCCACATACCCCTGGATGTGGAGCTGTGGACTTTGTCTTTTTTCCCTGGGATTTCGAGCCCCTGCTCTCTGAAGGTTTGTTCATGATGACTGGACAAACGTTTGTATCCTAGCCAATCACAGTGGGACCCCCAGAAACATGGCCCTTTGGACGATCCATTCTAGCATCAACCATAATGCTAACATGCTGATATTTTAGAGGAATAATGTTTGCCATGTTCACCAAGTTATTTTAGCATGTTAACATGCTAACATAGTACAGCTATCACTAAGTATAGCTGAGACTGATGGGAATGTCAGGTCATAAACCAAAGAGTCTGACCTGATGATGAAACTACATGAAAGGGAGGAAGCCACTATAATGATTACAATTCATCCTGAGTAAAGCATGAAAGTCTGCACCAAATTTCCAGGCTAACTATCCTATAGCTGCTGAGATATTTCAGTCTGGGCCAAAGAGGCAGACTGACAGACTGACATTGTCCTCTATAGAGCCGCACTGCTAGCTAAAAAGAAGACTGACATCCATGTATTTGAGCAAATGCAACACAATTTGAATTTGTATCATGGAAATATAGGGGATAAGATCAAGTTCAACAGGTGAATAAGAGGTTTCATGTGATGTTGACAGTTTGCAGGTTACGTTACCAGTCTCCTTGGAAGAAGTAAGTGTAGCCGGACGGCTCCCACCAGATGGCTGTGTCTATTCGGTCATAGGGAATATCTTGACCATAATCAACCAGCTCCATTGGATAGCCCTGTTCCAGGTTAGCCTCCCTGAAGAGCCAGAATCTGTTTGCTGAGGAGAGGAGAGGAGAGGAGAGGAGAGGAGAGGAGAGGAGAGGAGAGGAGAGGAGAGAGGAAAAGTGCTCAATGATCCTTTATGGTGCATACATCTGTACATTGCATATCCACCCCCACTCATAACCCTTATAGACTCTGGAAAATGTTAGCACACACAACCATACTGCATATGTCATGTACACTTGGTTACACATGCGTCCACTCACACACAATAACAGATGTACCCATACACGTTCTGCTCGGGCACACGCATTTTAATTTGCTGGCACAGAATATGTTAAATAATTGAAACTGAATGAGAAATAAAAGAGAACAATACAGACAATCAGAGAAAGCAGACCAGCATTTACACACTTGTAAATTATATGAACGCAATAATGATTTGCTGGCAGGCAATCAAAAACACAGCAGAAATGAGCACATCATTGACTAAGGAGTTTTGGTTTAGCTTGTAATTATCCATTAGGAGCGGCTTGTCTCATGTCAGGCTGAAGCAGATTTCTCGCTGAAGGGAAGGTTTTATTGTGTTTTATTGTGTCAGACAGGGGGACTCCGTTCCTCCTGGCACCATTACATCTCTCTTCTTGGCTTCAATCCGCCTTTCCCTCCTTCTCCCCCCCTTCACACCCACCCATCCATCCACCCACCTCCAGCCCCTTGCTCCTTGTTTAAAATGAAAGCTCTACACTCAGCATCTGGAGAGAACAAGAGGTTGACGCAATGCTTCCCAGGGTTCCTGCGGTGCACAGCCCTGATGTAAAATCCCATGACTTATTCCATGACTTTCCATAACCACGCTAGAGAGCTTCGGTGACCTAAAGATTTGATTCCTTCCTGCTGTGTAACTTGTTTTTCTAAAAGGATAAACAGTTTGGTTTCTATTACAGTTGGGCTTGTTTAGGATAAAAACAGCTGTGAAACCCCTGTGTAATAATACAACAGCTGTGTAAAAGAAGTGGTTAATACTTTTTTCACCTTTCAAAATAGATATTCCAGCTATTTGATGCTCTGTATGTCCAAAATATTAATCCCTCTATGCATCCATCAATTTATCCTCAATACCCTTTGAACTATGCAACAGAAATGGTCTGCCAGTACCTATACTGGTGTGTCTGCTTTTTGTGATCTCATTTATTTGAGTATTTTCAAATGCTTCATATCCCTTAAATCCGTACAACCTAAGCTAAAAGGTTATGTAAGTCAATAAACTATAACAGTTAATAAAAATATTCAAACAAGACAAGTTTTTCCATTACATTTTACAAAATAAAAATACAAAATTAAGATTTTTAAATGTAGAAACGTACAAAAAAATATTTCTTAGTACTCCATTAGTTAGTTGAACTATGTACATTTTTCACTTTTTCAGATATGCTTATTTTTATGAGCAGAATGCAAAGGCATTGTGATGGATTCATCATTCATTCCTCTGGCATCACCACATGTAATGTAACGTGATGACACAGAAGACAGAAGCCTTAGCTTTTTCTCTGCAAAAAGACTGAATGTTCTAGCTGTTATGGTTTTTATTTCAGATCTAGATATATCCAGGATTATGCAAACAATGACTCCTGCAGCCATTACAGGAAATTACCAGCATAATTATGGTGAAATATCACGTGAGCTAAGGTCATAACGTGACGACAGGGAAGACAGAAGCCATAGCTTCCTGCTGCAAAAGAATGAATGCTCTAGCTTGCATGGTTGTTATTTTAGATCGATTTAAACAAGATCATGCAAACAACAGTGTCCTGTGGCCATCCCCTGGAGGTCCTTTTGTAAAGGGTTAAGTATATATTAAAGTTAAAAAATCAAGTAGGCAATAATTGTTATCATAATTCTATCACATTTTAAAAATATTTTTCACCTAAAAAAATCCCCACATTAAATTTGGGAATAACAGTTCAGCCAGTCAACATGAGCAGAATGGATTATATTGTATGAATGCTGTTTATACTCGGCATCTACACTCTGGTCTCGGCACTCCCCAAAGGGACACACCAAGCTCCCCAGCAGGAGGTGGGGAGTGACGATAATAGCTTCCCCCACAGGGAAATGTAGACTGTCAAAGCTGTGGGTTTTGTTGACCACTGTTTCCGCTGATTGGATGCAAACTGTGTGCTGTGATACTTGTCTATCTCAAAATCACACAAGTCAGCTCACAGAGCATGTGCAAGAACAAGAACACTACCCTACATTTGGATTCTGGGCCATTAGTCCACAAAAAAAGTACAGGAAAAAAATCTGATTGAGAATGGTTGATGTCTATTTTGATTTGCCCATTTAAAGGTCTGTGTTTGTCTTTCCTTCTCACAGGTCTGCCAATCCTTCCTTCCTTTTATCTTCCCTTCCTCTTTATTCCCCTTGTTCCTTTTTTGCTAATGGCTTGCAGCCAAGTGTCACACTGAGAGGCTTGCCGATGACATCATCCTCCTCATCAACAGCTGCCCCAAAGCCTGTAGCTCTCAGAGTGAAGCGGCATGAAAGACTGAATTCTTTTTTCGTTCAACAACTTTATCCACCGCTGTAAAAGACAAGCTACTCTCAGTGACTCGCAGCACAAATAATGAGCTGTGCTAAAAGAGATTTATACTCTGCATGTAGAATACATTATGCACTCTCTCAGGGAGGTGGGGGATGTATATCTTCAACATAATCTAAAGAAGATGAAAAAAGTTCCAGAATCTGTTTTATTGTTAATATATTAAAGCAGTAAGATATGGTGGTTTCAGATGACCATGGAGCGTTATAAATGTATTTAGGTTGTTAAGAAGAAACCAGATGGTTTTCTATGCAGAGGGGTTATGTTGAAGGGTATGCTTATGTTCCATATGCTAGTGATACGAACCCTGTACCACTTGTACATTCCATTATCTATCATGATAAAAGAGAAGAACATTTTTACCCCACACAGCTGACATGCTGCTATATACGGTATGTAAGACAGACTGACATGATGATAAACCTAGATCTTGCAAATCCAGCTATGATTGTGTATTGGCACGACAGAGTAAACGACACTGCTTCACTGGAAACTGAATCCAAACACTGGTGTTGTTTGTCACTGTTGCTACTTGAGCATAGCAATGCTGAGACACAAAGTTTGTATGTTACTTTCCTGCAGGCTGTAAGGCAGCTAGTACCCTAATTTCAAAATTGGGCGTATTTTCAGAGGCTGTTTTTGATACTGGAAGTCTGTCGTGCTCTAGAAGTGACAGCTAATAATACCAGAAAAAGATTATTTAAAACAGGCCCAGGCCTGTTTTTACAGCAACATTAACCAGAAACGTAGATGATATGTTTATTCCCTAAAGGAGAGTGGAGAGGTTGCTATTCACTAGCAAGATAAGAGGAGTATGGATGAAGAGGTGAATGTGAGTCACTTGGTGAGATGATCTTTCAAAACAAGTAAACACTTTCATGAAGTGTTGTCTCTTTCACCCATAATGTTATAAAGCTATTATGTTGCATGTTAGATGTGAAACTTTAGGTCATTATCTATTTTATTTCAATTAAAAATATGATAATTGTAGGTTTCTGCTGTATTAAACATGATTCAGCACTTCTTCTATGACCTAGAGATAAAAGATGATAAGTACCAGTCCTGACCAGTTATTCTGTTCTCTTGTTCTTTACAGTAAAGAGTGATTTTGTTGCCATTTATTTTTTCCCCCCATTGGGCAGCAAGGTAAAGGTAGCAGATTCAGAAGATGGTTTTCTTTCTAAGTCACCTAAGTCAAGAATTGTTTCATTTTGGTGTCACCATTGCTCCATCTGGAAGTTGTGGAGACAGCAAATACACCAGAGAGGTGCCCCGAACATAACACTGCTAACTCTGGGCGATGCAGAGCTTGTGTTGGTAACAGAGCCAGCAATTAATAACTTGAAGACTGTACACACAGTGAGGTGCAGACCAGTGTGAGCTTCAATGCAAGTAAATCAAAGTCAAAACACACAACACCACTCTTCTCCAGTATGGCATTCTTCATTTACCAAAACTCTACATGCATGCATGTGTTTGCTGCTTACCTTTAAAGAAGACGAACCTGCCGTCGTGTCTCTCATAGGCAGCGTCTATGTCTCCAGGCAGACCCCTCCAGAAGTGACTAATGGGCATGGGGTAGTTATCCAGAACCCTGTTCCTACGCACCCGCCAGAACCAACGGCCCTGAGGAGATGAAATTAAGAAGTGTGTTTGAGTGTGCATCACTTCTTATCGTCAGTTAAACAAGAAAAAAAAACTAAAAAACTACATTTTCTCTTTTCCCTGTCTTTCTTAAAGCAATTTGATATAGTTTTGTTGTTGTCAAAGTCGGCCCCCATTTACTTCAATTCATCAAAAACTTTTTTGGATTCTTCATTCACCGTGGAGATATGTGAGAAAAACACAGTTTTCTTTGACAATTTAATGTAAGACAAAGTGAGCCATGAGTTTTCCAATTAAAAATTTTGGGGGTGAAGTATTCCTTTAATTCCTGGCTGAGACTCAAAGCCTCCTAATTAATCAGAATTAAACCAATGCTGTGGCTTTTTAACTGAGTATAAGTATAGACCTGTTCAATGGATGCACAGAAAGCTGCTGTAAGAAAGGTGTTCTCTGTTCATTAGTCAACTGATTTTAACTATTTGCCCTACTGAGCTGAGCTCTGTAGTAAGGCTTCATGGTCATCATGCCAAGCAAACTGAGGTCTGCAGGATAACTAGACCAGAACGTACAATAAACTAACAATAGCAGAACAGTGGCAGGCTAATAATAGTCAGTCTCTGCTCTGGTGGCTTTATCATGTCCCTTATTGCACTCTCTCTGTCGATCACAGCCTGATACAAGATCACTTTTATCAAGAGCTGTTAGAGTGATTTCCTCATCAAGTCAGCAGCACAAAAAATGGGAAATCACTAGTAGTATATTTTAACCTAAGAACCGCAGAGCATTCATATCTTCTCTTTGTGCTGCGCACACAAAGCAGCAGACAGATTTACACCAGGAGCCCTCAGACTCATTCATAAGTGGTGAGTCAGTGGCCCTGCTCGTCCTGGATAATGTAACGGTAAAATGCTCAGTGCTGCTTCTTTCTGGCAAGCACACCTAGTTTTGTCCTTCACGCAGGACACACACTGGCAGACAAGACGGCGCGGCACGGTATGGAATGGAACAGAATGGAGATGGGTTGGCGAGAGCTGAGAGAAATAGAACAGGGCCAAACCGAACAGACTGCACACTCTTCGATCTGTGTGGTCTGACAGCTCCTTGCGTTGACCAGATTAAGAGTGAATTGACCATATTAGTCCTCAGCAGACAAGAGTTGATCTCAGTGTGGGAGTCTTAATATTGAAAGCAGCTCCGTGTGCTCTGCTGGTTGTCTTTATGTCCAGCCCTCTGCTGTGAAGATATACGAAAAGTGAATAAAAGAAATGACAGCTCCTTTCTTCTTTTAATGGACAGGACTCTGTGGAGAAGAGAGTGGTGCTGATGTGCTACAGATTACTCCCACTCATACAGTACATTAAGTTTTTTGCCTATCTGGAGTAATAGCAGGAGAGAAAAACGTCTGCCATTAATAACTAGAATTTCTTAACAGTAGAGGCATCGCTTCCACATTTACATGGGGAATATTCATATATGGACAACAGTCTGAAATGAATCCCAAGTCAAGCTCTAAATGACAATAAAACATATAAATGAATAACAGTCAATACTAGCTGATGACATTTGTGACAATATCTGAAGTGTGTACGTCACATGCCTCTCTTTGTCCTCTCTGACACACTCTCTGAGTCACGACTGCTGTATGTTACTATTTGGCACTTGGTAGGTAGCTGTTCCAAATATATTTTTTTCATAATTAATTTATATTCACAAAATCCAACTTCTCACTCAAAGTATATAAATTGAAACTGATGCAGAAAAACATGCAGGTGGCCGGCCACATGACCTGAGAAATTTACTTATCTTTAACAAACTCCAGGAACAACGCTGGACTTTGAGGTCAATTTTACCATGGCATGGCAAAACTGTAAAATGACAACTTTACGTGCATTACGTGATGTGATGGGGCCCAAAATGACATCTGTAAATAAGCTGATATTTTTTGAGGTACAAATTCAAAGTACAAACACTTCAACAGCCCTTATTTAAATCACTATGTCCTAAAAGTTATAAAACCCAGAGACCAACGGTCATTCATGTGAACGAGCCCGAGACAGAGTGGTTTGGAGGCGGGGTTAAAGGTGCGCCTGCTCTATGGGCCCATGGATGCGGAAGATCTGGGTGTTTTTATACCTGAAAAGTTTTTTGGCTTCATGCACGACTGAGCAACTTTCAAAAGATTGAAAAGGGCTAAGCCACCATTGCTGTATCCAGCTCTCTTCATAAATCCATGCTCTAAACTAGGAGGGAGAGCACACGCATGCTTAATATGAGAAAGGCAGATTTGTTGAGGTCCTATTCACTTGACCTTTTCAGGGGCCCAGCCATTTCTGTGGGTGGGCCTAGCCATTTGTAATAGGCTAAGAACCACTGGTTGGCAAGGAAAAAGTTAATTTTGGACACTGATTAATGCTATCTAGACTAGCTTCATGACTGTGGATGAAACCTAAGAACACAGACATTACTGGCTGAGATGAAACCCGAGAGCATAGATATAACTGTCTGACCATGTGCAGCACTTGTCCAGGCAGCTGTAGGCCAAGTGTTATAACTACTGGTCAGTGTCAGACACACTTACAGTCTGAGATAAGAGATATTCATAGCCTGATCTCTGGGCGTTTGTGGGGACACGGGCTCTTCTATACTTTACTCATCAACAATAATAATGCAAACAGAAGCACCTTCATGAGTTTGCTCAAAGTAGTTTTATATTTTCCCCTCGACATAAGCAGTCAAACAGTTTACTTCAAGATACGGCTGATAGTTTGATACTATTAGATATCTTCAGCTGTTTGAATCCCTGCTGCTGTCGTTTCCTGCGAAATGTCAAAGATTTCAAATATCATGACAACATTTGTGGAAGAGAGGCTGAGGCTCTTTTACAGTAAAGCCTGAGTGTTCTCTCTCCAGCTCTGTCTAATATCTGCCAAACTCTTCAGAGTTCATTGCTGCCAACACTGGACACCTCCTCTGACCTCTCTCACTGAAACACATCATTGCTTATCTTTGTAGAGCTGCACTATGTATAGAGCATCACAGAATAAACCCTGAAGAAGAAATGAAGTCCCACTTGCTTCAGAAATTTCAGTAAATTCAACTTTGAGAATGACCATGCAAATTCCTTGCATGATCGCCACTGAGCAGGAACCCTTACCTAGTGAAAACACTTAGCAGATGTTTAATAACACGACCACAGGGCTTAGTTACATAATATCAAAAGACCTCAAATATTAAATAATGAATAGAACCCAGCTGACAGCAACTGCAGCCAACAGTGAAATGACCTGTAGGTAAAACCCCAGCTAATAGCTCAATGCTGCTACAGCCCTTATGAATGTTTTGTGTGGGTCCTGAGGCTCTTTAAGGCAAACACCTGACCACACCCCACCCTTTTAACAGCGTTCCGTCTCATAAAAAACACAGGCCCTGTTGGTTTACAATCCACAAGGACCTGATTGAAAACAGAGCCCTTGTTGGCTCTGCACACGCCGTTTGTTTTAAACTGATTCTACAGAAAAGAATAAGTAATTTATTGACACTGTTAACTTGTCAGGACAGCTCCTCTGCTGGAAGCCAGCTGAATTTCCAAGCAAGGACATGTAATAAACCACTGTGAAGGTACAGTAAACATATCGCTTCTAATTTTTTTATGCTCATAACAAGCTAGTAGGCTGGTCCTCAAACAATTTACCTTGAAAACAAACATCTCTCCTCTGAGCATTGCAACCGTGTCAAAGTTCCCTTCGCAAATATTGGGTCCATAGTGATCTGGTCTTTCAGTGGTCCTGGGGCGGTCAGGATGCCGAGGAGGCGTTTGAGGTGGCCTTGGCTCTGGGCGGCGGGGTGTCACAGTGGGCAGGGCCTGGGTGGGGCCACTGTCTGGTTGACCTACAGGGACAAACAGAATGAGTTAAACATGTTGTATCACATTATGAATAATGACAAGATATAGAGAGAAGACCACACCAAAGCCACAAGCTCATAACGACCTTGTTTAAATGAACTTAAACAATACTTTGTTGGCTAAATCCCCACAAGAAAAAAGAAAAAAACAAGACGCAACTTAAAACATTATCGTTTTAGCATGTAGGTTGCACTTTGAGGAAATGCATTTTACTTTTCGTACAGATTAAACAAATAAGATGTAACATGCCAATTAGTGAGCTTGCAAAGCTAAGTTAATCGTCTCCCAGTTGTAGCTTTGTTTTTAACAGATGGATATGAATCTGTTACCGATCCTCTCATATAACTCTGAGCAGGATCATCTCCCAATATGTCTTACTATTCCTTCAGTACTTCTGAAATGCTTGAAATCTAATTTCCAGATAAATTAAGGCAACCTATTGGGATAAGATTTTAGATAAACTAGAATTACCGCCTCACAGTTGTATGCCTCCACCAACCAATGAAGTTGCAGTTTACACCCATGTCTGTCCAGACTTATATAACACATGCAGTGAAGACAGAATTCAATAAAAGGTATTAAGTGTATTTTTTAGCAAAACATGGCTTAAACCTGGCAGCACAGATGTTCTATACAATCAGAACAGTTTCAAGGTGGACACTCAAGATTAGTGTTACCAATTCAGTATCTGACCAAATGTCTCCCCTTCTGTCTCTTAGTTATGGTGTTGAATAATGGCCCGAAAAGTAATTTTGCAGAACATTCTGATGTCACAGATGAGCTGACCTTTGAACTTTTGGATATAAAATGTAATCATGTCATTGTTTAATCCTATTACACATTTATGTGAATTTTTTGTCATAATAGTATGAATTCTTGAGTTATGGCCAAAACATGCTTTGTGAGATCACAGTGACCTCTGACCATCAAAATCTAATCAGTTAATCCTTTAGTCTAATACCCCTTTTCCACCAAAATTAATGTTTGTACACACGTTTTTTAAACATGGGTAAAACCGAAAAAAAGGCTATAGATTCCTCCACTGCCAGTAGAGAAAAGTCATGAACAAGGCTCTGTGGCAGACGGGTATGTCTTTCAGTTTTTTTTAAAACTGATGTGTCACGTTGGATGTCAGAGACAGGCCGGAAAACAGGTTAGTAAACAGTAGAAAGCAGCATGGAAAATGTTACGGTGGTTACATCTTTATATATCTGTTACTTTTTCAGTCTCTCTTTCAAACTTGGTGCAGACTAAGTTGGAATGATGTTTAAGCGCTGCTTCGACAGAGATAGATGGGATTTTTTGGTGGTGCGTCGTTGCATCTCACTGGTAAAGGGGCTAAAATTAGCATGTTCACTTGGGTATTGTGTTTTCACCAATGAGCAGGAGCCGTGACTACTGCAGAGTGATCTGACCTGAGTGTGAATGCTGATTGTAACCTCTTTCGTTGTATTAAAAAGCAAGATGTTAGCGGGTTTGTTGTGCAGTGGTAAATGGGCTAAAGTGGGTTTTTGTGCCAAATTTAAAGAAATTCCCTCAAGGTATTCCTTAGGTATTATGCTCAGTAAATTGGGACAGACAGAGGGATGGATGGATAGACTAATGAACTGACAACCCAAAAACATAATGAAAATACATAAAAATGAATAGAAAATTGTTTTTGATGGAGTGGTCATTTTGTTGTTGGAAAAACATGCAAATAAATTTCAGTTTTACAGAAAGTGCAATCATCGGTTCATGTTCACATGATTTAACACACTGAAAGGGTTATTTATACACACTGAACATCAGAAGAGTCATCCATAAAACATCCTACCATAGATCTGCTGTATGCCCCGCCGGTCATCCTCAGGCAACTGGAAGTCATCCGTCTCCATCCATTGGTAGAAGGGAGCCATGATAGCCAGTGGGTTGTTGGAGTGCTCTAGACCCAGGGCGTGGCCCAGCTCGTGGACTGCCACCAGGAAGAGGTCATTACCTGTGGATATGACGAAGCAAAGATTTAAGTTAGAGAAGGAAAATTACAAGATACGCACTGAGTTTTTTACATTTTATCTCTAGAAAGGAACAGTTTAAGTTTGTTCAGAAGAAGACAGAGAGAATACACGTGTCCCTCTGCATTTATTCATGTGTCTTGGAAAAACAGGACGGTAAAAGCTGCAGGCAACAGAGAGCAGGAAGGCCCAATAAATCCATGCAGTCAGTGTATAGAAACGGCTATTCATTGTTCTCTCCCAGTTATGATGTCAATAAACATCTCCGTAGATCTGACACATAAATCACACACAGGCATGCTAATGATTGCTGATATGAATCAACATGCATTTCTAACATTTCTATCCAGTCAAAGGATGCTGTTGTCCACTGCCACCGCAGCAATTACACACTGACAAGTCTGGCACAGAGCTGACACACTGACCACTGCATCAACTTCCTCTCTGCACAAAAGATTTCTTTTTTTAAATAGAACCAAAGAAAACCTGGTTCGGAATTGACCAACATATTCCTATAAGTTCATCTCTGAAGTACGGCCAGCAAACATTTGGGTACTTCCCCTCAGTCAATACCTCCTTGTTTCCCTGCACTGCTCTCGGTGAACTTTGAACTTGTTAGGCATCTTGTCTGGCGAGATGGACTATGCTGATTGGTCAGATTTGTACGAGTGACATAATGCTATTGGGGGATTGGGACTTGGTGATGTCACTGCTGTGCATGCCAAGGGAAGGGGAGATGCTCTAGATGCCTGTCCTTGCACATCTCATTTCCTCTTTGCAAGACAAACACGCAAACACAAACACACACACAGGGATACACACAGTTCATCTCCCCCACCATCTATAATTTCAGAGTCACATGAATGTCCTCATGGTGTACTAAGCTGCAGCTCACACTCAAGGAGAGAAAACAGCAGAGGGCAAGACAGAGTGCTAGAGATAGCTGAGGATGGAAACAAAGAGAGACAGAGAGAACTGAGAGCAGATAAAGAGGCCTTTGTGAGGTAACTGTGACAACCATTCAGTTCGACAGAGTAAACTTCAATAGTCTCTGCAAAGTTAGAAGTTCGGCCAGTGCAGCTACTGCTAATTCTGACTACCCTGTTCACATACACACATATTTTGTCATTAAAGCAGTATTTCAACTCTTTGAAGCTTTGTTCACTTGTTTACCACGTCTCACACCTCATTCATCAGCAGCTGAGGGGACTCCCTATGACGGACACGCACACTAAAGCAGCACCCCGACAACCAAAATGGACTCTCCAAGTCATTTGCTCTGTCTTTTGCCAGTAACTGACTCACATTTGTCTCATCTCACCACAAAGCACCACAAAAGCTTCTGACCTTTTACTGCTACTGGCCTTTAGCGTTTCATCTGTGTGAGGTGTGTTTGAGTGTGCCTGTCAGCAAGTTATTGGGGTAAAGGGTAGAAGCTGTTTTTGTTTGAACGTCTGTGCCAGAAAGGCTGATTAATCACATTGTGCATCACAAGGTGCAACTGTTCTTCACTGACAAATCAAACTGAGGTCAAGGAAAGGGAAAGAATACATTTCACCTGCAAAGAATAAATTGAAGGGATTTGTGCTTTTACCATCATATACATTTTTTATGTGTAACTATTGATCCCTAAGCTTAAGTCTGTTTCTGTTTGACCCCACCCAAAAGGAAGTCAGAGGTCAGACCTGATTCTATCTCATAATCAAGGACACTACAGCAGGGCTAACTAAGGCTTGAACATGGCTGCTCAAGTCTCAGTTTTTACTTTATAAGATTAATGGGCGCACAATATGTCTTTTTTTCATGTCATAGTGATGGCAACTTCTGTGTACACACATCGCAAAAGACTGAAGTATCGCACTCAGGGCTTTTGAGTAAGCTGAAACAGTATCAAAACTGCTCTTCCGAATTTAGCTAACACTTGATTTTTATTGGTGGTCTTTGTGTTCAGTTCAGTGTTCAATTTGTTCAATAACAGAGCGTTGGGGATAATTTCCTTTCATTTTTTAACTCAACAAGAAATGTGTTGTTTTTAGCAAAGCACTGAAAGCAGCAAAAATACAGAGCTGCTTTAATATTTGTTTCTTTATCACAAGTGATATCACCATTGAAATATTCAACAACGTTATCGTGAATTTTCCTCATATCATGCAGCCCTTTGTATTGTGCACTGTCACTCCAACAGCCAACTGAAGGGTCAATCTGTGTGAGTTTTGCCAGCTGAAAGAAAATCCTAAAGCTTCACAAAGGGTAGAAGATACATTTCAGCAATAGTGCATCTGTAAGGCAGTAAAAATGCTGGACTTAAATGAAGACTACGTCTGTGAAAAGTTTTTCTAATTAGATATGTGTCTAACTGGTGTCAGACAAGTTTGTAATTTGGTTCTACTTTGCTTCTGAGCTGTTTAAGTAGCGTGGTGCAACAAAGGGACCAGTCTACAGATCTCCCCAAGTGGAACACACTCCCACTTACTGTGGCATTCCACTGTCCCTGTGATCTGTCCTGCTACACATCCCACACACAGCTGATCACACAGATACAGACACACACACGCGTGCGCGCACAGTCGCACATGCACACACACAGAGTTAAGCTCTCTCTGTCTGCTGTGTGTATGTTGATAACAGGGCAAGGAAGCCCATTGTCACAAAATATCCCTCTTTAGTCAGCAGGGTTAATGGGTTCACAGCAACAAGAGGAAGACTACTTAAAGATTCTTGAAAATTAAGATATTTTCTTAATCCTCACTTGTGAACATGATTATTTTAATGCTAGACATTGGTGTTCAGAGTTGTAATTGGGTTTTGGGTTCATCTTAAGGAAAGAGTAAAGATTAGGCAATGGTTTAGGCAATGATTTCAGCAAACTGAAGTCAGCAGAGGCACAAAGGTACAAATATCTCGCATGTGTGTGTGCACCTGGTGCAGCTTGACAGATGGATCACAAAGTCGATGGATTATTGTATGTCAGTAAAAGTTCTTAGCAACATTTGAGAACTATAAAGAGGTGCATTTGGGGCAAAGACTGCGATGTCACCAAGTGTTGACTTTGAACTTTTACAGAGGTAAATGGAGCAGCGGAGCCTGACAAATGAGAGATGATGTAGCAGGCTAAGCCATGCCAACTCTAGTTAGATGTGGAGGAAAGCGACGGGGACAGCTGTTTGCAATCTATTATACAGATCCATTACAACCTGTACAACAAGACATGACTACACTGCTGCAAACTGACCATAAGCTGAACACTCACAGAAATGATCAAGGACCTAACAGCCCCTCAGTCCTCATTTCTACCTGAAAGTTAAGTAATGACTCCCTCTGCCCTCAAGAAAAAGTTTCATAACACAGCGAGCTGTCTGTGTGGCTGCACACACATAAACACAGACGTACTACACACCAACTCAACTTGTGCAGCATAACATCCACCCACCTGAAGCCACTTCAGACAGTGTTTCTTTTTTAAGTTCTAAAAACCTCTCCCAGAGAGGTGTCTGTATGTTTAGAACATCATTTTCTTTCTGGTTGTTATTTATGCTTTCTAAACATTTTTCTTTTTAGCACTAGGCTGTCACTGAGAAAAATAACCACTGCCCCTAAAATCCACAGTGCCACAGACATTCTGAATCATACTGACAGTAACCATTTACCTTGTACGTTCTGGTTTCCTATGGTCCATGGTTCATCTGAGTCAAAGTGTGTGTCTCCACCCATCCCAGGTCCAGGGAAGTAGGCATGAGCTAGGAAGCCTCCCTCCCCATCAAAAGGAGAGCTGTCTCCATGAAAACCAGAGGCGAAGAAGATCATAATGTCGGGCTCCTTACGGCGTCCATATTTGATCTCCTGGTAGGGAATTTCATCAAAGGTCAATGGGGTCACCCTCTCCCAGACTTTAAAAGCCCGACGAATGGCTTCATATGAATTATACTCTCCAATCTTGGGAGTGTAGTTCTGGATACTGTGGGAACAAAGAGGGGAAGAGAAAATGAATCCAACAAATACCAGTATTCCACATGGAGTCATTTGTGGAGTCATAAGTGACATGGAAATGAAAAATATTGAGTTAATCCCAACTTGAATACATAATATTTTACAGTATCAACCTATAAGCAGGCCTGTCACAACAATTTGGTAATCGACTTATTGTATGATACACAGACATGAAATCATTTCATAATTTTTCCAACCTTGATATTGCCTGTTGTGTTTGCATGCCTGATTTTTTTTACATGAGAATGTCACCAATATTTAAACCAACATGAATCCTAAACAGCAGGACTTTCCTGAAGAAAGGACTTCCTAGCAGCAATTTTCTCTTTTTTTTCTTCTCACCCTCGCTTACTTGCACAAGTACAACTAAAAATCAAACAACACTTCAAAGACGACAACAATTCAGACAATATCTGAATATTCTTAAAAATTAAAAGTTTAAGCTCTTTGAAAGGGTATGTTTGTGATAATATTATCATTATATCAGTGGCATAAGATGGTCTTAAAATGACAATGTCCTTGAGCCCACTTATTTCTGGGACAATGCATCATCTAACAAGATAGTTAATGTGATACCTAGAACTGGAAAAGATTTTGTACATGTGCGGGTGCATTTGTGTCAGGTTAGATTTACTTTACATCTTTTTGTTACCTGTAAGTGAGGTGGCTCTTGTTCCATTTATGTCCTGTGAGGGCATAGCGTTTCCGCCGCACGTTGGTTTTGATCTGGCCTCCAAACTTGTCAGGCACACCGCAGCGGGGTCTCCTCATGGCACTGAAGGAGTTGATAGAAGTCAGAAGCAGGCAAGAGATGTGTGTGTGTGTGTGTGTGTGTTGAAAGAAGGCAGGAGCACCCAAGAGAGAAGATGAAGGGAAGCATGATTTTAAAACTTCTACTTTCTCCTCTTGATGTCTGTGTACTTTTTTGTTGTTTAATTTAAAGTGTACCTGTGAGCTGCCTAGTGCAGCCAGGCTACTGATCCTGCTCCTCTAAAGTAACTGGGGATAACCTGCACCTTGCTCAATGGCGGTTACTGAGGATTTGACCTGCAAAATCCTGTCCTGGTTAAAAGTTAATTTCCAAATTTGAGGCCAAATCATCATCAAAAAGTGTTTTGGAGGCTGGTCCACATTAGATGTTTTTATGAGTGGGTGTCAGTTTAAATGTAGAAAAACATCCTAGTTAATCTCAGCTGACCTGATGGTTTGAGGGTCCATCTTTCCAGTGACCTCCAGACCGTAGAATCGCTGCATGTCGCTGACTGCGTTGGACAGGATCTGAGCTGATCGCATGGTCGACATCTGTCTGCTGGCCTGGGGCAGGTAACCATACATCCTCAGCCATGCCTGTAGACAGAAAGAATAACACATGTACATATACACATTTATCATTCTATCATCTATTTGTATATTGTGATGCCATCTCACTTGAATCAAAGCTCATTAGACTCATATCTCTGAAGCTGACAACACCAAAAAAAGGGAGAAAGATTTACCCTAAGACAGAATGTGAGAATGTGTCCACATAGGCTGTTTCAAACCAAGCATGGATTTGGGGCTGAATACACTGCACAGAAATCTATAAAAACTGATTTTGTGGGTTGTTATGAATGCTTGCACACCCCTGCAGAACATATTGAAAAAAAATTCAGACAGACCTCTATTTCAGGGGATTTCTGCCTGCCTTTGACCGATGAAATCCTTTGTTTCAAATGATTCAGACCTCCTGGTCATAGCTAGCTTGCTGCCAAAATGAGGGAACATCTCATTAAATTTCAACACCCAATACTGTATGACAAACACTGCGATGACTCCCTTTAACAAACAAATAAATGACAATATGTGACTTGAGATCACCTAGCAACTGCCAACGTTGCATGCTGGTCATGGAACAGGGCTAGCCACAACAGCTAGCGTTAGCACCAAATTTGGGTCTGATTAGTTCATAAATTGTTGTGTCGTTAACTGCAGCCCCTTAGACACTCCCTCAATATTTTTTGGGTCTCATTCACGAAACACCCCGAACATGGAACACGGCAATGCGGATAGTTTGAACAGGACCCAGTGTGCAAAGCTGTCGTGGAAAATTGGTGAATTTTTTTTATTCTGCATTGCATATTTGCATAGAACTGTTAAGAAATGGTTTTAAGCCTTTAATCCCAGACAGTTTATGCTAAACAGAGAGAATCGGAGAAACAAGACACTTTGTACAGTGGTGGTGTAGTAGTTGATGAGGTTGGTGTATTACTAGGTAGATGGTAATTTACTGAACAGGAAGTGGGTATATTCTTCTATATACTCCAGTGGCTTTTTGGCTGATAGGTGGGTACACTGAAAACAGACAGGAAAAGTGGTGGGTACAGCCTGTACATCTGTGTACACCCTCCACTACACCACTGACTTTCTACATAATCAAGATGTAAATTATGACAAGAAAAAGGACCACAGAGTTTGTCTCCTCCTTCCTCAGCTTCAGCTTCTGTAGCATGATGACATGACAGAGATTTGCCACGGTACTCAGACGGCAGGGAGGACATCAACACTGTAAGGCCTACTGTATCTGACTGTTCTCTATGGGTGTGTAACTGGTAGGGCTGGGGTGCTGGGGGTTAATGACAGGCTCACAGAAACGTGATATTTGACCCAATCACAGATGACGCAAAGTCTATCCCACCTGTTATGTAGAAACCTAATATCACACGCACGCACATACAGGCAAGCACTTGCATATGGGGTAGTCTGAGACACTAGATACGCCTACACATGGACACACTCCCCATGGTGGTGCAGGGAATGTAAAAGGGTGTTTGTCTGAGTGTGCATGTGTGCTTATGCATGTGGCTGTGTGAGCGTCTGTGTGTGCAAGTTTACGCCCAGCTTTAACAATGCATAATACTGCCTGATAATCTGTATTGACTTATCCACTCCTTAAAAGCCATAAAAACAAAACTCACCTCTCTCAGTCTGTCTCTCTCTCACACAAACAAACAATACACACATCTCATAAATCTGAAATACTGTATATAATAAGTGCTCTGGTCACATAGCTGCCCACCAAATTGGTTAGTGGAGGTGGTAACCCCCCAACCAGACGAAGGGTTTATTTGCTGTATGTGTGTCCTACACAAACAAAATGTCCCCACAGTCCAATGAAAACAAATTACAAAGGGTCTCCCAGACCTGCCTTGATTTACTCTGTTTCCCCTCTGCCTGAGTCTTCTGCACAGTATACACAACTATAATAGGACTGTATGTAATAAAGGGAAAAGGACCTGTGCTCCTCGTTGAAATCACCCACTGATGAGAGCAGTTGATATTATCAACACAGAGCTACTGACATTAAAAATACCAGCCCAGCTGGTGATATTAAACCTCAACATGACTTCAAACAGAGTACTTTGCCTGCAACACTCACAGCTGGAGATAAAAACCACATTTTGCCTGCATGTGTCGTTCCTACACCGTTAGACCAGATTAATTAATGTGAAGAGAATGCCATTATGCCTATCAATCAATCACTGTCAATTTTTGAGCTCAGTCTGACAGATACTGACGGCATCTCATCCTTTGTGATCAATTAATGTAGGAGATGACTACTGTCACCCATTAAATATAGAGCCTTTATTGAAGTGGCAACTTTTCTCTTTTCCCCAGAAGTTAGGGTTTTACATCATAAGTGTATCAAATTTTTCTGACAGTGGTGAAAAAAAAAACTGCAGGAAGACAGAACTCATTCAGTAAGCTCATTTGTCAAAAATTCACAAAAAAAAAAAAAGTAATGTTGAAAATACAAGCAGACGATATGTATTGTTATGTTTATTCTGGTTGCTTCTTCTTTAGAAAACATATTCATTAAAATATATTTTTAAAGCACAGCAGATCTATATAATTAGCACAGTTGGAAAGTTTCAAGGTGGATGCCCAAAGTTAGTGTCACCATACTAGCATCTGAATCCCCCTTCTGTTACTGTGTTATGGCATTGACTAAAGACCAGAAAAGTGTTTTTGCAGAACATTATGATGTCAGAGTGAAGATTTACTTGGGTTTTTTTATTTATTTAACCTGAAAAATCTCTTGAGATTAAAAATCTCTTTTTCCTTTCCTTTTTCTCAGCAAAGACAGGCAACAACATAAGTTACAGACAGCAAACATAGAACAAACACAAAAAATATGCAACAAAACAAGAAATATAAAACACAATAAGAACACAAAAAACAACAAAAAGAAGAAAAGAACACAGCTTACTAAAACTACAAAGTATGATAAAATATGCGACAAGCGAACCATAAAAACAAGAGAAACAAGGGCAACTACAAACAATTGAAAAGACCAGCCAAAACACACCCTGACATTGGCATATAAATGACTGCACACAAAATTCCTGCGACAGTGCTTTAAAACAGCCTCGAGGAACCAATGACTGCAATTTTAAGTCCCACTACAGAGGACTCCACAAATATGGAGCAGCATACATATAGGCTCTTTTACCAAACTCGGTACACACCCTAGGTATAGACAATAAGATGACCTTTGACCTTTTGGATATAAAATGTCATCAGATATTTGTGTGAAATTTTGGCATATGAACGCCTGAGTTATGGCTAAAACATAGTTTTGTGCAGGCAGTGACCTTTGTCCATCAACATCTAATCAGATCATTCTTGAGTCCAAGAAGACGTTTGTGCCAAATTTGAAAAAAAAAATTCTGCAAGGCCTTCTTGAAATATCGCGTTCATAAGAATGGGATATACAGACAAACTCTGCCTATGCCTCTGACCACTGGGGCATATCAAAGAGGATGCATGGACTAGTACAAAAGTAATCCTTTTCAATCATCACTTATGACCCTCTCTCGGTGTGTAGTCGTGGTGCATGTATTTTCTATTTTTTCCTTAATTTTCTGTGTTCAGGTCATTGCTGGGCACAGTGGCAGGTGAGGTTAGGGATTTATAAAAAGGTAGCGACCACGTGACAGATTGTACATGGTTGCCAGTGCCGAAAAAATGCAGATATATTGAGGCGAAACAACAAGTGGATAAAGCTTGTTCCAAAACAATCTGGGGTTAGCTTTCACTTTCACTTTTGCCAGCAAACATAAATACAAATTGTCAGCGACAATTCCTGCATAGTAAACCTTTAAAATTAAATGAAGTCAATGCAGAACATTTCTTCAAATTCACATGTCTGTGGTGAAAATACAACTAACTCAAAGGCACAATGCAGTGAGGCAAAAATCTTCACCTGAGACCTCATGTCTTTATCGTCTATCTACTGGCCATCAGAAGGTCAAGGGTAGAAACCCAAAATGTTTGAGCCCTCAGGCTGTGGAGCACTTGGCCTGAGGAGCTCAAACCTTCAAAACCCGTCACATCTCCAACACATTTGTTCAGACGGGCTGCTATGTGATGAGCTTTCTACACCCATTGTTCCAGCAGTATTTGGTTTCAGTCAATCTAATGTTCATCATTACTGTTTTGGAGAAACTATTATCATTATCGTTATTATTATTATTATTATTATTATTGTACAATGCAGAGCTATAACACGTTACACGTTCTGACTGTAATACATATATGTTTGTCATATTGTATTTTATTCCTATTTATCACTGTGTATTCAATAATCCTATATTTATTGTTATAATATCCCATTCTATATACTATCCTATATGTATACACATGCTGCTTGTTAATTTAGTTACTGTACCACATATCTGTTATCATTTCACTTCTTATATTCTAATATTAAACACACCTATGTAAAACACAATATTGTGTAAAGCTTTTTATTTCAACTTGTTGTACATTTTCTCTACTTATGGTTGACTTTACTGTACCTCTATGGAGATTTAATTGAATTTTGATTAATGGGTAATTTTAACTATTTTTATTTATTTTTTTATTTATACGATTGCTCTATCCTTTTGCACCTACTGTTTGTGGCCTGTCTCTGCTTGTGTGGCTGTGACACCTAATTTTGCCCAAGGGGATCATTAGAGTGTTATCTTAATTGCCTTTTATTTATTCCTCTGTTATCGTATTTTGCAGATGTAGAGCTGTAAAGAGAACTCAGAATATGTATATTTTTTAGCATTTCTCCCTCTCTGTGACTCATCTTTGTCTTTCTCATCCTGTCAGTGGCTGTATCAGCTCTGTGAGTGAGTGTGTGGGAGCAGGAAGAGATGTGGAGAGTATTGAACTGGACGTGACCCTGACCCACCTCTGCCTGCTGATAAGAAAGCTTCAGACACACAATGACACAATGACACACACACACACACACACACACAAATTCCCACAAAAAACCTGCACTTCCTGAAAGACTATCTAAATATTCTCTCACCCACACACACACACACACACACACACAGGCGAGGGAAACAGGTGGCAGGCTTCACAAAACACTCTTCATCTGAGATAACTTCAGCATACGTTTCGACTGTTACACAATAGCTAAGACACCAGCATCATCATTAGTATATCAGCTGAACAATAATTCAGCACAAATGACTAATCAATAAGCCCTCCCCCTCTTGGTTACTGTTGCTACGCCTGTAGTTTTCCAGTCTTGCAAGACATATAATGCAGTTACAGTGATATGAGTGGCAGATTTATCATTCTTTATTTTCAGTAATGCGTAACATCGGGTCCCTAAATTCAATAAAAGGTCAACAATAGCAGGCTTCTTATTTTTAGGCAGTGACTACTGATTTTCCCAAATGAAATGATAACTGTCACTAGCAGTTTATTATCATGTTGGTTGAAAAATCCATCTCAGACTGACTTGTTTTAAAACAAAACTCTATGGAGAGGCAAAGGCCCTTCCCTTTCAGTGGACCACCACTTTAGTTCAGAAAAAATATATATACAGTAAAATGGAAAAACAACAAAGTCACAGTTTGTTGTGAAACTGCTGAAGTGTAAGACTGTGAGAATACATAATCGTATAGACTACAAAAGTTGCACGGGCTCAGTGACCTCACAGCTTTCTCTCTCGTGGAAGCTACAATAGCTGTGTGTCATACCAGGATATACTCACATGAGCAAGGGGTCTTGCTCATTCTTTCGCTTCTCGGCTGATAAAAAGACCAGGAGTCCCTGGATGAAACACATCAGGTAAGATAACGTTACATCTGTGTGTGGAACACAAGCTATCTAACTAGCTAGCTGGTGTTGGTGACGTATAGCAAGAGATGTAGTTCACTGAGTGGTTTCACACCACACTAAGAGGTACCATGACAAACCTACAACAAACTGACTGTCTTTCAAAAATATCTATCAAATTGACAAAGATCATATGTAAGTAAGTAAGTAAATTTTATTCATATAGCACTTCTCACAGAGAGGACTCACAAAGTGCTTCACATGGTTAAGATACAAAAACACAGTCAAATGTCAGCATATAGTATAATCAAAAAACAACAGAATCATAGCCAATATACAAAACAAGCGAAATACAGAGACAATGCAATAGAATATTACTGGAATGCACATGTGTATGGCACATTAAAATGGGATGAAATATGACTAGGTCAAAACCTAGTACATGGTTAGACTGTGCATGAAACGCTAGAGGGCTTTTAATTTAAAACATTGGCTTTTAATTTGAAACAGGAAGTTGTGACATTATCCTAATCACAGACTGTCACTGACTGGACTCACTGCTGTACCCCAGGCAAAAAAATAATAAATACATCTTAAAATGAAGAACAATACAGTCTGGCACACTCATACAGCAAAAGGGACCTGCTTTCACTGGAGCTGTACCCAGTGATCAAGCTCCTTTTAGCTCAATTTAACACACACATTGTATAAATTAGCCTAGCAGGTAGCGGCCTTTTCCTCTACTCTTATGAAGCCGGGAACAGCAGCAACATTTAACAAAGGTAACATTTCGGCTCCATTAATACTATTATAATATTATAATACTAATTTCAGAAACAAACAAAAAATGTATTAAACTAGGCATGTTTTCCCCACACATAAAACACGCTAACATTATAACCATAAGCCTGTGACATTTCCCATTGCATTAATTAGCCTAGCGGCTAGTAGACTTCCCTGTACTCATACGAAGCCAGGATGAATCACACACAAGACTTAAAATGCTATTTTGTGAGGGCTTCATCATCTTATTTATTGTTTATGTTTTATGGTTTCTAAACAAAAATAAACAGGAGGTCTGCGTTGACTTGCCACGTCCACTCATCAGTCGCTCCAAAATGGTGTAATTTCATCACTCACTCACTCACTAACAGACAAACTTTCATCTGGCTGGCCTGCATTCTAAGGTCCAGCCAAAATAACTGTTACTACGCCATTGACTAACTAATATACACATACATATCTTCAAAATAAGGTCTGTTGGGGGACCGTCCAAACTCTTCAGATGCAAAGTATCACTCTTACTACAGCCCATGCACACTACTGTGACATGTGGAGAAATCCAAAGCTTGACAGGCCTACTGCGCCTGGTTACCACTGCTCAGCTATGACTGGACAAAACGTTCGGGAAAAATATTAAGAGGGCACCTTACCAAAGAGTTTGATTTCATCACTGCAGCATTCAACAGCTGAACAAAAGTTTGGACTTTTTTTTCAGCAAAAATGCTAATTGCATGGGTTGGATTCCATTAGATGGGATAAGGAAAATGAATGAATCTTAAATGACAAAAAAACATGTCCATAAAAGACAGAAAATCTTTAAAGAGCTAATTAGTAATGAGCAGTATTGATTGTCGCTTCATGTCAGCTAATGCTGTTCATATTTCATACTGCCTTAAGATAAAAACAAAGCACTTGCTGTAATGCACCCACTAACACTGTTAGTGTTGCTACAGTCATCCAACCGCAACAGCAACTACAGAAGAAACAGAGTACAACTGCAATTCCCATCAGAATTCCAACAAAAGTAATTTAAAGAAAAACCCAAGTTCATGTTCTGTGTAATCTCCAACATAAGTCTTTCCACATTCCAGCTACTTCCTTCCCGCTCCTCTGTGATCAGCATCTCCACATGGTTGTCATTGTTGCACTGATAGTACTTGATAAAAAAGGGAAATGCCTTCATGTCTGTTGATGTTTGTGTCCTGTGTATATAGGAATATGATGTTGTCTCTACACACTCTCTCTGTCCCTATACCAAACCAGTATTTACAACAGGCTGCAGCTGGGTGCAAGGGAAGAGCTGCAGTGCTGTTGGGAAGATGTATGGAGGCATATGAACCCCTGCCACCCCTCACGCCCATCGTCTAAAACAGAAAAGTACTTCAGTCTGGCTTCTCACCTTCCCTCATCAGCTGGGCTGAATACAAAACAAGTCTTAGACAACAGGAGCAATAGGGGAGTGCTTGTGTGTGCGTGCGTGTACGATTGGCCTCGTCTATTAAATGGTCTTTCAAAGAGTCCTTGAGCTTACCTGCCAAAACCAGACCCAGCAATATACAAGGAGTTGTAAAACCTGCCAGGAGTGTGTGTGTGTGTGTGTGTGTGTGTGTGTGTGTGTGTGTGTGTGTGTGTGTGTGTGTGTGTGTGTGTGTGTCCACCACAATGTCAGCCAAGATACTAACAGAGCTTTTATTCCGAGGCTTGGTCTGCTGCCATCTCTTACCCCCCAAAGTCCTACCAAGAAGATGGATAAGTAAATGGAGTACGAGAAAGAAAGAGAAACAGAGACAGACAGAAGGAAGAAGATTTAATTTGTTCAATTTGAAGATTTCATGAAGCACACAGAGTTAGGGTAGGAAACAGACATGCCTCTTTTTCTGCCTGTAAGACAAAAATCCACACATACGGACAGATTTATGAAGCAGTAGAGCTTCACGACACTGGAAAAAACTGACATTATGATTTTTTTATTTTGATTTTTGAGCAGCAAACCCCCTTTAGCAATGTTGATGATATCATCACTGTTAGCTCTGTTAGCAAAATGAGCAGCATCAGCACGGCTAGTGGTGCAGCAGCATCATCCCGCCACTGGGATGGCATTACCAGTGGTAACTGCAAATAAGCGGCGCCACCACCTGCAAAGCAGTCAAAGCTAACCAGGGAAGACTGGAGGGTGGGCGATGGGCACTGTGTTTTTACATGTAAAAGCAGGCCATCTATTTGCTAAGCCATCACAAAATAAAAGGCAACACAACACAAAAGCTTCACCACCTCCAAATGGATAGCCCTTTGAAATGCAGTGCTAAAGCTCGCTGAGTCAAAGGAGCGCTGGACCAAAAGGAAAGCCTCTTGTATGTCACGTCATTTTGTGTTTTTTCTTAAAAATCAACCAGTTAATAACCGGTTAATGGGTATTGGGCTATCAAAAGCTAAATTAACCAAAACTGACATCCTTAATACAGCAACATCAAAACTTGAATCTACTGGAATCTTTCCTAGATTAATTGAATAGCTGTATTTGTAAAGAAGAAATCATTCTGTAATAATTGGGTTCACTTAGTGGAGGAATGCATCTGCATGGAAAATAATAACAAGTAAACCTAAAAAAAATTGTATTTTCTCTGAAGACTTTTGTTTGAGTGTGAACCATCTTCTGAATTGATTTTGGAGGATGAAATTAGGTAGTTTTCTACACTGGTTGACTCACCATGACACCATTGTAATCATATAATGTTAATAGGGGAGACCAGGGGCAATTGTAACAGGGGGCCAATTGTAACACACTGTTGAGCCAACCTTAGTCACCACAGGGTAAATTCATTCACCATTACAGCCCAAACTTCCCATAATAAATGCCGCCAGACTACGTCAAATACACACGTAACCTGTCTTAAAGGGGAAGGCATGGCTGGTAACATTAGTCATTGAAAATGGGGACCATGTGAGTTTTCATTTTGTATCAAGCAGTAAAAATGTTGTAGTGTGACATGTTTGCGTTAATTTGCCTTACTTGACATCACACACCCTGCAATGCCACTATTGCGCACATTATAATGTCAATGCTGAAACGATATATTGTGCAGTCCTATAGAGTATGCAAGGACACATACACACACAACTTGGCATGACACAGGAAATACCCAAAAGCATATAAATAAATGCACAATCACCCTAAGACACACTCAGAGATAGTTTCCATCCAGTCTTTGTGGACATGGTGATAGCCAATCACAGGGGAGCAGGGGGGAAGCGGCTGGAATGTGAAGAGACAGCATGCTGCAGATTACATGGATATAAAGAGGATACGGATTGAGGAAGTTGTGTAGTTATCTGCAGCAATAAGTCACTCATTACCACTCTCCCTACTATTGCTCAGCTTTAGCTACAAATTGCTGCTGCACACTTTTTGCATTCTCTCTATTCAGTCTGTCTTATCATGTCCATGTTTCTCTCTGTACTCTCTCATCCTCATTCTCTCCTATTCCCCAGTTTTCTCTCACAGCTTTCTCTTCAGACAAGAGGGTCCATTGTATTTCCTAAGATGCCTTGGAGTCCCAGGCCCAGCATGCCTTTGCACTGTGTGTGTATGTGTGTGTCCCATTTAGAGAACAGCTGTCACATTCAGCCATCACATGCTGCACAGCTGAGACTGACCACCACCGTCCCCGTCAACTTTCTCTCTTCGTCTTTTTATTCCCTGTTTCATAAAGAGCCCCACCACAGGTTTCTCTTGGCCGTTGCTGTGATATTTCTCTTTTTCAATCAAAACTTCTCTGATTCTTGTTGCAGTCAAAATCCCTCTCTTCTCATTCATTCCTCTGCCTTCCCACTTCATCCTTTTTGTCCAGACAGAGTAGGAGTTGAGGTCTCAGGCCAACTCCTAAACACATGGATTAAACTACATCTGAGAGTGAGGATCAGATTGAACTCCAGACAATGTATTTCAGTGTGTGAATAAACTGAGTATGTGTATAATGTAGTTTCAACACAATCCAACACAGTCTAGGTTTGTTTTACAGATACAGGCTGCTATGAACCAAACCAAACAAAATATCATGTTATGTAATTTCATATTTTGATTGTGCTGATCAAGACACACTAAGGCTTCATCCAGACTAAAACTCTGTACACATGAGCTTTTCAGCACTGTTTCAGAATTCATTTCTGTCCATATTATCACGCCTGAAAATGCGTATCACATGACTATTCACGTACACTAAGCATGCACGTTGTCCACACTGCAGTTGGTTGCTTAGTTAAAAGAAATACTACAAGGATGGCGAAAAGTAAGACCAGTGATTTATTTACTTAAGCCGACGACAAGGAGAAATGTTAATGAAAGTGACAGTATGGCGGTCAGGGCAAACAAATATGGCAACATATTAAAGCAATACCATATGGGGGCATTATCCATCACCAGAGAAAGCCATGGAAATAGGAAGGGAGTTCCCACACAAGAGGGATGAAATCCCAAAAGGTATGTAGACCTATCTATAATGTTTTGACTCTAGAAGCTGTGACTGATAACACCCAATTGGGAAGCGAATAGGGTGTCTCATTGTTTCCAAAAGTCTCTGTTTTTGCTCTTCCAGACTAAAACGCAACCTCCAAATTTTCAAGGGTCTCCATTTTAAGGGCTTCAAAATACCAGAGTAGTGTGGATGCTAGGTGTAAACATAGCAAGAGCAGCCAAAGTCTTTCTTTACCTTTATTTGAGAAAGTAGACCATAAAGTACTTACCTATTTCCTCACCACAGAAATCCCAGCCTATTTTCTGTTCACATATACAAATTTCTATAATCCCTGTCATGGCTTTTGTGAGTAAAATCAAATGTTGCCCTAAGACTACAGAGAAACATAGCCTATATCAGCCACAAAGTACACCAGAGACTTTTTAAAGCTGGGTCTCCACCACCCTAAAGATTAGCGGGCAGGTCATGGAGATCAGCAGACCCATCAGCAAACCAACAGCATGACATGTTTAAGTCATCAAGTAGAACTTGTGGTCTTCGAATCTTCAAATTCTTCACTGTTGATTCTAAGCGATCAATGCAAAAAATGAAAATCATCTGAACTTGTCAGATGGAAAGCTACAGCCGACAGGTGCTTATTACACTATCTTCCAAGGCAACACAGCATTGTGTATTATGCTGTTCCTAACATTCATAAATCAACTAGGCACATCACAGGATTTGGTCACAGCTGCTCAAGACATGGCATGGCACGAGCATCCTGACCATATAGACATTTAGCATATCCTCATATGTAAAACCAACCCTGAAGTAAAGAAAGTTCTGACACTTCCATCATCTCACAATTTGACTTTTAATGCAAACAATAGTGATTTGAGTACCTACTTATTAATAAAACACTCATGCACAAAACTAGTCTATAGTATCTTCTTTGTTTTGCTTTGTAATAAGTTTTTGTTATTAAATAAAGACGTTGAAGGAGTTGAGGTCTCATATAGCTATCCAGTAAATAGCTATCCAGTAAATTAACTGCTACGGGGGAACAATGTTTGTTGTTGGCTTCATTGTCATAGACATTCAGCTCTTTTCAACAACACCATAGATTTCTACCAGTGCAAGAATATCCTATTTGGGAAGCTGTCAAGCCTTTCTTCTTCAATTAGTTATGGAGCCTTAATTTACTTTTGTTGGAACAACAACCATCAATAAAGTGCAAGTGCAGTGTGTCCAAGATGCACTTTACTTTCGGAGATCTATGCTTGTATGGAGCATTCCAAATGTTAAGTAGACAACATGGGTAATGCAATTGTTATGATTTCAGCTGACATACACAAACACAAACACATTCAGCAACAAGTGCTCAGGAATTTCTCATCTGTCCACACATTGTGTAAGTCCTTTGGCTCTAGTCTGATTAAGACACATTAGCAGACACCTGTGCACACCCACACACACCCACAACTCCACACCCACACACCAAACGCCATCAGAATATGTTGTAACCTGTCTGACAAGCAGACCCCCCTTCGATCACTGAGTTTGGTAATGTAAGCTCATTTCTGATGACCAGGCGGTCTTCCTAGCTCTCTGTCTGTCTGTCTGTCTGTCTCTGTCAGGCAACAAACAAAAGCTCCACCACTAATTACCTTCTTACAGGTATGAAGTCGGCTCTTATCTCTTACATTGTCTCTCAAAACAAACAAGTGTGCTGGATAGCTGCTGGACCAGCGAAACAAACATGCAAGAAATGCTGGTTCAAGTTCCAACTTGTTACTTTGGTGCACTTTGGCTAATGACACACCTAAATGAGGAAAAGAAAATGTCTGCAGGCGTCCCTAACGGTTAAGAGGTCAGTGAAAAAGACATTATGAGCATTACAAAAAATGACTTGCCAAGAGAAAGACCCCACTGGATCTCATGTTGGAGATGTAAGCTGAGTCTTGTTGACTCTGCTTTGTATTGTGATAATTACTAAGAGGAAGAAATGTGATAGTTCACTAAAATAGCTCTCAAAGTGATAAGCATGGGTATAATGCTTTCCTTTTAGTGTGTGTTTTGACATTCACCTAAATTATAAGGTTAGGATTCCTAAATTTTAGCACAGTAATTTTCAGAGAAAGGTCTAGAGGCAATTAAGTGTCTTTGAGAATGGTGCGATGGGGGCGCCCAGAAGGAAAAAAAAGCATCGCAACTAAAATGTCCAATTACTAAAAGACAAGGTCTCTGGGAGGTAGGGGAAATTACATTATAGATGTAAATGGTCAAATACTGGGTCCCTGACAGGCAGATTTTTGGAACCCTTTAGATGTAAATGACTGCAATATAAAATTGTTTAAGTTCACACAGACTGCCACAGTGTAAAGGTTTGTTGAGGATAAGGTCTTCTTTTTGTAGACTGTACACCTGTCAGTCAATCTGAAACCAAATGAACCACACAGGACAATAAGCTTGTGTTAATGGTATTCCCAGTAGAATAACAATGTGATTATTAGTATCATAAACCAGGTGCTGTGCACTGGATGGTCCTGCATTAATTCTGATTGGCTAGGTCTTGTTTGCAGTGTTACACAGGTAATAACTATAATTAAAGCTACTATCATGAATTGTTACAGTAGCCTATAATGCTTACAAGATGAATAACATATGGGGGTTAGGGTTGAATTGTACTCTTTCCAATACAGCAGTGAATCCCTGTTTATTTGTGGAAGCAAACCGCTGCTTGACACCATGACTTAATTTGGTCATTTTCAAATGGTGAAGTGTTAAAATTAGTATTACAAAGTCTTCTCTAACCTCTCCTGCCTCTGGTTTCACTGCTTTAAGTAAGTAACGAGCATCATTTCGTTAGTTTTATCAGTAATAACACTGCTGTGTTTTTACCTCTGCGTTGAAGGCGCTGTCATCCTCCGCTCCACGCGCCACAAGCGCACACAGCCACAGCGCGAGGAAGGTGCGTCTCCAGAGCAACCAGAAGCAACTGCTCCGCGAGGTGGAGGCCATGGTCCGAGCGCGAGGGAAATCACTCGTCGTTTGTCTTGGCTCAGTCCCGACGGTGTAACACGGTGTTTTGACGAGTTTTTAACTCGCGGTTTTGCTAATTCATGCGGTAAAAGCCCAAATAAAAACTGCTGTAAACTACTCCCTGGCAAAAATGTCACGACAGTCCTCAACAGTGCACTTGCATCCTGGAAAAGAGCCCCACTCCAGATTTACAGTCAGAGCCGTACTACAAACCCACCCTCCATAAATGTCGGTAAGTTGTCTCCACTCATGTGTGAACCTATGAGCCCATACACCTTTCTCTAAGTTTCTTTATAACGTTGACAGACCGTCGCACCTTTATTTGCTTACAGTGCTGTTATCTCCAGCGGGAGTAACCCACCAGAGCGCACGTCTCATTTAATAAACATCAAAGTCGTTGCCTTCTTAGTAACCTTGAAAGTGCACTTTACCAAAGAGCCACACCGTCTCCAGCTAAACTGAGACTACTATCAGCAAAGTGGGTCTACCGCAGAAATGCTCTGTAGTAAATCATTTACTGCCAACAATGTTCAAATCCAGCTGGTTAATAATCTCCTCTCGCGATAATGCCTATCACAGTGCAGTTAAATGTACCCTGAGAAAGTTGCAAACTACAAAAACAACAACAAATGATAAGTTCACCGCACTTGACCGACTCCTTCAGCAGTAGCTTGAACCAGTGCCGTCGCGAACACCGCTCTTTTAGACCGCGACCTCTCTTGTAAAAAAATACACTTGACGGTTTCTTTGCCCTCTACATCCAGTTTGTCCCTTTTCCCACAGGAAATCTTCTCGGCAGCCGATACTTAGCTAGTTGCTATCAGTCATGTCCTGAGTGAGTGGCTCTGTGTTGTCTCCCGACCGGAGCGGGACAGACAGTGGACCGCTGCTCGTGCCTGTTTCGGTACCTAACGTGGAGATGCCAGCGTCAAGCGTGACAGCACGGTGACGAGTGTCCCTGTCATGACTTTCAAAATAAAATGCTGATAATCTGACTGACAGCAGGAAGACTAGGCAGAAAGAGGAATAAATGCTAAACTAATACAGAGAGTTTATTTTCTCCATTCAAAACCTATGACATTTTTCCCTCTCAAATATGGTCTTGTTAATAGCACATACCAATTAAAACTTAGATATGTCCGCTAGAGGTCGTGGGACAGATGTATTAGTTTATTTGAGCAATACAATAACATTTCAGTCAGGCAGCCAGGGAAAATGTAACTGCAAACTAACTATCTTTGTTTTTGACTAAAAGATGTTTAAAAGGTTTCTTCCCATATGTGATTACCCTTGTATCTTATTTTGAAGGCACACCGTTTCCGGCAGTGTCTTGTCTTTTTGTGGCTGACTTGATGGAACTGACCACTACAATGCTCTAATCAACCGGACGGATGGAGGTGGAAGTGGGGAGGGAGCAGAGAGCCGGACGCCAGCAGACAGGACCCTCCCCCCCGGGGCTCCACCACAGAGACGTGATAGACCATATCACGCACACATACGCGCGTGCACATATGCATGCACGTGCACACATGCACACATAATCTTATTTATGGCAGGAAAGTACTGATAAGATATGAGATTATAACCACCATTATGTATAATAAACTAGCTGTAAACTCATTATTCATTGGCCAACATGAGACTGTTGTTACTGTAGGTCCCATTCAGGCACACACACACATGCACAAATACATAGCAGCACACACAATGGCTAAACTTTATGTTTGCAGTTGCATCTTATTTGACATGTTTGTAAGCAATGCTGCAACATTAACTTTATATACTGTATGTCACTTTGAAATCCCTTTTGGAAAAAAGGTATACTTATTTTGATGAGGAAAAAAACACATGGTGGTCACCATGTGCCCAGGTGAGAGGGAAGCATCTGTCATCACTACAGATGGGTTAACGGGACAGCAGAGAATGATCTTAGTTCCTCAGGCAGTCCCTGTCATTTGAGACTGTGGAGAGACATGTCTATATAATCAGATCCCTATCAATGGATGCGACCTAAGGCAAAAGGAAGTAGCTACTTACAGAATGGGTATGTTAAAGGTTACTTTTGTAGAACCACAAATCGTACCTACAGATGCCACTAAATGATCAAAATCCAGGTCTGTAATTGTATTTTGGCATTTCTCATTCATTGAGGGGTCACAAAAAATATTAAAGAGGGTAAGAGAGAGGGTGATAGTATGATAAAGGTATAAAAGGCTCACTGATCTCAGTAGCCTGAGGTCAGTACAGGAGAATAGGTGCTATAGTCTTACCAAAAACACATAAAGGTCACTGGTAAAGCCTTCCTAAAGTGCTTCTCAATATCTGAGCCTCTGTGCATGCAGTAAATTATAATGCTTCTCAGCTAGTGTTTTAGATGTAAGTACAAATAAAAACAAAACTTTTCAAGTAATTCCTCTTGGGATGGAGGCAAAAAGCAGCAGTAGATCAGCAAAACATTTTGCCATAAGTAAGAATTTTTCTCTTTGGAAATCCCCACTGTCTAATGTGTAGCCACTTTTGCTGACAACTGAAAATGCTACATTTACTGACAAATAAACAGTATGTTTTATCACCCTGGGTTTTCCATTTAGTCATGAGGATCAGCACCTGCTCTGTGTGAGTCATTCTGCTTCACTGGTCTCTTTGTATCCAGGTGAGCGGTCCACGATGGTGTCTCACAGGTAGGATCAAACCCCAGAGGCTAACATCAGTCAACCCCTTCCCACATACCAGTGATCTCAACTGTCTTGGCATTAACCAACCAAACATGGGGAAATCCCTCGCTAGACCCCATCATAATACATTTTCGAGGTTCTAGCCTCTGAAATGGGACTGACACCCTATTGTTTTTGTGCTGATTCATCATTGTTCTTTTAAAATGTTTTTGCAAATTCCTTTGAGATGGTACATTATGGGAACATTAAATTTGGGTGCAAATGCTGCCCAAGGAATATCACAATATGACCCCAGCCTGGTGGCGGCGCTGTAATTAGAGGTAAATTTTGAACAGTTTCAACTCCTACACAGTTAAATGGATTGACTTGTAATATGATAGACAAATCTAGCAAGATGTGCTCTACAAAAAGTCACAGAACCATCAAGGTCCACCTGACTAGAATTTGACATTTTGACTTTTTTGAAAAATATACATTTTTGACATCTAAACTATTGGTTTATTTTGTACCCAATTTTAGCACATAAACAGACCTAACTTCATAACCGCTAAGCCCATGGATGTATTGAGATCTGGATACTTCTGGTTTAGCGCTCCGGTAATTTGAATGGGGATAACATAATTTAATCTTGCAGCTCTTCTAGACTTTCCAAATCTTATTGGACCAAATGTATTAAATCCTGATAGTGAAACGAGAGCAGGGGTTGTGAAGCTCAGAAAAACGTATCCACTGATTTACAGACATCACATTTATAATGTATGCCAAAGAGCATCACGTGACGGGCTCTGAAGTTGTAATTCGGCCACTATAAGAATTGGCTTCAAAGTCTGGGACACTTCCTGAGGGCTTGGTTGAACCAATACATCACAAAACTTGCAGAAAATGACTCCTTAAGTACTTGCAACATACCTTGAAATGTTAATTCGAATCAACCACTAGGGGGCACCACAAATTAAAAAAAATGGGCATGACAAATTAGACTGTAAATCAGAAAGTGATTGCGCAATCATTACAAAACGCAGGATATGTTAAATAATGTTGAACCATATGTGTAAAATGATTTTGAAATCAGGCAATAAGGGAGTGCTGCAATGCAATTTTGGTTTCCTTTTAAAAATGCCTTTTTGACATCTCAACCCAGACCTTAGGTCCAATTCATACCACATTTTTTATGGCTCATTATTGGATCAAGCTTATCAAAAGTTATCAATATTTCATTTTTTATTGAAGATATTGACAAGTGAACCTCAAAAGTGGCAGAGCTCAGCACATACATAGACCTACTTCCACAACCATTACTACAAAACGTGCAGTGTATGTCCACATAAGTACCCGAAATACAACCTGAAACTTTCATTTCCAATGACCAATAGGAGGTGCTACAAATGCAAAAAAAACAAACAAACAAAAAAATGGTATAATACAAATCAGACAGGCCCCCAGGAAGTGTGTTTTGAAGCCAATTTTGTAGTGGACAAACAGTGGAGCTACAACTCCTGAGCATGTCACGTGATGCTACTGGGCCCAAAAAGGCTTTTTCCCACAGGCTTACTTAAGGACAGTGGATACATTTTTTGAGCATCATAACCACCACCAAATGATTCACTTCATCAGTCTGATAACATTTGGAAAGTCTAGAAGATCCGCAAGATTACATCTTTATATCCCCATTCAAGTTAGCAGAGCGCTAAACCTGAGGTAGCTGGCTCCACTAGCAGTAGTCTCTAGTGCACTTGCTCTTTGGCCACGATGATGCGGACGCAGCACGGATCACCCAGGTATTTTCATACCACAGAAATAGAACGTTTTTGTCTTCATGCATTACTGAGCAGCTTTCATAGGAATGAATGGGGTCCTGCCTCTAACCCTGTATCCAGGTCTCTTTTTTCATCCATGAAATCAGCCTATAAATCACAAATTGTTTTTCCAATTATTACAAAACTTGCAAGATATGCTCCATAACAGTGTTGAACCATGCATGTAGAACTATTTTGAAACTGCTCCTTAGGGGCCACCACTAACTCCAAACAAGTGCATTGGCCTGGCACAAAATCTGGCCATTAATCAATGAGAGTCATCACCAAACTCAATAGGTTTTTTTTTAAAATTAAACAGTTTCTGTAATTAATCAGTAGGGGTGAACACTGTTGCCAAAGAAGAGCGTGGCACAGTACAGATCTGGACATAAATAAATGAGCATCTATCAGATGGTCATAAAACCTGTTCATTATTTTTATGCAGTAGTTGTGAACCATCACAGGTCTTGGGCCTTTGCAACCTTCAACTTGAAACTTAACTTAAAAAAAATTTTTTATTATAATGAAAACACCACAACGTCTTCACTGGTTGTATTGCGCTATCTTACAGTGTATATTATAGGTATGAATCAGAAATGCTGCAATATGCTTCATTTTTTAGACTGTAATGCAATAGAAAAATATTGATTTACTAAACATACACATAGCTACACAGCAATGCTAGTCAACCCCATCTTCTGCATTTGGCAACAGGTTCTCCTTCACATAACACCTTATGTTCCCCTTACGTCCTCTCTTGTCCCCTTTCCTCACCTGGCACTGTGAGGAAAGTCTTCATAAAGGTTACACAAAAATGAAATGAAGCAGTCAAGTGTGGTACCATCCAATGTCACGATAATGTATGTATGTAATGTTGTACAATGTAGCAAATTGCAGTCTGGTTTACAGTAATGATGTGTTATGTCAGGTTTTAAACATACAGTTCAAACAACAGTTTTTAAAATAGTATATAAATTGACTGTAAATACATACAGTTTGTCTGAGTTTGAGTAAGAAAACAATTCAGGAAATTTTAAAAGATGTGGTGAGTGAATGCGCTGTGTCAAAGCCATGAAAAATTACTCACTTTACTCTTTACTCAGTTTTGAAAAACATGAACCTGCTGTTGAGAAATGTGTGTGAACAACTGAAACGTATTGTATGTTCTGCTCTGTTTTGTTTTGCTCTGTCAGCTCTGTTCTATTCTGATTAAGTCTTGTGTAGTCTGATTTGTTGGCTCTTTGCCGTATGGGCCACCTGGTAGAAAGGCCACCTGCATGCCCAGCCAGTAAACTCGTTGATGGGCACTCACACACACACACACAGCAGAGAGAGAAGGAGAGAGAGAGTAATGGAATGCATGCTCAGCATCACAAGCTACAGGTGGGTCCATAAACACATCAGAGTTAAAATTAGACAGGTGGCTTCAGGTTCTTATGATGACAATACTAGCTCCAAATACAGAATATCAAACACCATCACCATCATCACTCCCTCCACAAGTCATAAACACTTATTAAATAAATAATCACAAGAATAAATTGTGGGAATAATATGAGTGAATCAATAATTTGTAAAATAATTTAAGAAATCTCAACTCATAAATATGTAATTTTATTTTCCTTTTATCAAAAGTTTTATTGGACTTCCTTTTTTTTCATTATAATGTCACTTAATTTAGTAATGTTACTTTTTATAATGATATAAAGTGACATTACGGCCCCAACGACGAGAGGGCAGTGACAACACCACTGTCGTGAAAAGTCTCATTATCATAAAATGTCATGAAACATGTTATCAGGAAAAATGCCACAGTGAAATAAAAATGACATCCAAGAAAATGTGGTAATTATGAAAATGAATTGTGAAATATTTCATAAAAAATACTTGAGGTTTAATCATTTCTTCAATAATTCCATAAATTGTTGGCTCATTTATGTATTTTACACACTTTATTCCTATGATTATTTTCTCATAATGTCTGTTTTATTTATTTAATATTGAACATTTTTGGTTTCATAGACAGTGGGCATTTTGTCTGTTTTTAATAGTATGGAGAAAAAATGACTTAATGAACATGCTTGTGAGTTTGTCAGGATTTTTTTTTCTTTTGCTCCATTAAATGTCACAATAGCCAGAGAGTATGGGAGTAAGATGTGCATGGCTTGCAATAAAGATCCAGGTTACCATGTGGAATGCATATGTGATGGTCAAACTACCAGGAGAGCAGGGGCGTCGTAGTGTGGGAAAAGTGGAACTGATTACCAAGGGCCCCAGTGGGACGGGAGCCCTAAACATTCTAAGAGTTTGGTTTTATTTGTATTTTTTTCTTTCTAAATAATTAATAAATGTCATTACTGAATTAAAACTTTCTGACTTATTCAGTTGAAAGACTTGAACTTTGTAAAGAAAAAACAGTGGAAGTTCTCCCCTCTCACCCCTTTAGTCAACCCCTGCACTAGGATTCGTCTTGAAACCCAGCTAGAGCTGAGTGAGTAGTGCTTTGGCTGCTGGAGCACCAGTTGATTCTGTCATTACTTTCCCAGAGAAAGGGAAATCGGGGTTCAAAGAAAGAAAGAAAGAAAGAAAGCCAACTGATTTTGTCAGAAAAAAATTCAAAAGGTGCGCAAGAGAGACATGGATCAAAACACCCCTGCAGGAGAGTCACAATTCAAATGTTTGCTTGCTACCAAAAATACATTTTTGCAATTACTGGATCCTCGAGGCTTTGATTTAGAATTTCATTCTTGTCATACTAGAGGAAAAATTACAACATCATCAAATGCTTAATGCTTTCATTCAACTCTCAACACCTTGTTTTATTTGTTTTTTTTTTTGGTGTGCTCCTGCCCTCTGTTGGTTGAAGTAGTGACATGCAGCCATTAACCGAGTACAGTGCAGTATATTGACCAATGACTGCAATGTAGTTCAAGATAAACAAAACCATGATTTAGGGCTTAAAGTACATACATGTACAGAATGTATCTGTAGCGTCCAGTGGTGAGTGTAATGTTCTTTAGTTTGTGAGCCCATATTAAGAGACAACAAAGGCTAGTGACACAAAAGGTATTTTTAGCTTTTTGTCTGTTGCTACTTCCTCTTTTTTATTTCAGAATGTCATTTACATGGGGTTTTTTTTTTCTCACTTCCCACGAAGCGCTTTAATTGCAGTCGGTTTCCTCACTTGCTTCTGTCCTGTTGTCACATCAGCTGTACTCTGTGTTGTCTTCAGAGAGGGGAACCAGCAACCTGAAAAGGTAGACAATGTTTTGATTCTCTTTAGGTCAGAACTGTATAACTTAGTTATCTACACTGATGCTCATATTAAGCCTACAGAATATCTGTTGGTTACTGAGTAACTAAGTGTATGGAGATGACTGCTTTTGTAGTCTCAGCTGAGATCAATAAATGTGGTCGGGAGATTGTGTTTGTAAGACGGAGTATTAGGGCCAGACTAAGACTTTTTTTTTTTTTTTTTGGAAATTACGAGAATAAAGTCATAATATTAGGTCTACGAAAATAAAGTCGTAACATTACGAAAATAAGTCGTAATATTACAAGAATAAAGTCATAATATTACGAGAAAAAAAGGTCATAATATTGTGAGAATAAAGTCGCAATATTACGAGAAAAAAGTCATAATATTACGAGAATAAAGTAGTGATTTTCACTAACAGTGACCCAAAAGTAATCGCGGACTACTTCATAAACACAGTGACACGCATTGGAGGCTTTCCACAGCAGGTACGGAAAATGGTCATGTCAGAGAGATGCAGCTGTTCCTGCGGAGGAATCACCAGGACCATTATGTCACTGTTAGTGTAATAACTAATAACCTTCCATCCACATTATGTGACGCCTAAACCCGCCAATGCAGCCACTAATCGCAATGCCATACGGCTTCAGTTTATCATATGAATCCATATGCCACAATGCGTTGGCCCTCTGCTGTTGTACTGCCGGAGCTCCACTCCCTCTGAATCCAAAATCTTGATGATCATCCTCATTTTTTCCTGAGAAACAACAAAACCTCTTTGAAGCTCCAGCTCCTCTTCCACAAAAGAAGCAGTTTCTTCAAGTCCGTGTGGTTCTTTCTTCGAAATAGACGCAGTCGTTTGCACAATCGTTTCAAAGTCCTGATACTGATAATAATTTGATGCTGATGTGCCAAAAGATTTAGTATTTCCTTATTTGTGAAACCGATACCAAAGTATAACTTCACAAGATGCTCAACATTACCCATTTTAACGCAGGGGGTAGACTGCTCTTTCTTGTAGCCCGAGTTCTCATAAAATTACTACTTTAAATAAAAAAATAAATTATCTTAGTCTGGCCCTAATACTCCGTCGTATGTTTGTACTTCCCGCTGTCTGTGTTATATAGGTAACATTAGAGGGGTTTACTTACAATTACTGACTATTTCTTTGCTATACATTTGTCTGTTGGTAAAGCACAAGCAGCTTTTTGTTCTAAATGAATCCTGTTCCCTCCACAGAATGGAGTTGTGGCTCCTCTGTTGGCTGGTCCTGTCTTTGGTGCCTCATGTCACCGTTCAACGGGCTCAAAGTCTTTGTGAATGTTGCAGCAGAGGAAACCAAAGTTAGTTACCACAACATATGTTTTCTTAAATATAAATATATTATTTTGCATTTCTTGAATATCAATCAATCAATCGTTCATTTACTCTACAGAGGCCTCGGACAGCAAACGTTGTATGACCTGTGTGAACAGCATTTTGGAAAAAGGAAATCACAGCAACACAATTGAGTAAAAATTTTAATTCTCTACTATCTGTTGGAATTTTTATGTTTTTGTGAGCATCTGTGTTTGAGTAATTAAAAAGATATTTTACCAGATATGTACATGGGAGTAAAAACCAGGGCAATGTAAAGAATTTGCAAAGGGTTGAAATCAAATGTTAAGCTAAGGCATTCAATTGTCCAGAATTAATGACATGTTTTAAGGAAAACAATTAGAAATTGGAATGATGTCAATATGTTTATAATTTCTTGTCCTCTTCCACAAGAGCAGTGAAGACCTTAGAGCAGGTGCTAGAGGAAACAGAGGTGAATGAGACAACATCCATGTCTGTCAGCCGTTTGGTGGCTGTTCTGCACAAACAAAAAGGCCCCTTCAAAGGTCTTGAAATTTATGCTAATGATAATGAGGTAAGGATGATAGTAGCATGGCCCTATATGGTAATGTTAGCAATGTCCAGACTGACTGAAATATCTCAATAACTACAGAGTGGGTTGCCATGAAATGTGTATAGACATTCATGTTTTCCAGATGATGAATTGTACTGACTCTGCTGATCCCTTGATCTTTTCTCTCTTTTACTCACATTGGTGATCCCCTGACTTTTTCTTTAGCTCCACCAACACCATAACCCCTATTGAAAATGTTAGGTTCTCTTGAAACTGTGATGGTGAGCATGATAAACATTAAACCTACTTTGCAACAGCATGCTAACATTGACTTCATGAGATTTACTTTAGAATTTAGCTCAGTGAAGCACTGTGTCTGTACAGTTTCAATGAGCTGCTAGCATTGTGGGCCTTGTTTAATATACTTGCTTTGCAACATTTGCATCTTATTTGAAATGTTTGCAACTGGTAATAGAATTACCCATCCAAAATGATGACATTATATCATGCATTTGCTATTTAAATGATAATTACTAGATCCCCAGAGCAAAACTGCTCTTCTCTCTGAGTCAGCATTTATGCAGATGCAAATATGTGCTCTGCTGGTGATCAGATACAAATGTAGCTGTGAGAGCAGCATTGTTCTGTTATGTAAAATGTTTTCTTTGCACAAAATGTTTTTCTGTTTTTGGCTCTGTGCCTTCGATATAGGCAACGTCAGAAACGGCTGTCACCAACAGCAAAGTGAGAGTTCGACTGCCGAGAGAGTTGGATATTGGATCAGACAACACAGTTGTGTTCTGCATGCTTACTTGGCCTGAAGCAAACGGGGTCAGAGACTACACTCTATTATGTAAAACTTTGTGTAAAGGAATCTGAAGAACTGTAGTCCAAAAGACTATATGTCCATTTTATACTGGTTTTAGTAGTTAGTAAAATATTATCAAAATAGTATTTTGACTATTATATAATAGTCAAAGTATTTTAATATAAAACTAGAGTTGTAATATATATAATGTATATATTTTACATAAGTGGTGCCCATTTTTTAAATCATATTTTGGAGTTATTTCTTGCATTCTGGGCAGCCACTGATTCTACGCTAATGTCAATGAACCAAGGCTGGGACAGGTTTGAAACCAGAGTGGCCCTTTACTGTGGTGTCAATTTGTATTTAAAAGAAACTGCAGTTGCCAAGTAGTGGCAGTGTTTCACATTACCTTTTAACTTTCAATTGATGCACTGCTTCTATTTTTTTCTTTTTTGTGGTTAAAGAATAAATCCACCCCTATAGCACCTTAAGAAATCATTTTACTATCAGTATTAGCTTCTGTCTATTGGCTGCAATGTTTTACAGGAAGTGGACTGGGTGTGCGTCATTTACAAGTGAATTTGCTCTGGGCTTGAGTTTTTAAAAAGAGGAACACTGTAGAATGTTACAAATCTGACATCATACTTTGCATGTGCTCATTTTTCCAAACCAAATTACTCATGTATTTAGCTCATAGAAATGACCACATAGTTTCTGCTCTAGCTGACCACCAGCTACTCAGGACCACAGGAGGGCAAACCATGTCAAGTTAAGTGAGTTAAACAGGGCACAGGTTCATTCATTTGATAATATAACCAGCGTTGTTGTATTTCATTATTTTGATTTTTATCAAATAGTACTAACCTAGTAAGGCCACTAAAAACAATTACATTGCGTTTGTGAGAGCATTCACATTTTGATACTGAGCTTTTTTTATTCACATTATCTGCACAGATTTAGATAATGTGACATACACAAAAGACACATAGAGCTGCTATTTATTGTTAGAGGAAAAATTTTGGTTGACACATAAACTGTGTGTTTTTTTAGTGCCTTGTACAATTGTTCAACAATCACCCTGACAGAAATCATTCACAAAAAAGGAGGAGATGTCAATTTCTGACTTAATACAATGTCCTTAATGGTGCAGCAAAGCACTCAAGGGTAACGAACAGCTGTCACTTTTTGCTTCACTCTGCAGTAACATGCAAAACATTATTAGTTTTAGTAAGCTTTTATGAAGGATACACCAATACTGATAGACTGATAATATCAAGAACAGGATGATAGGGTGGCTTTTTTCTACTAACCACAGTAGTAACTCAAGCAAAGTAATTACATTTTGCACAACAATTGTCTTGCATAATCTGCCAAAGTAACTGTCTGACTGTATGTTGTCCTGTAGACCATATGGGGAAACAAAGATGTGTTACATGAGAGCAGACTGGTTGGCCTGAGTGTGCGGGGCAAGAAAATTTCAGGACTACGGGAGTATATCAACATCACAATGAATTATACTGGAAATGTAAATACAAGTTTATTTCTTAAATCATTTACTGTAATCTTAACTTCTGTGACTTTTTAGACTTGTATATTTTGCCAAACAAAAGTCAGTTAAAATCATTAATACATGCATTATAAAATACAAATGTAAACCTGGTATACTGTTGTGTCGCAGGAAACCCAAATACCCAGCTGTGTCTTCTATAACTTTTCAACCAATAGTGAGTAACCAGACATCACATCTGTCATGAATAACGTCGCTGGGCTGCACATATGACCAACAAAGTGTCTTGATGTAATTCAAATGTGTTAGGGTCATTTTTATAATAGAGTTTATCACGTTTGGGTCTGTCTGTCTCTTTGTTCGACTTACCAGAATACAGCGCAGATGGCTGTAGAACCCTGTGGAAACCTGGTCAGAGAGACGTCACCTGCTCCTGTGACCACCTCACATACTTTGGTGTGCTCATGGTAGGCTCAGCCTTCCTCGAACAAACTACAATTGTAAAGAGACAAAAGAGACATTGTGTATAGTGTGTATATATAGTAAGTAAGTCATGAACATGACGTAAGCAGTAAGCAGTTCAAATAAGTCAACACTGACTTTAGGTTTTTTAACAGGACACAAACAGCAGTCTCCTGGGTGAAAGTCCTGTGTTTGTCGACCCATCCACCGCCCCAACTGTCCTCTGTACGAGGACTTTCCCACACTTTACACTACTTGTAGGGTCATAACCATGGATGTAAAAAGAGAACTGGATACAGCGTTGCAGGGCCCCCCTTAATTCAAAGTTGCTCAGTGCGCATGACGCCAAAAAAGTTTGATTTCCACGTATAAAATCATCTGCATCTTCTGCATCCATGGGCCAACAGAACACTAGCGTTTGCTTTGACCTGGCCTTCAGTGGTGCTTGGTCTCAGGCTCTTTCACATAAATGACAGAAAGAAAGTAACTCTGGATTCGGCTTTAGGACATAATGATTTAAATAAGGACTATTTCAGTGTTTGTACTAGGAAGTTGACATGCCTCAAAAAAAAAAAAAAAGATCCACTGATTTACAGACATCTTTTTCACAATGTAAATCTATGAGAAAAATCTTTTTAGGCCCAATGGCATCATGTGATGGACAGGGAAGTTGTAGTCTACAGTTTGGCCACTATGTCAAATTAACTTAAAAGCCTGCCATTATTCCTGGGGGCTTGGTTATAACAATAACCACCGCTCACTGTGTGACGTTGTGGAACCAGGGAATTCATGTGTCCACCGTGAGAAAGGATCCTAATTGGCTTTCCATTGGCGTTGCTTCTGTGGTTCTGGCACCTAATTTGAATACACAACATGACAAAACATCTTCCATGAGGCTTATTAAATTGCTACTCAATCTACTAGTGCAAGCAAAAGAATTCACTTCATACCCAGAAAATACATACAGCACAACAGTCTATTGATTTACCAAAAAGACATTAAAAAAAATGTAGACAGACAATATATAAGGTATAGTGTGTAGATATAGCCCTTTAACTTATGTTAAACATATCTCAAATGTCTACAGTATGTAGCCTATGACTGCCTTGACTTGCAAAACATTTCCCTCAAAGGTTCATTGTACATGGATTTTTTTACTCTGTATTACTGTGTGATATCATGCATTGCTGCCTACTGTATTGTCATTCATAATGCTACCACTAAATGGCACAAAAGTCTTATAGATATATATATAAAAGTAATCATAATGCACAGTCTAATTATGTGTATTATTATATTATTGGTAATGATGCATAACGGTAACATACTGGTAAATAAACATATTGTACTAAATACTAAACCTGGTGAGAATGGAGCTTATTTAAACTGAACTATGTATTTTGGTAGTTTAATTTGTAACTCTGTGTAATAATTTTTTAGCATTTCATACCTATGCTACATATTTTGTATGCAAATCCTAACCAGCTCTATCAGATAAATGTAATTAAGTAAAAAGACAAAATCCCCCTGTAAAACATAATCTTGTACTTTCTCCTCAGGTGTCTCCTACTACCCTTTCAGATACAGACCAGCAGGTTCTGTCATACATCACTCTGATTGGCTGTAGTCTTTCTCTTTTTACCCTGGTCATCACTGTTGTGCTCTTCATCAAACATAAGTAATTTGTTCTCTTGTACTTCATACCTCCTTACCTTCAGTCTAACCTCTCATATTTTTAGGCACGCCAGCAAACGTCCGTCCTCGCCCTCATCACTCCTTTAGCACCCTCAGCTTTCGTCTTCCTCCCTTGTTTGACTTTTTCTTGATGCACTGTCTTAACGGCTTCGTCCACATTTTTTCCTGATTAATTACATTCCTTCTTCCATTACTTTAAATGTCATGCGCTCTACCTCCTTTCTTATCACATTTTGTCACTCCCTCTTACAGTAAATGCCACCCTTCCTTCCTTATTTTTTCTCTCATCTATCCTTCCTTTCTTCATCAACTTTACATGACTTAATTTCAGTGCTATCGATATGATGGTGATATATAATTGAACACTTACCACAGATCAACTCTCCTCTATCTGACAGAAAAGTCAGAGCAGATGTCTCCATGAAAGTCCACATCAACCTTGTCATTGCCCTGATCCTCCTCAACCTGCACTTCCTCCCAAGCCAGATGGTGGCAACACTGTCCTCCACTGGGCTTTGCCTTTACATGGCCCTTTCTCTTCATTACTCCCTGCTGGCCACTTTCAGCTGGATGGCCCTGGAGGGTTTCCACCTCTACCTCCTCTTGGTCAGAGTCTTCAACATCTATGTCAGGAGATACTTGCTCAAACTCAGCGCAGTAGGATGGGGTGAGGACAGTCACCAAGACTAGGGATCTACAAATTGCCAGCATCAGTCACCAAACTCTTGAGTGATTAAACTCCTTGCTTAATCCTTTTGTTTCAGGTATCCCTGCAGTCATAGTGGCCCTGGTGGTCATCATTGACAGAAACTCGTATGGACGTGTCCCTCTTGACTTCAGTAACCCCAACAGCACTAAAATGTAAGGGAGGGGCAGGAACAAATTTGCAAGCATGTACAATTTAGACTAATAATTAACTTAGTGTTTTGCATGTGCAGTAGAATTACTGTGTATTTGAATGCATCTGGAAATGGTGCGTGAACACTATTCAAAGTAACAACCCTTGTTGCACATGACAGTTCATACTTCATAGCTGAATCTTTAGTCACCTGAATTTACATTTTTTTAATACAGAACTCACATTTGATTTTCCAGTATATTTGATTTAATCCCTAATCTGTACTTTCTCTTTCTATGTAGATGCTATATAGGCAATAGTACAGTGAAGACAGTGACTACAGTTGGAGTATTTGGCTTGGTGTTCCTCTTTGATGTGATCATGTTAGGGGTGACAATCAGACGCGTTGTGAGTCTCCACCAGATCAAAGAGGTTAGAGTCATTATTATTATTCCCCTGTGCCATAGTCCTCATCCTCTGTCAACATTTAACATTGCACGAATCACTGAGCCACTCTGATGCACTTTGCAACATGGACCAGCTGTTCCAGGATCCTCATTGTAAGATTACACATTATTTTAGCCCTTCAGTATGAACCAGTGGGCTTGAGGCTGAGTACCATGAACGCAGCAGGGAAGTTGAAAATATGAATGACACATTGTTTGTTTTATATATATACTGTGTATACATTTGAAAAACTCAACAGCAATGTTTCTTTTCAGAAATCATAATCTGATTTACTCAAGCTAATCGGCACCCCTTGTTGTGAGCAGTTTCATATGGGAAATGTTTTTTTTCTACAAAACCACGCTTGCCATCTGCATCACTGCACAGAAGGAAGCATGCATCTACTTATCTACAAGATGCTCATATGTGATACAGAATGAGATGGAAACATTTATGGTATCCTCAGCTGAGCAGTGATATTAGCTAGCTCAAGTGAGCTTGGAGTATTAAACTAAGATCCACACTACCTTCTGCACAGTGATACAGCTGATGAGTGTAGTTTGGCAGAACAACAAGGTCTGTAGATTATCTTGAGTAACCAGGTCATGATTTCTGAAAAAATGCATTGCTGTTGAGTTTTTCAAATTAATTTTTTTGGCGCTTTGAGCATCACAGGCTAAGTGCCATCTAGTGCCATTATATTGGAGTGAAGGCAGACATCTCTACGGCCGATATCTTCAACACTCTGCAACTCACACCAAAACAGACTGATAAATCATGCTACAGGTAACAGGAAAAATATGTAATTTCAATCCTGGGGTGAACTGTCCCTTTAATACTCATTCTCACCATAGTCACCTCCCTTACACACACCGTCTGTAAACGGCAAGTGAACAGCTGTCTCTCAAAATGGTGATGACATAATAAGAAAATCTTATTATTATAAAAATTTTAAACAAACTGAAGAAGATAAAGCTGCTTCCACTCAGGAGGAGTTTTCTAGGCTCTATTACTGTCCTTAAAAGCAGATTTGATGTTCACTCTTAAGACCAAACATATGTCATGGTCTCTAACCAGTAGTTTTGGATCGTTTTTAACCTGCTCATGTGTCATTTTTGCAAGTCAGTTTGGACAAAGTGACCGTGGCAGGGCCAAGCGAGACATCTGTACCCTACTGGGAGTCACTACGCTGCTTGGCATCACCTGGGGCCTGGTCTTCTTCTCATTTGGCTACCTGACCACTCCTGGCCTCTACGTCTTCTGCATCCTGAATTCACTGCAAGGTCTGCACAACCTGCTTCCACATGATCAGCTCTATCATGTGGTGATGTTACTGTAAATATGACAAAAAGCATTGTTGGCTGATATTTCATTGACAGTATACAAAGTTGATCCTCTTTGTTTGACACTTGGTTAGTAGATTTAGGATGGGGCACAATAGTGTGTAACTTCCAAAACTAAAGAAAGTTAAAAATTAGCAAGTTTTTACATTGATTCAAATGTTTATGCCAAATCTACCTTTGTTAAGAGCAAGGAAGCTATCAAGGAAAGGTCATACGTCAGTTGAGGATTATGAGATGTTGAATGAGCCTGTTTATCTAAATATACGCTTTTGTTTTCCTTGTTATTGGTGTCCAAACAGATCATGGCTCTGTCTGTCAGCTTATTCAGATAAAAACTATCAGTTAGCGTCAGGTAATGTGTTTTTCAATCTGGTGGAAGGGTTTTTTAGTGCAAGTTACTGTTACCCCACTGACTCCAGTGGAACTGACACCAAAGTCTGGCTCTTCCAACACTGTGGCTGACATATGACCTTTCCTTCATTAAAGTTTCCTTGGTTAAGAGCAGGAACTGTAATGTTTTGTCCATGCAGGACCATAAAGGCCAATCTCACACTGTGGATGGTTAATTGAAACACAAATTTGTACAGCAGCATGGACAGCTTCACAATACATGGTCAAAATCTCTTGATTTTCATCCGTGAACAAGTTCAGGAGTTTTGCGAACTGAGAATTCCTCAAATGTCAAGAATTGGTGTATGTTAAAATGATATTTTCACGGGTAGTTGATATTAGCCTGACTATTTATATACCGACAAACACTGACATGTTTGTCTTCCTGTATTCTCTCTAACACTTTCCTTATCTCTTTCATACCTTTGACTCAGGTTTCTTCATCTTCCTGTGGTTTGTGATGTCTTTGAGAAAGACTGAAAACCCACCTGCTAAGACGAGTAGTGAGACACGCAGCACCAACAGCTAAGCCTAAAGCCAACACACCAAGACATTTTTTGTGTGTGTGTGTGTGTGTGTGTGTGTTCAGATGTATTCATACTGAACTACTGTAAAGTTTGCTAATATTATTTCTTTTTAGATTATGACCTTTTCTTGTACAACAACGTAGCAGAGAAGCAAGCATGCTAGTTAGAGTGAACTCAGGTGCAGGTGACTCTAAAATTGAATATAAAATAACAATTTTTAAAGATTCAGTTTTAGTGTGGTTTTTGTTTGTTTTGTCATGTACCCTGTAGCGCTAATAAACACTCTATGTTGAAGGGTTTATTTATCCTCTATACCTAGCAGTTCCTCTGCTTCATTTTGTGGACAACTGTGTGAACATGAAAAGAGAAAGAGTATGCACGCTACTTACAGAAAAGCAAGAACCCTGACTGTCTTGGTGTGGCTATCACACCCTGAGATTTTTTTTTTTTTTTTTTTACAAAGAACATCCAGAATAGAAGTTAAGAGGATATCATTTTTTTCCTCTTTGAGCCTTACATCAAATTCATTTTGCCACTGTATCCACTAAGCTAAAGTGCCTGGTGCAAGTGTAACCTGTAACTGTGTAGATCATTGCAACATGTTTGAACACCATCCATTACTATCCTCAAAACGAGCTCCAATGTAGCATAGAGAAGATAGTTAAGCATTTTTACCTTTTACATTTTAGGGCAGCTTGATGTGGGTTGTACCATTATCTGTCGTACCTCCTTACCCCACTCTTTTTGGTGAACGTTTCAGGAGAGAATGTTACAGTGAAAAGATCCCTGGGTTAACTTTTTACGAAGAGAGAGAGAATTCTTTAAGCAATGGCAACAAGTTGTCCAGATGTGACAGGGTAAACCACAGTAAATGGTGCAGATTGATTTTCTGCCTCAAGCCCAGTTGCCAGAAGAAAGTGTTGGCATTGTACATTTCTGCAAACCACGGACATGTTGCATTTGTATGTTTCATACGTATAATATCAACGTTTCTAAGGTGATGTAGTTGATTGCATATGAGCTGATTTTGTCATTAGGAGATGGCGGGTTGTGTAACACCATCCGCCATCCCCTACCACTGAAGACTACTGTTCAAGACCAACAAACAAAAAATCTGATTGTTTTTAGCAAGACATTGACAGACTTTTCAGCAGCAATTGAAGTACTAAAATTGTGTCACCAAAACCAAGTATTAAAAGCCAAAACAGGATCTTTTCCTAAGGATTGGTGCTGTGCCTAAACATAACCACACATTAACCACAGCATTGTTCAAGTGTAACGAAATTTACAAATGTCACATATTCATGCTTTGTGGAAACGTACAGTGCTAACATTTATGTTGGTGACTGGGTTGAAGGCACACATCCACTTTTCTGCATCATGTCATGACCTGATCTGGGTCTGATCTGACACTGATTGAGTGTAGTGTAGTTTCTGAGGTGTACCCTTGCAGAAAATAATCTATTTCACATTGTATATTGTATTCGAAGTATTGTTTTGTGAACATTTTCATCATGTGTTTATATATATATATACATTAAACGTTTTTCATGTGTTCGTGTGTATGCGTCTGCATATGTTGCTTTAATGCTGTGCAGTTTTTTAACCTTAACTAATTCACTGAAGGCTGTGTACACCAGTACACTTGCAACTTTACAGCCCTCAATGGTTTTCCAAACCATGAGGTTATTGTATATGATATCACCTTCTTGTTGACACACCTGGCTCACTGTAGCGGTGGAATTTAGACTCTGACATCAGTTCTCAACATATAAACATAAAACAAATTCCCCTGCAGTAAATTTATTGTACTGATAAGGAGTTTTTTTGCATAAAACAAATACATCTAGCCGACCAAACAGAAGCACTACTGTATTTTACTTCAAGCTCCTAATCATGAGATAACCCAACCAGCACAATTCACAAGTGTTTGTCTGGCTCACTGTGTTCACTTTGGAAGGAAGGAGAGAACTGCTCTGGGTCCACTGACTAATAATGTAAGTAATAATGCAATGTAATACTTGTTAAAATATTTTTTTCTTGACAGGCGTGTACTTTGGGTATTACATTATAGGGCTGCAACTAACGATTATTTTCATTGTCGACTAATCTGTCGATTATTTCTTCGATTAGTCGACTAATCATTTTATCGAAAAATGTGTTAAAATGTTGAAAAATGTCGGTCTGTCTCTCCCAAACCCCAAAATTATGTAATCTAATGTCTTGTTCTATACTCACACCAAAGGGTTTTAGTTCACCGTCATGGGAGAGTGTGTAAAGCTGCCAATATTTGAACGTAAGAAGCTGCAATAAGAGTATTTTGGGGTACTTTTATTGTACTTTTCTATGAAAAATGACTCAAACCGATTAGTCGACTACTAAAATAGTCACCGATTATTTTAATAGTCGATTAGTCATCGATTAGTCGACTAATCGTTGCAGCCCTATTACATTATTTGGTATTGTGTATTTGCTTGTCAAAGTATAAAGACGACATGTTGGCGAATGTAATCTAACCAGAAAAGCTGAACATTTGAATCACTGACATAGCAATCGAGATGACAGATTTTAAATTTAACTTTAAGTGGAGCTGTATGAAAGATTTTGACCAACAATATCGTAAAACTTAAAAGCCATGTCTAATTTTTACTTTACTGACTGTTTTGAGTTTTGAATTTTGGATAGTTTCTGTCGTGTTTCCATTATGAGAACTGACCCATTTGTCTGTGTTAATAAGGGGTGAACTACAGTGATGTATCCGTGAGAGAGCAATCTAACAAGAAAAATCAAGTGCAATCCTTTGATTAAGCAATAGCCTGCTTTTACCATTTTAGCACTGTTGCAATCTGGAGAGTAAGTTCATATTTGTGGGTATTTGATTTCATAGAAAAGGCAGCAAAAAGAACAGCTGGGGGTGTCATATATGCAACTTTTGTTTTGTTTTGTTTCTTCTGACTTTACAATTTTTTTGTGGATGTGAATTACCACACAGCTGAGATACACTGAATATATCTGCACTTAAATGTTGCCCCTAACGTCTGCTTTTCATATATTCCATCAGTCACATATTCAGAGGAAGCCGCCCACAATGGTTCCCTTACTGCTGTTACTGCTGCTGCCCACATCGCTGGCCAGACAGGGTATGAATGTCTGTTTTATTCGTTTAGGTTTTGTTCACAAAAGAAAGAGTTAAGCATAAGTTCAAAAATGGTAGAAAGTAATATTAATAATTTCTCTCTTTAGTTTTTGCTATTTTACATTTCACAAACTTGAAGAAAGTGTATACGTGAAAATGAAAAGTAGTAGTATTGTTGAATCATTGTATTAAGTAGGGGACTGAAATTCCATTGCACCTTATCGTTTCTTAGATCTCCCCCAGTAAATGTAGTGATCCTGCTCCAGTGTTAAAAGCCATTTTGCTTTTCTTATGGTTCATACACTTCTTTGAAGCTAGGAAACATCTGTAAAACTCCTAACCCATTTGGTACTTTCAAATCAGAAAGAAAAATTGTTTACCTTTTTAGAGATGACATTAAAAACCAAGAAACTGTGCGAGTGTGATTTTTACATTGGATCTTTAGGTCTTAAAGAATGTATTACCTTTATTAAGCCCCTTTCCAACTGCACAAAAAACCCACTAACACCCACTGCCATTTGGCTTTTACTATTTGATGTTAAAGGTTACAGACAGGTTATAGACATTCACGGGACAAATGACTCTGCAGTAGTTGTGGGTATTTATCAGCTCTAGCGCCGATCAGCTAGAGCTCTGCATGTGTGGACATGTTAATTTCCACCCCTTTTCTGTGTGATACAATGATATGCCAGCACAAATACCGTTCATCTCTGTCCAAGCCAGCCGAATCTCTCTCCCAACTGGTCAAATGCTGACGTTTTGTCAGTGGATCCTGGCGTCACACAATGATATACAGAGGCACCCTTTGCAACGGTATGATACGCACCGGGCAGTGGCTGTTTTTGACACAGTGGACAACAACCCAACTTGACACGTCCTGCTGCTTTGTCAGTGGACCTTGGCGTCAGACACCACACACAGAGGCAATGTTTATAGCAGTACAATACATGGCATGTTGTGACTCCACCAGCAACTATACCTTAGTGTAAACAGTGAGAGAGTCCCTATAGGGCGGGTGGGAGGGAAGGTGAATGAGTCAAACAAAGTCTGGACCTCAATCTAGGAGCCCGCTGTTCTTCTTCAAAACCTAACCACATGATTATGTTGCCTAAACCTAAGGAAGTAAACCTAAAATGAAGTGTTTTACCCTTGTCGTAATTTTATTTTAAAAATACTGTATGTGTAACATGCCCCGGCTTGAGGTCGGTATTCAGATTATATTTGTTCTGGAAAGAACAATGAAATGATGAGACAGACAACAGGTAGTGTGTTTCCTTCGCTCGCTTCTGTCACACTGAAGATGAGAGTTGGATACCAGCCTCATCGAGCCGTCTCACTGAGGAGGTGATGCCCCCTTGTGGCGGAAATCAGGAATTGGCTCCAAATATAAATACACATAAAATTAACTGGGAAAAAAACGTTCCTCTTTAACAATAAACACATAAAAAACTGAAACAATTAAATCACATAATGTGACCACACATTCATGGGTGTCACATATGCAAGTCATAAGTAGAAACTATTTTCTGTGAAAATGGAAGTGTATTTTGAAAAGACACAATACATGTAGCAAGAGTAAATTGATGTGCTGTCCCTGAACATGTAAAACTGACGCAAGAGGGTACCTAATGTCATATTTTGAGGTGTAAGTCCATTGACAAAGTGGCGGTATTTGATGAGTTGGGATGAGAATGTGTTGCAGCAGCACTCGAACATTGTTCAAAATTTGAAAGAGAGACGGAATAAGTAACAGATGTAAAAAGAAGTAACCACCGTAATGTCTTCACTGGCTTCCATGCTGCTTTCTAGTGTTTACTAACCTGTTTTCTGGTCTAATTCTAATCCAAGACACTGTCAAATTCAGCAAATATCTCCTCACAGTCCACTAGCTGTCTGTTGTGTGTGTGAACTGAACAAGAATCTGATGTTCATACACAGCCCTGGATGTGTAAATAGGAAACAAAAGAAAGTGGCTGTGACCGAGCCACACAACACTATACTGGCTACTCTCTCTCTTCTGTGTCCTCACCCACGAGGAACCATGATAGTAATGAAACATAAATAACATCAGGATACTACTGTAGCCTCTGAAAGAGTGAGGATGGGAGTGGTGTATCTCTTTGAAAGTTGACTTTAAATATCAATAATCTTTCTCCAGAAATATTTACACAGATTACACCTAAAATATGGTGAAAAGTCCTCTTTCATGTCTTTGTTACCAAAGATGTGTAAGCTACAGTAAGTTATTTCTTGTCTTCTGTTTTTCTGTTCAGTTTATCTCAGCATTTCAGATGGTACCATTTACCTTACCATTGACATGAAGCACACTAAAATAACTGACAAGCTTGATGATGTGACATGTTTGGAGGACAGCTTACCCTGTGACATTGAATGCACATTCAGCAACCTGACGGAGTGGCGCAATATATCAACTTATTCCGTCAGTGCTAGTGTGACAGAAGGTGTCAACATGGCAGAGTACAGACTAACACAAGGTAACTTCACTATCTTTCAAGAAGACTGATAACTACAGAATGAGGCACAAATTATCTCTGATCAGAAAGATGCTGTGGCTGATTGCCCTGTCTCCTAAAATGTCTGATTTCTCTCTCACTTCTCAGATAGCAATTGCAGTGTATACACATGCGTCAGCACTAGCATCTTGCAAGTCATTGATTCACTGGCTAGTCACAGCTTAAGCCCAACAGGGGTGAAGGATCTCTTCCACATAAGGGATACATGTCCAGAGCTCTTAGGTAGCAACGAGCAAGTCAGGAGAGCCTTTATAAGGTAAGTGTCAGAGTTGCTGCATGTACTCCTCTATCTACTGCTCTCAAGACACACTGAATTTATTCCTATTGTTTTTGGTTATACTGTTTTTAGCCATGGCTCTTGGCATGGCAATATTGGTTTGTCAGTCAGTTATACCACTTTGGTCCAGAAGCAAATTCCTCAGCCACTGCAGGGGCATTGGCACAAAATGTATTCATTTATAAATACATATGAATGACTACAGAGTCGCTATTGGTGCTGTCATTTTCCTAATCTACAATATTATTAATATCACAGTAATGCTCTTTACACAGTAATGTCCCATCAGATCAGCTGACCAAATAATTAACAGATTTTGACTGAAGGGCTGTTGCCTCTCCTCTCCTCTTCTCCTCCAGGATGTGTTTAAGCAATTAGAGCAACATCACTCATGAAGAATCTCCAGTTCAGATTAAATCATCATAACTCTTAAGTCAAATGAGTGTTTTCATGGCTCTGCGCTGGCGATAGCTGTGACCAGAGGCATTATATTTTTGGGTTCTCCATCCGTCTGTCCCATCATCATGACCCCAAAATCTCAAGCACACTTTAAGGGAATTTCTTTAAATTTAGTACAAACATCCACTTGGACTCAAGGATGAAGTGACTAGAATTCAGTGGTCAAAGGTCAAGGTCACTGTGACCTCACAAAATATGTTTTTGGCCATAACTCAATAATTCATGTTAGTTCATGTGTTAATTAGTGTGGACCACTGCTGAATTTTGTTTGTGCTAAACAGAAAATTCAAAGTAAGAACAAACTGGTGAATGCCACAAATTCGCTTAAATCACTCCTACATGTCGTTGTCTTTCTGCAGTGTGGAAAAAAAGATGATCCATGACATCATGGGAAAATCCCAGGTGGAGTCTGGAGGCTTTGTTTACTACAACCTGACAGATCTTTCTCTGAATGTGTTCAACATCAGTGAGGCTGACCTCAACTCCACCAACCCCAGGATCCAGATAAAAGCTCCACAGGTACGCAAGCTATGATTGAGATGGTGCTAATGAATGTAGAAGCAACAACGATGATAACGGTGACATGATGGTGAACTTTTCAGTGTCGTTACATTTGGCTGACATGACATTAGGCAGTGCTAAGTTAAAACAAACCTCGTTGACCAATGTTAACATTAACATTTATGATGTCTTTTTTACATTCTGATTGAAAACCACACATTGCCCAGCTTTATATCATCTTCTTATATCAACTGTTAGCTGCTGCCTGAAAACATGTCATACATCCCTGATGTCTGGCTGCCTGCATATGCCCTGCGCAACATCCCAAAGGAAGACAGGATCATTGGTTTGGTCAGCTACATGCAGCACAGCCAGTTCCAAGTATTTCCTTTATCCTATTTACCCATATTTTTCAGTTCAAAATTCAGTCAAGGTTATGAATCTTGACAGACTGTTTGGTCATCATGGGTGTAACATTTATGTACTGTATGTATTTATGTGTTTCTTTTCTTGATTATACTAAAACTGTCTCTCAGTTTAGACAGGAAGAAATCTCATCGATGGTTCTCAGGATAGAGCTACTCGACAAACAACAACTTCATAATCTGACGACACCAATCAAAATTACTTTTGGAATTCTTCCACTTAAAGATATGAATGTAAGTCTGATTAAGCATGTATGTATTAATGTTTTTAACACTGATCTGTTTGATTTAGCAAATTTGGGCCACGTCAAATAGATTAACTGTTGGCATTGAGCATTTCTGCAAACCATGGATACGTTACATTTGCACATAATTATGTAGTGGACATATTAAAACTTTGCATTTTCAAAAATACCTTGGCTAGCCTGTAGTTAGCTTTCAGCACAAAAACCATTTGGTTATGTTTAGAAAAAGAGTATGGTTTCGCCCAAGATACCCCGTTTCAGGGGCACAATCCAAGCCGGAAAAGCAGCAATGTTATGCTAAAAAACAACTGTTTTCCTGCCTAAAAAGCTGCAGGGAACACATCGGTGACTACCGAAATCACAACTCTTTTTTTTTTTTTCTTTTTGGCTGGTCTTGAACAGTGCTCTGCAATGGTCTACAGCTCAACAGGCATCTCAACAACACATTCTCTCTGACTTCTTAGCATAAGCATAGGTTAAAAAAAAACTTTATTTAGGTTTATTTTCTTACGTTTAGGCAACAAATGTCTGTGGTTAGGTTTAAAAAAAAACCTCATGGTTTGGCTTTAAATCAGTATGATTGTTACTAACGTACATACATCACATGACAAATGTCACTAGCATACTACATTGTTATTACAACACAGTGACATTTGGTTTCACACGGGAAACAAACAGCTGGCTACCAGGTGAAAGTCCAGAGTTTGTTTGGCTCATCCACCTATCTTTTCACCTGTCCTAGGCAGACTTTATCACTCTTTATATTACAGTAGTTGCCCAGAATGTCAACAAATGCCACTGCCAGGGTCGTTTCATACTGCCACTTAAGTGTGCCTCTGTGTCAATGTATGATGCCAATGGGCCACTGACCAAGTGTCGGTACTGGCCACATGGCAGGCAGAGTAAAATCTGGACATTGTTTTTATCTTTGTATTTCAATAACTTGGTTTAAACGTAGTTGCACCTCAGTGTGTCTCACTGTACAATTTTGTTCCTGCAGCCAAGCACTCCATCAGTGCATCTGTGCCTCCTTAGTAAGGATACATTGTAATTTTTTGGTGCATAATCACACAAACTGTTTTGATTCATCACAAGGTTGTCAGAATACCACAGCACTGAACATGTTAGCTTTAAAGTTGAATTGAAATAATTGATTTCACTTGATTTTATCACATTGTTGTGTTAAATGTTCTTTTAATCTGTTGGGTAAGCTATCTGACTGCATGGCATGTACCACTGTTAACTATATTTTTGCATTTTTTTTTTTTTTTCAGAATGATTCGTGGTTACAGTGTCACTATTTTGATGAAAATGGTGGGTTGTATATTTTTATTTTTTTTTTTAAGATTATTTGTGTTGATCTTGCTATCTAGAAAACCGACATAATAAGACCTTATCAAGCTAACTAAGTTATAATGTTCATGTTCCCAGAGTGGCTCTGGAAAACAGATGGATGTGAGACCAGTGGTGGCCAGGCTGAGATCATTTGCAGCTGTGACCATGCAACGCCATTTGCTGTCCTACTGGTAAGAAGACAAATTTGCTGTGACTGACTCGCTCCTGATGATGTAGCCTTTATTGATTTATTACCTTTTATACAGGAAATAAAAAAATCAACAGATGACAGTCATCTTTGATCATCTTTATTTATTTAGTAGTATGAGAAATTTATTTAGTAGCATGAGAAATCCCACTCTGACTCATTCCAAGATGTTGGTGAAAGTTAAGCTGTAGATTGCTCTTAGTTTCCACAGTTCCATATTTTTTGCAGATGAGAGAGCCAATTGCAGAAATCCACTGGAAAATCCTGTCATACATCAGTTACATAGGCTGTGGCCTGTCTGCATTCTTCACTGCTTCGTCCCTGGTGATGTATGTCTTCAGTCGGTAGGTATACAGATATTCCAGGCATTCTATACAGCTACCTGTCAAACAGCTTCTTCATCCTACCAGCCACTTTTGTAATGTTGCCACTGTGACCAGCTGGTTCATTATCATATGTGCACGAGGGTAGCACTCAGAAATACACAATGTTTTGCCAGACAAATGATCAAATAAACTTATTGAATGATACATTTCTGAGTGTGATCCACTTTTCTTCATATGGTTATCCTACCAGCCAGACATCAGTCTTGGAGGAACAATCATACTGGGCTACCACGACTGAAAATTCTTAGTGTGTCTGTACACACAGAGGCAGAAACACAAGAAAACTAGACATATTGTGAGGGCCATTTCAGGGCGAGACCGCTTGAGTGACAGGCTGACTGTTGCCACAGTCTATGGGTCAGATCAATCCCTTGCTCCCCACGGCTCCATCCTCTTGCTCACTTCTGGCTCCAAAAATTCAAGATGGCAACAGCTGGAATGCCAAACTGGAGGCTTCAAAACAGGAGTCCACAAACCAATAGGCGACGTCATGGTAGCTACATCCACTATTTCATACAGTCTATGGCACTTAGTCATTTTGATGGATACTTTAAGGTATCGAATAGGGGTGTAACAATTCATCGATCTGGATCAATATGTTGTTTCAGTGATCAGTGGTCCAATATTATTGTTGCAAAGTGAAAACGTATATATCAGATATATACATACATATCATCATCTTGAAAATACCTTATCTTGAAATTCCCATGACATCAAAGTGTCATCCAAGTGCACCTCCTTCCTAAACATTCAAACAGTGCTACCAGTCTAGCTCCAGCAGCCAAGAAGAAAGGCAATGAGGATATTTACTGATACGGTCTCATATCAGTTTCAGGCCCCTGAATTGAATCAAATTGAAAGGCTATCGTGGCAGACTTTGTGATATCAGCAAACATCATATTGTCCAAAGAATTGATGTAAGGTCATTTTTCAGGCCCCTGAATTGAATCAAATTGAAAGTGTACCATTTTGACTTTAAGATATCAGCACACATCATATTGTTCAAAGAATCGATATAATGTCGCATCAAAATGAAACTTGTGATTTGAATCACTGATACCCAGCCCTAATATATATGTACAGTTTATTTTTCCAAATTTAAAGGCAATGAACATGTACATTCTCAATCACAATCTTACCATGAGCATCCTACATGATCACAATATTGTTTTTTTGCAATAAAATGCAATAAAGCTGTTACATTTAATGAGGATTTTTGTACTTGGTGTTGTTTTTTTTTTTTTATCATAATGTTGCGGTCAAGAAATGGCTCCAAATCCTGTCTGATTATCAAAAAGCACCAATTTTGCTTTAAACTTGTTGTATGTCCTCCTTCTGTCTCTCCCTCAGAAAGCACAAACTGGATTACTCCATCTCTATCCACGTATCTCTGAGTGGGGCCTTGTTTCTACTCAACTTAACCTTCCTGCTGACCGAATGGGGGGCCACAGTGAAGCCGGACTGGGTGTGCGTGTTTGTCGCGGCTTTCATGCATTACTCTTTGCTCTGCTGTTTCACCTGGATGGCCATAGAGGCACTTCACCTCTATCTATTGCTGATAAAGGTGTTTAACACCTACTTCAAACACTACCTGGTCAAACTGTCTCTTGCTGGATGGGGTGAGTGAAGCAAGCGCACCTACTGTGTTGAGTACCTGCTAATGTGTTGTAGTGTAAGATAACTATCATGATAACTCCAGTTTTACTTATTACTGACCTTTGCTGCAAAAAACAAAACAAAACAAAAAAAGAAATCATGATTGGCAACAACATTTTTGGATGAATGTTTTCCAACATCAAACTACATTTCAGCATCATTGGAAACATGTTGACATGATGCCATATTGTGTATGCTTCATATATGAAAATTCCATCAGGAGCAGGTTGTCACTTTAATGACCTAGTGTTGTTAAACTGTGTGTGTGTGTGCGTGTGTGTGTGTGTGTGTGTGTGTGTGTGTGTGTGTGTGTGTGTGTGTGTGTGTTTGTGTGTGATTCTCAGGGATCCCTGGTGTAATTGTAGCAGTCTCTTTGGGAGTGAAGGACTTCAAACAGTTTTACGGAGTTACACAAATGACCATGGCTGATACTAACCAAACTAGCGCCATGTAAGTAAACTAGCTGCTTTTAGCATGACAACAGGAATCAACAATTTTAACAACATGAACCCTTCAAAAAACACACACAATCACAGAGCATGGTAAAATATTATTTTTACACTTTATGTATGATCATACAATGTTTGTGCCCTTGTGTTTTTGGGTTGTGGCCTTTTTCACACAGGTTTTTGTGTGATTTTTGCGGTAAAAGGCCTTCAGATTATAATCTTTGTTAATTTGGTGCCACCCATGCTTACTAATTCTAACATCAAGTGTGGTTTACAGTGTTAAAAAACATTAGCGTGTGCAAAGACACTCTGAATATGGCAAGGGAATGGCAGACTCCACCACTATCAATGAAATAACAGCAACCACAAATTGTATCAAAAACTGCGTTTCATTTCATGAAGAAAAAAAATATAGATTGTAACTTCATTTGTAGCTTCATTTAAGATGTAATAATAATAACAATACCAATAATATTAATAATAATAAGAAGAATTATCATTATTATTGTTGTTGTTGTTGTTGCTATTTCATTATTATTATCATCATTATTATTATTAATATTATTTTATTATCATCATCATCATATTTACTGTACTGTATGTCTTCTGCATGATCTGTTGTGAAACTATTCTTACAGTCCATTGGTTTACCTACAGCTGCTGGATCACTGATGACTCCTACTTCTACTCCCTGAACCTGGTGTATTTCACCCTTATATTCATCTTCAACTCTGGCATATTGATAACAGTGGCCTCCAACATCTGCAAGATGAAACGCGTGTTCAGGAACAACTCCAAGCTTGGAGCACAGGCTGATGGAGAGACATGGAAAGAGTCTGCAAGGTTCAGTGAGTCCTGCAGGAGTGGCCTCACTGTGATGGGTCTTACCTGCCTGATGGGGACCACCTGGGGTCTGGCTTTCCTGGGCTCAGGATATGTCAACTACCCCATCCTCTACCTCTTCTGCATCCTCAACTCCATACAAGGTCTGCTGTCACTTCTGAGTTTGTCTCTGTTAAAATGTTTGTAACTTGTCTATATGTTGACAGGTTTGTCTTTATCGAAGGTTCCCTAATAATCAATGTGTCTCTTTGTCAAGGTTTCTTTATTTTCCTGTGGATCTGCCTGTCGGCCAAGAAGCAGAGGAGGAGAGACATGGAGGACAGACTGACTTCTACTCCTATGAAGTCTTCAGGAGTCAAATTTGATTAGACCCCCTTTACTGCCATTAGTGCAGATGATAAACCCCTGATGTACTCACTGATAGCTAAGCTGTGCTGGTAATCCCCTTCATGTAACCACAGAAACTCCCACATGTAACCCTGCTTGAAAATTCCTTAAACTGTAAAACACTTTTATCTGTAACTCTATTATTATCCTCACGTAAGTGTACATTTATTTTTTAGGCTTAAGTGTCATTTAAGTAAAGCTCTTTCCTTCAATAACTTACCATAAAATTCTGTACTTGTGTTTTTGAATAAAGTCTAATATACCAGAATAGAACAATGGTCACTTGTTGCTATTTGCAAATGGTTTACAATTTTTTTTTAATCATATGCATAGCTTTGAATTATTTAGATCATATATTAAAGAGACAGTTCAGATTTGTTGAAGTGGAGTTGTATGGGGTACTATCTATAGACAGTGTCTTAAATACAGTTGGTATGCCCTCAGTTTGGAGAAGTAGGCAGGAGTCTGACATGGAAGTTAAGCAATCTACTGCTGTGGAGAGGTCAGCAACAAAACGTATTTTAGCCACCAAAAAAAGTCCCACCTAAAAATTGAATATCAGTTTCTGATCCCCGGTGTAATTGTAGCAGTCTCTTTGGGAGTGAAGGACTTCAAACAGTTTTACAGAGTTACAGAAATTACCATGGCTGATACTAAATGACTATCAGTTTCTGTGTATGCTATATTTAGAATATTTTCACAGCTTTACCTTGCTGTCAGACAGTGATTTCCGATGGGAAAATTAAGCTGTTATATCGCTCTCTTCAAAGCCAGACTTCATTGAGAAAAACTGTGATTTAATGGTACATGAACACAGGATTGGCTGGTCCAACACCACCTCCAACAGTTATTTTGTTTGTATTTCTGTATGACTTTGGCATTAGAAGTTTTAGTTTGGATTCACTAAAGTCACACACGATGAGAGCAGAAATGAGTAACTGAACTGTTCAAGCTGTCCCCCATTGAAACAGGCTTTCTGGTGGAAAGGTTAAGTGATGAAAATATTCTTAATATGGCATACACTTAAACAGATATTGATTTTTTTAGGTGGCTAAAATATGTTTTGTTGCTGACCCCCTCCACAGCAGTACATTGTTTAGCTTCCATGTCAGACTCCAGTGTGCCAACAGACATTTACTGTATGTAATACATTGATTATGGAAAAATACCCCTTACAACCCCACTTCAAAAAATCAGAACTATCCCTTAAAGAATATATAAATAAGGGTGGTGTGTATGTGTGCTGTCAACTTTGGAAAACATTACGCAGTTGCAGTGTTAGTTTTGCTTCCCCAGAAGGCTGTAAGTGTCAGTACTTGTTTACCACTGTGACTGGACAATGTCATTACATTTAGTAACATTTAGAAACTTCCTCTTTTCTCAAGGTGCTTCTCTCTAATCTTGGAGATTTAGCCATGTTGAAATACTGACATCATTTGTTTCTGTGAACAGCCACATTGTAAGAGGTGATTTTATTTTTTATCCCTCAGTAATAATTCATTACTATAAATAAAAAATGTGACCGTTTACTCTCTCATAAGCAGATCAATTAGATTTTCTGTCAAAATGAACATCAGAAACTTAAAAGAGTTGGGGTATAATATTTCTCTTGAAAACACGTCAGACATGAATCACTTAGTCTGTATGAGTTCACCACCCCCACTCAACCACCACCATGTGATATATGTAGATGTGAAACTTGCTGCTCAATCAGCAGGCGAACCTCGCACAAGCAGAACAACACCGTGTATGACACAGTCACACCATATGTGTGTTGAAGAAAAATTCAGACATGATGTGGATTACTCTTTTTCTGGTGACACTTGTGTGTTTTTCTACAACCCAAGCTGATGGTGAGTTTTTCACTTTTTATTGTGTTTTTTATGGTTGTGTGCTTATAAGGCAAATATGGTTTTAACTGTTCATATATTAAGGTCATAGAGTTATAACAGAAGAGAAAAATGAAGTCACTCATGATCCTGTGCCGCCTAGTCCTATAACTCAGCCTGTTGTGCGATACAAAAACCCACAGTTTCCCAAAGTAAATGGTGATCAAATCTGACCATATGTCACATACAAGTTTAATCCTATTCAACTGTCTGTTTTACCTCCATATTTTGTACTATGTTTGACTTTCTTTCTTTGTCACTCCGACAGACGACTGTGAAAAGATCCCAAGCGAGTGTGCCGATGCTGTCTTCTGGATCGGGTAACTCATAATGTTTTAATAAATGCTAGGATAGCTTTGACATGATTGTGACACCTTGGCACAAAATACGCACATAGAAAAATGACTGAGCAAATTAATTATTATAACTTACCATGTTGTTGTTGGAGGAAATATTTCTCATCATCAGCCTTTTAGGAACTAAATGCACATGACTGTGCATTTTTCTGGTAACACCACAATGTTTTGAAATAGCTTTATCAGCCAAAGAGGTGTTCAACTTCTTTAACCTAAAAAGACAACTTATATGTGGTGTTTGTTCACCTCGAATCAATACCTATTAATGTTTACGTAAGTGTTTGTATTGCTGAAATGCTGAAATATGTGTTGGTAGGTGTTATGAGGACAAAATTGGGAGGTGTACAAAAAAAGGACGTGTAATTGGTGGAATCTTCCAACTTCTGAATGCAAACTCGTCTCTAGAGGTGAGAACAAAAATTTTGGATAACTGACTTCCGGCTCTTGTCTCATCTGACTCTCAAACAATCTGAAGTTTTGTATGAAATGCATCAACAAATGAGCAAAACTGAAGAAAAATAGCTGGAGTTGTTTACTCATCATACATGTAGGGTTCAGGATGTTACAGTTTCCACCGCATTGTCTTTGCTCGGAACATGTATACCAACCAGAGCAGTTAAAATCATCAAGTTCATCTCCATAAATAAATAATATCCATCTTTTTTTCCATGTTTTGTGTATACTGTGTGTTCTGTGTTTTGTAGGCTGAAGTGAGTGCCACTCCTAATCACACAGTTAACATCCCATCCTCAGCTCTCAGGAGAAGCAGAGGAGCTGAGTCTCAGAAGGAGGAGGTACGGCTGTTGGTCTCTGTGGTCAACAGTACTTACTTCAAGGTTAGTAGTTGCTCTGAAGGTACAAAGTTTGAGCCACAGGAGACCTCTTAGGTGAAACAAGTCCATCCCTCATTGATTACCCTTATTTATCAAACACTAGTCAGAATAGAGGTGTACATATAGAGAAGTAGGCGAATTAAGGAAGTTGTTTAGCTTTGGGAAATCTGATTGTGAAAAAGCAGGATTAATACAGAGGAAGACCTTCATATTGTTGTGCACTGACACTGGCCTCTACTTTAAGTTAGCTCCCTCTGTATAATTACACAAGAGCCTTCCCCTCGTGACGATTTGCACTGATTTCCACACACTCACAGTAGCCATTGTGTATATCAAAATGGAGGAAAGTTTGATCAAGAAAGCTGATATACCTTTAATTCACAGTCCAGTATTAATGTCATGTGTTGCAGCAGAGTTCCAGTCCGAGAAGAGGACGCGGGAGACATCTCATACCAGTCCAGCCTGTCCACATAAAAGGCACTGTTATGGGGGGGTTAGTCCTGGTAGTGAAGGCAGGGAAGCATCATGTCCAAAACCTCATAGAACCCATCAAATTAACATTCAAACGAAACAAAGAGGTAAAGTGACTAAACCAGCTGTTACAATGTTATATTTGGCACATGTATCAATCTGCTGTCCTCTTATACTTTGAATATTTTTCAGGAGGTGAATGGGACGTGTGTGTTTTGGCAGAAGTCAGAGCTTGACAATAGAACAGGTAGGCTACACATGCCAGTCTATGGTCTTTTTGCTCTTAAATAAAAAGTCTGACTTATACATTATACTGTATGTGTGTTTTTAGGTTATTGGAGCACAGTTGGATGTGAGACCAGTGACACAGGAACTGAATTTATTTGCAGCTGCAACCACCTGAGCTTCTTTGCTGTGCTTGTGGTAAAATGAACATTTCTCTCGTCAGTCACACACAAACTAATGTACAATTATTTGGCCTGAAGGAATGTTTTCAAAACTCTTAAATGTAAATGAGTCATGAATGTAGAGCAAACAGGCTGTCAATTTAGATACCACGCAGATTTTGTCTAACTAGCTGAACAACTATGGGACTCTCTAAACTTGGTGTTTCACCTAGGGGCGGTGCCTTATGTCCTGTGTCACAGAAAGTGTTGCGTGTTCCCGTCTTGTGTTGGTTAAGCCAGAAAAACCATGACCTAAAATGTTATTACCTGCGTAGCACCACATTATGAGTCATGTGTATAAGTAGTCTCTAGTAGTCTATTTATTTCCTTAGTGATCATTGATATACAAAGATACTCCAAGATTTTTGCTCGTACTGCTCCACAACTAATCTGTATTATTCAGTCTAGTTTGCCTAATTTCCCAAGTTTTAGAAATAAAACTAGCCCATGCTTTGCCACATAGTCCTACTTCACATTTTCATTCATTTTCCGTCAATGCTTATCCTCTTGAGGGTCGCAGGGGGGCTGGAGCCTATCCCAGCTGACACTGGGGGAGAGGCGGGATACACCCTGGACAGGTCGCCAGACTATCACAGGGCTAACACATAAGCCTCTTTTACACAGGAATTGCGCAAATTTGCAAGAAAGCCCAATCCCTCTTCTTTTCCGCATTGGCAGTATAAAAACAAAATCGGGGAGGGCGGCAAATTGCCACCTGCCTTCTTGTGTTTATACAGAATGCGCCTTTTTCGAGGCAATGGGGGGCGTGAGCTAGTAACAGAACGTGCAGCTCAGCGTGTGGCGTAAACAGTGACGTACCGAGGAAAGCCGCGGCTGGTCAGTCCTTCAGCGATTCTCTCGTACATCGGCCCGTCCTTCACGTTCCCGTCATCCGACGGTTAATGGCCTCCTCGTTAGCGAGGGCAAGGAGGGCACGCAATTCTTTATCTCTCCAGTTGCTCATCTTCTGGTTTGTGTCTCCTTAGTGCTGCTAGATACTCATTCCTGCTATCAGCTGTTTCCTGGTTTGAAGTCCACGCCAGTGGGTCGAACGTGCAACGTCATCAACAACCCCTCCCGAGGCGGAAAGCCGCCTCGCTCTGTTTATACTAAAACCGTTCCGCCGATATGACTACCCTACGAGGCGGAAAATTGGGCGCCTCAGATCAACTAACCAAGCCGGCTCTGTGTGTGTAAACGCTCGCAGCTGGCCAGCAAATCGGCCGAACATTCGCGGAAAATCTGGCAGTGTAAAAGGGGCTATAGAGACAGACAACCATTCACGCTCACAGTCACACCTACGGACAATTTAGAGTTACCAATTAACCTGCATGTCTTTGGACTGTGGGAGGCAGCTGGAGAACCCGGAGAAAACTGACACAGGGAGAACATGCAAACTCTGCACAGAAGGACTCCTGCACCCTGGGTTCAAACCAGGAACCCTTTTGCTGTGAGGCAACAGTGCTAACCAATATACCACCTCGTATTTTCATCAAACCAAAATAATTCCAAATTTTTATGCCTCCACACCAGCAATAGCCCTGGCCGAAGCCATTATGTTTTCAAGTTGTCTGTCCATCCGTCCGTCCTTATGTCTGACACACGTACATCTATATGTCTATCCCATCCTTGTCAGGACAATATCCCAAGGGAATTTCTTCAAATTTGGCACAAACATTCACTTGGACTCAACGATAAACTGATTAGATTTTGGCAGTCATAGGGCAAAGGTCAAGTCTATGTCACCTTATCTGTCTCATTCTTGTTAACATGATGTCTTAAGAACACCATGAGAAAAAATCTTTATATCTAGCAAAAATGTTCACTTGGACTCAGCAATGAACTGGTTGGATAGCGTTGGTCAAATGTCAAGGTCATTATGACCTTGCAACTGTCTTATTCTCATTAACATGATATCTCAGGATCAACTTAAGGGAATTTCTTTAAATTTACACAAATGTCCACTTGGACTAAAGAATAAACTGCTTGGAATTTTGTGATCAAAGGTCAAGGTCAATGTGACCTCCCAAAGCATATTTTGGCTATAATTCAAGAATTCATATGCTAATTATGACAAAACGTCAGACAAATGTCTGGCAGGATAAAATTCTGACATGAAGACTATTATTTCCAAAAGGTCAAAGGTCAACTTCTCTGTGACATCATAATTTTTTTGCAATAAACACTTTTCTGGGAATTATTCAATGTCATATCTCAGATACAGAAGGGGAGACATTTGGTCAGATAGTGAATTGGTGACACTAAACTTGGGTGCCCACCTTGAAGCTGTGCTGATAGTATAAATCTTCTGTGCTTTCAGGGGGACAATGGGTGTGAAGCATTCATGTTTTCACAGACATGGTGTACGGAGGAATACAATCTAGTTTGTTTTGCATTCTTGCAAAGGTGCATGCAGATTATCATATAAAATTCAAATGTGCACACAAAGCACAAGCTGAGACCATAGGCTACAACTGAGAGGGTCATGGAGCTCACCGAAACGTGCAGTGTTGTTTCCTGCAAAATGCCAATCCAGGTGAAATTCCAAGTTTTTAGGGAGTCCTGAATGATTACAGGCTGTCACTTGAGGCACAAAATTGTCAGTCAGGGTCCCATGTAGTGCAAATTTTTACCAAAATTTGCACAAGAAAATGTAAATTACTAGCCACTAATTCAGCCAACCATAGAAACGCAATTATGCACATTTGGAAATTGCGCTTTAATTCCACCTAAATTTTTATTACATCTTCATCTGTTCTAGAACCCTGAATTATCCGTGGGTGAAAGTGACGCTGTGAACCTCAGCTACATCACCTACACTGGATCAGCACTCTCCATCTTCTGCACTGTTATCAGCTTGATCATCTACATATGTCTACAGTGAGTTTTCAGTTTGACTTAAAATCATTATTTCCATAAGACTTGAGGAAATTATATTAAAATATATTAGGTTATCCTTTAACAGAGATGCTGTTGTTGATGTACATTGACCAATTTCCTCATACTGCTTCACTGTTTCACTGTTTGGGTGAGGGGTTGATCTAGATTTCTGACAGGATGTGGACATGAACAGGAAATTCAGTCATAAACGTATATTTGAAACTCAGCTTAATACATAGGCTACATGTTCTTTTGTAAGCTGTAGAGCCCAGAAGTAGAATGTTCCAGTCGTCTTTACACAGTGGTGCTTTATAATCAACAGCAAGCTTATCTGCACTGCCAGAGTAGCCAACCTCTATGTTAGAGTTCTGACAGACTGTCATAACTAAAAATGAAACACCACCTCACTAGTGGTTTCTGATGTCATGCTGAAAGTAGCAGTATACAATAACATACAAAGGCGACTAAGGGCATTATTATGCTTTACCCAGAGTGCTTGTGGGATGGTTGAACAGCATCTGAAACCCTCTCCCCCCACACCTTCCTCACGTCAGAAGTGGATGATTTGCATTTGACAATTTCTGCAACTTTCCAAAAACTGACAGTCTAACAAGTCTGCCTCTCTTTCAAGATCTCTTTATCTACTGACACAACTACTAGTGTCACTTTTTGTTTGTACAAAAACCTGACTGTAACACTATGAATGTTTCCAGTAAAGACAGAAGTCACGCAAACTAGTCTCAAGTCAGTGTGGCACTGTAACCAGACAGTCTGCACAGAGAGAAAAAAAAGTTTTAAATCAACAGCTAAGGTAATATCTTAACTGTCTGGGTGAGATAAGTGGGAGGAACTGCCACGTTCAGTGCCATAAAGGTGGAAACACTGCGAAAAGTCCCAAAAAACAATGGGTGTTGCTGTTTGTTGGTCTCCAACAAGAGACTGCAGCACCTGGGTGTCACACCATCCACCAGCATATACTAGATCACTGTAGAAATGTTGATATGATATCAAACGTACAAATGTAAATATACAAAGCCCACATTCTCTTCTGGTGAATGGGCTGACTGTATCTCCTAAAAAGACAACACAAAAATGCTCATATATACTGTATACTGTTTCCCCTTCAGACGGCGACGTCCAGAGAAGGCCATTGGTGTGCATTTGCAACTGACGGTAGCGCTGCTGTGCCTCCATATCATCTTCCTGCTGTCCAACATCTGGGTGTGGCAGCTGAATGAGAATGCGGAGGGCTGGGTTTGCGGGGGTTTGGGTCTCCTTTTACACTGGTCCCTGCTGGCCACCTTCAGCTGGGCGGCTCTGGAGGGATTTCACCTCTACCTTCTCCTAGTCCAAGTCTTTAACATCTATGTCAGGAGATACCTGCTCAAACTCAGCCTGGTGGGATGGGGTGAGTGGAGCCTGCTTGTGACAGTGTTTCTGTCAAATATTTAAGGTGTATGAATCCACACCTCTTTAATTATGCTACCAATGAGTCAGAAAATTAGCCAAACCAAAATTTCCTATGCTTTGAATTCAAAATGTGCGTATTACAATGTGAAAACATCACCATGTATACTGACAAAGAATTTTAAGCATTTACATTGATGTTCTCACATTTAAATTTCTTTTTAATTGAAAAAAATCTGTTGTAACTAGTATCATTAATTTTGAGCTGTTTACAATTTCATCAAGTCACAAGGACCTGTATGAGTTTTTATTTTTCACCACTAGGGGTACAATAGAACAATGTACAGTCAGTTTTTGTATCTCATGTTGTAGCATCAGGCTCTCAGGAACTCTGCTCAGCATTGCAGCCAGTTTTCCCAGTGGCCATCTGCAGTTTTCCAGCAAAAAAAAAATCCCCTGAAGCCAAAAAAGCATTACGACACCATTATAATAGAGATGTCTGTGAAACTGTTGGCAGGACACTGCGAACAAGGACAATTATGAATTCTTTCTACCATGAATTTTTGATCCATGGAAATTAAATATTTTTACAACTTGAGCCTTGCAGGCGGATCCTGCGGGAGAAACACTACTGGACATATTCAGTGACCCACATACCGCGGAAGTTCAGTTTTAGGCGTATGAGCGAGGCAAGAAGAGTCATTGTCAAATCACAAGGCCTTTTTACACAGACATGGCACTTTAGGGCCACTACAAAGTTTCGTCTTTATGCTGCCTTGCATTTTCACATCGAACCAAAGGACGGCAGCATCATGCTGCTCCAGTGTGTGATTTTTTTGCAGTAGCAAAAGAGACGTGACAGGTGTGATGTGTCACAGTACAACATCAGCCTCTAGTGTGACATACAACATACATGTTGGCAGCGCTTTATTAACAATAACAGTAGCTAATATCGCAATAACAATCATTTACTGTCCCTGTTACATGGCGGCTGATCTCATCCTCTAGGGTAAGGAGCTGCCAGACCTCCTGGACCTCATTGTTTTTTCCAATTTGCAGACATTTATAGTTGCTGTTCTTCTTCTTTGAGTTTGCTGCTGACTGCTACAAGCTGCTTTTTAAAGCTCTCAGCAGTGGGTCACACACTTAACACATTATCAAAACATCACACCTGTCCTATCTGGTGTCCTGTCCTGCCGGCTTCAGTGATCACACCATTTATGAAGAATGGCAAGATGAAATAATGGCAAATTATATTTGCCTTGAACAGCCAGTGTAAAAGGGCACAAACGTCACAGGGGTTGGTATATTTTGCATTAATGATTGCACTTGCAACATCCTGGAAGGGCTGAACAATGAAGCTCTGTCACACAGAGGAATAAACTTAATAGGGCTTTGGTTACACGGTCGATAATTGGTAGTAAGATCAATTCATTGTAAGTTAAGGTCTTAATGGGATTTTTTTAACAACAAAACAAATATAGAATATCATCAGACTTGCCTTTTCCACTCACTTCTGCAAAGAGGGAGTCAATTCTCACGCAAGCACATTGAATCATAGTCAGGGCTTGTGAAATTAACTTCTGTATTGGTCTTGTGTTCATGCAGGTCTTCCAACACTGATTGTAGTGGTTTGCGGGATTTCAGGTGTTTACGGCAAATTCACTCCGGAGTCAGACGATGCCAGCATCAGCAACTCAACAATGCAGTTGTAAGAATTGTTAGGATTGTAACTATTCAACCACGCAGGAGGTTTGAATTCTTTATTGCATTCTGCTGACTTTACTTTTTCAATCTGCAGATGCTGGATGAGCAGACACAGGCTTTTAGTCAGCTACGTCACCACTGTTGCCTTCCCATGCCTTGTGATACTGGGTAATTCCTGCATGCTGGGGCTGGTGGTGTTTAAGCTCTGGGGGCTAAGAGCAGGTAGTCTAGGCACTGGAAGCAGTAGTGGCTGGAGGAAGACGAACAGAGAGAAAAGGATCAATTTATGGAAGGACTGTGCCACAGTGCTCGGCCTCAGCTGCGTGCTGGGCTTACCATGGGGGTTAGCAACCATCAGCTACATCTCCATCCCTGGAATCTACATATTCACTATATTAATCTCCCTGCAGGGTCAGTATGTGCATGGTCTTCATATACAGGATCTACTGTGCCTTTATGATTCGCTGGAAGAATTCACACCCTCTCTTTTTCCTTCTTAGGTGTTTATATGTTCCTGTGGTCCGTGGCTTTGACCCGCAAGTCTCGATCTGACTATAACTCCTCAACCAAAGACCCTTCCTCTCAGAAAGTGATGACCACCAGTTTCAATAACTGATGTCCACACCTGACACACATGTATTATCCATTGCCTATATTAGGTGTTAACATGCCTCTGGACTGCAGTCAGTTGAATGATAACTAACAATAATGCATCAAGAACAGTAACCCCTTCTAATTATTTATTGTTTTTATGATTCTTATGGTTACAATAGGTTGTCACCGGTGAATCACTGAATGAAAAAATCTCTGTGTCTTTTCTGTGAGCATTATAATACATGTCATGATCAGGAGGACAACTTTGTTAAAGCAGCGCCTACACTTAAAGACACCGTGGATCCTGCAGACTTTATTTGCTCCTAATTTGCCTCCACAGATTAACACATATATGTTACATTTGATACAGAAACTGTGCCTTAAGTCCAACACACAACATTTTACAAAACAGTCTAATAAAAAGGACATAGTATGACGGAGAACAAGTTCATCTTTGTCCAGTATGGCAGTGTATTGTGTCTGACTTCCTGACGCTACATTTTGTATCGGATAAGGCAACAGTATAATGTAAATCCTACACAGTGAAATGTACACACTAAAAGCTTTTAATATCCTTCATCAAACTTGTAACTTAGAATATTACAATTTATTATAATGGCCCTGTCATACCAGACACTGCTAACCGGAACAAGCTAACGCCAGTCTGTAGGAATAGCTCTCCAAGCTTTGTCTTTTTTCTGCATAATGTGCCGTGTACTCCATACCGGAAATTTGTACTCAGGATCATTTCATTTAGACACTGCAGGGGGGGAAAAGGCTTGTTTGCTTGGTTGCTAAGAATATGCAACCCACCCACAACCCAGAAGAAACAATGTTGGCATTGTACGTTTCTGCAAACCACAGATAGGTTACATCTGTAAATTATTTTGAGATGGATATGTTGAAACCTAACGTTTCTCAACAACACTGTGGTGAGGTTTGGTTTAGGCACAAAAACCACTTGGCTATGGTTAGGAAAAGAGCATGTTTTGGCTTAAAACACCCACGTTAGCTAACCCTAACCTGCTGGAAAAGCAGGAAACGCCACTGGGAGATCCTGCAATGTGCCACTAAAAACACCCAGGTTTGGTTAAAAAGACACCAAGGCTTTGGTGCCACAAGCACCATTGGAAAACATTGCATTTTGTTAGTAAAAGCTCCCAGGTTTAGCGGCACAAACACCCGTAGAAATGTTGCAAAGGTGTCACACCATCCCCTCCACCTCCTGATGATAAAATCAGCTCATATAGCCTACTAAGTTACTTTAGAAACTGTGTATGTATGCTATGTATGAAATATACAAATGTTTACATATCCTTGGTTTGCGGAAACGTAAGATGTGAACAGTTTTTTTCTGGTGATTGCGCTCGCATAACATCATAGTTTATTCAAAAGACCTTCTACTACTGCTCAGAGGATGCACAATAAAAGAAAAAAAGCCTTATTTCTGTGACACAATGAGGCAGTTTGGACTCCCTGGCTCTCTGTTTCCTGAAAGGTTAGAATCACTACTGGTTAATGGTGCAGATTTACATGTCAGAGTTGACCAAAGCTGTTAACAAGACATGTCAAAGGTCATATAGTCTCTGGCTTAGGGTCCCCCTGACCCCCTGGGCCTGGGCTCACAAATCCATCCATGTTTGCAGATTTACATCTGGCAGTGACAGCATGGTTCCTTTTGTGAGTCTGAACTATTGTCTCTCTTACATTCCTGTAAGTGTACAATTATGCCTTGATTCATTTGTTCTGTTTTGATCATTTGTTTTGTGAAATATCATTGTTTATTTCATCAGTGATATGTTAGGTTATTTTTCTTTGTACATCAGCACTGTAAATGTTGCATTGTACTTCAGGGTAACAGTTAACCCTGTCCTGCTTGCACTTCCTCTAAAACCGTCAGATTCAAAAGTTTTTATTTGGTCCAGAGGTGTTAACTGGCTTTGTGGGGTTTTTAGTCTACAAAGAGAAAAACAAAAAGAAAAGATGTATACACCACTGACATAGCTTGTAGAGAGCTTGTAAATCAGCTGAACCAAGCACAGTTTATAGGTTGTATTTGCTGCTGGTGCACATACAACTTGAATTTAACAGTGGCAGATGAGCACTAACTGTTGGCTATCTAAGGTACAAGCATAGAAATTACTGTATGGTGCTCCCGTGCTAATCAACAACACTGATTACAAAACATGGGAAATAAATACCCATAAAATAAAACCATAGAAAAAAACAACAACACAATACTACATTATAAACCTGTTAAAACAATCCCAAAACTAAGATTATTTAGTTATTGTTTGATATAAGGTTCCATTACAACAAAATGTTTTTTTTTCATTTTAAACTTAAATACTGACAGTGACTGACAGGTGTTTATAGAGAGGGAGCTGTGTGGTCCTCTGTGTTTTACGGCTTATTGCTCCAGAGTTACCTGATAAAAAAGTAATTATCTTTTGTTTGTCTGGTTGGATGAAAATGGACATCAAAGTTCAGTATCTCTTTATTTTACCCCAATAAACTACAGATACAGAAAACAGCAGTGTTAGTCAGCCCTGTCTTCTGCATTTGGCCACAACTTCTCATCCACATCACACCTGAGGAAGACTGTGTCTCCATGCCAGATACATCTGTGGGTGGCTTCTTTTGCATCCAAGGGACATCTGATCATGTGGCTGGTGGTCATAAACTTTCCACCCCCACGAGGAAATTACTTTCTCTATCAGGTTGAGGAATGGAGAGTAAGGTGGAGTCAAAGTGCCACCACCCTGTAGTCACTGTAACAATGTAATGAAAAGTGATCAGCTTGCTTCTACCGTCAGCTCGCCTAGCACCACTGAGCTAACTGAACTGTCCCTTTAAACTGGTTATGTGAATACTCCCTAACAGCAAGCAGCCTATCTGTCCTTAGTGACTGGTCCTAAAGACACTGTAGCACTGCAAGTTTGCACACAATTTGTACAAAGCAAGTCAAAACCGCTGAGGCTGCTGAGCAAGACCGACCAGATGTGTGTATGCTAGTTAACTCAGACCACACTTCACACCACACTGTTCTGCTGAAACATCAAGGTAACAAACCTGAGCTTAAATGACAGTGAGTTTCTGCAGATGATTCATACATACATTCATACTATACTCAGAAAATCATTTTAAGAAGATGATTAAATGTGCAAAGCAATAACTTAATCATAGTTTTGAGATATAACTTAATGTATCTATTTATAAAAGAACATTTGACATTGATTTGTAAAATAGGCTACTAAAAGGGTGTTTTCTTTCCCTTGTTATTACTTTTTATTCCTTACACACTAATGTGTCTTTGTATTATATTTCATATCATCATTGGATTGTACATTCAATTGTCACAATTTAATTTTTTTTCATGTGTGATGCAAGAATGTTATTGGTTATAATTAAACACTTACAAGTGTAGTACTATGATGACACACTCCAGACTCCAAATAATGAGTTTATCAAATTAAGGGAACAAAATATTAATTTGAAAAATAACAAATAAATAATATTGGGCTAAATAAAAAATAAGGATCACATAGGTGACAGACTTTTGAGAATTTTGATTAAAAATAACTCAAAAGATAGAGCTGATTTAAAAATGTAGTTTCCAGATTATGAAAGCTCCCCAGTGAGTCAAAAAAAGATGTATCAGTGGTAAATAAATTGTTCTCATCACATTCAAAATAGCTATGTTTCTTTTTTCAATAGTAACTGCATATTTTAATTTGCACAGCATATATTTCGCAGTCTTTCCAAAAAAGTAGGCCTAATACAGTTTATGCAGCCATAAAACAGATGGATTATACTTTCTCGTTGCATAGTCTCGCAATATATGTTTAATGGATAAGGAAGTAATAATAATTATTATAATGATCATTTTATCATTTTATTAATAAACAGCATGAACACAATACATATGTAAACAGATAATGCCAGGGGGATCAGAGCACTAACAGAAATATAGGGCACAGAGATACAATGTTTTAGTAGCTGTCCTATATCTAGATATTTTATTTTACATATTTCAAAGCTTCCACTCCAGGTCTGCAGTGAGGTTATTATTCCTGTAGTGTAGTGTATGATTATGTCCTGAAGCTCCGCCGCTCTGTGACGCCTGTGGTACCCGGAAATAAAGGCGGAGCTCTTCAGTTTTCCTCCTCCCTCTCTGACTGCCAGACAAACCAGACAAACTCAGACAGAGAGACAACATGGATCCTAACACGACGATTCTGCGAGTCAAGAGAAAAAGGGGGACCGACCCCGCGGATGCGTTGTTGCTGGCGTGTAAACGTATCCGACCGGAGACGACCCAGAGCTCAGGCGAAACGGTCCCGGAGCCAAATGAAGCCGAGGTGGAAAACTCTGTCTTCAAACTCGTGGCGACCGTAGCGACACAGGTGAGAGGCCCGCCGCTTTAGCACGGTGTTAGCTAACCAAGCACTGCGGGGTAACGTCAGGCAGCTGGCGGTGAAAACGGCGAATAAATCTTAGCTAGAGTGTCGGTACAGACCTACCAGTGCAATAAATTTGACTGGCCGTTAGTTAGCTGGATTTAACTGCTTAAAACGATGGTCGTTGTTGAAAAACTACGCGCCTGCTGTGCTAGTTGTTGTTAGCATTATACTCAGTTTTGGCAGCGCCGTTAGCTAACATTAGCCCCACAGCAGCTCCAAATTGCACTAGCTTCTGCAATAGTTGCTCATGTTGTTGACGTTTTACGTAGCCGTGACGTGTTTGCAGGCCTCGAAAATGATGACTTCATCCAAAATCAAAGCCGCTGTAGCTTTACCATCACAATGTGTTTGAATACACAATGCCAAACATGGAAGCATCTTACTTAACGCAAGCTAATTAGCTTAGGTGGCAAACGTTCTCGTGTACAACTATTGCGAGGTTCACACATTTTCGAAATAATGTGATACAGTGTGACAAGTGGATCTATTACTAGTATTGTTTCGATTTCATTGTAATGCCACACAATGCTTTATATCATAACCTAATGTACCGCTGCTTACTGTGACACCTCAGAGGAAGCAAGTGTTGTCAGTGATACAGTGAGGATTGGGTTTAAAGGAGAATTTTGTGTTAGGAGAGGTTTTGAAGAATTCCTTAGGTACCTGCCAAATTTCCTTCAAATCAAGAAGTGAAGCAAAGTGTGTTCTTGCCTTATAAGCTCTCACCTCTGTCATCTCGTCACCAGGATGCTCCTGTTCAGACTCAGGTGCGACAGGCTTTGGCTCGGCCTCGCATGGCCCATGCACTGCGCCCCTCTGCTGCCAGTTCACAACGGATAATTGGGGATCTACGGAGCACAAAGTGGAGCACCCGGAGGGAGGAACGCTACAGAATACTCTCTAGCCACCGTGCAGGGCTGTCAAGTCCAGCTGAGCAGCAAACCCCCCAGACAGAAAACTCTGAGGATGTAGAGGAGACTGGGAAAGAGAAGGACAAATGTCTGGGTCTTGGTGCAATCCAGGTGGTCGATCTCCTACATGAGGATGTGGAGGACCAGGACAAATCCCCTGGCAAGGTGAATTCACTTTTATTGCAGCCAGTTAGAGATGTGTAATATTCAGGTTTTGTCTATAATGGAATCAATTATCATGCTGCTTACCAAAATTGAAAAGTCTATTTTATAGCTGTCCACAATTTTGGAGGTAAAGGGTGTTTCAGAAACATAGATCATACCTTTGAAAGTAACAATTAATAGAGTATGACAAATGAACAGTGTAGAGAGAACAAAATGAAGTGTGGTTACATTTTCCTTGAGTTGACAATAATGCTTGTAGACCAGTTTGTCTGATAAAATATTCAAGTGACTCCTAGATTTACGTCACTCACTAGCCAAACAAACAATAATTATCTGTTTAGTGGCTGGTTGATTTTGGAGTGGGATAGAACATTTTATTTACAACCCTTCCACCAGTATAGGAGATGTCATTCTTCAAAAACCTGCTAAACAAGCTGAACATTAATCTGCAGAAATGTGACACCTTACCACAGTCAGCTCCCAGTCCCATCTTCATATATGGCCAAACAAAAAACGAAAGCTACCCGTATCAGTTTAGTTTGCTCAGCTAAGTGTCTTAAAATTTGGTCTGTAAGTCTGTAATGAAATTGTTACAGTAGTCTTTCCTGGGTAACCTTTCACATACTGTAACATAATGGCAAATTTATTTTCTGTAGCTGCAGACGTTATGCAGCTCTAATGTGCATCAGTGTGTTACATTGTTTTGTTTACCATTGTGTACGTTACTTCCTTCACTCCCTGTGCTCTGTCTCTCCCTTCATGTCAGCTAGCATAATTTGTTTGAATATAGTTTGAATCTGATATTGTTGTAAAAACGGCAGGCTTAAAAATGTGTCAGAATCATGTTTGTAAGTTGGTCTGAATGTTTTTACAGCAGTGCAAAGCAGGAAAGTTATTATTATTATTATTATTATTATTATTATTATTAGGAAAAGTACAATGAGAAATGGGAGTACCAAAATCAAAGAATCTGTATTGTAGTGGCAGTCACATTTTGTTGGAGGGATCAGAGCTGCCCCCCAACATGCCTGCCTGGTGAGAGTCTGGGCTATATTGAAGTTGGTGCAGCATCAGCTTTCTCAATGCTTTTCAAAACGCTGCAAATTTATGACATGTTGACTGTTTAGGTTGCTGGTGTTAGTCCCATTACATTTACCTATTTTGCAAATGTAGTGAGCGCCAACCATATTGTTTACTTTGCTAGAGGGAGCACCCAACTCTGTTTCCTGTCACCTATCTGCTTTTTATAACTCCATGCTCAACCTCCCTAACCATTCCCTTTCCATAGTCAAAAAATGCAGGGGAGAGCCCCATATGTAATGAACAATAAAGTGTTTTTCGTGTTACCAGAGGCTTTCAAGAGAAGCAACAGTAAATATGTGCACAAATTCTTCCAGTTGTTTAGCTCTGCATTTCTTCAGTATTGCATCAGTCAACATTGCCAATATGAAAAGCCCTTTCTCTCTGTCTCTTTTTCTATAGACGCTGTCCTCAGACCCAGAGGTGATCCTGTGTAACAGCACCAAGATGCTGCGGGAGCGCCTGAGTATAACCGGAGAGAGACTGGGGGAAGAGCACCGGGAGCAGGACGACGACTACGTCTATGATCTTTACTACCAGGAAACGGTCACACCAGGGTGGATCCAGGACATCCTGTCTGTCAGGGCCTATGCTGATGAGGGAGAACTGGTGTGTGTAGATGGATGGACGGACAGATGAATGAGTGCTGGAATCGGAGTGAGTGAATGAAGACATGGGTGAAGTAGAAAGTAGACATGGGTATAGCCTAACAACTGTTCTATGTTAACTACTTGTGCAGTTGTCATGTGGAATAAATCAGCGAGTGTCAGCTGACATGCCGCTGGTCTTGTCTAAACTACATGTCTTTGCTTACCTGTAAACTTTGCCCCACTGTCAAGCTTACAGTTGCTTAATTAATTCAAAGCAGCAGCCCTGGCTCAAACATGTTTTAGGCCAGTCAGCACCATATGAACTTGTTTCTCCACATGCTGCTGCTCTGTCACGGCAGATGAGACTACTGTATGGAAATTGATTGTACCTCAATAAAATTGCCTATAGGTACATAGAAAGTAAAGAAATTTAATATACTTTCTTCCAGTCTTATTATTTTGGCCAAAAAATCCCAACAAGGAACTTAAAAGGAGTGAACTTGTTATTCCAAAGAATTTCTCTGAGGACAATATAACCAGTAATGATCAACAAAAACGAGACTTTCGCATAAATACATTGTTGTTGTTTACCTCAGGTGCCTGACCTTGTGGTTCATGAAGAGGAGGTGTATGAAGATGAGGATGATGAAAACGAGGAAGGCAACTGGAGGAATGACTACCCTGATGAGGAGAGTGATGCAGACAGTGACAGAGAGGAGCGCTATGGTGGTGCGTATTCATGTATTTATCAGTGTGTTAGTTATTGTAGTGTGTGTAGGTTTGTACATGGGCCCCTTTTTTAACTCAACATTAATATGATTTTACTTCACCCAGTCCTGAATAATAAATGTTTCTCTTCATTTAGAATGACAGTTATTCATTATTTTTTTAGAATTAGTGGCTATTTGGCCACTCAGTTTTTAGGTTGTGTTATCTTTGATTTTTTTTTTATATATATATTTTTTTTTCATAGATATAGACTTGGATTAAAAACAATGTGATGTTGCCCATTTGCGTCACATAGTGCACATTAGTTAAGGACAAATAACAGGGCACCTTGTCTTCACATAAAGCACGACACACATGACGACTGACGACTTACAAGCCAGTTTTGAATGAATGTTATTTGATTGTGATGTCTGATGGGACCAAGTTTGACTGGATCTGATCCAAAATCATAGTGTGTGTTATAGGGCTGAAACGATTCCTCGAGTAACTTGAATAATTCAATTACTAAAAAGCCTCAAGGCAGCTTTGTTAAATCCAGTACAACTATACAGCGCACTGTGTTTCGCATGGATGGTTGACGCGTAGAGCTTATGTTACCTTTGCTGTTGATAGCCTATGCAGCTATAACGTGGATGTGAAGCGTGGGTTGCCAAACTATGGAGTAAGAGGGACAAGAAAAGAGTGAGAGACACCCCAAAGAAAACAACGGAAGTGTCAAGGGTGTGGGATCATTATGAGTTAAAACAAAAACAGTTCAGTGTGTGTATTGCAAAACAGACTTGGCATACTACAACAGCACGTCCTCAATACTATAACATCTAAGTAGAAAACATTCAGTGTATGCATCGAGTTTGCCGAGCGGACCCAACACAACAAGGCAACGTCAACGTCACGTTTAATTGCATTTAACCTTAATCAGTGATTGCTAGCTGAGATTCATAATGCATGTAAAGAACGTATGTGTACTATGGGTTTATAATGGCTGAATAATAACAGAAATCAATGCGGTGGCTGACGTTACCTGGTAAATAGAAAAAAGAAAATGGCAACACACGGAAAATAAAATGAGGTAGTCAGTGTCAGTGCCTTGGCTTCATTCATGTTGTTAGTCACACACACATTAACACATGCACACCCCTCACTCACTCATCACAAATGAAGTACAGCAGGTATATTAATTTTGATTGCAGTAATTAGGGTCAGTAGGTGTGGGGCACCCCTTGACCACAGTGAATAAATCTAAACAAGCCAGTCATAGGAGTCTTACTTTGGACAGCTTTGTGCAGAGGGTTCCACCATGTTCATTTGAGCAAGAACAAATTTATTGCTCATTTCAGAGACCTTTATGATTTTCTCTTCTATGTATTACTATTTCCCTTAAATAAAGCTTAAGTAATTTAATGAAAACACACAGTATCTCTTATCCAATTACTCGATTAAATGCCGGAATAATTGATAGAATACTCGATTACTAAAAGAATCGATAGCTGCAGCCCTAGTCTGTGATATGTTGAGAGTCTAATTGGGCCTGTTGCAATCACTACATGATTGCCTGATTGAGATTATTTGATGTGATTGTGATTATTTTGCATAATCATTGGATTCGACAATCACATGCATTTAAAGCCAATGTTAGAAATGTGGCAACAAATGAAAAGTGAATTAGTTGCATATTCATCTGCTGGGTAAATTAAGAGTCCACCTGAGCACAAGGTCAGAAAAAACTGGCTTTTCAACCCTCTGTCACTGACAGAAATGATAATTTTGTATTTAAGATGTTTTTTTGTTTAATACAGAAAACTGATCATATATTTTATGTATAAAATTGGTCTGAAAAGTACGTATAGCTGTGAATAAAAGTAGTGAAAAGTACAACATTTCTTTCCGAAACATTGTGTATGTAAGAGTGGAAGTATAAAGTAACAGAAAATGAGAATATTTAAGTACAAGTACCTTTAACCTGTCCTAAATTGGGATGTTCCTGGCAACTAATTTCCCTGTTGACTAAACGAAAATTTTAATTAAGACTATTAGACTAGTCTAAAAAAAGAAAACACCCAGAAAATAGTCAAGATTTTTCAAATATTTGCACCATGCAGTAAGAATGTGAACATGACGGCAACAGTCAAAAGTTAGCCCCTAAAATAACCTCTTAAATAAATGAATTGCCTCTGAAATGTGGAGCACATTGAAGCTTGCAGATTATCCGAAAAAAAAAAGATAGTAATTCACTTTAAAGTTAATGAAACAACACCTAAATTATAATTAAATTTCAGCTGAAATGAGAGGCATTTTGCACTGTGCAGTATGAATGTAAACCCTGCACATTATCTGATAACAACTCAAAGTTAACAAATAATATAACATCTCAAAAAAGATAAATTGCTGCCGAACTGTCAAGCGCTGTGCGCCATTCATTAAGAGCATGCAGGTTAATGTTACCATCCCAGTGCTTGAGTTGAATGTGGTCGTGCATTGCTCCAGTTGAGTGATTATATGCCAGTTTTTTTTGGCACAGCCTACATGCTACCCTGTTGTCATTTTCTAAATCAAAGTAATGCCAAACCTTGCTGGTTTTGTGAGAGGACATCTCTCCAATTTCCCACGGTGCTGTTTTAAAACTCCAATCCACTCTAGCATTACCGCAGGGAGGGGGACTGCTGTTTGATGGCTCTGTAGCACCCACTGGTGGCGGGCGGCTGCATGACAGTTAAGTGGCTTTGAACATGAATGAAAAAGTAATTGGTTTAACTGAATAATATTTCTGGTGCCGACTAGCGAGGGGGGGTTTAATTGTTTAGACGACTAATAGCGCGCATCCCTTGTCCTAAAGTACTTGAGTAAATGTACCAAGACACTTTACACCACTGCTCTACTAAATCACTTTTTTCTCAACCTAGTTATGAGATTATTGCTGCAGTGTTAGGTGTCTGAACCCTTATTTCAGTGGATTAAACTTCAATCAGGCACCTTTTCTCTTGCTCATCTTAGCAAGTCTTTTGGCAGTATTATTTTGCTAACGGTCACTAACAGTAACTCAGGTTTTGCTGCTGCCAAGTGAAGAGATGAACAGTCACAACGTAGCTGTAATACGGTGTAGAATACAGAGGTCTACTTTTCATGTTTAGGTGAAACTTTCAACAGTGGCAAAACTTGACTTTTAAATTTAAATTTTTGTAAATGCAGTGACCTGGGGTCATCTGGACACTATATTGGATTGTATAACGTGTAGCATCAAAAGCATAGGCCTGACTGACAGAGTGACAGATGCTTTGATGGAGCAACGGCGCAAAACTCTTAAGAGGATATTTTATGTCTTGAGGAGTGTTAAAACATTTTTAGTTCATTATGAAACTGTGGGAGGGGACAAATTAGAGGAGATAACTAATGGAAAACACTATCAGAAGAGCCTACTCATATCTCCGCTGACTACGAGACTTAAAAATTCCATGAGTCATTGAAGTGACGGCACATTTGTGACGCACGAGTCATTGTAGTCCCAACACTTTCCTGTGTGTAGGCTGTTTTTCACAGTGCTTCCTGTCATTCACTGGCTGACCTTTGTCTCATGTTTGCAGGTTACTGGGAGGAGGAGCACTCGTATAGCCGGAGGAGCTGGGACCGCTACCAGAGGGAAGTGCTGCATGAGCTGGGCTGCCATGGTGAAGATGACAATGAGGATGATGATGATGGAGACAAATATGATTCCGATTGATCTATCCCTTAACCTCTCCCGTCAGTGGATCTTCCCATTGCCCTCTCCACTAATAACACCATACTCTGTTGACCTCTGTGTAGATGAGAGCAGAGGGAAACAACTGTAACAATGGCACATTATATAGAAACCTGAAAAAGAAATCCCATGTTAAAGTGTAGCAATTAATGTGTAGCACTCATCAGATTTGACAAAGGTTGAAGTTAAATAAGTGAACACCACTAACTACACCCTGCATGTTAAAAAAAAAGTTCAGTTTAATGTGCCAATGTATTCAAAATGTCACAAAGTCACAGAGCACGTCAGCTGCTAATGGTTGAGAAAATTGCAAACATACCATCTCCCAGTATACATCTTATGATGAGATCCATCACTGTCTCTGCTACACAGAAGGTGAAGGAGTAGGCGTTATTTCCAGAAGGATCCAGAGTGTCTTTTTTTTTTTTTTTTTTTAACCTGTGGTGGAGTGAATTTGTGTGTGGGTGTTTGTTCAACGTGGATGTGTGTTTAAAAATGTTGCACATTAGTGTGATATGCCTTGTATGCTTTGTGCTGTTAACACTTCTGTTAGTGAGACGTCTTGGGCCGCGTGTGGTTGCAATTTAGGGTGCATTCTGTGCATGGTAGTGTGTGTAGGTACAACTGTGTGTGTTAGATTTTTTGCATAATGTGAAAGCGTGTTGCATAAGTTTTGTTGTGGGCGTGCGAGTTCAGTTCAGAAATTCCCCTTTGAAGTTCAGATTGTTTCTCTTGGATGCTTGTTGAATTTAACTTTTGTAAATATGTAGATGTGTATAAAAAGAAAGCTTTCAAAATAAACTTGAAACATCTCAGTGTCAATTTGTCCAGCATGAGAAACTCAAAGATCAGTCCCAACTGCTCTGAAATTTTCAGAGATGCACAAAGTGTTAAAGGTGTAGGAGTAAAATCTGATCAACTCTTAAAAGGATTTTGGAAAAGCTCAGCCCTTAGCGTTTAGTTCAAAGCAGATAGAGCATTGTAGGCCAAACATGAAGCACAACAGGAGAAGGGCTAAAATATGAATGTTTGATTGAAAGTAAATTTTAATAGACACAGATTATCTGCGCTGCAGATAAACAAGTTGTTGCTCATTTAATAAAAGTATAGAAAATTAAATTTCCAGTTGAACAAATTGCAATAATTTTGGATGTAACAATTGTAGTTGCATTACTGCACATAAAAGCTTCAGGTCTTAGTAATGTTAACAGTTTCCTTGTGATTATACATCATTTAAAAAAGGTACAACACATTTCAGTGAAGCATGCACCTCTTGCCCAGTTGGACCACTGGACCCCATTTTCCCATGTATTTGTGTGTGAGTGACCATGGGGAGCGACCATTTTTGATAGTGGTCCGGTATAGAGTGAGAAGGCTGCAGCCGGCAGTGGTTAACAGTCTGCAGCGTGATGTTCATGGGCAACTGTGCACTGTCAGTGTATGTCCCCTAAAATGTTTTTGCCAGTAACAGGTGAAGATTGTTGTATGTGTCTGACAACATTATGGAAAGGACCCTACAGCGATAAGGAGTTAGATTGTTAAAGCGTAAGATCATTTTTTTTGCCAATTACAAACTGCCCCAACATTGCCACCACCAGACTCCATTTAAATAAATAGTAATTTTATCATCATGAAACACACTTCATTCAAAGTCTACAGAAACAAAATAAAACTCACTTAAGCCATCTTGGTTTGTTTTTCCACTGTTCCAACAACCACCAGCTGTGGTTTGTTTGAAATAAACCCTTAATTCACCTTGTTAGATGTGAAAATATGCTGACTCTGTACATGCTAAAATTACTGTTAATTTAAATGGAGTCTGGTGGGTTTGCCAATTATGATTTCTGTTAGTGGGTAAATAAAAGGGATCTTACTCTTTCACAAAAAGGTCTGTCTCTGTAGGAATCATTTCCACAATGTTTTCAGATACTTGAAACAATCTGAGCCTGTTAGTGGCAAAAACATTTAAGTAGACATAAATGGATGTTGCAAAAATGCATGAAGTGGTTACATTGCAGGACCAATTTAAAAAACGCTCTCTCTAATAACAGCTTAGTCACAAAACATGGGTAAAAGGTGCCAGGTTTAAAACACTTAAGTTGTGCTGTAATGGCACCAGATGAAGCGATACATCGAAACCAAGAGGTGCCATTTAAAGTTAAATGTAATTTTACCAGTTAAGTGGATATGGTCTTCAGATGACACAAATAACATATTATTTATAAATTATATTTAATATAAATTGATTTCCACACATTTTAAGTCGAACATAAAGAACAGGACAGCTTCCTTTACTGCTGGACAGAGTGGATTCAGCAGACAGTTAACCTCAGCCACCAAATGGAAAAAAAAATACAATACTTTATTTCAACATACAATACTTAAAATGCCAAAAATAAATCAACCAACCAGACAATGACACCAGAAGTACATAAAGTCAATAACATTAGGACAATGTCTCAAAGTCTTCACATAGCAGCAGACAAACAAATTCTTCCCTTTTTCATTCCAGAAGTGTAAAATAGATAATTCATGATTTGTCTTTTAATTCTCAGGTGACATTTAACACATTCACACATACTGCACGTAATAGTTAAAATAGGTTAAATCCATATAATAAAATTTACTATTATAAGGTCCATGTGGTCATGCGCAGCACCTGTAAAATCTCAGGGCACATCCTGTTTTGAAGGCATATAAAGGGGAACACCACCTACATTATGAATTCCAATATATCATTTCCATGGCCAAGGAAAGTTCAAGCTATATTTGCGAACATGATTTACTCTCTCTTTAAACCTGAAACCAGAGAAGTTAAGTCTCACACTTGTGATGTCATCAAGTATAAAGTCTGGAGCTGCTCCTTAGACAATGAATGGGAGCCTGATTTTGTGGACTCACAGAGTGTTTGTTTTCTTTTTTTTAAGCCAAATGAGCTTTAATCTATTGTGTTTACAGTGCTGAAACAGAAAATGTACCCCTATGCTCAGAACAGTCCCCTGGGTGCTCTCATTGTCATCTAGGACATCTTTCCCGATCCATTGTCTATAGAGCATACCCTTTTACCTTATACCCTTTTAGCACTCTAGTTTTTGGATTTGGTAGAGAGTCGTTCATATTTACTAATATCTTTGCACTGTCTTTGACCAAAGGAATAACGTATTAATTTTGAAAAAGGGTGAAGTTCCCCTTTAGCTAAAGTGAAAGGAGTCTCTGTCTGTCCTAGCTTGTCCTGTCCAACAACCGTTTATCCAATCGACTTCACACATGGTGCGTGTATTGCTGAGGACCCAAGGAGTAGTGCATAACCACTGCCAGAAGTACACACTCTGTAGTGTACTGAAAAGGGGACCCCTATTAACTGTTACACCTCTGAGCAGCATGCTGGATACAGCTCGCTCTTCAATGCTCAATACAGTAGACTCAAGAATAGACGAAGGAGAGACTGGAGAGAACAGAGTTGTAACAATTTAGCTAACTCAAACATTTGAAGCATCAGCGATGTAACTTTTGGAATGAACAGACGGGCTGTGACTTCACTGAGGCCATAAAATGTTCGTGTGAGCTTTTGCACCCAAATGATGCGTACACTCAAGCACTGCTAAGGGATGTAACTATGTCATGGCAGTTTATTGCTCAGGAAGGAAGCTCAGTGTCGAGTGTGAAGTAGCTTGGATGAGTGGTGCCCGAGAAGGCCGCAAGTAGCAATACTGGAGGCCAAGTAATCGGGCACTGCACCGGTATAGATAAATACCTGTGGAACTAACAAGGCAAATCCTTTATATTAATATATCTATATAGAGAGATCATTAAATACTCTGCCGAAGAAATTAAACTGTAGCCATGTCCACAATATGCAATATAACAGTACTGTTTATCCTTGCAGCGGGAGTTCTTGAATGTCCTTGAGTTTCAGGATCAATCTGCAAGTGAACGTGGCATCTGTGGCAGCATTATCAATGTTGTAAACAAGTCAGTGGAGCCTGAGAGCTTCACCATGGTGAATAGTACAATAAAATCCCTTTTTTCCTAGAAGAATCCCTCGTCTGGCTCCCCTTGTGACTGTCAGCTGCGAGGATACAGAGACTGCTGGGTCAAGTTTTTAAGTGTATTGGATGCTATTCACTTTTGTCCATCTCTGTCAGTACGCAGTAGCAGGTGTACTGGGTGAGGTGAGTGAGAGAACCTGCAGTAAGAGACGATGACAACATGTTAGCCTGCTGAATCTACGCTGTCGAGAGAGTGTGACAAGTGATGTAGGTGAAATAACAGGTGTGCCTGTTGTCTAAGGGTGTTGGTTGTGTGGTTAACTCACGCAGCAGCTTGGTGATGATAGGCGGCCGTTTGGACTCAGGTAGATAAACACCCAGGAGGTAGACGGGAACGCCTGACAGGGCGATGGCTATGCCAATCAGAGAGTTGATGGTGTCACTGTAGAGAGGAACTGCCACCAGGAAAACAGCGCATAGACAGAACACCACTGGGTACAATAAAGTCAGCTGTAGAGAGAGAGAAATTGGGAGGCATACTGTGAGCTGGAAACACAACAAAAAACTCTGCATTGTTAGATGCAATTTGCTTTTATAATATACAATTATTTTTAATAATTTTTTGTCCCTACTCAGTTTAAACAAACAAAAAAAGAACCTAAAGAAGAAAATCTTGCAATTGTTCTATCCATCCATCCATCCATTTTCACCCGCTTATCCGGGGTCAGGTCGCGGGGGCAGCAGGCCGAACAAAGCACTCCAGGCATCCCTCTCCCCGGCAACACTTTTTAGCTCCTTCTGGAGGACCCCAAGGTGTTTCCAGGCCAGATGAGATATGTAATCCCTCCGGCGTTCTGGGTCTGCCTCGGGGCATCCAACCGCTGTGACATGCCCGAAACATCTCCAGCTGGAGGAGTCCAGGAGGCATCCTGATCAGATGCCCGAACCACCTCAACTGACCCCTTTCGACGCGAAGGAGCAGCGGCTCTACTCCGAGCCGGAGGGACATGCAGACATTTGGAGGGATCCAGATGTCCGAGCTCCTTACCCTATCTTTAAGGCTGAGCCCAGCCACCCCACGGAGGAAACTCATTTCGGCTGCTTGTATCCGCGACCTCATTCTTTCAGTCACTACCCAGAGCTCATAACCACAGTTGTGGGTTGGGACGAAGATGGGAGAGAAAATAGAAAGCTTTGCCTCCCGGCTCAGCTCCCACTTCACCACGACGGACCAGCCTATCCAGTCTACATGTGCTTTCTGGACATGGAGAAGACTCACAATCCTGTCCCTTGGGGGGTCTAGTGGGGGGGGTACTGCGGGAGTATGGGGTATCAGGACCACTACTGCAAGCCATCTGGCCCCTGTATGACCCAAGTGAGAGCTGTGTCTGAAAACTCGACGTAAAGTCAAACACGTTCTCGGTGGGTTTTGGCCTCCACCAGGGTTGTCCCCTGTTACCGATCCTGTTTGTGATATTCATGGACAGGATCTGAAGGTGCAGCCGGGGGGAGGAAGGGGTGTGGTTTGGGGACCTCAGAATTGCATCTCTGCTTTTTGCAGATGACATGGTTCTGTTGGCTTCATTACGCTGTGACCTCCAGCATGCACTGGAGCAGTTTGCAGCCCAGTGTGAAGCAGTTGGCGTGAGAGTCAGCCCCTCCAAATCTGAGGCCATGGTTCTCTGCTGGAAACTGGTGGATTGCCTCCTCCGGGTTGGGAGAGAGTAACGGCCTCAGGCGAGGGAGTGTTAGTATCTCAGGGTCTTGTTCACAAGTGAGGGTTGTTATTTACTATTGACCGCAATATTTTCATTTAAAGTTATTGGCATTCTGATATTCAAATATTTACCTTTCTTTTTATTTTTAGTTTATTAAATTTGAGCTTTTCTGTCAGTTTACAATACAGAGCTTATCCACAACCATCATCTTACCCACTATGAACATGGAAATAACTGGGATTTTTACATGCTTTATCATAATTAAATTAATTCATCAGTTCAGCTGTATATTTCAAGGGATATGGAAGGATCCTTCCGCAATATTTGCCTGAGTTTGCAGGACATTTTGCATTTATTTCTATGCAACACAGGGAAGCAAAAATATAAGTAAAACACTCATAATATCTTCATCTTTTTCAGTCACCAAAAAAAATAATAAAACAAGCACAAGAATGCAAGGATGTCTTTCTAAACGAGCCAACCAAACAAAGGTCCAGGGGCCCAAACTATCAGGCTCCTTCAGCCTTCACTTGCAAAATGTAATTTATATTAGCACCTACCAACCAAGGAAGAGACTCAAAATTACCACAAAGATACACAAAAAGACCACAGAGATGCAAAGGAAGTGCAAGGAGACTAGGCGGCAAAACAACCACAAAGAGAGCAAAAAATTTGTACATAGACACAAAGTCACCAAGTCTGTGTGTCTTATGTAAGAGAGTTGGTAGGGCCCTTTGCATATCTGTGCCCAGAGGCCTACTGTCTCGCAATCTGCCCATGCACAAATGGCACCAACAAAGAACCAGCTTCTGCTACGGAATTAACAGTGTCTGTGGGAGAGTGTGAAACAGTGCCAATGATAAACTCTTAAGTCTCCGCTATGGTCTCCTTTATTGTGAGTAAGTATTGCAACCAATGTGACTATTATTAATGACATTTATTCTGCACAGAATGTGTTCAGTCTACTGTTACTATGACCCAGACCTGAATAAATGGCAGAAAGAAGAGGAATGAATGGACAGATGCATGAGATTTACACAGGTGTGTTTAACTGGTCTCACCTTGAGCGGTCTGGGTCTGTCGGGCTCTTTCCAGCGGAGGTAGATCTGGCCGGCAACGGACAGACCCATAAAGAACCAGTAGCTAAAGCTGTAGTAGTTGATGAGTTGGAAGACATCTTCCACCGTCAGGTAGATCAGAGACATAACACACTGGACAGAGGAGGAAAGAGAAAGGAAGACAGTGAGTAAAAACAAAAACAGATGTGAATGAATATAGATTTCATTATTATCACCTCTTTTTTCATTTACCTAATATGTTTAAGTTTAATATTTATTAACAGGCAAAGAACTGACAGATACTTTTAGTTTCCATTATCACCAGAATCTTTTTTGAATGGAAAATAGGTTTGGCGTAGAAGTAAAAAACATATATGAAGTTCCAACTTCAAATCAGCAAATACAGTGAAGGACACCAGTAAATGAGAAGGCTAGACCTTACAGTTAACTACCATTAAGTTGAAGTCACAATAATTTACAAGTAATTGATCTATGTTCATACATTGAAGATCAGAGCTGGGATCGGAGTGAATCTCTGAATGTGGATCATGGACAGAGCGTCTGGAAGGTGACCCTCACGGGAGCCCACAAAAAACAACCTGGACACAACAAATGGGAATTAAGATGGATAACACGATAACAAGCAAATAAAAAAATAAATAAATAAAGTGCATATTTTTGCAGTGCCGCTCAAATTGGTGTGTGTGTTCTACCTGGATGCAGCAATAATAGAGGCATTGAGACCTCCATAGCAGGACAGAGCCACAGCAATGGGGATGGTCCAGCTCATCACACCAAGAGTGTGATCTGCAAATGTCTGAAGCAGATGCAGAAACTGGTTTAGTAAATGCAGTTTCATCTCATGCACGTGCATCAGTTCTCCATTTCATCAGCTTATAAATTAGTTTGCTCACCACTGCAACTGCATCACTGGAAAGTATAGCACTGACATCCAGAACTGCATAGTAGGCCACATTGGTGAGGATGTAGATGATGGTGACGATGGGCATAGAGATGCCGATGGCCAGGGGCAGGTTCCTGGAACAACAGGACATTTGATCATTAACCAGGCTGATTCATGTATTCTGACTTGCCTCTGCTCAGCCTTTCTACTGAAAAGGAAACCACAACAAAAGTTACCTTTCGGGGTTTTTGATCTCCTCAGTAACAAAGTTGAGGGTGTCCCAGCCAGAATAGGAGAAAAGGGCAGAGTAGAGCGCTAGAGCAATGTCACCAGGGTCTGTAGACGATCCCTGAAAGGAGGCTTCAAAGTTGGTTGTGTAACCTGAAGAGAGAGAGAGGGACAGAGACAGAGAGAGAACAATTAAAGGGATAATCAGTGAAATTTTCTTGCATCCATGTACAAAATGATCGTAACAGTGCGCATTTGTGGCCGGTCACAACTGCTGTGGATCAGTCCTTATTATTCCTCTGTCCATGACTGCTAAGATTTCAGACTTTCTACTAAGTAGGGCTGTCCTGAATACCAGTTTTAGGCATCAAAGCCTCAGTGATAAATATCCGCAATCAACTGAAGTTTTGACGATGAGAGGCAAGGACATCAGCTGATGGACTTTAATAACATGACACTTAACGTCTTTGTTAGCATGCAGTTTGCACATTAGCCATAATAGCTGGAAAAATAATGCTTAACAAGACGGCTAAGCTGTTACTACAGCCTATGGCACTCTTAAAAATCATGGCCGAGAGGAACAACATGGAAAGGTGAATACTGTAGTAACACTACTTACCCTGGCACAGCTTGACGATGCCAGTAATGATGATGACGATGAGGGCTGCCACCTTGGCATAGGTGAAAATGTCTTGCACTCGGGTCCCCCACTTTACATAGGCAGAGTTGATGAATGTCAGTAAGCCTGGGGAGACAGGAACGTTTCACAGATATTCTGTTGTGTCTACTCCAGCAAGGAGAGTTAAACAGGCATGAGCAAGCAGCAGTGGGATATAGAGTAGATCTACTCACATATACACGCTGCAGCAATGAGCCTGGCTGCTGTGTATGGTGGTTCACATGTTGGAAAGAGAGGCTGCACCAGGTAGTTTGCAAACGTTATGGCTATAACCGCCTGGCTGGTGGGCTCAATAATCAGTAAAGATGTCCACAGACGAATGAATGCTATGAAGCCACCGAATGACTCCAGGATGTATGCATAAGATGCACCTGATTTGGTGATGGTTGTGCCCAGCTCAGCGTAACAGAGTGCCCCCACCACAGAGAACAGGCCCCCAATGACCCAGATGACTAGCGACAGCCCGTAAGAGGCACTGTAGATGAGCACACCCTTGGGGGAGACGAAGATGCCAGAACCGATCATGTTTCCTACGATCAGGCTGACTCCATTGAGCAGTGAGATCTCCTTCTTAAGCTGCATGCTCTCTTTGGGTGGCTCTGAAAGATGGGGAGAGTGGCCCACACTGCCGTTCATCTTCTTTGATTCTTCATGGTCAGCCATAGTGCTGCTGTCTCAGGGCTGAACCAGCAGGAACTGAGGACTGGCTGTGGACACTACAGACCCTTGTCCCTTTCTGGCAACCTCTGGAACAACCTGTACAAAAGATTCAGACGTAACAAGTTATTGATTGTGCCGTAAAGAGGAGTAAAATGCCAAATGATGAGTCAGAACAGTGTCTTATATGTGGTATTTTTATCTCTAATGTGTCAAACACTTGTCAAAGAAAGGTCATGACATGAGTACAGAGTAAGCAGGGGAGAGGTTTGGGATGAACAGATAAGAAAAGGGCAGTGAAAGTGGAAACATTATCTGCAGAGGTAGGAAGGTGGAGAAACATAACATCATGCTCTGAGTCAGACACTCTTGCTTTGGGTGATTTAATGTCCCATGATGCTGAAGGTGACTCAGTAGGGCCAATGCTTATCATAAATCATCAACTACACAGCCAAAAAAGAAATCAGCTCAAGCTCAGCCCTTTGGTCGTGTCATGCTCATGACAGAATCTGCATTCTTAGAAACACCCAACAGGAATGAGATAAAAAAAGAAAAGAAAAAAAGACATACTCACAAAAATGTTTGCCCACCCTTAAATGTACAGTTTACCCTGGAATCAAAAGTAATGTAGTGCTCTTTATCAATCTAGATTGTTTTGGTGTGAGTTGCTGAGTTTTGGAGGTATCAGCCATAAAGACGTTTGCCTTTTCTCCAGTAAAATGGAACTAGACGTAACTCGGCTTGTGGTGCTAAAAGAGCCAAAAAATACATTTAAAAAACTCAGCAGCAATGGCTCTTTCCAAAAATCATGACCCGGTTACTCAAGATGATCCACAGACCTTGTTGTGAGCAGTTTCATGTAGGAACTATTTTCTTTCTACCAGACTCCACTCACCAGCTGTATAAGTGCGCAGTAAGAAAAGTGGGTCTGAGTTAGATACTGCTGGATCACCTGAGCTTGCTGATGGTACAGCTCAGCCAAGGAGAACACCATAATGTTTACATCTCATGCTGTCACAAGCATAAGCGCGGTAGATTGGAAGACAGAAAATAGTTCCTATGTGAAACTGCTCACAACAAGGTCTGTGGATTATCTTGAGTAACTGATTTTTAGAAAGAGACATTGCTGTTGAGTTTTTCAAATGTGTCTTTTGGCTCTTTGAGCAACTCAAGCCAAGTGTCATCTAGTTCCATTATATTCAACAGAAGGCAGACATCTCTACAACTGATATCTCCAGTACTCTGCAGCTCACATCAAAACAATGTAGACTGATAAAGAGCACTGCAGGTAAGAAAAAAAAATGTGTATTATTGATTTTGGGGTGAACTGTCCCTTTAAATATAGCAGGAAAGCCCTGTTGGTCACACACCAGCAGTTCCAGGTAATTAAAAACACACAGGCAAAACATTTATCTTTTCATTTCAGCAACAAGAGCAAAGTCATGAGTAATGAGGTCCTCCTGTCTCATAGCTCGCTCACAAAAACAAGACATCAAGATAGAATGCCAATCCATTTCATGTTTGCTGTGTAGTCACATAATAACTTACTGTATGTTGTATGGAACAATATAGTGACATTGGTCTAAAGATGGCATCATTTCAGAAAATGATCTAACCTATCTCCAAGCAGGGCTGAGAGAGGACAAGTGGCATATAGATGAGAGAGGAGCAGGTCAGAATAGCAGGGGTTGTGCTGTAACAATGAAGGTGTGGAATGCACAATTTACAGGACAGTAACATAACTATAAATCGGACTGAAGGGTCAGTTTTCACAAAGAGCTGGTGCTTGTTTGTTGGGTCTCTGCGCATGTGGGGTGCATGCTTCACTTCAATCATTAGACATCTGTTCCACACGCGCAAACTCACCACCACACCACCTGCTGACGATAACAGACCAATCAATGAGTCAAACAACCACACTGCTGTGAACTGGAATGTCAATGCTCAACAACAGACACTTTCCCACACACAGATCAACAAAAAAAGTATTCTCCTGCAAGCCCATGCTTGATTCATGCTAGGAGCTAAATGTGTTTGGCGGAGTCTTAATATGCGCAGTTAAATGTGTCAAGCATTATGTAACTTATCAAAGGTGTGGTGTTTTATAAACCTTGTGATACTTCATCAGGTGCTATAGCTAGAAATACATTGATGAAAGGATTGACATTTAACACTGTTGTGATTTCATAACTCTGGTGCAACCATGTGACATGTCACTATGATAGATATCCTAATATGCTTACAAGATCAATCCTACTTACTGCTGCTACCTGTAGGCTACAAGAGTCTGCAATGCTTTTTACATGATTTTATTGTCCTGAGTTTGAATTTAGCCTAAACCCTCTGCCACATGCCACAGACAAACAGCAAGCTGAGTATAATAAAGAGTAAATCATTTTCCAGTGCAATTAAAGGTCAACACTGTGGAAGAGACTTGTGTCCTTGGACTCCTTTGAGCAATGTCTCTTCACATAAATCGAGAAATCCAACCAGCAGTACGAGCAGCTTGCTTGCTGCTGCGCTGGCTGACTGAGATCATTTTAAAGCTAATAATTTATCTTACATTTAATGTAAGTTATTCATCAAGCAAAAATGTCAAACATGTAACGTAACAATTAATCAGTTAATGGAGAAAATAATCAGCACATTCATCAGTAATGGAAATAATCATTAGCTGTAGCCCAATTTACACTGAACATTTTGTAGGTGTATCATTCTCATTTGAGGGTGTGTGTATTGAGTAACAAGAGACAGGCCCGGTGCTGGAGGAGCTACAGTCAAGTAAACATGACAGGAAGCTCCTGATAATGATGATTATTTACCTACTTCACTTTTTCTTTTCCAATCTGTGACATAGGCCGCAACAGGAACTTTTCCACCTAAGGGACCTTGTGGCCATAGTTTGTATGTTTTTGTTGTTTGTTTGTTTGTTTGTTTGACTGAGATAATTAAAATCGAGCTAAATACCATTTCTAAACCTTAGTATTCTGTTTAAAAAAAAACAAAATGTCATTAATAAGAACTAAAACTGCCAGTGACACATTTTTTAACTTAGATAAATTGTAACCAAAATGTTCTCTGGAAAGCTTACATAGAGATTGAACTTGCATGAAACTGTATACAATAACAAGGCCAAACGCTGTGACCAAAAGGTGACAGACAAGTTGATAAATTAACATTCACAGTACATGTGAAGTAGTCAAGTGGACAAGTGGGTGAAAATGGCCAAAACAAATCATATTCAAATAAGCATCTTATGTCATGCCCCTGTTAGAAATGGCACAGACTAACATTTATATCAGAATATTATGCTGAACAGGTGGATAAATCATTACAACGAATAAAGGTGGTACTGATGACTTCTCTGCTGCGACCATAGCTCTGATGACCTCAACCAGCTTTGGATGATCTAATTTCAGTTTTGATGATAGCGCAAGAGGGAGCAGTCTATTTACTGCTGTGATGTCACACTGGGAAACCAAAGTGTGCTACGAAAAATTAAAACACGATCAATAAAAATCATCTTTTAGCGCAACAAAGCCCTGGGCCGGTGTTTTCTTGTTTAAAATGCCGGTGTGTCAAGTACCACTGCATCACTAAACCTAACTTCCGCTTTTGACTTTCAAAATAAAGCCATGATTAGATCTGTCGCAACTTAAAGGAAGTTTTTGTCTCTCAAACCGCTTTTTACTGAACACAATGAGTCAAGTTTAGACCAAAACCCACATATGTCACATAACACACGGGCTTTACGAGCCACGAGCGATAAGGAGGGGGCAATTTAAAGACAAAGGTCCTGTTACTCGGATAATGTTAGCTGGTGTGCAATAACAAAACAGTGACAATGTATATATTTGCTGTTCTTACATAGCTAAAGACAAGTCTAACAAATGGCAAAAAATGCACTCTTAGTAACACTAAGCCAATTATCCGCAACAATTTGAACAATTTCTCAACATTAGCGTTACTAGCTAGCATACATTATTGCTAACGCTAGCGTATTCTTTAATTAGTCCCTCACTGCGTATCATGGCTTTGAATCCTACTAACACAACACAGACGACAAATGTCTGCGTTCTCCTCCCTTTAAAGAAAAGGCACGAACACTGGTAGAAAATGCACAATGCAAGGTGATAAATTGAACATGTTGGCTTTAATTTTGAATGTGAACCTCTGTCCGGTAGCATCTCGGCTGTCTGCGGTTAGCTTGCCGCGGCTCCAAACAGACGGGACTTCCCTTTTGTCCTATTGCTTTATCTAAAACCAGGTAGCTCTATCCTCGGCGAATACGCAGACATTGTCCCGTTTTAACACAAACTATTCCTGCTCAGCAGCAACACTCACAGGGCATTTTTCAGTCTTACCTGTGATGGTTTCCCTCCTGCCGAGCGTTAGCGATTTTGACAGCGAGCCAACACGGTGTCCATCCGCAAATACATCAGTACCCGTAAACAACTGCCGCTGCTCACTGGAGGTGTCATGTGACCCCGCGATACTATAAAGCATCAGAGGAGTACAGTGTGCACACACACACACACACACACACACACTGGGTTATGACTCATCTCAGAACATGTCTTTACTCACTGGGGAAAAAATCATTTTGTTTGTCATTTAGTCCGTTTTGTAATTATTGTTATTATTTTTGTGTGTGTGCAACACTGCAGCCAGGAAAGTTATTATTATTATCTGAGATACTATTTGTGTAATATAGTTAATCACAACTTAATTGAGGCTGTATAAAAATAAGTTACATAGAAAGCTTTATCACGAAAATATCTTAAACTATTTTGGCATAGAAAATCAAATAACATCATACAGTATAAGTTTACTATGAACACACTGAAAGTCAACATGTAAATATGATTATTATTGGCTGATTTCCTAATCAATTTCTCTCCATTATTTTAAAACAGACAGTCCCATGACACACTGCCAGTGTGTGAAGAATGGACATGTAATTAGAGCGGTCCTGCTAAGGGCATAGGGCAGAGGGGATGGGCCTTTGAACAGTATGTGCCATTATCGTGTTAGTGAAGTGTCAGGGATGGTAAAACACATTAACACACACAGGCCCACATAGAATTTTCCAAAGCCTAATGTGTGTATAGGATCCATTTGTACTCATATGTTTTAATACATAAAGGAAGGGGATTTCCTGAAAGGTTTCCCACCTTACACTTTGGCAATAAAAAGGTAGTGGAAGACAATTAAGCAGGGTCTATGAAGAGGAAAAACAAGGCCTAACTGACTCACTGCAGTTCTTAAGAGTATTTAATGTATATCTTCAGATAAAATGTCAATTTTATTGTGTTGCTCTAGTTTTATTTTTGCTTATCTTATTTAGGCTTACAAGGAAGAGTACATTAAATCATAAAAAGTATGATACAATAAAGGGTTATTTCCATTGTGATCTTTGATGTAAAGAAAACAATGATGCATGATGTCAGGTTAAGTGACATATTACAAACAAACCTAGAGAACATTTACCAAAATTCTCATCTTTGTAAGACAAACAGTCTAATGACAGCCACTACAGCCAGAGAAAAGAGTGCCACCTGCAGACAGCTCAACACCACAGCAGAGAGCAGCTACTAGCAGCAGTGATGTAGAGTGAATGAGCAGTGCAGCACTGTACAGTGTAATGTTTTTATGAATACATATCACTTTCCTGGTTATATTGGTGGCAGAGACGTCTTGTTATCTACCTTATTTTTAAAACCATACCTCTGGGTCTGGTTTAAGGCCATCTTTATCACACTTTGACCTGGCATGTCTGAAACTGGTTGGCAGTTTAGATAAGTTATGTAAGAGAGTTCTTAAAAAGAAGCTGTTGTTTTAAGCATTTCTGGTGATTGTTTAGTGAGCTTCTTGTGAGACAACACTGAGTATTATTACAGATTATTAGGAGGATATCGACCTATAAACATGGTAGCTGAGATGTAGAGAATTTCGATGGTGAACAAGCAGCATGTTTGTGAAGAGAACCAGAAATCTAAAACCTCCAGGGAGGAAACACACAGGCACAGATAAGAAGGAGGGACGATTGAGCAGGAAAACAGCAAGTCTCCAATGTGCTTACTTTGCACTGGTACACATTCAGTTTTAGAGACACACACACACAGCCATTAGTTCCTTTTAACCAAAGAAGTTTTATTAGTACTCTACGTACATCCATAAAAACATAACTATACACAATCATTTTACTGACATAAAATGTCACCTTAGAAAATAAAAAAAGTGCAAATATCACAGCATTTAAAAACTCACTGCTTGAGATGAAAGAAATGTCATATTCACTAAAATTATATACAGGAATTTGAAATGGCAATTTTAAACCTGACCACATTCTGCCAAACAAATATATTAATTCAGTTTAAATTTGGTCCATTTGAAAATGAGGACCTGATAATTATTACATTTAATATTTATTATTTTGACTTTAGCTCTCAATGCAGTCTAGAAAAAAAACATGGAGTCATTTATTATAAAACATTTAGCTATTATTTAACTATACACACATACTGTATATATAATGTCTTCTATTATGCACATCAGAATACAAAAGACGCGTCACTAAGCTTCTATAAATTCAGTTTTTAAAAGATTGCAAATCTAAAGTGCTAAGAAAACTTGAAATTAGCTATTAAACAAACGCTTACACAATACCTAAAAAATAAAAAGCTTATCTAAGGTTCAAGGAGAGCTTCAATTATAATATAGGCTATATTTTTTTCTTTGCAGACAACATAATGAAAATCACAGCACAGTAATCATTAACATCCCCACATTTCCCTGTCTGGATGTAAAGCTTAACTTTATATCCAGTTTACATTTTAAACTCTCAAACACATTTTTCCCTTCTGTAACTAGACCCAGTCTAGGTAATCTACTAATACAGGCTCCAGGCCTGTATTATGAGTTCCTGAGTGATGGTGTCATTTCTTCTTCACTGTCCCAGAGAAGAAGAATCAAGTAATCAAGTATCTTTTCCTTAACTATAGTTCGACTGCACAATGTATGTTGTTGATTAAAATACTTCCAGCAGTGTTGATTATATTTAGCTAATCTCCAACAGAGGTCTTCACGGGTCTACCCGCACCCTAAGACACCCATACACGTTAGGGTCCACATTTTAGGTTGGCTCCAGGTCAGATCCCATTCAATTACCATGGGTCTAAATTTACTGATATGTGTAATACCTGAGTGGATCAGAGAAGACTCATGATCAGTGCTGATCACAAGAAAAACGCAGAACCTTTGTGTGTGTAGCTTCAGTGATGGTAAGGCTGATTTAGGATCAGATTACAAGAGTGAAAGTAAGGCGAAAAAAGGATTAGGCAGCAGCACCAGCGAGTTGGAGGTGGAGTAGAGAAAAGATAGATGGCCTGAAAATATTCCTAACTTGTTTAAATGTTTAGACTCTTTTGACGGGTGGAGCCTTACAGACTAAAGGAATATGAATAATCGAGGAATGGACTCATATTCAGACTTTATGACTGCAGGGAGTCACCCTTTTTTTCTCTCTCTTGTTTACCATGCCTGTAAATCTAAATAAATTATATGTTTCATTAAAGTTAAATTAAAGTTTCAACAATTATATTTGTATGTGTGATCTAACAAAAGGGCTTATCAAAACTGCAAACAACTACCATAAATTGTTCTAGGCAGGCGTAGCAGCTCACATAACAACAATAGCAACAACAACAAAAACATGAAAACTGAATAAATAAAATAAAAACAGAAATCTGAAACATTATTAAACATTATTTCCAGGAAGATGCCCAAGAACAGTAGCCTATGTTGGAGGCCTATCTGACATGAAAAATGTTTTTAGCAGCAGAACGGCAGTTTCGGTTGCAAATTTGATTATTGGGTTTGTGGGGTCTATAAAATAAACCCCAGATCCGTCAGGCCTCTCTCCTCTCAGACATGCACGGGTCTTGGCAAAAACGTGTCACGTAAATATGTTTTTAAAAATCATGGGGTTGGATCTCAGAATGAATATCCTGGGTCATTTAAGGGTTCAGGTCCGTCATTAGGGACCCGTGAAGACCTTTAATCTCCATTCATGTTCTCTATACTTTTGAGGCTAACCTGCAGCTCTGATTAAACAAAAATATTTTTGCAAAATGGATCCATAATCTCTCCTCACGAGATGGCTAATAAATACAATTTACATCCCACAAGAATAACTGATAATGTCAATGTGACTTGAAAAGTTGGTGCTCCAATAATGGGACGTCTATAAAATGCTCTCAGTGTGCTTGCTGGTCTGTGATGTTTAATACCAGAGGACACCTGGAGATTGAGAGGTGTAGGATGTATGAAGAGTTTGCTCACTGCTTTTTGGAGTCACTCCTCACTTGTGGGATGTCAGTCCGCCCAGCTTTTCCAGTAGTTACCACACCTGACAGCTGAATTTGAGCTGAAGAAACAGTGACTCTACAGTGTCGCAGCAGTGGAACGGTCTCCATTTTGTAATTTACTTTGATAAGGAGACCATATTTTGACATAAAAACTTGACTGCTGCAACTTCTTTTTATAAAGTCCATCTAACTCTTCTCCTGGGGCTGTAGCATGTGTTGCCTGGTGGACCCGGTACTGGTGCTGCCTAGAGAAGAGCCATCAGCCTGTTTTCGCATCCGGTCCAGCATGAAGAACCGCAGCATCAGGAGGAACCCTGGGAGAACAGACCAGAACAAAGTTCAATCAGTCATTTGTTTTTTTTTTTCATCTGTTTTACTTTTTTCAAGATCACTGAGGCAAAAACCTATGCACTAAGTGGAAGGTAGAGAATCCGTTATGGTAGGTCAAGGCAGGTTTTAAAGACACGTGTATATTGACTTCATGTGATTACAGTCTAACTTAAAAAAAATCTTCCCATGGAAAAAGCTAAATTCACCTGTTTCCAAAACTTATATAAGGTTGAAAGTGTTTTCTCAAATCAAAATAGATAGAAACTATAGGATATGTCACTCGTTTTGTCAATCTTTGAAACAGCTACATTTTAGTTTTGCTCTGCTGATAAAGGAAATATTTGCCTGCCAGTTATATCTGGCTTCAGTCCAGAGTTAATCAAATAAGAGCCAATTTTTTTTTTGCAACTTATCACTTATCGTTTTAGTTTTTTCGTAGAACCAAGTTTGCAAGACTTATTAATATGAGAAAAAATGATGTGACAAAACTGATTATTGCTAACCACCTATATTTTCTGTGTAGTACACATCTATCTGCTATCTATACAATACTCACAAGTGTGTGTATATACTGTACTGAAGAAGATGTGTTGCTTTGATCAGATTTACTTTACTAATGTAATCTCATTGTGATGAATAATCTGTGTACATCAATTCATTTGGAAGCTGATCTTTTTCAAATCTGTTTTTCTTTTTTTATGAAAAGACAAGAACATAATGTCTCATCACTGTATCTGTGAAGATTTAGTTTAAAGAAATAATTACATAAGAAGATCAATGCCACTCGATCTTTCCATATCTGTCCCTAAGATCTGTCAGATGAAGCTACCACTCAGCCAAGACACAGTCTGGAACATAACCCCATAAAACCACAACCTGACATTTTACATACATTTTGGTTTTTGTACAGAGTAACACGATGTGTGAGTTTTAGAAGGGCTAGCAGGTGGATTTTGTTATGATTGGACGGAGCCAGGCAAGCTGTTTCCCCTGTTACCAGTCTTTGCGCTAAGCTAAGCTAACTGGCCCCCGGCTGCAGTTTCATATTAACTGTACAGACATGAGAGATATACTGATTTTCTCATCTACCTCTCAGACAGAAATTGAACAAGTGTATTTCCCTAAAGTCTAAGTACTTCTTTACATGTTTTATGTAATGTTTTTGTGCATAAGTCGGCAAACAATACAAAGTCCATCTTCTATAAAACTCAGTGGAACAACTGTGACTAGGGGGGTCATGCACAATGTACATTAGCCCCAACAATTACATCATTAAACTGTCACGTTGGCATAGAAAATTCTCTTACTGAACTACCAACGTGCAGCAAAAATGGGGTTAACAAGTTGAGACCCGAATCAAAAACAAGCATCCTGCATGTGAGAGGAAACAGCTTTTCTTCTGATAGGCACCAGTACCAGAAGGCCTTGATTAACCACGGCCATTGTCTCATTCCCACACTGATACAATGGACCACTGGCTCCACATAAACACTCACCAATCTCTGAGCCAACAATGAAAATACCCCTGACTATATATAGTTAAACCTTGTCTGAAGGTGGTAATGATAAGATGATGATAAATGACGCAAATATGTGGCTTGTTTTGTTTTTTTTTTTCAAGTTTTTTCCCCTTTGGATCAGTATATCTGTGACCAAGTGACAAATATGTGTCTGGCGACACAGTATAATGCCTAAAAATACAAGCCTCTGTCCTGCTATGATAGATCTGTAGTATGCTCTCTTAAAAGTGAGAAAAAAACAAAACAAAACAGTCCACACAAGTTGATAGAAGCTGACAGCTAAACTCCTGCTGAGTTTAACCACTTGATATAAACCCCAAGCTGAATCTGGACTTAAGGCTGTATGTTTTTAACTGGCACATTATGCCACATGCACAGACCTTGAAAAGAGTTGAGGGTGCAGGAGAGGAAGAGAATGAAGTCAGAGAGGGGTCCAAAGTCCAGGAAGGTCAGACCCCAAGTTGTCCCGAAGAGACAGCTGAGGCCCCAGATGCTGAGAAATGCCACACGGTTCTGCCTCCATTCATCCCTGGTGCGAATCTTCCTGTAGACCATGAAGAGCATCACAATGCCCGAGGACACCAGGATGACCAGGGTTGTAATATTGGTGACATAGTGGGCAAGCCAGGCCTTGTTGGTGTTTGTCATCCAGCACCTGGAAACACCAAATACACTTAAAGAGGGGAAAGCAAACAATCCCACAGAGGACTAATAAAATGCCAGAATAATGTAAAAATTAATATTGTTTTTCTGAAACAAACATTCCACCATCTCCCTGCTTTTATTTTTAGACGATCCAGTGTGTTTCTCCACTAAAGATACGTAATCTAATAAAACAATCCTGCTTACATCAGATAAGGATTGTGAACGTCATCGCTTGGCACCACCTTTTTCACTCCATAAAAGCCACCAACTGCAGTCAGGATCGTTACAGGAACAGCAGGGATAACTGGAAATGAATTTTTAAAGGTCATACCATGTTTGCCTTCAAGTGCCATGAAGTACATTTTTAGAAACATTACTTGAAACACTCACCAAAGCCGATCAGGTTCCATACACAGGGCTGCGGGGAGGGGCTAAAAACCATGTAGACCAACCAGAAGGTATGAAAAATTTCTATGCCCATCCAGGTGAAGGAGCTGAGAAGGGTATAGTGGAGGGCCGCCCCGACCCAGACACATATACTCTCCCCTGCCACGTTGGCCAGGACTCCAGTTAAGAAGAAGAGCAGGTTGAGGAGGGCAAGAGACACAGCTAGGCCTAAATGGATGGGTATGGACTGCTCCTTAGATCGCCTGCTACAGGGAGAGAAGAAAACTAGGTTCCATAGTTGTTCAAGAAATATTATATAATGTATATATATTCTGATAAACTGCACAATTGCTCAAAAGGCCATATTACCTCTTCCTACAGAGAAAAATGATGATAGCGATACAGCTGATCACAGACACAGCACAGCCCAGGGATGTAATGGCAGTCAGGGCCAGGAGGTGGCGCACTGGGCGAGGCTCCAGTTGCTGTCAGAGGTCACAGAGCAATGAACCACAAGTCCTTCATTCACCAAAATGTAAGTGCATATATGTTTTCTATGCATTTCTTGTGTTTCTTCACTAGAAGTAATTATGTTTAATAGTGTCTGTTTGTGTGTAAACTCATAGATTTTGTGATATGTCAATAATGTTGGGTACATTTTCCTGCATTGTGTCACTTTCTCTTCAGTGTCGTGTGTAAAAAATAGCAGTGTATCTGCTGCACGTCTCACCACTAGCACAGCGAAGTAGGTCAGGTGGTTACAGAGGCACTCGGTGTGTTTTGCTCCTTTCTGTTGTGTCTCACATCCATCAACCAACCAACTGACCTGCAATGGATCTGCACACAGGCAAATAAAGATTTAAACATCCTTAATTATTATCTATGGAAGTTACAGTAAATAAACAGAAATCTGCACATTTGTTGAATGAACATTGTTTTTAAGGTTAGTTCTAAAAGGTTCCAACCTTTCCTGGTGTCCCATGAAACACATTTTCTTGAATGTGTTTTCTGAAATAAAAAGGAAGAGAGAGGCGTGAGCATTGAACATGAAGTTTCAAGGTAACCACTTTGATTCAGTAGTGATTGACAGAGCCGCCACTGTTAAACGTCAAAATCATTACTTGAGTCCAACAACAATGCAAAATGTGGCTTGCTGCGTAAACACATCACTACAGATAGCTGAAGTCACATAACAATACCAATCAGGTATGATACTAAACTGTGGGTTTATGTGCGTGTGCATTACAAGAAGCGACAGACTGTCCTACGTGTATAAACAGACACCATCTGTTTTTGCAAGATGTGAGGTAGGAAAAGAAACCCTTAAGTGGTTTCTGTGTGTCGTCTGTGTTCGTAAGGTAAACTGCCTGAAGCAGACGTCATGAAACTAAAAAGGAGCATCGTGTTTTTCTTTACAGCATCTGCAGCAAACCCACATTTGAGAAGTCTGTGAAAAATATCTGACTGTACGATTCATAAAGGCAGTAAACAGTGGGGGAAATAATAATATTTAAGGCGTCTACATTTTCAATGCAGCCATTCATATGAAATTTACACCAGACAATGGTATTAACTCAATAAAGCTACACAGATATCATAATGAAGAGTATGAAGAAATCATAACTGTTCAATCCATCAAAAAAAATGTGCAAAAAAGTGGAATAACACAGGAAAAAACTGAACTCCCTAACTGAAATGTATTTAATAATTGGCGGAGAAGCCTGTGTTTGCAATGCCAGCGTTTAAGATGCTCCCTGAATGAAGAAATTCATCTCTGACAGCGTTCAGATGGGATTTTGGTTCATTCTTCCACCCAGACAGTCTTTAAATCGAGAAGATTCTGAGAGCCAGCTGGTTAATCTTCATCTTCATTTCTTTGCACAAAGGCTCTGTTAGGTTTAAGCTGACTGGGCCTTTCAAATATCTTTGTTTTCCTTCTCTGGAACCTGTTGAGAGTCTCCTTTGCAGTATGTTTTAGATTGTTTTCCTGCTGAAGGTCCAAATGTGTCTCATCCTCACCATCCTGGTAGATGGCAACAGATTCTTCCCAAGAAATTCCTGCTACATAGCACCATTCACCTTCCCTTTGATAGTTTGGAAGAGAAACATCCCCATACCATGATGCTTCTACCTCCAAACTACACTGTAGGTGTGGTATTTGTAAGGTCATGTACAGAGACATTTCTCTTCTCAGTTGATGTGTTTAGTATTTTTTTCCTGTTATTCCACTTAATTGTGTCTAACTTGTTCATGTAAAATAATGTTATAATTTTTTTATCCGTGTAGTTTAATTGAGTTACTATCAATGACAAGGGTACAATTCATGTGAATGGCTGCGTTGGAATTATGTTAAATAAAAAAAACCCCACACTGAACACTTACTTACACAACTATATATCTGTGGCTACCATTAAGCAGTGAGCAAGACATGGACCACTAAATATTTCCTTTTTTTAGTTAACCAAAATAACTCAATTCACTGCTGCAGCTTCAAATACCAGCTGTATTTTGGATGGGGAATTTTTCTACTGTTTACCAGATCCCAGTAACGTATTTTGAAATAAGAGTTAAATATAAAATTTGACAGTATATATTTTTAAGACATAAAGTGGACTTTTATCACTCCAACACAGACAAAGGGCACAAACAACAAACAAACTTACAGGTATGATATCATGGTGAAAGCCAATCTTAATTGGCTCGGACAGATCAGCAATGACCTCGTTCTCCACAGTGATTTCCACAACATCATCAAGAACCCTGTCATCCTTGTGACCATCCTGGAACACACACACACACACACACACACACACACACACACACACACACACACACACACACACACACACACACGCACACACACACACACACACACACACACACACACACACATCTTTACCTGCCCCCTGATATAATACTGCCTACATATTTATACACAAAGGAAATGATGTATTTGAGTGTAGATGTCATGTCAGTGGAATTGGTGTTTTATTTCAAAGTAGTGTTGGATCAAGAAATTTGGTGCACAGGCAGGAGGTGCATGAAGTCATACTGACATCCCTTCTCTCCTGCCCGTGTTGACTGAGGACAAACAGAGCCTTACCTGGAACAGGGAGTTGTTTTTGAAGAAAGTGCAGACTACTTTGCTGGTCTTTTTTGCAGCTTGTTTTAGAGCAGGAGGGAGGTAGACAGTGGTAGTGGACTTAACAGATACACCTTTAGGGGCCTGGAGAACAGAGTATATACAGAGAGAAACCCACAGTTAGAGAAGGCATAGCAGGGTTTGGATCAATTCACTTTCAAGTCGATACATGAAAAGTGAGCAAGAAAGCAGTATGCATAAACTGAGCATCAATTCCTAATTATTTTATTCAACACAGGATGTAGGAACAATTTCAACAAAATAAAAAGTTCTTAAATCACTGACACGACTTGAACCACTCTGTTGTTCAGCTTGTGAGCGTGCATCACAACCCCATGCTGTACACAGCTGTAATTAGTAGATCTGCATGTGGGATTGCTGGGTACTTACACAAATGGCCCTATTTTAAGATACATAGTTTAGAGGGAAAAAGTCAGCTTTCAGAGTCCATCCTGTACTTGTCAGTAAAATGCAGCTATCATTCACTTTCATGTGGTTAACCTCTCACCTATTTTCTCAACTAAATCACCACCACCCTCGACTTAAATGAAAATGTTAACACAGTTACTCATTCACTGGGTTAAAAACCTGCTATAAAGTAAGCCCCTGATTAAAAATGGACACGCACAGTTACAGGAGTGAAGCAGCCTACTCAGTTGAGCTACATTATACTGTGGTCTAGAGACAAGTCAGTGCAATGCTTTCCACTGCCGTCTGACCGCTGCCAAGGGGAAATAGACTCTGAGTGAAAAAATTAATATATGAGTTATTTTCTGAATCAATAAATAGAGACTAAATCCTTAATTATTGATCTCTTTCCATGAATGCTCTCTGCAACTTCTCATTTCATGTTTGCAGCAGCTATTGCTATCTCTGTTTTCACACCAAACTAGGTATATGAATGGCATTAAGTTATCAAGTCATTAACTAAGAAACAATCAGTGTAATGAATGACTATGTTTACATGCACACTAATATTACACTATTCACTCTGCATATGACAATATTCCAAATTTGATATGGATGTAAACAACATATTTTGTTTGGCTATTCTGAGTTAGGCCTTATTACAAATGTAGCATTTATTGATTAAGACATGTGGGATATGCCAAATTTATCCATGTTGTAGGAGAATTCTTTGGACATGTATACAGTGCATTCTAAAAAAGCTTCTCAACTGGGGTTTTAACTGCAGTTTATGACCATCGGCCTCTTGCCTGTTTACAGTCAGCTCTGTGCATTGTACACAAACCAACTAGCGAAATGCTTGTAAAGCTGGGGTAGAGACGCGTGCCCAAAAGAAAAGCCCACATTCCTGCTCAGAAGGAGAAACACGCCCACATCTAAACATTATAAAAGACTTAGACTTAGAAATTAACAGTTTTTTTTCTTGTGTACTGCAAGTACACAGGAATGTTAGTGAAAAATTCATTTTCATCAGACATGTAAACAGCTTAGTAGAAACTTTGTCTCTTTTGGAATCAGGGAAAAACCAATGTAGTTTGTGCATGTAGGTGTGGTCACTGATTGCGTATAAATCTCTATGTGAACACACTGCTGTGTTTCCTGTATGCTGAAAAAGATTATTATTATTATTATTATTTCACGGTTCCAGCAAAACAGGCTTAAGAGCATAAATAACTGATGTATTTGAGTTTCTGTCTCAGGAAATGTGCTTCCTTTTTAATATGCAGCTAAAATGCAACAGAGATGAAACCAGTGTGGTCACACTCTTGCTGATGTGGTTCGTGAAGGCTGCAGCGTAGGCTAACGTGATCTGAGACACCTGAGTGTAAATTCTAAAGTTCAAATTTAATTCTTGAGCTAAGAAACGACAGTTTATACGTTGATATGATGATATGTTTGAAAGCTCCAGAACAGCTACGAAATGGACCTTCAGGTGAGATTGTTTTCGCCACACCTTCCCAACGTGAATATAAGCTTTTAAGCCAACAAGGACAAGAATTCTTTAAATGTGCTTGAAAAAAGCAGACATTCTGGCATCTACAATTCCCAAACATCTGAACAAACTTTGACTCTTTTTGTGTGTTTGTCTTACAGGTGATGTGACGTTGTAACCTCTGAAATCGTCCTTCATCTCCACCTCAGATCTGTGACCGCAGGGATGCTCCAGTCCAACCTGGATTATCTTCCCAGTCTCGTCTGTCCTGTATACACACATCAGCACACACCACCATGATATTAAGTTAAAAACGGTGGTTTCGATGTAATTTAAAAGAGGCAAGTTTATTTTTGTTTCCCCCGCCCTGACATAGCATAAAGTTTAGCTTCCTGTTTGTAGTCACAGTTCCCTTGATTACATAAAGCTTCAAAACAGTGGCCTTAGCAATTAAGACAAAGTCATGTGAAAAAGGATGTTAACAAAAAAAAAAAAGCTACTACAGCAGTAAATGTGATGGCGCATTGAGAAAAAAAGAGAGGAAATTACATGTTGACTTGGGTGGATCCCTGGCTCCTTTGATCACACAATGCTTCTGCAAAAAAAAGCAAAGTTTGGAATTTGAAATGTTAAACTTTACAACTGTGACGCTTCAACAGAAATGTGACTGACTTAAAGGAGCAGAAAATAATACTAAAAAAATCTTTAAATTATGTACAGTCAGTAAAACCATCACTTGCTTAATATATTCCATTTACAGACTAGAGACTAGATCACATTCATTTTCCTTACTGCAGTTTGTGGATTCTGCTGTAAAGTTGTAGGCTGTTCGAATTTTGTCGGAGTGAAAATCAGTTTTGATTATTGCATTCTTGATGCCGTAGGTTGCTTCAGGTGCATTACTACCATCAGACAGATCGGTGCAACAGGAGCCTTGGACGCTGGCAGGCCAGCACAGAGTAAGATTCTTTGCTTCAACCTGTACAACAAAATAATAAAAACTGCAATTAACAACTTTTATTAATCTTTAACGAGTATTCAATTATGATACGGTAGCATAACTGCAACCAATACTCTCTTCACTTGGTAGTACTTTTTAGTCTTACACATTTCATATACATATGAAACATATGAATTGGCTAACACACACACACATACATACATACATACATATACATACACACATGCATTGCACAATAAAACAGGATTGTTGTGAAACTTAAAAAGTGTTGCAGTTATTAGCATGCAGATCGAATAACTACCAAGTTTTGTCAGTTATGGCTAAGGGGCCACTGCAGTCTCCCTCCTGCCTGTCAAAAATAGATTAGGAGAAACCTTCTCTTCCTCTATGGACCAGCCTCCTCTGCTTTACAAATCCTCACCATGCCTCCTTTCTCCATCGTCTGATTCACTTGCAGTTTCAACTGGTCCAGCAACGGCTCCCAGTACAGACAGAATTCAATTTCCTCCCCCGAATAAAACCCAAGCTCCTCGAGGGGAATCACATCAGACCGCCTACACTGAACTGTGATCTGCCCATTGATGGACAGAGAGTTCTGACTGGCTGAGATGGTGATCCCACGACAGCCTGTGGAGAGGTTGATATTCAGACTTGGGGAGTCTCTGCCATGGCGCCAGGTGCCACAAAACTTCCAGTCCAGGTCATTTTCACTTACACCTGCAGGAGACAGAAGTAGGCTTTTAAACTTTTAAAGTGCTTCAAAGAAGAAATGCAAATTAGATGCGTTTCCATCAACTGATTTGGAGTGAGCCCTTCATCGTAATTTCATCAGAAGATGGCAAAATAGTCTTTCTTATGGCTGTAATCTGCCGGTAAACAGAGTGGAAGAATTAAAAAACAAGTCGCTTGGCCATCTAACCGATCTACCAGTGAACAATGGAGGGAGGCTTTTCAGAATTAGTTTCAGCTGATTAGCTGACTAAGTTCTCCCATGTTAGCTTCTATTAGCTATGTTTCATGCTGTTTGGAGACCAGGAAAATGTAATGCAATGACTGTAATGCTTATGGGGATGGGGGGTGGGGGGCAGTGGAAACAGCTGATCAGTCATGTGAGTTTAAACTTTGCTACATCAGGACTTATTCAGAAAAAGGCGTTTCCATAACTCCTCTTTGACAAAGGCAAAAACCACCTCAAGCATGCGAAAAAAATTTGCTCAATTGAGGAAGTTTTATTGAATTTTGCAGTTTCCATGAAGCTTTTCTGATGCAATATTTCAAAATGTGCATAAATATGGTAGTCTTACAGGCTAAAATAATGCTCAATAACATTTTGAACATGGAAAATGATATTCAGAAAAAAAATTCTCAGCATAAAGGTTATAGTGCAAATCTTCTTATGGCGGTGTGCGAAAAGTTAACAGAATGCCAAACTGTCTCAGGTGAGGACCTCAGTGCAATACAGAAAATGCAGATGTGCTTCTCGTCATGGCAACAGAATAGAGCCCTCTGTGTGACACATGCATATATACAATTTAATTACAAGTGCAAAATTCACCTTGCAACTTAAATATGTGTGCATGCATCTGTGAGCATGTGTAACACTTATGTGTTTCACACTGAGTTTTTACTAAGGGTGATTTACACAACAAATATGATTTCTTAACATCATACAAACCTCAAAATCTTATTGACCCTTACTGGAGCCCACAAATCCTGCCTTGTTTCAAGACACTGACCCTCGAGCAGTTCTTGCTACAAGTGAAACTGCACTGGTGGCAAGTGGAATTTTCCTAATGTCGGCTGAATATTTTCCTATCATTTTAGGAGGCACTAAACACAATATATAACACAATAAATAAATAATATAACACAATATAGCAATTAGATTGTTATTTACATATTTGATGTCAAATGTATGGTATCATGTGTGTCATTATATTGTTACTTATATGTACATGCAGAGACATTATAACAGTTTTAAGTTGCTGGAGTTTTTTTCACAGACATGCAAATGTACGTCGCAAATGCTTCAACAATCTAATCAGATCATCTCTACAGAGGAAACGTGGTGTCTGTTTGAAGTTTCTGCAATATGTTGTATTTGAATGTCTCCACAAATGATAACATATACCACATATAGAAACAGGCACAGCAGAGCTACAGTGTGTTGTACATTTGTAGCAAAGAAAATAAGGCTAAAAGACCTTCTTAAGATAAAGGTGTTTTTTCATGTGTTTTTTTCATCTTACCTGCAGAGAGGAAGATGGTCAAGATGAACACAACCCTCAGGTTATCTGTCAGTCGAGGCTCCATTGCTAACAGCTGTCATTGGGAAACAAAGAAAGAGAAATACAGTTGTAAAAGGGGAACCAATCTATAGTTTATTCCTGCGTAGGCAGGGAGTGTCAGCAAATTAGAAACCCCATCCCTGAAACCGGCTGCTGATAAAGTGGAGGATTAAATTTAAAAAAGCATGGCGTGCATTTGCTGCCAGTCATAACTGTAAAAGGCAAATTTAAGTGACACACAATCATTCTTTCTATGTGCAAACACACATCCTATATAAAACAAAAAGTCCATATCTAGAGGCAGCACAGGTTTAACATGACACATTTTTTAATGATACTATTCTTATCCAGACGCCTGCTTTCTTATCTATACTCTCTTATCAATGAATACAAATGAGTTCATGTTCAAAATCCACACAGGGGCCTTTCTGTGCTGTTATCAATGGAAACAGTCTTTCCCTTTAACTGGCACACATACACATACAAACTCACACATGCACAAACCCACAAACCCACACACACACACGCATACACACACACACAAACACACACACACACACACACACACACACACACACACACACACACACACACACAAACAGACAGTTAAGTCATTTCATCCCCCTATAGCAAGTTGATATTTCTCGCTGCAAGGAAAAAGTAACAAAGCTGTCTGTTTAAAAATACAACACAATACTGCAGACATTAAAATATTAAGAGTAGAAGAGAATATGTTTCTTTGACAAAAAACACACCTTTGCATCATTTTTAACTTACTGAAAATCATGTGAGTGTTACCACACACCACATAGCATGTGTCAATTGACCACACACATGCACACACATGACTTTCTGTCTGTGTTTTTTCAATTCCTACGAAACATGCCAACTCATTCCAGACAGTTTTCATCACACAGATGTTCCAGCTGAACTTGCTGCCTGCATGATAACCAGCTTACCTGCGTTGTCACATTCACCAGCAGTCACACCTCGCAATTTAAAATACAACAAATAGACTCTGCATCTGAGACCTTGTGAAGTTACTTTACAGTATATGTGACACAGATGACGTGCGTAGACATGCAGATGCTGATTGTGAAAGGGAAACAGAGCAGTCGCGGTTGTCCCCAACATCACAAGACGGGAACCGGTTGAACCACAGACGAACAGAGAGGTACCAGTGGAAAAAAAGAGACAGACATAAAGAAAGGGAGAGAAACATATCAAGCTGCATTGCCTAGGGCGGTCAGCTGGCTATTTATAACTATGTACGCTGAAACACACACCTGATACTGGAGAAGGACCTGAGTCTCTCCTAAGGACAGTCTGATAAACAAACACACACACACAGGACCAGATGTTTAAGCAATACAAATAACACCCTACAATGAATTTGTGTGATATGTGACACTTCAACACATCGACAGATGGTAGTAGCTTGCATGTATTTTTAAAGGTAAATATTTCAACAATGTCACTCACTGGTATTGACTGCTTACTGTAATCGAACTAATTCAGGGACCAACACAATGTGTTGCTTCAAAGTCATTTTAAACAAAGTCAGCAGAGCTAACATAAATCTCCTGAGGACACATGATCTTGCTTGCTAACGTTAAGCTGATATAGCATTTGCACACTGAAGTCACTGTGCAGGGGAGCAGAAGGTGCACAAATATTCAAAATATATATAACACGCCTAGCCCTGGTCCTGTTGTGGCTACCTTTCTTATAGCTTGGCCACGCTTCACTAGTACCAGCATTTACCAGACTCACAACTTGAAATTGGCTACAGTTGCCAAACCAAACATTTATTAATCAAACATATAGTAACTGCACAAATATGCCCTTCTAAATTTCATTTTTCTGGCTTTAGGTTACTGAAGCCCATTCAAAGTAAGTTGGACACATGGCTTAGCATCACAGCTAAGTATTTCAAAAGTGTCTTAAAATGTCATGTTTACAGACAAAATTACACAATAAGAAAAAAGTATTATTCAAACTGGGCCTGAAACCAAGAGGGCACGATTAGACAGTGGCACTAGGTTTCTCTATTTCTGTGCCCTTAAACTGTTTAGCTCATACTATGCATTCATTTTTTATGTCAATTTTCAGATTACGTTTCAGTCTTCGAAGAGTGTTTAAAAGGTGCTGCTCTGTGGTCCAGAAACATGACGCCCTGAGTCTTCTTCGTAATGAATTTGTGTGAGTCTTGCATTTTGAACATGCAGTTTTTACACCACGCCTGCATTATTGTTTAACTTTCTGGATCAGATTAAACCCGGTTTAGGGTAAACTGGATTTGTTCGGCTCATTTAAGCAACACTTTCAAAATGAAAGAAAAATAACACTGTAAAGTATGCAGCATGCATTAACTACAAACTGGTTTCATACATTGCATTTTCTGTTTCACATTGACTAAACCCTGTGTTCACGGAAGTTGTTCTGTTGCAATCACTATAGCCAAATGAAATAGTGCATATTTATACTTTATGCTGTCCGTGACAGCATACTCATTTTTTATTTTACATATTTGAGGTAAAATTAACCAGTACAATAAAGTGTGAAGCAAATTTAAATGGTGATTGACAAACTGAGCTCAGAAATATGACTGCATGTATTTTAGGGAAGGTGAATATTAACTGATACAGTAACATTATCTCTGTTATTATACATACTTATATACTACATACTGAAAGATATAATTCTACAATATCAAAAGAAAATACACCATAATAATCTATAAATAAGACTTAGACTACTTTCAGTCAAAGTGCATGCATAATGTGTGAAACTGCAACCTCTCAATACTTGATCCGGCATGACTTAGTTGCCTTGTGGTTTTGGCACTTCCCTTTTTGATAATTCAAGAGCGACAATAAAAGTTTTGGGGAAAAGGTGCTAAGGTGTAACTTCATAGTGGTTTTGTGATGGAACTTATATATTATACGCACATACTGAGAGTGTAGTGGTTCAGCAGCTACATTGGATGTAACCTGTGACCAATAGTATGGCTCAGCTGCTAAAATAGTTAAGTAAAAAACCTAATGGTGGACTGGCTAATACAAATTTTGTCCATTATTTAAAAATCAGCATCTTTGTACACAAAATATTTGCTAATTTCCCAACCTTCCCTCTATTATCTTGTCTGGATTCTTTGTTAAAGGTCAATATGCCAAATACACGTAGAGTTTTAATGAATTACACTCAGATCATGATGGATATAATCCCTTTTTATCTCATATTTCAGACGACCCCATCAGGTAAGGAATGGGACATGGCTCTATCTAGGGTTAATTTGTCTTCTTTATGCTCAAGGCAAGCCTTACAGGTCTAGTGTGAGGGATTTAGTGGCATCTAACGGTGAAGTTGCAGAATTGAAACTTCTCCTGTATGCGAAGTGTGTAAGAGAACTATGATGGCTGACATAAAAACATGAAAACGTGAATGACCTTATCTAGAGGCAATGATTATTTGTCTGGGCGACTGTAGCACAACATGGTGGACTGCGTGGAGGACGAACCAATTCATATGTAGATATAAACAGCTCATTCTACGGTAACGAAAACTCAAGACTTCTTTGTTTCATTTGATCATGAATTAATGAAAACATATTTATGAACATTGTATACCATTTAAAAAAGCTACACTTCCAAGAATATTCCCAAACCTAAGCCCTATATATGACAGGTGCAAACAGACCCCAGTGACCCTCCGTCATATGTGGTGGTCTTGCCCAAAACTTCCTTTTTTTCTGGCCATCCTTTTTAGACACCATTTCCAAAACTTATGGCTGTAATAGTATGCATACTTGCTATTTTGGGTATATCCTCAGTTCCAGATGATTCCGCTCTCTGTGCTCACTTGCAGCTTTTACCTCTCTGTTAGCTAGACACTCAATTCTATTTGAATGGAAGGATTTAACCCCTCCATCACACAGCTAGAGGACTTTAGATATGATGCAGAACATCAAGCTAGATACAAATCAGAAGCCCCCTTAATGGCTCTATTAAGATATTTTATAAAACCTGAAGCCTATTAATAAACTATGTAAATAGTCTACCTGGCCTGGAACGCATACCTCTACAGGTGGTCTGTCCTATATGTGTTTGAATACTCTGTGATGATGTTTGTTTGTTTTCTCCTTTGTTTTTTGTGATCTGTCTGTTTCTCTTGCCCACATATTTGTACCTTAAAATGATAGCTGATGTTATATGTCTGATAAATGGGAAATATCTCTTTAAGTTTAATAAAAACCCTTGTGGTTTACATTTAACCGTCTTTCAAAATAGTGGCTACAGCTTAGAATTTATTTAGGTCTTACCAGCTCTCATAACCAAGTGAGATCACCATCAAGCAACCTACAAATGTGGTTGTGGTCTACTACGCTGGAGCATGAAGAAACTCAGCATGAACCTACCTATTGGTTAAAGGTGGACAATGTGGACTTATATTACAAACACAGTATATATTTGTTATACTGTACTATCAAAAGATAGTTTATGTGATGTAGTAACATTTTCTGTAAATTCAAATGAGTAATTTGAGTGTGTAGAGTTCAATCTGGAACTTGCAAATAAGCAGATGGAGTTAACTCAGTTGTCACGTACGGTGTATGATTCACATTTACATCACGTGACCTGAAGACTGAAACTTCCATGACAACCTAATCCAAATAAATAACTATCTGGAAAATTGTGGCAATTCAGCAAATGGTACACCAAAATCTGTTACAGTCAAAATCTATGTTGTCTAACCATACATATACCTTTTTTTATTACTGTATCACTTGTTATTCTAAATTAACTACTGGACAATTGGTCAAATGTGGGAAAAAAGTAAAACATGAGATCTGCAATTACTGATCTCACATTTGAAACTGCAGAGTGATTTAATTAAAGCTCATTTAACAGATCAGTTGAATTTTGACTTAAATGTCTCAATCTCAAATTCCTCCAACAGAAAATGGAATGATAAGGACAATAAATATAAAATGGGATGTTTAAAAAATTTATCAGAAATGGTATTAAACTGCCTGGGTTTGGTGATAGCTACACATACTTAAAAACAATGTCCACACTGGCTAAATTGAGACAAACCAGGAATACACAGTCATGTTTTGGGGTAAAATGATGACACATAACTTAACAACAAGACTCTACAACAGTCATTCAGCATCACACTGATGGTGAATTCACCCACAGCATTAATGTGTGACTCACGTACGCTCCGACCAGATCCTGCTCATGATGGCTTTCTGACTATAGACAGCATATTGATGACGATGAAATCTAGTTGCACTGAGGGAAGTGGCGAGTGTCACCCAACCCACAACTACAAGTGAGAACACACAGTGGAAGGCTCAGTTCTCTGCAAATGTTTGAGAGAAGGCAAAAATGTCCCCCACTGACAACACAAAACCCTCTTGTGTGTGCATGTGTGCCATATACGAACATCTGTACAAAAGTGTTGTCACTACACAGAGGGTACAGGGTGTATTTGTATGTGCATTTAAAATAACCTTTCTTTTATGCAGGGCTTGATAAAAACCTTATCTACATCTCAGACCATTATAATCTCCCTCTCTCACACACGTTTTAACTTGCTGAATTGGCATGACATGTAAACTAACTCTCCCTCTACCCCCACACCCTCTCTATTGTCCCTGCATGGCGCCCAGGCATCAGTTCAGCACAAGAATTTCCCCTTTTCTTTCACTTCCCAGCCTCTAAGTGGGTGTGTGAGAGGCGCTGACCAAAGATTGGCAGAAATGGATGTGTGTGCGAGATACAGACTGGAACGCTGCTCACATACCGTGGACTTCGCATTTCTCATTTTTCATTACCAAGCACACACTCATCTTGAAACTTGCTGCCTCACTGCACTCGTCACTCCTACATCCATATAGGATGATAAGACGCCCTGATGCGTGTTTATGTGTGAACGCATGCGAATCCTCCAGCAACCCAAGCATGTGTGAACAAGACAGGCCCCGTAAACCCCTGACCTCCCGGTCTGTCACTCTCTGTTTTCCAGTAAAATTTCTCATGTGTATTCCCATCTCTGTATCATATAGGGGTCTGACTCACACTGACAACTTCACAAGTCTCATCTGACTGCATGCTAAGTGGAACGGCAGCCAAAACAATGTGTGACACAGACAGCAGATAAGGGTGAAAGACAGAAAGTGGGCAAAATATCAACTGCTCTCTTGTCTGAGCCATTTGCAGATCTAAAGCAGTACAGCGGGTTTTGTTTTTGGGTGTATCGGATGGATTGCTCAAATTATATGTCTTTGGGGATTTTGTACTTTTTTGTGCTTTTCTGGGTCATTTTAATTTGTTCAGTTGTTTGTTTGGTTTATGACAAACTTGTTTAGTGTTATGATTAGCATGTTAGCAAATGCTGGCATACTAACACCGAAAATAAGATGATTAACATTAGCATGTTAGCATTGTCACAGTGAGGACTTTAGCATGCTGAGATTCGCTTTAAACTCAAAGCACCTCTGTGCATAAGCCTCACAGAGCACGTCACAAGCTGTCTAATAACATGCCACAGGCTGTAGTTGTCCCAATTCCTAATTAAAGGATCATTTTCAGATTTTACTGTGAATGTTACCAAAAGGCTGATTTGGCTTTTCAGCTACGACTGCACCTCAAATATACATTTCCTGATATATATGACCTGTTTTCAGTACAGTGAAGCACCTTGAAAATACCACTTCCTGCCCTTTTAAAAGATGTTACAGCATCTTAATGTCACATTTTCTGCAACTGCTTTTCATGTCTGTCCTTCTACGTTGCTGACTCTTCACCTCAATTTTTTTTTTACTCTTTTATTTGTACTTTTCATGTCTCAGGTTTCTTTTGAACAAGTTTCTGCTTGCACAGACCTTTTTTTGGTTCAGCTAACAACAACGCCTGACACAAAGAAATTTTTACATCATTATCTTGCACATGCACTCACAGTAGACTAAACTTGTAGCTTAGATTTTGTCCTGCAAGAGCTTAAGTTTGAATTTACTCCACTGCTCTACAAGCAGCAGAGTGAAGGAGTAAAGAATGTGCAGGGAAGCGTAATTCAAAGAACAAAAGCTGCTCTTTGTTGACAGGCCTTAGAGCTGAAGTGACAGCGAGCGTGAATAAGGGTCAAAGACCACTGACTGGTTTGGAGACTATTTAAGCCAATGGTCAAAAGACACACACATGGATACACATACAAACAGTTCTCACCCTACGAAAACACTCAGCCAAAATGACAGAGATGGGGTGGATGTTACAGACCAGTCTGAACATTTATATTTTCAAATTATATTTTGCTTTATTATTTTCGAGCTCTTAAAGGGTATGTTAGGTATTTTTCAATGTAGAGCCCATTTTCTAATGTTTTCTAAGCTTAACAATTTTTGAAATTGGTCCAGTATTGAGCAATTAGCACTGCAGTGGGCAAAGGTGAACCAAGCTGCAATGAAAGCACTCAATGCACGTTCACACCGTCAATTTGCATGCACTTAAAGTGTTTGTTTTTGCCACTGACAGGCTCAGAATGTTATGGAAAGTATCCCTATAGAGATAGACCTCAAATCCACTGTGTTAGGTACAGTAATATGCAAACCAGTTACGCTGAGGAAATTGTTTAGGAAACAGTCTTTCACTTTTAGTGCTGAAGTAACACAGTAACCTCAGACATCTTTCTGAAAAAGCTGTTGCTGTGAGAAGACTGCTCTGTGCTACAATGTTGTGCATTGCTGCCAACATGGTTACAAGATAAGATTTGGGTTTGTTTTCCTGAGGCACAGTACAAGGAGAGCCTGGCATGCTATGGCTGCTGTGTTACATGTTGATTTACTGCACATTAACAGTTCAGGACTTGCATGTGAAAATGGCAGGTTACAGTCATATACTGAGCAGACACTGAGGAAGCTTCTGAAAGTGAGACTCATAACATCCAATGGAAAGTATTCATAATACCTCAGACATTTCTTCCTACCAGATGCAACAAACAAATAAAACCCAGCAGAGCTGTGTGAAAGCAGGAATGAACATCAAAGTCCTCTTCACAGAAACGTTTCAGCTTGACGTGGAAGACTAGATGTAATATAGCGACTGTGGAATGTTCCCTAGGCTACATTTGTGTTATGTCCTTGCATTCTTTGCAATGGTGATGCAGTGTGCATGTCTGCATTAGTGTGTATGGGTTCCTTTATCTGTATCTTGCTTTGTCTGTGAGGAAATTGGAGGAGCAGGTGGAATGCTGGAGATATTTCCTTTGGGGCTATGAATAAATCAATAAAACAACACATACACACATGCACGCACAGACAAAAGCCAGCATGTTATTAGGGCCTAAATCACCCCTATAGTGGCCTTAGGTGTGGGTCACGAGCTTCAGTCTGCCATCAGGGGCTTTCTTTTCCTCATTATGAAAAATGAAGTCAGCACAAAAGAGAAGTTTTTTGCAATGAGTCACACATCCACTGTGATATTTGCATTTCAAAGGATGGGGCATTCAGAAAAAATCCCATCACTTCACTTTCAGTTTTAGACATCAAGCGCTCGGTGCATGTGCTGGTTTACAAATGTTTAAACTGGTGCAATGCCCAGAGGTTTTTTTTAGGCTTTTTCACACCATGTGATATTTTTTTTAAATGAGTGAAGTCTTTTGATTGTGCATCTCGACACTGTCAGGAAACCGCATAATATAGCTGTGAGAAGAGCAAGGTAGAGCAGTCCCTGCTGCCTGACTCTGATGTCTGCCTTACAACACCCACCGATATGAATCTAACACCATCTCATGATACGGGCAGACTTGTGAGGGCGAAGAAAATAACAGAGGGATAATCAACCCTGTAACTGTAAACAATGAGAAGGATGCCTTCATAACCCCACCGCCAAAATCGTAAAAACATAAAATCATGTTATAAATTAATAAATAAGACAATAACTACATGGGTGCTGCATTTTTACACGAACAATGGAGGGATGCAAACCTGTTTTATCTATGAACAATCTTATTATTGATTACCTGTAGCCTGGCAACTCAGTCTATAACTGTAATAAAGATATGTAGCTACATTTAAGTTGAGTGACCTAAAGGCAGCATCAGGTTCACCTCATTATCACATTGTTCACAGGATACGCGTTTCATAAATTATTTAAGCTAATAGGCGTATATTTTCTTAAAACAAAACATTTAATAAACATTAAAATTTAACAGTGATAGCAGAATGTTTTAAGGTCACAAATGGAGATGCAAATGAATATCAGACATTTAATAATGATTTTATAGCATTGCATAGCCAAGCTTAAGTCTATATATTTAACATTTTTTCCTGGGCTCACCTTGAGGAGTTTTTCTGTCAGTAGTCGCGGTTTCTGGTGTCCTCCTGTAGACTCGGAGACTTCCTGATGCCCAAAGCCTCCAGTTGAAACTTTAACCCACTGCTCCACACAAACTGGACCCAGTAAGATATGGGAAAGTAGCAACACACCACAGTGACAACTTGGGATGGACGCTCTAATTCAGCCAACCACATGAGCCGAGGCTGACCGGAGAATGAGAAAAAACTTAATTCGTGCTCACTTGTAGTTTCTCAGGTCATTTCTCACGTCTTCAAATCACTCAAGAAGGCTAAGGGTATTTTTAAAACGGAAAAATGCGAAGAACAAGACGCCGGGCTGAAGCGTTGACAAAAGCCGTCACACACAGACTGCGCTCGCGGAGGGACTGTCAGTGGGCGCGAGGTGTGAGCGGGGGCTGATGCTAAGGCAGCGACAATGAAAGGAGACCCGTTTCCGGTAATGACTTTCAAAATACGTCACTCAACGCTGGCAGAACCAAAGCACTCTTAAAAATCTGCTCCAAATCATAAATTTGTACAGGTGAAAATATTTTAATGAATCATGTGCTTTTCATTTTATTTTTGTTTAACACGCAAAAATGCAAGAGACAATTAGGCCTACAGCATATTTCTTGGGGCAAGATTAGGCTACAAATTATTCTGGATTCATTCATGACATAAAACAATCCTTTATTTGCTGCTGTTTATCATTTTTCTACCATTTGAGGTCAGTGGCTGATATAATAGTTTTTAGATGATGTCTTAAATGTGCTTGAATTGAGAGGCAGCTATGTGGGAATAGCCCCACACTCACAGTGTCAAGTGTGACTCTGGATAAACAATAATAATTGATGCCATGTGGGGCTAATGTCTTGTCCCACTACATTGTAATTGGCTGTTTGCCATGTTGTGTCATCATCTGCTAAGCTGGCAGAAGTCAGTATTGCTTTTAACGAAGAGGGTGGTCACCATAAATGATGTGGATTTGCTTTTGAATCTACAGCATGAATATAAAAGTCTGCTTTAAGGAAAAATAGATTAGACACCCGGTGTCCTCCAGCTGTGTAGGGCCTACTGTTGTAAACCAAACAGAAAACAAAGCGAACTAGCTGATCAGGGAAGTTTCTTTCTGTGTGTGTTTTTCAGAGGGTATGGCATCTGGCAAACACACACTGATACTGCATAGCTTTATACGGTGGATTGAGCATTATAACAAGTTATGCCCATCGAAAAATTGTGTGATTTTCTGGTTTTGCATTTGTGCAAAGTAGCTAGTTGTTGCACCACCACTTTTTCCACCTAAACTTCTGCTTGTAGCCTTTGTTCAAAATCTGCGCCTTTATTTTGAAGGCACAATTTCCGGTTTTATTCTACTACCTGTGTCTGGCTTGACTGCTGTCGGTTGAGCCGCAAGGTGTTAACGGGAAGCCAGACAGGGCGACTGGATCTGGGAGCACAGAGGAGGGGCTGCATAAGTGAGAGCACAATCAGTCAGTTCACTTTCCAAAGCCAAGCAAGCATTACATAACCTTTAGTGTTTGTTCAATGAAGCAAAAAACATCTAATGTCATTGTAAGTTTTGCAAAATCCATAATCAGATTCATGTTCATTGTATTAATTCTCGTTCTGTTGATGCCTTGGATTTCGTAAGAACTTCATTCAGGATATTGCACAAGTTCTCAAATAAGCACTCCTTCAATGTGCGGACACTTTGGGAGCCCTGTCAACTGGTCTATTCATAAAACAACATGTTAACTTGGTTATCTCCAAAAGCCTCAACAGTGATCCCTGTGCATGGTGGGGTTTTTCTGTGACACTGGTATCAGCTTGTGTTATACCTACAAGACTTCAGTGCCACAGGCAGCTGGCACTCATACAGGTTTCAAATGTTACCACAAACCACAGCTTCATCCCAAGGAGGCTTTGAACTATGAAGAAAGAAAACGGTATTGATGACTACTTCCGAAAAACAAGCATTAGTCCCTTTGGTGAGATATGAAATCCCTAAAACGGTTTTAAGTTGGCACCTGTAAAGCTGAGAAAATGGCAAAAGACTTGCTTTGATGAGACATTGAGACCAAGAGCAGAGAGTTGAAACTTCACCTGTTCACCCATGACTACTGCTCCCTTTCATGAAGAAACACAGGTCATATTAAGAGCAGCTTTTCCAGCAGCTTTTTCTGAATGAGTCTTACCTGAGACCACAGAAACGGACCTGAACTTGGATAGTCTTCCAGTAGACATTACAGTTAACTTTATGGCTCTGCTGTTTGTCTAGAAAGCTCAGAATGGCACCACAATAAACTTCTGGCTTTGTTGCAGGATATGAGCCAATAAGGTCTCTCAGGTCTTCTGCTATTTGCCTCCTGAAGCAAACACTGCAGACACTAAAAGCAAGAACCTTTTTCTAAGAGCTATGCACATGTACATTTATGCATGTGCAAAAGCCCTTTGTGTCCACTGTATATTACAGTTTCTCTACTTCCTGTCATGTGGATTGTATTGTATTGATTGCATTGCTTTCTTTAAAGCATGCAGGGTTTCCTGAAATTTGTCTCAGAAGTAAAGTTTACTTAACTTTGACTCGTGTTTGTATTCTGCTTTGCACAAAAATATCCATGACGTACCTGCAGCTGCAGGTGTTAAAGCAGGTTAATGTTTAAACCCACAGCATTATCTGATGCCATTGTTCGTGCTCACCTGACAATTTAAAGCACATTTTCCACTAGTGTCAACCTTTGTTTTCAGATGTAGGCTTACATCGTCTTTAATTCTGAAGAGGAAAAAGAGAGGGGGAGGAAATGGCTAGATTCAGCACCTGGCTCCTCTCTTCTGTTCAACTGTCTTTGTAAGTGGTTGAGTGTGTGTGTGTGTGTGTGTGTGTGTGTGTGTGTGTGTGTGTGTGTGTGTGTGTGTGTGTGTGTGTGCTCCTTGTACACAATACATTGTGGAGACCTCGTATTTTAGCAGAACACAGTACAGAGTGGGGACATTTTGGCCAGTCCTCACTTATTCAAAGGCCTGTTTGAGGGTTAAGACTTGGTTTTAGGGTTGAGGGTTAGGATAAGGGTTGGGGTTAGGCATTCGGTTGTGATGGTTAAGGTCTGGATAAGAGGTTAGGGAATTAATTATGTCAGTGAGGGTCCTCATAAAGATAGAAGTACAAGAATGTGTGTGTGTGTGTGTGTGAGTGTGTGTGTGTGTTTGTCTGGAGCAGGATTTGTCAGTTGCGTGGGCTTGGGTAATAAAGGGCCCACTGTCTCAGTGTTGACAGGTGCGCTTGGGATCACACACACACACGCACACACACACACACACATACACACACACACACACACACACACACACACACTAATGCACACACAGTGACTAGAGGAAGAGATGAAAGTGATATATACATTTGTGACCCAAAAGATCTGCAGTGAGATTTGTCCAGACAGAGTTAGAGTAAGAGACGGGCCGACAAGAGTGAACAGGGAGAAAGAAGAGACAGATAAAATCATCATGTGACACAGAGACTGCCGATAATCTCAAGCCTCCACAAGTTCGTTATCTTATCATCCATCTCCATGTAAAAACCATAGCAGACTTTGTGGGGGACTGAGGTTCTTCCTCAATAGATGAACTATTAGGCCTGTCATTAACAAGGTAAGGCGCAGTGGAGCAGAAAATATTTGTGCATTCTTGTCAGCAGTGAACAATGTCCTGTTGGTCTCTGTAATGGCATCTCCTGTCACAGCCTCCAAATATGGTCAAATAGTTTCTGACTGTCTGAACTTGAAGACAAATACTTTTGTGGCCTATCATGTGACACAAGTGTGGGCCTGACAGGAAATAAAGCACAACACTTTGTGATTCAGTCACTAAGTTGATCTGACATCCTGCAATTATAGTTTCCCACAAGTACCCACCAAAGCATAATATCCAAAAGCAAATTTTCTTAAATCCATCATGCTCAGACGTGGTATTTTGGGACAAATATCACATGCTCTGAAAGCAGGGTTCTTTCTGTGAATGTGTTTTCTGTGTAACAGTGCAAATACACCGCAACATAAGGGGAAGCACACACCTTCTTGGTGTGAGATTCTGCCCAAGGTATTAACAATGATACATTGTGTACTGGGAAACACGCTGGTATTACTGCACTTGTAAGGACCAACCCTGGCAACTGCAAAACACTTTGCTACATACATATATATAGTCCTTCCCCTTGAGTAGTGAGGGTTTTTTTTTTTTTACCCAAATTTAATCCTGTTTTTAAATCTGAAGTTTGACGTTAAAGATGGGGTAAACAGAAATCTGGAGATGGTAAAAAAAAGATGAAGAATTTGAAAATACACCCCTTATTTAATCTTATTTCACTGCAGAATGGCATGCACCTCACTCACTCAGCCCTGCCTTGCCCCAATCTCTCTTTCTCTGTCTTTCAGACAATTTTCAGATTGCTTCCCCAGGAGGAGAGCAGACAGCAGCTCAGGAAATAGATTTTCGGTCAGCAGAAATGTCAAAAAATGTCAAAGCAGGTGTTGGCAGCGGCAGTGCTGGATCTAACCTGTGTAACAGCAGCAACAGAAAGTTTGCTGATCCAGCAGAGAGTCGAGGTTATTTGGTCCCCTGGTGCTGGGGTTTGCGCTGGCTGGATTCGGGATGCTGTTGCCACTGACAGGGGGTTCGTCTCTGGAGCTGCTGCCTGCTCTTCTCCTGGTGAGGTAGTCTGAAGCAGCGGGAAGTGAGGTGGAGGACACACTGTGATTCAAGGCTAACTAACGTTAGCTACATAAATGTGAACTTGAAGCTGCCACTGTGAGCCTCAGCTCCAGTTGGCAGAAGGCTAAACTATTAGCAACATTTTCTCTCAATCTCTGAAAGGCTTTGCCAACATTGTCAAGTGTTTTATTTCATTTGGCTGTCTTTTAGAGTCTGTTTTTAATAAGTCTTCATTTTTTGGGTTGCTTTACAGTGTAAACAGTTGCTGCCAATGTTGGAATAGCTACTCTTTTTGCAGGACTGTCTGCAATTGAATTCACTGAAGGGACATGCATGTGCATCTGCATTCGTAGAACAGCCAAAAGGAACACCCACCCTCTGAAACCTGTGATTGGCCAACGTCTTCCATCAGGAGCAAGATTTTCTGAAGCCTGAAAAAGAGCCACGGAAAGAAGAAGAAGTCTAGTGTTGTCTTGGACCACTTTTACTCATACTCTAACTTTAATTTGAATGTAATGTATTCTCAAACTCTTAAACCCCAAATCAAAATCCTCCAAATTTCTCAAAATCATTCTTACAGAGGACAGTTTCAAACTCGCATGTCTGTGTTTTCATGATGGAGGATGCTAACAGTAGCCCTTTCTTGTTAAATTCACCAACAGAGGCTTTTGGGGTCTCGGGGCTACACCCTCTATACTTTAAATGACTTTACAGCAGGGTCATAAAAGTGAAAGGCCAGCTTCCCCTATGAAAGCAACAGCTTTACAGGGGTGTAAATCAGCTCTACACCTGTCACAAGCTCAGCCATCTTCGGAGTTTTGTGTTGGAGAACATTTCACACAGATGAGTAGCAATGATTCACAACAACCAAAAGTTCATACAGTATTGCCGATCACTTTCTTTGCAGAGGATGTCTGTGGGTCTTGTTTTTGGTCCTTTCATGTCAAGTGTCTGTGTAAAGGTTGCTGTAGTATGCACATAGTACACTGCCCTGGTTGCACGTAGGAAGTGAACTAAGTCCTAGACATGAAAGCATCAAGGACGGATTCTAAGCTTACTTAATAAAAACAATAACAACCAAAGCTGTGTGCTCCTAATATGTGTCCATACAAAAATATACATACATAAGTTATCACATAAACAGCTTTTGGAAAAATTGTTTTTTAAAAATATGCTAAAATATGCAAAAAACCCAAAACTATTTACAGTAGAAAAATAAACACAATGTACTTATAGTCAGCCTTTTGAGGTCTAACTGAGTGTTATAACAGACATTAGGTAAACAAACCAACATGAAGCCACAGTACATGTGCAAGAGAGTTCTGAAGGGTGAGTGTTACTTGTTGAAGGGCCGATGAGAAAAAAATGCCATATACCTGTCATGGAAAAAACTATTAAAAATTAGTAAGTGAGTATTTCAATGTCATCATGTATAATAACAGTAACTGTATGATTCATCCATGGTCGTGGTTTGTTATTTTGAAAAGACCTTAGAGTCCTTCACTGTCTGCATGCAAACATGTGAGGAGGCTCCAAGATATCTGATGGTTAAAGGATAGGTCCAGTATTTTGCACTTTGAGCCCCATTCCTGGGTTGTTGATGATGAAATAGAGAGGTTAAGACCAAAATCTTGACGATTGCTCCTTCTCTGACAATTTGAGAGAATTTGGCTTTCCCCTGCCTGGCTTAACAATGCTGTCTATGGCCATGTGTACATCTGTCCTAAAACCACCTTAAACGTTCGTTTTCAAAGCCATGAAACTCACCGAGTGGTCAGTGGTGTTCGTTGATGTTCCGACATAAAAATTGTAGCAAACTGTGGTTTCCGTGATGATTTATTTGACATTTGAGATTTTGGTCTTAACCACTCTATTTCATCATAAACAACCCAGGAATGGGGCTCAAAGTGCAAAATACTGGACTTCTCCTTTAAGATTCTGTAAAATTAACACCTTGTAGATGTTCAGACTCTACTGGTAAACAGATCTGTATGGTGTGTAAAATACACTATATTAGATTGAATCATTGTTCTGTTACTTAAAGTTTTTGGTATGGCTGTGTCCATGCATACATGTTGTACCAAGGTCTTGTGTTGCATTAAACATATATTCAAATAAGATCAACTATGGCTCGTCGAGATTATGTTATTCTCTATCAAAATGAAGACTGACAAAGAGTACAATATTTTCCACATCAATATCCTAAATACAGGAACACATTTTTGTCTCCTCATTTTCTGAATTGATTAAGCCTAATATTCAGCAGGCCTGATGGAAAGCTTTGGAGAGTCCTTTGTAGCCCGTGGACTGTCAGTTGGCAATCACTTCCCCAAAGAATACAAAAGAGGATCTTAAGTTTACAGAGTGTAGTTCCCTGAGTACTAGAATAGCTCTATTTATATGTGCTGTTAACCAAGTGTAGCGCATGAGGATGTTAGAGCATCTTAGAAGCAAAGAAATGCTGCATACATTTGAATCTTATTAAAGAAATATTGCACTATCAGTAAATGGTCATTTCGAGTTGTGCAACTTAAAAAACTTAGACTATTGACTATAACATGACCACTTGTATGAGAAAGAACAGGCAGCTGTACCAGAGAAAAAGCACTACACTACATAACACTGTTTGATCACTTTGCGATATCAGCTCAAAACGTGCCATTGTTGTGCCTGTCAGTTCTTTCTGCCTCCCCCAAGTGGCGAAAAAAAAAAAGTATGACATGCCTATTTTTATTTAAGGTTTAAATTTAAGTACGCTAATTTACAGATCTAAAAATACAAACTCTAGTTGCTTAAATGGGACTTGGAAAATCTAGACATCAACATTCAATATGAAAAATCCTACTTTAACATCCAGGATACCTCATTCATATGATCCAAGAAAGAGAAGTTCTGATGAGCAACAGGAAGTCCTGGACACTATACTGTTATTGTTCAGCCCATGAGTCTGTGTGTGTGTTTGTGTGTGCGTGTGTGTGTGTCCGTGTGTGTCATCATGAAGAAATGTGGTTCTGGGGACACCAACTGTAAGTATAGAGTATTTTGCCACATGTTTATATGTCTGTCTGTGGAAAGATTTTGTCAATGTCATAATGTCACAACTGTACAAGATTGAGTCACAGAATTTCACAGGTGGGTAGTAGAGATCAAAATAAATGCCAAGTTTGCAGATGGGCATGGTCTGAGCAAGGGGGGCAGAGGTACGGGATAAGAAGCAGGGAAGGGGCCAATGGCCCCTCGCTTTATGTTCCTGGCTCACAAAAATGTACAGGTGACGGCTGAGTATGAAGATAGATGTAGTCCAAACAAGGGCAAAAATATTAAAATCATAAACCCTTATGGAAACTCCAACAGGGGAATTCAAACCTTGTGAATTCAGATAGACTATTTTCAAAGTAAAACATTTTAATGCTATACATGTAAATGTCAACATCAAGTATTTAGTAGTGGTTACATTTCATAGGTAGGCATTCAGATGTAAATACAATTCAAAACTCTGCTGCCCGGATCATTACCTGCACCAAATCATCCGACCACATTGCCCGCATTCTCATCCAACTACACTGGTTCCCTGTTCGGTACCGAATTAACTACAAAAACCTTCTGCTCACCTTCAAAGCCCCCATAAGCCCCCACTTACCTCTCTGACCTTCTCCAGGACTACACACCCTCCTGTACCCTGTTTTACAGTCTTCCTGTTTTGTGTGTGCCCAATTCATGTCTTATTATTTTATGCTCTGTTGAGTGACCTAGCATGTTTTGAAGGCGTCTCTTAAATAAAATGTATTATTATTATTTTAATTATTATTACAAGTTATTATGGCCTTACTTGTCTTCCATAGTCATTATGTTTGTCCGTGATTTGCCGCAGACCATTCTTTTCTCTCGCTAGCAGAAATGCAAATGTTACCCTGAACAGTAACCCTATAGTTTACAGTAGTTCCACCTGGGAAGTAAACAACTTCCTTCCATTTACATTATTTCTCACATATCTTCTTACACTGAGCTGTTCTCTGTCTATATCAGGACTCCAGTTTTGCACCTGGTATGAGGAAAAATATAACAAAGGGGGGTGAAATTCCTCTCTGCACAGCTTTGGGGCTACTGGTAACAAAGGATTTTAAATGAGGTTGTGGTGCAAGAGGGAGGTGGTCTGAGCAACCATTCAGCCCCTTTTCTGCCTCCTTACCTCCTTCCTTGTCCTCTCCTCCCTTTGTTTTAACCCTCATTCCTCTCAGTCTAGCACCTTTCATCCCTACCCCCTCTATGTTCTCTCCTCTTCATCCTTGCTTTTCTTTAAAATTCCTAAATTTGAAGAACATTCCTTCTCTTTTGTATCCTGACAGGCTGTATAGACCATCGTTGTCAAATACTAAATTTGAAAACAATTCGGTGAGTAGTTGAGGAGGATTTGTGCCTCATAGCATATCACAAGGCACACATGAAACCCGCTCAGTGACGTGTTTGTATCAGCTCGATTATCTCTCATCTCTGTTTATACTCTTTAGTCTCTTTGTCTGGGATATAGACAAGAAACCTGAGGGCTATATGGGGCACACACACACACATGCACACACACACACACACACACACACACACACACACACACACACACACACACACACACACACACACACACAGAAGCACACACCCACCGGCCTGCCTTTATGCATTATTAAAAGATTGTTAAATCAACGGCACACACAAGCAATAAACCACACACATGGGTCTTCATCTGCCGGGCTTTGTCACCATGGTGACAACTGTGTGTCTTGCCTAAGACCAGCTGGTGGACCCTGACTGTGATGCTGTGATAGAGGTGATGTGTGTATGAGAAAGAGAGACACAACAAAGAGAGAACACAGTGTGCCGCAGGTATTATCCATTGAGCTGTCTGTTTTTCACATTATATGCTTGGACACACACCTGACAGCTAAGAAGAAGAGAGAAAGCACAGCAGACATTAGCATATTGATCCTTGTATTGATTGCCAGTTGCAAATGAGTATTTATTCTCCAATTCATTTGAGTATCTGACTGTGGTGGGAGTAGTCGTGTTGACACTCCAGACAGCGTACCATCTGTTTCTACCAGTCCTACACAGAAACGTATGGAGCATGCAGAGACTCGTCTGGCAGTCTGGTTGGCACAAACGCAGCTATGTGTTTGTTGATTACAGACTTTCTACTACCAAAACATCCAGGCCTCCTTTCCATCATTCCACGCTTACTGACTCACTCTCTCAACTGGCTTCCTTCTCGCCCACATCTGCACTGTGCCCTCAGCTCCACCTCCCTTTCAGCTAGAGTAGTATTGTTTATGGAGAGCCATATATTAGATATAAAACTCTACATCACCTCAGTTTTGAGGTTACACAGAATAAGACCCTGTCTGGAATGATCATCCACTTGAAAGGGCGAACAGTGCTACTTTCCAGTCTTAAGTTAAGGCAGCAGTACTGAAGTTAAAGAGACTGCCATGACCTGAAGGGAAGACCATTTGTGCCACACTGAAGCTATTACTATCTCCATGGCAGCCGCTCAGAGAGCTGACAGAGAATGAAGAGGGATAGAGATGGGGATTATACTAGTGGTAGGCAAACCGATTCTTTTCACAGTATCTGTTCCTTTGAGTTGATACATGTAAATTCGAATTTTGATACTTCTTGCATAAGATGATATCAGTTTGTCTGCCCACACCACAAAACTTCACTTCAATGCATTACCTGTCATCATGTATATGTTTACATTCATGAAGATGAAATATTTATTTTAATGCATTGATTCAGCATCCTACTTGTATATAGGTAGGTTATGTGAGCTCAATATGATGTTACAGAAATGTCACTGAGAAGCAAGTAGCAGACATCCCTGTTACTTCTGCAGCCTTGTGCTGCATCTGTGTGCTGATGTAATAACCTGAAAAAATGAGTTCTAGATCATATTTTATGGTTGACCTGATTAGTGTCTTTTGCACTTTGTGGTCAGCACTTCGTGTAAACGCTTTGAGCAATAAAAAAACAACACATCTCATTTGTAGCATCTATGTTGTTGCTTCATTACAACTCAAAGCTCAAGAATACAAAATCGAAAGAACAACCGTCCGAGGAGCCCATGAATGCACCATTAGCTTGTGGAGGTCTGGACTTGAGTCCGATTCAATCGCTTTTTGTTCACCTACCATAGCAGGCGGCCTGAGCAGTAACCTAACAGCGAGTGGGCGAATGGGAAACGTCAGGGATTCATGAGCACTGGGACGTTTGACAGGCTGACCTAGAACATACCTAACATTAAAAGGAGTTGTTCAAAAAGATGTATTCGTTGACTTTTGCCCATAGATTTTATTTAATGATTCATTCATTTATACATGTATTTATTCACATATACACTTATTTATAATGTAACTAAGAACACTGACTCAAGTACTGTACATATGTACATATTTCGAGTACATGTACTTAACTTGTGAAAAAAGTGATTTGGATTTCGAGAGAATAGGCTTGGAAGATTTGCTATTTAAGACTCGAGATGTTTGATGGAGTTCAGGACACCTCTTGAGGACAGCCCGACACTCCAAATGATCCTACTGTATCAGCTTGGAATGTGTAGGGTACTCATAAATAAGTGGAAAATGCACAGAGGGACAATTTACCTAAGTAATCAAAGTTTGGCTGAATTGCTCAGGGTGAAGACATATTATGTCTTCATACTGAATGTTATGACTTTTTTTTTTTTTTAGGTTGTAACATGTTGTCCTTTGCAGTTTTGAAAGGCATGTAATATATTGGTGGCAATTTTAAAATGAACTTGTAAAAAGCTTGTTCTTTCGGTTTCGTAACAGAACAATAAAAGTGTTTATGAAAACATAACCCATAAAAATAAGGATGATGTTGTTACTAGGTCAAAATAGCTCTTTATTAATATAAGCCATGAAAATGAAAAAAATAACACTACACATGGGTTAAAAAATGACTCTATTGGTTTAACTGATGACACAATATGAAGGTCAGCAAGAGACCACTGCAACAGAATCATTCTGGTTGTGATATAGTGATCCACAACTTAAAACAAATGTGGACCCGGGGCATGAAGTGGGGGCCAATGGTCCCCTTCCCTCCTACCTCTGGCGCCCTTGCTCAGACGGCACCCATGTTTAAACTCAGCCTTCATTGTGATCTAAACTATAAATTCATGAAGTTTCATGACTGCATCTTGCACAGTTGCTACCCTATTGTGTTAACAAAATCTGTCCAGCGACAGACACCTGGTCAAGTGCTTGAAATGGCTGCTGTGGTAATTGGCGCTAAAATGGATGTCACCAGGAACACACACACAAAACAACACTAACCTTTGCAATGTTGTCGTGGCTGGTGAAAATAACATCACACAGAGTAAAATTAACCACCATTTTTAATTTCTGACCCAGCAGAATCGTAAATATGACATTGTCACTGGGTCAAAATGACCACATATTGGTATGACTGAATAACCCAATGGAAATAATACAAATGACATTAAAACTGGGTCAAAACAATCCATTGTTTGGGTGTGATTGATGACCCAGTGGTGTTTATACTCATGGGTACGGGGTAAACTTTGCCCAGTACTGGGTTAGTTGCTGCTAGTTTGGGTATCGTGATTGACCCAAATTGGGTTAAATTGGACCCAGTATTTCAGCTGCAGAGAAATAAGACATACACATTGGAGTTTGTCAAAACGCAAAATGTAAAATGAGAAGCAGATGCAATGAAAGGGAAATGCAATTTGAAGTAAAGTGTTAGAATCCTCTTTATTTACATAAACGTTGCCTTACATTTAACTTTATTGTACTTTTACTATACTAAGACTTTATTGTACAACCCACCAAAAAGCAGCAGTGGAAACACAGATTAAATTTCATGTCATTTCAAACATGCCCCTTAACTGTAAAATTTACTGTAGTTGTACTGGAGCGCCCTCTGGTGGCTTTTCCATGTCAAAAAGAGACAGCATAAGGGAGAACAAGTAGAGAACAGTAATTTAGAAAGGAGCAATGAAGTAGTGCTTTACTAATAGACCCAAACATACCCACTGATGACAGCAGAGGTGTCACGCTCTTGCTTTAATTGGACCTATGCCTTCACTAGGTACAGGGGAATGTTTACAAGATAGTAATCACAGTTGGGTGGGGCAGAGACTGTGGAAGTTCATCCCCTTGTGCATCACCGGTCACTGTTTCTCCATTCTGGGCCACATCACTGTACAGGAGACGGACACGCTGTGATTGTCTAGCTGTCGAGACCCCGGAGCATGTTCTCGATGTCTCGATCCCATTGTTCCTCCTCCTCCTCTCTTTTGGACAGCATCTCATACTCCTGAAGCTCCTTCTGCAGGTCCTTTTCCCAGTCTGTTGACTCATCTGAATGAAAAGGAAGATTATGAGCAAGACAATTACAATTGTTTTATAGCACTTGATGCAATCACTGAATGTGAATGTTGTCTCCCAACATCTAAATTGGTTGAGTAAGTACAGTAAACCCTCGTGATGTAAGGACCTAGGAGTAAACACTAAAGAAGAATCAGTAGAAACTGTCGTAAAAAACTAACCATCAGCATAGGGTTCACTCTCCTCATCCAGCACCAGCTGCTTTATCGCTTTCCTGACGTCCTCATTGTTCATGTCGTTTGGGTCGAAAGCGTCACTCACAAACTCGGACACTCCGGGACTCGATGATATCTCATCCTCTTCTTCATGAGCTGGCTGAAAGTCACACAGACAGGACAGAAAAGGAAACTGTAACTCTCTCTAAAGTTTCAGAATGATTGTTAAAATATTAAGCTATACATACACACCCATCTTTATTTTAGCACTCTTACCTCCTTTATGTCGCAGATGGAAACTGGTGGAGTTTTTGGTCTGACATTGTCTATGAAAAAGGATACAGTGCTATTATTTTCCATATGCAAAACACATCGTGATGCTTGCTTAACTCTCAGTTTTCCTCTAAAATCACAGCCCTGTCTGAGGTTAAGTGTAGTAGGTGTGACATTAACAGCAATGACATGCTGAACTGAAGACTTCAACCTTCTTAACATCACTTTTAGCATGGATAGCCTCTGATCCTACACCATGACCTCCATCTACAGAGCACAGTCATACCACAACTTCAGCTCTAAGTTCTTTTGCTTCCAGGCCTCCACTCAGATCTCTAACTGCTTTCCCAAGAGGACAAGAAACTCTTCCCATAGCGCCCAAAGCAGAAATCCATGAGCTGTTCCTGATGATAAATCAAACTTGGTTTGTGGTGTACTATGGTATTCACAAATCAAGGACTCATAAGGTGACAAAGCAAATCAGTCCCTAACGCTTCGAACATTCCTATTCTAAGCATACTAGAGGCTTGTGAGGTACATGAACAGTTCTATAAGAAATACAGGTGAAATGGTCCCTTGGATGAAAGTCTGACCTATTAAGACGATGTCCTCAGGTGAAACATTGGCCCCTCTGTCCTCATCCTCCTTCTGCTGCTGCTGGGCTGCCAGCGCTGTGAGCTGAGCTGACTGCTTGATCAGAGACACCCGGTAGAAATAATTCCTCCAGAAAACATCCTCCTTCACCCTGTCAAACACATCATACATCCATTCTATCACTTGAATGTTGATTTCCCAGGTAATTTTGTTCTGTTAACATCCTTGCAGAAACAGACATATTGAGTAAACACATGACTACTGACTGTTTAGGAACCAGGTCAAAGCGCATGCGGTTGAGGAGCTGGTCTTCCTCCAGCATCACTGCAGCCAGAGGATACATCTGCTCCATGTCGAAGTTAAACTGAACACCAGCGGGAGGGTCTCGCAAGAAATTCCTCTTGTCCTAAAATCAGCAGCCAGAGAGCTCAGTTTGTACAAAATGGGCTAAATATAATACATATAAAGATAAAGAGACAGACATGTTAACACATTCATGTAGTGTATTTGCTTACAGCTGACAGAGCGAGGATCTGCTGCTGGATTGTCTCCTCCTCATTGTAGCCGACCCAGGGAGGCACTGCCGCTTCTACACACAAACATCAGCAAACACACACATTCAGTTGGGCTGTGACACAAAGTACACAACACCATCAGACCACAAGTAGACTTCAGGGCAGCATTTCATCACCCAGTCACAAGTTTTATCACTCAGTTACACCCATGCACACACCTGGATCTGTGGTAATAGAAGCTTATAATGTGAGTCTGCTGTTCTCACTGACACAATATAAATAGAAAAATGAATACATTTTCTATCAATGTAGTCCTGCAAGACTGCAATTTGAATTCATTTTGACATTTTTAAAAGGTAAAATTCACACTTCAATTTGATACATTACAGTTTTGTGACAATTCTATTCATTACATACAGACAAATAAGGAGTGACTGATAACGCGCCTTACAGAGAGATCGGGGTGACTACTGATGAAATTGTCTTGATGTTGTGTGGGGTTCCATAAGGTTCAATCTTTGGACCCATATTGTTCAGTTTATATCTGCTCTCCTTTGTATTTTATTAGTTTGAGATTGTTGCTAACAATTGTTTTGCAGATGACATCCAACTTTATATATAATTTAAGCCGGACTATCTTAAATATCTGGATACACTACACTGTTGCCTTATTGCTATCAAAGAGTGGATATCATTTAAATCTTGGTCATTGTTTCAAAGAGTACTGGTCCATACTTTAGTCATTTTGTAGGAAATATAAAACCATCTGCAAAATATCTTGGTGTTGTGTTTGATCAAAATCTAGACTTTGACCATCACATTAAGAAAGTGGTCCAGTCTTATATTTTGCATCTCAGAAATATTGTCCAAATCAGTTCAGCCTTGCCAAAGAGTATCATAGTTCAAATCTTCAATGCCTTTGTCTCTTCCTACTTGAATTACTGTAACTAATTATTTTCTTGTTTAAACAAGTCTGCAACTGCCTGATTCCACTTGGTTCAGAATGATGTGGCAAACAGGTTTTTAACAAGCACTAAACAATAAGCGTATATTATCTCCATTCTAGCTCGCTTACACTGGCTTCTTGGGAACTTCAGGATTCAGTTAAAGATCCTTATGATAACATTCAAAGCCCTTAATGACATGGCACCTCTTATGTTTCTGAACTCATAACCCAGTACTATGCACCAAGATCACTGTGATCTTCTGAACAATTGTTCTTAAATATCCCAGGGTCCCATTCTCCAAATCCACGATTTTTAATTTGATTTTTGATTTTAAGGTAAAGATTTAATTCAATGTTTGATTTAAACATTATTTTTCAGCACTGACAGCTCAACAATCAACAGATTATATAACAATAACTGCCTCTCTGTTAACATAACACTTCATAGGTGGCTAATCACCAACTGTGTAGGTATAGTGGGCGGGTCACGTAGCTGCTCTAGCTGCAGTGATACCTACTCTTCGGGAAGCAGGAGGATTTTCCAGGTCTGTTGTTCCTCTGTCATCTCTGGTTCCACAAATGACCACAGTGTCTCGAAAATTGGGGCTGTGAACTACCAGAAAGCTATGCTGTGTAGTCTTTGAATAGTTTTTTTTCTTCATACATGCACAAGTAGGCAGGAATGGAGAGAAAAAAATACTGAGAGAATTGCATGTCCTGCTTTTGATCTTAAAACTCTAAATCAAAAGCTCATTTCGACCACTTTTCTATTTCGAATTGAAATTGTGACACCCCCACTAAATAGTATATAAGGTGCTTTACAAATAAATTTTGAGTGACTCATTGAATTGTCTTAAAACATTAAGTAGTTAAGAAAACTACAAATCATCATCAAGCCCATAAAGCTGTAATAATACTCTGTTTACTATACAGTGTGTTTCTGTTGGATCTAGATTTGGCCTCACAAAATGGCCAAGTTTAATAAATTGATGATGGAATACGTTATATTTATGATAAAGAAAAAATGTGCCAGAGCATACTGTTATAAATTAAGCACTGAGGTGTTATGGAGATGCCCCGGCCAATGAATCATATTCTCCTGATGTACGGGAATGTGTTTGTTTGGTGCAGACGCAAGCAAAAAAATACCATCATAATTATTTTTAACTTAACATTTTTTCTTTGCATATTGTTCAAACCTAATTTGAGACACATTATTTAGTAAGAAGGTAAAGAACGTTCTTGTTTCCCCGTTTGATTTTACCTGATTTTTTTGCCTTCTTCTCTTGGACAAACTTCTCTTGCTCTTTTTGGAAGTCTCCTAGGAACGTCTGCAAAAACACAATGTGATACAGATACACATTAAATGGAGTAAAAGATTAGTGCTCCACACATTTAACACAAGTTGTCCTCTAAATGCTGCCAAACTTGTCAGACAAAGAGCAATGCCTACACACCTTGTCTATGATGCCGTCGATTTTCCCTTCTTCCACAGTCTTCTTGATAGTCTGAGCTGTCTCTACCACTGACTCAGAGATCTTCTTGGTGGCACTGGAGGCAAAGCTAAAGAGGTAGTCTTCAGAGGGAGGAGGAAGATGAAAAGATGGTTGGCAACAGCATCATATTGTTAAACTGTGACTAAAAGCATTGCTACAACAACACCAGACAGGTATATCAGATAACAGTTCCTCCTGCAGTCACATATCCTCATGTCACTGGACAACAAACAACAAAACTCAGGAAAACAACCTTAGTTGCATTAAAGGATGGGGGAAGCTTTTACCAAGAGCTACAGTGCTCTTATTTAAATGGTGTATGATAAGTAAACAGAGACAGATAGACTAATGGCACGATCATTATGGCAGCTAATTCCTCGAGCCTCTGCGAAGCAATTTAGCTAATGACCTAGCTTAAGATTAAATACAGCTGTTTAACACAAACAGCAATTTAACGGTAAACGCAGTCCTGTCTCACCTCCAAGTCCTTTGCTGTTTTCAGAGTTTTCTTGGTTCGCCTCTGGTCTTTCATCCTGATCAGCTGGCTGCTGTTTGTTTACCTCGTTCTGTGCTTCCACCACCTTTTCTTCCTGCTCTACACTCACGTTTTCTTTGTCGTCCGACGTCTTCGTGTCCGTCTGTTCCTGCAAACCCAACCACGACCCGAAACCTTTAAGCATATTGGTGGAAATAAAACAACCGTTTAGCTTGATAACGACGAGAAAAACAACAATCTGGACAGAGACTGATTCTTCACTTTACACAACCAGGAACTCCACCGATAGGTTTTCTTCTTCTCGGTTTGCTTTTGTGTTATTCAAGTTGCGTGCTGCTGCCCCCGTGTGGCCACACGGTGGAGTGTGCTCCAGTTTACATCTTTCCTGAGTCATATTTTGGCAATATTAACACAGAATTCTTTGTATGGCAAACACCACACACTTAAATGAGAAAAATTAAGAATATGAGGAAGAATAATATTTGGGTAGTATAATGTCTCGATGTATGTGTTGAGTTTAGTTTAGTTTAGTTTAGGGACTGTTCGTCACTAATGAAGGGGGAGTGGTTGGTGCTAAAAGGGGGAGGCATGTCAAATATTTTTTAAGCATGGAGGAGGGACTTGTGTTTTTTTTTTTCATTTAATCTAAGGCCATTTGGGAGGCATGTTTTCTTCAAAAATAGCCAAAATGACACTGACATCATTGTTCGATTGTCAAATTTCCAACTATCTATGGACACATCAAGTGTGATGAATGTGTCAGCCAGAAAAAAACAATCTATAATAAACCTGTAACATCTGAGCTTAAATGGTGATATTTCATCAAAGTCACTTTATTCTCTGTCTTATTTAAAATTAAAAATAAACTGTTTGCACGAACTAACCAGCATGCATGACAAGGGTGAAAAGCTTTTATTCAGCTCCAGAATTTCATCTTCAACTTTCAATTTTCAAACATCAAATGATATGTTTTAAATATCTATTAACTAATTTATGGTTGATGGAGGGCCACACATGTTCCACCAGTCACTCAAGGAGGCTTTAGGAAAAATATTTGTAACTTCAGGGAAAGTAAAAAAAAAAGTCCCCTGATAGGTAAAGACCAGTCCCTTAGTCTAGGCTAGTTTAGTTTAGTTTAGTTGATATGGACATTACAGTAGCACAGTGGAAAAATACATTTATGTACAAGAATCAGAGGCGTTCAGTGTTTGTAGTGAAACGTTTATTTGCAACACTTGTCCACCTGTCTGTCTCTTTAATTAAAATATTGAAAAGAAAATGCATCAGTAAGTACATACACACAAGAGGGAGGCATCCCCAAATCCATACACAGAAAAATATTAACACAAAATGCAAAACATCAACACAATATGCCAGCATGTTACAGGAGCGACTGCTGCTGTAATAATAGTACGGCACGTGACCAGCAGGCGGCGGTAATGAGCACAGAGCAGATTCACATCTTAACACAACAGGACGAGCAGGAAGACAGAGCGGAGGACTGTCAGTGAGCTGAGGTGAGTTTACTGTTGATCACAATTTAACCTAATATCATGTATTTTATGTGCCGAAACCCGGGAATTATCTAGTACGGAAATCACTGTAATCTCTGTTATTTCCCGCTGAGCCTGATCTGAACTGTTGGATCAGAGTTTGAATGGAGGGATTAGCCGGGCTGCTAGCCCGTTTACTTGTAAGGAGACGTGGATACACCAGACCTCTTAGACAAATTAGCCATTTTAAACCTAGTGACTTAAAACTTAGCCTTTACAGTTATAAGGCCCTAACTTAAATCATGTGAGTATTAATTTGGTTGTTGTGGTACTATCGGCATACAGAGAAGATAATGTATTGAGATACAGCAGTCGGTCGGTACAGTTTGTTGTGGTCAGGCAGGGTTTGTGCTGATGAAAGATAAGCTGTCTGAGTCTAACAGACAGAGCAGCCACAAGTAGATAATTTTTGTACTAACCAAACCCTAATGTCCCGACTAGACCGTGCAAACATGCGTAATATTATTTTATCTAACGAGAATATTACATCATAATAACAACTGCTTCCTTACTGTAGGTCTTGCTGTATTTTTTCTCTATATTTTAAACAGTGATGTCTTTTCCAGGTGAAAAATGAAGAAGACTCTGATGGTGTTTGATTTTGACCACACTGTGGTTGATGACAACAGTGACACTTGGGTGGTTAGGTAAATAATATTCTGATTGAATCAATGAATTATCACTAGTTACATTAAAACACAAGCTGGGTATATTTTTACTTGTCCAAAATGTTTTAAAATCTATAGGAGTACCAGCCTACTGCAAGACTGTTTGATACTACTAGCCTAGATCAGCATACCACACTGATACAATCTTTTACAGTAAAAAATCATTTATGAAATATGATTTTCTATATTTTAATTGAATCCACTGTGGATCTTTTTGGTTTTCTCTCCTCCAAGATGTCTTCCGGATCAGACTCTTCCTGACTCTGTGAAGAACACCTACAGAAAAGGCCACTGGACTGAGTTCATGGGCAGAGTGATGAGCTACATAGGTGAGAATTCATTATCCTGTTTGTAGGCAGTTTATTCATTTACACACCCCAAAAGCTGCTCCAGATATTTGTACGTCAATGTTTTATTCCTTTACTGTTTCCCTTTTCTATCTGTCCATCCAGGAGACCAGCAGGTCAGCCCTGACAGCATCCGCAGTGTGATGGAGAGCATCCCCTTCACACCTGGAATGGACGACTTGCTGACATTCATATCAGAGCACAAAAGCACCATCGACTGCATAATCATCTCTGACTCAAACACCATGTTCATAGGCTGGATCCTCCAAGCGTCTGGATTCCAGGCAGCTGTCGATCAGGTTTTCAGCAACCCGGCTAAAGTCAATGACCTTGGGTACATGGAGGTGCAGCACCACCACTCTCACGATTGCAAGCGATGCCCTGTCAACCTCTGTAAGAAAAAAGTCCTGGAGATGTACCTGTCAGAGCAGTCGGATGGAGGTGTGGAGTACGAGCGGATATTTTACGCAGGGGATGGTGGGAATGATCTCTGCCCTTCTTTGTGTCTGAGAGGGCATGACGTTACGATGCCCAGGAGGGGGTACACTCTGGAAAAACTGCTGGACAAACTGGAGAAACAGAAAGATAACGCTCCTCTAAGAGCCAAAGTCATTGCCTGGAGCAGTGGCACTGACATCCTCGAGGAACTGAAAGCCAGTATGCAGTTGTAGCATGAGCCATGGAGTACAACACTTGATCAACTTCTCAGTTGTAACTGAAATATTGCACTTTTACTGAGTGTGTACTGTAGACGACAAATGCTGCTCCCCTTGTTCAAATTTTTAAAATATGAAGACAGTATTTCAAATTTTTGAAGTACAATTTTGTTTGTAAAATATTTTAATTTTAGGTACAAATCCTTGAAATTTGTCGATTTGTCTGCAGGAAATTGTATCTTTTAATTTGAAACAGTGATTACCCCCTCGAACAAGGTTGGACTCTCAGTTCTAATTAAGGATTTGTCTTTTATACAGAGGTAATTACAGTACAAATGAAGTACAAAAACAATGTTTGCACTGAATTTCAGGGATCAGGGTTTCCAGAAAAGGCCCTGCCTGAGACGGCAGGTTGACTGGTAAAACAGTATATATAATAATGGTAACTGGTGCTGTAAAAGTAACCTCTTAAAAATAGAATCTGCCAACAACTTTGAAACACAATATTTTATCCACCACATGAGGGCTTAATGTCTTTACAGTATGTTTATAAGTAAGAATGTATAACTGTCAGTTATGCTTGAGGCCTTTGCAGAGCACTTCAGCTACATTTTATAGTTTTAAAAACACTTTTAAACAAATACACTTTATGTTTTTACCTATGAGGGTTCAGTGATCATTTTTTTCACTTTCCTGGTTGAGCAAGTGGTTCAGACTTGCCCAAAGTCAAATTTTACTTGCTCCTACAGTAAATATGACCCTGTTTTATTTGCCTTGCTCTCAAATTTGAACTGAAATGCTTTGTCTTTACCCATCACCATTTTCTCTCAAGTGCCAGATCGGTACTGTGCATGTTCAACTCTCAACAGAGATGAGAAGAAAGGCAGATGGCTCTCTCCTTCACCAGCTATGGAAAAAACAATCTGCTTAATTCTTTTCACACCTGCCCGATCGGAAAAGTGAGTAGCTAAATTGGTTGAATTGCAATTCAGCTTTTTTTCAGCAGAAATTTTGACGTCATAGTTGCATTAGCACAGGTGTAACCCAAAATAGCCTGAAACTGCAGCAGATAAATTGCATTAATAATTTTATTATTTACACTGTGACATGTCAAATGTCACATTTAAGCTAAAAAATCTAATGAGAATAGTTTTAAATGTAGTTCCAGATCAGGGCCAGTAGCCAGAAATAACAGTTTTACACTACTGTATTAACTTACCTCAGTTGCCCTATATGTTATTAAGGTTAAATAAACATTGTAAAATACATTATGTCAAAGTTGTCTAACATTACTCAATCTTACAATTGAAAATATAAATCAGTTCTAATAGGAGAAATTCTAATGTTTCAACCCCTGATTTTAAGATCGCACAGGAGGAGAACACACATAACTGAGCTAATAAGTTATTACCTGTAGTTTGATTTTGATGGTAGTTTTAGTCTTTGTACAGTGTATCTAATGTGCTGCTCTGTGGCTGGGAACATCTCTGGCCTTTAGTGATTTTAACTGTTTTACATCTCAGGCATGTGGTTTGTAGTCATACATGTGAAGCTATTTAGATCGTTTAAACCAGGTTTGGATGAACCTTATCATGTTAACTCTGTGTGGCATAAACCTCAACTAACTGCTCAAGCTAAATGAACAAGAAGTCCAGTTTGTTTTTTTTTTACCAATACCCTCCAGGTTTACTGAGTTATGTGGAAAATGTTCCTGCATATCCAGAACTGACAGTTTTACATTCATCCATGCTTCACACATTTGAGAAGGTTCCAGGTTTTATTCAGTCATGTTTTCCAGATAGCTGGATAGGCCTGGTGATATATACTGGTTATGAGAACCCTGGATAGGGTGTTGGGTTTCCAATTTAAATATTAATGGAAACATATGCATTGTGAGATTTTGTTTGACAGTCATGAAGCAACATGTGAAATATTATATGTTTATTTTTAATCTTGTAATTCTAATGACTCAATTAAAACCAGAAACCTCTTGGATCCATTTGTCCTTTATGTACCGTTCACAGAGTGTCCAGAAAACTGCAGTGCAGTCAAACGACAGTCTGACAGTCCAGTACTTACACCTCTGTGTAACTGTGACAGTGTGGTGTTGGATTGAATTATGCTGTGAGAATTTTTCCAGTTTTTGCTGTGAATAAATAAATGGAGTGGACAAAATACCAGAAGACTTAATACAGCCCATTAGATGTCTAAAAGGGCCATTTAGCCTGCTAGGGAAATCTATGTAAGCATCCAGTCAGTCTTTCAAAACATCTATATCCTCTTACCTCTTGTGACAGCATGATGGCTGTAATGGACAAAAAAACTGAAAGATAAAAAAATTTGAAATTTCACTACAAAAAAAGGAAAGATGGGACATAGATACATTACTGAATGTGTGCTGTGACTAAGAAAAAAGGAGGTAAAAAACAAAAACTAATTTATTACTAAATTTAAATTAAAGAGTCTACAATGCTAGTGGCTCTTTGAGGCTCCACGGCAAACAAAATGCTAACATCAGCATGTTAACTTGCTCACGGTGACTGCTACATAACAGCTATATACCATACCAACTTTTAGCAGGTATATTTACTGTGTTCGCCATCTTATTTAGCATGTTAGCATGCTATTTGTTAATTACCAATAAACACAAAGTACAGCTGCCATTAGTTCTGCAAGTATTTAAACATTAACCAAAATATTAAATAAATTAATATTTGACCTGATGATCAAATAAAAATCGAGTTTATTCAGCACATTTCAAAAATAACTTAAGTTGACCAAAGTATTGTACAAATTAAAGTGAATGGCAGACAAATCAATTCAGTATCTGATCAAATGTTTCCCCTTCTGTTCCTGTGATATGACATTGAGTAATGGCCAGAAAAGTGTTTTTGCAGAACAGTATGATGTCACAGTGAAGTTGACCTTTGACCGTTTTGGATATAAAATGCCATCATTTTATCATTCGATCCTATTGGTGATCTATGTGTAATTTTGTCATTATTAGCGTATGAATTCTTGAGTAATGGCCAAAAACATGTTTTGTGAGGTCACAGTGACCTTTGACTTTTGTTCACCAAATTCGAATGAGTTCATTCTTGAGTCCAAATGGACGTTTGTGCCAAATGTGAGGAAACTCCCTCCAAGACCGTCTTGAGATATTGTGTTCACAAGAATGAGATGGACGCAAGGGTCACAGTGACTTTGACCTTTGCTCTTCAAAATCTAATAATTTCATAAAAAGATTATTAAATACTAAAATATTAAAATCACCAAGTGCAACCAGAGGCCACTGAAAACATGTCTCAAGATTGGAGGGGGGCACATCTGAATAAAACTGGACAGCTCTCTTAAGGTTTTGGAGCTGCCACTGCAAAGGTACCATCTTCTCTACACAATAGTTCAAATCATGGGTGTGATAATGGTGCCAGATACAATGATAAGGGATCACCATAGTGATTACAAATTGATCCTGAGGGGAACATGATTGTGAGTGTCATATTTCATGGCAATCAATCCCGTAGTTCCTGACTCCAAATCATAACTGTCAACCTCATGGTAGCTCAAGGGATCATCATAGGTCATTATGATTCATCCTGTGGGAACCGTAAAGGCATATACAGCGTTTTATGTCAATCCATCTAATAGGTGTTGATGTAATATTTAGTTCATATTTCTCGGGAAAGTGAAGACTTCAACCTGCTGGTGGCATAGAGGAAGGTTCAGAGTATCATCAAGGTCAGTGGGCTTCATCCTGTGTAAATGATGAGAGATGTGAAATATATAAAACTTAACTCTTATTGATGCATCATCCTTTTTAGTTATATGATTATTGATGTTGTGTAACATGCTGCTTCCACCTAAACTTCAACCAGTGGTTAACTGAAGAGCTGTTGTACACTCCCTTCTAAGATAAGCAGATACATCCTGTGAAGATGCAAAGATATCCCTTCCCAAGACTGACTGAAAAAAAAAGCATCACTGGATTGGCACAAATGGAGAGGGATTTAAAGAAGGATTTGGAGAGGGATGCAGGCCAACAACTCATAGAGACAGCTCTTGCCTAAGATCTAACCTGGTGTTATGATCCAAGACTCAGCAGGCTTTGTTTACTTTCTGAATTTATTCTTCAGTGGGAAGAAGCTTTAGATGAGGCTTGCTGTATTAAAGGAAAATGCTTAGTCGCATAAGTAACAGCCAGGCTCAACAGTGAGGCTGTCAAACTGGGATACAAGTCCTGGAAGTTTGGACTAGTACTCTAAAAGTTTGGTATTCAGGCCAGAGAGACAGATCAGAAACAGCGAGATTTTACTCCACCACATTAACAACTGTAACACTCATGTCATAATGCTGGTGTAACTATAATCACACTTCCTGGATTGTTACATGTAATGCTGTTCTTGTATAAACCCGCTCTTTGTTTCTACAACACAGCACAGTGTAAATGGAAATCAGTCGGTCTGTCTAGTAGCCTCATTAGACAAGCATGCTGTGCAGCCACAAGACATATTAAGTTTCTGTAGGCATTTCTTCTGCATATGAAAAACACAAGTGCAAAATATTTACCCCCCTCAACACATTCTTTCAAGGCTGCTGAAAGGCAAACAACACACGATATCTATCAGAGTAATTGGGCCCTTGGATGTCATTTTCTTTTCATAGAACTTTTTAAGCCATTGACATTCTTTCATAACACTTTAACATGGTCCTTATCTAGTCTAGTTTTATTGCTGCAATAAATGTTGCTAAATTTGTTGTTTCGAGATCATTGTTCCTCCTTTGTATGTCAGCGTACTGTATGATTTCCACTGAGATAAATTATTTACTTCACTTTATTTCTTGCATGGGCCAAAGTCAACTGGAGCTGTAAGTATCAAGAACAGTCAGGCTTAAAATACCAGATGTTCTTTTGATGACCCTCCTGGATGAGATGTGGGCCCACTGAAACTTTACCTTCACCTCTCACTAATAGGTGTTTCAACTTTTCACAATTTAAAATGATCTTATTCATGATCTGTTGGTAAGGAGCCACACGTGTAGTTTTAATATGTTTAAAAGTTGATATTATTATGCTTACACAATGCATATATGTAAATACGTGAGTATATGTAGAACAAGTGTTTGATCAATCAATTAGCTGATCAGTAGAAAATGAACCACTTAGTTTTTTGCAAATCAATTAACTGTTTTGAGTCCAGCAAGAAAAAATGGCAACATTGACTGGTTTCAGCTTCTCAAAAGGTAAAATTTCCTGGCTGACTTCTATAAACATAAACTGAGTATATTTGGGATTTGGACTGTTGGTCAGACTAAGACAGACATTTAAGATAGCGACTTCAACTCTATGGACATTTTCCATAATTTACGGACCAAACAATAAAGGTCTAAAATGAATTTGGAACCTGGCTTCATCTAACAAAATTCTTGGTTGCCTTAGTAGGCCTACTGATTGAAATCTGTCCAAGTCTAAAGTTCCCTTTTTTGCACCTTCCCACCACTATCTTTATAGCCTCTATAATCTCATTTCCAACTCTGCTGACCACAGGCTGGGACAGTTGAAAATGCATGCATGCGATCCTGGTTACCAGCCGCGACAACGTCACAATGGCTTCTTTTTCTTTGTGAGTGTGTGTGTGACATTATGGCAAAAAGTGGTCCTAGTGACACATATGGTAGCAGTATCTACCTCAGAAGCTGTTTTCACTATTTTAAGAGGTGTTGATATGTTGTCTGACACACACACACACACACACACACGCACGCACGCACGCACACACACACACACACACACACACACACACACTCACACACACACACACACACACACACACACACACACACACACACACACACACACCTGGCCCACATTTATTTTAAGTTGCTGATTGCTGTACTGCAGCTGGAGTGATCCCATTGCAAGATGGTCACAAGTTTATATTAATATCAAAGCTGAGCTTTAATGCAGGTTCTACCATGTGATCATTCAAAGCTTTCACACACTCAGAGGGCTCGTCAGTGACAGCAGTGTAAGCTCAACACATGGAACTGGAACAACAGTGACTTGGTCTCCGAAGTAAAAGTGTCTTTTTTAATATGAAAGTAAAAGTATAAAGAACAAAAAGTTGCAGTATCAGCACTGTCAATGTTACATAAATGATATTAATACTATGATAATTTCTATTAATGCATTAACATAGAAACATATATGTAAACAGTACATGTTAAACATATAACCTGAATCAGTGGTGTCATACTCAGTTTAGTTCATCGGCCACATACAGTCTAATCTGATATCCAGTGGGCCAGACCAGTAAAACCATTGCATAATAATCTACAAATAACAGCACCTCCAATCTTTTTCACTTATGTTCAGAAGTGCAAAGATGTACCTTCTGAAAACATTTATTCATTCACAAAACAGCTTGAGATGTCTGACACCTTTTAGCATCACAAGTAACTTGACAAAGATAACTTCAGAAGGTTGGCTCTGATCCGCAAGCTGTATGTATTACAGACCTGTAAGGCAGAAAGACATTGCCAAAATCAAAGCCATAACACTTAAGAATAGCCCTTAGAATCTGTCAGGATTATTTTAGACCGAAAAAGCAATTAAATTGCTAGCTTTGCACATTTTTTTTAAGTCAGTGTAAGCAACATCAAATCCTATGGACCATGTTGAGCAGATATATTATGGCTGTTTCCCACTCACATTGATGCATCATGCTCAAAATATGATTTTGTTCCAGATAGTCAATGTTTTTTTCCCACTTTACTCAATAATGCATTCTACCACAGACTACAAGACTATCAAGGGCAAATATCTAAAGCCAACGATTTGTGAAGCTAAAAATCATAATACAGGAGGCAGTATTGTAATTTTGTGTCACTGAGCTTACCTATAATGTTATTAATGGTTTTCTAATGTGTTTAGAATTTTAGCAAGAGCTATTTCACAGGGCACCAGATCTATAGGAGAATCTTAACACCATAATTTAAGACCGCAAATGATGCATATATATGTATTACATCACTATAACACCATTTATTATGCATGAAATGTTGATAAATATTTAAAGGAGCAATCCTTGATTTCAGCGGGAAACTGTCTCATTTGCACATAAAGCTGAAGAATGGAGTTAGAGACCTTGAGGACATCACAATAATTTACATCCCTCTTCTCTGATCCATTACACTGTTTCTTCCCCCACAACACAGCTTTTCATCAAAGAAAACCCCAGAGATGTCGTCACTGCAATTTAAATGCAGAACAAATGTAGTTTTAAAACAGATGTGTCAAAATGAAACTGACAATAAATCCCCAAAGCTATGACTATTATGTGACATGTTGTGTCAGATTTTGCAGTGCCGCAGACAGACTCCAGCTGCATCACCCAGGCGACCTTAGGATCTCTAAGTGTATAATTACCATGATGTGGGCCACCCTTAGGTGGTGCTGGATGTCCAATGCACGCCACTCATACTTCAGGGTCATGTTCACCGCTGACATGAGGGAGAGGACCAGTATCCTCGTCAGGTATGCACAAGTATATGAGAGAAATGGAGAGGGAAGGGTCGTGGATGGATTATGCCAAGTGAGGACATTGAAGTGCTCATATTCAATGTCCCACTGCCATCTGCAGGCAATCAGCACTGGCCCAGCTTGTGCATCTGTATTGACGTAATCAAAGACCAGTCAAGTATCTGCCTTGTCTCACTGTATCAGCAATACTAAATATTGAAGGACAGCACTCCTGAATGTATACATGTATGGATGGCTGACTTAAATTACTTAGGGCAATGTTAAATGTATTAATAAGGAATATGAAATCACACTGAGGTGTTGCTTCTGTGTTTGCTGGACCAATGACCTGTTGTTCTGCCAGCCCAAAAAAGATTGTAGTGGAGGAGCTTGGAGAACATTAATGTACCATGGATGTCGAGGGGGAGAACAGCTCTCCTCTTCCACTTGTGACTCTAAACTTAGCACAAAATTTTGCTGGTCAGATAGCCATGTTCTGCAGTGATGCTGGCCTACCCTGTGTATTCATTAAAGAATTCTCTGAGGACTGGTGCACACTGCACAGGGGCATCCATAAAGGTTCAGGTTTCTCTGAGCCCCTCAGCAAAACCAGAAAGGTGCACTCAGTAAAGTGCAGATCTCTGCCCTGGTTGATCGCAGCAACTCTACACAAATCTTTGAATTCAAGCAGACACACTGCAACGCATTTTTGACAGAGCCTGGGCACATAACACAGAACATCAGGTTTTCCTTACAGGCACCACATGTGAAATATGGATGTGATATAATTATGAGGATGGGTGTGTTTTTAATAAGTAAAACACAAATCTTTGATCCATGTCAGTCATAGCTGAAATATTGACGCTATTAATAACAAAATAGGAAATAACAACAATAAACACAAAAAAGAAAGGAAACCGTTTAACTACGTAGCCTGCTTACTTACCTATAGTAGAAGCACAAATATCAAGACACTAGAAAAACCGCCTTGCTGTTGTACGCCTCCGATCACTAGTCAAGTTGCACTTTCAGATTATGTCCATGTCTGTGAAAATATGGATGCTTCACACACATCTTCCCCCCAGCAGCATAGAAAATCTATACAATTAGCACAGTTTCAGAGAGGGCACCCAAGAGTAATGCCATCAATTCAGCATCTGACCAAATGTCTCCACTTCTGTTTCTGAGATACGAATGTTGAGTAATGGTTGGAAAAGTGTTTTTGCAGAATATTATAATGTCACAGTGAAGCTGATGTTTCTGATGCCTTCTCCTTCGTCACATCCATCCATTCTCTCTTTTGTTGTTCCGGGTTTGTTTCCCGTTGTCAGCACTAACCTCGCGACAACTGCCACCCAGGCTACTGCAGGTGGCAGCTCTCGCGAGGCTAGTGACAGAGTTCAGTTTGGAGAGGCAGAGGAATGTTTTTTTTTATTATAATACGGGACATTTACGGGAGAATACTAATACGGGAGGACGGCGGGAAAGAGGGGTAAAATACGGTAGTTTCCCGGCCAAAAACGGGAGTCTTGACAGCTATGGGCTTTACGTAGGGGTCTGTCAAACACCGATCATTTGTCTTAAGTCTGTCACAGTGGACGTGGACTCATTTCTGTGCTTGTTGTGACTGAGAAAACGCAGCTGCTTCTTCAAAGTCTTACCGCTCCGTGGCCGCGCTGAAACCTGACACCACACTGTCCGGCTACGTCTTGGCTCATCTGCATACTAACAGTGATTGGATGTTTACTGAGGGCTGAGTGTGTGTGTGTGTGCTGACCAGCGGAGGGACAGAGAGATGAGAGGAAACCGACACTTTATCGTCTTCGTGTCCACTTTTCGGCGGATTTTTCCGCTACTGCAGATAATTTTTGTCAACTTGTAATGTATTAATTTTGTGAGTATATTAAAAATGTGCTTTCTCAACTTCTAAAATTTCGATTTGAGGGGGCAAGACATTTATTTGATAGGCCGCTGCCCCTTCTTGCCCATGCGTAGAGCCGGCCTCGTGCCTAACTTTAGTGGATCGTAAATCAAGTATGGAACCAGTCTGCTGACGCCCCCATTCAAAATGAAACCAAACTTTTCTATGGAGGTCAATTACTATGTCATAACGAAGGCCAAAATGTGGCCTGCAACAGACAGTCATTCCATGTTGCTCATATTTACAAACATCTATTAAGCTGTAAGAACCTGAGATAGACACTAAAACCCTACCGACACTATGACGTCTTACCTGCCTGCATGTGATGAAGAAGAAATTATCACACAATCCTTTGAACCATGTGTGGCCAGGGTCTGTGTTCTACAGAACCAGACTGTGATAGCTAACAGGGGAGCTGGCTCATGAAGAGAGAGGGCTACAAGTAACCACTGTTTTCTTCCATATTGTCCCTCACAATGAAATTAGTGTGAGGGATGTGGATGAACTACCCCTTAATGGATTTCAGCAGCACTTGGGGAATAATAGTTCTTACAACTTGCAGAGGTTTCAAAAGATATTGGTGGATTTGTCATAATATAATATTTTTTCCTTTACAATATGACCACTGTGTTTCAGTAATTACTGTGTGACTTATTACTGTCTATGTCAAAACAAGATGGTGCACTTCCCTCGCTTTGCCCTCACTCTTTACCTTTAGAGAAGTGTGGATAGCAACACCTATAACTTACCAAAGGTGACTAGCAATTTTTTGCCTGTGTAGCTTGTGATATACATGTATGCCATTTATAAGGAAGTTGTCACCAGTGTCCTGATGTTATTTTTCTAAAGGAAAGCTAATTCTTTAGTGTATGAGGTCATTTACAGAACAAAGAATGTAAGACACTATCAAAAAAATTATGATTATTAAAGGTCAATGCATGTGGTATCTCAAAGATATCAGAATGCAAGCTGTAAGCGTACACTGTGTCATGTCAGCGACAATATTTATCACTGTTGTGATTTGTCAGTTGGCATTTCTGGTACAGGTAGCCTAGTACAACTATCACACTTTAGCCTGTAGGTACTGTGAATGGTAAATGGACTGCACTTATACAGTACAGAGCTTTTCTACCTTCATTTACCTATTACCCCATAGTGGAGGGCCGCTCTACCTCCTGAGCCTTGCCTACAGTTGAAGTTTAAAGAGAGCACACTTCTGACCACATTCATCAGTCATGTTTCTCAGAGAGGTGAAGCAGGCTTCAAACTCAGCCTGATGTAAATTCAGTTTTTAACTAAAATATACTTCAATAGAGTGCTCGGGGGATGATGTTTTTCTGTAGGCTGATGTGGAAGTTAGCGTCACCCTGGTTCCCTCATCAAAAATCCTATGGGGTTTTAATTGAGTTTTGGATTATTGCAGAAAATAAGCTCTGTCGCAAACAGAAGTTTATGATACTTACACATTTTGTTCAGCAAGATAATCTTCACAAATGAACATCACTTTTATGATTTTTGAAGCCTATCTGCAATTGCCAGAAAAAGCAACATTAGGCTATAAACAAGCTACACTGCAGCTGAGGCTGTAAAGCCATACCAAGTGTGATGACATTCTGTAGTCTCATTTAGCCACTTGTTAGCATCTGCTTTTTTTTTTTTTTTAAATTAAAGCTTCAAAATTCCCAACTGGGGTATTTACTGACATATTTTATGTTGAACAAAACTTGAAAGTCTCTTAGCCTGTGTTAACCACAGACCTTGCTTTAGGCATCTAACCCAAACCCATTCAAAAACACCCTTGAGTGGTAAAATGCTAACTCATTCCTGGGTTTTAGGACTCATTCCTGGAGCACTCTATTATGAATACTGTTGAATTTGGGCAAAGAACATTCAGCAAAATAGCATATAGCCCAATACAACTGACCACAAGGTAATGATGAAATTGTCTTTCACACACAAAGGTGAATTGTGGCACCCATGCAGCCACAATAAATGATAACACAATACATCAAAAAATGTGACAACAACAGGGAGTACACTTAATTCATATGCACAGTCACACAACTGTGAATTGGAAATATTTCAGATTAAAAGACAACGTCTACCCACCGTCCATTGCTCACATAATGCAGCCTAACATGAGTGAGCAAACACACCAGAAACCCCTCAGGCTCCCCCACACACACATCATAGGTTACATGCTTGGCAAAGCGCACAGGGGAGATTGGGAACAGAATGGCTGGTTATTTACTTTAACATGTAATTTTATTTAAAAAAAACAAAAAACAAACATAAAATAAATGCTTGGCTGGGGCTATGCAGATATGTAATGCAGCTGAAGCCCTCCCTAGTCCTGGTGGATTTATATATCATTTGTATATTCATCCTGTTGTTCTACACAGTCTGGCAGTGAGGAAAGGCCAGGCTCCTCCATATCTTGGAGGACTTAGACTGGCACTTCCCACACTTCATAACTCTTTCTTTCCTGTTCTCCCAGGCTGCCAGAGGTGGAAGTGAAAGTCATATCAGCCTTGGTAGACTACACTTACTCCTCCAGATGCACCATAACCCAGCTGAATAAAGAGAGCTTGCTGAAGGCCGCTAACCTGCTGCAGTTCGGAGCAGCAAAAAGGGTCCCTGTAAGGCCTTCCTTCGTCTGCTGCATGTAGACAACAGCCTCAGCAGGCTGGCTTTCTCCCAGCACCACGCATGCCCTACCCTAGGGAAAGAAGCCCGCAAGCTGCTAGCTGGCAGCTCAGAGATCAGTTCTTCTTATTCAGTGAACTTTTTTCTGCAGTGTCAAAATTGGGATTTTTAGAGCTAAGACAAAGTGAAAGCAGAAATTATAGCGAGTATATTGCTTGAGTATTTTTCCACTGCGCAGTGATCTTTAAATAGTCAGTCAATAAGGCAAGACTCTTGAATTTTTTTTTTACACAAATGAATGCAGACAGAAATCTTGGTTTTTATCAAAGTGCTCCTTTCCAGGATAAAATTTTACTGATCTATTGTAGTTCTTCCATGTGTACATATATTTACAGTAAGATATTGTTGCTACAATGACTCTATTGTCTGTGTAAAATTCCTAAATAATTTAATTTCTGAAAGGCTAACACTGAACACTTTGCTACAGGGTTTGGGAGATAATCAAAGAGGAGAAATTTGTAGAAGTGGAACCTGACAGCCTGAGGACTGTTTTAGCTGAGGAGAACTAGGAAGTGGTGGCCAGTGGTGGTGGATTGAAGGCCAGCCCATGTTGAAGCCCCCCCCCACCCAGGCTCCAAGTTTCCTGGCATGATTGAAGTGGTAGAAGAAGTATTAGGATTCTGTACTTAAAGCTGCTACAATCAATGTTTTTAAAATAACAATAGATGTACTTAAAGTATCAAAATTAAAAGTAGATTGTTAGATATGTCAGTATCAACTACTTTATAGGTCATAGGTTTGCACTTACAATTTGAATCTTAAAAGTAACTATCAACTGAAGATGTCATATAAATTTAACAAAATAAAAAGTGTAAAGGCATAAAAGTAAAAAGTAGCCTTAAATGGAAATACTCAACTTAAGTACAATTACATCAGAATTGTTCTTTGAGTAACTACACTTTCACTCCACTGCAGCATTACTGATCCATTTCAATTTGTCAAAGATGATCAAAATGTTGAACGTGGTGAAAAAATTATGTACAAATTGGTTCAATAATGTATGAGACTTGACTTTTAATGAATGATGGGTACCAAATATTCCATATGAGTGCCACGATAGAATTTGTGCAAACAGGCTAACATCAGTGATGTAGTTCAACATTTTGCTAAATATGGTTGTTTGCTTTGTTGCCAAAAATTAGAGGATTACTACACTTTTGTAAACATAGGACAATGATTCAGAAGACTGCTGTTCATGTCCCATGTCAACGTTTAGTTATTTTAAGTTAATGTGCATACCTAACATCAAGTGATGTTGACAGGCCGTTCTTTTCCTAATGCCAACCTAACCGGTAATAACGCTGATTCATAACATGTTATAAGACAAGCTGTTCTCTTCCATTGTTTGTACATTTTACCATGAAGAGTAATGCACCCAAATTTGTAAATCCCATGCAATAATGGGGCAGTAATGTATGCATATTCAACATGTTTCTGAAGGCTGTGATCAAGTGACTGATGGAGTCCCAAGCAGTCCAGTCAGGAAGTGGGATGGGACGATAGATGGGTCACAAAAAAAAAGAACTTTCCTTGGGAGACCAGTGTTAGGAACCTTTGTGAACTTTGAGCCATTTAAAGATAGGTCCTTACCATGATTGTTTTCCTAGACCTAACCACAGTAACTTTACTTGCCTAAACCTAACCCTCCTAACTTTATGTTAATTAGGTAACTGTACGTTAACATAATTTCAATCGTCGGGCGCTAATTGGTACAATATCATAGGGACCATTGTATGAGCATACATTGAAGTAAGTATCTAAGAAAGTGAACGTCTGTTTCCCAAAATGTCAAACTATTCCTATAAACTGACCAGAATAATATTGATTAAATGATCTATCTGTTTTTCCAGGGGTGACTGTCTTGGGGAACAACATCTATATAGCAGGTAGTAATTATGGCTTCAAGGGCAGCTGCAGCTACAACAAGATCCAGAATTACAAGGTGGACATCGACCAGTGGAGTATTCTAAACACCTGCCCCCATTCAGGTAGTTCTAATATCAAGTCTAATCATAAAATAACCCAATTTCTCAGGGATAAAAAGGTGCTCCTTCCCATGCATGACAGTAATCTCAACTGCTCTTGATTGGACATGCAGAAAGACAAGGCCCCGAAATTTGCTTTTTCCAATTCCTTATAACTCAATAAATCTCTACTTACATAAAAATGCTTTGATTGAAACTCAGTTATTAGGATGTTGTTGTTCCCTGCAGAGTGCAGGATGTGCCTGGTGTCTTTAACAGCAGCCTGTACATGGTAGGAGGCCGGACCACCCTTGCTGAATGCTTCGACCCAGACACAGAAGATAGATCCCGCTTGCCAGCATGAAGGAGAGAACGATAAAGTGTGGGGCAGTGGCCATGCTGGGCTCAGTGTACTGTACGATACTGGGGGCTATTCCTGCTCTAAAGGGACCTACCTACCTACGGAGCATGGAGAAATATGACCCTCACGCAAACACGTGGGACATCATTGGAGATGTGACCGAAGCAGCACATTTACATAGCTGCATCTGTGTTCATAATGGCATGTACTGTAGAAAGACAGACGCGAGCCAAAGATACTGCATCATACCCTCCTACTGAAATGATTGTAGTGCCAATAGGGCAAACTCGTTTAATAGTTCCCAGTCAGACAGTAATGTACCAGCTGGTTTGAGTCTTATTGGTTCTCCCAGGCTCTGTCTCCTAAAGTGCCCCCTCCGAACCAGTAGGGAAAACTAGAAAACAAACTGGAGAGGGACTGCTTAATTCTCATGTACATTTCATTATCTCTGGGGTTAGAGAAATAAAGAAAAGAAAGGAGGCATTTGGGAAATATATTCGCTTCTACATATAGCACCTCTAAAGCTCACTAACACAGGACATCACTGTCACTACTGCCAAGAAGAGCTTCAACATATCACCACCAATAATGGACAATATATCTTCACTTCCTCCCACTGTACAAGAATGAAGCTAAAATATCACAAAAAGGGTGCTTTCATCTTGCACAGGTGACGTAATTTGGAGCCAGTGTCTGTGCAGTAGTGACCTCTGTGGTATAGAGTTTCCATGACCAATTGGAAACAGTACCATCGATCATGAGCACACTGACAGCTGTCAATTATGACATCACACTCCCTTTTATATAATCAAAAATCTACTTAAAACCAAATTCATAAGGAAAAACAAACACTTGAACATACAGCAATGTGATAAGAACTACCTAAAATGACAGAAACCATCTTTGGGAAAACTATTTGATGTGTACATTGTAGTTTTTAGCTTGGCCCATGCCCCATCAGTTAACAAAGTGGAGGTGGGGTTTATGACATGTACTGCAGCCAGCCACCAGAGGTGATCAAAATGTTTCGGCTTCACTTTTGGGGAGATGTCATGTTATCCATGTTTATTATACAGTCTATAATCACCACCCTGCAGCACACCTAAATTTTTGTACAAACTAAATAAACAAGTTATAATGTAGAGGTGCTGGTAGGCGACTTTTGTTACATTTACATTTATTTGGACACAGGCTAGCTGTTTCACCCTGTTTTCATGGATTATGCTATGCCAACTGGCTCCTGGCTGTAGCTATACACTCACCAGCCACTTTATTCGGTACACCTGTTCAAGAACTTGTTAACAGAAATAGCTCATCAGCCAAGTACATGGCAGCAACTCAATGCAGAAATGGTCAAGACAACCTGCTGAGGACGAGCTCAGAATGGGAAAGAAAGGCGATTTTAGTGACTTTGAACGTAGCATGGTTGTTGGTGCCAGATGGGCTGGTCTGAGTATTTTAGAAATTGTTGATCTACTGGGATTTTCACGCACAGCTATCTCTAGTGTTTAGAGAGGATGGTCCGAAAAAGAGAAAATATCCAGTGAGCGGCAGTTCTCTGGGCCAAAATGCCTTGTTGATGCCAGAGGTCAGAGGATAATAGCCAGACTGTTCAAGATTATAGAAAGGTAACAGTAGCTCAAATAAGCACTTGTTACAACCAAGGTAGACCATCTCTGAACAAACAACATGTCGAGCCTTGAACCAGATGGGCCACACCAGGTGCCACCTCTGACAGCTAAGAACAGGAAACTGAGGCTACAATTTGTACAGGGTCACCAAAACTGGACAATGGAAGATTGGAAAAATGTTGCCTGGTTGGATGAGTCTCAATTTCTGCTGCGACATTCAGATGGTAGGGTCAGAATTTGGCATAAACAACAAGAAAGCATGGCCTTGTATCAGGCTGGTGGTGGTGATGTAATGGTGTGGAGGATATTTTCTTGGCACACTTTGGGCCCCTTTGTACCAACTGAGCATTGTTTAAACAGCCACAGCCTACCTGAGTATTGTTGCGGACCATGTCCATCCCTTTATGACAACACTGTACCCATCTTCTGATGGCTACTTCCAGCAGGATAACGCGCCATGTCACAAAGCTCAAATCATCTCAAACTGGTTTCATGAACATGACAATAAGTTCACTGTACTCCAATGGCCTCCACAATAACCAGATCTCAATCCAACAGAGCACCTTTGGGATGTCATGGAATGGGAGATTGGGAGCAAGGATGTGCAGCCGACAAATCTGCAGCAACTGTGTGATGCTATCATGTCAATATGGACCTTGTTGAATCTATGCCATGAAGAATTAAGGCAGGTCTGAAGGCAAAAGGGGTCCAACCTGATACTAGCAAGGTGTGCCTAATACCTAATAAAGTGGCTTTGGAAGAAAGTGAATAAGTGTATTTCCAAAAATGTATTCCCTTGAAGGTCTGGTGTGTAGGATTTAGTGGCATCTACTGGGGAGGTTGCAGAACTGAAACTTGTCTCATGTGCCAGGCGTGTAGAAGAACCATCGTGGATGAAGCTGCTCTTCAGAACGCAAAAAGGTCAATTATGGTGTACCACAAGGATCTGTGCTTGGTCCCATTCTCTTTTCTATCTACATGCTACTCCTTGGCTCATTAATCAATAAATACAAATTAGGTTCCCACTTTTATGCAGATGATACTCAGTTTTACATATCCATCAAGCCTGACACCTCTCATCAACTGATTAATCTAGAACGATGCATACAAGAAATCAAACAATGTCAATGTTTTAAATACTGAAAAAACTGAAATGTTAATCCTTGGTCCAAAGCACATAAAAAATTAATTCTGCAATCTCACCTTAAACATAGCTGGTTCATTATTTCTCAAAGCCCCCGTGTTAGAAATCTCGGTATTTTCCATCCATCCATTTCCATCCATCCATTTTCATCCGCTTATCCGGGGGCAGCAGGCCAAGCAAAGCTCCTCCTAGGGGGACCCCAAGGTGTTCCCAGGCCAGATGAGATATGTAATCCCTCCAGCGTGTTCTGGGTCTGCCCCAGGGCCTCCTACCAGTGGGACGTGCCCGAACCACCTCAACTGACCCCTTTTGATGCGAAGGAGCAGCGGCTCTACTCCGAGCTCCCTCCGGATGTCCAAGCTCCTTACCCTATCTCTAAGGTTGAGCCCAGCCACCCCACGGAGAAAACTCATTTCGGCCGCTTGTATCCGCGATCTCATTCTTTCAGTCACTACCCAGAGCTCGTGACCATAGGTGAGGGTTGGGATGTAGATGGACCAGTAAATTGAAAGCTTCGCCTTCCGGCTCAGCTCCTTCTTCATGGAGACATGGAGCCGTTGCCCTTTGGGCTCACCACCCGCAGGGACAGACATGAGGGTCGGGTGCTATGTGTGCCGGGCGGCAGGCAGGGGTGGGGCCCTGGGCATGCCGATCCCTGGCATCGAGGACTGGCTTTAGGGACGTGGAATGTCTCGGTATTTTATTTGATCTAAATCTCACCTTTGAAGACCATATTCACAATATAACAAAGACAGCAACAAAGACGGCTTACCAAATTCAACCATTAGCAAACTACAACTCATTCAGAATACTGCTGCCAGGACATTAACCAGAACCAGAAAATTTGACCATATCACCCCTTTTCTCATTTCATTACACTGGCTCCCTGTGCACATTAAATCGGACTTCAAGATTCTGCTTTTCACTTACAAAATATTACGTGGACTTGCACCATCCTATTTATCATCTCTACTTACTCCACGTTTATCAATCAGGCCTCCACGATCCCATAATGCCAGTCTCCTATCCATCCCCAGAATCAAAAAATCATCGGCAGGTGATAAGCTTCTCATACCGAGCCCCTCTCCTCTGGAACCACCTTCCCATTCAAATCCGTGAAGTTAGCACAGTCGATTCTTTCAAAAGTAAACTCAAAACACACCTCTTTGCATCCGCCTTTAACATTACATAGTCTCTGTCCTTACATACTACATCATGGCTATCTACTACGACTCAGTCATTGTGTGCATCAATTTATGTTTAGTTTTTATATACAAGTGTCAGATCAGATTTTTATTTTTATGTCACTTTACATGCAAAATTTTCTGTTTATTTTGTTCTACATAGTCATTTCACTTGTTTTTATATATTTTGTTATTTATTGTGTTCTGTAATGTTATTTGTAATTTGCTTATGTGTTTTCATGTACAGCCCACTGAGGCATTTTCTGTGATTATGGGCTATAATAAACTTTGACTTGACTTGACTTGAAGCAAAAACATGAATACCTCTGTAGTCAGTGTTTGGTTTGTCCATTCAGGACTACTGTAGAAGAACACGGACTCTGGGTAAGAGGACCTGTGTAGATATGAACAGGTCATTCCACGGTATTGAGAACATTATGATTCTCAGGTGGTTATTAACAACTGAAAACAAAGTTATGATGATTATATACCGTTTCTGCCAAAAGATGCCCCTAAATCCTATGAACTGACTGGACCTTTAAATTTCAGAATTTGTATAATTAGGAGCAGTGGCCCTGTTGTCGACAAAGTATGGGGGCTGAGTTGGCCACAGTATATAGCTACACCATGAAACATGAAGAACTGTTCAATTTTTTTTCTTCCTACTTTTAGTCCCCCGTGCTCTCTCACTCTCACTCTCAGCCTCCCTGCTGTAAACCAAAGGCAACAACTGTTCATTGTGAATTAGTGAAACTGCCTACTTTCCCAGGAACTCAATCTGCCAACTCATGAGTAGTTTTTTCTTAAACCTTTTTGCAACTCATTTTGCCACATTTCAGATAGACTCAAAGAATACAGAAGTCTGACAGAGACTGATGGCTGGTGCTTTCCTGGGGGCAGAAATAATCCAATCCAATATTTTTCACAGCAGAGATTTTAACTTGTCATAGCAGGAAAAGCACAGGTGTATAAGTAATAACACTCAGTTCCAGCAGTGTACCAGTGAGCCATGACAGTGTGAATTCAGCCATCATTAATTTCATTATTTACTTTACACCTGTGCTTCTCCTACTGTGACATTTCAAAATGTGTTCTCTCATAAATGGCCTATTAGACTTCAGTAAACTTTTTAAACTTTTTGCTGAACAGTAGACACTGTGGCCACAAGTGGGAAATACGAGATAATGGTTAATGGTAAAATGTAAACAGTAGCACAAGTTAAGAGAAGTTGTGAATTCAGTGATCTGACACAGTAATGTCAGTCACACAACAATAGCTATTTAAATTTTACTAACAATAGCTTATGTAAGTCTCCATACACTCTTGCTAATACTGGACAAAATAATTTTGTAGTCACAAAATACGTAGGTATATTGAATAAAGCGAATTCAACCTTTCATTTATAAGAGCATACACAATACACTCTCATTCCCAACGTGTCAAATATGTCAGCGTAGTCACTGGCCTACGCTTCAAACTATGGCGCTCTAGATATCCCTTAGTAATGTGCAGGTCAGGGTTTTTTAAAACCTGCACCAAGCCAGTCTGTTATGAGAGCCAATTTGCTCCACCTGACCTGCAAACATATGGGTTAATCAATGACCCAAACCTGACCCACAAACCCACAAACCAGAGCTGAAAGTTTATAGGAATGGTCATCGCTACTAACAGTCTACTTGCTGTTGGTGATATTGTATGTCATTTCCAATAAATATCACAATATAAAACATGTTTTCTGTTTAGAAATCTCAAACGTAGGAAGAATACAAGTACTCAACCATCTTTAAGTTGTTACATATTAAGGATGATCTTAAGCACACAGCTAATAGATATGGTAGTTTTACCTGATGTTACAGAAATGCATATTTAACAGATTCAATGTGGACAGACAGACTATTGCCTGTTAGGTCTACATATGCTTAGTGGGAAATATTCTTACTAGACATTATGACTGGAGAGATTTAAATATGTCAGACTTAACAGATGTTCCTGGTCAAAAACCAGATAACGGAACCCCTGAGTGCAGCAGTGCTGATGATAAAGCTGTTTGTTGTGTGTTTGAGACAGAACAAGAGACAGTGAAAGACAGAGGGAGAGCAGAAGAAGGATAGACAGAGTGGGGAATAGTAAGGTGGAAGGTGGACTATTGCACAATGTTTCTGTAAGTTATTAATAACTTACTCAGAATGTTTGCTTACTTTTGTCACTTAATGCCCCACCTCCTGAAACCTGCAAAATCTTTCAACAAGCTTACTCTAACAGCCTGACGTGAAGCTCAACCCAGGGGTCAACCCGCAGGTCCTGCAGGTTGTCAACCCACACCACCACTTCCTCCCACCCTACTCTGAATTTTTTGCTCTATATGCTACGAATGGGGTTACATTGGAGTTAGTTGCGTCAGTGCGTCTCATGAAGGCACTGTGAGGTGTCCTGCTCATCGGCAACAGAAGCCAAGGGCCACTGACGAGTCTGCCGTATTTGACAGAAACCTTGATAGCAAAACAAAACTTAGGAATTTAAGAGCCCTTTTTATTTTAAGTCAATCATTCATTCATGAGATAGCAAGTTTCATGGATGAATTCCTTTTTAGTGTCTACTTTGTCTCTTACTTTTTCCTCTAGGCTTCAGTCTGCAGACAGACAGAACTTGAGGCTAGTGGACTTTGCTCAGTGAGGTTAAACTCAAATGTAAGATTGTTCCTGCTCCCAATAAAAAGCTTTTCCAAAAAGGCCAATCTGCCTGCTGGATTCCTGTTTCTGGGTATCCTTAAGCAAGTTCATCTAATAACTCCTAATCAATTTAGAGTTTTATCTATTCTGAAAAGGAGGCACTATGTGGGTGTGTGTGGCTGTTTGAGAGTTAACAAAGTAAAAGTAAGAAATCAATGAAGACAGATTGACAGGCGGTCTAGCAGATAGCAAGGCAGACAGAGACAGACACAAAGGGACAGTCTCCGGTCATCTGTGTCTTTCTACCTCACCCTTATCTGAATTCCTGAATCACAGGGAGTTTCTCTCTGTACAGTCCTACACTGATCATCACAGAGAAATGACACCATCCAGAGGAGAGTAATGCCACTTCAATACAGGGCTGGTTGTAGGCAGGCATATATGAGGGGGCAGTCAGAAATGTGAAGGGGGCATCATATGTACACATCATGTTCCAGCACTTTTTTCCCTTGTGCTTATAGTAACAGTGTTTTCTTCATTGAATTGGGTTGTTAGCTATGTGTCCAACCCCAACCTAGAGAAGTGGATTGCACTTAGTCAGGCCTCTACCTTCAGACCTGTCCAACTTGGGTGTCCCACCTGAAGACTAAGCTCCTGCTGGTATAGCTCTTAAGGTCACTGAGGCACGCAAACCCCCTGACCACAATAAGGTGGCAATCGCTTAAGTCTGGAGCAAGGGACAGTCAGGAGCCCCAGTTTAGCTGACCAGAGGGACCTGGGTGTAGAATTGGGAGTTAAAAGGTCTGAGATGTAGGATGGGGCCAGACCTTTAAGGGCTTAGGTCCTTACAGCCTTGCAAAATAGCTAATTTAGGCAGTTTATATAATTGTGTTGTAGATCATAAATGATTACAGTCTTTATAAATTGTCACCAGCTGGGGCTGACATGCAGTGTTCTCATTAAATATTGGGTCAATTTAAACAAATGTTGTCTCCATTAGTCACTTGAATACAAAAACATTGAAAAATAGGGTCCAAGTTGAAAAGTACCAAAGTTACCATTTAAGGCCCCAATACAGAGAGAGAAAGTTCATGTAAGGTATATGAACACCTTTTCTCTCTTTCTCCCATTTAAGTGATTTTTGGCAATAAATGTCTGATTCAAACTATTTATTTAGATCTGGTTATAGTAAACAGTCATCAAAACAAGATTACAGATGACATACTGAGGGATTTACAGATGGATCAGTTGAAGAGAAAGTGGAAATTAATGTACAAGAGGTGAAAATATGCAGAAGTGAGCTGGATCAGGGTTGTTCCTGTGCTTCACCTTGTACCATTTTTTGAGATAAAATATAGTATACATAATGCAAATCTAATATTTATGTTGCATGTATGGAAATTGAACACACACACACACACACACACACACACACACACACACACACACACACACACACACATTATAGCTGCTACAAGAGATAGCCGAACAGAAATTCATTGTACCCTTATAATGACAATAAAGCTTCTTCTTCTTCTTAAAATAAAGTTTTTGGTCCTCACTATGTAGCATGTACAAGAACACACACACACACACACACACACACACACACGGGGACAGAATGGAACACAACAGAATGGAACACAATACGGAATGCCTGTGATGTTTCTTAACAGAGTCTTTAAATACAGGTGCTCAGCACCTTCCAGCCTCACACTGATCTCACTGAGAGAAGAGTACACACACAGTTTCGACTTGTGCACAATTTTGTTGGTTTTTCGAAAACGATGGCTAATCACACCACATCAAGCATCTTCCACTCATTATGGAAGTGGATCCACAAGAATGGCGAGGATGGTGAAGTAAGTAATCAATTTCATTGCACACAAAAACAAAAATATTTTCCCAGTTCTTAAAACTTGAGGCTAATGTGTCAACAACAAGACTCCAGACTGTTAAATTGTTTTAACTCAAATTAAAATTCTGAATCACATTTTTTGCACTCTGAGCAGAAATTGCATAATTTAGCAACTTTGCTCACTTGAAAAACACCTGCCTTCAAAATGCCACACCCTAATTATCAAATGGTCTCACTCACATCTCATCAGTTTAAACTCAACTGGCAAAACACTCCATCATCTGTCAGAGCATAAAAAAGTCCTGAAGTGTACTGATTTCATCATTACATCCCCAGAAAGACTGTCTTAATATGTTACAGTACCGTGCTGTTTCTCATGTTACTTACAGCATCAGTTCAGTTATTGTGAGTTTTGTCAAAATAGGTAACATTTGTGTATTCTCAGAGCTCTGACAATGTTGCACTATCAACTGTCCTGTAAGTTTTGCTTTGTTTTGGCAGAAAGAAATAATACTTTTGTGTTTAGAGTTTTGCGAAATTGAACTATAGTTTCAGGAAAATGTGCTGAAACAAGAAGGAAAAACTGTCATCTCTGACCTTCATGACTGAGTCAAAGTGGATCAGCTCCACTGTAATGATTACCAAGTTACTCAATAATGTTGTACTTTATTTCCACAGCAAACTGGGAGCCACATTGGACATCAAAACCCCGATGGTTCGACCAGTAAGTCCAGGATCGTGGACTTCCAGAGGGCAGAGAGGGCTACATTAGTTCGCCAGGCACAAAACCTGTGCACTGCGACGAAAGCCCAAAATGACGCTGTTCTGGGGAGACTGGGCCTCTCCGTTCAGGACGTCACCCTGCCTTCACCTCAACCACCGCTGTTCCCAAAAAGAAGCGGCAGATTCTTTCGACGAGGAAGGAGGATCGCCCCTCTTCCAGATGTTCCTCGTTTCAACACTGAGGACGTCGACAGACTCCAGAGTCCTGGAAGTCTGGATGAGAAGGACGACTCCTTCTGGGAGAAGGTGCTTCTTGGCAGCCAGATGGCTGTCCTCGCATGCAAGGAGGCTCAAATGGCAGACCGAGACCAGAGCCCAACCTCCACCCTCAGCTCCGTTGACTGTCAAACACCCAGTGAGCTGAGGGCCATCCCTCTGATTGAGGATCCGAGGTCTCCTCCTCCTCCTCTTACTCCTCCTCCTCGAACAGTCCCACTATTCAGGAGAAGAACGTCTCGTCTGCCTGTGTATTCTGCCAAACACAGTGGAGCAGAGAAAGAGGTAGCCAATGGATGTAGGCTACAATCGGCTAAAGGGAAATTTGAGGCTTTTGTGGAGAGACTGAAAGGCCTCCAGCTCGCCTCCATCCCTTTACCTCGACCTCCAGCAGCTCCAAAGATAACCCCTGCAGCCTCACCCAAAAGGATCCCTGCACTGCCTCCCATGAGGCGCCCTGAACCTGCTCACGCAGCAACCCCTGTGGAGACGCCTTTGGCACCCACCCCTCCAAAAGTTCCCAAGGCCCAGAAACGAGGAACTACACCCGGGGTGGCCCTGCGTCCAGCAAAAGCCGTCAGTGTGGCAGGTAAGTCTTAATATCCTGATTAATTAGCCCCTTTTCCACCAACATTCCCAGGAACTTTTATTACCAGGAACTTATTTACCTGGGTAAAAGAGTTCCTGGTAATCTGTGTGGTTTGCGTTTCCACCGCACCTCAAAGTTCCGGAAAATTTATTCAAATCAGGCTGATGACGTAGATGATTCAGCGTGTGCCCTGCGCCAGCTTGTTGGCTGGTAACATAACATTAGTGCTGGTAGAGAGAGGACGGGCTGTTTGTCTCAGCCAGCAGCTACGTTTAAAAGTATTATAAGATAATAGTCAAACTAAGTCAGTCTACATACAGACAGCTGTCATTTGAGTTTATTAGTAACAATTCGCTATTAGCCGAACTAGCCTGCTGTCTAAATCAGCGTGTAAGACATAACGTTAGTGTCAGTGGATGAGAGACTGTGGGCGGAGCATATTGAATATCGCTGTCTACATGTTGACATGTTCATGTTGCTGAACACATGTATTGATACATTATTGGCTTCTTACTCGCTAAGGTTTAATTCCACTTACAGTAACGAGTGTAGCTGCCGTCAGCTCGAATCATTTTAGAGTTTGCTGCGGCCGCGGCTCGGCTGCTCACTGCTTACCGTAGCGTGTATGTGTATGTGTAGCGCAGAGGAGAGGCTGCAGGATGATAATGAATTAAATCAAAATGTGTTTAAGTGCCGTTAAAAGAACCGATACTGTTAACGCTTATCAGTACTGAGGTAGAAATGTTTATTTGTAGAAAGTTTGCAGCCACACTGACATGGAAGTGCAGAACGCTGCGTGTGTTCCACCAATCAGCGTTCTTTAGCACACAGCCCCGCCCCTTCCGGGTAATCTGAAAAGTCCTACCCTGCTACCAGGATCTTTTTTCAGGGGAATTTGGGGGTAGGGGGAACTTTATTTACCCGGGTAATTTCGGTGGAAACGCATGGAGGCCTTTTAATTACCCGGGTAAATGAAAAAAGTTCCTGCGGTGGAAAAGGGGCTATAGTAGTTGAAACTGTGAACTGTACTCACGGGTTTCTTACAGTTTTCTGTAAAGAATTATAATAGCTACTGTGAGTACAGTGCTGTGAATGAAAAGACAGATGAGTAAAGAGTGTTTTGCTTTGTACCAGGCATGAAGACAGCCAGTGACTACAGCCGTAACACTGCAGAGTCTAAAAAGGTCAAGAAGACGGAGCTGCAGCCGTTGACCAACCCTGTAGAGAGCCTGTCTACCTGTTTCAAGCTGCTCTCCTCAGACGACTGGTAAGACAACAAATGTTTCATCTTAAGGCAGTCATGTTGCAACTAGTTTGACATGACGCCTGTCAGTGTCACATCAATACGGAGCCAGTAAATGTTGTTAACAGTAATTTTAATGAGGCTAATTATACTTTACATTTAAACATACAGGGAGAGGAAAATCGACGGCTTGAAAATCATCCAGGCTCTCGCACAGCACCACCCAGACACACTGAAAACCAAGCTGCATGAAGTGTGTCTGGTTCTCATCGAGGAGGTATGGTACACACTTTCCTCTTTCTATCTATGTTTCCCTCTTTTTCTTTCGTGCATTTTCATTTGCCGTCATGTGTCTATGACTGTCCACACTACAGCTTTGACTGATGATGTTTATTCTCACTATACAGGTGAACAACTTACGCTCAGCCGTTGCCTGCGAAGCAATGACCACCTTGGCTGAGCTGCACATTCACCTCAAGAAGGCCATGGACCCGGAGGCAGAAGGAACAGGACGAGCCTTGCTGCTGAAACTGGCGCAGACAACAAATGCCTTTATTCACCAGCAGGCTAATCTTGCTCTGGACGCCCTGGTAGAGAACTGCAGCCATGGTCGCATTTTGAGCGCTCTTTTGAACGCAGGCCTGAGGTAAGAGGAGGGAAGAGGCTGTGTTTATTTTATCAGCAAAAACATTGAAACAAAGTGTCTCATATATCCCTGTCTTTGTCCCTCTTCAGCCACCGTTGTGCTGCAGTCAGAGGCAGCATGGCCCAACATCTGCACCAGTTGGCTGACAGTCTGGGAGCAGCTCGCATCTTGACAGCAGGAAGGACATTCACAGAGCGCTTCCTTCTTGCTGTCTCCAAGATGTGTGTGGATGGTGCACCAGAAGTGAGGTGGGTTATCAAGTTCTCCAGATTTAGTCTAACATTTTGCACAATCTTGTGATGTTGCAGTTCCTGTTTCTTCCTTCAGTGTTTCCACAGTTATAATGTAATTTTTATGAACACGGAGCTAAATGAGAAACTTATATCTCCACAGGCACCACGGACAAATAGTCCTCTTACAACTGGCCCCCCACAAGGACTTCCTCAAACTGTGGATGAAGATCGTTCCAGAAAATGAAAGAAGATCACTGGACAAGATCTTGAAAATGGCCAAGAAATAGAGGACATTTGAATAGTATATTTATTTATTTATTTATTTAATCATCTATTTTTTAAATGTATTTATTTATTTATTTATCTATTTATTTATTTATCTAGCTATTTATTTATTTATTTAATCATCTATTTTTAAATGTATTTATTTATTTAATCATCTATTTTTTAAATGTATTTATTTATTAATTTATTTATTATCTATTTTTTAAATGTATTTATTTATTAATTTATTTATTATCTATTTATTTATTTATCTGTTTATCTAGCTATTTATTTATTTATTTAATCATCTATTTTTAAATGTATTTATTTATTTATTATCTATTTATTTATTTATCTATTTATTTATTTATCTAGCTATTTATTTATTTAATCATCTATTTTTAAATTTATTTAATCATCTATTTTTTAAATGTATTTATTTATTAATTTATTTATTATCTATTTATTTATTTATCTATATATTTTTATATTGTTGTAATCATGTTCAAAATACAGATTCATAATTATTTACAATGTGTCTATTATTTTGTCATCCTGATTGTCCATACTGTGACTCTACTTGTTGGTCTGTTCTGTTGACATGGGCATTTATTGCCTGTCTGTCCGTCCTGAGAAAGGGATCCCTCCTCTGTGGAGTTTCTCCTTATCCAAACCTAGTGTCTTAGGACAGATGGTGTCATGTGCTGTTCAGATTGTAAAGCTTCTTGAGGCAAATTTGTGATATTTGCTATATAAATCAATAGTTTTACAATTACTAACAAGTGTTTACTTATAGTTTCTGTTATGTACTATTTCTAAACTTTTAACACAGCAACAAACTGCCTCATACAATTAGCCAACTATTTTGTTCATTAAATACCAACTCTACATTTCAAATTACAAAGAAAAATCTTTCTCTACATACACTAACTATATTAAAATACAGCAAACCAGACTGAGTATAAAAACAGTCTTTCAAAACACTGAAGTTTTCCATCCAAGACGAACATATAATCAGTTATAGCACATGATATTCACAATACTAACAGTTGATAACAAAAACTACCTGCATACAATAAACAATATGAAATCCATTTGGTTTTTTTATAATTTAGTTTTCATTTTATCATAAAACACTCTGTATATTGGGGTTGAGTGTTGTATGTGTGTATTTTTGGCAACATGTTACGGAAAAATGAATTTGTCATATTACTTTTTAGAGTGAAGCCTGCAGTTGAAAAAAACTGCAGTAAGTCACAGAATTTCTTAAGTAAAACCTTTATGAGCAGCACAAATTTGCTGCCAGTGATTAACAAAATAAAATCCAACATATGTAGAAACTAAAACACACAACAGAAAAAACAAATAAAGGGAAAACTACTGAAGAGTATTGCTGCCACACCAGGAAAAAAATAATGGGTCAGTATTACGTTATAACGTGAAAAGTTTATTGTTTCACATTATAACAGTATATTTTCACGTTAAAACGTGATAACTTATATTGTAAAAGTGTTCATGTTCTTACAATACAAATTATCACGATATAACATGAAACAATTTAGTTATAACATGAAAATATATTGTTATAACGTGAAAAACGTCTTGTTAAAGCAATAAACCTTTCACGTTATAACGTAATACTGACCCATTTTCTTTTTCCTGGTGTGGCAGCAATATGCTTCCGTAATTTAGCTATTTTCAGTATTATACTTTTAATTTTAAGGCCAACACTCCAGCAACAATTTTCAAATCTAGTGTATTAGGCTGCAATACACCACAGGGTCGCATGAAACCACGACTACAATTAAGGACTACAACTCCCGGCGTCCTGCTAAGTTTACTGAAGTGAAAGCCTTTACCAAAAGGATAGCTCCCTTTTCAGTTAACTGAACACACATCAGGGCGGCATCATAGTTTACGTTTTAGAAAACGAGAACAGTCACATCGGATTACACAGGTGTTACAAAACAAACGCAACATAGCTGCGATTCGATGACCGTTACTACGTGCCAGATATTATGGTTGTTATGGTAGCAGTTGTACATAGCCTAGCATGTTTCTACAGTCATTTTGCCTGATCTAACTTCAGTTTTACATCAATGAAACCATTGGACTCGGATGAGGAGGAAGCGGAGCAGTTGGGTGTTTACCAAAAGGACCTGAGACGGAAGTTAAAAGCTAAATTAAATGCTAAATGCTAAATATGCTAACAGCTAAAGATGGAGGCGTTTAGCTAAATGGTTAATTAACGTAGCATACAGTTAATGTGTTACAGGTGCGTCGGTTTAAAGGTTTGCAGAATATCTGAGCTACAGTCGTACAGTCATGTCACACAACAGTACCAAAGGGTAGGGCCAATAAAGTCGTATCACTGCCATCTGTTGCCCCCAAAAGTACCTTCCTGCAGTCAAGATGGCAGACTAGGGTGCCGCCATATATCCATCCATGCCGGAAGTCTCTACCGGAAGTTGGTCTTCTTTCATGTATATTATTCGCCATTCGCTGCTCCATAATTCAAGAGTTACGAATGTAACTAAGGTTCTATGAATTCTGGATGACCGCCAGAGACGGTATGAAATACCTGGATAAGCATCACGCGCATGCACAGATCGAGACATAATACCAACAAAGTCACGTGACCTGGGTGACGCAAGCAACCTGATAAAGGAGGCTGGCACCCAGTGATCATCTCCTACAGAATCTTCTCGTCAAGATTCCGAGTGACAATGAACTCTGGCGGTCATCCAGAATTCATAGAACCTTAGTTACATTCGTAACTCTCGTTCTATTTCATTCCTCCTGACTGCCAGAGACGGTATGAAATACCTGGATGACCTATACCAACAAAGTCATGAGGAATGAATCCGCACTTACTGAGTTTCAGTTGCAGACCGAGGGGGCAGACAAGACAGCTGTCGCCACAGGATGGGGAGCGGCCACATTAACTCTGTAGAAGCGGGCAAAGGTACAGGGAGAAACCCACGCAGCTGCAGCGCAGATGTCATTCAGCGGAACGCCCTTCAAAACAGCCCATGAAGTGGAGACACCCCTGGTCAAATGATATTTCACTGGGGGGATCTGAAGGCCCCTGAGCCTGTATGCATGAGATATGGTATCAACAATCCAATGCGAGAGCCTCTGTTTAGACAAGGCACAACCCTTCCTGTGCCCTCCATAACAGACAAACAGAGCATCAGACTTACGAAACCCAGCAGATACCTCTATACACTGTTTCAGAGCTCGAACCGGACAAAGTAAGGTGGCATTAGGAGACAGTTCTTCCACCCCTGACTGTGGGGTGAAAGCTGCCAAATTGATAGGTCGATTAACGTGAAAGGCAGAAATCCTCTTAGGCAGGAAAGAGGGGTTGGGCCACAAGGTAACCCCCAATCCATCAGAATTCCACTGCAAACAGTCCCTGGCAATGGACAGGGCGTGAAGCTCACTAACCCGCTTTGCAGATGCAACAGCGAGAAGAAAGGCAGTCTTACCAGACAGCCACCTGAGGTCAACCTGTTCCAGGGGCTCAAACGGAGGAGAACACAAGGCTTCTAGGACGACAGGCAAATCCTGTGAGGGCACCCGAACAGCATGTGGAGGCAGCATCCGGAGAGCACCCTTCAGGAATCTGCTCACCAGAACATGTGACCCCACAGATCGACCGTCCACGAAAACATGTTGAGCCGAGATAGCAGCGACATACACCTTTATGGTGGAGACAGACAGTCCTTTGTCAAGTAACATCTGCAGATATTTGAGCAGTACGGGTACTGAGCAAAGCACTGGGTCCACATTCTGACCCCTACACCAGCTGGAGAAAAGTTTTCATCTGTTAGCATACAGCATCCTAGTCGAGGATGCGCGGGCATTGATTATGGTCTGTACAACAGCCTGAACACAAGAATTCAGTAACGAGCCCAGCCCTTCAGGGGCCAAACATGCAACTGTAGGCGATCTGGGTGAGGATGCCAAATGCTCCCCCCCAACTGCGACAAGAGATCCTGTCTCAGTGGGAGAGGCCAAGGCACTCCGTTGAGGAGCCGACGGATCAGGGGGAACCATATCCTCCCAGGCCAGTGGGGAGCCACCAGCAAGACTGTGTGACTGCATCTGTCTATCCTGTGAAGTGTCAGCATGAGCAGAGGAATTGGAAGAAAGGCATACAGAAGGCTGTCTGGCCAGGAGTGTGCCAGAGCTTCCTGCCCCAACGGCCCGGTCGGTCCCGAGAGGGAAAACCACAGCGGGCAATGTGTCGACGTCTCTGAAGCAAACAGGTCGACCTCTGCTCTGCCGTACCTCTCCCATATCATCTGAACCACCGCTGGGTTCAGTCTCCACTCCCCAGGAGGGGGCTTCCGTCGAGAAAGCATGTCTGCAGCCGTGTTCTGCACACCTGGCAAATGCATTGCTCTGAGACTTGCAAGGCGAGGTGAGGCCCATTGAAGGAGCCGCTGAGCCTCCCGTAGGGAGTGACTGGATCTCGTCCCTCCCTGGTGGTTCACATGATAAACTGTCGATGTGTTGTCTGATCGAACAAGGACATGTCTTCCTTCCAAGAAAGGGAGGAAGTATCTGAGGGCTAAGTGTACCGCACGCAGCTCCAACACATTTATGTGCTCGGACCTCTGCTGAGGACTCCAGGTTCCCCTGACCGTCCTGTGGTTCCACACAGCTCCCCAGCCCGAGAGGGAGGCGTCGGTCACCACCACCTCCCGGCAGGAAGGAAGAGAACCCAAGGGAACACCGCTGGAGAGATAAGCCCTGCTTCTCCAGGGTTTGAGAGACCGAAGGCACTTCCCTGAGGCCATCACCATCTGGCCTTGGCCCAGCTGGAGAAACAGACCGTATGTTAACCTTGTGCCTCTCTGAACACGTGAGACAAGGTTGAGGATGTCGTCCACCCTCTGTGGGGAGGGGGAGGCCCTCATCATCACTGAGTCGAGGACGACCCCGATGAACACGATTCGCTGGCTGGGAATTAAAGAGCTCTTTGCAAAATTCACAGTCAGCCCCAACTGGGTCACATGAGCCAAAAGAGTCGCTGTGTCGTAGATGGCCTGCTCCCGGGTCGCAGAGCATATGAGCCAATCGTCCAGATAAGGGAGAATCCGCATGCCCCGGCTTTGCAGAGGTGAAAGTGCCGCTGCAACACACCTTGTAAAGATCCGAGGGGCAAGTGAGAGCCCAAAGGGGAGCACGCGGAACTGGTATGCCTGCCCCTCGAAGGCAAAACGGAGAAACTGCCTGTGGTGGGGTGCCACTGGCACATGAAAATATGCATCCTTCAAATCGATGCTCACAAACCAATCTTTCTCTGAGACAAACTGAAGAACATCTGCTGTGCGAAGCATGTGAAAATGAAGAACTTTTATGAACTGATTCAGCCGTCTGAGATCGAGGATTGGGCGAAAGCCGCCGTCCTTCTTTGGAACAAGAAAATGAGTGGAGTAGAACCCTCTCGATTGGTCTGAACTTTTTACACATTCGATGGCGCCCTTCTCCAGAAGCACTGAAATCTCCTGCTTTAGAGCCAGAGACCTTCGGGGGTCCTTGACAACAGTCATCCTGACCCCGTTGAACTTGGGGGGTCGGCGTCTGAACTGAATACTGTATCCCTTGGACAGAGTTAACAACACCCAAGGGTCTGAGGTCAAGGCCTCCCAGCGGCTTAGGTGTTGTGGGGAGAAACGGCTGGGGCCCGGCTCTAGGGAGTCAGGACCGACTCCCACGACCTTTGGGCGGCTTGGGAGGTCGGTCGGCAGGCGCCCCATATCTGGGTGCCCTATCCTTCGGCGTCTGAAAGGCAGGCTGTGGAGGAGCCCGATGGAAACGGCCCTGCTGGAATGAGGAGCGGCCGGCTCTGGAGGGACCCTGAGCATTGGCTGCAGAGCGAGGAGCGCTATCGTGTCTCTGTTTAGGCAAAGGTGCCCAGCGTAAGTCAGCAAACTGTTGCTTGACTTTGTTCACCTGCACACTGCGCTCCAAAGCCTGCTGGGCTGCAGGCCCAAACATCTGTCCTGGAATGACAGGTAGCGTGAGGAGTGTCTTTCTACATCCCTCTGACAAGGGGGACTGGGCAAGCCACACTTGGCGCCGGGCCAGTGTCAATGTGGACATCAGTCTACCAAGCTCTCTGGTCATGAATGCAAATGCCTGGAGTTGAAGCATCACTCAGGCTCTGCGTGTGGGCATCTGCTCCAGTAGTTTGGAGAGTCTGTGACAGAGCCAGAACGAGGTGGGAAAAGGAGTTCCCAATACGCCCCATCCGAGCTGCTAGATTATAGCTCTTGGTCAGGAGGTCATCAGTGATCCTACACTGTGGGCGTGGACAACGGGCATCAGGTCTAAGAGCCTCATCTGGAGACACTATCAGAGAAGCGATGGAAGCATCAATGGCAGGAATCTGATCTAGGCCATATTGGGCAGCGTCCTTCATGGCAGCCAAAGCCCTGCAGTCACTCGGCAGGTGGAGGAAAGCCTTGGGGTCTGGCCAACACCTTTGAAGTTTGCTGATGTATGGTTCAAAGGGTGGAACCCTGAAGGCAGATGGCTGTGGAGCATGCTTGAAAAAGGCATTAGAGGGAGTAGCCTCTACAGGGGCAACATCCAACCCAAGCCGTGAGATGGCCAATTGGATGGCCTGCTTAACTGTGGAAAGACCAGCCTCAGCCTCCCTCAAGGAGGTCAAGGAGGTCCTCAAGGAGGTCCAGTTCCTCCTGTCCCCTTGCTTCATCATCAGCAAAGAGATTCCTGGAGACCGCAATAGATAGTGCGTCCTTGTCATGCTGGTTAGCAACAGAGTGCAGTGAAGCTAGGCTGTCACTCTCATCATGGCTCTGGGGCGGTAGCTCTGAAGCAACCGTGACAGCAGCAGCAGAGGGACCACCAGGCTGCAGATTAAGGAGGAGGGCTTTAATCTGGGCAAACTTGGAGGCCAAAGTGTCCACTTTAAGTGCCAAGGGTTCAACACTCTTGCGTTTCTTCTTAGCAATGGAGGCGTCATCCTGTGTGTGTTTTGGAGCCCGAAGGGGGGCTGCCTGCAGGTGTCCCCGAAGGGGGCAAACCAGCCTCAGCAAGGTTGCTGTCAAATCTAACCAACCTCGCAGCCCTCTCTGCTAATGGCATGCAGGTGCAATTAATGCAAGCATGTTCTGTCAGCGCCTGCCTAAGGTGTTCAATGTCAAGGCACGAGGGGCATCTGTCATGGCCATCCTCCGGGCTCAGAGGAGCCATGCAGGAGTTACAGACAGACAGCATTGTCACAGCAATATAGCAGTTGAGCGGGAACACTCAGTTACAATCCAGTTAAATCAGCAACGGTGACGCTGTAAGGCCAGTGAAGTAGCAGCGGGCGAGAAACACCCAGCTACAGTCACAGTAAAACACCAGCAATGTAGCAGCAGAGCGAGAAAACACTCGGCTACAAATCGTATCAAACAGGCACCTGTAGCACCGTAAAGCTAGAGATGTAGCAACAGAGCGAGAACACTCAGCTACAAACCTAGTCAGACCAGCACATACACCATAGATGTAGCAACAGAGCGAGAAACACTCGGCTACAAATAAAATCAAACTAGCACAATATCACGGAAGAGGAGCTAGCGAGTTAGCAGTATTGTAGATAGCATTAGCTAATTACCGACACAGCCGTAAGAGGGGCGAAAACACCTCCACAAGGCCAGTCAGCAAGCGGGAGCCCCGCGTAGCAAATGCAAGTCAAACAGTAATGAACCCGGGCTGAGCGGGAGCGCTCAGCGAGGATGAAGCACGCCCGCCGGCGAAGAATTAACAAGCTACTTACCTGTTGCAGTCCGAGCTGTGGTCGAGTAGGCACGGCGGGGATGAGTGCCGGCTACGCAGCCTCTGGAGGACGAAATTCGTAGCTCCAACCGCAACCGAAAAAAGTTATGTGGTTTCGAGGCTACTGGCGTAGGCAGCAAGCTAATAAGTCAATGTAAAAACAACTTGTAAAATCAATCTGTGCGCAAAGGCGAGAAGATGAAAAGGAGATGATCACTGGGTGCCAGCCTCCTTTATCAGGTTGCTTGCGTCACCCAGGTCACGTGACTTTGTTGGTATTATGTCTCGATCTGTGCATGCCGGTAACCGTTTTATAAAAGCTATAAGCCCAGAGAAGCCGTGAGTTACAGTGATTTCACTGTAACTCACGGCTTCTCTTGGAGAAGCAGATTTTTTTTTATTATAATACGGGAGATTTACGGGAGAATACTAATGCGGGAGGACGGTGGGAAAGAGGGGTAAAATACGGTACTTTCCCGGCCAAACGGGAGACTTGACAGCTATGGGCTTTACGTAGGGGTCTGTCAAATACCGGTCATTTGTCTTCTGTCTGTGACATGCAGTGGACGTGGACTCATTTCTGTGCTTGTTGTGACTGAGAAAACGCAGCTGCTTCTTCAAAGTCTTACCGCTCCGTGGCCGCGCTGAAACCTGACACCACACTGTCCGGCTACGTCTTGGCTCATTTGCATACTAACAGTGATTGGATGTTTACTGAGGGCTGAGGGGAGGTGTGTGTGTGTGTGTGTGTGTGTGTGCTGACCAGCCGCGGAGGGACAGAGAGATGAGAGGAAACTGACACTGTATTGTCTTCGTGTCCCCTTTTCGGCGGATTTTTCCGCTACTGCAGATAATTTTGTCAACTTGTTATGTATTAATTTTGTGAGTATATTAAAAATGTGCATTCTCGACTTCTAAAATTTTGATTTGAGGGGGCAAGACATTTATTTGAGGGGGCGCTGCCCCCTCTTGCCCCTGCGTAGAGCCGGCCTCGATTCAATACATCTTTAACTTCTCTTCTAGGCTGCTACTGAGGTTTATGTGTCTTTTGCTTCCATTTTTGTAACTTATTTAAACTTGATATGTCCATCATAACTATAATGTATTTTAATTAACTTTTTCAGCCATGTTGGTGGTATGGCTGTAGGGATGGCATTGCCAGTCTGTTGGTCATTCAGTCCGGCACTCTGGTCCTGACCATGATGTTGACATTTTTGTTTTTTAGTAAAATGTCTAACAATTGGATGGATTGTCATGATGCTTGAAACAGACCTCTCTGTCCCCCTCAGGATGATTTGTACTAACCTTGGTGAACCCTAAACTTTCCATATGGCGCCATCAGCAAGTCAAGATTTCGTTTTATCGTTTATGTTTATGGTTTATGACCTACAAAACATTCCCATCAGCCTCAGCTGTACTCATAGACTCTCTAAAAATAATGGACCATTGGTTTGTGGACTACCATTTTGAAGCCTTAAGATCAGCATTTTAGCTGTTGCCATCTTGGATATTTGGGGTGATGAGAGAGTAGAGCTGTGGAGGAGCAAGGGGTGGATCTGACTGAGTGATGCCTAGCAGACAGCCTACAGCCTGTCACTCAGTGTTAGCATTCTGACAAAACTAGGATGGTGAACACTGTAAACAACCATAGATGTACAATAACAACTAGATATTGGACCCCAAGGTGACGCCTATGCATTCCAATTTAACTGCTTGCCTGGCACATCCACAAAAAAAGTGTCTCGCTTCCAGGTTTACTTCCTCGATATGTGGCCCACTGATTATGCGCAGTAATGTTTCTCTTGCTGGCCCCACCTGCAAGTTCCCGTTCAACTCATAGACTTTACATTGTGAAGATGTCTCAGATTTCTAAAAGGCTTTCCTTGGCCCAAGGGAAGTTTTACAAATATAAAAAAAATTTTGTTAATGTGAGTATGTTAGTAAGGTGACGTTAGCATTCAACTAACAAGACTGCTGTGACTGAGTATAGTCTCAAAGTAATGCTAGCAAGGCTGTAACGTTAGATTCTTAGTCTTGTTGTAGCTTAATTGAAGTTGATTGTCCATTACTAATGCATTGGTAAGTAAATTTAATATGCTTTAAATTTAAATTTTACATTTTTGTTTGCTTGTTTGCCCCCCTCCATTTAACATTTTTAAATATTTGATTTCATAATTCCATGGTGTATTGTTTGATGTTTAATGACAGTAAGCCTAACATTAATTTTATTACATAAATGATTGACTGAGAATATGTTTTGAAATTTTAAAACTGTGACACATGAAATTAATGCTGTTGCATAAGTAAAAATTGAATCATACAATATCATTCAAGGCTTGTAGACTGCAATGTTCTAAACTGGAGAAAGGTGTCTTTATCAAGCAGCTGAGAGGTGACACATATTAATTATGCTTGGGAATAGCTAATATGGCATTGGCTGCAATAAAGCAAATATGCCTTTGTAAATTGTGTGAAACCTTATTAGGTATGCACAGAACCCAGTCTGAACTTACATGACAAATGCTTACCCTTTTCTACCAATTACTCCAAAGTCTATGCTCATTGTTCTCTTTGACAATAATGGCCCAGATATAAATCTCCTTGACCCATTTCATTTCAAGTTCCATTTCTGTGCTCTGAAGGCTGAATACCAGGCCTGCATAACTGCTCTTTCTTACAAATTTGGTGCCTTTGCAGCACAGTCCGTATGGCTAAAAGTCACAGTAATGAGCAGGTGCTGCCAGGGGATGGCAGTGTTGCTCTATGTGGAATCTGTGAAGAGGCCTGGCAAGAAATACAAAGTCTCTGAGTGTGAATGGTTTGTACCATGGTCTTTTGAGTTTTTCTTACATCTTGAAACCAAACTCAGAGGAGCTTTGCTCTTGACAAGCAAGGACACGAACAATCATAAAATCAATGAAAGAGCTGATGGACAAGAGAATCTTGGTGAATTACCTTTGGATGTAGCCTGAGTAAGTGTTCATCCCTCATCAGTTATGTGGTGGAGGGTAAAGCCCCCTCGTCGAAACCACTTTCACTTGCAGAAAGCAGCCCAGCTTTTGATGGCTGGGAAGCAAATATCATTCACAACCTTCTCAAAACCTTTTGTCAACTTGCCCTTGTGCAAGGCTCCTAACCACAAACAGCTGAACGGAATATATCTGTGGGTACTTTTTCGGGGTTTTGCTCATACAGGTTGTTGCCATTACTACCAGTCCTAAGCAAGCTCCCTCCTACTGCAGCACACTGCAACGAAGGAACAACTTGTGTCATAAAATAAGTCACCATAAAGGCTAAAAAGTTGTCAAGACAAAGTGGTGTTTCATGTTTTGATATATATTTTTTTTTCTAAATGTTGTATCTGTAGATTGTGGTGATAATGAAAAGCGATTCATGAAAGGGTTGAGGGACTTGAGCAGATAAGATGGGTGGTAACTGGTTATCAATTGAGGTTGACAAAGGTCAAACATTTAACATGACCGAGAGGAAAATGAAGAGGGCCATTAGCAATCCACCTCTTTTACACACCCAATATATTCCACCCATATTTTCCCCTTTCATCTTTCCTCTCGTCACAGCTCTGCTCCATGCCCTGATCCTTGTTGTTTTCGCCCACTTAAAGCTGATAATGAAATGTATGCACTGGGTGAAGCAGGCGATTAATCAGAGCAGATGTGTATCTAGGTGAGTGCCAGAGCAAGTCTCCGGTGCGCAGCGGCCTGACGGCTCAAACTCCACGCTGGTTTTAGTAGGGAAGCCGAGCCCTCGCCTCTCACCCTGTGGCTGTCATTGCCAACGTATGTGCCAGCCTGCCTTATTACAATTAATTAGCCGGTGCCGAAATGTCCTCACACTTCAGAAGCGATCATGCCTCATCCTGGCCAACGAAAAGGCTGCTTGTGGGCTGTTGTCACGTTTGCTAGCCTGATAAATCTGGCATGACAATTTAATAGCACAATATAGTGGTTTTATCCTTAGAGAAATATCACAGTAATGTTCCTGTGACATTCTACTGCAGAGTGTCTACAGTCCTCAATACACATTTTGGTTGCTTTATGCAAGGGAGTAGGTTTTGTTTTATTTTGAGGGTAGGGTTGGAGGGGGGCCCCTCACCAGGAAATTTTGAGCATGGAACACTTGATTTTGTGGTGAATTTTAATGCCCCAATTTATGGGGTAAATGTCTTTAATTCTGTCCAAATAAAAGTCCTCTGCTACCATCATGTGTTGCTCATGTTCTAAATATTGAGGAGAACATGTCCCCTGCATCCCACCCCAGAATCTATGGCCATAGCTTTATGTTATTTCCGGTCCCTTATGGCATTCCCTATGACGTTATTGCAATGGTATCTAGCGTATTTGTGGTTGTTATAAAATGTAGTTAGACAGCATCTCTCAAAACAAAGTTACACAGGGCTTTACACTGGAAAATCAAGCAAAAAAGGGCAGTACCATTACAAAAAAAAAGGACATAAAATGAAATAGCTTAAAATACCAACGATAAGCCAACAGCCAACATAAATTTGAAAATATTAGAGCCACAAATAAATAAATAAATGAAAATTTTCCCCTAGTTTGTTTTATTTATGTATATATATTTAATTTAATTTATTTCAAGTATATTCTGTGTCCTGTGGCACAAATGGATCACCTTGGTTTCTGTGTTTTTTCAAAGGAAAACCTAATAAAAAGTAAAGAAAAACAACAACAAAAAAAGAAAAAGAAAAGATTCATAAGTGACTTCAAATATGTTACTGATTCTGCATTTTAGTTGCTTTATTTTCTCCTTATTGTACTTCATCTCTTGTAGTGTATCTCTATAATATTCCTAAAATCTTTATCAGATGTTACATGTAATTTATGGTTCCATTCTTCTAAAATGTGTTTGTTTACAACAAGTCATCTCCCTGAGGGTTACACCATTAAAACAGTTAGTCTGTTACTGTTAGACTAAATATTCTCATAATGTTGCTTGCTTTATGCCTTCAGATTAATTGCAGCTTTCAAGCTGGCTGCCATTCAGTCAGCTCATCAAACATATTCAGGCTTAGCTGACTGGTTGAAATGGTAATGATGCTAAACTAGTATTGGGTTCACTGCATGGGACCTGATGCACATAGTCAAGGCTCCATTGATTTCTTACTGAGATGTCCAGTGTTCACAGATACACAGAACTCGACTTGTATTTGATTAAGAATTACCTCCAAGTGTTATTTCATGCTGTTTCAGTAGCTTCACAACACTTCTGACTACTGTCTGCACAAAGCAAAATTACCTCGTTTAAAGTATGCTGTGCAGAGAAAAAAAGAAATTCTCACATTGCTGTAAGGTGCGTTGAACAATAGAAGATTATAAGATTAGATTTTTAAAGTTGAAAGCAAATTAGGTAATACAGATACCTGGGGCAGCCAATATCAGTGGTTGAGGCATGTGTGCAAAAAAGTAAAAATGTCCTACAAGGTGAGATATTGCTGTAAAGTATCTGATATGGCACATGAGGTCTGTCTGTACTGCAGCATGGCAGCAGTGTGGCACCTGTTCATTAGACTCTCAAATGACTACATTGTACCATAACAGTATCACAGAACCTTCAGGATGATGTTCAGAGGAAAATTAAAGAAAAAAAACCCACAATGAGGCAAGGATCATTTGCAAGTGAAGTGCTCTTATCAAAGTCACTGTGCTGATGCTTGAGGAGAAACAATACACGTTATGATCTGTTTGTTGTTCCCATCTAAGAAACCAGAGAATGGTGGTGAGGTGAGGTGGTGGGTACATCTGTATGAGATGATCACAGAAATACATTCAGTTCCTGTTAAGTTTGTACTTGTTTTCTTGCCCATCCTGACCCCCCTGCTCACTCGCTGACATCATCTGAAAGTCAGTGTGATGAATTGCTTGTCAGTGAGAAAAACAATTTGTTTCTAAAAGACGTATGGGAAGTGAAAATACCATGATTTCTGATGCAAAGAAGATATTTGCCTTAGTTTTATTTGGCTGAGCAGCAACTAGAGAGACGTAAGCCAGCTCAGCAAGGAAACACCAAATGACATTTACTTTGTGGTTAGAATTAAGCACTGTTCGTCTCATGTCTCCTATCATAAGTAAATTTAGGTACCAGCAATCTTTTTTTTTCCATTTCATTTCCTTCTCTGCAGGCTGTCATTTACTCTCTGCTCATCTGTACCTATGAAGTCATTATCACTGTCACTCAAGACATCCTCACACACATACAAGCACACACACACACATACTGATTGAACTGTATCCTATGGTGCACTTTCAGTATTTGAAATACAAAGATGTCACGACCAGTTCAGGTCTTTTGAATGTCCTCATCACATCACAATACACTCCCTGGACTCAGCAGTATCAAGTCAACCGACCTGCTTGCCAGCACTGCACACTGTGTAGTATGTGTCATACAGACCATGAAAAACACTTAGCTATAACTGTTTAATTTGTATCTACACTCACCACTTCAATGGGAAATAACCTAAAATTACGTGTTTGATAAACTTCATTTTCATTATTATATCTGTCTGTTTATCTGCATTTTCTGGCTTCAGTGGGTAATAAAAGGATTTAAAGCCACACCCTCATCCCTCTTTACTCTAACCTTCCCATGAAATCAATGTACCATTTATTTTATTATTATATTTAACAGTAATTAGCAGCTAGTTCCTAAAGTGGACAGGCAGAGGGTACTTGCTGTAGCTCTGGTTGAGGGTGAGAGGCTGTCAGCAAATAATTTGTTGGGCACAGGGAAACGGAGATCTGTGTGGGTACATGAGACCCTAAAAAAGAGGGCGGGTCACAGAGATTTTGGGATGATTCCGGGGCAGTCTGACAACCTGCTGACCATCGTCAGGCTGTTTAGCTCTGGGTATCCAGCAACTGCTACCACCAGTTTCTCCTCAATTGATTACCAACTGTAAACTTGTTGTCGTGACTTTTACACTTCAAGGCCCGCCTCTCAAATCATCTGATTGGATGATGGGAAAAAGATGACAAAAAAAGATGATGTGGGGCGTTTTTCTGCTCTAAGTTGAAGGCTTTTCAACTCAAGGAGTTCAGAGCGCTCTGGCAAAAATGTCAGGTGCCCAGAGCGCAGAAACGCAAGGCACGTTGCAACACAAAAACCGCAAGCAACAACAGTGTATAGTGTAAGAAGATGCAAAAAGGATTAAATTACAGTGCACAAGTTAAAGGACTTGATGGGTTGACATTTCACTGGAGTTTTACCTGTGTAATCCCATGTGACAAATAAAGGATTGATTGATTAAAAAAACACTTGGTTAGGGTTTGGAAAACATCATGATTTGATTTGGTTTTATTTAAACAAACAAAGCTGGAAATGTCCTGATGTGTCATTAAAAATACCCAGTTTTGTTGTTTGTTGGTCTTGAACAGTGGTGTATTGCCATCTTGCCTAGGTGTAACGCAATCCACTATACCCTCTCCTTCTTCTGTCATGCAGTGGTGGCCAGTGCACTTTTCTATGCTGCAGTGTGTTGGGGAAGCAGCTTGACAGACAAAAACACCAAGTGTTTGGACAAGCTGATTAAAAATGCCGGCTAGTGCTCGGCAGGAGACTGGACCCACCAAGAACTGTGGTGGAGAGGGGCACACTGAACAAACTGAAAGCTATAATGGACAATAGCAGACACCCTCTCCACAGCCTCCTGGAGCAACAGAGGAGCAGCTGCAGCAGTCGGCTCATCTCACTGCATTGCAGAGCAGAGTGTTTCAGAAGATCCTTCGTCCCCACGGCAATAAGATTGTTTAACACCTCCCGAATCCAGTCACACACACACTTACACACATCACATTAGCCACAGATGGGCTGGACTGTGGAATGGGCAGTTTTTAATTTAATCTCCATTTATGCACTTAATTGAACTTAGTTTATTTTATGTCTATTTTAATACCACTGTGGTGTTGTTGATGAGGGGAAGTGTGGTTGTTGTTTTTTGTCTTTAATGAGCTGCTGGGCAGCTGAATTTCCCTTCCGGGATAATAAAGTTCTCTCTATTCTATTCTGTTCTATTCTATTCTATTATTATATGGTTTGGTCTCCACCAGCTCTTGAGGGAAATACATGGTTCTTTAAATGCACCACTAGGCTACAGTGCTAAAGCTGTTTGAAGGTTGACGAGAGCTGAACCAAAACAGTAGTTAGGAAAGGAAGAATGCTGAAACACTCTGTAGGTGCTCTGGGTTTGTCACTACAAGCGATTTCTTATTACATGTACTCATTTGATCCATACTGAAGGTTAGGCAACAATGATAATTAGTAAGAGTTCAGGAACTCAGGAATTCTACTTTTTTTCAGTACAAAAAAGAGATGTAAAGTCTGGTTTCTTTTACAGAGGTCAAATGTGCTCCATGCCCATTCACCACACTGACTTCCACAGTTTCCACCTCTTTACATATAGGGCGCCCTATTTCTTGGATTAGCACTGAAAGTCGGAATAAATGAAGCCTTGTGGAGATTTGAGTCTTTCTTTCTTTGTATGCTGACAACGATTTTGGCCTTCAAACACAGTAAACATAATGACATGTGGTGGCTGAAAAACTTACAGCAGCCCCTCATGACTAAGGCTGAAGCATTGACACACCTCTCTGATTTTAATAGTTTTAGTCTGATATGCATACAGTAAAAGTCCAAGTAATGTGCATGTTATCATAAAATCTGTAATACTTTTGTTTAGAAGTCCTGCATTAAATGTAGATGATATTGTGTGATATGTTACAGTAAGACAACTTTTGTAATGTCCAAAAAGCCTTGATATGAAATATTCTGGCAGACTCGCTGGCTCATGTGGTTTAAGTTCATGGCTGATAATTATGCAGCACTTCCTATAAGTGATGACTGGAGAATGACATTCATCAAAATAGCCTATTTTATTACATTATTACTTGGTATCAGATGAAAATTTTATACTTATAATAAGTGATGATAATTACTGCAATATATTTGCATTTTTCAAATACTGTCTTCAGTTTTACTCTCAGGAAATACTTCATCAGATACAGTCACTTTTTTCAAACTTGATAAAACTATGATATATTCTATATATTACACAGTCCTGCTAACCAAGTGTAAAATCACTGCAGAGGTCTTCAGACTGAAGTCAACAGAGCCTGACATCAAGCAGGACAAGGCCTCCTGGGAGATCTGCCACCAAGACAACTCCTCCACAAGTGGAAGTGACCAAGCAGAACCACAGAACAGGTTGGTGAGATTCCCATTCTTCAAAAGTTCTGTTGCTTGCTGTCACCAGAGGTCAGAGTATGGGTCAAGGAACATGATCAGAAAGTGGCTCATACAGTTACAAACTTGTGGAGACCTACCTTGAAACAGGACAAGAAATCAAGACCTTCTTGTGTGAGACCCAGCTGAACCCCTCTGGAGCTGGAGGAAAACTTGGTGTATGAGGTTCTTTGTCAGATCCTGGCTGAGCTAGTAATGAAACAAAGAAGGCAGCAAATAGGTACAGGTCTGTCTCCATTTTTTGTCACTGAAGGCAGGATATCAGGCCAGAATGCAGAAGGCCGCACAAAAAAGCACTCCATCTGGGCACTTTGGGAAATCCTGCAAAAGGTATAGATCTCAGAAGACTACTTCAAGTGAGGATGATTATCCAGCTGGTCTGTGTGATGACCTGCGTGGGCTCTAATTGTGCCCACATGGTGCCAGGAGCAGGCCCTGCATCAGGAGTCAGAGAGACTCTAGTTTAAAAGAGGTACAAATCTTACAATCAGGTAGAACCCCCCTGCTCGGAGTCAGGAGGAGAAAATCGCCCGCGGTCTATTGGAAGTAGTCAAGCATGTTTTAACAAAATTGTGAGAAAAAAATGTTGGCACTCTACATTTCTGCAAACCATATGTCACATTTGCATGTTATTATATGGTGGATACGTTGAAACTTGACATTCAACAACACTGTGGTTAATGTGTGGTCACTTTAAGGCACAAAAAAACACTTGGTTATGGTTAGAAAAAGATCATGTTTTGGCTTAAAATATCCGGTTTTGGGGGCACAATCTGCTGGAAAAGCAGTGATGTCTAGGTAAAAAAAACAACCATTCTGTGTGGCACTGTCCCTGCTGGAAAAACACAGACAAATTGCTACAAAACACCCATGTTTGGTACCTAAAAAGCTGCTGGAAACACAGTGACAATCGCTAAAAACACCCATGTTTGGTACCTAAAAAGCTGCTGGAAACACAGTGACAAGTTGCTAAAAACGCCCACGTTTGGTACCTAAAAAGCTGCTGGAAACACAGTGACAAGTTGCTAAAAACGCCCATGTTTGGTGCCTAAAAAGCTGCTGGAAACACAGTAATGGGTTGCTACAAAACACCCACATCTGGTACCTAAAAAGCTGCTGGAAATACAGTGACAAGTTGCGAAAAACACCCACGTTTGGTACCTAAAAAGCTGCTGGAAACACAGTAATGGGTTGCCTCAAAACACCCACGTTTGGTACCTAAAAAGCTGCTGGAAACACAGTGACAAGTCACTAAAAACACCCATATTTGGTACCTAAAAAGCTGCTGGAAACACAGTGACAAGGCGCTAAAAACACCCACGTTTGGTACCTAAAAAGCTGCTGGAAACACAGTGACAAGTCGCTAAAAACGCCCACGTTTGGTACCTAAAAAGCTGCTGGAAACACAGTGACAAGGCGCTAAAAACACCCATATTTGGTACCTAAAAAGCTGCTGGAAACACAGTGACAAGTCGCTAAAAACACCCATATTTGGTACCTAAAAAGCTGCTGGAAACACAGTGACAAGACGCTAAAAACACCCATCTTTGGTACCTAAAAAGCTGCTGGAAACACAGTGGCAAGTCGCTAAAAACACCCATGTTTGGTACCTAAAAAGCTGCTGGAAACACAGTGACAAGTTGCTAAAAACGCCCATGTTTGGTGCCTAAAAAGCTGCTGGAAACAGTGACAAGGCGCTAAAAACACCCACATTTGGTACCTAAAAAGCTGCTGGAAACACAGTGACAAGTTGCTAAAAACACCCACGTTTGGTGCCTAAAAAGCTGCTGGAAACAGTGACAAGGTGCTAAAAACACCCACGTTTGGTACCTAAAAAGCTGCTGGAAACACAGTGACAAGGCACTAAAAACACCCACCTTTGGTGCCGATAACACAGGAGTAGGTTGCTACAAAACACCCATGTTTGGAACCAACAAAGCCACTGGAAACAAAGCAATGACTTGCTAAAATACAACTAATTTTGTTGTTTGTTGGTCTTGCAGAGTGCTCTGCAACTTGGCAGGTGTCTCCTCCTCATGACAAAGTCAGCTTGTATACTACATCACTTTAGAAACGTTGGTATGATACCTATGAAACATGCAAATATATTTGTGGTTTGTTCAAACATGAAATGCCAACACTTTATTCTGGTGACTGGGCTGCTTTGTCTTTCCTCAGGAGAGAACTGCATGATAGATGAAACTAGATGAAAGTGGACACAGCTGCTAAACAGACAAAACACTGAGAAAAAGTACACCACAGATAACAATCCTGCCATAACCGATTTAGAGTGGGTTGCACTGGCAATTTTAAATCCATTACTACAACTGTGCTTGAAGTCCTTCCTAAGTTCCTTAGAAATCACTTGTTGGATAATAGTGATTTACCAAACCTGGTTGCACCATTTAAGTACAGTAACAATGTTTTACAGTAACAATGTGGCAAATGACAATGTGTAATGTGAAAGGGATCAGTCATAAGGATGGACATACCAGAAGATTATCATCCTACTCTGCCGCTCCTAAAGGCTTCATAGAGTTTTAAAGTGAGTTCCAGTTCATTGTTTAGCTGTCTTGCTGCAACTTTACCATTTTAGTTCACTTTCATAGTGTCGTTTACGGCCACAGCAGACAGCTGTTTTTAGCGTAAAAACTCTAAAAACCCACTATATACTGCCTGCTCAGCACCAAACAGCAGACAGACACACAATAACTTGTGAACAGAATGGAGCATACAGCAGCAAAAAAGCCAGATATTTCCCTCAGGAGTTGGTAGGGACCAAAAACAGAGCTAAAGAAGGGTGAATATTGTTCTGATGGCACGTCGCTGGCAAACAAATGGGGCCAATGCATGCCTCCGACAGCCCATAGTTACAGGCCCTCATACCACCACACCTGTCTCAGGAGAGGCCAGGTTTCTCCAACCTTAATAGAAAAAGTTCTCTCTAACACAGAATCAATTTCAGCAGCTTACCTGGCTGTCATCTTCAGAAACTCATGGCAAGAGCACTCACTCACATGGAGGACATCTTGCAAAAGATCAAACTGACCATAAATCTCACCATAAATCCAGCAAAGTTCTTTCCGGGAGTTGAAAGTTACATTTGGATCCTGGGAGGGAGTGTCTTCAGACAACAGGATGAAATGGAGGCAACCAGAGAGTGGCACATAAAATCTGTTGACAGTTACGGATGTTTTTGGCCCTGGTGGGCTGGTATTAGTTTTTTTGTTTTTCTTTTTCTTTCAAAAAAATCTGCTGCCCTTTTGTCTCACCACTACCAATAAAACCAAGCTGGCCCGGGGTGAAGAGCAGTGGAGGGCATTCATGGATCTCAAAGAGGCCCCCTGCGATGAATCTGTGCTTCTGAGCCTCAACTTTGATCTGCCCCTCTCCATCCAATCAGATGTCCCTTCCTGCGGGAGACATTATCTTTTATGATTCATTATTTTGCTGTTTATGAAATGCTTTTGATACATTTTGTTGCTTTTATGCATAGACTTAATTCTGAAAACAAGTTTATAATGGACCTTCTAGGGGAATGTAAATGTGTTTGTTTTTACTCTCTGGTAACCCTGATGTAAAAATTGATGATAAATTCCTCTTATCATATATTCAAGATATTTTAGTGCTGGATTTATAGGCTGATAAACTCAGCAAACAGACTTGCTTGAAAGTGAGTCTAATAGGGAACCAGTCTAAATGCAGACAGTATCATTCTATAGCCATTACATTATGCAGTCAACATTTACTTCATAATGATAAGTTAAGTAAATAAACTCAGCTATTTCTACTTCAACAACAGAACAACAAACAAGTCCTATTATGTAGGCTACTGCAGGTGGTTTTCTGGACACTGAGGCTGTTGTATCTACACGGACACAGTCGCAGAGACAGAGCCTGCGGAGCTTTGAATAATTTGGAATTCCTCCAGTATTGCATTTATTGCTTGTTCAGTCACCTGTTGACTGTGTGATTTGTGAATGAGCCTGTGCAGAGGGTCTTCTAGTTGCCGGTGAGAATTTCTTTGTGCTTTGTTTTCAAGCTGTGCTGCTCGAGTAATGAGCTTAAAGTAACAAGAACACCGCAGACTTTGTAGGCAGTGAGTAAGCCATGTATTAGATGCATGCATTGATACATTTTCGTATGAACACAAGCTTTTTGGATGTGTGAATGTTTTTAGTCTGTAATATTTTTGTATTCAGTCTGTGTGTGTGTGTGTGTCAGAGTAAAAACTTTGGACTGCTGTGTATTTTTTATGCTAAGAAAATAGATAAGAAACATGTCAGTCATGCATCCATGATGTGTGCATTTCCACTGCTAAAATGAGTGCATCATTGTAGAATTAATTTCACTAGATTTTAGAGGCAACTTAGAGGCAATGCGGATATCCACAGATGAAGAACCACTACAGATGAAAACTGCCTTTTGACTTACTACAGCAAAGTTTATCAATATGCACTGTCCCTGTTAAATTAACTGTTGCTGCTAATTCTTTGAAGTCCATTTGGCGTGCCTGCGCCTTAACACCGGAGCACCCCAGGGCTGCGTTTTAAGCCCCCTGTTTTACTCCCTGTACACACACACACCTGTGCAGCCACTTTGGATTCCAAAAGCATTATAAAGATGTAAATGACCTGACCTGCTGGTGTCAGGACAACAACCTACTCCTAAACATCAGCAAGACTAGGAAGGCAATAAAAATTACAGTGGTTGGGTTAAGGAACACAAACATGGCTGGGTGTCTTTAGCTTTAGGCCAGTAAAGTTACTTTGGTTAGGTTTAGAAAAAGAAACATGGTGAGGACGTAACTTAAAATGACTCAAAGTTCACTCAGATTTGGACATGTGACTCTGGTGAAGAGTACCGGGCAAAAAAAAGGTTTTTTTGTGGCCCATCCACCACCCCAACCTGTCTCCTTACATGTGCTCAGGACTGCTTCCTTGTTTACTGCTGTCAAGGCAGTGGTTACATAAGTTCAGCATTTCAAAATACGTGGGATATGCATGAATTTGGGTGCATTGCTTTTCATAGGAAAACATATGAAAGATTTGTGAGAACAGGTTGTTTTGGGAAGAAGTAACAAAGGAATTACATCCCCCTTAGTGTCAACGGGTCCTCCGTGGAGAGGGTGAATGGCTTTAAGTACCTTGGTGTCCACATCACTGATGGTCTAACGCTGGCACTGCGCACTGACTCAGGCAGAGACTGTTAACCTCAGATGTCAAAGGATTTTCCTGATATCCCCGCTATTACATAGGAATTTTTAATCTTGCACCATCGAGAGCGTCCTGATGGGGAACATCACTGCAGCACTCCAACAGCACTGCAAGGCCCTGCCAAGAGTGGTTGGTTCTGCTGAGCACACTATAGGTGCTGCTCTACTCTACCTAAAGGATGTTTACACCAGGTGCCGCAAAAATAAAGCCAGGAGAATCATTTAAGATCCCAACCATCAGGAAAACAGCCTTTTCTCCCTGCTGCTGTCAAGAGGAATGTATCAGATGACCAAGAAGAGCTTCTACCCTCAGGCCACAAGGATCTTAAATGAAGACCCTGCCTAAGACTGCCCAATCATATATTCATTATTACAGTCTTTTTTTTATTCACAAATTGAAGAAATTGACAGGATTACATTTCACTGAAGTGTTATTTTACATAATTTCATGTGACAAATGATTGATTATATTTTAGCAGGGAAGTTAAACAGAGAATACAGTGTAGAGATCTTGATGCTCAAAGTCAAAGCTGCCATAGAGCAAAGTCAAGTCACTTCTGGGGAATCTTGGTGATGAAGAGCAGCTCCACCCATCTCTTCACTGTCATCCTCAACATCTTCAACTTCCCTCTGTTTGAGCAGACCTCTCACATACACTTAAGGAATGTTCATGTGTTGCTCCAGATGACTTGGTCTTTGGCCCAAAAGTACTGCAGGGAGCACTATAATGACCTGGCCAACATGCAGTCACCACACACTCCGTTGGGTTGGTCTAAACGGAAAAAAAAAAAAAAAGATTGTAATGTGTGAAACTGGTCTGATGGTGAGGAAAGCAGCTTTACAAATGAGAAGCGCAAAAATAATCAGGCTGAAACTATCTTGGAAAAGAGAATTGTGTTGCAGTGAGAGGGACATTTTAGGACACGTAATGATCAACATGCATTTCTGTGTTATGTTAATCCAGTCTTAGTAAAAGCAAACAAGACATGGGAGGAGGTTCTGACACTGAACACTGCAGACCCCATACAAGCAACATGTCCTTAAATCATCTACACAATTGACCGCACGTGTACTTTGGAGGTGACAATTTGTATGTATTTGTATGAGAAGCGATCCTGGATGCCCAGACACCAGTGGGGTGGATAGGTCTACGTTACCTGGCAGGAAAGTGGCTTTGGGTGATGTCTCTGTGGGAACAACTGCCTGCACTGAACCCATGGATGGACAGTGGGATGGACAGAGAGGAAAATACAGCATCCCTATTTAACTTTGAGAAATGTAACTTCTAGATTTAAGAATGTCACAGCATGTTGTTAGTTAGTTGTCACAAATTGTAAAACAGTGTAGGTGTAAGGAATAACATTTCCACTGTGGTGATATTCAAAATTACAGAGTGAGTCATATTTTTGTTTAAACTAAACAACTACAAAACTGTGAATGTACATTTTATTAGCAAAATTTCTTTTCATTATATCCTTTGTGTGGCTTCAATAAATGTGTTGTTGATGGTGAGCAAGCAGTTGCATCCTTTGAGATACATAGCTGAATTGTTTGTTTGTTTGCTTCAGTCTCATACTAATTACATCTAAAGCAGGTATCGTTGACGCTGGTAATAATACCAAACTTTTCATTGAAAAGGATGGGAGAGAAAAGATTGTTATATAATTTGGAGTACAATAAAGAAGTTGGCCAACACTTTAAGCCGTTTATGGAAATAATAAATAGCAGTCATAATAATAACGTAGTGCAGGCTGACACAAATGCAGATGATAGATGATTGCAACAGTTTGTGGTCCTGTTTGCTCCTCCTCTCTCTTCTGTTGCAGTTCTTTGTGCTATTTCTCTGTATAACTTTAGTATGAAGTAAAGTCTGCACTTATCCTTTCTACAAACATCAGAATTGGTGATGTTTTATTTTCCAGTAAAAAAAGATTATGCAATTTGGGAAAAAAAAAAAAAACAACTACTTTTCCTCCGCCCTTTTCACCTCATGGTCCTCATCAGCTGATGGAGTTGCCCCAGTTGTCATGGCAATGACTCATGTCATCAGCTGAAGCAAGTGTGGAACTTCTGTTACATCATAATTATATAGTTAGTATAATAACTATAATAACAATTTAATTTTCATAGGCAGCTGGTGTCTGCTTTTTGTGCAAATCCAGTCTCATGTCAAGGAAATTGCCAGAAAAAAAGTGAGTTAGTAGACCTTGAGTTAAGTTGTTTTTTTTTTGTCCATACTGTGGGCTCTGAGGGATGTGGCCAGTGGATGGCTAATTGATTATTTGGTGATAACTTGTGCGAAAACAAAAAAGGGGGCACTGCTGTGTTTAAAATTAGCTATAGGCTTATTAACACAGCACCTATGAGAAACTATTGTTTGCAAGCATCAGTACAATTTTGTTCTACCTATTATTACTTGTAACCTCACCACCAACAAAAATCCTAAACCACCAGAGCAGAGGGAAGTATGGGAATCTTCCAGAGAGATGGGAATGCCAATATTGTGTTTACGGTATCATAATACAGCTGGCCAAACCGCTCAGAAAAAATACAGCTTCCTTGGAAAATGGATAACATTCTTGGTTGTAGATATGGCATCATGCATGCTAGTGAACCAATGCAAATGTCCAAACAAGTTATGGTAGATATTAGTCTAAGGCTGTCGAGGCAGCTACTAATGAACCAATGTATTACCTTTGTAATTAGCTATGACACCGAACATGTCAGCCAGATTAAGATTGAATGCATTACAAAGACCACACACTGACAGATGCATGCCAATAAATTAGGGACAGGCATTTTATCTTGGTCATCGTTAAATGTTATATTACACTTAGTTAAGAAAAGAAGAACTGATCTGAGCAACAGACATGTTTCTGTTCATTTTGACATCATATGAAATATAGCATTAGGCAGGGATGGTTTTTGTTTGGTCTGTCCACCACTGATATTTCAATCAGTCTACTTTGGTATAGACTGAAATATATGAACAACTGCAGGATACAATTTTGAATGACACTGACATTCGCGATCCCCAGAAAATGACACCTACTTTGGTAATCCTCTTATGACATGAGCAGTTTCCTGACTTTCTAGTACCACAACACTGTGGTCAGTTTCTTGTTTTTTTTTCTTTTTTTAAATGTCTCGACAACCTTTGGATAGTTTACCTAAAAAAATTTTTGTGCACACAATCACGTCCCCTTCAGGATGAATTGTAATCACTTTTTTCTGACTTTTTATATAGCACGACGATGAGGCCACAATTTTAATTTGTTTAATGCTTTGGTTTGTGGCTAAATACTTGCAACACTAATGACATTCCCATCAGCCTCTGCTGCAGTATGTGTTTTGTGCTAATCAGCAAATGTTACCATGCTAACACACTGAACTAAGAATGTAAACATGGTGAAAACTACCTGCTAAACAGCAGCATGTTATTATTATAATTGTTGCTGTGGCTAAGTGCAGTCTTGAGACACACCACCACCGAACAGCACGCGTCAAAACAGCTGCCCCTATTATTTTCTTTGTACAACCCCACACGAGTGGCGGCTAGGTGAGTGTCGACCCGTGACACTTCATGCCACTGTCCTATTTCCAGCTTCTTCGCCCCTGAATTTTTTTTTTCCACATCACTCCCTGCTTGTATATCCCAGCTCCCGTAGCAGCCCTTCTTGTCTGCCTCCGTGGCAGCTCGACTTCTCTCTTCTTCATGGCTGTATAAAGAGAACTTTCACCTCTTGCTGTCACTGTCTCTCATGTGTATCGAAGAATGGATGAGGAGAGACTAAATGATGAGGTCAACAAATGTTCCGAGCTTTACGACCCACAATCCTGTCATTATAAAGACAGTGGCAAAAACGATACTGCCTGGCGAGCCATAGCTCTGGAGCTCGGCTCTCAGGTGGAAAATTAGGTTTAATTAGTGGGTGCCCACACATTATTTTAGACTAATGAAGAGGTGGAAGAAATATAGACCTTTTAAAGTAGTAATATCTGTGCGTGGTCTTCTGTTGACGTGCTGCAGTGTGATGCTTCTTGTTGGTGCTTGGGGTGGTGTGTTTTTGGCTTTACAGAGGTGCTAACATGGCTGTAGACTCATAGTCTTGTTTTATATGAAATCATTTTAAAGACTTCAAAGATTCATGTCCATAATTCATGAATATCTGCAACAAATCGTATGTTTTGAACATGCTGTATCCTTTGGTGCAATCATGCAGCTTAAACATATCTGCAGCAGTTCATGTGATAGACTGTCGACTAAAGCAGTATAACACTTCATGAAACTGATGCTACTCTGTACCTGACCTTGACTCATTTGTTTAGCAGTATATCACCTCCCTTCATTATCGCGATTAATGAAAACACATTGACTGTTCATGTTCATGGAATACCCCCAGTAATAGTCAGCTGGTGCCTTTGGATGAAGACTGGCCAACAGTAAGCTGTGAGAGAAAATCTGCCTTAGTGAGTTTTACAAGACGTTCTAAGAGAGCTTTTTCTTGTGAGCGAGCTTGTGTGTAAGTGATGCCTTACATAACCGCACCCCTCACCTTTTCTGTCATTTTACAGGACAGGCTTACCTGGAAGGCCCTGTTTAACAGTGAAAGGCGCACACAATCCTATTTGAAGCCTGCTCTGTGGATTTAGCCACTTTTTAAATTCAAATCACTCACACCACAGTGTCAGGACAAGGGGAGGGTGGGGAGGGGAAGGTGGACTTAATATAAAACCCAAATCCCATTAGAGATGGACCGCAGGAAAATGAGGGGTTGGCACTGTTTCGCCTTACCACACGATGTGAAGAGAGAACTCTTTGATGGGGGTCAGAGATGATGTCCCATATTGCATGCTTTTTCCTTTTTTTGTTTTCACATTTCTACCCATCAAACTGGAAATCGCCAGAAGTGAAATGTATCATTACAGGATCTGTGTCCGCAGAGGAGCAAGGCTAGAAGGAGTAGGTGACTTATCTGCCACAGACGTAGGTCTTTGGGGTAATAAGGCATGCATGAGAAGCTGTTTCCCTCCTCTGAATGGGGTATCCATGTCGCTTGGTCCCTGTGTAGCCTGCAGACTCTCTGAAGTGGTCGACTTAGCTTGGCCTTCTTGTATAATTAGTCTCCTGAACCATGTAGGATGTGTTTCTCGATGGCTCACCTCCTCTACTTTCACTTATACCTGTCCCTCTAAGTGTCTCTCTCTCTCTGTCACTGGCTCTCCACGCCTCTTTCTCTCTCAAGACCACATTCACAAAGAAGAAGCAGTCATAGTCAAAATCTAAACAACTTTCCAGATATTAAGTGCTAGTTTTAATTCTTTTGTTGCTGTTGACCTCTGTAAGATAATGACACCGCAATACAGTAGAGCTAGAGTATCTCTACTTTGTGTTACAGTTTCTTTTAGGTGCTCCTGTTTCTCCATACAGGCTTAGCTGATTTGGCACAACCCAATCACTAGAAAAAATGTTGGCATTGTACATTTCTGCGAACTACAGATAGGTTGCATTTACATGTTATTATGTTGTGGATACATTTAAACTTTATGTTTCTTCAAGTTTCAACAATGTTGTGGTTAAAGTGTGTTATGTTCAGGCAATATACCACTTAGTTATGTTTTGGAAAAGATCATGTTTTGGCCTAAAATACCCGGTTTTGGGGGCACAATCCCTATTACAAAAGCAGTGACAAGTTCCTACAAAACACCCACGTTTGGTGGCTAAAAAACTGCAATGACTAACTAAAACACAACCGATTTCATTCTCTGTGGGTCTCCAACTGTGGTCTGCAGCTTGGCGGGCCATCCACTATCCTCTCACCTCCTGATGACAAAGTCAGCGCATATACTGCGTCACTTTTGAAACTTTGATATGGTACATATAGCACGAACAAATGTAACATATTTGTGGTTTGCAGAAACATACAATGTCATGTTCTTCTGGCAACTGGGCTGTTTGCAAACTCCCACTAGAGCTGCAAAATGGGAGTATGTTTTTCTGCTGTAAATTCCCATTCCATTCCCATCCCCCAAGTTTTCTTTAAATAAAGTGTAATGATTTTGTCAATGTTCCTAAACATAAAAAAAGTCTCCATGGAAATGAAAATATAGTCTAATGTGTATAGTCTAATACGATGGATACCAAACTGACTGCTAATTCCAAGGGCGTAGGTTTGTGTTTGGACGGTATGGACATGTCCCTACAAATATTTTGGGAGGATAAAATTGTCCCTACCAACAGAGCCTCATTATCAACAGTCCTACGCACGAACATAAGGGACAAATCATGTCTCGTATTGATTCAGTGTGGGACAGTGCATTTTATTTTTCAATACAGGACAGTCACGCATTATACCTGATCAAAAGTGTTTCTACAGTTAATTTTGGTATTCCACCTCTGATGAGGAGCAGCACATTGCCACTCAAACTTTGCTTCCTCCTGAGAGAGTCTCAAACAGGGTTCAGTGTCTGTCAGATGGTCTGAAGGGGATACCATATCAGTGGAACAATAATATCATGCACATCAACCACAGGACAGATTTTTTTCAGTTTTTTTTTTTTTTTTTGTTAAACATTCTGACAGACTTTATTCTCATTAAATTATGGGTCTATTTTCTCAGTACTACAATGTTTATTCTTAGAATGATATAACTTTATTAAAAAATAGGGAGTGTTGCACTAGTTTAAGGCACTGTGTAGTTAATCATAGAAAAAAATTGGTGCTCTTCAAGGATAGGGCAAATAGTCACATAAAGATAAAAAACAATGACTGGCCAGCTTACTCGGTGTAAAAGTCCATGGTACAGGCAAGCAGTAGTTAAAAAGCCTTTATTGATTCATGGATAAACCAACGCGTTTCGACTAGAGAGTCTTCATCGGGATATAAAATGCATTGGAAACAGGTGTACAATTTAAAAACTCATGTAGAGATCATGTGACACAGGTCATGTGATATATTGGTATAACCCATTGGAAAAAAAAAACATTGAAAGAAATTGCAAATGAAAATGGGGTGAATATATACTATGAGTGATTCACAGTTTTGAACATGAGCAGACATCTTGCAGAAACACATATGAGCTATTAAAGAGAAATTATGAATAAATTAAAATTAATTAATGTATCACTGATGTATATAGATTGCATATGCACAAGAGTTTACATCCCCAAACAACAGAAGCAAAGGAGGATGTAAAAGTAAACGTGCTACATGTGTGCTGAATCAGTAAGGATAATATTAAATGAGAAAAGTTGATCTACAGAAGAATAAATATTTAAAAGCACAGAATGCACAAGAGCCTCTCTGCATCATATTCCATTAAAGCTCATTTTTACATTTTGAATTGTCACGTGTTGCCTGAATTTTTTTTTCTCTCGCATTTCCACCTTAAACTGGAGCATAAAACCTTCACCAGAGTGCAAGAAATAAGGTGTTTAATGCTCAAAGTTTGCAACTGATGTATGAAATTTAGAACACATTGCACCATTTAGGAACACAGTAGTGCGTGGATGGATGCTTGTCATTGAAACGCACCTTGCATAGTTGACTTCTGAAATTTTCATGTGTGCAAGCTTGTTCTTCTTATTAAGGAACCAGAACATGTTAAAACAGTTGCTCGTCATTTATACTGTTGATTCAACAGGGAGAGTTTCATGTCCATCCAAGCCTTGGAAGTGCTCTGTCTGTCTGTCACCTAACACTGTCTATACAGAAGATTAACGGAACTTTTACTTCTCTGTGACTGCGATATCCACAGTCCTATCCCTAAATAAATCCTCCTGCTTTGCAGCTGTACAGATGTGAGTCAGAATGTAGAAGGGTGAAGAAATTGGATGGCTAAGGCCATAATATCTCCCTGAAATCTGGCTATCAAATGTTACAAACATTGCGCGCATCAGTCTCCTGTAAATCTTATGTTTTGACCTGTAATTATACTTAGTGTAACTCTGACACCTCTGACAATCACCCGAGAGCTGCAGCAAGAAACACAATTTACCACAGAGGTAAAAGCAAGCATGCAACCGTGAGGTCATCTGGTTCAAATCCCCACGTTGGCAGGGAATAACCTCTGCGTGGGATGTGAATGAGACACTTGCTGACCTTCGTCAAAAACTACCTATCAGGTGCCTTTAAGCAAAGCCCTTTAACCCCCAACCTCGCTAGTGGAGCAACAGTAGGAGACATTTTTGACTCTGCGGCTCACACATGTGGGTGTACGTTTGAATGCAGAGGAGTTCGGCACAGAAGAAGAATATTTGTGCTAAGTCAAGCTCCCCTGACTACATACAGTAAACGTTAAAAACAACAAAGATGTGTATTACAAAAGTGCAGCTCAGTGTGCTAGAACACCGATTAGCCATCCTAGATTAGCTAAAGAGCACCACTCCCCTGGTCACATTTCCTCCATGCTCCAGTACGACTGAGATTGTTCCTAAGTTGAGAGAAAATGAAGAAATAAATGACTGAGACATGGGAGGGAAGGAGGGCAGCCTGGCTTCGCTTGCCTGCCTTGTTAAAGGAAAGAATAATTACTGGAGCATTACACAGTAATGCATCAAATGATCATGTCAGTTTTGACCGTGCACGGGGAATGATTAACAAGCTAGAAGAGCCGTCTCGCAGTCTGAAATGGCCACTGGGCAAAAAAAGAACTTCACTTTTCAGCGTTGCACCTTCCTTTAAGGTAATAACATACAACATTTTCAGATAAATAAATGTCTTTCTCGCTGCTCTCATTGATGTGAGCTTTGCTGTTTCCAGGAGAGAAAGGTGCAACAGTTCCTCAGTATACCAACAGCATATCTTTCTTCATTAGCTGAAAACCAATACAATTTATTATATACCGTACAGTATGTGGTCCTTAACATTTTTTGTTGTTGTGAGTCCACTGGGGTAAAATATATCCAACCTGTGTATTGAAAACCTTTCTTTTATGCAATGTATATGTATTTATCACCTTTAGGGCTACATCTTAGAAGAATTTTTCCAAAGTACAATAAAAACAATGCTGACTGATTTTGTCCACTGTGAAAGGAAATGACCAGCCATAGGGTTAGAGGGTCACCACTGGGCTTTAATGTTCAGACATACAGTGCCTGTAGCTCCCAAATAGCTGTCCCTGTGACATATTGATAGGCTACAGGAACAGCCCACAGTATAGGTAACATAGCCAGCATATAGATAATAACTCATTTTCTAAGATAATGGACTTCTTCTCTGTGGGCTGTTGCAGGTTCTTAATGATGCAGTGGAGAATGACAGGTTGTAACCATAGACTGTAGCCTATATAAAGATGGACAATGTGTCTCCACTTTCTCCCACTCCACAAAGATTAAGCCAAAATATCTTGGAAACAGGCCATCTCGCACTAGTGATGTTATTTGGAGTCTGCACAGTAGCAAGCTGCAGTATTGAGTTCCCACCTACATCCGTCTGACCCAATCGGGAGCAGCACTATTGATTGCAAACACACCGACTGATACACACAACTGTCATGCGTGATGTCACACTCATTTTCTGAAGCATTAAATAACTGATCAAAACCAAATGGATTAAAAAAAAACAAAACAAAACAAAAAAAAACAAAACAGATTCATTTGCATGATGAGGACTACCTAAACTACCATTGTTTTATCCAGGTGCTTCATCCCAGTGGTTCCCATACATCTTCAAACCATAGTAGCAGCTCTCTTTAATGGCTCAGGTTTGGTGATCTCAGACTACATTGACAGCAGAGATGTATAGCATGTCTCTAAACTCATAAACTCTGTCCATGTCTAACTGCTTTGTACTGCAGAAGTAAGAAAGTGTGAAAATGTGAGCTGTTGTGTCTTTTGACTGCAGCATACAGTAGCTACTATTTGATATTTTAATAATGATTGATGATTGTAATCGATCACTTTTGATATATTTGGAAAGATATTTAAAAGTGTTTTTACCAGGTCCCCCTCAGTTTTATGGAGTGTGTCAGTGTCTTTCAGCTGATTGTTTTGGTTTTTCAGCCCTAAATTCTATTGTGTGGTTCATCTCACCCCCTAAACAGTGCCATTCCCCCCTGCACAAGGCCGCTGCTGCCAGTTAAAAAGCACGGATTAACCCACTGCACAATAGCTGGTGTAGACCAAAGTTGGTGGAGACCAAAACAAAGCCGTAAGAAGAATGAACATTGCGCCTAAATATACCAGGTGAACAAAAACATGACTCCAATTGAATGTTAATATTGTTCTTAGATGTATAAGTAGGCAACTGTTTACTAACATATTACATTTATTAACTTTTACGGTGATAATACGCCATTCAAATGTTCACAGCTTGTTTACATTGACATCGAGTGACCAAAAAATGCTATTGCAGATTACAGTAAATGTTGAGTAACTTTGTATCAGTATGGTGAAATATTACTAAAATGTACAATAAAATATGAAAATGAACAAATCTGTACCCTTAGCCTGTCCTTGAATGCACCCAAGGGTGCTGTGCCACTCATTTTGGGAACTACTGCTGTAGTGCATGACGTGGAAAATAACCACAGAAGAGCTGAGTTTTTTCACAAAGCTGAACAGACAAAGAAAACTAGGGACCATCTTTTGATGGCATCACTTCAGCCTCAGTACAGCGTCCCACGACTTAAATCAAATGTGGGCCAGGAGCGTAAACTGTGTGAATGGGGGGGGCCTACCCCTCTGCTTCCAGCACCCTTGCTTGGATTACATCCATCTTCAAACTCATCCTTCACTTTGATCGCAGCTACATAACTGTAAAGTTGCACGTTTGCGACATTATCGTGTTGACAAATCTGCCCAGACAGACAGACTGACAGACAGACAGACATATAAACACCTGCCCCTTACGTACAGTGATTTCACTAGATTCTCTAAATCTTTTGATGATATTATGGATTCTAGACAGTAAAATCTCTAAATTCCTTGCAATTGTTTGTTTAGAAACATTGTTCTCAAACTGTTGGAGTGTTCGCCTGCACACTTTTTCACAAAGTGACCATCCTTGCCAGTGACTGACTGGGCCCTTCGAGGATGCCCCTCTCAGACCAAATAATTATACCTTAATCTGTCACTAATAAACCTGTTTACCTGTTGAATGTTCCAAACAGGATTTTTCAGCATTCAACAACTTCCCCAGTCTTTTGTTGCCCCGTCCCAACTTTTTTGGAATGTGCTGCAGGCATCAAATTAAGAATAAGTGTATATTTTACAAAAAACAATTAAGTTTATTTGTTTGAACATCAAACATCTTGTTTTTGGTCTGTATTCAACTGAATATAGGTTGAAAAGCATTTGTAAATCATTGTGTTCAGTTTTTTTTTCTGTTTCACACAACATCTTAACTTTTTTGGAATTGGGATTGTACTCACTAAAAAGACAGATTTACTAACAAACTCAATGAGGTGAAGTGCAGAAACACTTCAGCACAGATGGAGACAAAATACATTTGGACATCTAACGTAGCCCAATGACAAACCATGTCTATATTAATAGACAATGCATGTGTCATACATGATGCATTCATAAAGCTGAGACAAATGTGTTTAAAATTAATCCATGGAATCTCATATCTAATATTTATGTTGCATCTCTTCAGCTAATCCATCTTCACTCTGTAATCATAATCATAACTCCACCACAGCCCAAATGACAAACCATCCAGTCATAGAACATATTGCATTTATAACTGGAGTTCCCGCAAGTGGTAAATGTTCCCTCAGCTGGACTTATATAATGTATTTAAAGCACGGAATCCTATCTTACTTCTTTAATTAATTCCATAAATCATTATTAATAACCTTTAAAGCCCCCCATCTGCATGGTTATAATCACTATAGTCAATCTTTGGTGTCAGGTTTGATTGCCAATCCATGTCCTTCTCTAATTGACCTTGTCCAGTGAGGGAAGAGCAGACAATATTGCGTTTTCCCACTGGTGCCCCACTCATTTCTGCTCCAAATGAAGACTGCTCCCAGTTTGTTCAGCAGATTGAATTCCAACACTTTATCCTTTAAACAGCTGACACACAGGCTACTTCAATTTAAAGTTATTGAATGTGTAAAGTCCTTACCAGCATCCAATAAAAAAAAACTGATGAAAAAAGTTGTCATTTTAACACTTACAACTGAAAATGTGTTTGTATTTGTGTGAATGATATCTTTAATTTAGCGGTATGTGTTAGACAGAGCATGGAGTACTATGTATACCAACTTATGTACAGAGTCGCAGCTGACTGACTCAGCATCCATCCTGAACAGTCTGGAGGGACTCTAAAAATCAGAAATGTCTCTTTAACAGTTTTAAAATACAGAAAGGTTGTTGTGAGTTTGATAAAAATCTGTCTCTGCCACTGTCCAATCTGTCAAGTCTATGATCTGTCTCTCTTGATCTTTTAACCACTCTCCTCAATGGAGCAATTTAACAGGAAAAAAAGCACAGTAGCCTCATACTTAAATTCCAGTATTTGTGAGAGACAAGCTCAATAGACTAAATTCATTCAGATTAAAAGCAGCTAGATATCTAGTCTTTCTCCCTCACTGAGAAATTCTGAATCTTCACTTTCACTTTCCGCTTTCTCCAGTGCTGCTCCTGCTAGGTTGACCAGTAACACAACAGTGTACCTCAAGATGACGAACGTTAGCATTAGAGAAAACTCCGAATGATTTGGCCACTCGTTGGAGCCTCAGTCAGACAGAAGACTTTGTTGAGCACCAAAACTGGCGACAAAGGGAGGGGAGGTATCAGACTGTAAGTGTAGTTAGCATCTGCCATGATGGGGTTTTTGGTAGATAGTGGAAGGAATCTCCTGGGTCTAGTTTACATTAAAAAAAATGCACATTCTACAATTTTTTCTGTTGAATATTTTACTATGTTAATGCTAACTCAGCTCTCTGTGTGTTGACAAGTCCACTCTGCTTTGGAGGTTTAAGGTGCTGTGTCAAAGTTTGTTTCTCCGTAGATGTGTGTTTCCTGTATTAGACAGCGACTGGCTTTTGTATAAGTGATGCAGGCCTACCTTATCTAGTTTCCTGGCATAAGTTGAATCCACAGACTGTACAAAAACAATGGACGACATGACCGCTCGCCAAAAGTGAAGCAAAAACATCTCAATCGCCCTCCTGGTGGCTGGCTGCAGCACAGGTTTTCAATCCCACCCCCTCCATTTTAGCGGAGAGGACATGGGCCAAACTCAAAGTACACCTCAAATAACCAGTACTAGGTTGTTGTTGTAGAAGCAATATGTGACAACAAGGGCTGGGACTTTAACGTGTTAATTTTAATTAATTAATTACAGGAAAAATAATCAGTTAAAAAAATGGAGCATTTAATCGCACCTTTCTCACTTCCCTAATTTCTGGCACACTGGTAACACTGAACATTCCCAGATGGCAGCTTGGATAAGAGCATGGTCGTGTGAAAATTGTGCAACAAAGAGTTTTCTTGTCAACTCAATGCAAAACATGTTGCTGCGAGCAGAGACACCAAAGCTAACGTTAGACAGTCCTGGTACAGGCAAACGGTGTAGCCAGCCCACAATAGAGCACGGCTCGGGCCGCATTTTCCAGACTGAACTCAACTCGAGTCCAAGACAGTGCGAACCCAACCTGAGCCTGACGCAGCCTGACATAGATATTGTTACCATGGTTAAAGTTTGTCCATTCACCGTGATCACACATGGACAGTGTGTAAATGACCATCAAATGGCTGCTGTTATGCACAGTCAAACACACTGCACACACAGCGCAGCACGACACTGTACACACACTCATTTGGAGTGGAGCCTGTGTTGTGTTCAGGCGCTGTCACGTAAATAACATATTCCAGCACTTTAATAGGCCATAGCACAATACAGCAGCATGTCAAGTGGGCCGAACCCGAGCAAAATTTCTGATTTGTTATCCAAACTTGGCCTGACCCGTCAGGTTCCACTGGGTCCTGTTGGGTTTGGATAACAAATCAGAAATTTTGCTCCTGGTTCGGCCCACAATAGACCAGATGACGGGGTTCAGAGCCAACGTCTGACAATTTAGCAAACTCTCTGGCAAAATGAAAAATAAACATTTTTGTTGTTTAAGTTCATGTATATATCTTTTCATTGATTCAGTCGTCAACCAAAATTTATCTGAATTGAAAAACTTTGCTTATTGTGTCAAATATTGCTATTTGATAAAAATGTGATTAATCAAGATTAGTTAATCACAAAGCCTCTAATTAATTAGATTAGATCGTGAAAACATTACTATCTGCAGAAATATGTGTCACTATGAACTGAATTAAAATCTTTTCTGCTTGAATTATTTAACTTGAATAATTGCATTTAAAAACTGAATCTGTTCATTACAATACATGACACACTTTCATTAATTCTCCTTAATGTGCATCAAACCTTTAAAAGCTGTTGCATAGGTTAACACAACAAAGTCCACATTAAAACCCCCAGAAAGCAAAATTAAACAAAGCAAGTAACAACACACTCCTGCTGAAAGAGGCAGAGAATTTGTTACATTGGCTGAAAGTGGTAGTGGGCAGTTGGATGGATCAGGTGATGACACACTTGACCGTGAGCCATGAGTATGCTAGATTTTTGATCCAGTTCTTCTGTTATGTTGTAAAAAAGAACACATTTGTAGCGAGAGGGTTGGAGAAGGGATGTAGCATAGCCGCTGTAGTTCTGATATAATACAGTTCTCTAAATTGCAGAGAGCTTTGTCAGGTCCTTATTATGCTGTTTGTTAACACTGTCCCTTGGAGCGTGCCACACAGGTGAAGTTATGGCCCCAAGGGACAAGTCATCAAACTGAACCAAATCTCAGAGGAGGCTGCTGAAAACTGTGTGGTTGCAGCTTTTTCAGCACTTTTATTAGAGTGTGATACTTTCCACCTCTGCTTGTATTATACTTCAATGTCAAACCACTGCCTGTTTCCAGTCGTCTATTAATCAGTCTTTTGGTGGTGAGAAATATGTTGAGACCTCCCCGTTTGTCTAACAGGGATGTTATTCACATTTTGAGACAGCTTATTTTATGAACTGTTACAAGACCAAAGACAGAGCTTGTTTTAATTGCCTGCAGGGTGCTTGAAATTCAGGCCTCATGACAACAACGCAAGAGTGCTTAAACAATAAATATCTAAACCACAGGGTCCCTGTTCAGCTCTGGGCCCCCTAAATTATTCAGGGTACCCCTTACTCCTGTGGCGTCCCTGACTGCTGTGACGGCTGTGTGCGCGCTGTGTATGTCAGTGTCGACAATATACTTGCTTTGATTGATATTGGCAGTCACCAAGTGGAGCCAAAGTTTGGTAAAGGATAACCCACGCTGCTCATATTTACTCTTGATCATTTGATTTACTGTACGGTGACAAAGCCGTTAAAACTGAGGCTAGTCTTTGTGCCCTTTGTAATTCCTTACCTTGTCAGAAACTATGCTAAACAAAGCAACTTTTCAAAAGTGACCCAATAACACGCATGCACACACACCCAGACACACACACACATCAGCAGGGTGATTTATTTTAAGACTCCGAGAGTCTAAGAATGCCATTTAGTAAAGATGGCAGTGGGTAATAAATCCTCATCAAGTCTGGTACATCCTGTTAGCTTCTTCTCTCCTCGTGACAGCTTTTTAATAAGCTGTGTGTGGTCCTGTATGTGTACTTGACATTTACTAGCTGATGTTACTCCTCCCTGTCCGTCAGTGCACATTATGCATATTCTACTAGAACCCCAGCAAAACATTAGAATGTACTATAACCATGTCATTCGTACTTTTCAAGGTCTAGGGGAATGGCGCTCGCCTGTTTGTTGCCGTAATTGATTTCTTTTCAGCTGCGCAAATGAGTTTCTTATTTCTTTGGAAGTTATTTATATGGAAATGGTGTGATGTTGTGACTACATTAGCCGAGTTATTCTCACCTCCCTCTAAAGTCACTACCTCCTGGGGAAACTCCCTTTGTTGCCATTTGCTGTTTTGCTGATTCTGTCAGCAAAAATTAATTGGTGTCCATTTTAACTCCCCTCGAGCCTTAATTTCTATGAGCAGAGAGATACCCAGGCCCAATTAGGTGGTGTAAATAACATTTGCTCTATAATTGCTTCAATAAAGATTTATCGCCTTCTCTTCATTGTCCTTATGTTAAGGCATTGCGAGGCCAGCCAGAGGAGACTGAGGCATGGCAAAGTTATCTGGCAGACGGGTAAACACAGGGTGTGTTGATGAATATAGTATAGACTGCTCTGGCTATGTCCGTGTGTAATATCCATGTGTAGATGTCAAAGGTAGTCATGCACTGAATTAGGGTCTTGTGTGTTTTTCCTGGGGTTGGATGGAAAATCTAAAAGAAAAAAGGAAATAAGCAGAAAGGACACACTCACAAGGACATTAATTTGTTTTAATCTTCACTGATGGGCTGTAAGTGACAGTCAAACAAATGCAGACTTTCTCTGAAAACAAATCTAGACAACAATTACTGAGAGCATCCACAGTTGACCCTTTGCCTTTTTGACCACCTTTGTTTTTGTTGCTGCCTGCAGCCTTATATTTAGAGTGACACATATGTAGTTCACCATGGTAACAGTGACAGGTTTTCACCTCAGAATTTTTGTCATAATTGGTCCTCAATTTCAGATGGAAGTAGACAAAAGCAGGCTCCTTCTTTAGCTGTTGACCAGTGGTAATGCCGTCAAAATAACAACTGACACTGTCTTCAACTGATATGCTGGAAAATGTGAGAACCTGCAACAAAAACAGCAACACAAAAAACACACATTATTGAATATAATAACATAATAATAGTGAAAAATCAGCACTAATTGACTCTTTTTTTACATTGTTAGTTCAGCCCCACATGCCTATCACCTAGATTGCTTGGATATGCTTATTTTATGTTTCACTTTAATAAAGAAAAACCTTCAAGTATAAGCTTAACAGTACCCGACAAAATTATCATATGTACCCTGTAGTAAGCATCAGATAATTACTCTGCCAGTCTTGTGCTGCATTTCATTTGTACTGGGAAGTTGAAATTTCCAGTTCCCTGGAACGCCCTCTGAGGTTATATTTCTGACTCAGAAAGCCAGGAGAACCACACAAACCTCAACCGCAAAATCCAAGATGGCTGCTCCGCATATCAACAGTTGTCAAAAATGTAGTAATATACTGTTTATTAGCACTTCTGTTATATTTATGTCCCATTAAAACAGTCGTAACACACAGTAGCCCACTGTCCAACTTCTATCTGTTGCTACAGTATTGTACAGTGTTGTATGCCCAAAATACAGCGTAATGCGTTGTCTTCAACTGGTACTGCTAACAATAGCTAACCTAGCTGGAATTGGTATTGCTAACAACATCTTGGATTTTTTTCTTGTTGTACTGGATCATGGTCAACTCGGGTGTGATGTCATTTTCCATTACTGGGGCTATTTTACAATGATGTATTTACCTAAAATGTGTCTATTTAGCCTTGCAAATAGGTTAGTGGTACTAGTGTAGATAAGTAAGCAAATAAGCCATGTATGGTAACATTAGCATATTAATTAAGACAAGACAACTGTGCAGTCTGTCCCTGCACTTTTTTTATTTTTGGTTTTAACTCCAAAGCTTGACAGACCTGTTATGTCTGGTTCTACAACTGGACCACTGCTTTTCAGACAAAGGATTTAGTGAAGAGTTAGTTAAGGCTATGAAGTTTTCTATTATTGCTCAAATTAATTTTGGGCAATGGTCACTGGCATCACCACTTACAGTGAGCAAACAACAGTGTGTGAAATTTTTGCACTGTGAAAGCTGGATTCACCATGTTAACCAAGCTCAAGAAGATAATTCTGTTGGAGGACTGCACATTCACTGACACCAGATTACATGATTCCTGAATAATAAAAGTACTTCAAACTTTTTAACGTGACCAGGGTGTCATGGTATATAAATGGTATAAGAAGAAACTAGAGAATGAGGTCAGCCGCCCTCACTATAAATGCAACCCTCATTTTTTTCCGTTATGTAAAGAATGCTGAAAATATTTCATGCAGTGGCACAAAGCCAACCTATTGTTACTGCACTCTATATTCTCTTAAATACTCGAGATCATACATCAACGATGATTAACAACTTTAGAAAACCTTCCGGGCTGATACGATTTAAACAGCTCACAGTTATATTAATGATGTTTAGAGGTATGATGATTAGTGAGGGAGATCTCTGGCTGGCAAAAACATCCACTGCTCATGAGGGACCCTGGAAGCATCAGTTTGCCACCATTACTAAAAGCTATTGCTTGCCTATTCATCCATTTCCCATGTACGATCCAAATAAACATGGCAGTGCTTGGCCTGCCAGGTGGATCTGGGGCTCGCCACCTCCTCTCCTCTGTTCCTTTCCTCGTATTAATAGCTCCTCAGGAGAGCCAGAGAGGTCTGTATGTCAGGTTTTATCTCCAGAGAAGAACAGGGAGAAAACTAAATGAAGCCTGAACTTGAGAACAGCCCCATCTAAGCTTCTCAAGGGGATGCTCGGAGCACATTAAGGGAAACATCAGTAATGTGCAAAACAAATGGAGGGATGTGAAAACCCCCAAAGACTTTCCCCCACCAGCTACGTTGAGCTGCTGCCATAAATCTCAGGACCCCTGTGCACAGTGTTGTATCAAGACTGGGGAAGAGAAACGGGGACTAAGCAGAGCCAGGTTTCTTCCGCATGGAAACAGCGTAACTGTCAGAAGTCGGCTTTTCATTTCAGCCCTTAGCTCCAAATGTGGGCTGCTTGTTGTCTCTTTGCCAAAGGCTTTTCAGACTTGATGCACTAAACAGTTACACTAAACAGAAAAGTTAAAGCAATTATCCATCGCTGATGTCCGGAGAGTATTTCTCCTGCCTTCAATGACAGTCTGTTTGTAACTACATGATTTGGATAAAGACTAATGGAGTGTGAGTAAAGCACAGGAGCAACGGGATTATACTAATAAAGATGTATTATGGCTGAGAACAAAAGGCCTTGGCAAGGTATCCGACCACTGGGGCCTGTGGGTTGGTTGTGGTAGGCGGTACACACTGAACTGTACATTTTCCCTGATGAAATGTAGGCATGCTTTGCAGTGATAGTGCCGATTACATTCTAAACACTGAGTGATGGAAAAGCTACAATCAGATCCTGTGGATTTCCCAAAATCTAAATCTGGCTCTGTGAATGGTAATATCACTTTGGTTAAGACTGAAATATCATTTCACACAGACATACATGGTCCCTAGAGGATGAAACAACTGCTTTTTTGATCCCCCAACTTTTCATCACCTGCCCCTAGCACGTTTTAGTATTTTGTTTTTAGTGAAAGACTCATCAACTATTGGATTTGATGATGAATCTGTGTCCATAAAATCTTGAATAAATACCCATGTTGATAGGAGGATGAATCCTGATGTCTCTGCTGATCCTGATTTTTTTTTTTTTTTCATATATATCACCACCATCATCATGTTAAACATTGTATTTATAAATTTACTTTGGTCGTTGACTAAGTACTTGCAAATGTAAAGACATTCTTGTCAGCCTCAGCTTTGCTTTATGTTAGTGCTAATTAGCAAAGTTAGCACGCTAATACAATAAGATTAAACACAGCACCGAAGGACTGACTCCAGAGTTTGGAGCTGCTATTGAGGTTAATTCAACGTCTGCTAGGTTAGCATGAGGTAACTAAGCAGCAGCAACTAACGTCTGACACTGGATGCATTGTCTCATCGGTTGGTGCAACAGCTGGCAACAGCTGAGATTTTGAGCCAGGCAAAAAAACTATTTATTTCACTTTATTAAGTTTTAATGTTAGTTACTATATAAAGTTACTATTTAGATTGCCAATATGTGGTGAGTTTATCTAAATAACGCCTGTTTGTAAATTTGCTGCAATGTTTTCGGAGATGTGAGAGCTGCTGGCTAGGTCAGAGAAGGCGTCAGTCATGTGATACAGTCATGCTGCTTTACTACACTTCAGTGTGAACCATTTGCTGGTAATGGCATACTTAATCGCTCATTGTAGTGGGCGGTACATTAGTAGGCCAATGTGATCCTGAACACAGCCCATGGTAGCATTGTCATTGTGAGCATTTTAGCATGCTGACATTAGCAGCACATAACACTGCTGTGCCTAAGCTTCAGAACAGCTAGTGTGGCTGTAGACTCCAGCAATTCTAGTTTCAAACCCTTTAAAAAGACCCTTTTTTGGAGCAGAATTTTGGGTCAACAGGAGCATTTCAAAACCATTTCACAAAAATCTATTTGAGGAAAGAGACAAATAAACAAACCACAATAAAATAGTCCATATTTGATCATTCCTGCTGGCAAGAAATGACAAAAAATTCTTAGAATCTGAGTTAAATACCTTTGAATACCCAAATCAGCCGCAGTTAAAATGTCAAATGCCATTTATCAACCCAGTAAAGGCAGCAGAGCAGTTTGCAGATTGGGTATGAATTACCATTCTCCTCCTTCCCCTCTAGCTGTTGCTCATAGCGAATGGTCAGAGCGGCTTGCCTGGCCTCATTTGCTGGTTAATTGCATTTTATAGTTGAGCTAAAGACCTGTCATCTGTTTCTGTGGTTTCATTTATCTTACAAATAACCTAGAGAGGGTGGGTTAAAGTACCTGAGCAGGCCAAATAAGCTCTTTCGCTGTGTTTCTCACATAGCGTTTATTGCAGATATCACTTTTTCACACCCTATTTCATGCCCATGATGAGACAGAATTAAATTTTGGAAATTAATGTGGCTGAAAATATTAGGGAAAATAAAATATGAACAAAGGTGTCTTCAGTTTTGTGAATTCCAGCTGTCAATCGGGCATTGCTGGAACGAAGCTTCTCACAGCATACATAACTGAATTTTGTCCCTGTTTTTGAGCCAATAATTCAACAAAAATCAACCCACCTAAAAACATGAAGAGCACAACATCAAGATATCTCTGCTGCTACGGCTTACAACATCGTGTTGCATCTTTTTTTTTTCTTCAAGGTAGTGTGTATTCCCACTGTGAATGGTGTCCCCATTCCTTGTAATTATGCAAATGACACATTAATGAGGTGTAATTGTGAATTCATAAAACAGCAGGGATAAACTGTATAAAGATGCCATGTCTTAATAGGGGTAGTGGGAAGCTTCATCATTGAAGGGCTGAATACGCTAATTGTTTACCCACCACTGCTACTTTAAGTAGCACATATTCATTTCAGGGGCATGAAGTCTAGTTATGCGTGTTTATACTACTTAATGAATGGTGTTGAGTGTTTATCATGGCAAGGAACATTTACTACACAAACTATACATTTTAAAAGGCACGCAGCCACTGCCGGGAGCAAAGGCTCAACTATTTAGCCTCGACTTCATTTCTTCTGTACAGCATGTGAGATAATTAGTGCATTGCATTACTGCTTATTGCTGTCTGTGGCCTTTCACAGTTGAGGTGACTCAGCAGTTTCACAAGCAGCACAATATTTAAATGCATCTGTAGTTGAAAGCTATAGAAAATGTCTTTGAGCGTTTTGAATTTGAACAATTTAGGATTTAAAGACTTCTAAATGAACCGTTTATGAGTTTAAATCAACTAAGAAAAAGCTTTGCTTTAGGGGGCATGCTGTTTCACAGCCACTTTTTCGACTCAAACACTAAACACATGGATGTACCTTTTCAATGATATAAAAACAGAGGAATTACATTATTTTCCCTAGATTTTAACATTTTTCACAGGGCAATATTTTTATTCAACCTCTGCAACATCAAAGCACCTGCAAACGATCAAATGTTAAAGTCTCCCTCCACTCAAAAAAATGTGTTTTTCTTCTTGTTACTTCACTGTGATGTTTGAGCTTCACTGTGCAGAATGATGTATGTGCCGAGTCTGACACTAGAAGGCTGTTTTCACTTTCATCTGCTGAAGGTGGAAAGTTTCTCAGTGCTCACCTTAAATCTCGGTTTAAAACATGTATTGTGCAAACAAGCACGACATGGAAATTCATGACATCACAACTAGTTTGGGGTCATCATCTGATCATGGATACCTCCAGTGCACATACACTGAAAATACACTTATCAGTGAGGTAGGAGACATTTTGTGTCCAGTAGGTAAACTTTTAAAATGAAAAAATATTCATGGATTCTGGATTTTCAGTGATGGAGAAGGAAATGCTGTGCTTTCAAGATTTTTTTTTTTTTAACAAAGTAATTGAACTTTTTTAGTGATGTGCGGTCAGGGTAGGCAAGGTAGACGGTGCCCACCCTGGCTCCCTTAAATCACATTTTCTAAGCCAATAATATTTAATAAAATAAACTTGTAATAAACTTGACCTGAGAGTGAGAAATGTTGCAGTTACACGTCATCAAATATGAAAATAAATGGGACAAAAGCAATGTTTTTAATGCGCATGCATTGTGAATACAATCCAAAAAAACATGTTGTGCGCTTTGATCCTGTATTCTACAATATTAACATCAAAAAGCAGAGCTCCTCTGTCTTTTTATGTAAACATGCCAGAAACTCTCTGTTACATATGATTTGTACACTCAAGATTCCATAGTAGAAATATGCGCAGTTGTCTTTGAATGTCACCACGTCAGAGGTCATTGAAGCTAACAGATGTAAAACAGGTTCGGACTGGTCATCGGGCAGTTCTAGCACATGCCAGATGGGCTGGCCCACCTTGTGGGCTGCAAGGCCACTACTAGCAACGTTGAAAAATAAAAATGTAGAGAAAAAACAGACCTGTCAGCTGCAGCCCACTTGATCTTGAAACAGTCCATCTGATTAGGGGTTACATGGTTCCAAAATTATCAAGTGAATGTCAGAGGTTAGGTGGGGAATAAAGATGAAATCACGACAGAAAGAGCAGAGGAAATTGAATGTAAATACAAACTAGATGGATAAAGGAGATAAAAGAAAGTGTTGCAGAAAGGTTCAAAAGAAAAAAAGCTACTCAGTAAGTAGGCTGATGCTGTAAAGCAGTGACACAACACCAAATGAAGAGGAGGAAAGAGTAACGTGTACAGAGGAGCAGCCACAGGCCAGCCTGTGCAGGCTGATACCAGTGCAGTAACGTTACAGGCCAGGGGCAAGAACAGCAGGTCGCTGCCCGCTGCTGAGGACGAGTGACATGACAACCTCTCAACAGGTGATACCTCCACTGCTTGGCAAACTATGTTGTGACAGTTAATGGAGCTATCCAGATACAGGACTACTGTCAGTGCCAATGCTGTACCACTCAGGTGGCTTAAACTTATCTCTTATTGGCCTTTAACTGAGTGTAACTGCGCTGTAAATCCTGTTTTAAATCTATTACACGGTTTGTTATTTCTAAATAGCAGACCACTGCCTTGAAAAACAGACCGTTGCTGGACACAGTTCTGATCATAGATGCTGTGTGCAAGGAATAAAATAACTTTGAATTTTGCAGGACCCCTCCGTGCATTACCCTCCTTGGGTTTTTTTTTTCACATTATTCCTTAGTTACTGTGCTGTTGGCTTGAAGTGTTTCTGTACTGTAATTCCTTTTGAGTTATAGGTGAATGTATGTCTTAGTTAATATGCAGTGTTAGCATTAATTGAGTGTACCTGCATCCTATGTTGTTAAACCTGTGTTGATGAGATACAGGTGAATTTATTTACTTACTGTGCTGTTGGCATTTTGTGTGACTGTCATGTAAATCCTGTTTAGATGCAGGTGACTGTATGCCTGAATTGATGAAGTCTGTGTATCTGGGGGGAATTGATCTGTGTGTTTTAATTGTTTCTAAATGAACGCAATCCAGAAACATTACTGGTCGCTGTGCCATAATTGAGGATGAAGGCGGTTGCATTGTGATGCTGAGCATAGGCTATTGGTGCTTAATAGTTACAATTCAGAGGCAGTCGTTTTGTATGCAACTCTTGTATGTGACTTCTGAGTCAACGCTGATGAGAACTTGCTTGATACTGACCAGTGTATGCGTGGGTGCATGCTTGCATAAACTGAAAGAAGACACACTTCTGAGGTTTAATCTGGCTTCTTGTTACTGACCTCACCGCATGTAACTGACCTTTTTGTTAAAGACATCAATCATTTAAAAGGAGTATTTTCATATTTCAAAAACATATAAAAAATATATGTGACTAAATAAGCAGCAATCTAGGTTTGTGGGATTTTTTAAAAGAGTTCAACACTCAGAAACTCAGCTAATCTCCTTTATCAAGACTGTTTGAGAGTGCTTTAGTGAGATATGATATATAACACCCCCACAGCTGTCATGTTTTTTTAAACAAATGTTGCTAAACTGTGAACTTTAAGAAGCTGGTTGAGAAATGAAGTTTTCAAGGCCTGTAAAAGAAGGCTATGTTTTCTAGCATTTACCATATTTATTAGTTGGAACAGTGCTGTTTTCACCAAAGTAATTTCTGAGATCTGGGAATGTAGCAACATTGCTACAGTGAAGTCTGATGGGTCAGAAAACCATGCTGATTTAACAGACCCCCCCGGGTTGTTTGGAAGAAAAGAAAAAAAAAAGCAAAATTATTACCCAAACTATCCTTTGTGATTAATCAGTTTCAACTAAAGATAAAATAGAAGCTAATCTGGTAAAACTGTTAGTTTGTGTGAAACCAGTATGATTGCCTGACCTGATCATGTTTCTAGCCCTGTCAGACCACCACCTCCTGAGATCTTAGCAATGCGATAGAACTGACAGAGCTATGAAACTAAGGCCCATGTTGCATGTTTTCTTTAAGAATCAACACAAAAGAAACAAACATTTTAGAGATGCTTGTTAGTATTCAAACATGGTCCTATGGTGCCAATGAATCTGCTGAAAAACACCAAGTGTGTCAGTGACACAGTGTCACTTCTCTTTGGCTTTAGTGGAACGAGTTACTCTGCGGGTGTCAGTGGCAGTGAGTTAGAGAGTGGCAGAGAGGGTGTGCTTTTGCATTCGTGACACATACAGATGTCTGGAATCAACTGCACATGTCAGGGCTTTAATTAGTTTCAACACTAAATCGATGGGGGCTGATTAATAAGACAGGGGCCAGTGCTAAGGTTGAGGTAGGTTACTGAAACAAGAGAGCTTGCTTAAGGAGAAAAAGTAATTGTATGAATTATTGAGCAAGCTGTCCATTCTGAGCAATGATGCAATTGTTTTTTTTGGGGGGGAAAAATAAATAAATAATAAAATGAAATGTACCCACTGGACCTAAATATTTCTTTAACTTGATTTTACTGTAAGAGAACTGCTACCATGGAAGGATGGATGGATAGCAAGATCCCTGAACTATTGAACACTGTTAGCTGGGAAGTCTAGAGTCTAAGGAGAGTAAATACCATCCTAGTTGTCAACTTATTCTTCAACATATAATCATAAATCAACTTTTTTCCAAAACATTTTCTGACATTATAAATTTGCTGCCATAGATACAAACTATAAACATCCATAAAGATGAGCCATGTGGGACGATACAGGGGCACCGAACCTCATAGGCCCATTCATCTGGACAGAGAGGGAAAAATAGGTGGTAGTTATAGTGCTGTTGCAATTTAATATAGATTATATGTCATACATTTACCAATCCAATTAACGGTTTCAGATTTATAATCAAAAAGACATATAATCGAGACTGATTACTCATCTGTGAAAATCTATGAAAAATTAATCCCGTATTCATGACATGATGATTGGAAGTTGACAGAAATCAGTTACTGACAACTTTGGAATACTTCCTGTGTGATGAGTAGGCATAATGCCTTCTTCATATTAAATACTTAAGTTGTTTTAATCCAATTTATTTAGCGCAACACACTGTAGTGGCTGGCTGTGAAAACCAATCTCCAGAAAATGTGTTTAACACACAATTTGAGTGTCAGTAATGTGCTGCCGCTGCTACTCAGATGGAAACCCACAGCATGCATGGTGAAAAACAAGAGCTGTCTATATACTTCACAAGACTTTGAACACAGCACATATAAGAAAGGACAGCGGGATCACAGAAACAATTTGCTGTTCCCCCTCTAATATGCAGGTAGTTAAACACTTTCATACATACTCAAAGCTCTCACTTGACATCTGCTGTGCCTATTTACGCAACAGATATTTGATTATTAGAATTTCAGTATAAAAAATTATAGTGCGCAATCAATCAAATTATTTTATGATCAATGCATTCAGAAACGTTCTATGAAGACAAATCATTGAGGCAGGCACAGTCCAACATGAAAAGCATAAGCTTTACATGTGTGCAGGTAGGTGCAGGGGCTCTCTTTGTGCATGTAGGGTGACATCTTCACATAGAAAGCTTTACTGTACAGCAGGTTTTGGATTTTTTTTTTTTTTTTTTTTAATTCACAGCATACATGCTGCATAAAGAAGATGTAGAACCATTTTAAACAAACTACATTCAGTGGCAACATTCATAACTGCATAAATAAAAAGAACTAAAATGTCTGAAAATACCAATCACAGTATGATTACGGTAAGAAAAAGTACTCGGTTAAAAATGAATGCCCCATTCCTCTTTGACTGCTGCTTTATCAGCTTGCCTTCTCTTTATTTTATGATAACTGCTTAAAAACATTATTTTGAACTGATGATGTTTCAGACGTCCACAACAGAAAATGATGTTTTACTGCATTTTATATACAGCACTACTCTCCCAAATCCCAGGTGAAACAGTTTGGTTTTGTGTTATTGGAATTTCCCATTAGAGTTCTAACTGATCCGAAACACAAGTATTCAAGCACAGTAATATATGCATTTGTTCATCCATAGCCCATGTGGCATTCAAAACATGAAATATTTGGTGCGTAACATTTTTTTTTTTTAACTTCAAGTAGGTAATTAAGGAAGGCTAAAATGTATTGTTGAAGGTCTTCAGTGTCACAGACAAAAAAATCATCCACATCCACTGTCTCAAACTCAACCGCCTTACTTTTCATCTTAATACACATACAGAAAAATGAAGCCAACATGCAAGTGCCAAAAACTGCAGTTCCTCCCATGGCCACTTGAGGCTGGCTCTGAGAGCAAGTCAGTCCCCACAGACCCAAATGTGAAAATGCCCAACTTTACAGCAGAAATAAACATAATTACAACCTGGTACAAAAATGTTTTTGGCATCTATAATTAATTTCCTCTTTTATGACAACTGTATGGGTGAGAATTTTTATATAACTCACCCATTTAACTGTTATTAATATTTAAAGTCACACAAAATTAAGGGTGTGGTCACTTTAAGATACAGGTGGGTGCTGCCTGATGACAAGTTGCTACCATGGTGACAACGTTAGTTAGATAATGTAACCAAGGAGTAACCCCCAGATTCACAGATTTTAGACACAGCTGTAGCTGGTGCCATTTCAGTGTGTTCTCAGTTCATTAAAATTAATTGTAATGATTAAGTCACCTAAAAAGTCTTGTTCAGCATTTGGCTAAACTAAAAGACCCTCCAAAGGGTCACATGTTCAGTTTCCGGTAAGTTCATTTTGTTTTAACTGTTTAAACCTGTTTTTCACAAGCAAATATTAGCATTAATATTATCACAGTTAATCATAGCTGTAAATGCACCATGCTAACCACACTAGTTGCTAGCATTAGGGTTAGCTCCACCCTCTCATTCAAATATGGTCACTAATGGCTCCAAAAATCCAAAATGGTGACAGCCAAAATAATGAGGATTCAAAACATGAGACCACAAACCAGTGGGTGATTGCTACATCCATTGTTTCACACAGTCTATGTAAGGAACACACCAGGCACCTAGGAAGTGCGCCCGGCTTTGAAGCCAATTTTTGTAGTGGCCAATAGTGTAATTACATTTGTCACGTGATGCTTTGTGGCCTAAAAAGACTTTTCCCCCTTAGACTTATGCGGCAAAAGAGACATCTGTAAATCAGTGGATTTTTTTTTTTTTTGCGTCACAACCCCTGCAAAATGACTCATTTTACTACTAGAATTTGATTCTTTCAGTCTGATAACTTTTGGAGAGTCTAGAAGAGCTGCACGAGTGAATCATTTTATTTCCATTTAGCAGTTAGCAGAGCACTGAACTGGAATTAGCCAGCTTGGTCAGGACAAGTCTTTAGTGCACTGAGGACTTGTGCAACGCTGTATCCAGTTCTCTTTACACATCCATGGAACACTCTACTTCCTGCATTGGCAACAAACGTTCTTATTGGACAAACTGGAGCTTGTGACGTGTATCAACATGATTTGGACACTGGGGGTGTCAGTGTGTAATCAGTTGACAATGCAATGTTTGAAGAGGTCTGTTTACTACCTAGTAGTGGTTCACATTACATCAGTGTATTTTCAATTCATCCTTATTTTCCTTAATTATTTTTTCATTTATTTATTTATTTAGTCATACTGATGCATTAAAGTCATTATTCTACAAGCACCTATTATAATAATGAACAAACGATGAACAGCAACTGGCTGCTGAACTGCATCGCTTTTAATACAAGAAGCTGTCAAATTCACATTATTCATCCTTTTTTAAAAGAAATGTTTGTTTACTCTTTGTCTTGTGGCTTTGAGTTTCTGACAGTATAGCGTTTAGATTTACTGCTCCATGTTGGTACCAGACAGGATGCTCTTGTGACAGTTGTTTAATTATGACTCCTGTGAATTATTGTGTATGTTGTTTTTCTGTACATTAAGAGCACTGGCAATGGCTGCTTGGCCTTTAGTGATGTAAATAAAGGGTTATGAATGAGTGACTAAAACCATTAGGTGTAGATGGATCCTGCAAACCTATCTATCCTCACAGATGCCCTCTTCCTATTTATATCAATTACAGCTATATACATCTGATAATTTGTTAGAGTAATGCAACAGGAGCTGCCTTCAGCCTGTCTCCCCGTGATGACTTTCACCTCTTAATTAGACAGGGTTAACAAAAGGAGAGTGACCCCCAGGCTTCACCTTTCTCTGGCATATGCTGCCGCTGGAAGGATGTTTTCACTCGCCAGCCCAGTGGCTACCTGGTGTGATTAATGTGTATATGTCGAGAGCTACTTTTGGCAGGGTCTTGTCTGACATGTCTCCAAAGTTTAATTGTATTCATGCAAAGCAGCGTTTAATTCAAATGAGTGCATTAGAATTGCAAATGCTACTAGATGGTTTAGAAGTTCAAGTACAACGTCTTATTAGGTAGGGTTAAAAAATATCGAGGAAGGTGTGAATGCAAAGGAAGAAAAAAGACATAAAACTTGTATAAGCTGTGAGCATATCAGAAATGCCATGATTTAAAAGAGAATAAAGTAGAGGATTAAAGGCTAAACTGTATCCAGCCTGAACATCAGGTGAAATGTTTTTTTTCTGATTAAGGCCACAGACCCTTTGGTCAAAATGAACTCTCAGTCACCAGTTGTGTCATCAAAATTCATTTCAACAGCTGCTTGTTCAGATCAACCTGTAAGGACTCAACCACTTTGCAATGTCTCATTTCAAGTGCTCTAAACTATGATAGATAGAAATAGACAATTCCACTTCGGATTGCCTGTTAATCACTTTGGCATTTTTCTCCCAATGTGCCAAATATTTCTTGGTGTTCAGAATTTTCATTTGCATGCTAATGAAGGTGAAGGGCAGAAGCCACTAATTACAATCCAGTAAAGGCCTGCCTAATGGTCCACTAAAGACATAGCATGGCTGAGCCCATAATTCCATTATGCAAATGCATAGTCAGGAGTGGAAAACCCACAGTCATTGCAAACTAGATCGGCTGTTGCTGGACTTCTTCGCACTTAGTAAAGATGTAAAACAATATACTTGTCTTTGTAGCTTCTGTGAATAATGGCAAAGGACATACTGTAAAAAACACTTCCCTTATCACTACATCCAGGCTCTGTGAGCTGCTATAAGCCACATTGTGATCAATGACCATGTGCATAACAGCAGCAGAACTGATGTCATGTTGTCCTGCTAGTGTTCCCCACAATGCTAACCACATTAAGGCCCTTAGCAGTGGGGAAATGTAGCACACTAAAAGGGGCCCCTGTGGAGTTTTCTTGTAAACAAACAAAATGTGTATTTACATTCAGTATTAGTTGTGTGTCATAAGTTGTGTGTGTCATAAGTTGTGTGTGTCCTTAGTTGTGTGTGTCCTTGTGGTCTAACAAACATGTTGAGTGCATGTTCTTCCTCATAAAACAACATAAAACATACACATTAAAGGTATACTATGCAGGATTGTCTGTTGCTGGTTGTAAACACGCTTGCCAGTAAAAGTGAAAGTACTCCAGATTCATTCATGCTGGGCGTTTTGCCTTGCTATATTTGCATTTTTCCTTCAGTGATATGTCTCTTGGATGCAGGCTGCTTACAGTCTGGCACCTGGTCGCTACCTTTTAATAAAGCCCCGACCTCACCTGCACACCGTGGGTTTACACATCCATATAAATCCCCAGCATAGAAAATAAGAAAATGCACGCAGGAGTCAAAGTCGCTGCAGATAAATATACAGCCACACACTGAGAGTGGGTCATTAGTGGTGACTGAGAGAGAATAGTTCCTTGTGAGTCTACCTTTTTTTTTAGGAAAATCTTGCATTGTATATCTTAAATTAGAATACTAAATAATATATACTAGTATCCTAGTACATTTTACAGATACTACTGCGACCAAAGTGACATTTTTTCAGTGCAGGATATTTAGTTGTCGGTTTATTTTTACTGCAGTATTGTTACTTTTAAAGGTTCTGTATGTGAAATTCAGAGCATCGACATAGCAGCAAACTACTACTTGCTATCTAAAGATAAGGTGTAGTAATAGGGCCCGGACAGAGAGTATGTGTGCTGTAAACTGAGTTTCTCTGTGGTTTGTTCGTGTGTGTATCCTATTGGCTAGTTTCCTCGCCTCCCCCTTCATACTGCCCTCATAGGGCAGTTACCATCGATATTGGGGCAGCAGCATTGTGAAAATGTAGTGCCCACCCTCTGGTTCAACCCCGGTTGACACCATTAACTCTGTCAGCACTGTTGCCTTTGTTTCACACTGTTTGTGGAATGAGCACTGTTAGCTGCCAGCCGCCTGCTCAGCCAGCTTCATGTTGAGGACCATGTCTATATAATTCATATGCTCTGAATTTTGCATGGAGCCCATTTAACCACTAGAAACAGTCTGCGCTGCCAAATTGACCAGGACAAAAATCATAATGTAAAGCATATGCTACAGGTGAAAAACACTTTGTTTTTCCTTTGATGACTTTATAATAAAGGAAACCCTGTGCAGTAGAAAATGTCATGTTGGCATTGGTGGTAATATCATTTTGCCTGATAAGGCTATGAGAGACCAAACAGTCACCAGTGAGGCATGTATCAATGTGATGACATTACAGTAACACAATACAATGTGACTGTAACACTGGATCACATGCATACATAATGTCTTGTGAATCCCTTGTGTATGTGAAGGCTTTCTGAATCCAGCACAGGAACAATGAAAAGAGAAGTAATTTTAGAATGTAAATACATTGAATGGTTATCGCTGAAAAAGATGGGCTTTGATTTCTTCCCTGAATGAGTAGAAGTGATGCAGGAGAGCGTGCATCCTCTCACTTGAACAACTAACAGCAAAACTGTGTGAAGCAAGCACTAAGTTGTCTAATATTACAGATAGAAAAAATAAAGCCTCTTTGTGTCTATCATAACCATACATATGTAAATTTCATGTAAATCTCTTCATTTTGCCTGCTTAATAGTGATTTGTAGTTGAGGTAAGGCAAACTGAGATTGCGTCTAATCCACTAACACTCACCACCCACTCTCCCGAAAGGATTCTCAGAAAAGGCAGAGTAACGACTTTCCACAATGATTTCTCCCCCATTCAGAATGAGTCCCACCATTGCCTCTAAACACAGTATTGTCACCAGCAAGTCAGGTGAGCAACAGCTCTTTTTTTCCAACCCAGAAACTGAGATAAGATCACAGAAGGCTTCATTTATAAAGAGGCTTTAAGGTGCAAAGGTGCCAGCCTTGGTGGATTAATTTTAAAGCTGAGGCAATTTGCACTTGTAATTGGTAATGGAGGAGCTATTTACTTGCACTTTTCTGGGGCTTGTTTGCACCACAACTTCATTTACATAATTTTATCAGGGAAACGCTGCAATTGAGGTGCTAACACATGCACAAATTGTCCTTGTGAATCTCTGCTATAGCACAGAAAGGAATAAATGCTGCCGCATGGATACTCTATGGAAGTGACACTTTGGCCAGCGCCATGACATCAACCACCTTTTTTATGTATTCATGTATTCATGTTTGGACACTCACTGGTCTCGTTCAGATCCACACAGAAAAGACAGATAAATAAATAAGAGCAACTTCTCCCCTAGCAGCTATGGTTTTGTCATTGAGAGGTAGTCAAGTGTCTGTCTGATTTGCAGCAACCTGCCAATGATCACAGCATCCCTGGGGGATATACAGCAGCACAGCAGGTGACAGTCATTTAAAAATGTTGGCTTGGCTCTGGATCCCTACATCAAAGACGAAGAAACGGGACTAATCTCTATTCAGGTCTTGCTCGTGGCGTTCTCTGTGCAATTACAGAGGGATCACATGGGCCCTGGAACACTCCCTTATTCTGTATTGCAAGCCAAAATCATAGTTTGAACATTGAAAAAAAAAAAAAAACAGTATCTGTGATTTATTTTACTTTTTTTTGCGCATAATGTAAAAATATCTGACTGTGTTGGAGTTTCATGCATTATAAATCACACACACCTCGACAAGTACAAGAATTATAAAGGAGTGCTTTCTTCTTTAAGCGGGAACCACCTTCAGGAGTGACAAAGTACGCCACAGAAGACGAACTGGGATCAATCACAGGCTGCAGCCAGCCAGCAACCCGTGGTTCTTCCTCTGGCTGCAGGCTGGCTAACATTCCCCACAGCACTGTCAGCAGTGAGTAGCACCAGGAGGAGCTGCTGTAGTAGGTCACAGGAGGTCTTAACCTGCTGTTCTAATGTCTTCTCGATGTCTGCTTCCACTTTCTGATTCTCTGTAATTTTTCATTCCTTTTGATGAGGTCGTTTGATGATAAAACAATACATTTTTATCATGCTGCTGGCGTACCAAAGCAAACTGAGTGTGAACTTGAGCAGGTATCAATGGATACAAGGTTGCTGTGGCGATTTGGGGTCACTGTTGGACTGTCACAGGCCCAGGGGCCCAAAGTGTCAGCTCCTACCCTGGCCTTCACCTGCAAAATCTCACTCAAATAACAACATACTGACCAGAGGGAGACTCAACATGACCTCACATTGACACAAACAACTGCAAAGACATTCAAAACAACATCATTAACAGAAGAGACAAAACCACCATAAAGTCTGTAAGTCTTGCTCCTGTGTAGAAAGTGGTGGTATATTGTGTGCAGGGTCCCATTGTCATGCAATCTGCCTATGCAGCCTAATGGTAGTAAATCAGACAGGATTTTGTCATTTAGTCATTTTTTAGGTGGGACATGGCAGGGCTATAGCCCAGTCTAGCCCCAGCCAAACACCACTGATGTAACTAATTCATGTGAAATCATTCCCAATTAGCCCTTCCTAAGTCCCGCCCCTTTTTGCTCTGTGCTCCAATAACAGTTGGAACACAGCAAAACCTTGGTCAGCTTTACCCTTTGGTTGTACTTCAATATTACCCCTTTTCCATCAAAATTACCACCTGTGCGTGGGTTTTTAAAGATACTAATAAACCTGCTAAAAAGAGGCTTTCCAGTTGCCAGTGGTAGTAGTGTGTCATGTTCTGCACCACAAAAAGGCTGGAAAACAGGTTAGTAAACAGTAGAAAGCAGCATGGAGGCCTGTGAAAACTTCATGGTGGTTACCTCTTCATATTTCTTACTTACTCAGTCTCTATTTCAAACTGCATTGGTGCATCATTGCATCTCACCTTTGTTCAGAGAAGCTAACATCTAAATGTATCCTTCCATTGCACACTATAGTCCTTGCTGTCGGCATCTTGAAGCTATTTGCCTGATGCTCAGAAACTAATAAACGCTGCAGCTCCTGGCTAAGCGGAATCAGCATCACCGTATTTTATTTGTCATGCTTGTCTGACTTAGCAACAGTAACAAAAGGGGGCAGGGCTTAGGACGGATCAGTAGAACATGTAAAGGAATGATTAAATAATTACTGTTATCTGCACAAATGTCAGTCACATAAGAATATATATAACAAAAAGAGTCACATAGACCCAAGGACAAAATGTGAAAATTGGTGGAATTGTGGTCCAGTGGGTGTTTGCTTTGGGGTCAATGCTGTAACATTTGACAGCACATCTGTTCAAAAAACATTTTTCTTTCATAATAAAAGCATGGTGCATATAAAAATAACAGTATAAAGTTAATTTTTGTTGTGCTAGAATGTAGCCTTCTGAGAGGGCACCACGGAGTATAAACATCACAAACACACTTCAAACATCACACTGACAACATGTCTCTTCAGAGCAGCCTGTTGACAAGTAAATACACCTAAAGAAAACCATGGAAGGAAAACTGTGACAGTACTTAACTTTCTAACCTTAGCATGGACTAAAATAGCATAAGACATGGTATAGCAATTATGGTTGAAATTACCAGGGGAGAGATGACATTGTCTCTAAAGCCAAAAGTCTAAGACCCTGCCCATCTGCTCTGAAAGACAAAAGAAAACAATAAAACTTTTCTTTCCAGTCCATATGGCCAATTAGAGGAGAAATCCTTGGTGAGTTTCGCCTTAATTATTTCTCTACCTCTCTCAATGAATGGAATCATTTTACCGTAAAGGACTTCTAATCAAGGAAAAAAATGTCATATTATAGCTATTCATGGCTGAAGATGCTGCCCTCCCCGGTGTAGAAAAGTTTCCAAGTGCAGATGTGCTTAAGTGCACCTCGCTATAGGCAGCTGTAAAAAACAAAAAAAAAACAAATCCACTTGTTGTGCAAGCGCCTGTGGGAATGTATTATGAATAAATAAACTCACTGTCAAATGCAATCCCTTTGGGTGGTTTACAAAGCAGCCTCTTGATGTGAATAAATGATTTTGGTTCCCAGGATTGAAATCTGGAAAAGAGAAAGGCCTGCAGCAAGCATTCATTTAGTTATCCCTCTCTATAATAAGCCAGTGACTTACTGTCGCTCCTCAAGGACTGTGCCATATCAAACACATCTAAAAAATACACACCGATATGTATTGTCACACAGGTGAATGAAGCCATAAGCCTGATTTCAGTGGATTTTGTACACATTTTCTTGTCCTCACTAGCTCCTCTTCGTTGTTCCATTTTACCATCTCATTCAGCTGATCATTTTGTGTGAAAACCAAAGGGCCCACTTAGTTTTATGTTACTGACTGTGTAAACTAAATGTCTCATGCGTTTGCCAACTATTTTGAAGAATAACAGAGTAAGAACAAAAAAGATTTTTATATTTATTGCCTTCCAAATCCCTCCTGCTCTATACATGAGGGAAATCTCAGCAAGAACTGTCTTCCTTTAACCCCTGTCGTTTAATATATAAAGAAAAAAAGCATGGTTTCCTATGGCTGCCTTGTTCTCTTTTTTGGACAGCGTTGAAGATTTAGTCTTTAATTAAATGTCATTTTTCCACTGCCAGCTTTTTTTTCTCTCTTTTTGTTTATTCTTTTCAGTGTCTTTGTAAGACTGCCATTCAAGTCTGTTTTTATTCTTTCACTAGACCTGCTCGTGTCCTTGAATGTGAGCTGCTTGTATGAATGAGCCATGTCATTTAGGGGATAAAGAGCAAGAGGAGAGACGTTTAACCTTGCGCTCCTCTCGTCTTTTTGCAATCTAACCTCACGCGCTGTAGGTCTCAACTTGCTCGGTCTGAAATGTAACGCTCAGTGCATAGCAATGGCCCCGTCTTCAGATGCTGTTGGCCCATGCAATCCCTCTCAGTCATTCTTCATTACACAAGAGATGGAGAGGCTCATCCTATCCCATATTGCGCTGACTCCTTTACCAGCACCGGTATTTAGATGGTCTGATCTCTATCTCTCTTTCTCTCCGGCTTTCATCATGAAAAGGTGTTTGAGTTTGGAAGACACATCTAAGCTCTGTTATTTTCTTTAATCAGCTATTGTAAAAAGAAGAGGAGAGAAACTAGAACGTTGTTATTCTACAGAGGTGTGTGTTTGCATGGGGTCAAACCATGGTGCGACATGTTTATTTAAAGGATATGGCTGATGTTACTCTGTGTTTCTCTCTCTCTCTCTATGTACATATATATATATATATATATATATCTATATACATATTCATTCCCCCTAACTTTAAAGGGACAGTTCACGCCACAGTAAATAATACTTATTTTTTTCTCTTACCCATAGTGCCATGTATCGATTTGGTGTGAATTGCAAAGTGTTGCATTGGCAGAGTGTGTGGAGATCTCAGATATCTCCATCACTCAATGTCACGTAAGGCAGACATAGAGATGTTTGCCTTTTCTTGACTATAATGGAACCAGATGACACTCGGCTTGTGGTGCTCAAAGTGCCAAAAAATACTGTTGAAAACTCACCAGCAATGTTTTTTTTTTCTTCCAGAAATCATGACCTGGTTACCAAAGATAATTCACAGACCTTTTTGTGAGCAGCTTTATGTAGGAACTATTTTCTTTCTAGCGAACTACATCCCGCCAACTGTATCAACATGTTGAAGGAAGTGTACATCTACAGCTAGCTCACCTAGCACCACTGAGCCAGCTAATGTTAATAGCTCAGCTGAGGAGGACAGCATTAAAGTCTACATCTCACGAGCATGAATCTCTTGCCCATGCTGAACAAATGGAAGTGTCTATAACTTAAACATTGTTTTGATATCATACCATAGTAGTTTCTGACAATAAAACCAATCCTTTTAAAGACATGCAGTCTCTACCCAGAGCTTTACATCTGTCCCATGGACAATATTTTAGGCCTTGTACACACTACAAAACAGACGCCTGGAAGAAGATCAGCTCTGAATGCAGGACTTCTGGTAACTAGGCTATGATATGGTGCTGCTTATGGCCACTTAGCAACCTCAGACACAACAATTCTCCGCACTCTTTTATGTTGGCACATAGTAAACATAAAAGTAGCACCCAGCAGCCAACCACGTTTTCCAGACGGTTAAAAACACAGCATGCGGCTGTTACCAAGTCGCTGTTAAAGTGTTGTTCAAGCACTTATTAACATACTTATGTTGTCAAGGGCTTTTGTTTGTCTGCTACTTGCCACAAAGCACTGTGACTAAACAGCATCTAAAGTTTGTACTTGGTCAAAGACAATATGCTGGTGATCGATGTCTGGGCTCCATTTTTACATCACATTTAGCCACTCCATTGAGAACCCTGGTGTGAACTGCAACAACAGGGGACTACAGCTAGAAGCAAAAACAATTGGTTGATGCTTCAACACAACATTGGAACAATGAAAAAGTTGAGGCCAGCTCAGCTTTTTTTGTAGAAAGGCTCACTCGTCAGCAGCTGTTTTGGGCACATCAGTTTGTAGCTTCAGGACACCAGCTTCTACTGAGAATTTACTGTAGCCTGTTGCTGGGGCGCTTGTCATGTGACCCCTGACCAAAGCAGTAAACTGAACAAACCATCCAAATGTATACCATCCAAAGAGCTATGATGGTGGGGTGGTAAAAATGCATTTACTGACATAAAAAAAGGAAAATCACCAGCCTTTGAATGTAGCTTTCCGTGGTAAATTCTAAAACATTAACATTAATTTAACAGAGCAGATGGTGTTTTTCTTCCAGAGACAGATTCCCTTTGTCCAAAAATTTAAAATGCACCAACACTTTGATACGTTTGTTGAGCAAAGGAGTTGAAATTGTTATGGACAGTCCATGACTGTCCGTGCTGATATGAAAAACAGACTTATTTTATTACTGTCTTAAACTGCAGAGTGTTCTTTTGCACTTCCATTTCTATGAATCTGACAACTCTCTATACAGAATGTAGTTGTTATACAACTTCAGATAGAAAAGCACTATTCTATGAAATGATTCCATGTGAAAAGCAGAGGTGGGTGTTCTGCTTTGATTTGAGACAGCTGTCTTAGCACGTTGTGTGAGATTGTTTTAGTCTGTTTTTCAGACCTAAATTGTCACCTGAGGTGGAATTAGATGAATTCAAGTGTAATCGGTGATTCAATTTCCGACATAATCTCCTCACAAGCGTTTGAACAAAATGTGAAAATAAAATGCTAGTGACAACTCCTCATACATTTATGCAATAGATCAAATATTAGGGTATTACAACAAGTTGACACATGTGCCGCAACATCCCTGAAGTCACAACACAATATTCATCTCTTACAGCTATAAATGGATCTGTAAGGCGTCTGTTATTGTTTGATAAGTCCCACCATGAAGAGATTTAGGTGTGCTGTCTGACACTGACGTTGGATTAGAGTTGAACTGGCTCTGGAGTGACTAAATTGCACAACACTTTCTAGCCTGCAACGGTAAAGAAAAAAAAAAAGCAACCCAAAATACTCCTTCATGCTCCTGAGCTGTTCCCTCAGAATTAACCGCACCCTTTTTACATGATGCTCCTCCATCCGTATGTATTTCCAAAGCGTGACAGCTGGATTGCGGTTGTTTCAGCTCTCTCAGTCAGACGATCGCTACTTGGAACGGCTTTCTATTGCGGCGCTGGCAGTCAGTGCCGCCTGGCTTGACAAATAACCCTTAAGCGCTTTCCACCTACTACCTCGATCCAAGAATATGTGTGCTTCTGCAGTCCCTTGCTTGCATTCGATAAGACAGTAAGTGGTGAATATGCCTCCCGACGACTAAGTCCATCGACCCTCCGCTGCTGGTTTTGGGATCAGATACAAAGAGGCCAGTGGGAGTTCAGCGGCAGATGGTTTTAAACAGAAGCTGGGTGGTAAGCTTTGACTGACAGTCCCTCAGTGGCCCCCCCTACTTTCTCGGTCTCAGTGATGGCTTAATGGTGTCAACAGGAGAGATAGGGTCCTGACTCCTTTATCTGGACAAAATCTTAGACCCATCACCTTCTCTGTTTGCAGTAATTGCGGGAGCAGTGTGGACTCTGCAGGGGGAAAAAGGCAAAGTAAAAGCCAAATCAAAAGGCTCAGCTTCAATCCACTTGACCGAGTGGGTCAACGGAAATAAATGACTTTCCTTTGACCGGCTGTACATCCATCTCTTCAGTGTCACCACTGTCAAGGACACTAGGGCCTATCTTTGCTGCACTCCTGCTCTGATAAAATGAAAACAGACTAGTGGTTAAAAAGGAAAAAAAAAAAAAAAAACACCGTTCCTCTCTGTCTGTTGGCTCCCTTATCAATGAGAAACTATCCATCTGTGGCCAGCATCACCACACATCCACATCACCTCCAGTTGTCGATTATCATAGCTGGGAATAATGCATGAGAAAATGTGCCAGACGTGTGAACCATGAGGGGAGTTTAAGGTGTAGAAAAATGTGATATTCGTCTACAGTTACATTCTGTGTCTACACATCTGGCGATTTCAAGTCTCTTTCAGTGTGTGCATGTGTGTGTACAGACAGTGTGGATCCACTCCACTCCCCACCTGAGAAATAGAGGAGAAGGAGGTGGTATTGGCACAGGCAGACGTGGCAAGTGGCAAAGCAGATGGCTCTCTGCTTACCATCATTTCCTCTCCCATAATGCTTCAGGAGCGTAGCGCACGGAGCACATACTACACTCTGTCTCCCCATGGGAAGGAGTAGCTACAGGGTAGTCATTTTTAAGGAGCGAACAAGCCCAAGCACTGCACAGGAGCCCTAATTGTTTACCAGATACCCACTTCCAGTTCCCTCTCGATTTTTTTTTTTCATCAAAGAACACCAGCAGAAAAAAAAAGCAACACTTGCGTGAAGAGTTGATGCTGCTGATAATACCTTTCCTTCCTGTTTAGCCACCTGCCTCGTTAGCCACCTTGCAGCCGGTGCCAATGAACTGGACGACAAATCCAATTGGAGCATTTCATGATGGTCCCCTTCTCCCTGGCTCCCACAGTTCTCTATTCTTTTCATTGGCTGCCCAGGCGCCAGATGGAGCCCGTCGTCTCTGCTCCACCCCGGGGCTCTTTCTCTCCTTTTTAGTAGGTAGAGCAAGACCTGTTTACACTGGCAACACACTCAGGGACTACCTCCTTCTTTCTTTTCATCACTTGGTCACATATTGAAGTGTCCTAATTGTCCTGAAATCATGGTAAAGTTAGTGGCTTCAAGATACTTTTTTTTTTTAGTTACTTTAATCACAGTGATGTCATCATACTCTGTCTGCATACTAAATACTTCCCGCTCTTGTTTATGCTCATAATTCTGTCTCAGAAACTTCTTACAAGGTTACCTGAGGCTTGATGATAGAAAAGCACACAAACAAAACAATGCTTATTGTTCAGTTTACTTTGACAGAGACGTGCATTTTCTTTGTGCTCCTGCAACAACTCTGGTCCACACAGCAACAGCAACACCACAAATAGCAGATGGCGGTCATCTGGTTTGAATACTTACGCTCATCTGCTGCCCTACTTCTGCTGGATGCTAGAACAGGATATCAGGAAGTCTACACATGTTTCTTGATGTATACATGCACGCGCGGGTGTTGCATTAAATATTAAGGAGTCCAAAAAAGTGAGCACGATTTCATATTTATTTACATCTTCACAAAATGCCTGAAAGTTATAAGACATGAGGGAGCAGAGGAGACAGCAGGCAGGTATACTGCAGAGACTCACATACATAAAAAGAGGCTTGCACAGTGAAATCTTTGCAGGTGCTCATCTGGCAGTCTGGCACTCCCGTATATTATGTGTGCATGGCAGAGAAGAACGTGGACAGCGCAGGAGGGGTGCGCACATTTTTCTCAGTAATCTGACTTTCGGCCATTACCTCACGGGTGATAACTGAAAACAGCTGATTGGAAATGCTGGGAATTATAATAACATGACAAAAATCTTCAATCTAAACAGGTGCTATCTGAGAAAGACAGACCTCGAGCAGATTTTGCACTCTTATGTGATCATACTTAAGGCTGCCATCATTCAGTGTAATAGGTAAAAGCCAAAGTACTGCAGAGGACAACAACCTGCCATCCATCACTATTTTACCAATACTTGTATGATTACACAAGCTGTCATTGAGTATCATAAATCAAGACCTAAACCCTTGAGGTTATAGAATAAATCAGCAAACATTAGCGAGGCCTCTCCATTTTTCAGATAATGAAGACAGGTTTATAATCATCTCACATTCAACCCAATATAAAACCCCATGGTAAATAAACCGTCGTTTTTCATGCACTCACTAACTTGCCTCATGATGCGCCCAAGCTGTAAATAATCGCTCCATGTGCGCAAGTCGATATATTTCACCACAGACAGGTCAAAAGGCATTATCCGCGCCTTCTACTGCAGCCAAGAAGAGTTGCTGCTGCTGCAGGTGTTTGTCTGTGTGTGTGGGTGTGCGTGGTGCATCTGTGTAAGTGCATGCCCGCGTGTGTCTGTGTGTGGAAATATAACAGCTTTGACTGGCACAGCACCGCGGCGATGTAATTGGCTTTCAGAGAGAGGTAAACAGGACTGCAGCCACGTGGAGGGCAGCTAAAGATTGACCTTCAGAAAAGCGAACGAAAGGAAACGGACGGGTGGCTGCCTTGGGCACCTTACAGCGCTAGCTGTCATCTGACTGCAGCTTTGACACCGGAGCTGTTATTTTTACTTTTTTTTCCTGTTGGGGGGGGGGTTAGGCACGGAGGGGTACGATAATCAGATCCAACCTCAAATATCCCCATTACTCACACGGAGCACTTTGTAGGGAGGACACCTTCCTGGAGGATCACCGGGTTCCTCATGTGATCGGGGTCATCCATGTTTCTCCCTCTGATAAGGCCGGGCAGTGTCTCTTGTCTGCGGCGGTGCACTCTATGGTGCTGGAAGTGTGATTACTACACATCTGCAGAGGTGAAAGCAAGACACCCGCTGAGAGCTTCTAAAAGGTGTCAGAGGCAGGGTGACGGCGTTGTATGAGGTTTCAGCCAGGGATTTTTACCTTCCTAACCAAGGGGAGAGACCTCACTCTCTGTGGCTGCTGGCACGCGGATGATGACAGGCTATTTGTTGAACTAATTGCTCGATGCATATTATAATGTGGCTGTGCGTGTCTGTGTGCTTTCGTTTGCATGCGCTTTATATGCATCTGTGTCATAAATCAAAATTCTTGGCTTTGCAAACTCTGGAATATTTAAACAGATATGGAACTGGATTAGGCTGTTTTACCCCCACCCGCTTACACACACACACACACACACACACACACACACACACACACACACACACACACACAAACAGTACCCACTCCAGCGCCATCTGCTTGTATATACAGTATTAATGGGAGCCAATAATGGCCCTATGCTTGGTTTACAGTGGCAGTTTATGATGGATGTTAGAGGGTTTAATTGGGAATAACGAGCCTGTTATTGGGACATCATTCCCTTACCATGTGGATAAAATGAGCACACACTACAAGCACGCAACCCAATATGGTGGGTCTCATACTCAAGACTAAAGGGTGGGATGAACTGCTGTTATTGAGAAAATGCTGCTATGATGATTATAAAACACTGCAAACTGCATCACCCCTTTCCTGTCCTGTCCTGGGCGTTCTCTTTTGATAAATACAAAGAGCAGTGAAGTGAAGTGCGCTTGATTAGCTTCAGCTATGATGGCCAGCCCTGTACACTGATGACTTTCTTCCACTCAATCTTAATTAGCAAGTGGAGATGCTTCCGCAGGTTTGATGAGGTCAAAGCCATTCATTTTCCAGCTCAGCGGGGACCTTTCTCGCGTCTCCCTTTTGTATTGACACTCGGGGATAATCATATCGGTGACCTCTCACTCGCTCGACATCGTCCCTGGCTCTTGCCGAGCAACACAGCGGCTGGTCTCGCCTGAACTGCGAGGGAATCAACGCCCTTCAATACCTCTACTGGAACAGAAAGACAGTGAGGGAGAATCAATCCAATCTAATGCCTCTACTGCAAGAAAAGAGAGAGCGAGGGTGTGTTGGCTAACACCACAGCTGACAGATAAAGGTGTTGGGTACAACAACACCTACGATGCATCTGCTTTTGTTACAAGCACATCAGCCATGACATACTGATTTCCAGGATGATAAATGCCAAGCGAGGGCTTACAGTGCACTGTGAGTGTTTTCAAGAGCACATAATGTTACAGCACAAAACATGCAGCATTTTGCTGCAGAAAATGTTTGATGTCACACAAATTGTGTCTGACAGGCATTGGGAAGACGCTCCCAGCTTTAACTCTAAGAAGAAAATATAGGTAAATTGTTTGTTTAAGTAGATTAGGTATCAGCTTTAGACATATATTTTTTATTATTTTGGGGGGCATTTTAAGACTTTCCTTGATAGTGATAATGGAAAGATGACAAGAAATGAGGAAGAGAATTTCAACAAATGTCTGAGGGTGGATTCCAACCTCGGCAGTGAACTGACACCTCTCCAGCTACCAGTCCACGCTCCATATTTTCTCCAGTTCCCAAGCCAAGTCCCTATGGACTGAGCTACTGCTGCCCCCCTTAACCCTTTGTCTTAACCCCTGAACTAGGAGAGAACCCTTCAGGGGGAATGAATAAATCCTCAAAGCTTATAGAAAGTTGTGAATAACAGTATATATATATATGTATGTTTATAATGCTGTCAAGAGGTTTTATATGGCATTAATTTGAAACACAGTAGTTGGAAAGTCCCTGGTTGGAGCCAACAAACCTCCGCTGAGTCCGCTGTTGGCTTCCTGTTTGAATTTTGAGCCATAACATGATTTTTTTTTAACCCTAACCATATGCTTTTGTTGCCCATGGAAATAAATGCAAATTTGTGTTGTCTTACCGACATTGTACGTTCATTTTGAAAAAGATTGTATGCATCTAACAAGCAGAAACTGTACATATCCTGTGAGAATGGAGTATATTTTGAAAAGACATAATGCATGTAACAGGCGTAACTTGACACGGCGTCCAGTAACGTCAACAACAGACACATGAGGATACTTCAAGTGTCATAGACATTAAAGTCCAATGTTGGGATGAGATTTTTTTTATTATGATTATGAATTAATCATTTTATAAATGTTGTCAGGTCCAAAATGAATGTTTTGTTTACCTTTGTGTAAGAAGTGTAACTTTTGGTTACCACTTACAGTATAACAAGGCTTTTTAGCCAATAGTATCATGACATTGGTATCAGGTGGTATCTCTCTGTCGTCACTAAACAAAAGTCTTGCCAGTTGCCAGTTGCCAGTCGCGGCAGGGGGCCAATGGTTAGTTCAAGATCTGCCCAGTTAGCACAAGTTAACACAGCAGCAGCGGCTAACATACAACACAGAACCGTTAAACAACCCAACAAACTCACATTGACACAGAAATGGCTCGACTGTGTCGTTAAACCTGCTTGTAATCATTAGTTCACGTTAGCCATGTCATGCTAACAGTTAGCCCTGTAATTGTGTACATGGCCCTGTAATTGTGACTATTCCCAGTACGGCGCACACACTCCTGCAGCAGCAGTCTCCTAACAAAGGCAGAGGCAGAGGGAATGCAGGGATCTCATACACAGAGAGAGGAGAGCAGGGCAAGTCAAGAGAATAACGTTTTGATGGGCCTGTACCATGAATCACAGGGTGAAAAAACAAAAAGGAGTGTAGCCTATAGATATAAAGGAGCATCTTCCTTCTTTGCCTGCAATTTAAACCAGTGGTCTTTCTCCTTCAGAAATATAATGAGACATAAAACCAATAAGGCTGGACCTATTAGTCATGACATGTTGTTACATAAATCTAGCTAGCCATTTCTTGCGATTACATAACGACAGATTACGTTTCATGATTCTTGAACTACCACAGCACAAAGTAACCTAATAGCTACATGTTGCAAAATGATTTCCTTATTTTACCATAAAAGATTCAGCACTTTACATGACTGAGTCTGTCTGGCCACTCAACCATTAAATATGCAGGTTGTGCAACAAACTAGCAACCACTTGTGCTTTGTGGTGGTGTCAATGCAATGGAAGGGAGAAGTGGGAGTGGATAGTAGTGCTACGCTAACATCATCTTATTGGAAATCATCTTCAAGGTTTTGTTTTTCAGTCCGACTGATGGTAAAAGTCAGACAGTCTCCTGCAGAGGCATCTAGCGAATCTAACTGTACAGCATAGCCCTTTTGGTTAATTCTCCAGTTTAATTACTCCAGTTTACTGTTATTGTGCACATGCAGTGGTCTGTCAGCTCACCATTAACACCCACTTTAGATATTAGACTACAAGTTTAGGAACTACAGTGACAAATACACACCATACACCATACAGTTTTCATTTGTTTCAACACCTACAGGGATCTCCAGAGCACTTCTTTCTGTTCTTGTAAATACAAGTATGGTTTACTACAGTTTGGGTTTTATTTTTGTAGCTGTGGCTCTCACTCCTATCAGTTATGATAGCTCACCAAAGTAATTGCAGAGATCTTGGAACACTGCTGAACCGCTAAAAGGAGGTCCAACAGCACAACAGCCATGAGCACCCACATGATCACACAGGTTGTAAATAAACCAGCAGCTTTGCCAGATTAGCTACAGTTTTATTGGGAGATTAAAATCAACAACATCACAATAATCCATCATTGAATGGGAAAACTTTGTGCTCACAACTATGGCAAGCACAGTACTGTAGGTGAAAGTTAAAAAGTATTTTTTTTAGTTTGCCTTAATTTTTCTCCCAAAGAAATTAAACTAACCAGCGGGTTTTGTTTTCAATTTTTAAGATTATCTGACTGCTCATGTTTATTGCCTTGTGCCGATACTCGCCAGATACTGGCCCTAATCATGTGAAATCCTAATAAATGTCTTGATGTCTAGATAAAACTGCACATTTTAGAGTGGCCTTTTATTGTGACCAGCCCGAGGCACACCTGTGTAATTATGATGCTGTTTAATCAGCATATTGATATGCCACACCTGTCAGATGGATGGATTATCTTGGCAAAGGAGAAGTGCTCACTGACATGGATTTTAACATGTTTGTGAACAGATTTTGAGAGAAATAAGCCTTTTGCGTACATAGATAAAGTCTTTAGCTCTTTTATTTCAACTAATAGAAAATGAGAGGGAAAACTTAAGTGTTGCGTTAATATTTTGGTTCAGTGTAATTGGGTGAATCAGGAAAGGAAATAATGTAAAGAATGGCTATTTCATATTTGAAATCATATTTACTAAAACATTATGTAGCCTAAAATGGTAGTAGTTGCAGGCTAACAGGCCACATTCAAGGTCAGTCAAGGACAAACAATTAATATTGAAAAGTAATAGCCTTACAACTAATCACAATTTGATTTCATTAATTAAACCAGATTAATGTTAATCCTGAGGGTTGCCATTCTCAGCACTCACAAGGCTGTTATCAAAGTCTAAAGTTGTACAACTTGGATGAATAAGATGGCCTCACAGCAACTATCTGATTCCAGTCCCACTTGTTTATTTGACACACAGGTTCTAATGGTAGCTATTCTGAACAGCACCACTAGCTGGTGTCGTTGTAATGTTATACAGGAATGAATCATCATAACTTCAAAAGTACATCATTTTAATCTACATTATCCCAAATCAAGGACTATTCTAATTCACAAACTCAAAACTATTAAACTAGTCAAGTCATAAAAGGTGAGTAAACTCTATGTTTGAAAAAGGTGGGTAAAATGCATTTATGTGTGTTTACCCCCACCCCAAATAATCAAATCAACAGAGCTAATGCTAAGTATTAATAGGCCACATAACAATCAAAAGAGCAGGTCAGCGGAAGAAAATGTTGGTTATTCCGGGTGAATTTCTGCAAACCATAGATAGATTATATTGTAAGATTTCATACATATTATGTCAACATTTCTAAAGTTATGTTGTTCTGATTACATATATTTGAACTGACTTAGTCATCAGGAGTTGGAGGGAATGGTTAATGCTGTGATGCCAAGACGGCTGCCAAGCTGCTGACCACTGTTTGCGACCAGCAATCAATGACTTTGGGTGTTTTTTAGCAACACATTCTCACTCTGACCTTGTCACAAGCATTGTCTCTTTTCAAAAGACATTTCAGTTTTTACAAGACATGTACAGTTTGCATACAGTCTCTATGAAAATAAACAGACAACGTTTGGACAACACAGCAAATTGACATTTTTTTCCTTCAACAACAACTAACTTGGTTACGTTTAGCCAGCACATATACATGGTTACGTTTAGGCAACAAAAGCATGTGGTTGGCTTTAGAAAAAAATAACAGGGTTGGGCTTTACATTCATATGAGAAGCAAACGCCAGCCTCCCAGGTAAAAGTCCATGATTGTTGCACCCATCTACCACCCCTCCCAGTCTACTTTGACTTTTTGCCACCTTAACTTTGATTGTTTACTGGTCGTGTTCGCTCCTGATGCCGTTGGTCACTTTTACACACTGACGGCACCAAGCTGCGTTTTTTTTTTTTTCTTCTTCTTCTTGTCTGACGCGGAAGTCATTGTCCAATCAGGCTGACTTTAGCAAAACATCAATGGCATGTCTAGCCATGATTGTGCCACCAAAAACTTGACAGCATTGTTGAAATATAAAGAAACATAACATTTCACCATATCTGCTACATAATAATGTACAAATGTTTGAAGATACGTACCGTGCCAACATTTATTCTGGCAATTGGCCTGAACGTCTCATCTCCAGAGCCAAATCCTGCCCCATCATGAGCTAACCTTAGGTGGGCTGTCCGTCATTGTTAGCTAATTCTGATTTGCAAATCAGCACGGCATTGCAGCAACACTCCTAATTTAAATTTTGACTAGAGTCAGTAGGCCAAGCAGGAACATTCAACATACACTAGCGTTTCTTTTTCTATGTTCTATTTTCAGTCCATGATCGCTGTGGCATGTTTCTTACCTTTTGTAAACAGTCAGACTTCTTTTTTCTGTGATTGACAGACTGTGACTGACAGCCAACACATGCTGTAGCAAAAGATAAGTGACAGGTTCCACTCAACCAACTCAAAGGGTGGTCCAAAAATGTGTGATGTTTTTATGACTTGTTTTTATCAGTTACTAAAAATAGTAGTGTTATCAGTGATATAGGCTGCTTAAATATAATCACGTTATTACGGGGACTGTAAGATGATAAGTTTAGCTTTTAAAAAAGACAAAAAAGTGGGGCAGTAAAAGTCTAACTTTGCTTCTGTAGCTAAATAATGGGGATGCATTTGCTCCACTCGCTCCATTGCTCAGGCGCCTATGGACAAGACACGTTCTCGGGTATTTAGGCATCAAAAACTGACACTGAATCAATGTCACAGCGTATGGGCTTGGTGGTGAACTTCCAAATGTCAGTGATCCTGAATCAGAGTGATTAATTATGACATTCAGATACACAGAGGCTTCCAGCTACTGAAAAAGAAAAAAAACAGAAGCAGCATATGGTCTTGAATGTGAGCCCTTACAATAATTACCCATTTGATTTGTCTCTTCACTTTACTTGACAGTCAAGGCAAAATGCTTTTCTTCAACAGATCAGCAGTTTGCAAGAAGTGGTTTCTTTAACCACACACATGCTTTCTGTACACGAACTATAATAGCCTCACAGCCTCTCTCTCATGCACACACACACACACACACACACACACACACACACACACACACACACACACACCACTGGGGTCCTATATCTCTATCTAGCATTACCTAAAGACTTCTAGACACTCCTGGGCAGGCGTCTCCCCCAGAGGCTAGTCTGTGCAGAGGGACGACTTGATGGAGTGGGGCTGGATGGTGGTGAGACAGACCGCACGGCCGGGGGGACTTGGACTGTGACATATTACCTTTAGAGAGCGGCAGCAGGGCCACTCACATGAAACCTATTAGCAGAGGCGTCTGCAGCCAAACCGCACACAGCTCGGCCGTATATGAAAGCTACCACCGTGCCATCACTGGCAGTGGGCACTGAAAATTAAACATGCACGCTCACATTAACCACAAGGTGCTCACACATGCGGATATGTGAATGTGCACAATAATATTCAACCAGGGCTGACTTAAATTAATAGTGTGAAGTTCTGGGAAATATGTTAATTTGCTGAGTTAGACTGATACTGCTGGCATGCCGATTCCTGCACAGGTCTGATTTTCAAGACCCGCTCCCACCACTGCACTGCGGCCCAGCCACCTGCACATATGACCAATTAGTTCCACAACCCAACTCGCCCCATCAACACAAGATCTGCGTTCCAACCAAAAACTGCAAATCCTATAACAACCACGCACTGTTTCAATAAGTTGGTACATTTAAAGTGATCATTCTGGAGCATTTCATACAATTCTTGAAATACAATTTAAATCAATACTTCTTGCTCATTGATATAATATTGAGCAGCAAATCTCCTCAGTTAACGTGCCTGTTAGTAACACATCTGAATGAAGTGACTCTCATATTCAAGCTGGCGCAGAAGACAGAGCTGACACAAAGTCTGCAGTTAGAGGATTAAGAGGTAAAACAATAAACTTAAATTTTTATTTTTTAATATATTTATGATCCAGCACCCGCAATCTGACCTGCATTTTCTTATTTTTCCCTAAAACCGAACCCAGGTCACCCAGCAGGTACTTGTGGGTATCTTACCTGATGCTGGACACTGCTCTCCTGTCTGTGCGATAAATATGTAGCTAGAGCTGGCAGCATGTTGGCTTAATAAAGTACACAAAACTCTGTCCAAAATTCTCTGAACAACCTCTAAAACTCACTATGAAACAGGCGATATTTTATTTGCTTGATCAGTACAAAAACCAAAGTGTAAACTTTGCCATTTTACAGGTGGTTATATCCAGCCCATTCTCATTCTGAAGTCGTGAAACACCCCCACTTTGTCAGGGATTTTGACTGTAGAACCTGATGCCAAAAGCTGGGCAGGTCAGTTCATAGCTCAGCCAGATTGCACCCGTGTGGGTTTGATATGCCATTGGATGGCAGGCTAAAATGCTGCTGGTAGTGACATAGTGTAATAAAAGGAGCTGCAAAGTTCCTGTAGGGTAGTTGGAAGGGGTGGCAGATAGATCCAACAAACTCAAACAACAGACTTCACCAGTGTTCGCTTTCAGTGTAAATGTAGAGCCAAACCATAATGTTTTTTAACCTAAACACAAGCTTTTGTTGACATCCCAGAATTGGTAGCATGCCCAAATGTCAACAGCAGACACTGTTACCTAGTGTGGAATATGTAGACATGAAAGGCCACTGTCAAAACAGTGATAGAAGATTTCTGATAAGAACGTGTTCCTATGTCATTTCCATCGTCACACACTCACATGCACACAGGGTTTGAAATTCCAGGGAGCTACATGGAGCTAAGCTCCCTTGAAAGAATATGAGCCGCCAGAAAGCCTCATTTGAGAAATCTGGGGGAGATTTAAAATATCATAATTTCCTTTTATTTATTTGGTTGTTTTGTTGTATAAATTTATATATATATTCATATTTTGTGTCTAAAAAACACAATGCTGTCTAGTCCTGCTGTGGCCATCCACAAGCAGGGGTGCACTCAATGCACATTACGCACCATAGGTTGTCTTTCAAGTGAATGTCCTCTGGCGATTTAAAAAAACATTGCCACCGTGAATATTTTTTCTCTTCCTCTGTTGTCCCTGGCTAAATATTCTCTGTATGAACTGAAACGTATTGATAGTATAGTTTTGCATGTAGGCAGGCACATTCTTACATGCACGTGCTTGTGTACAGTACCCTCCTGACCCCTCCATCTCCAAAAAATGGAGCACGGTGTAATTCAGACGCTGCACACACACTCATACAAGCAGGCTGCCAGTGGTTAGTTGAGAGGAACACGAGCATAATCTGCCAAGCCAACAGCAGCGTCGCTCCATTAATAACATACAGCCCTCCTCACATATGCTGATTCTGCGAGCTTCTAAGACTGTGACTAAGACTATAGTCCAACGTGTGAGCTATACATATGTACATACATCACTATAACATCAAAGCAGATTAGCATGTGTTCATCTTGGACTATAAAGAATTTAGACATTAGATCCCGGGAGCTTTCAATGAGGTGAACTTCAAAATCACTGCAGTGATATGATAATCCGACATCTAAATAGAGCTGCTAAAGTATGTGAATGAAAGTGTGCTTGAAGTAATTATTGTAGAGCACAATGCTGTTGTGCTTCCGTATTTACGAATACAGAACTGAGAGAAAAAGCATGTTTGGCTGCCCTCATGTGGATTTGACATCAGCAATGGATATGCGACGGGGGGATTACCATAAATTTGTTTTTGTAGGAATGTATTAGGAATCGAAGAATGTAAAGAAGAGAAGAGATTATTACAATCTCTGGGTGTCAGGGGATTTCTCGCGTCACTGTGTGTTTCTATTTTTCTTCTCCTAGAGAGATGTGAAGAAGGAATGGAAGTGTCAGGGAGGGCAGAGGGGGGATTCTCTGCTGAAGAAGGCACTCTCTCGTTTGAGCAGTGGAGAATATGAGATGGACAAAGATATGAAATGGAGGCGAGGCCAATGTCATGATCAGGTGTTGACTGAACTAGTCATATCATTTCAAAATAATTTTCAGTCAAACTTTTTCTAAAAGGGGAATTCTATTCTTAAATATTTGAGGGACAAGTTCAGTGTTTTCAGACCTGGACCCTATTTACCTGTGTTTTGGTGTCTAAGTGACTAATGGGAACAATAATTTTTAAAATTGGTACAGTGTTAAGTGAGACTGCTGCAGCTGGCAGCGGTAAAAAATGTAAGCACTCTGGGCATGTTCACACTATCAATTTATGTCCACTGAAAGTGTTTGTTTTTGTCACTGACAGGCTCAGATTGTTACTCTAAGCATCTTATGGAAAGCATCTCTACAGAGATAGACCTATTTGTTAAAGAGTAAAATCTGTTTTGTTTAACCAGAAACTGCCCTGACTCCATTTAAAAAAACAGTGGTTTCATCAAAACACACCTCATTTAAAGTTAATAGAAACAAAATAAAACTCACAAAACCTATCTTGGTTTATCTTTCCACTGTTCCAACAATCACCAGCTCTGGTGTAGCTGAAAAAAAAATCACGCAGTAAGATTTAAAAATATGCTGGCTCTACACACGATAAAATGACTGTTTATTGAAATGGAGTCAAGCGAAATTAGCGATGGCGATTTTGGGGCTGTGTCTGGTTAATCCAAAAGGATGTTACACTTTAACTTAGGGTCTGATGCTTGCGACAATGTTGTCAGACACTTATAATAACAATCTGAGCCCGTCAGTGGCAAAAACAAGCACTTTAAGTGGACGTAAATTGATGATGTTAACATGCCCAGAGTTTACTGCTGCTGCAGCACTCCTGCTCAGTACTGAATGAATTTCCAAAATAGTGTCCAAGTTGAAAAATCCAAGCTTACCCTTAAAAGCAGTATTTGGGCTGGAATCAAACATTTTTGATTCACTTGTTGTTTAGTTATGTCAACATAATCCAATATTTCATTTGATGTCTTATCATCAGTATCCATATTTATCTATTTACCTGTCTAACAGATACACCCCGTTAACTGCACTCTCTGACCATCAAGCAGTTGCAAGCAGGGGCTTTTTCTAGATGATTTTCTCTTATAGTTATGACAAGGGGACTGTCTATAGCCCTGCCAGCAGCTCTGTGAAACTTTAATGATGATTGTACAGAAAACAGATAAACCATGAAATTGGACAAAATAAAAATGCTGACCTGATGATGGCACTAGATGAAAGGTCAGGGGATAACCAATCTGATCCAAAGACGTAAAGTTTCATCCTCTTGGCACCACAGACATTTGTACCAAATTTCATGGCAATCCGTCTGATAGTTATCGACGGAGTTACCACGTGGTGGTGGTAAAGGAAAAGTCAGGGAATCATCAGAGTCAGTAGGCTTCATCCTCTGAGGACAATAAATGTTTGTACAAAACTTCCTGGCATTTCACCCAGTAGCTGTTGACAAGTTTCAGTCTGGACCAAAAGTTGACCAATAGAAAAAAAAAATCTATTTTTAAGGGAATGAAGCAGCAAATTCAATTCCAACTTGACTTCAATAGTGCTGAGTGAAATATAGCCAAAACACTTTTCATGATCTTGGGCATCTGTCTCAATCACAAACACCACAACATTGGCAAACCTCTGTAGTTAGCTAGCTCTCTTTCATCCCCCTTTACACCTAGAAGAGAGCAAAATGCTCACAAAAGTATCTCATTTTAATGCAAAAGACATTTCGGAAAGTGAAGCAAATTACAAGGAGATGTGGCAAGTTTAAAACAAAAACCTCAACTTTTCATCATAAACACTTTTCATATGTGACAGAATTTGGAGGATCTGTGTGGGTTTTCCTTAAATATTAAAAGGGAGATGAATGCAGCAACCATTACTGCTCAAATTCAAGGCTGTGAGACTGCAAGTACATTGTAATCTCCATGCTCTGACAGCAATGGCTCACTTTGACTTTCACTGGCTACATTACCATTGTAACTAGCATATAGTGCTCTGCAGAGGATTGTATTCAGGCTGTGGGATTCAGATGTATAAAAATCCTCCTTGTTATGTACAAAAACATTGCCTGCAAATGAATGACTAATTAATAGGGCTGTGCAGAAGCATACTTTTGAATTATTATCAAACAGTACAAGGGACACACTTTGTTCACCCCTATGATCAGAGGTATAATAAATGTTTGTTGCTTTTTCAAGCCACTCGCCCCATAAAGGCAGACTTCTATTACATTGCAGGTAGCTTACATTAGTCGGCTGTAGTTATCAATAATGAATGCAATGTGTTGCATATTTAGTGTGCTGGAATTAATTCACAGGATTCCCAAGAGTGATTGATGCAATACATTGCACTCTGATCAGCACTGGCCTTGCGGCAGATGAGGTGGACTTTGTGAATAAAAAATGTTTCCACATGCTCAATGAGATGACATATTGTATCAATGAAACTATCTTTAGTGTGGCTTAATTCTGGAAATTAATAAGCCTAGATACAGTTTTAGAGAGTTGGCTTTATACAGTTATTCTGTAGTGTCTTTGCATTTACATTCCTTAGCCTGCACAGTAGCATTTATAGCAGCCATAATCAATCATTTTTTCTACAATAACAAAGGATTAAATTACTATTATACCCTCATACAATGGTTTGTATGATACACTCTGAAAAGTTATGCACACAGTTTGTATATTATCTTACTAATTACTGCCGTTGCAGATTAGTGCCACTACAGGTAAGGTTAGGATGGGTTTAGGAAAAGAATCCAGATGGACATAGTCACATGACATAACGTGACACCTTGATGTGATGATGTGATGACATGAAGACCAGGGTTGAGCCGCACTCTTGCATGAAACAAATATCTGGTACAGATAATGTAAACCTACTTTTACGAGTACATGTATCATCCGAGTAAAGTGTGTCCATATCCATACTGGTGATGAGGGAAAATCCTCCTTATTGTGATCAGAAATGATCTAAAGCTCAATTCTAAGATTGTCCTGTAAACTGTTTTCTGATTAAAGCAATAAAGCAACTTCAACCCATATCAATTTCAGGCTTAAAATAACAACAACAAAAGTATATCTTCTTCTTCTTCTTCTTCTTCTTCTATTAAGTTGGTTAAACAGGTACAGATAATGTAGTACTCTCTCATACCATGTAATGATGTGATGTAACATACACTCTCTCCTTAAAATTTACATGGGACACAAACCCGGGTCTTCTGGATCAAAGTTATGTGTTTGTTTGACACATCCACCACCCTAACCCTCTATGGCTTACTCACTCTTTATACTACGTGACCTGATTTCCTCCCCCTGCTCTCGTCATGTGACGGACAACAGCCTGCAGCGCATAGATCCCCTGATCGCACACTGCTGGCTCACAATTACATGGGTTGTATTAGAATTATAGTGCATTACTTTTCATAAGTATAAGTATGAACAATGAATTAGAACTGCTTGCTGTATGCTAAAGAGAGAGAGCACCAGAGAGACAGACAGTTAGCAGCTCACCAGTGAGCACAGTGGAGCATTTAACAGCTAAAGTGGGCTAAAAGGACAGTGAATAGTGGACTTACATTCATCAGGTTGATAGAGACATGATTCCAAAAGAATGTTAATGTTTATCTGTGTCTGCTGAATGTGTAAATGGGCAACTGTTTGCCAACACATTTGCCATATCAACTCAAAAGGTGGTATGTTAGTGTTAAATTTGCAGCATGTGTCCAATGCTGTGACCAAAAAAATAAAATAAAAGTTTGCACATTTTCACAGAGATCCCATAAAATCATTGTGTACATTATGAATTAGTAAAGTCATTAGTTATACATTACCAGTGCATTATACACTTGAAATGTCCGCTCAGTTCTGTCTCATACTGTCGCTGTTCTTGCATATGGCAGCTGAACGCTGTATCTTGCCACAGCATACTGGAAAACTCCTACTGCGCATGGCTTTGTTTACATTAGCCTTCTCATGCATAACAAAATGCTATTATGGGTATTACAATGGGCATTAACAAGACCTTACAAAGTAATCCAAGAAAAAGCCTTGAATAACACAGAATGAACAACGTGCTTTGGTTCTCTCTGTTTATTAGAATGGTATGTAATGCAGCATCAATCGACGTCTGTGCACAACGATATGTCATTTTCGTCTTCTTCCAAATGCATTCATCTTCAAGCTTTGCAACGTTTTCTTTTTTTTTTTCCTTTTCTTTTTTTTTTTTCCTTGAGGAAGCGGCTTGAAGCTGTCAGGGCCTGCGTGGCGATAACAACCTGGGGTGGAGAATGACACCTTGAGAGTGACAGATGAAAAGGAATCATATTCTCCCTGGAGCCAACTGTATGGAACTGATACAGGCTTCCCCCCATTTCTCTCCCCACAAACAGGCCAGCGCATTAACTTATTCAAATAGGAGGTCAAGCCTTAGTTTAGACACCAGACCTGTCCCAAAGAGGAGAACAGGAAGAGGGAACAGAGTGAGGAAGAGTTGGGGAAAGAAAATTGAGTAATTGTACTTTGAATTAATGCCTTATAATCTCTCCCTCAGCCATTCAGTGATAATGAAAAAGGAAGAAAAGGGCAGACAGCGTTGAGAGTTTGCAACGCGGTGAATGTGCTTTTGCAAAAAGACTGACTTATTGACCTAATATGAGGGCAACCAAACTGTAGCATCTTCTCAAGAGAGCCCTTAAGAAACCCCTTTCAAGAGTCCCTTCCCACTTTAGCCATGTAGTCAGGATCAGACTCCTAATCAGAGAGCTGACTGGAATCCATGCTGCATACGCTCAGCTTCATTCTGATATTTACCCCTGGCTGTGAAGGACACTCAAAATGAACTCTTACCTCATCTCCGATCCTTCAATTAAGTGTGAACAGGACACAGTGTCAGGGCAGAGTCAGTCTGACTTTTATGTAGGTAGCTGACATTATGAACAATGCATGTAGAGCTCAGAGATTCCTCCCCCGACCCTTCCCCACGTACCCCGAGCTTCTTCCCCTGTCTCTCACTCCCCCTCTTATTTCTTCTCAGAGCGAGGTCCCATGCTGTGCTGCAGATTGAAGACACTGCGTTTGGAAATCAACTGCTTGGCTAGGTAATTTGGCTAATGGACTAATCTCAGCTAAACTTTTGTAAATGAGGGTTTTATGAGGTGACTCTGAGAAGGAAACATTTCGCCAATGTCATGGATGATAAACATGCAATTGAGCAATCACATCGAGATGAAAGCTGTACCGCAGCTGTAGGGGAATGGAACTCTGCGTCCTTATATCTCCCCATGATAATAATGACTACATCTATTATATGGATATGCAATCTCAATTTGATTTTTAGAACCAGTAAATCACAGAAATGACTGCATATTGTTTTAGTACTGCTGAAGAAGGGCACTCAAGACTTCTAAACTTTGTTGCGATATCTTCATTGTTATGAACATTTTATTTCTGGTTATAATAAATTCCATTACAATTTCCCAACTAATCCCCCCAACGGAAATTGGCAAAGCATGTGTCTACATTTTAATGAACTTGTTTAAAAGTTTCCCTTTGATAGCTTGCAGTTTCTCATGTACCCATGGTTTGATTACTGAATGGGCCTACCGAGGTCCAGGGGACTGAAGTGTAAGTGGGCCCCTCGGTCTTCACCTCCAAATGCCACTCAAATTAAAATTCACCAACCAAGAAGAGACTTAAAAAAAAAACCACACACACGCAAAGAGACACAAAAAGACCACAAAGAAATGCAAAGGACCTGCAAAGAGATGCAAAATAACTATATAAGGGGCTAAACAGCTACAGAGTCACACAAACTGAATAAAGCGAGACATAAAGCAAACATAAAGACACACTAAACAACAACAACAAGGAGACAGAAGAAAACACAACATGACAGAACAACGACAAAGAGAGACATAATAACCAAAAAAGACACAAAATTACCTCAAAGACTCACAACTGACTACAAAGAGACCCAAATGACTACAAAGGGAAACAAAATGACCAAAAAAAGTACAGAAAGAGCTCAATAAGACAAAGATTGACCTCAAGACTGACTGCAGAGAGACATGAAACAATCTCAAAGAGACACATAACAACTACAAGAAGACACAAAACAACCACAAAAAGTCAGAAAGTAACTACAGTTGCTCACAAAATAACAACATAGAAGAACAAACCACTTAAGACACATAATGACTACAACAAGATGCAAAACCACAACAAAGACATACAAAAAGACAACAAGGAGACACAGCTCGACGACAGAGAGACACAAAACAACAACAGAGACACAAAAACAACCCACAAGGAGACACAGAATGACTGCAATGAGAAACAACATGACGAAAAGACACAAAATTATCTCAAAGAGACGCAAAATGACTCCAGAGAGGCATAAACCAGTCACGAAGAGACACATAATGACTATAAGGAGAGACGAAACAACCTCAATGAGTCACAAAATGACTACAAAGAAGCACAAACCACCAAATGATGCATGGAAACTACAAAAAGATGCAAAAAAACAACAAAAAACAGCAAGGAGACATAAAACAACCACTGGGGGACACAGAGTGACTACAGATAGAAACAGCATGACCAAAAAGACACAAAATTATCCCAAAGAGACACAAATGACGACAAAAGAAACCAAAATGACCACAAAAAAGTAAAAAACAAACAAAAGAAGCTCTTCGATGTCGGCTCTTCCTATCATTGTGAAGCAGAATTCACCAAGCGTTGGATTGTTCACCCACTAATAGGGAACGTGAGCTGGGTTTAGACCGTCATGAGACAGGTTAGTTTTACCCTACTGATTATATGTTGTTGCAATAGTAATCTCAAAGAGACACAAAATAACTACAAAGAGACATAAACCAATCATAAATTGACACACATGGAGACACAAAACCACCATAAAGAGTCACAAAATGACTACAAAGAGGCACAAACCACCAAAAGAGGCATAATAACTACAGAGACACAAAACAATGACAAAGACACACAAAAAACAACAATAAGGAGACACAAAACAACCATAAGAAGACAAAGAATAACTACAAAAGAAAACTAAATCACCAAAAAGTAAAAAAAAATAGCTCAATAAGACAGAGAATAATCTTAGACAAAAAATGACTACAAAGAAACATAAAACAAGCACATAGTGGCACATAATGACTACATGGAGACACAAAACAACTGTAAAGAGTCAGAAAATGATTACAAAGTTACAGAATGACCACAAAGACATATAATGACTACATAGAAGCACACACAACAAAAGGATGCATAAAGACTACAAAGAGATGCAAAACAACCAAAAAGAGGCAAAACCACGACAAGTCTTTTTCCCTTGTCAGAAAGGTGGTGGGGCCTTTGTATTTCTGTGCCCAGGGGGCCACTGTCTCATAATCCGTCCATGCATGTACCTATGGACATCTATGTGGATGTCCTCACTGTGTGTGTGTGTTTACTCCAGCAACTCCAATTACTTGTTCACCAGCACTGACTATTGGGAAAAACATTTTGCACATCTACATGTTGCCACTCTCTGCACTGCAGCATGCATTTGCATAACAAAAAAAAGTAGGCACTAAAATACCACGCAGAGTACCTTGTTTCATTAGTCTGCCATTCTCTGCCTATGGGAGACTGGAAAGCTTCATCATGTAGGAGTCTTACAAATGGCCCACATTTGTGGAAATGAAATGATTAGGTTTGTGAGAATTTAAATCAAAAATAAAAATGCAAATATCATCAAGAGCGGTGCCCAGCGCTCACCTAATAATTTAAAAGCCCCTGCTTAGCTCCAGGCTTTATTGCATGTACATCTAGGTTGCTTTTCTATTTACTGTATTCTTAGTCATTTTCACTTGTCGCTTTGAAAAGTAATGCAAGACAAATCTCATGTGGACATTTTAATGGATCCCATCAACCAATCAGGGCCAGATAAGAGAGATGGGTAGTGAGGTTCAGGGAGAGAAAGAGTGTTCCATCTGATTTTAATTCAACATGGGAGGCTGCTGAATTTAATGGCACTGCCTTTGTGTGAGCTGTATTCTTTGCATCTGTATTTTTAGCATTATGGCTATTATGACTCTGCACAAAGCCTTCACACACAGGAAGGCAATTTGTAGCCACACTTTCACATTCTGTAACTCTTATTTTGTCCTTCATCCCATAGCTCAGAAAGCAATTTCTGGCAGTAGTGCAAACTTTGAAGCCAATATGGCCGCTGAATGAACTGACAGACAGACAATATGTCGGTTCTGATTAGGACTAACCGGCGGTGTGATAGAGGAGGACGGGGCCAGCAGGGTCTGCCACGCCGTCTCCACTCATACTGCTTGAAGGAACTCCAAATTGTCTCACCCTGGAGGTCAAAAGCACTCTGGATGCAAAGCTCTCTCTGCACGCACACACTCACACACACATACACATCTTGTTTGCCTGCTGACTGTGGATATTGCAGATCCGTGTCCGGTCCTCCAGCGATGGGCCGGTGATTGGCAGGTAAGTGGCTGCTCTGTTTACAACATGGCTCCAAGATCCAAGCCCACACTGTCCTTGACCTGAAGCTCTACCTGAGCTGCATAAATTTGGATTAAACGTCCTCCCCATCAAAGGTACCCAGAGGACTTGACTCTTTTGTTTTCCATCGCAACAACAACCCTGCACATGCACACTGACACAAACAGCTCAGCGCTAATCGAGACCATAAGTTAAAATGGCAATCTCGAGGATTTCAGTCCTGGTTGATTTAGCGACACCTGTAGTTAATGGTGGTAACAGCAAATGTGGTTTAATACGGCAGGTCACAGAGCTCTGGGGGCAGCAAAACAAACTATTGTTGCTTTAATAAAGAAGTCAGGCAATAATTGGTCTTTTTCCATCATTCCGTGATCTGATTTTACACTGCACACTGCATGAGTGTGCCGACAGCAGGACATAGTGAAAGGAGATGGTTACCTTGCTAAGTTGGAGAAGTGCAGCCTGTCGCCCGCAGCTCTTCGTCTAACAGCTCACTGTGGCTGCTCCTTCTTGTTCCACTGCTCCCTGCAATATTTCAAACTCGTCCGCTGTCAAAAAATGCCAGAAATGACTGTTGTCTTGTTCTGTCAACACATTCTTGATGAACGATAGCAGCAAGTGCTAAATTAACTGAAAAACACATTGCATTTCCTGTGACTACTTCATAATAAAATAAATAGAAGATAAATGCTCTTAATGAGAAGCTGCAACAGTAGGAAATGTATGACATACATCAGCAGTAAGTTATTGCAGCATTTTTTTCCACAAACGTCACCCTCAACACCCAGGTCATAATGCTGCAGATATTGCAGTGCTTTAATCAGTGAGCCAAACCCTCAGTCACCATTGAGTTACTTCATTCAGTGACTAAGCAAATATTTATTTTAATGAAAACCTCGGAGAGTATTGCTTTAGTGTAAGCCATGGTTGCTCTTGCTTAAATTGATCCTTTTCAAGGAAAATATGAAATCTTTTGTTGCCTTCTGTAATAAACGTGTCAGTGTCCTGGCACACAGCAAACATGTGATGGAGTTATACCTGCATAAAGCTTTGTGATTATTAAACATATTTAGGGTCTACCCCGCACGTTTTATTCAGGCAATTCCTTGCATTTTTCTTTGTCTCTCAGTGCTACCTTAATACAGATTATTTATTTGACAGCATGGCACAACAAGCTTGTGTTTGAATTTGATACTCAAAGGAGTTTGATATGAGCCTTCAAAGATTAGCCACAGGCTGTTTATGTTGGCAAATTTGTTTACTTCTTACTAAGTGCTATGTATGTCCTCTCTTGCAAGTTAAAATTCTTGTACAGTCCAACGGGCCGAGGAGGGGAGGGGGCCTACAAATTGACAGTCTGAAGAAAGGTGCCCGGAGGAGGCCTCAGCATGCGTGTGTGCGTGCCAGTGGACACTTTGTGTCTGTGTGTGTTCTGAAAGTTCTTCTCCTGCAGGTGGTGCTCTGATGGCAACTGGAAGGTGGTTTACTGCCACTCAACCCCCTGCTATCTGGTCGCCTCCAGGGAGGTGCTATGTGTGTTCTGGTGCCCATTCTTTCCTTTGTGAAAACACACTCACACAAACACACAGTTAGCACATCCATCCCTCTGCTGGCGTATGTCTGCCTCCTACCTGTCTCAGCCCCTCCATTACCCCCCACTCCTCGCCCCGCCCTCCCCTCAGCGGGAAAACACCTGCAGTTAAGGTTGTGGCCCTGCCTGCCAGCCCCCTCTGCTCCTTTAAAGCTTCACTCTGTTCTTTGGATACCAACACTCTGCTCTGCTTTTTGATCATTTGTTTGCATCACTGAATGCTTTTTTTTTTTTTTTTCAGCACATACAGATTCTCTGGCTTTGAATGTATCATCAGTCCTGCCCTCAGGGAACTTCACAGTGCTCTGATCCACCAACTCTGGAACTGTCTGAAAAAGGTACATATGTTTTCCACCTTTGAAATTTCAGGCTGAAGTCACAGTTACGTTACCATTAGTGCAAACACAATCACTATGTTCCCCACAGTGGGCATGGGTGTTGCAAGCTATGATGCCATACTAGGGTGAAGTCTGCCAAGAATACATCAAATCACTTTTCAGGCTTTATTTTTTTCACATTAAGTTTACATGCAGTTTATAAAACAGTAGCTAAAATATTCATAGTGTGTAGTGCTAGCGCTTAGCTCTTGGCTGAAGCTATGAGCTAAAAAAAAAAAAACCCTCATAAAACAACACTGTAACACCGTCAAACCCGCAGCCAACATCGTCTTGTGACATTGTAGTCTAATAGACCCTTTTACTATTAATAAACAGTATGGCATTGTTGTCTTCGCTAGAGGCAAAACAATTCCCCACAGACATTAGCTAGCTCTAGCTAGGATGTTCTGTTGGCTTGTTCTAGAAAATGGAGGAAGATGATGCGAGTGCTGCACTCAGAAATACTCATTCCGCAAACTGAAAAAACTGGACCATCGGTAAATTTGGAGTGCTGTTGAAATGAACCGTTTGGTTATCCATAGCACCGCACTCTTGAAATGGCAAAGTGCACTCTCTGGGGAGATGGAGCAGCAGAGCGCTGAGCAGAGTGAATGTGTGATTAACTTATCCATTCGTTAATTCATATAGAAATATCATGCTTTGTTTCTTCAACCAACAGGGCTCTCATTTTAGTGTAAAGTGTCACACTGAATTTATGAATGCACCATGTCTGGTCCCTCACTCTCCGGGACTGTGAATGTTACTTGAAAAAGTAAACACTGACCAGCAGCAGGACCAGACTAGCTGACCCGTATGCTCTCACTCAGTTATGGAGAAATCCAATATTCCTCCTAATACCTCCTCAATTTCTGATAAGGTTAACATGATAACCCTTAATACACATAAGGTTATTCATCTTTACGACAGTGAATAGTTTTTCCCTAACCTGGTAAGTGTTTACTGCACATATGAGCATTTTTGATGATCGCCTCCATCCAGTCCTTTTGTTTTATCGCATTTAACCGAAGCTTTCTTTGTTTCTGTTGACAGGCAGTGGTGGCTGTATGCAATAAAATCTAAGTTTTGAGCCATGACTCTTTTTCTTCTGGCATCCAATAACACAACCAGATGACATTTTCAGACTCCTATGTAGCCTGCAGCTCTGTGGCAGCAAGCAGTATTATGCCTCCAGCTATCAAAATGACTAAAGTGTGACATCGGCTCTAAAAAGGTCTATAATGGCTCGGACAGCCAACACCAGTCAGTAAGAAGTAGGCTAAACATTCTACCAAATAAGATTGCTAGTGATAGTGCTAGCATTACTACTACTTACTAGCTGGGTCTGTGTTGCCAATCATTATGTTCAATGGAAAGAAGCTGAAGCTTGGCAAAGAGTGGCCAAATGTAGATGGAGGACATTATGTGATAATTTGTGACATAATTGGGTAACTATTTACATATGAAAAGATTTTTGAAAAATAAAGTGAAAATTAAAGCTGCAAGCAGTGATGAACGGGCCCTCGCACCTTCACGCAACTCGAGGGCGCTGGCATTCCTCTCGAAGGCAGACCCCTCATGCAGGAGTTACACGTCATATCCCTCAAATCATACTAAGACGTCATTTTGCCAGTAGGTGGCGCTATACTAATAAGCAAGTATTGGTGTATAGATGTGTTCAGGGCAGGACTGTCATCAATCCTGTGAAATTTGGGGAAGATTGGAACATGTATGGTGAAGTTGCGAACCAGTTACAAGCAAATTCAAAATGGCGGACTTCCTGTTGGGTTTGGCACATGGCTGCAAGAGGCTTTTTTGTACATCTTTCAGTGATGTATGTGCCTACCAAGTTTCATAGATGTAGGTCAAACCACCTTTGTGACTGCTTTGTAGAATATTTATAGGGGGCGCTGATGAGCCATGTTTGTACATCGAAGCACAAAAATCACATCACACAACACCAATCGGTTCCCATCATATGTGTGCCAAGTTTCATGACTTTACAAGCATCCCTTACCCCTCAAAAACAACTTCGTGTTTTATGGCGAATAAGGAGTGCCATGGTGACAGCATTTGATGAATACTCAAACGCTTGTGGTTTGATCATCATCATGGTCTTGGGACTATGTATCAGCAAAAATGAGGTGGTTGAGATTAACCTGGTAGAAGAGAGACATGAAAGAATGAAAGCAGTCACTTTCTGCCGCCAGTAGGTGGCGCTATGACGGTGATGAAAATTTTTGCTGTAGATGTTTTCAGGGCTGGACTGTTATCATATGTGTGAAGTTTTGGAAAGATATGTCCACGTGGAGTCAAGTTACACAACTTTTGTAATCATGGCGACACATCAAGTTTGCCGCCACGTCATGGCCACGCCCTTTGACGAAAACTCACAGTGTTCACAATGAAGTATCTTCTATGTGTGATGGATAGACTGACCAAGTTTGAGGTGGATCTGCCCAAGTTGTGGGAGTTATACTTCAAGATATAAAACATGTAATTTCCTGTTACCAGTAGGGGGCGCTATATTTATCACAAAGTTTTCACATGTAGATGTCTTCAGAGCATGACTGTCATCAATCCTGTGAAGTTTGGGAAAGATTGGACAATGTATCCCAAAATTATAGCAATTTCGTGTTTCATGGCGAGACATCAAACTTCGCCGCCACCTGACAGCCAAACCGTTTAACGATCTACTAATCTTTTGATACCTTTTGATCACAACGTTGTCTAGATGGTACACAGCAAGTTTAAAGTGATTCTGATTAATCCTGTAGGAGGAGTTTGTTAAAATACAACACGTGGAAAACACCAAAAATGGCCGCTAAATTCAAAATGGCCGACTTTCTGTTGGGTTTGGCCTATTGCTCCAAGAGACGTTTTTGTGCGTCTAGGTGTGATACATATGTGTACCGATTTTCGTCTATGTTGGTGAAACCTGCGGTTGGGGCCCCTGTTTAAGGGCCATGGCCCCACCATTTTACCCTGCCCATCGCCGCAAACCATAATACACGTAAATTTTCACCGCAACTGATGCGACCGCCAAATTTGGTGAGTTTTTGAATATGATAAAGCCCTCAAAAAGCCAATTCATTTGGATTAAAAATAATAATAACTCCTTCAGTTTGGGTCCTCGCACCGCTAGGTGCTCGGGCCCTAATAAGAATAATGAATTAAACCAGACTTAACTAGCTCTATTTTAGCATTAGTTTAACGCTGCTACCATCTCATCAGTATGTGTTTAAATCTCACTCTAATTGTAAAAATCTTTTTGAGAAGACTGGTGTATTAACTGTGGAACTGAAAGGTCATTAAAAGAGAAAATCCAGACATCTATACCCTAGAATGAACTCAAGCTTGTAAACTGTAAAATCATTTGTCTACCTGGATGCTAATTGGTAAACTATTACTGCTTGCCCCCAGAGACAGCGCTGGACTTTGAATTTTACATAGTGGCCAAACATGAAATTACAACATCCAGGTTCGTCACGTGATGCCATTGGCCCAAAAATACTTTTTCCCATAGACCTACATTTGAAAAAAGATGTCTGTAAATCAGTGTATACATGTTTTGGGTGTTACAGCACCTGCAAAATGACTCTTAATGCTATCAGGTCATTTTGGTCCGATAACATTTCAGAAGTCTGGCAGAGCTGCATGGTTGAGTTGCTTGCTTGAATTGCTAGCCCCATTCATGTTAGTGGAGCCCTTACTGGCAGTTTGTCGCGGAAGTTATCCATTCAGCTGCTGAAAGTCTCCGGTGTGCTCACGCTTCCGCATCCCCCGTGATGCGGAAGATTGTGGTATTTTCATACTGTGGAAGTAGAGCTTTTTGGCTTTATGCCCTATTGGCATCTGAGCACATTACTTGAGAAATATAGGGAACTCTCTTCCAGTTATGGGATCTCATCGCTACTGGTCATATTTTGAGCATTAGGGGACAGGCAACAAAGCTACTTGGTTAGGTTTGACACGTCAATTGACTCACTTGACTAACAACTGACTAACAAGTGATTAATGACTCACATGACAAACTAATTCAATGCTGACTTTTAGTCAGTTAGTCGTGACACAAACACTGCCCTGCTGGCTCAGTGTCCCTGTCCCTAGTTGGACCCATCCACCTTCTCACCTCCCACCCTCAGTGGACTTTTCTCACTCTTTGTACAAGTGGTTCCCAATCTTTTTCCTTGAGTGACCCCTTTTCTTTTATTAAGTTAGCTCACGACTCTGGACTGAATTACCTATTTTATGGATATTTCATATTATATTCTGTGTATAACAACAGCAGTACAGAACAACTGATAAACTGTACAATTAACCTAAAAAGTTAATGCAACAAATTTGTGTGTAATAAGTTTGTGTAAAACAAGTAATTTAAGTGTATTTTGAGCAGATTATTTCCTGTGAATGTTGCATCAGTTTCCCTGATATTTTTAGGTAGTTTTTATACAATTCTCTGTCTGTACTATGTTTTTAATAGGCTTCTTTTTTTTTTTTTTGACAAATTCAGTGTTTTCTCTTTCCTGATGCTTGGGCCATTGTACTGTAAGCTCTTTGGTTGTTTAAACTGTGTAAATCTAATGCAGGATGAGGCTGTTCAGCAGAGAATGAAGGCTCTGTGAATACTGCTTGTGTTCAGGTCTTCACTGTGCCCTAATTTCTATCTATAATAATAGACTAAATAACAAATAACACCTTTATTCGTTTTCTTTACAGAATTAAATGCTAACAAACTGTATATTAAGAAAATCCTATTTCTTATACCTCTTTATATCATGGAAACCTTGCAACCCCCTCTGTAAGCTTTGGCGACCCCTAGTGGGGGATCTGGACCCCAAAGTTGGAGACCAGTGTTTTATACTATGCCCATTGCTCTGAAGGTCTTATAATGATGTGAACGGGTTTATATAGGAGTCACTTGGAAGCCTGCTGCGTCTCATGCAAACACTGAAGGACTAAGTAGTGTTTTTTTGATGCTGTGGAAGTCAGACCAGGGTGCTTCCAGAGACAAAAAGTTAACAAAGGGGTCTTAAAAGTTGCCAAATCTAGTGAGACTGTTGGTAAGTTGGCAACACTGGCTGTTTAATGGGTAAAAAATAAAAGCTAGTTGTGTGGAGTTTGTATGTTCTCCCTGGGCCTTTGTTCTGGGTTATCTGGTTTCTTCCCACAGCCTCGCAAAACACAAGTTAGACCTGGAAACTCTACACTAGCCTGTAGTTATGAGTTTGAACATGTCTGTCTGTGTATATTTGTTAACCCTGTGATAGACTCTGACCAGGGTGTTTCCTCTGTAGAATCCAGGCTCCATGAGGTTCCAGCCTCCTCTTGACCCTGAATACAAATAAGCGAGTACAGAAGCTGGATAAATAGCTGAACTGATGGAGCTATAACGATAAATAGCATTTCTGCTACAAAATCTAGGATTATTGAAGGTAAATTGCAGATAGCGTGAGTGCGTAATGTACAGTAAACACTCATATCACTACCCTGTCATTAGGGAGCAGTAGGCACACTTTCCATTTGTACAATGATATGTCATCCCATTGAATCTATAAAAGGATTTTCTTTTCACAAAGCTGCCTCAATGAGCAAAATAAAGACATGATTTCTTACCATAATGTCAACTGCATTTCAGTCCTGTGGCCCTGTGCTGCTTTCTTTCCAACCTCACTTCTATCACTTATCATTTGAATGCAGTAGGTTTGTCTGAATTAGGATCTTGCAAGAATGATGAAACCATCTTTCCAAAGAGGTGACTGAGATAATGGAAAACTAAGGCTAAGAACAACTTCAATGACGTGATGAACTGTACAGCCAGCCTGGCCCGGATAACAACCAGTGTATTGTACAGTTCATGTTATTTGGTTGCAATGGGGGCTGAAATTACATAATTTCAGCCCCCATCAGCTTCACCATCAGCAGCTTAAAGCTCAAAAACAATATCTAAAAAGTTTAGAAAAATATTCTTGTTTTTTTTTTTCATATTTAGTAGGAGTTGTACTGCAATGTTATGTAAGCTCTTTCCACAACTCATAGCAAAATGCGTCTTGATGAAAAGCTGTGCTGCTTTACAGAAAACCTGAGAAACAGAATAGATAGCATACAGCCTTAAACAGATTCTTTAGAAAATGTTTCTCTCCATAGATTAATAGAAATGCAATATGCAGTAGGTTTTATTATTTTTCTGAGTTATATTGAAATGTAATATAACGCAGGATTCCTTTAATTTAAGTGAATATCGTGCAAAGTTTCTTTTTGAGCAGTATTGTCAGTATATCATAAAAGCATCTTGAAGTGGATTTATTTTCAGGGAGAGCAGCTTTCTAATGGATTCACTGTGCCATTTAAATTTTGTTTTTGTGAATAATTAAGAATGCAAATGCGAAGATAAAATATTGTAAAACCAAACCACTGGACCAAGCAGAGGATTAGGCCTTTGTATGTAACACGCATATTTGCAAATGTGTATATGCATGGATAAAGTACTTTGTATGTGTTTTGGTGCTGAAGAATAACGTGCTGTTTGCCTCTGTGTGCTCAAGTGCTCCTGCACTTGTATGCATGTCCTTCCCTTCCATACTGCATGTGTTTTATGCGTGACATTAGAGTGTGATGGCAATCGGCGGGCCTCCTGCTTGGTAACAGCATTTGTCATCTTTGAGACCAGACTAAAGGAGCACGTTCTACTGTAGGCGTATGTTACCTGACCACCACTCTTGAAACCCTCTCATTTACATTTAGAGTGAATGCCATACTGTCAGTGAGCCCCTCACAGCCTCTCTGCCTCCTACTTTGCAGAGCACAGAGAGTAAAACAATAGTCGGCTGTGATTGGGAGGCATCAGACACACTAATTTGGCGTTATGGCAAAAGTCCTTACCAGAATGATAAGTATTATTTTACCGGGTGGATCGAGAAGACTAAATCTCAGCGTGTCGAAACTGGCAAAATTGAACTTTTTTTTCTATGAATTTTGAAACGGAGCTAGAAGGAGTCCATAAACTTTACTCTAGGGGTACTCAAACCTTTTCATATCAAGACCACATTTGACCGCTGAGACTATTTGAGGACATTTTGCTGCAGTTTGAGCATTTAGTTGGAACCTGGTCACCACTTCGACTGCAGGTGCAGAGATAACACTGAGGAGAGATAATAATCAGAAAACAAGAGTCTTCTTTGTGTGGCTGGTACTTAAAGGCCCAGTATTCTCCATCAGAAGTGCTTGAGGGGTGGGGATCCAAAGCTGTCATGTACTGTCATGCACACTACATGTCTTCCAGGAGTGACTGCCTGAAAATGTGCGGCATTTTTAGCAATATTGCGTTTTGCCTTTGCTATAACAGCAGGCTTTTCACCTCACATTTGCCTTACTTTTGGATTCCAACGTGGCACAACAGTGCTTTGAGGTAAATGTTAACTGTGCTAACATGCTCACCCAGTGAGCCATTTGTGGTACTGCAACAGAAAAATGTCTGCAGTCCAAACATCAAAAAGCATTCCTGTCGACGAAGCAGAAGAAACTCTTATGTGCAGTGCGCCACACAACATGGCAATGAACCTAGAAGCCAAAGAACATTTTTGGGCTTATGTGGTGGATGAGCACTTTTCCTTTAAGTGACTAGGCGGCATTTTTGCATCTGGTATCCTTTTCTTTCAATACATTCATTATCTAAGTCGAGCATGTTAGCATGCTAACATTTGCAAATTAGCACTAAAGGCAGAGGACAGCTACGGCTGATTTCATTTGCAGGTATTTTGCCCCTCTGCGATGTGGCACGGACATCTAGTCACCACTCTGTCAGCTCAGCTAAATTTGTGCTGAAGTTAAATTTAAGCTTTTATGTCCATTTTGCAAGTCTTGGTGGGGCCCTTTGTGGTTGGCTTTGGGCAGTGGTGGCATGTGGCTGTGAGTCACTCATCTGGATGACGAAATCAACTCATCAGTCTGTAAACTTTCTTCCTGCTGACTTCTGTCAGCTAGCTGCTAGCTAGCCAGGTCGAGGTTTTCAAATGTAAACATCAGTAAACACTGGGGAAGATGGAGAAGAGTGGGCAACAGCTGAACTAGCGCCCTGCCAGCCACTGTACAGATGTTGGTAATAAACTGGATGACCTCTGTGCCACATCAATTTCCGATGGAATTTCCAAACGAAATATTCTTTTATTCACCAAAAAACCTGGACAGCACCATTCAACCAGGTGACTCCTTCTCTATTTGCTGATCTGACAGAGCAGAGGACTCTATTGTGATGAGCTGAATGCTATACAGTGAATAAGGACTGGTGAGATGGTGGGAGTGAGAGGTCCTGGTCCTGCTGTGGATCACTGCATCCATTCAGAGGGGGTTGCAGTGCCTCTTGTTGAGGTCGGGATGTGTGGAGAGTTAAATCATAAGAAACCACAGATTACCAGAACCATCCACAAACATGGTTTTATTAAAAAGCAGCAGACAACAGTGTAAGCAGACGTAAACAAAGGACTGTCAACTTCATGGGGGCCCTTTAGGAAAGCTCACAGGGATCACTAAAGTCAAGGATAGGATACATCCCATGGGGACCGTGAATGTCAGAATTTCATGGTAGTCAATCTAGTAGTTGTTGAGATACTTCAGTCTGGGCCAAAGTCGTTGACTGACCATCATCTCTTGAACAGTTTCAGTCTTTAAAGCTGGAGTCCGCAGTTGTCTGAAAAACGTCATGGGCCAGACGACAAAGCCAACAGGAGGTGCAGAAGTCTAGCTTCCTCTCAGTCCACCTGAAATACAATACCCTTAAAGATTATTTGAGGACTTTTGCCCAATGACAAAAAAAAGAAACTGCCAACCACAGCTTTAATATGAATTAAATTGAAATATGACTATTTTCTTCTGCTGATGACCAACTGACCCAGTAGGAACTGGGAAAGTTAGTGTGACCATTAAAGATAATTTCTCTTCGTACTTTCACTGCCAACAAATAAACAACAACAAACAATTTCTCAATTAAAATAAGGAGGATACGGCATCTTATTAATGAGAGTGCAGAGGCATAGAAAACTGGTCTAACGACAGCATCCAAAACTTATTTAATTGTCAGAGTGTGCCCTCAGGTGAGTTTAATAACTCCACTTAAAACCACACTTCATAATTGGCTAAATATAACTTGTAATACTTTACCACCTTCTGGGAAAGCTGCTGCTGTTTAAATGTCTGTCTCTCGCGCCACCTGTGACCAGCGGCCCAGCATCACCTGAAGCTGAAAATAATATAATGTTCTTTGTGTTTGTGGATCACTGAGTAATGTAACTTTTAGTAGTTGTGTTACTTTAGGGGTTGCAGCATTGCAGCAGAGGACCAAGGGTGCTCCGTCTTAGCAGGAAGCACTAATTATCCCTCTAAGAGATAATAACTGTATTTATCGTCTGAGGTGTTCGTTTTCTGAAGGGTTATTTATCAAATACCATGCGGGATTAGAAAATCAATTCCGAGTGTCACAAATTAATTTGCAGTCATCATCTCACTTGTTCCCATGAGACAGCAGGCAGCAGAAGCACCTTACTAATGTGGAGAATGCTGTTGAATTGATTTATTTTTCCATATCTTCCATATCTAATGAAGAATGCTAATGTGAGCTGTGACAGAAGAATAAACATGTACCTGTGTGAAATCTGTGCTGCTCTAATAGTTTTTTTTAACGGCAGCTTTAGGGGGAAACATAATTATTAACATGTTTACGCCTATCAAGTACAGTATATTAAAAAGTTGAAGCAAGCTGAGCAATGAATTACAGCCAAATGTTTATATGTTTGCAGCATAGTACAGTGTGAATGTTTTCCCCATAATGTTCCTCATTAGATTAATCTGATTCGATATTCTGGCATTTTCCACTGAATCGCAGCCAAATGGATTTTGACTCGCACTGCAGCATCTCTGTCATATGACTGAATCCTGTAAGGTTCAGTTAATGTCTTATAGTCACAAAATATGGCAAACTAGCAGCTGCAGTCAAGATTATTAAAACTTAAATCTGTTTTTTTTCTCGCTGTTATGGCATATAGATATAATTTGAAGAAATAGATTTTATAGATAATTTATTAGTATGAGCACAGAATCGTGGATAGATACAGAGGACTAAACAAAGACACATTTGATAATGAAATATGAATATGCTACAGATAATTATTTGTGTATAAATTATCTAAGAAATGCAGATCATTATGTTTCCAAATGAGAGCTGGTATGTTATCATTCAGTCTTGAAACTGGAAGGTCAGGTAGGTAGAAGAAAGGCAGATTTATTAAGTGTGCCATCTCACTGCAGCCTGTCTCCCACAAATGATGTTGATATGGAACTGATTTGTTTTCCCAGTTAAAATATAGTAAGAAATGTAATTGCTGGCATCTTTTTTTTAGAGTGAAGTGCTATATTTTTGTATCGCACAGAGAGCTTTTCTCGGCTCGAGGAAGGTTTTACAAATATAAACCCTCCATAGATCAAAAATTCCTAATAAAACAAGTCATAATTGACCTTGTTTACAGTTTGAGGTGTCCTATCAACAAGGTTTTAAAGATGTCTCTTTTATAGTGGGACAGGGACATTTTTTACTGTAATGTTGCAAGTGGCCACTGGGAAAAATTGGAGCCAAGGCTGAGTGGTGCTCCTGGGGGGCTGGCTTCAAGTCACTGCAGACTTTTTCTGTATCACATAAGGCCACAGTCTTTTTACCTGAGTACTGTGAGTACCTAAACATAACGTTCAATAGTCGCTGTAGATGGTACGAGTGGATATTGTTTTGCAAGAATCAGCTCTGAAGGGAAAACAAAAGAAGGCTATGTTGTTAGTTAATCAGGGCTGTCAGCATTAACATGTTAATTGTGATGCAATTAAGGTCCAAAAATTATGTGTTTTTTTTTTTTTAATTGCGTTAATTGCACGCTGCTATTTTATCTCTTTGATGCACTCTTACTTACAGTCAAGCCACCACAGCGGCTATTCACTTCCTGCTGCCACAGTGATTGAAAATCAGACACCTCTATACTTTTAAATGGCTCATCTCACTTTAGAAACCTCCCAGGTGGCTCGTCGACAAATCAAAACTAACATGCACCTTGTGACAAACAGAATTAAAACATACCAAAGTACTTTGAGCTACCACCTATGAGCTAAGCACACAGGTGCAGCTAATCAGACTGATGTCAGTGGGCAACCGCATCGCCAAAGCCGGCAAAGCACTATTTTGGAGTGTTCAAATCGCCACAGGCCTGTGGATGAAACTAAACTAAATAAGTTTAGTGGCAACTAACTGCAGACCAGTCAACATCATAGACGACTTGGGTCTCAGGGATGTCCTCACGTTAGCATGTTGTGACCAGTCATATGCCTTACTATCACAGGGAGCAATAGTTTCAGGCATATAGGACCTGTAGAAATCAGAGAAACGCAACTAACTGGAACTCCTGGAAAGTTTAAAGTAATTTTATTAGTATTAATTTAATTCCCAGTGAAGACACTGTGGTAAGAACTGTCTTACCTTGTTTATACGAGCTTCAAAACCGTTCTGAAATGCACAATAGTGAAATTTTATCATGTGATTAAAAATGTAATGAATGGTGATTAACTTTTGAAATTCTGCTGTTAATCACAATTTTAAAAATGAATCATTTGAAGGCTTTACTGTTAACATTTTACTGATACATTCAAAAGGCTGTCAATATTCTGCATCTTGCCAGATATGTTACTTAACAGCATTTCCTCATTATGTTGACAAAAACTAAATTCTTGCTGTTGCAAAAATGAATTGCATATAAACATAATATTTATGAGTAGCTTTTCACTGATACTGAACATGTTGTTTTCTATTGTCCTTTTCACAGTGAAGTACGCAATACTTTGTTTAGTAAGATAAAAAACAGAAAGTGATGTTTGAACATAGATAATACAGAAAGAACATTTAAATCAGTCAGTTATCTGAAAAATACAAAAACAAAAGCCCTTTATCAGGATAAACGTTAAACTTGAAGCCTTGTTATTTCTTCTGCTATCCCATGACAAGTAATTTGAACATTTTCACATAAATATACCCTTTCAAAGTATACTGAAGTGTGTTTAATGTTGTAACTGATGTTTTTTTGGTGCTGTTTGCATACTTTGCATATGTGTTACCAGAGGATGTCTTGCATAATTTTTGATGTTTTATATCTCACAGTGACTTGTAATCTTTTGTGAGATGGGCCAAATGTTTGGCAGGACACAAGGTCTCTTTCTATCCATTTGCAATGTGCGTCTTCAATTTATGCATAAAAAAACTGAGTGGAAACACTAAAAATTCCATAAAATACCACAAAATAGTGCAATGGAAACAGATTCAGAGGATGAATGATGATGTACAGTCACTGAATTAGACTACTGCAAGCTCTCGTAAGCTCGTTTTCCCTGGATGGCGCTTTAGATGCACACAACGCTGTCACCAGAACTCTTCCAGTAGCACATAGCTGTGATATTGGTTGTTCAAAGTTCTCCATTGTTCAGTGTTTTCTTTATAATAACATCCATTATTTTCCTTTGTTTGAGGTTTGACTGGTGTTTTTCTATGTCATTTTGTTGTTGTCTGCAGAATTAGCGCCATCCATTGCTTATTGTAATGAATCTACACCAAATGTTTACACACAAAAAGCACATAAATTTCCTTTTTCCTTTGCCAATTTTTCTGAAAATTCAGTTAGACTTTGAGCTACAGTTGGATATAAACCCAACTACAGAAATAAAAAATACAACCCAAATTAAATGTATTCTCTCCTGGTTCTATTACAACCAGTGGAAATTACCTGAATGTGCGAACACATGATTTTAACCACATTTGTTGAGTTCTCTTTGTAAAAATGGTCTTTCCTGTCTGCCAGTCACCATAAACATGCCTCTGTTTCCCACAAATTGATATTATCTAGCCCTCAAACATTATTGAATTTGTTTGTGTTTGCATCTGTTTGTTGCCTGCAGAGCAAACATCAGAATGGTGTAGTACGTGTCTGTCGATTCTGATTCATAGATAAAAGAGACCCCCAGTCCTGAGCTGAATGGATAATCTGTTTATATTACTGCTCGAGGCAGTTTCTTTGAATTAGTGCTTTACTCAATAAACACTGCTTAGTGGGAAAAAAAGTGCGACTTTCTTCTTGACTGTGGTTGTGGGTTGAAAAGACAACATCTGTCAAATGATCCCTTGAAAAATCTTTTCTCTGGGGGAACAAAAACTCTCAGATCAAAAGAAAGAAAGTCTGCATGTAGCGGAGAAAATACATTGGAAAACTAATGCCATGCACAGTACAGTACATGGTGGACAACTGAATAACAGACAACACGCATTTCATATACCAAACTCGTCGTGTTTCAGCAGCTTTTCAAAAAGAATGGCTCTTTTGAGTGAGTGTTTGACAGATGTCCTCTTTTCTAAGCCGCTGGCATAGCTACAGCCTCGCAGGCTTCATCTATTCGATACAACAGCCATGCCAACACTCTGGCATATAGCCTCACACTGCATCTGAGATAGCCTTTGTGATTTCTGCAGTTTATGTGACATGAATAAGAAATATCATGTACACCCTACAGAGGACAGCTGAATAGGCTGTAAGGTTGTCTTGCTTGGACAGGGGTAACAACAGACCACAGGGATACTAGGCGTATTTTTAAAATCGAGGTCCCGCCGCTGGCTTTTCCTGTCAAAGCCAGAGGAGGAAAGTACTATCCAACTACACCCCCCCCCCTCCAAAAAACACACATACACACACACCGTCTGTGTGTCTGGGAAAGAGCTGTGCAGCTTTCAGAGCTCAGCATGAGAGCATTTGATATTCATAGAAGGGAAGAGGAGGAGAAAGTGAAACAACAGCAGGGGCACTGCCTTACGCGTGATATTACATTGTAATTATGATTTGGATGCAGGCACTGAGAAAGCACTGAGGGCGCACTACAAAATGTACAGAAATGTATGCACACACACACAGAGCAAAGGTGCAATAATGGCACACACTCCTTGGGTGGAGGCACTTGAAACTTCAAACTGCCCGTGCCGGCATCATTGCCGGAGTAATGTGGGATCAGGCGCAGCGCCGCGCAACCTGCGCTTGTTTTGAAAGCAGGGAGATGAGGTCCGCGAGCAGCCTCCACATAGCTATCGACAGAGCTGTTCTGATTGGTTTGTTTACCATCAATATTTGCAGATGTCAATCTGGGCGCCTTTGAGAAAATGGATTTTTCAGCATGAAGCAGAATGTTCAGAGAAATCATTGGTATTAGCGCTGCCAGAGATTGAGGAGGAGACAGAAATACATATATATAGAGAGAGACAGATGCGATACACCAGGAGGTGCACATATGTACCTGAAAATATCTCCCATATCTAAAGCCAGGCAGACAGACAGGCATGAAAGACGGTCAGAGAGGGAGAGATTATGAACTGTCCAGTAATATCCTGAAAGAGTTTGGTTCTCTCTAAAATGACAGATTCTGAGTGCTTTGTGTTGCACATTGGAAACATGCCAGTAGAATTTCAAATTTGATTTGTAAAGCCTTTTTTAAAATGAAAAACAAAGAGCGAGACTGTCAAGCAGCAGAAGACTGAATTGAAAAGAGAGATTTTTGGACTATACACTAATATAACAAAGAAACAAACACATACATATGTAAAACTCACAGATGCACTATAATGCATTTTGAAAGCATCCCTATGGGATTTTTCAATTCGATTAGTAAAGGTTTTGAGGAGAGAGAAAGAGAGAAAGAAAGAGCTGTCAGACTGCTACGCTGGCACATCTACTCTGGCTCTTTTATCAAAGATAAGTAGTATTGATTTACTTTGAGGCTGTAAAAAGTATTCGTCTTAAGAGCTGACATTTAATAATCTCCACCTAATCCATGTTTTGCTGGGAGCCTCTTGAGATGCTGGTGAGTCCTCTATTGTTCTCCTGTTCTCTCCTGCACCTATTGTATATCTAATGAAGGAGAATGACGTTATTAACCCTCCCATTGGCTCATAGCTATAGATGCAAAAAAAAAATGCAGCGGTGCAGTGTTTATCTGATGAAAGCTGAAGGAATACATCAACTTTTAGGCGAATAAACTTCGATTGACTCTCTGTGGTTTGATAAGATTTCTTATTTGTTCGGTGTGTGTGTGTGCATGTGTGTGCACATGTGGAGAAGTGTGTTTTTGTGTGTTGAGTAGAAATTTAAGATTTTGCCTCATCTTTAAAACACTGTAGCAATCTCAATGTAAAACACAAATATCAGACACAGCGAAAGAAATTTGGACCAATTGGTTTCCATCAAATATCTTCCACTTTAACCATTTCCAGTGCACAGAATTGCACCACACTTCGGTCGTCGACTGCGACAGGCCCTAACATCAAACAAAAGTATCGAGAACTTCTGAGGTTATCAGAGAGTTTATTTTAAAAGATTGTTTACAACTGTATTACCGACCTAGACGGAACTGCCTGCTGCCGCCATCTTGGAAAGTCAATACAAGTCGAATGACAAGCGTGATGTAACGTGATCTGAAGACAAGGCATGTGAAATTCATTTTCTTCCCTCAGCCGGGATAAGCACACACAAATCATTTTGTCTGTCACTCACACTAACTCTCATCCAATCTTGTTCAAGTTCGTCAATCAACTTGTATGTTCTTGGAAAAGATGGCGACAATGGTTTGTTGAATTCTGGTCGGTAATGCATGGCTTTGTAAACAATCTTTTTAAGTAAACTCTCTGATGACCTCAGAAGTTGCTGATGCTTTTGTTTGATGTTAGGGCCTGTCGCAGTCGACCACTGAAGTGTGGTGCAATTCTGTGCACTGGAAGTGGGTTAAACGATAGCCTTTTAGTGGGGTTCCGCGCTATGCCCTTAGAGTTAGCCGTTTGAGCCATTCAGCTAGTATGCGCTGAAGCATCCAGGAATACACCCCAGATAAATTTTACCCTGGACTGGTCCTTTAAAAGCCTAGTCCCAATTAAAAGCCCAGTCCCTTTTACTAGCCCAGTGTAGCTATGCATTTTGACAAACAAACACCCGTCTTCATAAGACACCTGGTCTGGTTGCCAAGCAGGTCTTTTTTGTAGAAGCTATTTGGATGTATTAAACAGGGTTGTTGGCTACCCACTTGAGCTAACGTTACTAAGCTGCTTAGTGCAATTAAATACAAACGTTGTAACTTTTGTCAATATGGAGATGCTACACATCGTTAGCTCGGTTAGATTCTCCACAATTCAATCATTCACTTCATTTTACTGAAACCATGAGCACCACAGAATACAGTAATTCATTCAGATTTACCGGCCTGGTAAACAAGACAGATGGGAACAAGTCAGAAGAAGTCATTAAGTCAGAATATGTGTCCATTCCTCTATTATGCAATAAGTTATTCATATTCCTTTTGTCTGTTAGGGTCCACTGATCAAAAGACTCAAAAGGGCTTATCATCAAAAAATAATCCAAGTTTGGAATATTGTTTTAACAGGATAAAGTGGTGTTATGTCAGAATGCTGGGTGCTGTAATCCTCAAGTGCTGTAACTCTCTCTCTCTCTGGAGTGCTGTCTCTTGGAGCCACATCAAATGATGATTCATAATAGATATGTTATTCGAAGCCTAATTTTTTATACAAGTAATATTCATACTGGTTTACATAAAAAACTTGATTGTATTTCCTATATTTGCTGGGCAACAGTTTTATGTGAAAGGAATTAAAGGCATGCTCCATATAGACGGCTGTACCAAATACACGCCTGTTGACTTCGGTGATTTAAGCACAGTGTTCTCGGTGCCACTGTGCTCAACAAGGCAGCCCACACAACCACCACACAACATTCTAATCCAGTGACACACACTGGAAAGCAGCTATGCTAAGCTAGCTCACTGCATGACAGTGAATTATGAGGGCAAATGCAAGAGAAAGTGGTGGCTAAAAACACTTTGAGCCAAAGGACTAGCTGCCGCACAGCTACCGCCTCTCATTAGCAGTTAACCCAGTAGTTCAGTAACATACATGACCACTGAACCAAAGCAAGAGCCGCTGCGCCATTGTAGACTTTAGCAGCCAAGCCAGCAGCAAACCGCACCAGGGAACAACAGTCGCTGCACAGCTATAGCCTCTACTCCAGCAGCTAATAGCAGCTAACATTACCACAAAGTTCACACCTGCAGCAGTGAGAAGTAACTGTCGGCAGGCCAGATAGGCGATTTAGACAGAAAAGACTGAAAGGTACGTGAGAGACGGCTGCTTAGCTTGTGTTTATATGATTGTGGCATTAATCAGAGATGGGGAGGGGGTTATGTTAGGGATGGCTCCAGTGTGTCATTGCGCAGACTTTTTGGCTCACCTAAAAACTCCTGGACACAGAAATGATGATAAAACAGTTTAAGTTTTTGTGTCTAACGCCACAATTCAGTATAACGGAGTTCACAGTTTCACATGTTTTTAACAAGTATTTTCTCACATGTATAATATGTTTAGAAAGAAGTCACTGATTTTGCTTTACCCAGACTTTAACAAGTCTGTTCAGCAATATCATATTTCCTGCTTTGTACAAAAAACAAAAGTCCAAATAATGTTAGTTTCTGTATGTAAAATCAGGTAGTCAAGGTAATTTCTCTGGCATTTCTACTTTTTTGCTGTATTGAAAACATACCGTATCCTGACACCACTGTATCATAATGAATCGAAAGGTGAATTTTGTGAATGTTACACCCCTACACCCCATCTGTGGTTTTGGCGCAAGAGTTTGGGCGAAATGTAGTGCAAGGTGGGCAGATGGATTGATGCAGTGTCAGCAGTGATGCTGGCATTGTGTTGGTTGGTTTTGATGAAGAAGGAGCTGAGCCAGAAGGCAAAGCTCTTGATTTACCAGTCTATTTATGCTCTGACTCCTCACCTGTGGTCATGAACTTGGTGACCACAAGAACGAGATCACAAATACAAACGGCTGAAGTGAGTTTCCTCCATATGGTAGCTGGACTCAGCCTTAGATATCATGTAGGGAGCTTGGAGTAGAGCTGTTGCTCCTTTGCTTTAAAGCGGCCAGTTGAGGTGGTTCGGGCATCTGATCAGGATGCCTCCCGAGCGCCTCCTGTTCTGGACACATCCAAGTGGAAGGAGGCCCGGGGGTAGACCCAGAACATGCTGGAGGGATTATATATCACATCTGGCCTAGGAATGCCTCAGGAACCCCCAGGAGGAGCTAGAAGAATGTGTGTAATGTATATGTATGATAAAGTGTTATGAAGCACCAAAAACAGTATATTTTCTGGGCTTGCAGATGCTCCTAATACTTTGATAGATCAGATTTTAAACACATTTGTTGGATTGCACCTGTCCTGTTGGCAGTGCCACTATCATCTAACTTAATTGCTTCATACATTTGTTTTCAAGTTACCTGGTTGAGTGATGACAGCTGCAATGCATACAAACAATGGAGAGGATACACTACTGCATGAGTGCAACAATAATTCTCTTCTCTCTTGAATGTGTGAAAAAAGACAGATATCTGCTGTAAAGTATGATGTAACATGTCTTTAAAGCTGCTATGATCTATATTTTAATATCAGCAATGGATGAACTGCCTCTGTGCATGTGAAAGAGGTCCCTCATAGCGACAATCCCACAGGGATTTATTACTGGACTCAGCTGTTTCTCTCTGCTCTGCAATCCAGATTAGAATCTTTTCACTCATTGTCTTGGGTCTACGGCTGCCTACTTTGTTGTTTTGGTTCACTCTCTGCATTCTCATCAGCATTGTTTTCTTTAGTGGTGACCTAAAACAGAGCTAAAAGGTAAGTGAATACTGGACTAACAATTATTACGTGGACACAATCATGACCCCAAATGAATGCTATTATTACTCTCAAATTGCTAGATGTGTAAACTGTCAACATATCAATATACTGGAAAAAGTCATAATACGTCAGTGTTGTGTTTACAGCTTGTTTTTGCTGCCTTCAAGTGGCCAAAAAGGGAAAATCAGTTTATGCAGGTTTAATTTTGGGATTCAATTTTTAGTGTTAATTGTTTATGTGTGTATTCGCTGACCTGAGGGTGCTATGTCAAAGCTCTACATCACAGTAAAAATTAAAATCGTTCCATTCTCCTGATGATGTCCAGTTGCTATCAAATATGAAAAAGGAAAATACAGTGTCAGAATATTTTTATGACAATAACAGCAGTTTCCCTTTCAGTAGATATCTCTTGATATCTTCTATCCTCAGTTATTACAAATATTTAATCATATCACATTTGCAGACTTTGGTAGCTCCACAAAATGACCCCAAAACACACACACACAATCACCAAAAGCCCAAACTAATGCTGAAACTAGAAACAAAGCTATCGATTTAAAGTCAACAAGGTGATCAGCAAAGAGGGATGGAAGGGTAATGAGAAATCTATACTCCAGCTGTCAAATCTTACCCCAGTTGATCAAGGTAGAAAGAGGTGTTTCCTTTAAGATTCTGCAGGGACGCTTTCAAAAAAGCAGAACACACAAGCTGGTACTCTGATTCACGAGAGATGGAACATCAGAATCAAACCGATTCAGAGAGCTGGCACACTGTTAGATTTGCCCCCACATTGGGCGCATTAATGAGAGATCATTAACATTTCGATCACATTTCATTTCATTCCATGATTAGGTTCCTATGGGATCAAACTTAGTTGATTTCTCATTAATAAATACACCACGGATGGAGGCCAATCTAACAGTATGAAGTTTGATTTCACAGACTGCATACTCAGTTGACTCAAATCATATGCTGCTGTCTGATTTTTAATAAAAGGCCAGTGTCGGCATTTTATATCAAACTAACACTATTAGGCACTACTGTATGTGTCTGCAAACAGACACGGAAAAAATCATTGAGATCATTGAGCTAGCGCCTACACACCACCAACACAAAGGGAAAGGGGAAAAAAAGCCCTGAAATGTCGCTCAGTATGTGTTTGTACACACCAAGGTACGACTGGAGGGCCCAAAGAATGGCTTCTCGGCGGGGACTGTAAATTCCAGGCCTGGCTGCTGTCCATTAGCGAGGCTCTGCTTTCTCCCAGCCGCCCTCGGTGCCCGGCGTCTCAGTGGAGGTGCTCTGAAACACAACACACCAAATGAGATGTGACTTGTGCCGCCATACTGTTCTATTTATACTGGATAGGGCGACATTGAGGGAGAAATGCAAAAAAGCGCTCACCTGCTGCTTGATGAGGTCTGGTGGCTCTCCAAGCCTGTGGAGAGGCTGTGTAATTTTCACCCTCACATCTGAGGGTGGAAGGGAGACCTCACCCTCCTCAACCCCCCCCTCAGCAGGCCTCGCCCACCTTCCCCCAAAGGCAAAGAAAAACAGTAGATAATTACCTGGTGTGAAATTTCCTCGCAGTCAGTGCCTCCGCCACACGATTGTGGGTGTCACACAACTCAAATTTGACTGTGGTTGTGAGAACATGCAATGAGGCTATTGTGTTGACGCTTGTGTTGGAGGTGCTCTCCCGGGGGTGAAGGAGCAATTCTAAAAATAATGATTTTCCTTTTTGATTTCCTTTCTTAAAAAAACACAACAAGTAAGAGCCCAGAGCATGTTTTGACTTTGAATGGATGTTGAAACAATAGCTTGTGCTTTTGAAAATCTGTAGCACCCAAATGAAAGTTTGCTGATGTCTGGGCCTGTATTTATCAAACTACTGAAGTGAAAATGTTGGACCTAATTGAAAGATAAGAGTTAAAACCTCCCACTAACAAACTTAACAATAAAAGCTATTTATCAGTTTTTTTTATTTAAAACACACCAGAACTCTCTTAGGGGCTGTACACATCGTTAACCGCCTGGAAAACATGAGGTCGGGCGCTCCGTGCAACTCTACTTTTTCTGTGCCAGCTTTAAAAAGCGTGGCAGCAGGTTGCGTTTGAGGTTGCTAAGCACTGTATGTACCTGAAATCCTGAGTGTAGAGCGGATCTTCTTCCAGGTGTTGTTTGTAAGTAGGCCTATTGTCCATGGGACAGATGTAAAACTTGCAGACCTGCACTAAATTATCAACTCCTTCTCCATATTTATCACAGACTAATATTTACAGAACAAGGGAGAGATATCTGTCGGCTGTGATTAGTTGGTCCTCGTTACATGAGATGCAGTGTGCACTGCTGTGTTTCCAAAGTTGAACTCTGTTTATCTCAGGGCCGTTTCAGCCGTTGCGCCCTGAAAAATAGGCCCTCAGGAACGTGTGCGTGCTGCGACAGCATCGCTCTGGTGTTTGAGCACGCCTGCTGCACGTCTACATTAAAAACAATGAATTTGAGGGCACAAAAAACACAGCATGTGTGCAGCCCCTTAAAGGAGCAGTATGAGGCATTCAGACCATATCTGTGATCCAGAGTCTGAGCCAAGTTTGTCTGCAATGGTTCTTAAGATGGATGTGGCTAACGCTGCTAAAAGTGCAAACAGTGCTACAAAATGGCAACAGACCTAATGGTGTTCACATGGAGAATGGGACCAGAGGGTGGGCGTTCCACTTCCGTGGCAATGCTGTTCTGCACCTGTGGGTCAGAAAGGTAAAAAAAAACATCATATAAGCGCAGAGCAGAGCCAGTGAGAACACACACACAAGGGCTCATGTGCACTAACATGCATGCACAGTTAAACTTGTTACCACAACAAAAAACAAAGAGGCTTGGATTACAACACATACAATACCGTATCTTAACATAACTGACAGTGGTTTGCTGCTATATTTATGCTCTGAATGTTGCATACAGCTCCTTTAAGTTAGCTGTTAGTTCCTGGATGACTACAGAAGTCAGCACAAACCTTCTGAGAGATGTTTTGGAATTACTGTACAAAACATTATTGATCAGAATGTTGTGTCAGTGAAAGCCATTTCAGTGTTGAATAGAGCAGCTTTAGCCCACTTTTTGCATTTGATTCAAACATTTGGTATGATATTACATGCCTTCTTTTTCCTATATTGACATTTATCAGTGGTACAAACAGCAACAAAAATGCTGGCACTGACTTTGTGTGCAGTCACTTTCCATAGAGCTTCATTGTCTGCAGTGTCAGTGTGAAACTAAAATCTCTCTTTTGTATACATAATTTCTTTGATGTACCTCTTCTACAGGCAGCAGAATGTCTTTCCTGTTCAGGGTTGGTTTTCTTTATGTTTCCATTTCAGCCAATTTTCTGTGAATTATTATAATTATATTTGTAAAAAATGACTGTATTGATGTTCATTTTACATTTTAATTGCTGCTAGTGATATTAGGGATTAGATCCTCTTTAGGCAGAAAGAGTGTATTTAAATTTTTAAGAATTTCCAATATGGCAGATATTATGCAAATCCACAGCTCTAATTGGCTGTTTCTGGTCAGAGAATATATGATTAATCATATGATTCCTTGAAAGTTTCTCTTGAAGATTACTCCTACGCTTTGCTTTAAGTAGGAGTTAAGTACCTTGATGAATTTGTCTTACTGCAAAGGCTAACAATGACGAAGTTTCTTACTGATAAACAGGCACTTTTCTTCAGTGTAATTCTTAAAAGTTTGATAAATACAGGCCCTGGTCTTGTCTGCTGCAGCTTCTCTGTCATTTTGTTAAATGAAGATCTAAACAACTTCCTAAAATCTGTTAAAAACAGTTTACAGAGCCGCTCCAGAAGGGATTCTCCTCTGCCATGAAATATTGATTTCAGTGGGAATTTCTCCTCATGCCATAAAGTGCAGTGAAATTTTCAAGCTCTTGTCAGTTGATGGTGAGCTCCACCTCCTCCATGTGAAAAGGCCTCCATCACTCAGGCCTCATTTAGCCCATGCCCCCGTGACTTCAATAAATGCCAGATATGGGAAGAAGGGGGGAAAGAAGTGGTAGGGGGAGTGTTGTTTAAGAGCGAGGCTGCAGCAGGATTAATGATCAGAGAGGCAAACTTGGCTTTTGCTTGCATCACGTAATCAATGGCGTTGAGCGAGGCGGACGTGCCGGCCGGCGGAAGGGCTCGATGAGAGCTGCAAGAGCCGAGACTAACCCCTTCTCATTTCTCAACAAGACAGAGGGCCCCTCGCTGCCAAGCAGACAAGGTGAAACACTGTGGGGACCCGAGTTGAATGGCAAGGGCTTTTATGCAGTTTAATGATTTTATTAATCCGATGAGTCAAATGCTCGTGTCGTGAGTCCCAGTGATATGTCATTTGTCTTAAGTGGCTGTTTTCACTTGTTTCGCCCTTGACTGGGATTAGGTAGATATTAGGAATACTGAATAAACAGGAAAATAATAAATGATGCGTCAAGCTCGGTACTGAAATAAAAAGATGTTACAAAGAAAACACAACACTGAAACTGTAGCACTTTTGCTAAAAAAAGGACAGGGGTTATCAAGTAGAACCAAAGTACATTTATAAATATGCTGGTTCTGTTCTGTCTTCAGTGAGTTGTTACAAAGCACATTTCCAACACAGCAAGGATTCGTATTTTTTTTTCTTGGATTTCAAAGACACAGGGCTTTGATTGACGTGTTGGTTTGTTCCTGGTGTTTAATTGTATTTTCAAAGATCTCTCTGGGATCGTAAGGTTGACTAGTTGTTGTGTTTATCATGTTGTGTTGCTTTCTTACTTGCCTTTGATCTGACTTCTTATGCTCTTGAATAAATGCCTGCTTTCATTTTGCAAATGCACTCTGGTTTCTAATTGAGGATAAAAATGGTCCTCTGCAACAGCAAGACTTTTTTCCTTCATCATTAGTAGCTACCGCCATTATGAGATGCCTCAAATCAGAAGTAAAGGGTCACCACACTGACATTTTAATGCTGCATGTTGATGCCTCTGAGAGAAACATTATACCAAGTAAAAAGTGTGAATATATGATGACTTCTGAATGTTATATTATTGTAAAACAATTCAAATCTGAATCATATAAAATAAATTAATTTTAAGCACATGTAGAGGAAATTGAATGCATATGAAAATACAAAGTCTGTTCACAACTGTACAATACCTGTGTTGTGCTGAGGTAAGATCTAACACTGTGTATACCAGCCTTTTATTTACACTTGGCTTGTACTCTACCCTAAAACCAGAGATAGTAGATAACAAGATCTCGACAAGTAAGTTTTAGAATGCAGTGTGAATCTAAGGGAGATTCCTTTATACTGTCTCACCTCCAGAGGGTTTTGCGATCTATAACTATGATCCTAGCACATACCAATTTGACTGAACAGGAGGTCTTAACATATACCTAACTGTGTTTTTGGATTTTATTGCTGGTTATAGGATACTAAAGGTGTCTTCAGACAGAAAAGAAAGAGACTTACAGATGTGCAGAGATTCCAGTCAATGGAAAGTTGAGAGTGGCTGCAAATTTGCTCAAAGCAGTGTGTAAGTTGAACTTGAGTTTAAACTTGAGGGATAAATTGGTGCATGTGTTGAAACATTTTTGTAATATACTTCATGAACTTACAAAGACAAGAGGAAAAAGGAGAGAAACTAGAGGGTTATAACCAAAAAGGCTGGAGTACATGGTGAGCTCTGAGAGCCAAAATTTGAACAGCAACACAATGAAGGCATGCAAGGTCAGTGTGTACATTACTAGCTAGGTCACAGCTTATGTCTGTGCAGTTGAAAATTTTTCTGTGAATGTTGCCAATAAACAAAGAAGGAATGAACCAAAATCCTTAACCCTAAACCTTTATATTCTTTCTTAACATACCTTAAACCTAACAGACTTCTGGAAGCTAGAGGGGAGCATGAAGGATGTCCAACATTAGCTGTTTTGCTTTCGTCCTGAGTGTCTGTGTGCTGGTTAGTCCTTGGCAGGTAGTGAACAGTGGGTGGCACTAATGAGATTGGGGAGAGTAAAAAAAAAACAGTGGCGGTTCTAGCCTAAATGGCGCCCTGGTCGACACCCCCCTATGGCGCCAAAACAAACCAAAACAAAACAAAACAAAAGACAGAATTAGGCAACAACTACAAGGTTTTATTATTTGGCCTCTGAACTGAGAAACACAGAAATATCCAAAATAACTGTGACAAGATCTGGAGGAAAGCTAAATTGTCCTTCATCATAAAAATGAAAAGCACACTAAAGAGATTCCACTTCTTGCACTTAAAACAGGAAACATGAAACAAGAAAGAAAATATTACACAAATAAAATGGAGAATAAACACGCTGAATATTTACACTATTTACACTAACGTGATGACCAGGCTTCAAGACTAAACCAATTCACCTTAGTGGTGCACACATTCGATTGTCATTCGATTGAAGATTGTCAGTCAAGTTTTAGGTGGTTGTGTTTTTTTCTGTTTGTCTTTTAGTTGTTTTTTTTGTTTTAAACCCAACATCTCACAAAGGATGTACCTTATTAAGAAAATACACCCTACATTGAGTGACAATGTTGGCCCCAAAACTCAGAAAGACAAAATAAAGACGTAAAAGAAAAAGAGTTTACTCACAGTCTGGTAATTGTGTTAGTCAGTCAAAGTCAGTCCAGTCCATTCAGTCGGAGAAACCCTGTCCAGGTTTTGCTGCTGCAGGCTGCGGGTGTGTGGATGGTGACTGGCGTTATGACAGGCTGTGAATGGCAGGTGATCCAGAGTATGTTAACTTTATTTTGGAGTGGACATTAATCGGAGGATGGCTATTGCGGACAGCACATGAAATGAGGAAAGGATTGACTAATTTACCACATGTCGTGACAAAGTGCTGCCCTGGGCAAACGCCCATTTGGCCCATATCAGGTTCCGCTACTGAAAACAAAACAGTAAAGTTGTGCACTGGGAAACCAAAGCAATGGATACTAACATACTAAATTTCTCAGTGGAGCTGAGCAACATTGCCGCGAATGGTAGTAATTATTTCTACTTTTTGCTACGAGTGACCTCTTCCACATCCATAGTCAGTTCATCTACTGTTAATATTAAATCTTGATGACAGCAGCTTTAAGTGACAAATGTTGACACTTAATTAGTATTAAATAAAATATAAATTTGAACCCACAAAATCTAAATTGTGACATACAAAGTCAAAATTTAGATATTGTAGAATTTCAATTCATTAGAGCAGGCATATGTCACTTAACTGTGGTAACAAAGACCATGCCTAAAAGCTGCTGCATTGTATTTTGCTGCATTGTATTTTCCAAAGAGTGAAGGGCAAAAGACAATATTTGTGGCTTCTTCACAGGTTAGTTAATGATGTTTAAGTCAACACTTAAAATGTTAAAAGTTAAAGTAGTGAATATTGATTGATTGGTGCATTGAATGAGCATCATAGGGAACATGGGGATGGAATTAACCACTGTCTACATTATAACCTTATAACATCAGCTGCAGGGTGCCAGTTAGCAAGCTAAACCCCTGTTAAGCATGTTAGTGCTAGCAATGTAATTAGTTTAAAGTAACATCACATTGGACAGACTACCAAACCAGCTAAATGGAGAGTCTTTACAAAGTGACAGTTGTCAATACAATACCTGGACATTCAATAAGGTAGTTGTATATTTCAGGATGTGACACCTCCGGCCAATGGATGGGGTTGTTAGTTCACTTTGATGGAGGAAGACTGAAAGGACCCACATTAACCCCTTTGTCTTTACTTTTTTTCTATATAATGACGCTGATCATTGATGGGCAACAACATAACTGTTTGCCTGACTGACTCCTAATAGCTAAAAAGCAACATGGTTTTCCTTTTTTATGCTATTGAACTGGCAACCTCCTTGGAATTTAAATTGACTGCAGTTAAATTAGAGGGCCTGCATTCACCCAAAAGAAGGTAGGGAAGTGCAAAGTACCCAGATGTGCTGCTTTCATCTACCCTAGTTGATGTACCATAGACCTGGTATTTCAAATTTTTTGATTTGCTGTCCAATATTTTTTTTTTGGTCATTGTGTGTTTTTCAATTTGTTTTAATCACTGCCAACTCTTCATCATTTTCCTGGCAGAAACTGACTTCCACAGAAAAGGATCCCTTCAAGATTGTGTTTAAATTTTTAAGCGCCTCCGTTTGCAATGTTGCACAAAAGGTGCTTCATAGCAAAAGCCTGACTGATGGATCAATGAAGAGTTGTCAAACAAGAATGATTCACTACAGCCATCTTGCTCACTATAATCTTTGGAATTGTTCAGCTCCCCTTAATCATTGCTTTAGAAGCTGTAATATTTTATACGGGACGGCTCCAGTATTTAAGTTGTCATTCCACCATTCGGTTTTTCAATCTCCAGTAAATCTATATCTGTCTAGAACTGGCAGATGTATGCAACTGTGGGACAGAAGGTCAATCTGACAAAATCCTTTTAACCTTAACTTGTTCTTATCATACAGCCAGCTGCCTACAAGATGGGTCACAGTTGTGATGAAGCGGCCATTAGCTCAGGCAGCCTGACCTTACAAAGGAAAACTGTCACAAACTAAGTTCTCTCTGGTATCCAGCCTCCAAAAACGCATGATCAATCGAGCTGACTCAAGTGTTTTTACGAGTGCGATTCTCAGTCAAGAGTGTCAGCGTGTGATTATACCTCCATCTATCATTGTGATGGGACTAAGTATTGGCTCCTTGTGACAGACTCTGAGGAATAGGACTCGACTTCAAGACAGACTTCACAGACTCACTAGATCAGCACTCTGGAGCATTCACAAGAGACGACAGGCGCTCAGCTTTTTCCTTATCCTCTCAACAACCTCTTAATTTATAGTGCAGGGCTTCCTTTTCTGAGAGTTCTGTTGCTGCTGATTCTGTCCATCCATGCCGTGCACTCCCAGTGCCCTCTCTGGCTGATGGTGGGGATACAGTGAGGAAGTATTTAAGGATTACAGGAAACTACTAACACGTCTCTAGCAGGGAGAAGTTACAGTACATCTCAATATACACATCATAATTGATGGCAAGAGACTTTCTCTCTGTCGTCTGCGTGGGTGTAAACTGTATACAGTACACAACACTGGATATTACCTCAAAGCACTTATGAATTGTAAATCCTTTTTATTATCCTGTGCAGCTACTACTTTGTCTTTTCTCTTAAGAGGAATAAGAAACAGCAATCTGAAGAGGCGGACAGGATGTAAATTCCCCCTGAAGAATTGACGCTCATCAAATTAACCATCCTCAGTAGTCTATTGTTACAATTAGAAGTTAGTGAAGCTATTCCTTACATATCGGCAGCTGTTGTCTATTTTCCTTTAATTTGTTGTAATTTGGAAGGAATCGACTTAATGCCTCGTCCGACAAGAACACGTTTTACTGATATGGATTGTTGTAAGGCAAGCTTAATTGATGCTGAGCATTGCAGCAGAATTCTCAATGAAAAAGCGATGAAACAAGTGAATGCTTGACAACCTACCTCGGCAGAAGCGCCCCTCTTCTTCACAATCATGTTATTGGAGACACAGTGACTTAAGAGGCACGACGCATGCTTGGCCTCAGTCATTTTCTTGTCTTCTCAATCACTCGGCACTGTCTGTCACTCTAGACAGGTGTGTGCTTGTCAAAACCACCATTTGCATGGTGACTTCATTTGAATAATAGGCAAGGAAAAAAAGGGCTGAATACTCCACTCTTAACCTTAATATATTTCATTTTTTGTCTGATTAAATTACATGTTTCACTGAATCTTAATTGCTTTTTTGTGAACCTGCTTATGTGATCTGATTTGCAATTTTCAGTGGGAATGGTATTGTATTACTTTGAATATCAAGGAAAGTCAGACAGGGCAACAAGCTTTCCACAATTTGCTCTTGGACTTTTAATGGCATAAAACATAGTTCAAAGGATTCAAGGATTATGATTGTCAAAAAAGACGAGTTAAATTGTTCTTTTCAGAAAAGGGCATTAATATGTTATATTTTTTTTATCAAAGTCAATTCACTGAAATGAGGAAAAATGACTATTTTTCCTCTGAAAGACTATGCAAAAACCTTTGCCACATGACCCACGCTGTGCAATTTTTTCAACATACAGCATGGTCAATCCCAGGTGAAGGTCTAATGAATATATGGGCGCCTCTCCAGTGTTCATCTGCTGTGAGATTGGCGCTTAAAATGCATAATCGGCCGTAATTAATCGAACAAAGTGATTAATCACATTTAGCTCCCTCTCTGTTTGCATGCAACCTGTCATAATCAATTATTTGTGGGATAAATCGTGACTCTGGAGATAGGGGTGGCAGGAGCGGAGTGGGGCGCCTGATGAAGACTGATGACAGGCCTAAACATGGGACATGACAGTGGGAACATGGTGGAGATTGAATCTGTAACCCTCCGAGCACATCATAAATTATCTCTCTCAGAATAAAATGATTGATTTGCATGGCTCCTCGCTGCACCTGGAATTGCTGTCCTTCACAGGAACAAACCAGGTGGGTGAACACTACATGACAGCAAATATTATAAGATAATACTGGGAAAGAAAACACTATAAGATGTGTTATTCAAGGCAGGTGTCCAGAAATCTCTTTTTCTATCCTCAAAGGTGAAGACGTCTATAACAAGTAGCAGTCTGACAGTCATAGAAATGGGCAGATACATTTACCTTCAATCTAACGACTTACAGTGGGTTCAATTCCCAACTCCTGACAAGAATTTTTTGCACTAGGTAAGATGTAAGTTTATATCATCTAAAGCTGAAATCTTTAACTTTTGCACATTGTCAGCCTCCCCAGAGGTGAGAGGTAGCTGAAGTGACAGTGGAAGAACAGGGAAGATGTCAGAGCTATGGGGAAGGGTTTTGTTGAAGCCCTCTGTTTATTTAAAATCTGTAAAAAAGTGCCAGCTAGCAAAGTGTCATACTGGTGCAGTTGATTTTGATGTGTGAAAATAAATGACTGGTGTGAATGTGCTGGCTCTGTTTAGTACATACATTATTGGCATTGTTTAAAGGACAGATGTGACACAACTGATCACCATTTATTTATAGCAGAGTGCAGGCTCCTGTGTTTCCTGCAACCCTGTCTTCCACAAAATATATCTATATATTTATATACTGCTAATTTGCTTTATCAAATAGATTTTGGAGGACATGCTGCTGCCTGGATTACACTGGGGGGTAAGCGGGGCTGCCTTTTGCTGTGAATGGTCTGACATACACAGGACTCTGACAGTTTAGTTAAATATTAAAAAGTCAGCATGCTGGCTTTCTGAATATTTTACCAAGACTACTATTTTTCCTTAACCATAAAATTTTATTAGATGTTCATGATATCAAACCCATGTTTGACACTATTAGAGGTTGGTAATAGCCAGTCAATGTACGTACATTTGACAATGACCTCTGTGTATAGTATGGCTGTACCTGAACTCAGAATTTTGTCAGTCAAAGTGGATTTGGCTTTTGAATATTAATATTTGACTATTTGTTCCTGTTTGTCCACATGGGTGGACACATGGGTTTGTTCGGCAGGACATTCAGGGGGACAGTGACTTTTACGTAATATAATATACAAGCTGAGTTAGCCATCTGAGCTAATCCTGGCTGATTAGGCTAACGACAGATCAGAAATGTGCAACAAATTTTTTTTGCAGACACTAGATGTTAAAAAGAAACCCAGTGGCTGTATCATATTAGTAGTGCTGGGAGTAACTAGTTACATTTAATTGAATTACAGATAAATGTAATTGTAATCACTTACAGTTACTGATACAAATATGTAATCAAATTACAGTTGCCAGTCACTATGCTGATGATTCAAATTATTACAATTTATTATTTTCAGTAAAAAGTTTTTATGTAGAATAAAACATTCATTCTGTTGCTTTGCATGTTTTTACCCTATAAGAATGCCCTCCTTTGGCACAGCCTATTCCAGACCTTTTTCAGCTTTAATGCCCAGTGCCCAGCTCAATCTGTAGCTACATCTGGGGAGCGAAACGTCCCGAGATGCACACTGCACACTGACTGACAAAAAACACAAAACAAACAAAACAAACAACAATGACTGCTTGACTTGAAATATCTCAGTCTACTGAGGGTCTGAGACTGATGATTTGAATCTGAGACTCTCAGGGGGCAGCCCATAGTAGTTTTCACTAATAGTGGTGAAGACTGACATTGCCACCTTGGATTCTAATTGCCTTCACATACACAGAGGATTCATAGGAAACAGTGCAGCATGTAATCCAGCAATAAGCTGCTTTCACACCGCTGTGTGGTAACCGCCCTGACAACTGCCAACCTCCAAGACTGTTCCCCTCAAAAGCAAAGCGTTTTTAAAAGCTGCTGCTACCGTGCACAGCTGTGATGACAGGAAGGTGTTTCGTTGAACACTAGCAGAAATGCAAGCTAGCTTGTAGCTGCACGCTGTAGCAAGACAGAGAAAAACACTGAAATTACCAAAGATTTCTACATGTTTGGACAGTCATCTGAAGTGTGCTATAAATGTTATCTCAGGCAGTTTTTCCTCTGGTTGCCAGTATTGTAATTCTTTATATTTAGACACCAACATGATCTGCTCCTCCATCTTGTTTTGTTTTTGTTTCCATGATGCCTGCTAAATGATCAGCTGTGCAGGTGGCAACTGCCAGAAGTTCAACATCTTGACTACCAATGTTTGCAACGACAGCAATCATTTATTAAAAATGCATATACAAAAGTTTTAAATATTGCAAGTAGTCACAGAGCAGTTAGGAGCAACCGCAGTGGGCTGCTAGATCAAGAAGTAACCAACTTTACTGCATCCTGCTATTGTGTGGAAAACTACTGGTGCTGTGCGCAGCATAAAATCAAATCGTGGTTGCTCAGGGCATGATAGAAAAAAAACAACAACAAAGCAAATGTTGACTGACTTCTTTATTTAAACCATGTTTGTCTGAAATCTTGACAATCATAACTTTAACCAAGCTTGAGTTCTCGAAACATAACCATAACAATGTTAATAATGCTTCAGCAGCCAGGAGCGGATATCATAAGAAAAACAAATGAAATATGTTGACAGTGATGGTCGTGTAGACACATTCAGTATGAACATTTTGCATTGGCAGTGAACAGTCTGCAGGTGTTCAATGTGAGTGTTTCCTCATTATGTTGATAAAAATGTATTCTGGCTGTTTAAGTGTTCACTTGCATCTCACTAAATTATGAATTGTGACACTGTGCCGGTTATTTAAACTGCCTTTATTTTAGTTTTGTTAGTGCACAGTCGTTCGTTTAATACCTTGATCTTCACAGGAGGGAAATGCAAACATTCCTTGTCTCTGTGCAAGAGGCAGTGAAGGTCTAGATAAGCCCAGACAGAAGCCTTGCGTTGGCACAGCCATCTTAGCAGGTCAACACTCAAGGCGCTACAACACAGTCAAGACTGTCATCTGGTATCAGTACCTGTGTCTCTCTCATACACTTCAAAACAAGCCCTCACACCAGTCTGGACCATGTGACAAGCACACACACTCATGTGTAGACACACACACGTACAGTACGTGCACATACACACAAAACCCAGCACATAACTACAGAGGATTGTTGGGGCTGAAAAATCCAGGGGGTTGATGGGTAGTTATGGCAGGTGACAGAGTGTGCTGCATGCTCAGACAAATGGAGTCTGGCAGCTTCCCTTCAGAAAGACTTGCAGCTGTTTTTATTTTTTCCCCTCTTTTTTTCTTTTTTTTTTATTACTGCCTGACTGACTGCTTCTGCCTTTTACCAAACATCCATTGTTTACCTCTGTTCTGTTCAGTCTCACCTCAGATGACAAGCCATCCGTGGAGAGCCACTTCCTTTTCATTCTCTCCCTCTTTTCCTCCTCTCTTTCATCCTCTCTGTTTCCTTCCCTCCTTTTGTTCCGTTCCTTTTCAAGCCTTTTTGCCACCGCGGTAAATGAGTTTTAAACTGACATGGTGTTGGGCTTTCTTCATAGTTCTTCAAGTTCATAGTTTTATAATTAAGTCTGGCAGAGCTCAATACGCACCTGAGGGAACAGTCATGTGACAAGGAATAATATCTGTGCGTGACACTCTCGGCTAATCCTAGCATGTGTTTAGATCAAGATAAAAAACTACCTGGGATATCTGAACGGAATGAAATGCATTAGGATAGTGACTGATGGCATTTGGTCACAGATTAAATAAAGCTTGCACTGATATTGTGACCTGCAGAATATTATTATAAAATCAAAATCAATGTCACCTTTTACATAGGACATGCACCTGACTCTGTCTAGATATGATTTAGTCTGATTTTATTCACACCTGACATTAAAATGCATCTCCGCTGTTCGTGCTGAAATAACACAGATTTTTTTCTTTAGCAGAAATAAGATTGCCAGGCATATGACTTCCTTTCGCAACATTTACATCATCTTAAACATACCAAGTGTGTGGAAACCATCATAATAGATGTAGTTTTTCTCACATTTTAACACATAGGAAGATGTTACCTTACATGTCAGGTATATAAGAAAGGTAGTTTTACGCATAACGCTGTCAGAATAAATTGACAACCAACACAAACTCATTTGCTAAAATAATTGTTGGCATTGTATGTTTCTGCAAACAGCTGGAATGTAACATTTGCACATTATTATGTAGTGGAAAACAGGTTATGTTTAGTTACAAAAACCAATGTATTATCATTATTAGGGTCAAATTTTGGCTTGAAATACTTGGTTTTGGTGGCATAATCATCACCCCTGTAAATGCCACTGGCTTCTTGCTAATAAGCTACCACTTTTGGTGGCACAGTTGCTCCTAAAAATGCCAACAATGTCTAACTAAAACAACAACCACTTTTGGCCACAAAATCGCCACAAAAAAAGCCAATGATGTGTCGCTAAAAGACAACTACTTCTGTTGGCACAGTCAGAGCTGAAAATGTCACAATGTGTCACTATTAACAACTGTTTTTGTTGTTTGTTGAGTTTGAACAGTTTTGAACATATGAAACATATGAAACAGCCAACAAAAAAAGGCATCCTTTAACGTCTGCATGATATGCCGCCGGCTGCCATTATAGTTTAATGGTGCCTGGCAGCGTCAGGGGAAAAGTGGTGGGACAAAGACGAAAGTTAAGGGGGCGAAAATCGAGTGGGGCGGGCGGAACGGGTGGTGGATGGGCCCAACAAACACCAACTTTCACCCGAGAGAACGGTGTTCACATCCCGTAAGATTCTAAAGCCAAACCCTGTTCTTTTTGCCTGAACCTAACCACTTCCTTTTATTGCCTAAACCCAACCATGTGTGTTTTGTTAATGAAGGAAAAAAAAGCTTCAGTTCGCATTGTTGTACTGATGTAGTGCATTTATTTTGAAAGAGACTGTATGTAAGCGTTAAATTTCCTGTGAAAGCGGAAGTTATCTTGAAAGAAGAGAACCTGACATGGTGTCCCAGAACGTCAACAGCCAAAGCTGCCAGGGTACCTTTCACGTCGTATGTGGACATGGAAAAGAGGATGTGTTACGTATGTATGATATGTGACGAGGTCAGAGTGCGAAATTGTTGCCTCTACAATAAATTGAAAATCCAAAGAAAAAGGATAACATTCTCTAAGTAAAAAAGGATTATGTCTACCAACAGCAAAACTACATCAAAGCATTTATTAACTCTCACACAATACCTGCAGTATAATCCAAGCCTTGTTTCTTCAGCAGTATACTCAGTACTCTCTTAACACATGCTTTCTCTGTAAAATAATAACATTTAAAATATGTCAGTACAAACAGTGTCATGCACGGCCAAGTAGCGTGCCTGGGCATGCGCATGCATTTAAACTCAAGTGAAGTTCATACATATGCACATGCTCCGGCACGCTTAGGCACGCCACTCGTAGGCGTAAGAGTTTTATATTATAAGGTTATAGCAGAATTGCATGTGTTTGGAAGGCACTATGCATACGGCTGGTTAAATGACACTTCGATCATAGTGCAGTTGTGGAGGAGTTTGAAAATGTTTTGAAAAAGTTTTGCTGTTGGTCCCTAATGATTTCAGTTCTTGAAGAATTGTTCACCTTTTGTGGATTCTCTGTTAACCCTAACACATGGAGTGTAACTGAAACTACAAATGGTCATTTTGCGGGTGAAGTATTTTTTTAAGAATCTCTTGAACCTGCTGGAGGCACAGTAAGCTGGTCAGGTGCATATAGATTCTGTAACCACTTCCAGGTTCGGGGTTTTGTGCGTCCATCAGAGATTATCTGGATCCAAGAGTAGGTTTATGTCAGATTAGCCAGTGAATGGATTGATTTAATTTGAGGGCTGTAAATGAATCTGTCCTTAACATACAGGTGCTACAGGTTTGACTAGGTCTAACCATGGTTACACCCCTAACAGCTAATACCAGAGAGGAAATACATTTAGCTATACGGCTGTGCAGCAACACATCATTAAGTCCTGTGATGGCCAGTGAACATAATGTCACTGAACTTAGACAAGTGTATTGATTTGTAGTAAGCCTCTGGACAAACAAGCCATTCTTTGGGGTTGTCAGCATATCAATACATGTAAGCAAGTCATTATTGACAGTCCCTGACATTATTGATCTTATAAAGTTTCACTTTCAACCACAAATCCCCCTCATGGCAAAGTCGTCTTTATGAGGAGTACTCAACAGATGCCTCTGTATGTTTGGTTTCAGTTCACATGATTATGTGTGTTTGTCTGTGTGGGTGTGTGTGTGTGTGTGTGTGTGTGTGTGTGTGGTATTTGGTTTCATTGACCAGCACTGATTGGAATTGGCAGAGCTGCGGGCAAAAGGCTTGTCATGGTTGGCCTTTCTGGTAGAGGGGAGGGAATCAGTCAGACTAACGATTCTGGTAGACAAAACAAAAAAAAAAGTGTCTGTAAATCAAGAAATCAAAGTCTGTATTGTTATTAACATTTCTCTGCTGTGTTTTACTGGAAAATATTTCAATCTGCATCAACTGATTTATTGGAAATTTGGGCTGTTCAGAAGGTTGACATATTATCTCCTTTTAGAGTTGAGTTGACGATTTTGTTAGCATACAGTTTAGCATTATTAACATTTACCCAGTGTCGTGTTTCTGTCCACCTGAGGAATGTAAACACAATATTCACCATGCTTTTAACCTTGTTTTGGTCTAACTCCTGAAGGAAATATCTTTAGCTGTGAAATGCTCCACTATGTTAGTTAGTTGCTATGTGCACCCAGCTAGGCGCTGGGTAGTTATAGTGTACTGTAGGTTACTGAGCAGATGCTTGCTGAAAACAGCTGCCACCTGTAGCTGAAAATAGAGTTGATGAGAACCATGAAAGTGAAGCAAAGCAGTTAAGTTGTGGATGTTAAAACCACAACAGAGAGCTTAAAGACACAAAAACACAGTAGGGCAGAGGATAATTGCAGATCGGTGATAGTTCTGTGTGGGTTTGTAGACATTTCCCCCCCATTGTGAATATAAAAATATTAATTAGTGCAGCCTTAAGGAATCTTAGTAAACTTTCATTTAAGACCTCCGCAGTAGTAGTCGCAGATGCAGCTCAACCATCAGAGAGGGTGGTCAAAAGATACAGATGTCCCTGGACCAAGGGCTGGGGAGCTGTGGGATGATGCAAAGGCCTATGGTAAATCCTTAAAGGTCCAGTGTGTAGGATTTTGGGGGATATATATCGGCAGTAATTTAATATAGTACATATATTTTCTTTAGTGTATAATCACCTGAAAATAAGAATTGTTGTATTTTCATTACCCTAGAATAAGCTGTTTATATCTACATAGGGAGCAGGTCCTTGTTTATGGAGATCGACATGTTCACTGCCATGTTTCTACGGTAGCCCAGATTGGAAAAACCAAATACTGGCTCTATACAGGGCCATTCACATTTGCATGTGTATGTGTTTTCACGTCGGCCACTGTAGTTAGAGGCCCATCCGCGAGGAGCCAATCAGCAATGGAAAACCACTGATATGTAAGATGAAACAGCTTTATTCAGTGTATTTACCGGTTTAAATCACCAAGTCTGTTTGTTCTAGAGTGGAAGAGACATCTGCAGATAACTCAGGTGCCAGTAAAAACCTCCTGAACAATGAACGCTGAAGGAATTCTAACCAGGAGAAGTTTCCACTGGTTTGCACTCCACAAATCTCACCACTACATGCCACTAAATCTCCCTAAATCTTACACAATGGACCATTGAACGGGATCAACAATTTACTCACTGACTGGTATCACTGAAAATAGTCATATGCATTTAAATGATAATTAAATTTACTACCATTAACTTGTCATTTTCACAATAACAGCGAGGGTCAGATGTGCAGAGCACATTTATGCTGCCAATGTAAGGATGTAAGGGGGACTACACCCTGACTCAAAAAGTGTGAGGAAGCTCCAGATATAACAGGAAAAGCTGAATGTGGCAAAGGTATAGAGCTAGATACTGGTATCATACCAGATGACTCAATGCACCCATTGGTTCACAGTGGTAGGGCTGGAGTTGGTGTTGATGAGGGGCCCAGTTTGGAATATTTTGTTTCCCTGTCTATAATTCCCAAAGGCTGCCCTGCCCAGATTACACGGATTTTTGACCATTCACTTAAATTTGCTTCATCTGCTGATACTTTGTGTAAAAATTATTCAAGAGGGGTTTGATCTCAGCTGGCACCAGACGGTAGGTCCAACTACACATGTTTAGATGTGTGCTTCATTTGAGGTGCTTTACCAAGACAACCTACCCAGACACAAACACACTAATTCCAGTCTGTGTAAAGATTATATAATGGGCAGCTGGCTGAACAGTGATAATTGGTGTACAAGCTGGAGTCATTTTGATGAGTGTCTGCGACTGATAATTTATTAAAATAATAAATAAATTTTAAAAAAAAAGTAAGAATATGTGAGAGTATTTAAGCTTCTGCATAGATCAAGAACTTGTTTCATGATGTTGGTGGAACACAACATGGTGTTATTGGAAAGCATACAGAAGAAGTTAAACTGTTGTACAGAATTCCATGTGTCTGCTGTCATGTCTTTCCAACATGTCCTTCTTCCCTATAGGCTGTGAGATAAAATATCCTGCTGACTCAGTTGGCCAAGACTTAAAAGTAAAAAAAAAAATCTGTTTTCGCCAAGACTGACCACCAACTGTCTGACAGCATCAAGTGTATAAGCTGCTACAGTAAAACAGTGGGAGACGAACTATGATTGACTATATTACAGCAAGTTTCATCTCAGGGTTCCCAGAAAGAAGTCGATTTTGCATTTTCAGGATATTTTCCATGTCCTAGAGCTGGTGTGAGGCAGGAATCACAACTGAGACTCATACATTACTCCTCTAGGAAGTATCTGTTAAAATAGCAGTACCTGGATTGGTTCTTGGCTACACACGAAGAGACCAGTCCTTTGATGTTCTACACACTTATTTGGTAATGCTAATAACCATCACACAACTCCCACCACACACATCCTCACACACCTGCTGATAGTCAGTGCTTAATGTTATAAATCTTTACAAGCTGCAGGATTAAGTTAATGCAACATTATTTTCTCTTTTTGTGCTCCTTTGTTCTGTCCTTTAAAGTTCTGTGTGAAAAAAAAATCCAGAAAGCTTGAGTTGAAAGACGTGGCTCTCAAAAGTAATTACTGGTGGGGTCATTAATGTCACTTAATATGCACATAGTTAAAAAGAGGTTAAATCAGCCGCATCAGGTGACTGATCGCTATGGAAACCTTTGAAATCCACTGTACATCTGCAACTTAACATCAGCTGCTTCATGTGTGGATGCTTAACCTTTTATTACTGCAAATGTGGTCACGTAGCTCCCACTTGTTATGTGCTTTCAGCAGTCATCAGTTCACAGTACAACCAAATTACTAGAAAAAAAATGTTGGCATTGTACATTTGTTAGCACTGATACATCACATTCATACATTATTATGTAGCAAATTGAAACTTGATGTTTCAATAACATTGTGATAAATGTGTGAATAAGCTTAGCCACAAAAACCACTTGGTAATGGTTAGAAAAGATCATGTTTTGACTGAAAGTCTGGCTGAAGCAAAAACAAATATGTGTAATGAGTTTGTCACAAAAATGTGTTATGAGCCACCCAGCCAATTTAGATAAAAAAATCTCCAAATTTATAAAATTAGCTTTCAAAACCATTAAAAAAAATGAGCAGTATTCTCTGCTTGGAGATGCTGGGGGCATGTCAGCGGAAGGAGCTGAACTGAAGATTAAGCTAAATGCCAGGCTGCTGCAAAGCCACTGACTTTCGTTAGGAGCTATGTCTGTAGCAGAAAACACACATAACCCCCTAGCTGAAGATCAAGCCGGCACGTAGCCACAGACTCTGCTTAGCAGCTAACTCAGCAGCCCAGTAACATACATGGCCCCGGAGCCGAAGAACAGGCTGCTGAAACAGGCTCTTGTTAGCAGTCTATGGTCAGTGCAGTCTCACAGTATATGGTTGCACAGCACACACCCTCCAAACCAGGAAACAGGAGCTGCTGCATGACTAGAACCTTTCGTTAAGTAGCTATCAGCAGCTAACTTTAGCATGAAGCACTCACCCACAGCGGTAACAGTAACTGCTGGCAGGATTCAGGCTAAAAGACTAAAACATATGTTGACGGTTGTTTTGCTTGTGTTTATATGACTGTAACATTTAACAGAGATGTTTATTTATGCATTTAAAAGACTGAATAGGTAAAGAGAGCTTGTGGGACATAGCGAACTCGCTGTTGACACACAGTGGGTGAATGAAATAACACGGACGCTATGAGTTAGCATTGGTAGTGATGTAGCATTTATATAGCAGGGGAGGGTTTTACCATGTAGAAATGTGTGGACATATATTTTTTATATTCATATGGGTACATTTTACATTTTTTAAAATATTTAAAATTTGTAGGTATGCTTTGTTTATACTTCATATATTTATATATTCATACATTTTATATTGTTTTTTAGACAAGCCACATTGCACAGTACAAATAAACGATTTGGGTTCTTTTAGTAATTTAGTTTAGCTTTTGTGCTTACTTTGCTGTTTGTTGTATGTTTAACTGTCTCCTGTTTGTGTTTGAAAGTAGCTGTCGTATAAAGTAATTTCGTCTAAGGATCAGTATATATGTATATCTATGTTAAGGATGGCTCCAGTGCATCAGCGAGCAAAATATCCTGGACACAGAGAATGGTGAAAAACAGTTTATTGGTCTACCTTTACAATTAAGTATTGCACAGTTACCAGTCTTTGCACTTGTTTTCAACAAGTATTTACTTACATGCAAAGTGTGTTTAGGGAGAAATAACCCAGCTTTACCCAGACTTTAAAATACCTGGTTTTGGTGGCATGATCCCCCACTGGCAAAACAGCAATGTTTCAGTTAAAAACAACTGCTTTCTGTGGCACTATCTCCTGTGGAACAGCAACGAGTTGCTAAATCACCATGTTTAATGGCTAAAAACCTGCTGGAAACACAGCAATGGCTCGCTACACAAATAGTGGTGTTGTTTGTTGGTCTCAGACAGTGGTCTGCAGCTTGGCAGGCATCTCTCTTAGGTGACACACCATCAATCATCCCTTCCACCTCCTGATGACAATGTCGACTCATATATTATGTCACTTTGGAAACCATGATATGATATGATATGATATATATGAAACGGGAAAATGTAGCATATTCGTAGTTTGTGCAATGCCAGTATTTTGGGGGAATTCAGGGATTCATAAAATACCAAACTGACACTGTTGGCAACCTGCGTATAAAAAACTTATATCAGACTACATATTGACACTTTGTTGATATCTTTTTACAATAAATGTTACTATTATATTGTAGAAAGCAAATGTTTTAAAGTTGATGTCATTTTCACATTTGACTGTTTGCAGAAATTCCAGGAAGAGATACTTATATTTTGAGTGCAGCCTCATGTAGCTGTCTTCATTAACCTGCTATGACTGGGAGCAGATTTTAGAGTTCACTTAAAAGGTCTCAGGTGTGTGAGGCATTTTGAGTGTTCAAAAATTAACAGAGAGCAGCTCTATGCCATTTCAACTTTTGCTTCTAACTGAACACCATTCATCTGACAGTTGATTTGGGGACATTGGACATATCACATTCTCCTTTTGCTGCCAGCAAAAAGAATAACGATAATGTGTGATTTTTTCCTCTGGAGGTATGCACCATTTCTCATCACCTTTTACTTTTTTCCATAGCTGTAAAATTGGTGTAAGATTGTTCAGATTCTCTAGGGAAAGATTAAATCCTGCATCTCTCTTTTCTTCACCAAGCCACCCTCAAATCACAAGAAAAGTGCCACTACATCAAATGTGAGGTGTCAAATATTTGGCTCATTTACCTTTTCCCATTTATATTGCCTCAGTGTTGTCTCCACCAGTCCACAGTGACAGCTAGCAAAAAGCTGTATCTTATCTACCTGGCTGACCTGCACATCCAAGCGAACCACCTGCTGACAGTAAAAATGTATCTAAACTGAGGCCTTTTTATCCCAGGGACACCTGGAGAAAGTCCTCCATGTTTTTTTTCTCGTTTGGATTACTGTGACTCACTCTGTTCCTCTCTGCAGTTTCTGAAAAGTGTTTCTTCCCCCCCTTACAACTCCTCCAAAATGCTGCAGCAATGCTTGAAGGAGAAATGATCTCTGCTGCAGCTACCTGTGAGTTTCAGAATTGATTTTTTAAGATTCTACTTTCATGGCTCAGCTGGCTATGTCCCGTGGCTATATCACAATCCTTGAAGTCCTGTGCAAGCCCGAGTGCAGGTTCAGATCCCCAGGCTGGGCCCTTTTGGTTGTTCCAAGGTCTTGATTGAAAAGAATAAATTTTGATTTTCTTTAAACTACATATGTGAGGGGTGTAAAATAAGGCTGTCTGGCATTAGTATTTGACATGGAGCCCTGATCCACTGACACCAGTATGAGAACCAGTCAGAGTAGCCCTGGAAATGATGATGATGATGATGATTATTATTATCATTATTATTATTATTATCATTAACTACCACCAATTTTAAACACAGTGTTCCAGTTATGGTACAGAGATAGTCACGGCAATGTAAATGCTTGCCCAAAGATAACATTGCCATATCCTTCACCCAGCTGGTTAGATAATTAACCTTCAAATTAGAAATGTTGTGAAAAAAACACTCCTGCATTCCCTTCTCAAACTTTTACCATTTGGCTAAAGGGATGTTTTTATGTAGATCCTGCTGATTACAACTTCATACCTCAGATTTATGATGTTTTCCAGGCTGTTTCGTCACCCTCCTTGGACCATGTAAAAGCAAAATGGGAGGATGATTTTGGTGTGAGAATCTGAGAATCATCCATTGAAATGATCCATACAACCTTTATTTTGGGTCCAGTATTGATTCTCTTCCGGGCTAAGGTGTTTGAAACCTTTTCATATGAGTCCTATGTAAAGTCATAGCGTATAGCAATTTGAATTTCTTTCATTTATCTCAAACCCATGCTGATGCTGGGACTGTCTTTTAGCAAGATGTATCAGTCTATACATATGGGAATCTATATGGTGGCTGTTTTATGTGTTCTGCTCTGTAGCTTTTTGTGCTTTTTAATATATTATTCCTTCATAAGACAGTGCGAGTACAGTAGATGAGAATTTGGGAATTTGATCAGCTCAGTTGAAGATTTTTATTCCTGGAATTACATTCTGATGGTACTTTATGTGCTCCTGTTTAGGCGATATTGTATGTTTTGGCACAAAAAGACTGTATAAAGATAATGGACTTAACTACCATGATGACACCCATTGATTTGACGACTCCTGTTTCAGTACCTCATGTTCAGCAATTTGGCTGTTGCCATCTTGGATTTTTGGTGCCAGAAAGTGATGAGTGTTAAAAAGCGATTGGCAGATCTGACTAATAGATTGTGGTGATGCCTGTCACTAAAAGTGACCCACCCTCAATTATGTGTAACTTGAATCCTTTAAAAAAAACAATATTAATAATGGGTGAGTTATGAAAAACACTGTCCACCCATACAGTTATCATGAATGTTGAAATTAGCTATACAGACCAAAACTGTTTTTTGTATCAGCCTTTAAACGTGTTTATTTCTGCTGTAAAGTTGGACATTTTTACATGGGAGTCGGTTTACTTTTGGAGCCAGCCTCAAGTGGCCATTCAAGGTACTGCAACTGTTTTTTGCACTTCGGCATTGGCTTAAATTTTCAGTCCATGAGGTTGCTGCTACAGTGCAACTGTGCAACGAGGTATATTTCTATCAGTTGAGTTATTAAAGAGGACATATTGTGCTCATTTTCAGGTTCATACTTGCGTTTTGGGTTTCGACTAGAACACGTTGACGTGCCTTAGAGTTAAAAAAAACACTTAATTTTCCTAATTTTGTCTGCGCTGGAACACCTGTGATTCCTGTGTTTCTGAAATACTCTGTTTAGCGCCTGTCTCTACAAGCCCCTCTCACAGTATAGTGTATAGTATAGCGGCACTTTGTATAGTAAAAAAAATCACCAACAAAAGCTCCTAAACACAACTGGAAATGGCAGGACTATGAAGAAAAAATTAACAAGATGGCAACCAAGATTACATTTTTCCTGAAGTTAGCATGTAGCTACATGTAACAGCGTAGGCCATGTGATGTAAACACTTGCAGTAGCCTGGAGCACATAACTATATTAAGAAATCACAAGCTGATGTCATCTTGTATTCAGAATGGTCCGAAGCCTGAGGTTTTGCTCAAAGGGATTAGTTTTACATTCGTTTACCTCATTATTTGACACTTTGGCCACATATGATACCAACATTCGTCATTGTAACATTAAAATGTTGTAATATGACAGAACATAAGGAAAAGCATAACAGGCCCCCTTTAAATATTCATATTCAAACGATTCTCTTGCAATCTATAAGCCACATTACATACTGGCTTCTGCACAAAAGATACGTCATTAGATTATTGTTGGTTCACTGTAGGGAGTGTGTTGTAGCTGCGTATCATCTAAGATGACTTAAGCACTGTTTTATCCCGAGATAATACTCTTAGATGCGAATTATCTACTTATCGGTTAATCCCATCACACTTATATCCTGAGGGTTACAGTGGGCTAACGTGATTCCAACATGTTTTGACATTCCTCATCATTGCATGTGCAAACACACTGTCATGTTGAACACACATGCATGCACACACAAGAACACTGATTCTGTCATCTTATTGCATAGTGTGTTTCCTCGGAGCAAACTGAATTCCCGCGTGACTCGACAGTATCCCCGCAGTGAAATGGGGCAGGGAGCTTTTATCAGCCGCCGTCGCTGGTGACAATTAATGTCAGTGATGTGATGTGTTCCAGCTCTCGGGAGGGGACGTGTGGGGGGGAATGGGTTAGAGGTGAATATAGCCCGGATCTATAGACCAAGAGGAGGTGGTGGTGGTGAGGGGGGGTGCATGTCTGCTGGCTGAGAAACTGTGGAACAAAGCCAAGTTCTCCATTAGGGAGCCCTGCAAGGTCACTCCAGTATGCAGTCCTTGTGCCAAGCGACCCAGGCTCTTTGGTCTGTCCTATAGGGAGGAAGGAGGGAAGGAGGGGGGGGCAGAGAGAGCAACAGATAGAGTGAGACACCGAAAGAGAGAGGGAGCTGGAAGAAGTGCGGGCCACAGTCCAACCCATCTGGGATGCGCTCCACAGACAGTCGGTGCCAGAGGTCACTGACAAAGCCGACCCCATCTTTGTAGAATGTCTGAAGGTTCCCTGTGAGAAAATGAGTTTTAGGAGGGAATAAAAAATGCCAGCAGACTGTTCTAGATCCTTAATCAGAGCAAAGGTCCACATGAAAACAAGGGTGTCGAAGCGCAGAAATACTAATGTTCCCCCTCCTTGCGAGAGTTTTTATGGCACCTTGCCAGCGGGGAGGGGGGGTTGAGATGGGGTAGATGGGTGGCATTATAAAAAGACTGGACAGTAACTCTTTTGCCCTTGAGACAAAAACAAGTAAAATGGTTTGTTTTATGTCTTTTTCTCTCTCAGCTTTGGTGCCTACAGAATGTTAACTTTTGTTCCCAGGGGAGGAGTGATTTACGCTTGCTAATATGATGAGCGCTTTTCAAATTAAGAAGAAAAGGAGGACCACTTCACAATAAACGATGTTTGTGTTTACCACTTTAAAGTACCACTTGGTTGTCGCTTATGGTGTTGATAGTCTTGTGAGGAAGCCTGCACACTGCAATACAAGTCTATTTAGAGAAAATTGGAGCTCATTAAGAGTGTGTGTGTATGTGTATTTGTGTGTGTGTGTGTGTGTGTGTGTGCGTGTGGCGTCCATATACCTGTATGCACGAGGGCTTTTCAGCCTAGCATTCATCCTAGCTGCTCTCCCCTTCAGCAATACTAGCTTTAGAGCTTTTAAATTGTAATGTGATAGGGTTCACCTGCAAAGCTACCACAATGAATTATTAAGCTCTCCACTATGGATGAGTGAGTCTCATTATAGCTCCCCTCAGTACTGCAGAAAGATAAGCATGGCTGATTATTTCTGGGTTCCCTTTTGCCTTGCTTTCTAGAGTGCCTGGAAAAGGAAGAATTCAGCGGTACAGCTGGAGTGAGATAAGATTTCGAATGTGTATTCAGATGTTCTTTCACGCTCTGGGAACTGGATGCAGAAGAAAAGGTATGGTGGCGCGATTCGACATCTCTCTCTCTCTTTCTCTCCCTCTCTCCCTCTCTCCCTCTCTCTCCCTCTTCATCCCCAAGCCAACAGTACAGGCTGTATGGTGATAACTTTTCAAAGTGAACAAAGGCATCAAAAGGATGGAGGAGACCCGGGGATTATTTAAATACTAGGTGCATTAGAAGCCCCGGTGTGCTTTCCATCCCTTAAGTCATCAACAAAACCTGCTCCACTTTTCTCACTCTGGCTGAGGAGTATGTATACTACTGACAAAAGAAAGGAAAGACGGGGATAAAGAAGACGCTTCGGCAACCTGGCTTAAAAGTATTATGCTGTGTTATACTAGTGAATAACAGAGAGAAGAGGCACTCTATCCGTGTGAAGATAACAAGAAAAGTGACCATAACCGGGATCATTATCTGCACAATACTGATGTCCACAACAACAAAAACTATATTTTCTAAATGCAGGCAGACTAAAATGAACAACTAATCAAATACATGACAATAAAGCATATCTTTTCTCCTGACTGATGCAGTTTTCACATGTCACGTGGCCTTAAACATGTCTGGGACACAGACTGAAAGTGGCGCCGTCGCGTCATGGCGCTCAAACTGCAAGACAGGTTAAAAAAGATTTGTGCAAGTGCCAATAAAAGCAGTGCAGAGCTTTCAAGTTCCCTATCAGCCTTTGATCAGCTGATACGATAACATGACACCATATCGCAGGCGGAATCGGCTCATGGCATAAATCCTTTCGTCGGTTTGGCATGTTGTCTGCCCCTGGTGGTTCACTGAGTGGCGTATCATTAGCGCCGGCTGTCATCACTATACCTCCAGTCAGCACGGCAGAGGGATCATTGTGTTTCTACATGTGCGTTATAGCTTGGTGAAGACAGAGAGTTATTATTGCTGGGCGAAAAATAGAATGAGTAAATTATACCTTTTAAAAACTCTTTAAAATGGATGAAATTAAGCTAAAAACAAGGCTTTTTTCTTAGTTGTGAAAAGCTGACATGTTGGAGATAAAAGGTTCCTACGTAACAGCAGTCACGTCTGCACAATACAGTAAAAATGATTTTAGCCAGATGAACAAATTCAGTGTAGCAGAACATTTACACTTGGGAATTGAGATCTGATTTTAACATAATTATCTTAAAACAAACACACAAAAAAAACACAAGATAATCAAAGAGTTTACTAAATATCACCTCAGGTGACTGTTATCTGTTTCTAATTATGTTTAAAGGTGTAATAAAACTGTTGAAATGAAAGATGAATGACTTGTTTTTAGAGGCGAGCAACTCAATACAGCACCTCAAAAGGCATTAATGGCAGTAATACTCTTCGCTCCTCAATCGATGCTGAGCAAAATTAATATTGGAGAGTAAATCTTTCATTTTCTTGATTGATTACCATCATTAAGAGCATTGATCAGCAGCGAAGAGAAAAAACAGTGAGTGGGTGGGGGAGCAGCTTGTAGCTTTTTATCTGCCTCAGACAACATTAAAGAGGGAAACAGAGGCTCATCCTCTCCTCGCTGCTCTGTCTGGAACATAGATGTCAGAGAGAAATTTGCAACCGTCAAGGGAATGTTTTTGTTCTGACCTCCTCCAGCTAAATGAACGCTCGTCCTTGATCGTGGGAAATGGATGCATAAAGTGTATGAAAAAAGGAGAGATGCGTGCAAAGTCTTCAAGGTTAATTTACTCTTAACTCTTATTAAGTGTTCGTCTGTTGGGGCTTCATTAGGGTGACACGCTAGTTGCGGCTGAGGACGAGATTAACCTTGCGCAGGGAGGGGGAGGCAAGCTTTCTTTCCCCATCTTCCATCTATCCTCGTACCGGCTCAATCGCCGTGGGGAGGCTGACGCACGTGCTCGGTAAACATCTGTAGCGCGTGAGGCATCTGGCATAACAAGGACAAGGAGGCAGCAAACAGCAGCATCCAGGAAATATGGAATTATGGGTCACCAGCTCACATTAATGCAATGAGCTTGTGAATAAAGACAACATATTTATTACAAACAAATATAAGCCAAAATACGCACACACACAGTTTACTGTGTGATGTTCCAACCTGTACTGTTAGAGCACTCCTGAAATAGAAACAGATAAGATTTCTAAGTACATTTCGGAAAGTCCACTTATAATTCTACATGATTTTGCTGTGATGAGTCTTATTACTTACAGTTAGATACCTTAGATGAGTAACAGCATAAATTCTACCTTATTGCATTAGCACCACAAACTTGAAAAATTCAATATGCTAGATAGGCTAGGATTAATAACATTTTTACCGTATGTGTTATACATAGATACAATCTTTGAAACACCGCCTAAGTCCAAATTGTGTATTTAGAAAGATAAGTTTAAAAGACTTTCACTAAAAACCCTTTTCACACTGCACAAAAAAAAAACAGTAACACCCGCTAACACCTGTTTTTTGTATTTGGTGGGAAATGGTACAATTGGCATTCACTCCTGGGTCAAATGACTCTGCAGTAATCACAGGTATTCATCGGCTCCAGCTTTAATCAGCTCTGATCAGCTGTGATTGGCAGTGATGGAAATATGAAACCTAGGTGGACACACTAACTTTGATCCCTTTGCTGGTGTGATGGAATATCCATTACCACAAAATACCATCCATCTTCATCCAAGCAGTGCTCAAACATGTTTCAAATTTAGCCTGCACTGAGTTTGAGAGAGAGACTTGAAAATTAAGATTTATAAAAAAAGAAGTAACCACTGTAATTTTTTTTTTTTTTTTTAAACCGGCTTCCATGCTGCTTTCTACTGTTTACTCACTTGTTTTCCAGCAATTCCTTAAACAAAACAGGAAGGCATGTTCGTCTACTGTAGACCTATCTATGCAGCTCTTATCTACTGGCAATGAGACAACTTTCTATCATCTGTTTTTAACAGGTCTCCCATGTTTGGTGGAAAAAGGATAATAGAGTAATACAGTAATACAGTAATACAGTAAGGGATTGTATTTTGGAATTAAGAAATAATTGTATTTTAGTTCAATTCAATTTGTCCACAAAACAATTAAAACACAATACACAAATTCTGTTTTAAAGCTGAGACATGTGAAACAGGACATCCTGATAGGCTATCTGAAGCTTTAGAACAGGGGCCCAGACACAAAGCAGATTGTATTCAAAATATGTTTGCTAACACAGTCTGGAATTTAAAAGGAAGTGCATGTATTATACAGTAACATTAAATCCTACAAACACACCACACCGAAGACAAACCAAAGACCCTACAAAGTGAACTATCCTACCCTTGTTACGTTCCACGAAATCTACCAGTAAATCTAACAGCGACAGACTGGTTTGGTACAGCTACATGTTAGCTTGGCTCAGGGGTGAGAGGTGTGAGGGAGGTGGTTATCTTAAGGTAAGCCAGTTGTTGATGGTCAGTGAATACCTCCAACAGGAAGGCTGACTGCCTTTTAAAGCCCCTTTTATTCCGATGCCTTTTAAATACAGATGATGTAATGTTTGGGCAGGAGGATTTTAAGTTGATTAAATTGAATAAATTACAAAATAAATGTAACTGTAATCAGTTACAGTTACAGTTAATCAGAGGAAAAAAAATGTGATTAAATTGCAGTTAATAATCAAAATGTTGATTTCAAAGGGGTTACATCTATTCTTTCTTTCTTTTTCTCACCCAGTTTTATTTAAATGAGTTTTTAGCTTTTTTGCCCAGTTTAAAACATTTGGTAGAAAGTCATCAAAAAGTAATCAGATGTAATAAGTTACATAACTTTAGTGAAGTAATTTAAATAGTTACATTACCTTTTTCATTTTTACCAAGATTACTAGTAATCTGTAACCAATTACATTTCCAAACTAACCATCCCAACATTGTTTACAGGCCCTGTGAGAGATCTGTGCTGAGTATGTAAAGTAATATACTGAGTGTAGCAAATCTGCTGTTGAGTAATTAGTATTACTTTTTAATTTAGTAAAACATGATGAGTAATAGATTCAATTAAAGTAACTTGCCCAGCACTGGTGCCTACCAGAGCCAACTGGGGCCTTTCTGTGTGGGACTGATTAACTAGAGCTCTAAATCACCTGTAGGTTTGAATGTCTATGTGCAACCTGTCCAGGGTTTACCCTGCCTTCTGCCCAGTGCATGCTGGGAGAGGCTTCAACCCTCTCAAGCCTAAATGGGACAGGCAGGTGTAGAAAATGGATGGATGGATAATGGGGCCAGTAAAAATCAAGAGGCCTGTAGTTTTATGACCCAATGGTCCAATAAGGCCACTGGGGGGAAAAAAATCAGCACAGAGTGGCTATTGAAAGTAATTGACTTTTTCATAAGCACTACCTGACATGTTGAGTCATTTCCATTAGCAATATTTGTTTTCATCAAGCTGATCTGAATGTTTGAGGCTTTGTTGCCTCATTTTGTAAACAGAAACATGTTTATGGGTTGTTATTCCTTCAAGACTAATTAAATCTACCAACAGACAAGCTTGACATTAAACACTCTCCATTGCTGAAAAAAAAAAAAGATTATGAGCACATAGTTATGACCTTTTCAATGTTTGTTTTTCCCCAGTGCTGTAATGTCATTTTTGAATTCCTTAACTTCCCAGGATTTCCAGGACTTTGGGGGTGGGTGGACATTCTGGCAGCTTAAAGAACAGATAGAGGCATTAAAATCTGCTGAATACACCATATTTCCCATAGTTGGCAAATGTAGGGGTCACATTTCAGCAGATTTTTTTAGAAGCCTTTTGCAAAGAGCCATTTCCATATTGTTCTCCCAACCCTTGATCTTTAAATATTGTGTGAAATGAATAAAAAGCACCACCCAGAAACCTTTAGCTTTTGAGCTCTGGCATCAATCCTATGGTGTGGGGTGCCAAAAACAACACCTTTTCTCCACCCAGGCAAAGGTGCTGATGCTTCAAAGTGTCAAGCCGAATCCACACTAATGTGGTTTAAGGTTATGGCTTGGTTTCAGAGTAGGTCACGATTAGATTAGTGAAATCCTGCCTTTGTTTATGACCGTGAACTCCCCGTTCGCAACATGCCTACTGTATAAGCAGCACATATCCCTGAAATAAGAGATTCTGCAACCTTGCCCGATCATCAGTCTTTCTGCGCCTACATTCTGCAGGAAAATGATCTGCATTTTACTGTAATAAAGATATAATTGACCTGTGCGCAGCAGGAGGCATGAAGAAATGGGATTGATGTCCCACAGAGAAAATTCTTCTCCTTCTGGGTGGGGGTGGTGGTGGTTTCCGACAGAGGCTAAATACTTAGGTATTCATCCCCTCTATCCCACACCCCACCACCGAACCCTCCGCTCTCTATTCCCACCTCCCGTTTTTCATGTCACCATCAATTATTTTCCTCTGCGCTCCTCTAGAAATAAGAAAAATCTCAGTTGCGAGAGGCTGAACACACAGTCAGACATGCAGAAGACGCTCTAGTCTAAAAAATGACTGCTCCGTGAGATCTTCATGACGGCTAGAGAAGGGCAGTTAGAAAAAAATGTTTTAGGGGTAAAAATAAACGTAATGTGTTGCTTATTCAATTATTTTAGTCTGTTACTGTCCAGTTTTAAGATAATTCTAGGCTTTATTGGATATAGGTTCAGATTATAGTGTGAAATTGTTGGTTGTGTTGTGAAAACATCTGATCATGTATTTGGCCTCAACTGCCAAATATCACTGTGAATACTAATCCATGAATACAAGGAAAATATACAATGCAAACTATGTGTGGTCATGATTATTATTGTGATTTCTGGAAGCTGTTTATGGGTATGACTCAGGGTAACCAAATAAAGAATATAAAAGCTGTTACTCTATCATTAAAGGCTAATGTATCCTACCATTTATATTTTCACCCATCCATACCCACAATTATACCCTTAACAATCATTTTGAATTCAGCAAAATAGTGTAGGATGAGAATAATGATGAAAAAGTGCCCGTGTGTGTGTGTGTGTGTGTGTGTGCGTGTGTGTGTGTGTGTGTGTGTGTGTACGTGTATGTGTGAGAGTGTAAACTGTGATTACATAAGTGATGAATAATTGAGGGAAACTAGCCTAGTGAGAATACAGAGTTCAGTTTGATCTGAAACATCTACTGGACTGGTGCAAGTGCACATTTGATAGACCAGAGCCCTCATTCATAAGGCATCCCAGAACTCCTCAGAGGAATTCTGCTGAAAATTAACCTTGGACTAAAACATTTTATTTGTATTTTATTTATAAAGCTCCCTTTTCAGCAAGGAGAAGGAGTGTGACATGGCTGTTTTCTGGCAGTGTCAGTCACTAAGTTGAAAACATGATGACCTGTTGTAGTTTTCTGACAGTTGTAGTTTGAAATATTAAACAATAGAAATGTGTCACTGTGAGGGCGTGAGGACTATCGCATGCTCAATTCCAGGTTGTCAGATACCAATGCTTATACCGTCACTCCCCCCTCTCAATGCACAGGGTATCCTTTAGCATCCGTATGAGACTCACAGCTGCCTCCTGGGTGACACACGTTGCACCGTAAGGTTAATGTTGTGAAACTGTCATGATTAGGTTTATAAACAGACATCTGCTTATGGAAACAGATTCTGGAGGCAACTGGACAAGATTTTCGTATCGATAGCATTCAGGTTTCCATTTGCAGTCTGAGCTCTCTGGAGGAGATGGGAAAGATATCTGTCGTCACATGACTCTGAAACATCATTATCATGTCAAAATGGCAAATGCTTTCTGGTGCCCACTCAACTACCACCACACTACTGAGAGGAGTGGATGTGGAGAAAAAAACAAATCCGTCTAGAGAGCTAGTTATAGTTACCTCTAAGCAGCCGGTGGCTGCAAAGAACAGCTCATTGAGAAGTGTTCAAGCTCTATTCAGTAAAAATTAGTATTGGGCATAGTTCAATTATAATTTTATGTTATTATAACTCATGATGTGTTCAATGCAATCTTGTTAAATGTAGCTTTTGGGGAGAAACTTTAATAAATCCGGCTGTTTGAGGGAGAAATTTGTTGATATTTTTACAGCACTATAAAATAAATATTACTGAGGGAATTCTGATGTATCATTCATAGTAAAGCAGCTATTTGCTTATTTTTTAAGGAAGTTTTTTGTGTGAAAGAAGGTTATGTCAAAGGTTGTATCACAAATGTGTATTATTGAATTTGTGATCATTCAAAGGTAGTGTAATTAAGGACTGAATGACTTTAAAACTGTTATTATTTTTTATCGTGTAGATTTTTCTTTGTTTCCCTGGCACAAGAGATGAATCAGTAACAACAAAAAAACTAAAACGAAAGAAACATCACAAATACAAATAAAAACATTGGTATTGGCTGTTGCCAGAGCCTGGTCTCACTCCGAAGTCATCGAAATCTGGCGCTTGGGAGAAGAAACCAACGAAAGAAGGCATCCTTTAACATCGGCATGATACACAGCGGGTTGCGCCTGGCTACATCAGGAAATGCAGCAGGACAAGGACAAAAGTTAAGGCGGCGAAAGTCCGAGTGGGGCAGACGGGAGTGGTAGTGGATGGGTCCAACAAACACCGACCTTGACCAGAGAGAGCGGTGTTTGCATCCCATAACATTCTAAAGCCAAACCTTGTTCTTTTTTCCTAAACCTAACCACTTGCTTTTGTTGTCTAAACCTAACCAAGTGTTTTTGTTGTTAAAGGAAAAAAAAAGTCAATTCGCAGTGTTGTACAGTACAGACGTTTATTTTATTATTTTGAAAGAGACTGTATGCAAAAATTTAATTTCCTGTGAAAACGGAAGTGTGTCTTGAAAGAAAAGAACTTGACGCAGTGTCCCAGAACGTCAACAACCAGTGCACCCAATGTACCTTGCATGTCGTATGTGGACGTGGAAAGTCCATGACCAAAATGTCAGTATGGGAGATCAGAGTGAGAATATGCTGATTAGGGTCATAGTTATTTTATACATTGGTATCAGTACCGGCCCAGAATTTCAAAAATGGTGCATCTGTAGCTCAATTAGAAAGTTAATTTAAACATTTTATTATTATTTTACAATGTCATATACTATTTTTATTGTTTATTCTTTTGAACAAGTTAATTTGTAATTCTTATTTTTATTAATTATTAATGTATTATATAGCTACAGCACGTGTACAACATGTTACTGAAAGCAAATTAGAACACACTTTGCTGGCTGGGTTGTGTATTTGCATTTTGGTAATAAACCTGCAGTACTTTGACTGTTAAGCTGCAGCAAATGACATGTGGAGGAGGCTCGCCCAGGGCACCAAATGTGAAGGACTGCTACTAGGTAAACAGTTTGTGTAGAGAGGCAGAGTCATTGGTCAAAATGCAATCTCTGATCCAATTGGCTATGGTCTGATGACAATTTAACTTTATATTGGCCATTTTTGCCTTAATGGATTGTACAGACAAATAGTGACAGGAAAGGGGGAAAAAGAAAGAGGGGACAACATGCAGCAAAGGGCCCCAGGTTGAACCCAAACCCTGGCCACAGGTAAGGCCACAGCCTCAGTACATGGGGCACATGCTCTAACACGCTACTTACTGCAGCGCTCCTGCTTGAGCTCCTTTAAAATGTATCTGCATTCAAATGTAGATATCCATTTATAGAGACTGGCTGAATTAACTGCAGCACAGAGGAGGAACTCTTGTCCAGATATTCACTTGCTATGCGAGATCTACTACTTGGTCAGGTTTGGAAAAAAGATGACTTAGGATAAAATAAGTAATTATGTTATGAGGTTGTGGTTAGACATAACATAGCTTGATGTTACTACTTGATGTACTTATGTAACTAACGTAACATTACATTAAAACAAGTCAATGTTGACTTTTGGTTTCACAGAGAACACAAACTGCTGTCTCCTGGCTGAAAATCCCATGTTTGTTTGACCAATCAACCACTCCGTACTCCTCCTCATGCTGACTTTCTTGCTCTTGATCTTATGTCAGTCGCTATTAGCGTCTAGTACATACCCTTCCTAAATATCTGCCTTAACACACCCCTTTTCAAATGAGGAAACAGATTTCCATCAGTCTTATGCAAGGTATTATTTATTTGCTTTTGTACAAGGTAGATATTGTCTTCATGTCCTATTTCATGGCATCATGCTTCTCAATTCGACTAATTTCCAGTTGAAATGGGATGCAGCAGGACATTCAGTAGAGAGAGGCTGTTTAAAATTGAGCAGGTGGCACGAGAACTAACACAGACAGTGACTCAATACTTTGCTCATACTGTAATCTTAAGCTCACAAAAGGAGAGAAAAAAAAAAAGAAAGACAGAAAAAACTCGGCCAGATACACCGTACACACAACCTTGCTCGGTCTCTTAGGGTTTGAAATTTTTCAATTTACAGATTTAATATTGTGGGATGCAACTTTACTGGTTAAAATTTCACGTAAATGGTGTTCAGGTTAACCATCAAATAACCATCAGATAGTTGCTGGCACGAGGAACAGAGAGTAATGAGTTCAAATAATAGAAAAGTTATGAAAAGTTATTGCTTTTTAACATTTATTGTCACTTAAGTCTGCTACCAAGGTGATAAAGCTGTTAGTCATCTCACTGTAACTTTAAAACTCACACAGTGAATCTGAGAATTCTCTACTGAGGGAATATATGTCACACAGACAGCGCTGTGGGCAGTGTGACTGTACAGAAGCAGACACTTACATCAAGTGACTCACTCCCATTACACAGGTACCACTGTAATCATTAATATGCATATGGCAAATGATTAAATGTGCGGCAGATAAAATGTGACGCACCATAATGAATGGAAATTTTAAAGCACATATTCAAGCTCAATTAATCATTTAAGACTATCACAACATCACTTTTATCAGATGGCTGCAGGAAATCAAAGGTGTGACGAAAAAATTTAGATGGAAGAATATCACATTGCAGCACTAACAATATATATATGTATATGTATATATGTACAGGCATATTCAGCATTCAGCAGCATTCAGGTTTTTCCTTTGTCACCTGCATGCGTATGCAAGATTACATTTATTATTAGTATTTGTTGTTTATTTGTCACTCCTGTGTATTCATTCATTCACACATTTCCGAAACCGCTTATCCTCTTGAGGGTCACAGGGGGGCTGGAGCCTATTCCAGCTAACATTGAGCGAGAGGCAGAGTACACTCTGGACAGGTCGCCATGTAGAGACAGACAACCATTCACACTCACATTCACACCTACAGGCAATTTAGAGTCACCAATTAACCTATCTTGCATGTCTTTGGACCACGCTGACATCCATGAGTCTTTTCTTCCTATGGATATTGCATTGGCCATTGCTGATCTGTCAGGTTTCAGTCCTGTGTTGACTCATTAATGCAAACCTTTTTTAAAACCTGCTCTTACAACTGCACAAGTGGCCTTTAATTCATCTAAGAAATTCAGATAATATAAAGGAAGTAGTCCATCACTTAAAGTTACACCCACATTGACTTTCCTGTGATTACCTAACCTTTCTAGCCCTCTCTGCTGTTCCCTATGTGGCAAACCACACCCATCTGGGACCTAATTTGGCTAAATGTAATAGCAGATAGAATTTGAATCATGTAGGCCTATCTGTTACATTTACTTGAGAGGGTCCATTAGATGTATTTTGTAATGCCACCTCTGTGACAAGGTGGACTTGCTTAAGATGCAAAAGGCCTGAATGTCACTTTTGTTTATTGATTTTTAAATCTCGTGGAAGAAATATTTTGTGGCTGGTGGTGGAGAGTATGGGCGGGGCGGGGCAGGCCGGGTATGACTGTCATTTGACCTAGCAAGTCCATTTTATATATCTGTGGTATCAACTTTCAACAGATGACTATCTGTTGAATAAAAAGTGAGCTTGTTTTTCTAGGAAAAAGGTCACGGACAAACTGGTATTTAAGATTGAATGTGCACTCAAAGAGCAAACAAACCCAAAACAAACTCTGCATTGCAACTCAGTGTGTACATTTTTGAGAAAAGAAGAGATCAATCAATCTCAAACATCAATATCCGTTTGCATCCCTTTAGCCGCACACGTTTGCCAACTAATGAAATCTGTGCATGGCTCCCCTGTTATCGATTTCAGAGAGGCCCTAATTTGCCGCTTGAGATCAGGCCGCTCTCTCTCTCTCCCCTTCCTCCACTCTCTCTTCCTCACCATCTTTTTCTCTCTGCTATGCAAGCACACAAACACACACACACACACACACACACACACACACACACACACACACACACACACACATCTCATCATGTGTTACATAGTCATGCCTTGGGCAGCATATTGAGCGCTGGCTGCAGCAGTGGGGAAATCCTGTGGGGCAAACTGTTTAGTGCAGTATCTGAAGTCGTTAGATATGATTAATAATGTGTTGAGAGGGGCCGTAAGCCATCAAACAGCTCATCATAAGCACATATCACCTGGCAATCACACATTCACATTTTCACATACATTTATATCTGCCATTTTGGACTGGAGACGCTTATCGCAAGTGCTTTACAGCACCGTGAGTGGATGAACTTTCAGTGTGGGAGGCTTCAATATGAATCAGGCTCCTGTCTTCAAAAACACGACTCAGTTTGGCTGAACAATTTGGCTACAATTTTAAAAGTGCTTATGTTGTTGTCATCTCCAGGTCTGTTTTGTGGTATAAATAGTACACTTAACATCAATTGCGAATACTAAAAAAATAACCATCAAGACATCTGATGTCAGTAAAACAGCTATGTGGAGTTTTACTGAGATAGAGATGTATCTCTCATTGCCACTAATATACATAAGAAGATCAACGAAAACACAGAGTTGCAGGAATTCCTGTTTAAATTTGGAACATACTGTGATTCAGTTAGTGGTGCTTTGCTCTTTTACATCTAGTAATCCTAATACTTTTAAACTTTCTATCAGTGAGTTTCATTCATGAAAAATACTTTAGCTGGAGTTATTAAGTAGATAGATAGCTCACAGATGTAGCTAGGTATTTAGCTAATAACTCCATGTCGAGTACTGCTAACTCATGTCTTACACTGTAAAAGCTATCCTATATGTCTACTGATGAAAACATTCCCTGTCTTATGTGTGGGCTGCCAACAAGTGCATATGTCTATGACACTGATTAGCCTAAAGGTACCTTGTGCAGTTTAAGTCCACAAGCAGCGCTATGGAGCAATGTTTTTTTGTAGATCTCTGTTTGTTTGCATTGTGCATATGGATGCAGATGCATGTGCTGGCGAACAGCAATGCACCAATAATTGGCAGTCACTCGAGGATTTTATAATGTTACAATCACAACAATTAGCGTAAAGTCAGCTAATCCTGTGAATTCTGCATGACCTTGTGATTTTGTCCCATCATTGCAACTTTATCACAAATTTGACTATTTAAAATGGGTAAAATCTCAGGTCAATCTAGAGCTGTGTTCAGCATATTGATTCGCCCAGTCCATCTCTCTATCTCTCTCTCTGTTTATCATAAGACCTCTGCTGCAGAACCTGAGCTCTGAGCCTGGGACAGAGTCAAACACACATGCAGTGACAGGGCTAACTGTTAGCATCACATGGCTAACATTACCCAATGGTTGTTAATAGGTTTAATGACAGAGCCAAGCTGATTTGGCGTTGGTGTGACATAAACAGTTCGGCGTTAGATGTTAACCACTGCTGCTGGGCCTCTGACCACGTGGCAAAATATGATGTGTAGGAATGAGATTGTGATGTGTCAGGTTGAGTTGGGCAGAGACAGCAGGAGCAGAGCGGCTCATGAAGAAGGTCCTTCAGTACTGCATCAAACGGCATCAACACCTGATAGTCGGCAATCGCTGTTGCTGCCCCCAACCTCCCTACCATCACAAATAGATTCTAATACTTTGGGAAACACTGAATTCTCATAATAATAGGCTACAAATCAATGACAGCATCACAATTGTTTTTTGTAATTTTCACTTGCCCCCGCAATTTCACTGCAACAAACAAACAAACAAAAAACATCACAAGATGCAACATGCATCATGCAACATGTTAACTGCCTGCAAATCCTGGAGGGACTGAATAGATTGTAAAAAAAAACAGCATGGATATAAACATGGCACAATTTTAAATATTTACAAAACAGTCTCAAAAAAGCAGATCCAAATAAAAAAATGCAGAATTTTAGTTCCCAGCGTGGATACAGAAAAAAAAATCTGCACAATTTAGCAGAATGGTTTTCTTTCTTTTACCTTTAATTCTTTTTTTAAGAGGTCTCGTCTGAATTCTGCAGATGCAGATTCCATGTCGGTCTGGTTATAAGCAGGGAAAATGCATTGAACATAGACCTCAAGCACACCTCAAGCACAGCTATAAAACCTAAATGGACAGATAGACAGACAGATAGATAGATAGATAGATAGATAGATAGATAGATAGATAGATAGATAGATAGATAGATAGATAGATAGATAGGTAGGTAGGTAGATAGATAGATAGATAGATAGATAGGAATTACATATAGGAAAAAACAGGAAGACACAGGCATAACAGCATCAAAGGATCGGCAGTATCACACAGTAAATCACACCATTGGGAAATAACATTAGATACCGTGATGTAGTAGAGCATCAGAGTGCACTGTTGACTTTAATTAAGGTGGTATTAAAAGCATTATGGGTGTAAGTTTAAGTCCTTGAAAGACGGCTAAATAGTACAGTGACATCAGGGAGTGCCAGATGCTCACTAAACATTCCTGGGAAGCAGCCCCCCTGCCTGCACTGCAGTGGGTGGTCTCCAAATAAGACACTGAATGCAAATTGAGCTGAGACAGGTGCAATTTCTGTACAATGTGTCATCTTTTGGCTACGGCTGGTTTGCGAGCACAGTGTGGATTGTGGCCAACCCTGTCAATGTCAATGACTCTGTCGTGACGGCTAAAGCTTTAAGTTAGACAATAAAAAGTCTCATTTATATCGTCGCCAAACATCATTCAATTAAGTCTTTCCTGTAATTTTAATTTCACTTTGAACTATCAACATGACATTTTTAAATAGCAGGCAACAATTAACATGTCATATTCCACAAATGGTACAGTACACTTTGGGCCAGTCACAAACACTGTAACTTTGGAGCAAATATTGTAGAGAGACTTCATAATCATTAAAGCACCCTGTGGAGTGCTTGACCACTCGTCGAGGTGCAAATCAATGTTCTGAGGTGCAAGCTGTTTGTTTGCACTCATTCTTGCCACATGTGAGTGGACATTCAGAGACTGACATGATACACATCTCTATCTACGGATGTATTGATCCAGTATGCTTGGTATTGACGCTGTTACTGACCATATTAAGTGGATCTGCCACAAGGTGACCAGTCTTGTTTCTTTGTCAGTGTCATTTTTAAATTCTGTGTAACCACTAACATTCAAACCCTGTCTTCTAGAAATTATGTTTGTATGCCACTAAGCTGCTTTCCCAATTACATTGTTTTGGTAGGGTGATCACTGCCTGGATTATATTCAGAAACAATGGTTCTGTCAGGTGATGAAACACTCCATTCATTTACTGCGTAGGCTTTACAAGGAGGTGGTTAGAGAGGATGGCAGGCGTACAAAGTTTTTGTCCAGACTCTTGCCTTGGGTTTTGTAAAATGCTAATACAAGGGTAATAAAAAAAATAATGGTGTAGTCACTACAAGTGAATACTGAATTTACAGCACAGTATCCATTGACATATGTTGTCTGTGATGCTGTATCATCATAAAACAGTTTGTATGATGTCCTACAAATTAGTGCTCCATGAAAGTTACATAATTTATACAAAGTAATGGAGGTTAGCTTTAGGCCAGTAAAGTTACTGTGGCTTTAGGTTTAGGAAAACAAAAATGGTGAGGATGTACTTTATAATAACTCAAAGTTGACATGTTTCCAAACACCAGTTCCCTGAGGAAAGTGCTATGTTTTGTGACCCTTCCACCACCCCTACCTGCCTCCAAACTGGCCCTTCAGGACTGCTTCTGTCTTTACTCGCATCAGTGCATTAGTCACATGATCACAACCTTCCAAAATACATGCATTATGCACCAATTACGTATCATTACATGGGATATGTACGCATTTTGGAAATGTACAAACTGTCTGTGAACATTTTGCTGGTAAGTTCAGTATCAACATTTTTGCAACTTGCTAGGTAAGTTAATTAGCAACATTTTCTCATTATGTTAATAGAAAACAAAATGCTCCTGGCTTTACATTTTCCCTCAAAATGTATTTGCTGTTTCAAATTAGTTTTATATGAACATAATTTCTGAACAGGCTGAACAGTCACATGTTCTGGTGTCATTTCTTACACAGAAATCTTAATTTCTTTTCTCTTGAACGCAGTGGACAGTTGCACATTCTTAAAGGTAAAAAAGCACCAATGAAAGATCAGAAGAATGTATGAAATAAACGTTGCATGTTTCTTAATCAAAAAATGTAATTCCTTACACTGAAAAACATTAAAGAGCAAAATTCGCATTCATGTGTCATGTTTGTGTCCATCCAACTTTGTCTGTCCTCTGTTTGGTGCTGGACAGCAATCAGTGTGTGTTTAGAGCCTTTTCACATTAAAGTCAAGTTGCGGGCCAGAAACCCAAAGCAATGAGCTTTAAAGAGGTTATGGTTAAAATAGAACTGAGGAAAACTGAAGACGCAGGTGATAATTCTCTCTTGCTTTGACACAAGCAGCCTCCTTCACATACAGGTGGTCATGCCATCCCTTGTTATGATAAAAGTGTTAATTATGGCCACATCAAGTTACTTGAAGACCTTTATCTTATATGAATCAGGGCTGGATGTAGTATGTGTGTTAAAGGTTGGACAGATGAGCTTTCCTCTTTCCCATTTCACTGTGAGAAAAATGCACTTCGTTCTTGCTTATGCAACAGAGACGTGCATCCCTATCCTCATTAGCTGAGATGTGACTGGGTTTATAGGATTTCTGAGTTTACATGGAAAATATTTAGACAGGCAGCTCTAGCTCTTACTGCCATTTGGAGCAAAGACAGATTGATGCTCAGCTTATTACTCCTCAAGATGTGGGTAAGAAATGTCTTTATATGAATGATGTGGAGGGACATCCTTTGTGACCAGTGAATGTTTCATTGTTAATAAGATCATTCTAATGAAATTCTATTAGCTGAATATACTAAAGAGTCTTATATCCATATCCATATAGTAATGCACAAGTCAATATTCTTGTTTAGAGTGTAAAACCCACAGTCATAGAATCCAATTTTATTTAAACCTGTGCATAGAAAAATGGACAATAGCAGCTGAATTACTCTTAATGGAAAACTGTTACCTTTCACATACTCTCTCTCCGCCTCTCACTCTCTTTGTCTTTCTCTCTCTTTGGTGTTATTGTCAACACTGTTGCTGCTGCCATTTTGTTCTATTAGTTGTTTTCCATACAGTACTCATACTCCCCTATTTTGCACAGCTCAAGTGCTATTAAAGGAAATGAACACTCACAGCGCAGTGTGTTCCTTTATAAAACGCTCAGAAATGTTTTGAAAGTGGAAGACGAGTGTGACTCAGTCTGCAGTGCGGTGCGAAGTTCTGTTCTGTACACAACGTGGGGGAGGAGGAGATGTGGCAAACCTCCTAAAAGTCAGAGAAAAGAACAAAAATAATGTGAAGGAAAAAAAATGTTATTGGCCTCAAATCTGCTGTCTGTCTGGTGGGTCAGGTGTTAATGATGTGTTAATTCATTGCCCAGCATTTGCTTGCTGTTCTCTAGAAATTAGCATCACTGTGAGCAAGCATGTGTGCATGTCTGTTGTGTGAAGATAGGAGTATTGGGACATGTAGGTGTGGTGTGGGGGGTGCAACAGCAGGCAGCAACAGACGGCTGAACCTTCGGAGTAAGACCACATCAGGCCTGATAGCTGCTCCTCCACCGATGCTCATCTCAGGGCAATCTGACATTTCACAATGAGAGAAGCCCATGAACAGCTGGATCTCTTTTTTTTTTTTTGTCTGGAGTGTAGCGTGTGAGCAATCAGTCTGTCTTTATTAAACATAAAATGTCCCAGTTTCTGGTAAGAGTGATGTAATGCACTAGACCTTGGCCTTAACTCAGACTGCCAGCCGCACTCCTATCATGCATTTGGTGTCATTGTCGAAAACATCTTCATCACTGTAGACCGAACCAGGGCCAGGCTGCCAGTGAGTTTTTTTCTTTTTAAGTGAGATTTATCAGCACAGTGCACATTGCTAACATTGCTGTTGTTATTGTTGCATGGTGCTACTACAACACAAGACCACCAACATAATCACACCACACACTGCTTCGCTGTGACAAGATGAAACAGTGTCAGCGCCACAGAGTGCCGCCACATACTGAATTACAGGACAACATCTGTCTCACCAGTTGAGTCAGAGGATCTTTTGCTCTCCTCATGGAGCTCTGGCAAAAAAAAAAAAAAAGTTCTGCCTCTTGGGGTTGCTTTTTCAGTTCTAAACACGTCTCAGCTTCTTTTGTCCATTAAGTGCATCCTTGGTTAATTTTAAGAGTGGACGTTGTAACAAGCAGATAATCAAACTGCTGGCTGAACGTATTCATGGATGGAATTTATTTTTCGCTTGCTGTCTAGAGACTGTCGAGTTAAATGAAGGCAATTGCCTTTTGTGTGCCTCTTCACCTCGCTGCACATGTACCCTGACACCTCATAATATCGACCTCCCATATAGTTCTTGACAACCAATTTTCAACAAGCACATTTCATGTTACAGTACAATGAAAAACTACCAGGGAGAACCTTAAAACCAGACCTGAAGACACAATGATGACGATGTATGGCCACATATAGACACCACCATTCATACATTTTTATTTTGCGTACTTTAAATTTCCACATTCATCTTCTTACTATGAGCACTGATGTCCATGAACAGTTGGAACAGTCTTAGGTATAGACCTGAATTACCATGACCAGCAACAACAATCGCTTCCAGGCAGACAACTGACAATTGATTTAAATAGCGGAGACATGTGAAATCGGCAAACTTGTTATTTCTCACGTCATTTTTAGCTGCAACCATGATGTATAAGTAGTGTTGGGAAGTAGTGAGCTATATGTAATTTAACAAGTGGTTTAAATACTTTTTGCAGTAGCATGCTGGTGATTTAACTTCATTCATATTTGCATCATGGTTTGAGTTGTTATACTACTTTTTTTTTTCCATTTTTTTGTGCATTTATTACTGAGACTGTAGCCAATTTTGGGCCATATAAAGGAAAGGAATGATTTTTTCAACGTATTCTCAAGGTTCGTTCAACCCACAAATGATGCTATATACATGACTTACAGTTCTCCATTGGAAAGTGCTGTCTGACAGCAGGGAAAAGCAGTGAAAATATTCAAAATATAACTTACACTTAAGCTGATTTTGATTGTTAAAGTTAAATCAAATCTGATCAAACCACACCTACACAGTCCTAAGTAGCACAGTACAGTAGTAAGGTTTTAAAGTGTTAATCATAAAAACCACACTAATAAATAATGTTTTCTGAGCTTAAACTTTGATTGCTGTTTATTTAGTCATGAATATTTAATGTTACAGAAACATTTTTCATACCCAGTGGGGGGTGGAGGCCATCACAGCAGCAGATTAATGCCCATTTGGAATAAGAAGTTCAACCACTACACAGGGGTTTAATCTTCTTTTGTCCACATACTTTTGGCCATGTAGTGTATTTACCGGGGGCAGGTATCTGAGGCAGCAGCACACTATGTTACATGTTGCATCTCATATTTTTGATGATGCAGACATAAGTCCAGGCCTTTGTGCCCTTGCATCTGCTACTGTAGTTACACCTCTGCTTTATGCCTCTGTGGTGTCACACGGCGTCGGCAAGTTCCAGATGAGGTGACTTGGAAACAGGATAGTGCACCTGGCCAACAGAGAATGTGGAGAGAATATGTAAATGGGCCAAGGCAGCAGAGGTTATTTGGTATTTGTGAGATGAATGAAATTCTCCCCTCTCTTTTCCTCATTTCCCCTCTCACATTTGTGTGACTAGACTAGTTAAGTCCCTGTCACTCAAGCTGCCAAGGTCTATGGGGCACCAGAGCGAGAAGCCGAGTAATAGGAGAAAAAGTGAGAGAGAAAGAGAGGGAGGGAAGGTGAGAGAAATTGGGCCAGGGATGATTGCAAATTGTCTGTCTAATGGCTGCCACCCAGGAAGCCATTTCAGGTGACTTGTTATCCGTCATGAGAGAGGCAGACCTGCCAGGATCCCTCTTCTCACTCTCCTTCGCAGTGGGCCACCATACCTAAGAGCTTCAGGCTATCACCAGTGACCTCACCTCTTAAAACTCATCTGTCTCCAATTTTAGATGCCTTTTCTCTTCTCCTCTCCTTCTGTGTTGCTTTCTCCATGTCTCTCCCTCTCCCACTTCGCCTCGTCCTCCCTGCAGTGCGTCTCTCTGGCTCCTGCTCAGCAGCTGTTGTTTAGTGATAGATCAGTGAAGCAAAAAATGATGCCGGGTATAAAAAATAGATCTTGAAGCAAAGCACAGCCTCCCTATTCTCACTACCTATTGTTCTGCATTAGCAGCGAGACTTTAGGGATTCATTCAGAGGTAATCATTTGTTACTCAGGGGCACCGTGTCTTTCAGGCACCAATGATGAAGTCACCTCTGAAAGGGCCACACATGAGAGAGAAATCATTTGCTATCTAACCATGCTGGATAACCATTGATTAGTGGAGCTACGATGAGAAACTTTAATATCCAAAAGTCATTTTTTAAGCCTTTTAATCTCATCCTGTAAGACAGAGTTGGTGGCTCTGTAAACACAGAAGTGTTTTTTAATTCAGGGCAATTTATATGGTGTAAAGAGTCATGGATATGGCTCCCTGTTACCAGGGTGAAAACACCACTGATCCCTTCACTGCCTCAGATTGACATTAGAGAGGAAACTGACATGCAAACCATGTCTGCTGAAAGTTAATCTGTATGTGCAACGTATCACGTGGATCACAGCTCGGAGGCAGCTAGCATTAAAAGGAACCTGTCAAGCTAAGTGTGCTTCTCAACCTTTCTGCCATTACTCTGACATGTTTTGTGACCCGTGAATTGAAGTCTTGTCAAGACCTGGTCATTTTACCAGCTCTCAACACAGACGGGAGGACTCCTAGTAAATCTGCCTGTCCTAAAAATGCTTTCTGTCTCTTCTTCACAGCAGGTGGCGCCGATTGGCTCCTGCACATATCACTCACCTGTCAACTCGTCCCTGTGATGGTTCAAGGACTGCCTGAGGAAACCTGGCATTAGCCACCGGCCCTGTCAATAACTTGGAGATGAAAGAGATGCAATCGGATTGGATGTCAACACATTTGATTCTTACCTCAGAAATTACAGACTTGTTACAACAACCCAGTCACCAGGAAAAATGTTGGCATCATATGTTCCTGCAAACCATGGATATGTCACACTTGTAAGTTATTATGTTGCAGATATGTTCAAACTTTATGTTCCTTAACATCGCTGTGGTTAACACTGGTTAGGTTTAGACACAAAAATCATTTGGTTATGGTGAGGGAAAGATCATGTTTTGGTTTAAAATATGTGGTTTTGATGGCACAATCCTAGCTAGAAAAACAGTGATGTCTTGGTCAAAAACCACCGCTTTTCTGGTGGCACTATCCTCGATGGAAAAACAGCGACAAATCGCCAAAAAAACACCTGCACACAGCTGCCTAAAAAGCTGCTGGAAATACACAAAAAATTGCTAAAACACAACTGGTTTTGTTGTTGGTCTCAAATGGTGGTCTGCAGTTGTTCACAGCTTGCCAGACATCTCAGCTAGGTGCTGTGCCATCCACTGTCCTCTCTACCTCATGATGACAAAGTCAGTTCATATACTTGGTCACCTTAGAAGCACTGATATTAAACGTATGAAATGTTCAAATATAATGTATCCATAGTTTGTAGAAAGGTACAATGCAAACATTTTCTACTGGCAACCGGGCTGGTTATTACTTTGGCCTTCAGTACAATAGGTTATGATGAAATTGCACTTACCAATGTTGTTGTTGAGGTCTGCAGAAAACAGCAACATTAGCCCCTTTTCCACTACAGGAACTTTTTTCATTTACCCGGGATTTTAAAAAACCTCGGCGCATTTCCACCGAAATTACCAGGGGAAAAAACTTTCCCTCAACCCCAAACTTTCCCTGAAAAAAGTATCTAGTAGCGGGGTAGGACTTTTCAGATTACCCAGAATTCTTGAGGGGCGGGGCTGAGTGCTGAAGAACGCTGATTGGTGGAACACACACTTGCAGCATTCCGCACTTCCGTGCCAGTGTGGCTGCAGACTAAATTTCACCGTAGTATTGATAAGCGCTAATGGTATCGATTCTTTTAACGGCACTTTTACATATTGAGGTTTAATTCATTATCATCCTGCAGTCTCTTCTCTGCGCTGTGTGCAGGCGCTGAACTCCTCCACATACACACAGTTAAACGGCACGATAAGCAGTGAACAGCCGAGCGGGCACGGTGGAAACAAAGTGAAGATAACTCGAAAATGACTCAAGTTGACAGCAGCTACACTCGTTACTGTAAGTGTCATTAACCATTAGCGAGTAAGAAGCCAATGCTTAATGAATACATGTGTTCAGCAAGCATGAACATGTAAACATGTAGACAGCGATATTCAATATGCTCCGCCCACAGTCTCTCATCCACTGACAGTCATGTCTTACACGCTGATTTAGACAGCACACTAGTTTGGCTAACAGCGAATTGTTACTAATAAGCTCAGATGACAGCTGTCTGTATGTAGACTAACTTAGTTTGACTATTATCTTAAAATACTTTTAAACACACATAGCCCGTCCTCTCTCTACCAGCATTAATGTTATGTTACCAGCCAACAAGCTGGCGGAGCTAAATATAGGGCACACGCCGAGTCATTAGCCTGATTTGAGTAAATTTTCAGGAACTTTGAGGTGCGGTGGAAATGTAAATCACACAGATTACCAGGAATTCCTTTACCCAGATAATTAAATTCCTGGAAATAAAAGGTCCTGGGAATGTTGGTGGAAAAGGGGCATTAGTGCAATGATGTGGGCGAGGCACACCAACCTTCAGATGGGTTGAACACAAGCCACTGAATTTGAAGATAAAACCAAAAGTTAGCACATCCAAAAATGTCTTTAATTATCCCATTAAAGAAACGTGTGCATGCATAACTACAGCAAGAAGGCCAAAGTTTAACAAGGATGTTGGTCTGTAAACTGTGAAGGATGATTACAACTGACTGTTTGGAAAATAATTTTACTACTGGCCTGTGGTTTCTTTCCCAAAATTAGTATTCAGCCTGGTCTCATAGAAATGTGTGGTTTGGTAACAAAGTCTTAACAAAGAATTAGGTTGTGGTGGGAAAGAAATGTGTTAAAACTATGTGCTGGAACCACTAAAACAATGCCAATGCAACCTCAGTGAGGATCTTTGGTTGTGGTAGATACACACGTTAAGGATAAAGAGTGAGAAAGTCTTTGAAGGGCAGGCACAAGGGGAGGTAGATGAGTCAAACAAAACTGGACATTCAACCAGGAGACAACTGTTAGTGTCCAGGATGAAACCAAGAGTCAACATAGTTAGCGACATAACAGACTTTACATAACCATGCAAACTACTTAATGTAGGTACTTTACATGACCACATGACTTAGCTCCCATACAGTACATGGCTCTTTTAACCGAAACCACGATCTTTTCCTAAACGTAATCAATTTCTTTGTGTCCTATAAACCTAACCAAGTGTTTTCCTTTTCCTCAATCCAACCAAACTGCGACCATTTCAGATAGACTTTTGCAGTCAGCATTGTTTTCATGTTGCTTGCATGTAATTTTAACACATTGCCTACAGAAGTCACGTTCATTTCATGTATTTCTGTGAAGACTGTGTTTATTTGGGGTTTTAAAAAACTGTGCTCATGTTCCTAGTGATGTTGGACTACTTTTTAGCAAGTGAGCATTATGGAAGTGAATGGTTGTAAAAATAAAAGATAAAAAAAAAAACGGAATCATCCTTTAACATGAAGCCGTGTTAGCCTAGCTGACCTACAAGCCTACAGCTATTGTATCTAGGTAAGCTAAAATATTAATATAGCATTTGATATAACAAATCACAGCTACTACTCTTACTGACACAGCTATGACTAATATTACTATTATTAATACTGCCACTGCTTCTACTGCTGTATTTACTCCCACTACTACTACTACTAATAATAATGATAATGCACAAGTGGCATTTTGAGAAGAGCTCCTTTTCTTCCCAATCTATATGCTTGGAGGCTGCATATGCTATAGCAGCTCTGTCTACAGAAATGTTTACACAACTAAAATTGCAACCTGCTGTTGGATTGTCATCAACTTAAAAACAAGACATTAAAGAGGAACCCTCCAAACAAAATTCAGTTTGAAAAAATAAATAAAGACTTCAAACATTATATATATTCCACAAAGCCATTGATGCATCACACAGACTCACTACATAATCAGTCTTCACCTAAAGATCTTTTTTTCAAGCCGGCCACACTGTGTTAGACTCTCTTGGGAAGGTTGGACAGCATGTTTTGATGCTTCAGGGCTCTCCAGGCATCTGTCCTGTGGAGCCTGATTGCCTCACAGCCCCCGCTCTGTGGAGAAAATGAGGTTGAGGTGGGCCACTCGGGCCTCTCCAAGGCACACAGCCATCGCAGTCGAAGTGGAGCCCTGACCCCCAGCAGATTTCTAATGGATTTTAGGCGTCACAGGCAAACACACAGCTGGGCTCCAAACAAACTCATCAGAGCACCCCAGATTTGTGGCTCCCCCATCGACCGACGCACCCACCCACACAATCCTGCCTCCCGCACAGTTTTTTTCTGTACTTGTGACAAGCAGTCACCGCCTGAGAAACTACATTCACTGCCATTCTTTGTACTTCAGAGAAATGTAAAAAAAAAAAAAAAAAGAAGATCTATTGCTACATTAGCTCATTTTCAATAAAATCAACTCTCTGTTTCTAATGTTTTGAGTATTTTATGTGTTTTTGCTTCTTCAACAACTCCATAGGGAGAAAGAGAAATGATTTCAGTGTTTTATAACTCACTTTTGCGGGGTTTCCTTGTGTTCCTCTCTTCTCTGTCTCACTCTGCCTCCTTCTCTGTCCCTGTGTGGGTGTATATTTGTGCGCAGTCTTATTTTTGTAGAGCCCTGTGTTGTATTAAGCCACAGACACAGTAGTTCACTTCACTTTCAGTGAGAAAGTCAGAAAATAGCAAGGTGACAAGCTGAAACATCATACATTAATCAAAGGAGCATTAAATCCCAAATGTTTGTGTTTGTACTATAAAAGATGGAAATTTTATGCAAAAGGAGTATTCAGTGCTTGAATATTACTGAGTGTCAGCTTCCTGAATGGACTGAAATGGAGGTGCAATTGAACTAAACCAGGCTTTGTTACTGTAAACGCAGCAGTTGATCCAGTGTCTTTGGGCTTTTGCCATACATGGGAAAGTCATGGGTACATGTCCCTGGCAAAGTGGCTCTTGGCTTGGCAAGGTCTTAGCTTTTGTCTCATAGAAGTCAGAGGTATTGATTCACGCTTGAGGTGTCTCTCTGTGGAGATTGGCTTGCTGCGCTAGCATTATCTTGGGTGGCAGTGTATTCATAGAGTACTGAACAATGGGGCTGAGGGACGATGCAGCTAAATTGTTCTGAATGACTTTCACAAGCAGCAGGGGCCTGTGGGTCGTAGGAGAAAGCAGGCAATATACTACTTTAGAGGATACTGAGGACAAGGGGAGCTCTTCATGCTCAAACTTCCAAGTTGTACTTTTTGTAAGTACCACAACTTGACATGTTATTTTACCTCTTCCTCAGTCTCACACAATCTCAATGCCAGACACTTTGCAGTTAGCAGATTAAAATGGATTTTTTTTTTCAGTGTTAAAAAATTTATATTCTACCTTTTGCCTTGATGATGAGAGTCACGTACTAGACTATCGTCATTAGCGTAATTATATAGACATGTCTCTCTTTCTCTCTCTGATTTTGTTAATAGTCTAAATCCATCCAGGTCATGTGTTCCAAGAGATACGCAATGCCCATTGGGGAGAGGGAATGAGACAATAGCGTTGCATTAGCCTGACGAGCTAACATTAAAGGTACCCAAACAAACAAAGTTATATTTACATTCACTGTTTCTCACAAACATGGACTTCTACAGATCCCAAAAAGGTCCCAAAAGGCGAACTATCATATTTTTTTTTAATCTAGGTACTCACAAGTTGTTTTCTTGTGGGAACAAGTTAATTGTCTTGTAGAAGCAAGTTAATTAACATGTGGGACCTAATTATTATTTTGTGAGGAAAAATTATTACTTGTGCGTACGAGATTGTAACTTGTTATCACAAGATAATTAACTTGTGCACCAAAAGAATGGTAAAAACTCCACAGGGTAATTTAAGTTTTGTATGAAAACAAGTTCAAATACAGCCTTAGGTCTTATGTTTGGCAGCAGTAGTTGGGCACGAACCAAGTTAAGGTCTCTGCTTTAGGCTTGTGCAAAACACTATTGCATCTTCCTGGTATTTATTTCTTGTTAGTGAAGTTTTGTTGAATTTCTGAGAAACATTATTTTTCATCTAACACTCTAAATCCATGTAGCTTCACAGTTTTTTTTACAAAAATGTCATTCCCTGCAAACTATGCTTAGCAAACTTGCTCAAGGGCATTTGTTTAAAAAAGCATGTACAGCACTGCATGGACTTTGACAAGTACCTTCGTGCTGATGCACTAATGAAGGTTCAGAAATTCAGTGGTAACACACAAGAATACTTTTTAAAATTGTTATTTTAACGTGCACAGTAAATGTAATCACTGAAGCTTGAATTAGCTTCAAGTGTCTCAGTTTCCATTATTTCCCCTGTCGTAAGCTTCACATATTCATCATTTGGAGTCATTGCATGAGATTAATTTTGCCTTCATTCCTCCTCCATAGCCTAAACTGACCTCCTGGCAAGCCTAACATGACATCCAGAGAATGATGATGACACTAAAGACAGTATTCCTCATACAGGATATTCCAGTTATTTCCATCTTATTATCATGTCTTCATCTCTGGAACATTGCTTGTAGGCTGCCTGAGGCAGAAAAAAAATCTGAATAAATGCAGCCCACATGGATTTTTTTAAAGTCAAAAGTGCTATTTTAGTCATTGGATTTTGCTATATTATTACAAATTATGTGTTGGTCCACTCTATGTATTCCACCTGTCCATTTTATGGTGCATGTGCACAGTTACATGTTTGTGAAAGGTGATCCCGTGATTGTAAAGAGACATAAAACTAGTTCTGTGTTTTGACAGCTATCAACTGGATTCATTTACCTATAATGTGGAGTTGAAAGTAGTCTTATGGAATAAAAATAATATACTAACTGACACATATCCAAATAGCAAAACCTGCACAGTATTGATAAAAAAATGCCCAAAGAATTTCAAACCTAATGGCGATAAAAAGTGAGAAAACTCAAAAGCAGAATCACCATAGAAACAGATGAACAGCTCAAGGTGAGCTACTCAAAACAGAGCAAGAGAAACAATGCTTTGTGGAGGTGGAGAGTCAAGGCGCATTCTGAAGTATGCATGCTTACCATATGTCTCAGATAGCTGCATCCTCCAGTTCAAGGTTTATGCTTCTGGACTCACTCTTCCTCACTAATCCATAATTGAAGTTGGTGTGCAACGTGATGAAGGCTCAGTAACATAAACAAAAGTACCGAAGTCAACATCACATTTGTGGGGAAGGGATCATGCCATTGGATATGTGAAAGCCATGATTTACAGATTCTATGCTTCCACTCTTCTTTAAGCTGATTGACCCACATAGCTGAGAACCCCTGCTGATCCGAGATCGTGTTTCCTGCAGGAAGGAGTCTGGTGAATCAACAGCATGTTTCATTCTCTGTCCTCCAAATCTGTTCGCAGTTGTACCACTTAAGAGTCTGACGTCTGTCCATATAGCCTGAAGCGTCAGATTTCACAGACCCCACAGTGAATAGATAAAGCTGTGGAAACACATGATGCTTTTGTAGCTTACCAAAATAACTTTAGGGCTGATATTAAAATGCTTGTCATGCTCTCGTCACGTCAGTGGAGTATTTTAGTTCTCTTTTACAAAGGTAAAAATGACAAAAATCTTTTTGTACTGTGGTATATAAAAGCTTCTTATAGCTTCTCTTTGTATGGATCCCCATAGAGTTCTACATTAAATAAATAAACAAGAAATTATAAAATAAAGAATTAAACCAAATCTTTTGTGAAATAGATTAAAATATAAAATTGAAGCAATGGATAGAAATGGGAAAAAATTGCTGAGTTATTGAAACTTAAATCATTTATTTAAATTCTATTTCATCATTCTTTTTTACACAGTTTTATATGTATTTTATAATGGCCTTTATCTTAATGTCATTTTTATTTCATATTTGGCTTTGGTTTGGGCTTTGTGACAGCAATCACAATGTCAGAAATCAAAAGCTGCAAACAAACACATAACAGTGACTAACCTTACTTCCTTACTCCTATTTTACTCAAAAAGGCTAAAGCTGGTTCCAAGGTTCAGGTTGACCTTTAAGCTTGGATTATTGCTCATTAAAATAAAGAGCCAGTGTTAGCAGCATCAGCCAGTTGGTCATTTCCTTTAAACTGGTCAAGTCCTAATAGAGCGGTGCAAGAATGAGTGCTAAAACCCATAAATGAATTAGCATTTTTGCACTCCCGGTTCCCTTGTCTCGAAGTCAGTGGATTTTTTTAATGGATTTTTCGTAAGATGTCTGAAATGAGGTCTGTGGTTAACAAAAGACTTCCATGTTTAGCAATATAATGTAAAATACATCAGTAAATACTTCACTCATTAATTTTGAAGCCTATTGGTGTCTTGAAAAAGGCAGTAACAAGTGGCTAATCAGACTACAGAAATCCCTGCAGCTTGTTTCCTGACAGGTAACGAAAAAAAGAAAAAAAAAAACATAACTCCTGAAGCAGTCTTTAGAGCAATTTTTATCGGACATCACAGTTATGTCAACAGCAGTTGCGCGTGCATACTGCTAGGTACCCCAACAGAGGGGGTACAAAAAATGGTAACGGTTTGGAATGGTTCCATTGGTACCATCCACAACTTTTCATAGTGGAAACGAGAAAAAAAAAAGCGTACTGAACTGAACCATACCAAACTGTACTGCTCCGTGGAAACGGGGCTTAAGAGTCGTCCCTGTACAGACATGCCCACTTTATGCTAATTCCATGCAGTTATGGCCAAAAAACATGTTTTTTGCATACAGCATAAATGTGTTATTTTCTGTATCATTATAGTAACAAAGTTTATTAGTATGTGATATCTTAACCCTCAAATTTATATAGTTTTCAATTAGCCTATATACTGGTTATGGCTTTTGGTTTAAGTATGACATTGAAAGGGAAATCTGAAATTAAAAAAAATAAGTAAAAATAAATGACATGAAACTTAATATAAAAATAAGAATAGAAATAAGAATGATAAAAAATGTACGTCGTTTCATTACAATGTGTATACATTATGCCTTATTGATTTATTTTACTGCTCAGACTCAAGACCCTTGTCTCGTTCTTCTTTTGATTTTAAACTTAGAAGACAGGAAGTGATCATGGCTAGCTGCAGCTGCTTCAACTAGCTAACAAATACTAGAATTTATGTTGTTGCCTTGTTTTTGCATCATATTATGGAATGCATTTTCAAATAGGCTGCCTGCTGTTGCTGTTGTGATTTGATGTTGTTGTCCTGTTTTGTGTTTGATGCTGTTATTTGACCCTGTCTTGGCAGGTATGAATGTCAATGTGACTTAGCATTAATCTCACATTCATAAATATACAGCTTGATACCTTTGCAAAAAAAAAAAAAAAACATAAAGCAACAGATCTGAAGCAAAAACAATTAGTTATAATTTTATTTGTTTCTCCAAAAGACATAATATCATCGGTGCATCAGATTTTCACCACAATCCAGTGAAAACCTTGTTACGTATGTAGGTGAAGAAGCCTAGACAGTAGCTTTTCTCCCTTTATTAATGTGAATGTGCTTATTCTCCCATAGGTGCAGTAATAAAACACAGAGGATAAAATATCTTACCTCCCATGCCTTTGAGGGCAGCTTGAAATTGAATTAGGGTGCTTCCTTTTGGAAGCTACTATGCATTTTATAGATTCATTGGGTTGAAATATTTATTGTCTGAGCTTTCTGTACAAGAACCAAACTGGTCACTATCAATATAGGATGAATTCCTGGGAATTTAAATGCTGCATGAAGTTTTGTGTGTGTGTGTCTGTGTGCGCTTGTGTGTGTGTGTAAATGTTGAGAACATATTGGCCCCCTTTTTTACTGTAATTCTGATATGACAGCTGTGACAGTGGCTCTCTTGAATTGTAAGAAGGGAAATTATCTAGCTGCAAAGCTGCCTTATTGCAGTGCAACCTCCTTTGCCCTCACGTCTTCTTTTGCAGCAACTTTGATGTCAGTTCGGCTCATACAGGAACATCAGACAAATGACTGGGGTAAAAAACACTGCAGTTATGATTTAGCTGTAGCTTTTATGCCCTTTTCCTTTTTCGGCCAATTCAGATTTGACTGCTTTTTTCCCAGCTTTTTATTTTTTATGTGCATGTATTAACACAGCAGAGCGTCATTATACTGGCTTTCTCAACAATAATACTGTTTGGAGTTTGAAATGTCACCATTTTTAAGCCAAATCTTTTTGAATAAAGTGCATTTAATAGCCTGTCTAGTTAATGTTATGTATTTCTGTAGAGTTGGGATCACAAAGGAGAAAAAGGAGGATATTTAATTAAGGTACAAGTGAGTCTTTAACATTAAAAGACCTTAGGTTATAGTGCCAGCGGTAGAAAAGAGGAGAAGAAAGCTGTTGGAGGGAAGAATGATTTGGTTCATTTTGACCTGAAAACATGCTCAGTTTTATACTCATGCACCTGCAGAGCAGTAGATGGGCTTTTTGGAGAAGTCGCAATGGCTTTTCTGCCAGAGGCCTCATATGGGACTACCTGGCGATAGAATAGACTGCAGCTCAACAGGGATCTGAGGCTGCAAAATCATTACAGCTACAATCCAGTTGCGACTATGCAATCCAGCTCTTACACTTTAAAACTCCTGTATTATGTTTTGTTTTTTGCCTGTGAAAGCCCCGATCAATACATGCAAAGTAGCTGCAGAGAAACAAGGTCTGAAAACCAGCTGCTGAAAGGGCTGTACACTGCCAGAGATATCTGAGAATCCAAAACAAAAGCTTGATTAACATATTTTTACATTCTCTCCTTGTCTGACTATATAATTAAAGGTGGTATTTAATGGTAAAATCACCGTAATTAGCTTTTATATATATCAGAGTCTTGTCTGAAGAAAAGTAATAACTTCCAGGCATGTTATTCTGGTTTGTTGTGTTTATATTGAACAAGAATTTAAGGTTTTATGATCCCTTTTTAAATCAATACAGGGCTTGGCCCGAGTTTATCTGTTGCAAAGCTTTTTACTCCCTGTACACATACGAATTGTTAGATGTACAACCACAAGTATTTTCCTCTGTTCCAGTTCAGATCTCTTGAGTCTCCAGTCAAAACATACTGTAGTTTTATCGCCTTAAGATGTGACTAAAGGCCCATTTTATACACTTTCATATTGTAGTGATATTTTTACAGTGTTGGTTTAAAAAACAGCATTGCTGAAGAGTTCCTGATACACCCCTAATGAGCCATAAAGGCATAGATGGATCAACACAGATGATTATCGCTTAATTACAACTGATTGTTGAAAAGTGAGTTTTGGTCATTTACTTTTACACCCTTTTAATTTTACATAATATACAGGCTACAGTCATATGATTTCATATTAGAGTGCAATATCACAGAAATTCACATTGCCCATCAGGGCTTTAAATATGTTTATTATCTATTAACATCTAACAACTTGCAATATGCTTATTCCAGCCTCAAATAATTCCTCAGTGATTCTTACTGATTCTTATGGATTGATAAAATCAAAATGATCAAACGACAACCATTCATTGTCCCTTGTTTTTCATATTTATGCAAAATATGACCACACATAGTTATGACAGAAGCAAAGGGTGAACTCAGGTGAGTGACTAGGTCTGCTTAGGACGTAAATAAGGGGAGATGGTGGGTGAAACAAACACAGAACTTTCATCCAGGAGACTGGTGTGGGTGTCTAATGTGTAACAAAAGTCAACATTTAGTTATTTTAACAAGCTAATGTAGTATGTCACATACGTTACGTGAGATACATAATGGAACAAAATCAAAGTGACAAATAAGCTCCCGGGAACAATGCTGGGTTTTGAAGCCAATTGACAAAGTGGCCACATACACAACTCATGGATCCGTTACGTGATGCCATAGGGCCCAAAAAGACTTTTTCATATAGACCAACCCAATGTCACTTAGAAGTCGTCGTAATCTGGCACTTGGTCAGTGTCTTCCAGCATCAGACACTGACGAAAAAAGCCGTCCTTTTACACTCGGCATCTTACCCAGCCGGCTGCAGTCATTGTTTAATGGTGCCCAGTGGCGTCAGGAGGAAACGCAGCAGAACAACAATGAAAGTTAAAGCGGGCAGAAGTCTGATTAGGGTAGGCTGGAGGGGTGGTGGATGGGTCCAACAACCACCGACTTTCACCCAGTTGGTAAGTGTTCGCGTCCCGTAAGACTGTAATGCCAGTCCCTGTTCTTTTTTTTTTTCCCCTAACCCCAACCACATGCTTTTGATGCCTAAACCCAACCATGTGTGCGGGTTGGCAAAACATAACCACGTGCGTTTGTTGTTGAAGGAAAAAAATGTCAATTTGAGGTGTTGCACCGACACAGCGCGTTTACTTTGAAAGAGACTATATGCAAACGGTACATGTGTTCCTGTTCCTGTGTGTATTTTGACAACAGACAATGCATGTAACAGGCAGAACTTGACACGATATGGAAAGTCCCTGACCAAATGTCAATTTGAATGAATTTGATCCACTCAAGCTGATAACATTTGAAAGTCTAGCAGAGCCACACAATTAAGCATTTTATCTCCATTCATGTTAGTGGAGGACTTAACTGAAAGTTAGCTGCTTGGCTGGCAAAGACTCCAGAGTGCCTGCTCTATGGGACCAACAATGTGGAAGCAGAGCGCTAGAGCCGGATAATTTTACACATGGAAGTCGAACTTTCTTGGCTTCATGCACCACTGAGCAAGTTTGATCCATGTGATCAGATAACATTTGGAGAGTCTACATCCATGCCGCCAGTGTAAAGAGGAAACATTAACATATTTTGCATTGCAAAATGTCTGAACGTACAGTATGTTCCCTGACAATGTATTTAATTTGTTCATTTTGTTTAAATAATGTCTGCATCCCTGCACTCTGAACAGAGGCTCCAGGTTTAATATCTGAGTGTGAACTAACTTGTCGAGACCTTAAGAACAGTTTTTCATGTCCCAGTCTAATCACACTATTATCTAAAAAGTACAAGGAATATTGAAGCAATTGTTTGGAACATCCAGCACATCGTGTCTGTGCAGCTGATTCAGCTGTCTGCTCATTATGTTCTTTTAAACCAAAAGTGGAACTATTTTTCTTTCACTTGATCCCCTTTTAATAGCTGTAAAAGCAGATATGTCAGCCTAGCTTGTTTTTGCCAGTGTGACATCTCATTTGTTATTGCTCGGGATTATTACTCAACCAAAGGCTATGACATTGATAAACTTGGATTCTCAGATGCTAAAAAAATATTATTTATACGTTTTTTGAAGCAACCGGTTTTCAGTTACACTGTGCAACTGAGGGAGCACAGAGTATTAAAACTGTCTAATAGCTCTTTTATTAATGAGAATAAATTATAAATTCAAATGCGGAAACTTTCCTCGGGGTCTTGACTTGCTAGGTGAACAGATCTTGAGTACATTTGACAATTTTGTCACTGAGCCTGAGGTCAGAGTGTTTTTTTTTTTTTCCGAGGCAGGTGTTTACACATGCAGATATGCAGACATTACTAAAGACATTCACTTCAACTATCAAAGGCTCTGTATTCCCTCAATGCCTGAATGAATGTTTAAAATATTGTAGATATAGTGTGTAGGTGTAGTGCAGGCAGCCAAATGTTATAGTACATAAAAATTACATTTGATGCTACAACATTACAGCGATGCTACACGGGCTCTATGTAAACCCATATACACTATTATCTTTAGATAACAATTTACCCATTGGTGGGAGATTGGCACTGAGTAAATTCAATGTGACTGTTGCATTGTAATCCGCTGTTACTGTTAATGAGTAACAGTATGTAAAATACACTAAGTGGTTCTGACAGTTATAATGGAGCTTAAATATTGCTATATAGCTATTTGTTTTCTGCAACTTTACTCTACAAATAAGCACAGGCAGAACCTAAAAACACTCCTTACAGTCACTCCATTGATAAATTGGAGCCACCTGCTGTGTGCATTCACATTACACTCTGAGAACATGTACTGCACTTTTGGGTCACATGTGGTAGTTGACTGGCACAGCTGAGATACTGTATGGCTTAAAACATTTTAGCCAAATCTTCACAGAATACACTGTGTTTCAACACTTTTTTTTTTTTTTTTTTTTTTACAACTGGAGTGGTTTCTCCCTGAAGTAAATGGTCCTGATAAGAACAACAAGCCTCGCACCATGTCTTCTGGGGGAATATTTGGTTGATGCTTGAGACGCTGCATCAGGTACACCAAACTTGAGTGTGGCAAGTATGTGGCACTCATCTCAATGTACTCACTGATGCCATTGATTTTTTTTTTTTTTTCAAACCATTCTGTCAGTTTCCATTAGAATGAGCAAGGGGTGCATCTGATTGGATGCCAAGGACCCTATCAGTAGACAGCCTGTCACTCAAATGGCTCCGCCCTCAAATGTGTAACTTTGGGCCGTAGCTCTTAAATGCCATTTTGCATATAAAACCAGGGGAGTTACACTAACAAATCATGCATACATCATATCTCGGAGCGCTGTTTCCTTGCACTAATGGGTTTGTAGGAATCCAATAAAAAGTGCACACAACAAAAACATTATAATCCGGACCGCGAGTATTCACTGCACTTCCTATGTTGGAATAAGCGTCATCACGTTGTGAGCATTAACTGACTTTCTTGCATGTGTTTAGAAAAATATATCCGTAAAAAAAAAAAAAAAAAAAAAAAAGGTTTTAAATTTTTGTAGTTTATTGCACTTTTTAGCAATTTATTTCATTAGTATCAACATAAGTCATACATAATATAAAAAAATGGGATATGAGGGTTGTATTGATAGGTAGTATATTAAACTACTCCAAAAATGGCACTACAGCATGTAAATATGTAAAGATATGCTCTGGTGGACTTGTTCTATGGTAGGTCATAAAGGGTTAATAAAACGTAAATTCAAAAAAAAAAAAACAATCAACCCCACTACAGTTATCCTGAATGTTGAAATTAACTATACATGTAGAAGCGAAAACTGTTTTTTGTACCAGGCTGTAAACATGTTTATTTCTGCTGTAGAGTTGGCCATTTTAACATGTGGCTCTGTGGGTATTGACTCTGTTTCGAAGCCAGCCTCAAGTGGCCATTTAATGAATTGCATTTTTTGGCACTTTTGCACTGGCGTCATTTCTAAGCCTCAGAGATTGCTGCTTGGTCCCAATGTGTCATTTAAAATACCCACTTTTGTTGTTTGTTGGTCCCAAACAGTGGTGTGCTGCTGTCTGCTGCTTGGCAGCTGTCTTGCCAGCCACTGTCCCGTCCTCCTCCTGATGAAAAACTCAGCTCATTTACATGGAATCTGAACTACGTCATTGTAAAAATATGATATATGTTGATATATGTTTATTTAAAACATTCAAATGTAACATATCTATGGTTTGCAGAAATGTACAGAGCAAATATTTTATTCTGGTGGCTGGTCTGCAATTGTATAATTGAAAGAAATGAAAAAGCCAAGGCTTGAAAGTCTGCCAAAACATGACATTGAATAGCTCTTGATCCTGAGGCAATAAAACAACTCCATATAAAATGACAAGGCAATTCAACAGTAATACAGTATCTCAATATGCTTTTTAAAAAACACAGATATCAAAGGAAACAATACATTGCAACTGACCTCACTGTACAATATAAAAGTGACTCAAAATGAGTACTTTAAAAGAGCAAAGCAGATCCATTTTCTCCCCCTTTGACCCTGAAATCCACGCACTGAGACATTATTAGAATATGACTGAGAGACAATGAGGCCTTATCATGGAGATTATTGCAGTCATCATGTGTATGCTAATGCACTTGTATATGCTGTGTTAGGCCATGGTCTGCTACACACCCCGGATAGGACAGGAGCCATTCATAATTGATACCCAGCGTTTACTGCAAGCCCAGGTGTGTTGCAGGAAATAACCACTGACCCAATTACAGTTTGCATCCAGCATGCTTTGGTTAATTTGTGTAAAAGCCATAATTGCTCTTGGTTTTATAATTCATGAACAAGGGCGTGCGGCACTGGCAGAGCACCAGCATCTATTACTCAACCACCCATGAGTGCATCCTCACACTTGCTCTACACAGACAAATAGTAAACACGTGCATGTGTATGTGTTTGAGAGTGCACTCACACGCACACACAAAGACAAACAAACACAAAGCCCAGCAATGCACGTGGGCTAAATGGTTGCAGATGTTAATATTGTGAGTGAGTAAGATTATGAACTTGAACTCTAGTGAGCTGCCGCTGGGAGATACTAATGTGTTTTGACTGATGTGGTTGTTTCTTTCTTTTTTTTTTGTTTTCCTACAGGTGCTGCTGCCATCCGAAAAAGATTGGCGGCTGGTGGGGGTCAACATGCCCATTGTTAACAGCATTGCCCATAAAGAGGAACTGCACTGCATGCTTGAGGCTGTCTGAGTTCCTGGGATGGCACAGATCAAATTCACACTGTTTACTGATAAGTGTTTTCTCCTGCTTTGCCACATTCTTCTTCTTCTTCTTGACTCACTAATGTAATTCATATTTCTGAAGCAATTTCAGGGATGATGGTGTATTTTTCTTGCTACCATATAGACAATGTTATGTCACATTCAGCCATTTTTACATAAATCTACAAAGAGCTCTGAAAGCAAAATATTTAGGTACTAACCAAAGAGGTGGTTCACAACCTGGAGTAAATATGAGGCATTCATGTTCAGACTTTTGTGACATATTTGACTCCCCCACTGTTTTCTGTCTTTTTTTTTTACATGGAAGAAGACAGAGCAGGGATTACTGAGGCCATAACCTGTGATAAAGGGTCACAAGTTTACATCCAAGGTAGAGGATCACAAACATGGACTGTTAAAATAATGGATGTAGCTACCATGATACACCCATTGGTTTGTGGACTCCCATTTTTAAGCCTCAAGTTCAGCATTTCAGGCCGTTGCCCCTTTTGGTTTATTGAGCCAGAAGTAACAATATTTGGATACAAAGTTGGCGCTGTGAATGAGCGAGGGGTGGTGATCACCCAAAGCGACCTGCCCTAAATTATGCTTAAACCCAAGCCTTGATAAAATATAAACAGGTGAGCTACAAAAAAATAAAAATAAATAAATAATCACATCCCCTGAAATCGGCTACAGAGACCTAAGCGTTTTTTGTACCAGGCTGTGAACATGTTTATCTCTGTAAAGTTGGGCAGTTTAATATGGGGCTCTATGGGGACTGACAGGCTTCTGGAGGCAGCCTCAAGTAGCCATTCAAAGAACTTGGCTTCATTTTTTCAGCCGTGGAGGTTTCCGCCTGTTCACAAGGCGAATAGGTTTGGAAACTTTGCTCTGTAATAGCAAAAGTAAAGGTCAACAATTAGTGTCAAGAACCCACAAGCCAGGGTGTAAAGCAAGGACACGAGAGACGCTAATTTCTCCAGTAGCCAAAAAAGACAAGAATGCATTTTTGTAATTTCAATTGGGCACAAGGCCTTGTTTTCTCTCCATGCTCATATTTTCTTAATCAGCTATGATTCATGCTTCATTTAGCTCTGTGCAGACTACAACCCACAGTTGGAACAAGATGGCAAACCAGTGTTGAGGCACGACCACCTAAACCAAGATCAGAGTGTACTGACACTGAGACAGGGCCAAGACCAGATCAGTGCGAGTCCCTCACTGCATGACACACTTATGTTAAAATGTGGAACATGGAAACTATAGGCACTCCTCAAACTGATCAAAAGATCCACATTCCCTTGAAAACACCCACAGAAAACAAATAGATTCCTCTTCATTCACGTCTTTTCTTGCCATACACTGTATGTGTGTTAGTATATGTACACTATGAGACATATCTTGATGAAATAATCCAAAGTTATTGCAGAGGTGAATTTTATGTGTTAGAATTTTACTTTGTTCTCTGTGACTCAACAATTACAGATAAACATGAAGGAGCTGAAGACAACTTAACCATCTTTACAACAAAGCAGTTTAGTGATATCTCCACAGTTGTGGTGTTGTATGGCCTTGAAACAAAATCCAGAGTTCTCTGTGTTAGAGTGACACAAGACCAAGTTAAAATGTGGTCAGGTCAGTGGCAAGACCTCAAAAAGAGGTCTAAGACTAAACACTGCCATAAACAGTTCAGTGTTAAATAATAGGTGGTAAAGGTTTAGATCATCTGATGTAAACTAGATATTGGCTGTATTGAAGTCACTGAAAAAGGTGCCCAACTTGACGATTTGTATACAACCCACATAATCATGAGCCAGTAATTCATGATCACATTACCAATGTGCTGACAGGGGAAAAAAAGGTAGTGTAAAGACCAAAGTCCATGTAAGGACACAGGCTGGGGTGGGTCACTCAACACAGAACTTTAAACCAGGAGACTGGTGTTTGGAGCTGTGTGAAACCAAGTCAACTTTGAGTTATTTTAAGGTATGTCATTACAATTTGTCTTCTCCTAAACCTAACCTACATTACTTCAGTGCATAACATCATTAGTGGGGTGCTATTTGTTAGATATCATATGAACTATTACATGTGCATTTTTAGAAGATTCCAGATGAACCATTGTATGAGAATAAGTTGAAATGCCTTACATTGCTTTTGGCCTTTGAAAAAATGTGATTTTTTTTTTTCACAAAATATACAAAAGGGCAGTCCTAAATGACAGAGGAAGTCTTTACTCCCTACTTACCCGGAAGTTGTCTCAAGCCTAAAACTGACATCTAGAGGTTCAAAATGATACATAGAAACCCATAAACACAAGCAGCAGCTGTAAAAGAAAAGAACCGCCTGTCGATGTTGCACATCAGCATGTCTCTACAGCTGTAGTTCAAACCTGCAGCGGCTGTTACTTTCTTTTCTTGTAGGTGGTGCAGATTGAACTGCAGGCCTGTAACTACTGGAAACTCTCCTTGCAAGAAGGCATCTGTATGCTTCTTTGCACTGCTTCTTTTTACTACAACCAATGCTGTTCATGTCCTCCACATGCACAATAAAAACAAAACAGGGACCTGTGCGCTGGTTGACATTACACTGGGGGAAGTGTCAGCTTAAAAATCTCACATTGGCAGTACACAAAAAAACTACACTTACTTAATAGGGATTATGTGATAATATAAAAATCTGATTTTTTATAATTTTATATACTTCAGCACACTTACACAATAACAAAAAATACATATCCTTGTCAAGCATGGCATTTGTCTTATTAACATAATCTTTTTCTAACCAAACTTGTGAATATTTCGCTAAATATGTGACTTGTTTTCTTCTTTCTTTGGTCTGCTCTGCTGGTCTGCAGTTTTCTGTAATCTTCAGGTTTGTATGAACCATCCCAAACTGTGTCTGTAGCCCTTGCAGACTGTGACTTTGCTGGGATATTTGGACAGAATGGGCAATCACTACTCACATGGCTTTAGCTAGGCCGGGGGCTGATTATATACAGTATATCACAGCAAAAGAGCATGCACAAGAAAATGATGAGGACAATAGCGAGGGGAGGGTGGTGGGGTGGGAATGGGGGATAGAGGGAGAAATGTAGAGGAAATGTATAAAGGATTTTAAAGACTCATTTGTCTGGCTCCTTAATGAGAGGAAGCGGAACAAAGACCCCGGCTAATATTCCGAGGGGTCTAATTAAAATTAGGTGTGATCCGATGGAGGAAGGAGCCACAGAGGTGATTTTAGTCACAGCCCAAAAGAGACCAGCTAATTAGGGAGAGTGATGGCCTTTACTTGGAAACCACTGGAGAGACACAGGGCACACACATTGTCCACGTCCCTCTGGCCTGGCATGGAGATTGCTGCCATACTCTTTGCTACAACCAGGGCAGAGAAAAGAGGACGCTACAGGGGGAATGAGACAAGAACACCGGGCAGCGACAGGGTCGGAGGGCGGCTGTGGACTGTGATTGGACAACAGAGCGGAGACGAATTCCATCCCTGCCATTTCTCATTTTCACACACAACCAGCTGCTCTATTTCTGTTCTCCTCGTCCATGTTTTCCAAGTCTTATTTTCAAACTGTAGGATGGAGGCAGACTTCAACTCGAGCTAAAAAAATGTTCCCTTGCTGCACGAAGAAGTCCAAGAATTCATCCTCCCACCCATCGCATCGAGAAAATAAAACTGATGCCTGAAATAAATTAATTAGATTCATCCTCGCCAAATTTCGGCATAATTTCATTTCAGAGCTCAATCGGGATCCCCTCCAAGCTGTTTGAGCCGTGTCACTCTCATTGATGAAGAAACATCAATAGCTATTTGTCAATGCGAGCATTATGTATATGAGCTATCGAGTTTTCTTTGATTTTTCCCAACGGCTTGTACATGTTCATCTTACCTTTGACATTGAGGGAATGCCGTCTTGTTGTTCTTTATGAGACTGTGATAGCGCTTGCCCTAATCTTAATTGATGGCGCTGTGGCTCATCTGCTAAAAGCAGCCTATATTTATCTGCTCGGACTATATATGTGCACTAATAGCAATTGCTTTCTGCTGCCTGTCCTTGGGAAGCTGCCAGGAAGACTGCGAGAGGGCACGAAGTATCATCCTGATGTCTCAACGCCATAGCACACTAAATCATTGTGGTCATAATAAAAGCACATGCAAAGACCACACAGGCACCGGCACACATACACAAACACCCAGTCAGTCTTGTAATCGTCTGTGGCAGTATGTTTTATTTCAAACAGAAGATATTTAAACATGTTCCAGAGCCAGAGTCTGAGCTGATGTGAATGACAGAAGGACCTTAGCTCCGATATGACCAATTACTTTTCACACTATAGGCATGGAATTGTGGAATTGGAAGCAGCTGAAATGTTCACATGTCTGAAAATAGACGCCTTGGCTCGGTGTAAGGTATTTATTGGAGGATGTGTTGGCAAGCTAAATCATAACAGGACAAAGTGCAACCTGGTTTGTGTCCATTTTGTGTCCATCACCAAGGATATAAAACTATGACTACACTGTCTAACAGAGTAATGAGTTTAAAATACAATGATAGGATGTAATTATGCAACATCTGCTCATACAATAGTTCATATGGTGTCCTACAAAAATGTAAACACAACGGTCTGTACGATATACTACGAACAAGTTGCCTACGCATGAAGCTACATCCTTAATGTAAAGTTGCATAATTAACGTAAAGTTACAGAGGTTAGGTTTAGGAAAAGAGACATGATCGGGGGTCATAAGGCTCATCATTACATGGGATATGTGTGAATTTGGTGCACTACTTTTTGTAGGAAACATAAACAGTGCATGAGAACAGCCTGGATTATGAGCCAAGAAAACTTGTTGCTGAAAACTTGGAAATTTCATCTGTTTACTCCTGCTGATCATTTTTTACAAACTGTTGTGTGATTTGTGGGGACTGTCCTCAAAGAAGAAAGACAGCATCAGTCGCTCAACAAGTGCCCCGAAATGACATCCGTTCAAGCAACAAAGCCCTTCAGCAAGAGTGGGGAGAGAAGGTCAAGTAACAGAGTGACAAAGTGGAGAAGAGGTTGGGATGCTTAGATGCATCAATAAAACATCAGACTTTAACACACATCAACATTTTGTTTTTTAAATGTGACCATGTTTATTATCATAAACATAACAGGGAAATACCCGAAACCTTAAAGAAGTAGTTATTAGAACAGAAGCCGTGATTTTGCTTTAATGCAATGGTCGTTGCATTATGCCTAAACTTAATCTGTATAGACAGATATCTGCATGAAGAATCTGCAGGTAACAACACAAAATATTGGTATCGGAAGCTTTCTGGTCTCTGTCTGTGGGCTGAGTTGTATTGACCAATCATGTTTGAGTGGCAGGTAAACAGCCCGTGTGGTGAGCAAAAGAGGCAGAACACAGTGGCTGAAATGCACTCTCTGAACCTATTGGCTAATGTCTGACAAAAATTTAGCTTTTTATTAGCTTTTTTTCCACAAGAGGATGTCTTAGCCCCAGATATCGGCTGGCTACACCAGAAAACCTGAGATACAAGGGTTCTTTACCTAACCAGATCTTAAATATAAAATTTTGACAGATTTATCTTTCAACAGATTTATTTTGGTTTTGGCACAGACAAATATATCATTGTGTTGTTTGGGCGTCAGATCAGAAACTGTTTCTGTCTCTTTCTTTTTTGTCGTTTTATTTGGAGTTCTTGTTGGGTTTGTGGCATCAGCCACATTCAAGATCACAGCAGCCTGTTAATGCATGTGTTGCTTTTTGAAACAACCGTGGCCAGGCTATGTAGGCGAACCTTGATGATGAACGTGAGCCAATTCCCATAAGAGACTTATAGTTTCAAAGTGATTTGGATGCAACACCAGAAATTTGTTTCATTACCAAAGACAGAATTACCTGTTTAAGCACAACAAGCATCTCTGAAGTATGTCAGCAGTCTAAAAGTCCAACTAGGGCCAGGGCTTTGCATAAACCAGCAAGTGTGTAATCACACCAACAGCTGCCACTGGTAATTTGCAGTCCAGTATTCCTGGTAATAATGTTCATAATGGGCAAACCTGCAGAGCATGTTTTACGTCCGATGTCAACATTTAGTGGCAGTGCCGGAAGTAGTGTTCTCTGTTCTGAACTACAAAGGGTATGGAGACCAGGGTGATGTATTGGCATGTAAACCCTCTGACTTTTATGTACATAACAGGAGTTCACCACCCCTCACAATCCAACAGCTAACATTATAATTATTATTCTTTATTCAAACCATAACCATCATCTTTTTGTAATCTTAACCATGCTGCAGTTACTATATGCAGACATTGTATCGAGAAAAAAGTATTGGTTGCGGATGTTAAAGCTGTACTGTAAGTTAGCCTTATCTTTTCCCATGTGAAGAAATTGTTGGGAAGAAAAAATATATATATGTATATATCGTAGAATTGTCCAAAAAGCAGCATTCTTTCTGGCAATAGGGATGTAATGTAACTGCAGCCACCTGATTTAATATATCTATGTATATATCAAATCAGCTAATTTAAATAACTGAATACAGTACAGGCACATTCTAGTTTCTTCAAAATAGCCACCCTTTGCTCTGATTACTGCTTTGCACACTCTTGGCATTCTCTCCATGAGCTTCAAGAGGTAGTCACCTGAAATGGTTTTCCAACAGTCTTGAAGGAGTTCCCAGAGGTGTTTAGCACTTGTTGGCCCCTTGGCCTTCACTCTGTGGTCCAGCTCACCCCAAACCATCTCGATTGGGTTCAGGTCCGGTGACTGTGGAGGCCAGGTCATCTGCCGCAGCACTCCATCACTCTCCTTCTTGGTCAAATAGCCCTTACACAGCCTGGAGGTGTGTTTGGGGTCATTGTCCTGTTGAAAAATAAATGATCGTCCAACTAAACGCAAACCGGATGGGATGGCATGTCGCTGCAGGATGCTGTGGTAGCCATGCTGGTTCAGTGTGCCTTCAATTTTGAATAAATCCCCAACAGTGTCACCAGCAAAACACCCCCACACCATCACACCTCCTCCTCCATGCTTCACAGTGGGAACCAGGCATGTGGAATCCATCCGTTCACCTTTTCTGCGTCTCACAAAGACACGGTGGTTGGAACCAAAGATCTCAAATTTGGACTCATCAGACCAAAGCACAGATTTCCACTGGTCTAATGTCCATTCCTTGTGTTTCTTGGCCCAAACAAATCTCTTCTGCTTGTTGCCTCTCCTTAGCAGTGGTTTCCTAGCAGCTATTTGACCATGAAGGCCTGATTCGCGCAGTCTCCTCTTAACAGTTGTTCTAGAGATGGGTCTGCTGCTAGAACTCTGTGTGGCATTCATCTGGTCTCTGATCTGAGCTGCTGTTAACTTGCGATTTCTGAGGCTGGTGACTCGGATGAACTTATCCTCAGAAGCAGAGGTGACTCTTGGTCTTCCTTTCCTGGGTTGGTCCTCATGTGTGCCAGTTTCGTTGTAGCGCTTGATGGTTTTTGCGACTCCACTTGGGGACACATTTAAAATTTTTGCAATTTTCCGGACTGACTGACCTTCATTTCTTAAAGTAATGATGGCCACTCGTTTTTCTTTAGTTAGCTGATTGGTTCTTGCCATAATATGAATTTTAACAGTTGTCCAATAGGGCTGTCGGCTGTGTATTAACCTGACTTCTGCACAACACAACTGATGGTCCCAACCCCATTGATAAAGCAAGAAATTCCACTAATTAACCCTGATAAGGCACACCTGTGAAGTGAAAACCATTTCAGGTGACTACCTCTTGAAGCTCATGGAGAGAATGCCAAGAGTGTGCAAAGCAGTAATCAGAGCAAAGGGTGGCTATTTTGAAGAAACTAGAATATAAAACATGTTTTCAGTTATTTCACCTTTTTTTGTTAAGTACATAACTCCACATGTGTTCATTCATAGTTTTGATGCCTTCAGTGAGAATCTACAATGTAAATAGTCATGAAAATAAAGAAAACGCATTGAATGAGAAGGTGTGTCCAAACTTTTGGCCTGTACTGTATGTACTGGGGTATGGTGGGAACAAAAAAATCATAAAAAGACATATTGATAAAATCAAAGCTATTGGATTTCTATCCAAACTATTGCCAGACAACACTATGGTAGGTGCCTTTGTCATGATCTGAAGCATCAACTGTTGTAGTTTATTCTGGACAATTTTGCTATCCCTGGATCACATTTTTTAATGACGTTTTCAAAATTTCAATACCAATGTGTTTTGACGAAGACATAAGAACTGTGCATTGCAAAATTTCCAAAAAAGACATGATTCTTTTAGAGACCGGGCTGTGCTGCTATAGTTTATCCAGTCAGGAGAGCCATAATCATTACTGATAAATTGTCTGTAGGACCAGATACTATCTTTTATATAACTCTTGATGAATACTTTAGATTCAAGGACACATTCCTTCTAACAGAATTGTATTCACCTTCCATCAGATTCAGCAGATTTACATCACATGTACTGTCTGTGTGTGTAGGGGGGGGCAGACAATTACCACTGTACATTTCAGCAAACCATGGATATGTTACATTTGCACTTTATTATGTAGCAGGTATGCTGAAACCCTATGTTTCTTTATGTTTCTACAAGGCTGTGGTTAACGTGTGGTTAGGTTTAGGCACAAAAACCACATAGTTTGGTATGGTTTGGAAATAGATCATATTTGGGCTTTAAAAACCCAGTTTTGGCAGCACAATCATGGCACTCTCCCCATTGTAAAAACAACAGATTACTAAGGCCATGTTTACATGAAAACGATCCCTTGAAAACTGAATCATTTCTCATTTTAGTTTTACAAAATGTTCTGCTTTCAGGTGACAACGTTTTGATAACAATCGCCGTGCACAGGGATCCCCAAAAATGACCAAAAATGCTGTAGCATACATGCCAGGCCAGTAGTTGACAGTGTGACTTTGTAATGAAACACTAGCCTGCACACATGCACTTCTACTCCACAACTGGTTTTGTTTGTTGGTCTCGAACAGTGGTCTGCAGCTTGGCTGGTGTCTTTCTTAGGTGTCATGCCATCCCCTCCACCTTCTCATGACAAAGTCAGTTTATATTACATCACTTTAGAAATGCTGATATGTATGAAAAGTAAGAGAGAGAATGTATTTGTAGTTTGCAGAAACCCACAATGCTAACATTATGTTCTGACGGCTGGGTGGCGGAGAGAGACAATTGGGGGTTATTGTTAAAAAATAATGACATTCTGCTAGAAATAGTTTTAAGGTATCTGACATAATATTGAGTATGTTTCTACAGAAATTCAATTTATTTTTAAGCTTGTTTGTATTCTGTATGTTAAAAAAAATATTTCTACTCTAGCAATCCAGATTTTGTTGACAGACTCCCCATGAAGTACCCTGACAATATTTCATGTCATTTGTAAATTGTCACTTCAAACCTACAGCAGTCCGTTCTTTGTTTAAAAGCTCACTGCACTGTGTTACACTCTAAAACCACTCATGTGGGACATGATGTGCCCAGTGGCTGAGATCTGACAGGCTACGGGTGCCACAGCAGGTTTACAGAGACCTCCAATGAGAAATTGATCTGACAACCATTCAAGGGTAAATCATTTCCACAAGTTAATTACTTTGGAAGAAAAAAAAAATTAACACGGCTGAAACTCTGAGGCATCTGTGCAGAGTGTGAGAGCCAGGTCTGTACCGAGGGAACACCGCTACTTACCGACTGATGGATCACACACACTGCTCCGTGTTTGCTGCTGTTTATGGATTAGTCGAACTTTAAATAAGGACTTTTTAAAAACCGAGTGTCTATTTGCACCCGGGTAAGAATACTGCAGCTATCAAGCTTTTAACACCCATTCCTACAATGTGTTATTATGGATCTCACTGTGTGCTGCGACTGGCTAGAACTCAACATTTTGATGTGTTGAGATCGGAAGCAGTTAGGATTGGAGCAAAGAGGTTAAAGATTGGGCTCGTGCTGGCCAATCTCAGATATTCTCTGAGATTAAAAGGGTTAATATACAAGAAAAAAACTCACAAATGTACCTCTACAAAGGCAGGAGACAATATAAAGAGTGACAGTACATTGAGAGAGTAAGATGTGGTGAATAATGGGTCAAACACTGGACTTTAACAAAGAAGACTGGGGTTCCAATCCTGTGTGAGTCAGTGGCTTATTATTTTTAAACTTAGCTGACTTATTCTCAGTTTTTAGGATGTATAAAGTTGCTGAATGCACACTGTGTATAAAGACCTTGGCAGAGTAGCTAAATAGACCTGTTCCTGTTAATGTTATATTTCGATGTTGCTAGGATGCCCAGGAAAATACACCCAGGCAGCACATTCTTCCTCCGACCTCTATACATATAGATGTTTGGTCATGAACTTTCCACATCGAGATGTGACCTACAAGGTATCCTGGGTGCATTGGTTGTTGACGTTCTGAGATGCCATGTCAACTTCAGCCTGTTACATCCATAGTCTGTTTTCAAAATAAACACACTGTGTCGGTACAGCACTGCGAATAGAGGTTTTTTTTTCCTTCCTTTTGCCAGCACACGCACATGGTTGGGTTTAGGCTAGCACAAGCATGTCGTTGGGGTTAGGGGGTAAAAAAGTACAGGGTTTGGCATTAATATCTTATGGGAAGTGAACACTGGCCCACCGGGTGAAAGTCATTGGTTGTTGGACCAATCCACCGGACTTCTGCCCCCTTAACTTATGTTGCTGTCCGGCCGTGTTTCCCATTAATGCCACTGGGCGCCTTAAAACAGTAATGGCGACTGACTGGCCTTCATGCTGATGTGAAAGGATGGCTTTTTTTCGTCTATGTCTGATGCCAGGAGTCGCTGCCCAAGCACAGGTATTCCAAGAATTTGGAGTGAGACTGGGTTGACCCAGGTTTAAATGGCCACATTAGCTATGTACAACCCAGGTATAAATAGCATTGTTGGCGATGAACACCTGTGTGCTAATAGCATCTGCCCTTTCAAAATCCCTTTTTATACTAAACTTCTCACGTATATATGCCATTTTTTTAAATGTGGGAAAACCCACTAAATAAAGGAGACTCCCTTCCTAGACAAGTATGCCTTTCTGTTCTGTGTAATGTTTTTCTGATGTGTCGTGTTCAATGTCATGAACACACTGAAAAACAGGGTTAGTAAAGAAGTAAAAAGCATGAAGGCCAGTCAATAAGTTGCAGTGGTTACTTCTTTTTTTATATCTGTTGCTTACTACATGTCTTTTCCAAACTCAGTACTTACTAATTTTGAATGATGTCTGAACACTGCTTGGATGGAGACGTAATTAATCTGCGGCTGAGATGACAGTGAGTTGCAGAAGTTACCAACACAGGCACCAGAAAAGGGGCGAAAACTGGCATGTCCACCTGGCTGTCATGTTTCTATTGCTGCAGGTAAATCCTGTGACCACTGCAGAGTTATTTGAATTTATCCAATTGCAAACTTTCCGGCTAAAGACAAAAGCCAAATGTTAGTGGGTTTTTTGTTCAGTGGGAAAGGGGCTCAAGACATTACATTCAGAGAATGTTACAGTCTTATAATGCATTATTAAAACTCAAAAATCCGATTGTGTTATCTGATTTCATCAGTGTTTTATTCATGAATGCTTCTGATTGATAGCCAAGACCACCCAACAAAATGAACAACCTTTTTTTCATCACGTTTTACACCATGTAACATCTTTGCCTTTTAGCCAGCCAATTTACACATCGTCTCTGATTAGATTTGTGCATTTTAATAAAACCATGGGTGAACTCCAATCTCCTCTAAGTGACTTTAATCTGCTCAGATTAGTCGATTTGTGCCATGCTTGAGTATAATGCAGTGAGAAGGGATGCATTTTTATGGATAAGTAGTCAATAACATCAGCATGTTACTGCCATAGTGCTCCTTGGCTGGGATCCAACCTGTTAATACCATTACAACAATACTGGTAAAAGGCCTGTTGGCTTTGCAAATTGAGCCACTGTGGGCTCGCTGGGATCTGATTGGATTTCCCCCAGTCCTGTGGCTGGGAACATGTGTTTCTGCGATCCCCTGAGCGGCTGTCAGTTTTCTGACGGCGATGTTTCTCTCCACCGGTGGAAGGACAGAACAGAGACAGAGAGAGAGACAGAGAGAAGCACCCGTGGCTATTTACAAAACATTCATTGTTTTATCTGCGCGAGGCAGTCAGAGGCCTTCCCAGTCCTCTCCACCTCTCATTAATCAGTGACAAAGCCTTATTTAAGTGCTTGTTGTCCTGACCTATTCATGACTGACGTTGGCATTTAAGAAATACCAGCAAAGAGCGCTGCAGGTATCGGCGGGGTGGGTGGGACGGGAGGGTCCGCGCGTAGCATTTTAGTCGGAAAGCAGAGCCATTAATATGTTTCTGCTCAGAAGAAGCTGTCAGCTTGGCGACAGCCCCCTTCTCAGACTCATCCGTCAGCGGCTGAGGGGAGTTCACTCTGGGCTGATGAGCTCAATGGGTGATCACCTTTTGTAATGAGAACGACTGAGAGATAGCAAGGAGAGCAAAGCAGAGACAGAGAGACAGGGTGAATCACCTGTTCGGAGAGATAAAAGAAGGAATCGGGGAGCTTTAAAAGAGAGACTGAATAAGAGATGCAGAGAGAAGAATGAGTCATCTGTTCACAAAAGCATGCAGGAAGGGGAATCGGTGGGGAAGAGGAGTAGCAAAGAAACAGAGACTACAGACAGGATGTAATTATTTTGATGATAATGTCGATGAGGTCGATATTCCAGCGGCCAACAAGTGAGCGGAGAAGTGGAGGCCCCGCGATGCATTTAGTTGACATAGGTCAACCTCTCACAACTTCCCCTTCTGACTCCTGTATGGCTGCACATCAGTCAGCCCGGCTTCATCATTAACACGTTCTCTGTCAAGGCTTTATCACGGGTCAAGTTCAATGGCGCTCCTGGCAAATAAAAGCACTTCATAACTCAGCCGCTTTATAAGCATGACTGGGTGACTGACAGTGGCATAAGTGATGAAGTGACAGCAGAGATGGATGGGAGGAAGAGGAGAGATGAGTGGGGAAGGAAGGCAAATAGGCAGATAGACCACACACACAGACATTTAAAGGATAACGCCAACCTGAAATATATATTCTATATACGCACGGCCTGGCACATTACAGCAGTCCTTTTCTGTCTACTCTCACCTTTTTTTCTTGAAACCCTTCTGCGCTGCTGTTATCACTCTCTCCACCTACATGTACACAGCACAGGGAGCCCTTTACTGAGAGCCTGTCAAAAACATGTACTTTCAGGGGAAAGTACAATTTCACTAACTGGAGTAGATGTAGACAATGGTGGATGAGAGAAAGTACAACAAATGAATCGCTCACAGCCTTTTGTATCAATACTCATTTAATCCAGAGTAATTGTTTCCAGGGTAGAGTGGTTATAAAATGTTTTCACCCCTATTGACTCATTGCACATTTTTCTTGCATCACAAAACGAACTCATTTTGTTCATAAGTTGCACTTCGCTCTCTCTAACTTATCAAAAAGTGTGAGAAATCAAATAAATTAGATATAAAATCCAATTATGGAGCGACCCAATTTAAGAAATATAGGTATAAGTGTGAAGATCCAATCACAAAACATTCAAGTGTGCAATGTGCCACCCTTTCACTTACTCAGTCAATATGTGCATTATCTTATTTAATGCTCTGTTAATCAAATTGGCTGCAGTGTAGACAGATGCAGTATATAGTAAATTCTGTGTAATTCAAAGGTCTTCACTCCACAGTCATTAAATATGAGTTTCATTGCATCTGGCATCAGGCTCTGCCATGTTTTACTCTTTTTTGGGAGCACCTTACTCTTGGTGCACCTCAGGTGGTCTTCTTTGTGGAGAGGAAAAAGTTAGGAACATTTTCTTGCACAGAGTTGCAGTTAGAAAAAAGTTTCCAGAGATATTTTAAAGTATACGTTTTAAAAAGTTGTTTCTCAACAAGAAATGCAGTATTGGCTTTTATTTAAAGCTGCTATAATCAATATTTTTTATAAATACAATGGATTGCACAACTGCATGTATGTATAAGAGGTTGCTCATAATCCTGAACCCAGAGAGAATAATCACCCAACTCTGCAGTTTCTCTTGGTTGTATTTTTAAGCATCTTTCAGCTCACTGTCTTGGCGTTCTATCCTACAACTTCACTGTTGTGGGTTCAGTCTGAAAGTTCTCATATTGTTTTGGCTGCAGCAGCTGTCTCTGGTTAAAAAGCTCTAAATACCCACCGTGCACTACCAGATCAGCACCAAACAGCTGGTGAAGTTAGCAGCTAGCTTGTGAACATCAATGTGCAGTTAGTAACTGAGAGGAAACATATTGTTGTTACTTAGGAGTTGATGGAGACCAAACCAGAGCGACTAGGAGAGTGATTATTGACTTGCATTCATCACTTGGACACAAACATAGCTCTAAATTAATTCTAATGTAGCTCTGTGTCTGCTTGATGTATAGAGAGGCAACCGTTTGCTAACATGTTAAGTGTTGGTGACTGAGGTGATTTTTGTTTACATGGTGTTTCTGCTGCCCCCAAGTGGCCAAAAAAGTTATTGCAGGTTAAAAATTAATTGCTAATTAAAAAGAAAAAGTGACATAAGGGTGTCGAGTTTCCATCACACAATGGAGACTCGTGGCCAAAATATATGAGGCATGGATGTTGCTCATCCAACACAGTCTCACTCCGACCTTGTCACATATTGACGTTTTGGTCATGGACTTTCCATGTCCACATACAACGTGCAAGGTACCCTGGGTGCGTTGGCTGGTGACGTTCTGGGACACCGTTTCAAGTTCTCTTCTTTCAAGATACACTTCAGTTTTCACTGGAAATGTAACATTTACATACAGTCTCCTTCAAAATAATATGTTTTTTTTCCTTCAACAGCAAACACACATGGCTGGGTTTAGGCAACAAGAACACGTGGTTAGGTTTAGGCAACAAAAGTAAGTGGTTAGGTTTAGGAAAAAAGAACATGGTTTGGCTTTAGAATCTAACGAGTCTTAAGGGTGTTTGTTGGACTCATCCACCACCGCTCCCGCCCACCCCACTTGGACTTTCATCGCCCTAACTTTTGCCCTGGTTCTGCTGTGTCTCGCCATGACGCCGCCAAGCACGGCTAAACTATAACAGCAACTGACTGCGTATCATGCAGACATTAAAGGATGCCTTTTTTCGTTGGTCTCTGGAGCTGCAAGTCACTGCCCAAGCGCCGGATTTTGATGACTTCTGAGTGAGACTGTGCTCGCTCATCACATAGGCAGGGTTTTTCATGTGCTATACAGACTTATTACTCGTACTGTGTGGTTGCTGCTAGCTTCACTGTGTGTACTGAGTTTTTCCAAGTGAGTATGTGGTTGGTCCTGCTGGGTTCTTCACCATTTTTATTTTCCTAAACCTAACTACAGTGACTTTTTTGCCTAAAGATAACCTCCATAAAATTTCGTGTTTCATAGGATATCATACAGACTGTTCTATGAGGATATGTTGAGTTTGAATATCTTGACCCATTGGCAATGAATATTTGAACCTCACAATTTTTTAACAACAGTTAATCTGTTAGCATACTCACATTAAATTTTACCAGTGCAGCTCTGTGCGTACTACATCATCATTACTTTAATACTGATTTCAATACTCATTTTATAGCAGTATAGACAATTGCCCGCCATTTTTTTCTTTTTGTTCATGTTTACTAGTTGTTCTGCTGTGCTCTGCAACTGACCAAGAAAATACTTTTTTTGTCATGTTATAGCCATGTTTATCTATTCATCTTTAAATAAACATGTATTTTTCCCCCCTTAATGTCAGTTTGTCTCTGTAGTATTGAAAATGGCATTGAATATCAATAGTATTAAAGGTATTGCATTGAAGTCAGAATTTCCAATACTGTAACAGCACTGTTGGCTGCTCACTTGAGCTGATGACATTTAACCTGCAAAGCACTTGGGTTTGTAGTAGAGGCTGTCATTAAAAGCAGCTAACATTTGAAATTGAATTAAATAATCAAGAATATTACATAACATTCACCATCCCTGTTCAGACAAGTGAAGTGATTGCACAACATACTGTAAGCAAGGTTATGATCCAATCCTTTTAGTTATTTCCACTTTTACAAATGGCAAATTGATTCGCTACTGCAGGTTGTAATTATACATTTGCATGTGTTGCTTAAAACAGAAAATGTATTTTCTTGTTCAATATTTGAGATTAACTTATTTACTATATTACATAAATGTTTAATTACAAACATAAAATGTGTGAATGCCCTGTGAATCATCCTAACTATCTTTTTTCAGAGCACCAGAGTAAACAGATGTTGGGTTTTGATAACGACTACCTTTTAGTTGACTGTATTGTACAGGTTTAGATGGGATAGAATCCTTTTATATTTTCTAGTAAATGTATCTCCAGTGGGCGGCATGGTGGTGTGGTGGTTAGCACTGTCGCCTCACAGCAAGAGGGTTCCTGGTTCAATGCCGGGTGCGGGAGCCCTTCTGTGTGGAGTTTGCATGTTCTCCCCATGTCAGCGTGGGTTTTCTCAGGGTACTCCGGCTTCCTCCCACAGTCCAAAGACATGCAGGTTGGGGATAGGTTAGACTTTAGACTGACTTTAGATTGCCCATAGGTGTGAATGTGAATGTGAATGGTTGTCTGTCTCTACATGTATAAGGCGACCTGTCCAGGGTGTACCTTGCCTCTCGCTCAATGTCAGTTGGGATAGGCCCAACCCTCAAGAGGATAAGCGGTTAGAAAATGGATGGATGGATGGATGGATGTATTTCCAGTGAGTGGTGGGAAAAAAAATCCTTATACTATAAAACTGTTCAAGGCTTCACTAATCATTAATGAAGTGAATTGCTGGTACAAATGTTTTTTGAAAATTTGAAGTGGTCTTGATTGATTCACAGACAGGACTTCAAGTGGTTTGATGATTTTGTGCTTTAGAATCCAGTTCATCAAAATGAACAAAGCCCTCTGTCATTGTAGACCCTTGTAGCGATTGCAAACCAAACTTTAGAGGCGATACACAATGGTAGTTGAACCATGTAAAGCAAGCCAATGAATGGAATCCATGCTAATGGATACAGTGCCTCTTACAGCACAACCATCAATGTGTTGGTGAGCTTTCAATGTTTGTTTCATCAACTGTCCAAACTACTATTGGCTGCTCTATTCAAATTTTACTATTCATAGTTAACAGATGAAAAATCTATTTTGGATGAAAATAATGAGAGTGGTCAGAAACTGGAACATTACCGGTGTAATACACCTTAGTGCCCCCCCTCCGACCAACACCACCCCGTTCTACCCCCTCCTAACCCCCACTATTTCTCTCCTAAACCAATAATCCAACCCCCTCCCTGTTGGGTCCACTCCCTCACTTTTCCACTCCCTCACATTTTTTTTCCCACGGATCGCAACATCCCACATGTTGGTATTTGGAAACCCCTCTTGTCATCTAAGACCTATCTGAGCAAGGCAAGTCTTCCTGCCAGAAGTGATTATTAAAAGATGTAGGGGAGATGGGGAGGAGGGAGTGTTGGGGAGCAGTGCTATGAGAAAGACAGGGGTTGGAGAGAGGGAGGGAGAGAGAGGAGGCTCACTCGTGTCAAGCAGGGCCGAGTCTCCCGATTCAAAGAGGGATTTTCACATTATGATTCTGCAACAGTGTATTGCATACTTCAAAGACCTTATTACAACGGCCTATTAGCATTCATGCTGCCATTCACGTTGCGAGTCCAACACCTGCATGGGAAACAGGGGCAGGATTTGCAGCGAGGAGGACTAGCTGAGGATCACAACACCAGGGCAGATGACTTGGGGAGGGGATACTTTTCCGAGTGAGGAGTCATAGGACATGAATTTTAATTAATATGACTGTCTGAATGCTACAACCGCAATGGCATAAAAGGCAGGAAAATTCATCCGAACCTTGGTGTTTATCCTCTGTTTCAGCATGTTTTTTTTGTTCTCCTGAAAATCCATAAATTGAGCACTTCTTAATGTTTCGCATTATTCTATATTCATTTTACTGTCAACAAATCCGACAAAACAATTCCAAAACAAAACCAATAGTGTGTTAGTCCATCTAAAGTACTTCACAAATTCCTTCCCATCGGGGGCACTCAGCCCGAAGCCCATTTCTCCAGACTGAGGATGTAATTCTTTAGAAATTGGTCACAAATATTAGTTCATATTTTAAAAGGGGCTATGTGATTTGCAAAAACAGATGGGCACTGTGACTTTCAGCAAACGATAAATAGTGCATTTGCTGTGGACTGTTTTCTCCATTTGGTGCTTCAGTGATTATTTCCGGCAGCAGGGTGGTGTACGTGGAGACTCAAAATAAGCTACTGCGTCAGTGCCACAGCATGGCTCTTATTTATGTGTTTTCAACTGGGATGCACCAGTCCGACGGATGGGATCGGTATTGGCAATGATACAGAGCAATTCCAAGACACAGACCAAACAACATTAAACTTGAACTTTTTCTGCTCTGCTCTGTTAATTTGTTGCTGCGAGCCTCCAACCCATTGTTATTCCCAGGTTGTCAAATAGTGACTCTCTGTCACATCCCTCAACTGCTCATAGCAACACATTGGGCATCCTTAAGCGTCTCTGTGCGATGCTCAGCTGAAGCATACTGTGACATGTGATTAATGTTGTGAAACAGTTGCGGTGAGGTTTAGGCAATAAAACTATATGGATAGGTTTAAAAGAGATCATGTTTTTTCATGACGTTAATATGTCATAAGTGAAGTCAATATACGACAATCCTATGTTAATTACATAACACACAGGACATGAACTGTGTCTATATCTGTGCTCCTGATGAAGGAAAAATTCTTATTTGGGTAGCTGTAAATGACCTGAAGCTTAATTCTGAGATTGTCCTGTGAATAGTTTTCTACAGAATACTAGATACAGCAACGTCTGATCAAACCATATCAATTTCAGGCTTATAAATAAAAACTTAAAGTAGGGACCCACCCACTTCAGATTTAAACTCAATGTACTTCTGGCTTGAACTCCTCCTATTCCAAGTACAGACACAGACACAGATACAGATCATTTAGTTGGCTGAACAGATACAGCTCACCATGCACGGGTGAAATGGTTAAATGAAGAGCAGCATGTAATAAAGGTGAAGGACACCTCGTTTGCTACTCTGTGGACACAGAGGACAGAAAATGCAGCATCAACTCTGATCATCATTAACATCAGCATCTCAGCACTGCTAGCACTTAACAGGGACGATGTGTAACGTTAACCCATAGGAAAATGATATCCATTATTTCCATGCTGTGGGTTCCAAACCGATTTTAAATTTGGAAAAAAACAACAACAAACCAACAACACAAAAAACAGGTATTGTACTGGTACTGGGTATTTCTGGATACCCTAAGGTAAGAACTTTTATAGGTTTTGACTACATGTTGCTTGAATCAACATACTTTTGTTGTTGAATCTGGTCTGTTTGTGTAATTTGTTGACAATAAGAGCAATACAGAATATTGTAGGCTGTGGAGCTCCTAAGAAATAAATTCTTGTTATTTTTGCCCACGAAAACATTTCATGAAGAAGACACCACTACAGACAGGTTGTAGTATGACACTGAAATTGATCGACAGGGTGGATAGGATTCTTGGTTCATTTCTTGACTTGAAGAAAAGATTTATTGTTAAGGTCTCGGCTTTGCCTCTCCCTTGTGTTTCCTGCCCCCCCACTCCCCCACCCTGGCTCTCATGTTTGTTTTCAGTCTATCTCTATGTGTTTGCTGGGTGTGGCTTCCTGGTTCCCAATCCTCCTGAGTGCTAGCAGCTGCTGAACCTGCACACCTGAACCTCATCAACAATCAAGCAACTGCAGTATAAAACACTGACTCAGACATCCACACTCTGCCAGATCGTTCAGCCTCCTCTGCGGTACAGACGTCAAGGGTAACGTCTACGTTTTTTGACACTTTGTCTTTTTGTACTTTTTGGACCGCAATTCACCCTTTGTTCTGTGTCTCGGGTCCACCATGCCAGCTTCAAATATAACCAGCCACGTCCAAACTCGTTCTCGTCCTCTGCCTCTGGATTTGGACTGTTCTGTCTTCAGCCCCTCAGCCTGCTCTGCTTTGCCATTCCCAGCCACCATCAGCCATCATTTCACTCAAGCCCTCAGCCCTCCATCCTCAGACTGCAATAGACTGCCTTTAACCATTCCCTGCTGGCGTTTGCATGTGGGTCCTAAGTTGAACTGTCAAAACATTTATACTGCAAATGATGCAATATTGTCTTCCCTGACCTTAACCAAAATGGTTGGATTTGTCTGACATTTTATTCTAACATTCAACCAAAGTCATAACTTGTGATAAACAGGGAAAAAAATGCATATCTATTATTCTTAACCCAATACTATTATTATGAACGTATTAAATAATAAGCAACAGGTTGCTCTTGGTCTAAGGTTCTTTCTCTCAATCCTGTACAATGTACATTACCTCATGGACATGCCACTACTCCTACGAGAAGCAAAGTCGCCGTATAGAAGTCAGTGTGATTCATTTCCACAGTCATTCCACTGGAGTCTTGGTTATGTGTGACATCTATTGTTTAGTGAAACACTGTCTGCTACTTCTCTCACTTTGAGTTGTATACATGTCAATGGATTATGTCGATTTTCCACCAGCCTTAGGATATAGTTTATTCACTTAAGCATGCTCAAGCCGCCGATGAAGGGCTTTTGAAGCAACTGCTCTCTCTTGCTACACCCCACAAGCTGTTTGCTATGGTTCATTAGCTTTCTGTTGAGTTGACTGCTAACACTTGATATTGTTGCAGGCTGTTCATTCCACACATTTTCCAAGTGCTGCCCACTAGCAGAGCACGATTGGAGGAAGAGAGTGCCTGCCATTATAATGGGACAAATGTTGTGTTCGCAAAGTGCCAACGGAGCCAACAGTTCATCATGTGGACTGAGGAAAGGTGGTGTGCCATTAACAATGTTTCCTTTTTTTGTTTGGCTGATTGATTTTTTTGGTTTAAGGTCCTCAGAGAGTTAGGGAAGAGAAAGTATAAGCCGGGTACTTTTCAGGAAAGAAAGAGCTCTTGATTTAAGCAAAATAAAAAAATAAAATAAAAAAGAAATAAAAACAAACAAGGTTAGTGTTTTTTTTAGCTGCATGTAAAAATAAATAAATACAAAAATTAAAAAAAAAATGTAAAAGTAAAATAAATAAAACTATGCAGTGCCCAATATGTTTGAGGAAGTAAAGTGGAAGAAGAATTAAACATTTAAAGCACGCCTACGCAATGTTGGATGAAAAAGCAGCCACTCTGGTCACACATGGTACTGTATTTACAGACCTATGGCAAAACGAATGGCTCTCTCAAGTTAGAAATTTTTGCCATGTATGTTGTATTGTAAAGACCAGATGTATGAGCAGCCAAGTTGAAAAAAGAAAGAAAAGAAAAAGAAAACATTTTTCAGAGAGCCAGAGATACAAGGACAGCTATGAAATTTCTTGAAGAGCTACCGAAGTCTCAACAATCTGATGGCAAAATGCCACAGCTGGTATTACATTGAATTATACTCTAATATTTATTGAATCACCTGACAAAAATTAATTTGATATTCATTCGTGCCTGGTTTCTCTTCGCCTACAGAATCATCAAAAACATGTGATAGGACAAAATAGGCAAATAAAGTGTATATGTCTGGGACAAGGTTAGCGATGGGGGCAACCATCTTGAAATAATGCACAGATGCTTCCATAATGGAATAACAGAAAGCTTTCTTGTTCTTTCCATCCTGCCAACATTGTGTAAATGCAGCACAAGTGTATGTAACCGCAAAAGCAGAATAAACCAAATGAATTGGGTTGATAATACTTATGTATGATGTGTGATCTTTTTTACATGGTCTATGTGTTAAGATCTGTAACATCAACAAATAGAACAAGAAGCATTTACTCAGAAACATCTAGGTTAGGTTTGTAAACATTAGTTCATATAAGCCAGATTTTTTGTGATCCCGGGACATCTGAGTGGCAGTAGGAAAAAACCCCCCCGTGGAGACCAGACATTGGTGGAGGTGGTGGTGGATGATGACTCAAGCTGGTGGCTGATGAGGTGGATGAGGCTGATGAATCCGAGAAGACGAGGCAGTGACAGGGAGGTGGAGGGTGCACATGGCTGCAGCATGATGAGTTACGAGCAGAAAAATAACCATGTTTAAAACAAGAAGCTGTAAGATAATAGGCTATTGGAGAAGGTGTGTTTCTTTGTTATTGGTTGGTGATGAATCAGCTGATGATTTAACAGCTCTGGACAATGACACACTTATTATTATTATCATTATTATTATTATTATTATTATCATTATTATTATAATTCAGTCAGGAACACTTTGTCAAAGAAAACTTTATTTCCATTTGCAGTCTTATATTTGGCAGTATGGCTCTGTTCTGGGGCCCCTCTGCTTTCCTCGGGTCAAAGCAGAAAGCCTCTTCCATGCGCCTACACGGAAAGCATAAGGCAGAGAGAGCACACCTCTCTGCCCTTCCACATGCAAAATGAGGAAAGCCTGAGGCAGAGAGACCAAAGAGAGCAGCAGCAAAGACCCCCTGTGGACAGAACAGAGCCAGCATCAGTGATAAACAGAAATGACATTGATAAGTCAGACACAACATGAAAGGAGGAGCTGGGGTGGAGGTGGGTTGCAAAGTGTCTTGCAGTGGAAGCAACAGCAGTAGATGGCCAGAGCAGTTTAAATAGGGAATAAGATTGAATAAAATTTGCCAATTGGTTGCATAGAAAGGAATCATGTGATCTATCAGCTGAGCCCCTTCCATCAATCAGCTGCTCCATCAGTTGATTGGCTGTTTGAGATCAGCTGATGTGGCTGGGATGTGAGCTGAGCTTGACACAGTGTACTGCCTGAACTAACGCTATGCTCAATTAATAATGATGATGATAATAATAATAATAATAATAATAATAATAATAATAAGAATAATAATAAGAATAATAATAATAATTCATGTGTAATTCTTGTGGTATCTAACATATAATTGGTTTTATTATAGTTTTATTTTATACTCACTCCTGAAAGTTGTGGGGCCGATGCAATATTTAATGGGGTTCAATGCAATTTTCTCTATGCTGCTAAAAAATAATAATAAAAAACAAAATAAAACAAAATCTAAACAACATCCCAAGTAACTGGGGCCACTGTTTCTGGAAAGTTTTTCAAATGTCATCTTTCAAAGATTTGAGCACTACAAACAAAATTGCTTTCACCTCTATTTTATTAGGGTAACAGCAGACATTTCAGAGGTGGATAAATATCTGAAAAACCTCGCTACATGAAAGCAAAACTATCTAACCAAAACGACATTGCCAAAACAACATTGCTAGATACCATAAAGGGTGAGTGAGACAGGGTTTTTTTTTTCTTTTATTGAGTGGGCGAATTTGGCGAACCAACCCTTTACAGACCAGACTAGAACAAAATTACCCTGTGAACTGTGATCAGGCAGCAGCACATGGACATCAGCAGGCACCAGAAACAGATATCCGACCTGGCACCAGACGTAAACACACACACCGGGAGGACAGTTGGACGGATCAATATGGCTGCTCGGAATAAGAAGTACTGGGCTTTTAATACAGATTGCTCTCCTAAATGGATGTGAACGTCTGCTCAGATACCTCCCAGTGTTTGTCAGCTTAGTTGAAATCAGAGTCAAGAGTGTTCTGTCTTTGTCTCATTCATATTAGCTGTGTTGCCCCTCAGGTGCATGAATATTTGGGTTAAAGAGACAAAATAGCTCAAAATAGCTCTGTTTACTAATATTGTGCCAAATTTAATGAACAAACTCAGCCTAAAGGCAAAAGTAAAAACATTTGGTCAATGATTGAAACATCTTAAACACTTACAATCCATTTCTGTGTCTGCCTCTACATGTAACTTAGCTGCAACGGGGCAGAGGATCTTAGCGTCCCTGTTATTCTCTGTGATCAGTCTCTCCGTAGACGTACGAGCATTCGCCTCAACAAGAGAAAAGACAAACAACGATCAAAGTAGAATGAAAAGAGAGAGAGAGAGAAAAAAACAACCTACAAAGTTAACACAGGATGTATTGCAAACGTTTTAATGAGTCTACTCTTAATTAGTGCCACAGGAAATCGATGGCTACCCCAAATGCCTGTCATTAACAAACGAGCAGACAGTCAACCCGTGGGACCTGTGCCGAATAACTGTTTTTCTGTCACGTGCTGCAGCTAAGGACCAGAAGGAATGTGAAATTGTGTGCGAGTGTGTGTGTTTTTGTGTGTGCATGTGTTTGTGTGTGTTGAGCGGCCTGCTGAGCAAAGCAGAGCACTGACGTTTGTAATGGCTGGAGGTAAGAAGAGAATAGTTAATGTATCTGAGACGTAGGGGGGTTCAGATCTATAATACAGTGTATTTTACCTTGACTCATCATTTCTGTTTCAAACGTAAATTTATCTGTGTCTCTGAATTTAAAAAAAAACCCTCCTATTAAAATGTATCCCCAAATGAAGGAACAATGGATTCTTTACTTTTAACCACAGGCTATGTCAAATTAAAGCTCACCTAAAAGTCCAAACTTTCTTTCTTTGCTTGTTAGAAGGAGAAAAAAAGAAGTTCCAGACCATTCTATATATTTGAGAAGACGTACTCCAAAAAAAGACAGAGGTGTTGTTGCAGCTTCAAGTTTTCAGTTTTACTTTCAAACACTGTCGGGAGCTGGTGTAGGTGTTCTCAGTGATGGATCTTTCTACTGGCGACCTAGGGGGGCACCCCAACAAACTGAAAATCAAACATAAGGGAAAAATGATCCAAAGATCTAATGCTAATAGCTTGCTATAGTACCACATGTAGTCCTGGCAATGCAGTTCTTCTGAATGTGCATCAGTGAGTGATCATCATCATCATCACAGTGAGTGGTGTAGTGGTAGTTGATGAGGTGTGTGTATTATGAGGTAGATTGGTAGGTTACTAAGGAGGTAGGTACCAACAAGAAGTGGGTATGCTCTCTTATATATTCCAATGGCTTGTTGGTTGATAGGTGGGTATACAATAAACACCCATATAAAGAGGTGAGTATACCCTGTATACGTGTGTATACCCTTTAATATGCCACTGGTCATCAACACAGTCAGAACATGCTAGAGCATTGATGGTTATGGTGGAGTGGAGTTCATGTGGAGAACATAGGAGTAAAGAAAAAATCGGAGGGAAAAGTCATCTGGTGCACAGTACAAAATCAGTAAATAAATTAATGAAAACATACCGTGCACATACCGTATTTTTTGGATTGTTTATTTGTGTTGATTTCTCATCAGGTCTTGTTTTTATTTCAGAAGGAGAAGGAGAAGAAGAGTAGCTGACCTAGGGCACCGAATGTGCTGGGTCTGACATTGGGTGTTTTTGTGCCACCTCAAAGTGGTACATCATACTGAGTAGTCATGATAGCCCTGTTCCACCAAAAACTTTTGGTCTAGTACTCATAACGCCAAAAGTAATCCCTATGGACATGTACCTAAGCCCTAGAGCTGTTTAGTGTTTCCACTGCAAATGGTACTTATAACTGTAGCTGTGGTTGTTGTCAATCACTGCTACTCCATCCAGTCCTTGCTGTATTTCCTCCTCACCAGTGATAGAGGAACGTCTGCGCCTCGTATATTATCTAGACTAGTGCAGTGCCTGTAGGAAGTATGTATTTCTATAGAAAAGTGGAAGCTTAAGTAGATTTTTCATGTATGGCCAAATGAGGCTGTGTTCGATGGTTGGATGTACAAAGAGGTGTACATACTCTTACATAGTGTTAATAGACAAACTGTACATTGGGTAAGACATGAACGTACATTGAGATATGGAGAGACACGCAACATCATCAGGTTTCCTAGCTTTCTGTAGGCGAACAATCTTGAAATGGTAGCTAGCAAGCACGTAACCCTGCACGCCTGAAAGGAAAAACAAACGTTTCTGACCTAGCCATACTTTGGTATGGGAAGTTTAGGCAATGTTTTAGTCAATGTAACCATGTTGTAGCCATGTCAGCAAACACCATGAGCAGATGAGAACAGCGTGGTGAAACTTAAGAAACACTACTTACCATGAGATTACTGAAACATGTCATGTTAATGCAAGCTGCACCACTTCATCTATTCCTATATGGGGGAGGGACGAAAGGGAATGCCATAACCCCGGGTGTACACTGGATCCGTCGCGTGCGTGGTCCGGCCGTGGCACGGACTCCTCCGTCCTGTGCCGGGCGTCAATGTCCACTGGAAGCGTATCTATAGCGGCGTGCACGCGAGCGGCTGGAATTGACGGATCGCGAGATCATGATGTCACGCGATAATTTGCAGAAACACTGGAGGTATAAAGACATCAACAAACAAAGAAAAGATTTCTCTACCTGCAGGGGGCCACAAACTTTGACGTCATGGTGTTGCAGCAATGTGAAATACGCTCTGGAGTTTTCATGGGCGTTTTTATTTTGAAAATTGACCGGATATTCTCGTCTTTTCTGCGCCTGACTTCCTGTTTGACTCATTTGGTCTGTGGAAAAAAATGACGTGTCGTCGCGCGGCGTCCGTCAAAAAATAGACCCGGCGTGTATTTTTAGAGAAGCACCGAGCCGCTTCTGGTGGAGCAGTTTACATTGACTTGAATGGCCGCGATTAGCTCCAGCACCCGCGCCGTGGCTGAATCGCGCATGTGACGGATCCAGTGGACATCCGGGGTAAGCCTGTGCAAAGTTTTGGGTGACGCAGAGCGGTATGGCAGTAGGATACTTTGATCTTTTATTCCGTGAGGCGTGGCTACAGCTGCGAGCGAGAGCACGATAGGCTAGATTGGTTACATGGAGGTCTATGGGATTTTAACTTTTAATGATAATGTTGTGAATATTAATCCATATCCGAAAGCTTAGCTTGATCTGACAAACAGTCAGAGAGATATGCGAGCCACAGACACACAGAGATTTCTTGCTTTATAGATAGATAATGGGGTTGCATGCTGACATTTTCAGAACAATAAGACAATAAGGACAGGCTCAAGAGAAAGTCTCTCTGCATGGGATATTTTAAAATGTGTTGGATGGGTGAAAGGGTTTGTGCTTTCAGTCCCTGTCAAGCAAGAGCTGGGGTTTAGTGCTGCTGGAGCAAACGGGAACAATGCTCCAACACACTTTTTCTCCAAATGAGGATTAAAATATATGCCAGTTGAAATTATATGCATTTTTAAAAGGCTCAAACTTCCAATTATCACTAAAGGGTATGTCTTTCATGAGAGATAATAAAACAAATGGAATGGTCAAAGTTGTGATATTGACATTTAAGGTGTGCCAATTGATTCATGTTGTGAGCTCATGCATTGAGTAACATTACAAGTAAACGTTCCACCTTAAAAGTTACTCATAGCTGCCGGCAGGCAGCACAGTTATTTAAAATATTTTTTCTTGGCCTATAGCTGCGGTAGAGGCAGCAAAACATCCTTTCATTTATAGTTATAGTTTACTAATGTATGAAAAAACTTGCCATGGTATGAACAGATGTTACATAACCATCAAAACTAGGCACAACTCAGCCCTTAGCAAGAGTGACTATTCTCTGTTGACCGATCAATGCACTGCAGTGTTCACAGCTCCACCTTTTAGTACCGGATCATTGTGCAAGGTAACCCAACAGAGAGTTGACCAAAAATGGGGACAGTTCTATTGGTACCACTGACAACTTTTCACAATGAAAAGAGAAAAAATAACTGTTCTAATGTGTACTGAGCTGAACTGGATGGCTTGGTGGAGATGAGACTTAAGGTGCTCCACATTACTTCATATTGTACCGACTCAAGTGAAGTGGTACGTGATACTGTGTAGTGCTCAGTATGCATCATTTGTTAATGGTTTTTTCTTTTCTTTTTTTTTTTTTGATAGTAGTTAAGTGCCACTCAGAGCTATTCAGGAACTTAACAATTCATCAGTAATCAGGTTGTGATACCTTCCTCACTCATTCTGTAATACTCACATTTTTTTTTATAAATTGTTATTATGTTAATATACATATTTCTGTGCTGCACTCGCTGGCTGTATAATTGTTTTGTGGGTGTATTGTTCTGTATGTAGTATTTACCTGTGTATGTACTGTATGCGCTATATAAATAAAGCTTGACCTGACTTCATTAAAGTGTCAACAATAAAATAAATAGTGGGTGGTGGTGAGCGAGCTCCAGAAAGATCTAGGAAAACAAACAAACAAACAAACATACAAAATATATATATTAAAGCTAAGAGATACATTTTATATTGTCTTCGTGAAATTCAGTCGGCAGTTAAATCAAAGACACAGGCCAAATCACACATTCCTGTTAGTAGGCTATAAAACAGGAACAAAAACAGTTATAGAATACTATTTGTGATTAATTCAAAAAATATATTTTATTCAAAGAAGTTTCATAAATTAACCGAATGAAAAGTATTTTTGTAAAAAAAAAAAATATATATATATAAATATATATATATATATATGTGTGTGTGTATATATATATATATATATATATATATATATATATATATATATATATATATTCTTTACTTTAAACTTCTGCTTTTTGGCATTGAACTAAATTTGGCACCTATCTCCATATGTCTGTCACTATCCTGTGTTCAGATGTTTTTGGAAACTTTGTATGAACTGAAAACCCAGGCTATCTTCTTCAGGCTCTGTTTTTTATGACTTTAAGTTTATTGAATTTCAGATTTTCCAACAACACTGAACAAACTCAAACAAACAAACAAAAAATAATAATTCCTCAAACAACGCCAGACAGAAGAAAAAAATGAAAATAAAGTAGGTTGGTAATGTAAACAATAAACTAGGTGTAAAAACTGTAAAAAGCAACACTGTTGCTTCAGTAAGGCTACAGAGGAGTCCCAGCATTTAGTCCTGATGTGACAGTTGCACATTCCACAGCCACTGAAACATCAAATTTGAGGCAGCAGATTTTAATCATTATACTTACTGCATTTACATATAATCACACTGTCCCTTAGTGAAGTATATCTGGACATCAGTTCAGCTTTTTGACAAATCAAATTGAAGAGAATGTTATTGATTGTATATTATCTGTGATAAATATCAATAGGATAGATTCATTAATTTTCTAATCTCTCTCTCAGTGCTCTATTAGCTGAAATACACCAGCAGTAGATAACGGGACTCAGCAAATCAGGACCAAGCATAAAAACATAATCCGAAGTGGCAATGTTATCATATGGTTTGAAAGAATTATACTGCATTTCAAACACAATAAATATTATCCTTATTTATAATATTGTGGACAACTAATGCATAATGCTACCTGCGATTTTATAGAAGGCTTCTTTAAAAATGGGCCAGAGAACACTGAAACACAGTCAACAGTTGAGAGCAAGAACAACCTTGCAAATAAAGCAACAATTTTCAGCATCACTTATAAAGGCTACTGTTGGTTCTGGAGGAAAAAAAGAAAAGAAAAAACAGCAATGCAATGTGTACAGTAAGTGCTACTGTAATTGCACGGCTTGGCTAATTTAATATTGGGTTGAATAGAATGGTTGAATACAGTGCATTTATAATGTATTCCCTCGGCTGAAATCTTGCTCATAGATGACATTTGCTATAGAGTGACACTGCTCAAAGGAGCTTTGAAAGGTGCTTTTTATTTAATCAAGCCAAAACTCGAACAAAACTGGTTCCGACCAGGTTAGGGTCTGCAGCATAATTTACTAGGATGATCTAGGCAGGTTTTAAAATGGACAAAAAAGACGGTTTTAGCCTCAACATACCTCGCTAAGCCACTATCTTACTTTGTGGTACAGCCCTCTGTTCTCGCTATTTGGTGCCTGTCATGTGATTGTTTGCTTTTATTACACAGTATTGGCACAAATATGCTTGTTATGTATTCTCTTGTTTATTTACATTATTGTGAAGCACTTTGAGCCACCAGAAGTGTGAGGTGGTGTATTTATCTGAAGAGACCCTGCTCGAATTTTCTCTTTTATTCTTATTTTGATGAATGGGTGTACACAGTGCCAAAAAATGTGAATAAAACGAAGGGGGAGGAGCCAAGTGTGAATGTTGAGTTACCCACTGTTTCTGCATAGTGTACCTTTAAGCTTTAAACTGCAACAAAAACCTCTGTCAGTTCTTTGGGTGACCCTATTTATCAGTGGTTCCCATGAGTTACTGTATTTTGTTATTGTCACCGCTCCAGAATTTCACACACAGTTGTGGGATACATAACTGCATACTCACTATCATGTATAACACTCCTTGACAGAGAAAGCCATTTTTGTGCCCCACATTAAAACTCTTCAGAGTGTGAAAAGCATCTTAACTTATTTTATTTTGAGGATATTAAACCATGCAAAGAAAACTGCATTACGTTATAGGAGCGCTTTGAAGATTAAAGTTAACTGTCGTGTCATTCGACATTACAGTAGGTACTTTCATGCTCAGAGACAGCATAATTTATTTTGATCGGGATCTGTCAGCGTCAGTTGCAGGCGGAGTGTGGCCTCTGTTTGTGATGGCTTTCACTCGCTGAGCGCTTGATTGGAACACACAAGTTTTAAAAGGGGGACAAGCCCTCTGACTTTGATGGATTTCCGGGCAATATTAGTCAGCGAGCATGTATCCCCCTAAGCTGTGGTGGAACTGATCGAGGTTGACCAAATAATCTGCCAATTCCCTCCCAAGAAATGCAGAGACGACAAAAAAACGTCTAAGTCTCTCAAGCCCTCATCCCCGAGAGCTGGATCAGCAGTTGTGTCAAAAAACTCCCGTTAAGAGCACAAGATTTCAACTTTAGAGAAGGTGGTGGGAGGACTTGCAATTTCATGGTCTCACTTTTAATTCATGTTTAATCACACAATCGTTTACAGGATCACAGAGTGAGTGCTGATGGAGTCTGACAATATCGCTAAAAGATTCATGAACAAATGTCACAGCACTGGTATTGTTATGCAGCTTGAAATTTACTATCACATACTGTAGTTCTCTGAAACTTACTCATTGCTCAGGTAACGAGTCAATACTTGAGAAATTTAAATGTTTTCGCTGTTTGTAAGTCGTGTCAAGGGCTGGCCTTGAAACTCCCAGTACTCTCTCATTCATCTCACTTCATAAAGCTTCAGGCTTCCGAGCCCCATAAGTGCTGGAATAGATTGTGTCAGTGTTTTTTTTTTTTTTTTTTTTTTGAGGGGATATAGTCAATATGGTTTATGAAGTTGAGGTCTCCCCAGGTCACATAAGAGCAGCACATGAAAGCCAAGCACTCGGCCTCCACTTCACAAACAAGCTGTCCCTACTTCAAACGGGTGGCAAAGCTGCCCCACATTTCTTCTCTTTTCACTTCCAATAGCCAACATCGCTAATGGCCGGCGGCTCTCTCCATCTCCCCTCTCCACCTGGCAACAGCAGTGTGCTCGCAGCCGCGGCCAAAGGTAGCCTGAACTGTGACAGCACATGGCACAGCACTGAGCTTTTGAACATAGCATCAGCATCTACTTAGAAATTAATCATTGGACTTTAAAAAAAAAAATCCACTGAAATATAAATTATGTTTTTTACAGGGTCAGATTAGTTAAAATATTTTCATTCTACTTGAAACTGTTCCCACAGTGTTTTTGTTGCAAGTGGTGTTTTTTTTTAATCTGATTTTCAACCTGTTTTATGTACTATAATTAAGAAAGTTATTTTCTATTTGTTGCCTCAGGGCAATGGTGTGCCATGAGGTTGTAAAACCACAGAAAATGCGAATCTCTGAAACAATTAAAGGTAAAAGCAAGCAACATATGTATAGATATGGTCCTTTGTCTCTTTATGTAATAATTAAAGATACAATTGTTAACTTCTAAAACTTACTTTATGTCATATTTGCTGAAATTGTCACTATATTCACAAAGAAGCACATGAAACATTTAGTCTGTGGGAAAAAAAAAAGTAGGGTCCTCCTCCTACTCGTGCATCCACTGGCATTTGCTAGAATCTACCGCAGTTCATGGAAAGCAACCAGTCAGAAATGAGGGGCCTTCAAACAAGCTGTCAAATATGCACTGCACTGCTTGTGAACTGTGGTCAAACTGTCAAACTAGGCAGCACTGATCAAATATAAAAAGATTCTGTTACTGCATTACCTATTTCTCACCTCAAATGTTTTCAGAGACATATCTAAGTGTACTGTTTAGCTGTAAAATGAGAAGGTTTGCTGCAGCCGATGGGCGGGGCTTACTTTTTGCTTGAGTGTTATCATAATGGTGGCAGGGTCACAAATTTCCTCATTCTAAACAGCACACTAAAAAGGCAAGACAGTTGTAACAGAATCTTGATTAATATATTATCAGCGCTGTCTGATTTGACAGTTTGACTGCAGTTCACGAGCAGGAGTTTCATTAAAGATGGCTCTGACTGGTTGTTTTCATCCACGTGTGGTAATGTCATCACACCATGTCCTAAGTGGATGCTACACAAGTGAGCATCAGTGACTTAATCAGTTTGTTTGCATTGTTCTCTATTGGAATGCCTAACCACCCACAATGTGGTGAAATGCTGTGCACTGTTTTGAGCGAAACTTATGTCAAATGGCTATTTTTATTTTATTCTTGTCACTTGTGTTCAAAATACCTCAATGGACAAGGAATGGCTGATTCACTGGGCTGAAATATGAAGTAATCTATATGATACCTCCTCATTCCACCACAAAAACCTAAATAAGTTGGCTTCTGGCCGGAGGGAGATCACCAGAGAGCTGGATGTTTCTGCTAAGTGGATGCTCAGCAAAGCTGGCTAGTGAGTTAGCTTGATTTACAAAGTGGAGATGGTGGTAGGATAGAGTATGGTAGCTAAATAAAATATATCTATAAGTTATCCGGAACTGTATTGTTGTGATTATAAATAATAAGAAAGTACGTACTCACCCATCTTTTCAGTGGTTATCCTGAGACCACAACTGCTAGGTAAGTGGTTTGTTTACATAATGTGACAGTTTCATTTTAACAGACCCAGTGTGGACAGAGAGTGTCTGATGTGACACAGTGCGGTGCGATAGTCAGACCCTTGCTTATTGTTAGGACACAGTGTTAGAAGTACTATGAGGAGGCGAAGGAACATGATTATTTAAAACAGTATCTGCCTCGTGTTAGACTGTGTGGATTTAGTGACCGTTTCAGCAAATATGACAAAAAGTTACCTTTATGAAAGTTACCAAATACCTTCTTTTTTCAAATGTACTGTCACGAACCTCAGTTTTCTTTTTCTGGTTCCTTAGTGCAAGATCTTGGAAAGCTGTTGCATTTGGTCATGAAACACAGATGTATATCACATTTTCTACAAGCTGGAATTCTGGCCTCTGCAGAAATTCACAAAAATGTCACAGACCAATGCAGAGAAGATGGGTAAGTGAAGGACGCTGGTGAGCCGATGTGCACACCTCCCAAATCTCAACAAAGCAGCATGGACCTGCATGTCCCGGTAACTGATTAGATTTTCCAACATTCTATTGAGAAGTTTTTTGTAATCTTTCAGTTTGGGTGTACATTTCAAAACATTCCTCCCATAAATGATCATTTAACAGAGCATAGGAAACTAAATTCCTTTGCAAGGCATTTAATGTCATTAGCCATCTAACTGTTCTATAGGATGGAGGGTGGGTGGTCTATGGGTGAAATGTCATAGTTATGCCCTACATATTTATGACAACATATTTCATTCTTAAGGGCCAAGAATGTGTGATTTCCATCTGTTGGCGTCAAACCAAACACCTACTAGCATCATGCCATGTGCCACTGCTCACTGATGCCAGTTCACTACAGACAGAAAACATATTCACATTAACTAGGTTCATCATTTTACATCATCATCTCAGCACTGAACATGATTTTACCTCACAAAGTAGCCTGCGCAGCGTTGCCTTGAGGTAAATGGAAAATCACAGTATTGGAATAATATAAAAATAGAACATGTCCGTAAACCATATTCTACGCACTAGCATAGTATACATTAGTACACCTGATTATATTACTTACTGATTTAACAGGCTGCTCTCATTGACTGTTTGTTCTTATACCTATGAGAAGTAATTCACTGTAATTTGTATATATAATGATCATGTGACCTATGCGCTGCAGGCTGTCCTCCCACATATAGCAGGAGCTTAAAAGGAAGTCCTGTGCTGTAGTATAAAGAGCAACAGTGTTTGCAAAGGGCAGGCAATCTAGGCAAATATTTGCCCCCCCCCCAAAAAAAAAAAGTTTTGGAAAAGGGGCCCATATTTGCATATTTTTCAATGACAACTGTAAACTCCCTTAAACCTCCCATGAAGGCACTATACAGTGCACAGCCATCGCCCCAACCCCCCCTACGCGGCGCCTGTATAAAATCTGGCTACCATTAGGACAGTTAGCTAGCTACCTGTAACTGTCGTACATACAATGAAGGTGTAGGTAGGTAACTGTCAGGGCCTTGATGGGCATCTTTGCCTAGAGCCCCAAGGAGTCTAGTATTACCACTGGCAAAGCAAAGTGGTGAAGTTGGCTGGATGGGTCAAACAAATGCAGGACTTTGAACCAGAAGACCTGGGGTTTGTGTCCTACGTGAAACCAATATCAGTGTTGCATAGTTCGTCACGTCACGTCACGTCACGTCACGTCACGTCACGTCACGTCACTGTTGTGTATCAGCCTTCTTCAACAAAGACAGTTACCTGACACCCATCTTGGCAGGATGCCCACCTCACACCTCTTTGAGAGACAAGTCTCAAAATGCGATTGGTCAGTACTCTTACAGTGTCATGTGACTCTGTGATGTCATCAGACACACGGTAGAAGTTCTTCCCCATTCGCTACAGTCTCTCTCTTGGCTCTTGGGCGGGCAAGCCGCTCACACCTCTTCCCTTCTGGGCCCTGGACCAGCCCAAATGTGCTCTTCGTCCCAAACCATCAAGGGGGGGAACAATTGCTCTACAGACTTTTGTTCCTTTTCTCCTAAGACTCTTATGCCCTCGCTCAAAGCAGGCGCATAACTGAAACCAGAGAGGTTAGAGGGGCAAACACAAGGTTTGCAACTAACCTCCCAGCTATAAGGAGAATCAAGTTGAGTAAGCACCCCAACGTCTAACTCTGCAAGGACCGCAAGCGACCGGCTTCCTTGGATCTGCACCTTTGGAACAAGGACACAACAAAGACTGCTTCTAGAGCCATGGCTCTTTCGAGCTTTCTTCGCCGGCTAACAAGAACAGCACGCCTCAAACCAACTCTTCCCTCCATCCATTCAGGATTTGGTAATGTAACAACTGGGCATAGCTTTATCACAGTTGTACAGGCTAAGCAAGCCTGTTGAACTTGTTGTATGTGATTTAATGCTGTTTATTGAGTTATTGTTGTCATTGTCTGCAATTAGGTTATTGATTAGTTGGTTTTACCATGCGAAGTCATGTTTAGTTTGCTAATGCTGTTCACAGACAACGTCTTGCATGCAACTAAACATCTTCTGCACTAATCCAGACCCTTTGCAACACAAATCGCATTCACATAGACTCACTTACAAATTGGCTTTCAACAGAGCTACACCCAAACAGGCAGCTCAAAGTTCCCGCTTCTTTTCCTTTGTCTTTGTCCTGACCACATGGTCAGACAAACACATTCCCTGAAGCCAGCTTTGATTCGGCCATCTTGTAGTTCTCTGTTGTCAGCCATTTTGTTTCGTAGGCCAGGCGGCCCTTCGATTACCACACCCGCCTTTGTCTTTCTCTCTCTCTCGCACGCACACACACCTACACACATATACACACACACACACACACACACACACACACACACACACACACACACACACACACGCTTGTATATAGTTAGTTAGGATTTGTGTGTTTTGGTTTTGCTTTGCTTTATGAATAAATATTTTTGGAATCGTACCTGCTGTCTGTTAAATGTACATGAGTTAATGAATAGTCAATCTCTGCTACGTCAAGAACTCTGAAATCCTTCAGGCTTTATTATTAATTTGGTTATGGTTATTAATTTAACTATTAATCAAAATCCCAAATTAATAGTTTAGTGAACTTTATGAGACTGATATGATTAACTGGCTATCATTTTTCCCTTTTCGGTAATGGTGCCCCATGAGGTGATTTGATGTTAATTAAGTCACGTTATTGAACATAATTAATAATTATTACTAATAATTATTAATTATTTCTGATAGCCAATTTGATACTTAAGTTGGAGATCTGTTACAAGGTCAGGCCCTTGATGAGGCCTATTGTTGTTCCACATTTAGAGTGCCTCCGTGTGACGCCAAGTATTGTTTCCAATATTTATGGTGCTGCCATGTGAGACCTACCAGATTTCCAACAAGTAGTATCCCAGCTTTTTATAATACTATTTGTAGAACCCCTACATATTTGGTGTCCCTTGGGGAGACCTAGTATTATAAACCCCAACATTATTGTTGACCCCAACATTTATGTTGCCCCTTGATGAGGCCTAAAATTGTAGATTCCCTACATTTATGGTGCCGCCGTGTGAAGCCTTTAAGTGTGGATTCCCTACAGCAGTTTTACATCAACTGCTGGAAATAAGGTTGTGTTAAAGGAAGTCAAGAGGTGTGCAGCGAACACAATAAAGTTACGCTAAGCTAAAGCTGCGGTCTGCAAGTTACTGAACATAAGTCATGTCACATCAACATGTCGACTTCCAACCATGATCCTTTATCTAAATTCAAATTCAAATTCAAATTCAAAAAACTTAATTTGTCCCCAGGGGTCAATTTAATTTAAACCTAACCTGTGGGAGTGCTAATTCATAAGATATCACACAAACCATTGCTTGAGGATACATTTAATTTAATGGTGTTAATCAGTCAACACTTGAGACTCTCTTGGTCTTGTGCTACAGGTGGCTGTGATCCCTCAGGTATGTTTCCACTTCAAAATGCAACATTATACCTCCTTCAGCGAGTCACTTGATTACACAGAGTCATGTAATCAGATAGTACAATATGCACAAATTTAAATATTCATGGATGGAGTGGTATGAGGGTCACAACTAATGTGCCCAACATATAAAGTACTGTGTCCACTTTCTTTGTTATCCTCCACTTCTCACAGTATAGACCTATTGTGGCTTCCTGTCTCACTCCTTTGATAGTAGACTGTGCTGTTTTCCACATGTATGTGTACGCATGAATATGTATGCAAACACAGATTATGCATCCCTTTCTTCAGGAGCACACAGGCATGCATGCCTCCCCTGCCTGTCTGCCACCCCAGTCATCTCCACTGGCCTCCTCCACCCAACTTCCCCACTTCAGCCCAGTGTCTCGGGCCCCTCCCTCCCTCACTGTGCCGCCAATTTGACTGGAACAGCGAGTGCAGGCCGGGCAGCCTTCCAGGAGCCTTTCTAAAGCAGCTGAATATTCATCTTCATTAGGGGTATCACCACCCCCGCTCCGTCCAGGGCTGGGTCCTTTTAACAAGGAGCAAGTGATCCAAAAGGAAGGGGGAGTCAGACTCTAAGGGGCTGGTGGGAGGCGAAAACGAGTTTTTTTTTCCCCCTCCTATTCTTCTGCTGTTTTTTGTTTTCTTTTTTATTTTTTTTGTCCAAAGGCTGTGTAGGCAGTCTGCCCTTGTCAACATATTTTTAGTATTTTCCTGAGCTTGTTGTTTTGACACAGTGGGAAGAAGACCTGGGCAAAGATGGCTGCAAATAGCTTTGGAGCTGGTGCCATTGATTTGCCTGTTGAACACTAACAACATGGGCAGAACACTAAAATGTCAAGAGCTGACAAATCCTCTTCAAGATATTTCATCTGAACGGCAATTAAATTCCCTGTTATTGTTGCTGAAAACATATTCCACAATTTTAAAGTGTGCTTTGCATGAGAAGTAGATGCTCATGGTTTTTGCACAAAACTTTCTCGATTTGTCAGTTTGATAGCTTGAAGGGGGTTCTGACTTCAGATGGACATGGAAATCTATGTCAAAAGGGCAAAACACTATTTGAATAGTTGCACAACTGATGCAATCAAATGATGCTCCATTGTGTTGTATCTGGTGCATAACAACACACTGAATACCTGAGACAGAGCAGTTTCATTTCTTTTAGTTACTGCAACAACAATGAATACCTCAGATAACATAATGTAACAATATATTGGTTGATTTATACATAGAGAAAATATATATAAACAATATAACATTTATATCATCAAGCTATCAAAAAATTTCTGCTGCATTGATGGGATGAATCTATGAGACATGTAACATCTTGAGTACCTGTTGACTTTCTAGGCTACAGCCCAGTCTGTGATGTCAAAGGGGCTATTCTGCTATCAACAGCCCTTGGAAAATACCCGCTGTGACATCACAAATTAGGGTGCACCCTAAAGGAGCAGCATCCGTAGAGGTTTCAACTTGGGTGGGTGATTCTGTATCTCTTTTGAGCTGAATATATGTTATTTCACATTCCATAGTCAGCAATGAAACATCCACTGTGTGAAAGTCACTACTGGATGTCACGATAACAGAGCTGAGGGTAGCATAAGCAGCACTGACCTTCTCTTTTTCAGATCTGGCAAGTTTACACTCCAGTAACTCCAGCCAAACTCAGCGGTTAGTGCTCATTCTCAGTGCATTGCATATAGTTTGAAAACATGAAAAATAAAGCATAAATCTAACGTCTGCTTTGTCCAAGTATATATAATTTTCTGTGGTAAGCATCTGAGCAAGGCTATGTTACAAAGAAATAAAGAATTTAATTTATCAGAACTGTGCCATTATATTGGGACTGAGTGGCTACTCTGCAAAACATAAAGAATGCTGCTTCTTTTCACCATTAACTGTCTTCAGCAATCAATCGCTGATTGTCTTTTATGTAGATTATCAATTGCTATAAATGACAAAGTTACTATGCAGCATTAACGTCAGTTTTTTTTAAATTGATGTTAAGTCACCATCAAGTGCATCTTTCAGAGGCTTTTCATTTTTAATGAGTCAGCTAGAAACATTACAGATTCAGCTGGAAACTTAATAGAAATGACAATATGTAATGTTGATGCCTGATGATGAAATTTGCTGCTGTTAGCTAACTGACAAGCTAACGTTATTTTTGTGGTACCAAATTATTACAGAATTAACCCATTAAACAAAATGATGGCTTATATCTTACAACAGTATAGTGGTAGTGAAAAATACACGTGTATTTGTACAATGCTTTGTGGTGTTCACCACAGTAGTGGGCCGAAATTTCACAAGTTTGAAATAGTTTGTGGTCCTGCCACTTCTGCTGTGTAGGCAACATGGCGACTACTGAGGGCAAGACGCATTTTTGACTGTTGTGAATGCACCAGGCTACTCACACTGCATTTTGCCATGCTTTTCAATGTTAACACACTCATGCACTCAAAATAACAAGAATATGTACAGAAGTATCTGAGTTGGGACACAGCACGAGTTCCCAACCAACTCAGGGAGTTAGCATTTATCACCAAGTTAGCTCAAATCTGCCAGTGACAGTTGTGATTTAATCTCTCAAAAAAACAAAGTTGGCTAGAAACAAGAAGCCTGCTTTTGTTGTGTAAAACTTGTGTTAAAGTCAAGGACTCGTCGTTTAAAAAAATCACCACAAATTTGGAGTGGGAAATCTGCCACAGTGTCACTGGAAACTGCATATGTGCTGTGGCAGAATGGAAAGCTAAACAGTTAAAGGGATGAGGGAGGTCAATTAGCACTTTTCATTTTTACTGTAAACAAAACAAGACAAAGACTTACTGTTCATTTCAGCTGTGAATGTAATGGCTCAGAAAGAACAGCAAGCTTAAGACTAAAAGCTCCACTCACAAGCAGAAAGATTAAGAGAAAAGTCCATATTTATTTGTATCAAAAGAAAGGCAAAATCAAACTCATCCAAAGGGTTAGGCAGAGAGTCATCAGTCAGTTTATGGCAAGAAAGCTAGAGCAGATGCAAACTGGACAATCTGGCTGCTGACTGGGGGAAAAGTGCTGGTATTGACAGAGTGATTGGGAAATGAGACACAAGTGAGCAGGAGGATGAGGTTGTCAGGTGACCAGGAAGAGGAAGTTTTGAGTGCATTTGTTAAACAGACGAAGAGTGGCAATCGAGCTTAAAAGCCCAGACGCAGGCCGACTGGTGGCCGTCAGTCAATGTTGGGCTGTTGGTCAGTGTCTGTCGCCCTAGTTTCTGCAGTGTGTCCCACACCGTAGGTACTAGTCGGCCCTTGTCTGCAACTTTTCAGCTGATTCAGCTTGTTTAATTGGCAGCAGAGCTGATGGAGCCCAGCGGTGAATAAAATCACTCTGATTGGCCGTTCAGCGCAGTGCACGAGACGAGAAACAGAAATGAGGAAGCAAACAAACAAGTAAAGTAAAGAGGGGGTGAGATCAAAACAAACTTGTTATATTAGATAAGATTATGTTTTTAGCCACTGAGCTGTAGCAGACCGGTTCCTAATCATTTGTGTTATTGTTTACTAGGGCACGGTAAATATAATTTGTTCTTTCAACATCAGGTTGTGTTTTTAACATGCTAACTGGCTAAGTAGCATCTTAAATCAGTCCTGTCAGTCTTCCAGTTTCCCTTTTAGAATGGCTACATGCAAACAGACATACAGACTCAGCCATCTGCTGCCATGGAGTGTTATTTCCTCTCATGTAGGTGCAGAGTGTACGTGCTAGTTGGCTGAAGTCTTTGCAGTGTGTTTGAGTATAACTTTTTGCAGAGGCCGAGACACAACCGACATGAGACGATACGACAGTCTGCCATTGTCGCCATTAGTTCTTTGATGTCCGTTTGGTGTGTCTGGGCCTTAATGGAGATTCAGGGACTTGAAGAAGTGGGAATGTAACTGGAAGGAGGGACAGAGAGGCAGCATGGGCAAAAATAAAAACAACTAAGAAAGCCGTTGTGACAATGACAACCCAAGCCTGATACTTCTTTTTTTCATCATACTCTTCTGTTGCTGAGGCATCAAACTTTCCCACTGTTTCTCTTGCTTACAATCAGAAGAAAGGTCCTTCTCTGTCTTCATACCGTTTGACAAGAGGAGAAAATAATGACAGTAACGTAGGGTGCTTTTCTACGGGGAGAGCATCAAGAGTTGGATCATTTTCAGCTCTGAGAATACCAAGTGCTTCCTCAAAACTGCCAGAAGCAGGTAAACGTAAGGTGCCTGTGGCGCAGAACCAGCATGCTATGCTTCATACTCATTAAAAACAATTACACAAAGACGGGGAATCTTGCTGTGATCACGTCAGACCCTTTAAAATAATGCGACATATAGCATTTACAATAAGTGTGAGATGCTGGATATTGTAAGCAGTGAAGTAAAGTGAGGTGTTACTGGGCTAGCAGGCAGAAAGAGTTGAAAAGTATAGGAGCGGAGTAGGTGTCTTGTGTATGGTAGATCTCAGGGCATCTCATGGACCTGAGGGCAAAGAGCTGCATGAACAGAGCACAGCTCCATGCAACCTTCCCAGAGTCAGGGCTATTTCTTAGTTATTGCAGTATGTGTATAAATTTCACTCCGAATGGAGAACTTCTGCAAAACACAAGGCTTCAGACCCGAGACATTTTCTGCCAATTACATCAGTTTTTTTTTTTTTTTCAGTTCTCAGTCTGAAAGGGATTTGCCATTTTTTGCTGATATTCCCTGATGCCTGTCAGATCGTGCATTGAGTGCCTGCCTAAACCCTTCCAACAGAGCACTAAAATATACATTACAGCTTTGTTTGGCATTTGTTATACCTCCCTGGCAATTAGGCACATGATGTGTCGAGCTACAATGTTTTATTGATACGTCAGCCAGGCTTGATTCCACTCACACCCTCTGACTATATGGCACAATTAGAGGTGAAATATGAAAAAATGATTTAGACTGACGAGCAGCTAATGATGTCATAGGTTAGTTTATAATATACGGAAAACTTTTTTGCTGTGTATTTGAGAGGCAGCATCTGCAAATACATAAATCATGAGATGTAAAGGACTATAAACTTAGGATGTTAGGATGGCTGCAGGTTATCAGATCATACTCATCTGTTGCCTTAATGTTTGAAATCATTTGCTTAAAGTCAAAGTGTTTACCTGAAAGCTTCAGAGACTTTTGGCAACATTGGAATATTGATGCATTTTACAATGACTTGCCAAAATAGATCATCATTTGGTGTGCTCAATTTTCCTCTAACTAAGACTTTGCCTCCTCAAAGGGAATTTTCTACTCCTCGGTGAACAGCCTTTTTCTATAAAAGTATGATAGAAATTGTCTGTGACAACCGCCACTCAAACTGAGCGGCCCATAACGACAAGAGAGCCAAGAACAGGCTTAATACTATTTATAAATCTCTGAAATGGCAGGGTTTGCAGGAAAGTGTGAAGGAATAAGGGATGGAGGGTAGGAGGTGGTATGTGTTTTTTTCTCACCCCAAAGCTTCTTATGACCTTAGTGTTCCTCCAGTCTAAACATAGCCCCACTGCAAATACAATGGAGCCGTCCAATCCAGTGCATCCCCTAAACAAGCATGCATTTTAATCGCCGTCACACTGCAGCGCTGCTGTTTGTGGTAAATAGGAATAATCTTATTTTTTTTTTTTTTTTTTATAAAAGTACCATAGTTTTGGTATTGTGTTCATCATCTGTATGCAAGCACAAAAGTTTTCTCTATTTCTGTAGTGTATGTTCATTAATTTTCCAAATGAAATATTCCTAATCCCAAAAATAGTTTTATCCTGCACACCATAATTTCAACTCTTGACTCTAAGGCTCCCTACTTTTCCAAGAGCACAGCAAGTGTTCAGTCCTACAACATCCAGTTCTAAGAAGTCCCAAAGGATTAGCCAGATTATTGAATCACGGCTTTAGATAATACCATCAGTTACAGTTTACTTCTGAGAACAGATGCAAAAAAGGGGCAATATGGCAATGTTGTGAATGTACTAATGATAGCAGCAGACTTTTCCTCCAAATAAGCAGATGCGGTGAAGTTTGAACAGCTGTCAAACGTGATGAGCGTGACACAAGCGCCTGCAGTGGAAACTGTGGGACTTTTTCTTATGATATAGCGGCCTACACACCAACAGAACATAGCAGATGACAAATCACGCTATCTGTGAAACACCTGGCGCTTCTTTTTGAGAGGAGATTCAGGGTGCAGAGGAATTATAATTTAATCAAATACAGCATATGCAGGTGAAGTAAGTATAACAACTCAAAGATTTCTAAAAATGGCAATAACAAAGCGCATGCAGCTCATTTTGAAGCTTTATGTTAGCTTATATGTCCTTTTATAATGTGCTTTTTTTTCTTTATCTCAATATACTAGTACTCTGAATTGCCTTATATGTGCTATATATATACTATACAGTCATATCTTTAACCTTGCCTGTATGCTGTCATATCTCAGAATATACAATATGATCATAAGACTCCTGTACGAGACGCACCAACTGTTCCTGAACATGGCACCCTCAATGTGACTAGTCTTTATACCATTGGTTATAAGTTGTTTATTGACAGTGCTGATGTGGTATGACAACACTGTCTCTTTTAAGGGTCACTTCACCCAAATCATAAATAAATAAATAAATACATACATACATATACATAATATTGCTCACCTTGTGTGGTATCTACCCATGCAGATAATTTTGGTTTTGCGTGTTGACATTTTGTTTTTGAGATTTATGCCCTCAGCCCAAAGCACTGGAGGTGACTGGAGTTTTGTTTGCGGTACTCAGAGCATCGGAAAATGACATATGAAAGACTCAACAACAGTGTATCCTCCTGGGAACAACATTCCGGTTACGTTGGGTGATCCACAGAGGACGCAGCCGAAAAGTTTTAGTTGGAACTCCATTTTCCTGAGGAAATGGTTCCTTCCAAATACCTTGGGCCTTGTAAACTACCTATGCAACAAATTTGCATTTATCTTCATTTGCAACATACTACACATACAACACATTTTACGTACTAAATCTATACACTTTATAACCATTGTATCATTTTGTTTTTCAGCATGTTAACAATAATCAATATACTTGAGGATTTTATACTAACAGGAAATAAGACAAACTGCAACTTTAGAATGTGTCTGCCAAATAAACTTCTTGTTTTCCAATATTTCTCTGAGTGTGTTCACCAATCACAATTTATTTTAAATGTTTACTGCTGTGAGAAGCTTGCACATTGTGAGGTAGGACAAAAGTCAACACTGCATTTGAAAATCAATTGTTTTAAGCATGATAACTTTTTTTTTTTTTTTTTTTTTTCAATATGAGTTTAGAATTAGCATGGAATCTTGGATTGGGACAAAGCAATTGTTTGCCTTCAACAGTGGTACCTGGGGTATTGTCTCATATTTGTAGTATGCTGTATGCCAGACAGCAGTACATGGAAAATGTGTTTTTCTAATTCACATTAGCTGCATGTAAATAGTGCCAAAACAATAAGTTGATTTATTGTTCAGTTTGCTATTTACCATTTAATTTTTTAATAATCCCTCAATCAGTGACACTTCATTTTATTCCCGTATTTAGTATTTATAAGTAATATTGAAACACATAATGCATTCCTTATGACATACTTAGAAAGACATTTTCAGGTGTTTGTTAATGTATTTGCACACACATGTACCTAATTAGGTAACAATCTGAATAAGTGCATAATGCAGGCTTGGTAATATAATATAACACAGTTGTGATCATTAAATTGCGTCATACTTTTTTAAAATAAATGTTATATGACATATTTTTTTGTCTTGTTAATAGTGTGTTATTTAGAAATACTTCTTTTTCACTCTCCATGACAGCTAAGTGAACTCCACTCCACTGCTGAAGGTCACAAGATGCAGCTCAAAGCTCAGGAAAAAAGAAATACAAAGCTGCTAGTCAAACTGCTATTTGAAGAATTAACCTTCAAGCTCAACATGCCTTCATGAGTTTTGATCACATTTAAAAACACTGACTGCCTATGATTGATTCAAACATCTGCATAAACAGCAAAACATTTATATACTGCTTATATACCACTTATAAATAGGAAATTAAATAGGAGACTTTGAGTGATCTATTAGGATTTTCAGGTTTTGAATATCTGCATTTTAAACTGCAGTCAGAATAAGCACTAGACGCCTTGGAGTCATTAATTTCAGACAAAAAAACTATTATCAGTTGTAGGCAGCCTATCAATGTATTTGAAGACTGATTGTGTATAAACCTGCTTTCAGTGCTGTATGTTGCCTATGTATTTGATTTCACATTCAGCTCCATGAAACTTAAAAAACACCGGTGATGAACTAAAATGTCTTTAGAAAAATCACCGGTGTGTTAAAGCTTTCTCGGTCAATCATCAGGATGACTGGATCTCCTTCACCTCACATTCCCCACTTGACAAGCTGCCACCGCTGCCTCCACTGCTGCGTTCTGTTACAATTACAAGATTAATGGACAGGGTGGATTTTGGTTCACAGGAATTAATTGTGTCTCATTTTACTCCCATGCCCCGACAGATGAAACAATCAGGCCAGTAAACCTGGTGGTGATTCTTGTCAACATGAGTGCAGATGCAAATTAATAGATGCTCAACAGGCCATAACTTCCCACAGCAGTCTGGGCAGGTTCAGGATATATAGTGGAAATGCACAAAGCCTTCTCAGTGTTGCAGTACTAAAACCTTTTATGTTGGTTTTCTCCTTCACTTGTTTTCACAGTTGGGGTCAAAGTGTTGTGTACAGCACATGCATCAGCTAAATGTCTATACATATACTGTAACCTCTACAAAACAACTCTATTCCTATAATTTACTGATACAGGATTTATTGAGGAAGCTTAATTTCAAAATTATAGGAGAGGGCAGTATCAGACAGTAACTGGTATTTCTTGACCATTTGGTCCACAAAAGAGTAGCAGAGTAGGCAAGCAACGTATTCCAGATTCCAGTTGACTAACCTGACAGATAGTAAACAATATTAACGCTTATTGTGTTTGTAACATTTCTTGCTGTAAGATACAGTCCTTGGCAACAACAACGCATTGTATCACAGAAACAAAGTTATTTCCAAACAAACTCACATTATTGCAGGCTTGCAGAGCAGCTGTGGCTCAGGAGGTAGAGAGGGTCATCCACTAATCAGAAGATTAGTATGATCCCCGGCTTCATGTCAGAGTATCCTTGGGCAAGAGTGAATGGGTGCATGTGGAAGCAGTGTAAAATTGCTTTGAATGGTTGAAAGACTACAGAGGCACGATACAAACACAAGGCCATTTACCATTACCCTGCAAGAACAGACAGTCCCCTTCCCAAAACAGGCACAGCAGCGTTAGCGGAGCTACCTATCACAACCCAGTCTCACTCCAAAGTTGTAAGAATCCGGCGCTTGGTCTGTGACTTCCATCCTTTCATGGCACCATGATACACAGGAGCACGGTCTCACTCTAAAGTCACTGAAATCCAGCACCAGGGACCAAAGTTAAGGTGGCGAATGTCCGAGTGAGGCGGGAGGGAGGTGTGGTGGATGGATCAAACAAACAACGACTTTCACCCAAGAGAGCGGAGTTGGTGTCCTGGAAGATTCTAAAGCCAAACCCTGTTCTTTTTTCCTAAACCTAACCATCTCCTTTTGTTGCCTTAACCCAACCACGTGTGTTTGTTGTTGAAGGAAAAAAAGTCAATTCGCGGTGCTGTACAGATGTAGTGCGTTTATTTTGAAGGGACTTTATGTAAAAATTACATTTCCTGTGAAAACAGAAGTGTATCTTGAAAATAGACAACTTGACAAGGTGTCTCAGAACATCAACAACCTTGTTGTAGGTGTAACATCTATACACCTTGACATGAAGTTGTATGTGGACATGGAAAGTCTAAGACCACATCGTCAATATGCGATAAGGTCAGAGTGAGAATGTGTTGTGCATGGACGGTCGCAGCTATTGTTTAATGGCGCCCATCATGTCAGAGGGAAACACAGCAAGACAACAACGATACTTAAGGGGGTGAAAGTCAGAGTGAGGTGGGCAGGAGGGGTGCTGGATGGGTCCAACAACAACGACTTTCACCTGGGAGGCCAGTGTTTGTTTCCCATAAGATTGTAAAGCCAAACCCTGTGCTTTTTTCCAAATTCAACCACGCGTGTGTGTGTGTGTTGGCAAAACATTACCACGTGCATTTGTTATTGAAGGAAAAAAAAATCAATTTGCGTTGTTGTACCGGGTTGGGGGAGAGTTACTGCCTCAAGCCAGGGAGTTCAAGTATCTCGGGGTCTTGTTCACGAGTGAGGGTAGAATGGAGCGTGAGATGGATCAACGGTTTGGGGTGGCTTCTGCAGTGATGCAGGTGCTGCACCAGGCTGTCCCAACCCTCACCTATGGTCACGAGCTCTGGGTAGTGACCGAAGAATGAGATTGCGGATACAAGCGGCCAAAATGAGTTTCCTCCATGGGGTGGCGGGGCTCAGCCTTAGAGATAGGGTAAGGAGGTCGGACATCCGGAGGGAGCTAGGAGTACAGCCGCTGCTCCTTCGCATCGAAAGGTGTCAGTTGAGGTGGTTCGGGCATCTGATCAGGATGCCTCCTGGGTGCCTCCCACTGGAGGTGTTCCAGGCACGTCCCACTGGTAGGAGGCCCCGGGGCAGACCCAGAACACGCTGGAGGGATTACATATCTCATCTGGCCTGGGAACGACTTGGGGTCCCCCAGGAGGAGCTGGAAAGCGTTGGAAGAGGGATGTCTGGGGTGCTTTGCTCATCCTGCTGCCCCCGTGACCTGGCCGTGGATAAGCGGATGAAAATGGATGGATAGATGGATGGATGGTGTTGTACCGACGTAGTGCGTTTATCTTGTAAGAGACTGTATACAAAGTGTACATTTCCTGTGAGAATGACAATGCATGTAACAGGCAGAATTTGACACTTGACACTTGAATGTCAACCACCAATGAACCCAGGGTACCTTGAATGTCATACTTGGACGTAGAAAGTCCATGTCATTGTGTGACGAGGTTGAAGTGAGAATGTGTTGGCTATTAACACACAAAAAAAGAGAGGAATCTCAAGGGTCACCACAGAAAGCTTTTGCGCCACAGTCCCGGTCACCCTAAATGTAACAAGCTGTTGTGGAGAAATGAAGTAACAAGACAGCATTGTTATTGCACTACTTAAGGCCTTGCTTAGCCATGAAAGAGATCACAGTTGGAGGGCAGGGGTACTTAAAGTTGCTACAATCAATAGTTTTATATTAATAATTGATCAAATGACTACATGTATGTGAAAGAGGTGACACACCTACGGATAATTATCACCAAACTCTGCAGTTCGCCTCAGCTCTAGGGAGTGCTTTTTATTTTAGCTAATTGAGGTTTTACGGCCCCAACTTTACTGTTTTGGTTCACTCTCAGTCCCAATGCACGTTACCTGCCCAGCACCAAATGGCAGCATTAACATTATGACATTTTGCAGACATGAGGTTTTGTTCTTCATATCTTATAGCTTAATGTCCTTACATCAAGACGCTGTTAGCATGAGACATTTGGAACACATTGGATTTTGGTTATTTACCAACACAATTTAAAACCAATAAAATATTGACACCATCTATAGTCAGTATTGTATGTCAAATTAATGTTAGCATTAGATGTCCTGAGATTGAATTTTGGTCACCTGACGTCACAACCTAAATTCAGCCAGATATTGACATCTAACAACACTGGCAGCCAGCTGGGGAAGCAGACCTAATGGAAGAGAGAACAATGGACTTACAGTCACCAGGTGCCCAGAGACACAACTCGCAAACTTCACTCAGATGCAAAAGTTTATACCTGTGTTAGCACTGTAATCATTAGTGCAAACAGGGCAGGACAGGGCAGATTGTTTTTTTTATTACTTTTGTACAATGAATTTACTCTTGAATACGGTGAGTGCGGCTGCATGTCTTGGTCATTGTCAGAATCAAATGATACAAAACAATTACTGTGATAACATTTTTTTTGCCATATCACCCAGCCCTAGCAGATAGATAAAAAAGACGATGGATATATAGGTAGATCTGTAGGTAATCAGCTTCATAGATAAATAACACAATGTATTTCAGGACAAGAAAAAATAAATGACTGTGCTGACACTGGCCCTGGATTTTGTCTCTTTGAAGAGTACTGTACAGCCTTTCAGTCAGTATGGAGTCTAAAACAATCCCTCTACATGCAGAGAATCTCCTAACCTGTCCGGCTACTGCCTCTACAGTGTTGGGGAATGTCAAGAATCCTTTGAGCCATTTTGAGTTTCCAGTGATGGATATTGGCAAACAGCTTGCCTCTGTGAGTAAGGATAACCTTCCATTTGATCAATCTTGCACCCGTCTCTAAGACTATACCCTCCAATAAATCAATAGCCTAGATGTGTTTGTCCTGGTGCTTTCCATTCTCCTCAAGCCCTTTCCATACGCTCCTGAAGTACCTTCCTTTCCCTTTGCTACTCTCGACACGTCCTCTTTGATATCTCTGTCCCTTTGTTCTTCTTTTACATCTTATTTTTAAGCTTATTTGTCAGACATGATCTAAAAGCTGTTGCAAATTGCGTCGTTTGCTAATTTGTCATGATACAGTATTTCACAGTATTTCCCAGTGTTTGTCATCAAACAGTACTTCACACTTGGCTGTCTGTTTTGGTTAATTTTATAGAGAACAAAGGAAACTTTCTGTATGCAGCACCATGGGAGAAGCCTTTTTGGACTGTGAAAGCTACAAGATATGGAAAACCAAACACAGAGGGAATTTGATTGAGAGCCGGGACAAGTGGCAATTTATCATCAAACAATGAAGTAAGGCACTGAGAACAACAGGACTTAGGGTGTTAGCGTTAATATTTTTCCATTAAGATTATTTCAGCCTGGAGAAAAAAAAAAAAAAGTTTTTTTTTTTTCATTTAATTTCATGTTAGAACAGAGTCATTATTTTGTAATACTCATAGGAACAAGTTTGTGGATGCCGCAATTAAATTTCCTGAACAAAACACTTTTGGTGCGGCTGTGCAATCCCTGCAGGATTGCTGGTCGCTTTCTTTCTCTCCTAAGATTCAGTGGAAGGGGGTGTTTTCTAATGACTTCAAATAATCTCATAGAGCGTCAGCCACATATACCAATTATTAATTAGAAACTGGAAATCCCTCTGAGATCTCGTCTTGGTGTGAGAAGAAAAAAAAAAGAATTAGGTAAGTCTCATCGTTGCCAAGCTGAGAGCTTGAGGTTCATCCTCAAATGCAGGATGTCATGCCAAGTATCTAAGAGATGAATGGTTAGATAAATCATAACATCTTTATTGAGACTATATGGTGTGTGTGTGTGTACATATATATATATATATATATATATATATATAGTGACACAGTTACATAAGCTTTTTGCTCTAGGTTCCCATTTCATATGTGCAGTAAAGCACAGCATGCTCTTTAATCAATTTTTACTACAACAATTTTATTCAAGTTCTCAATATCAGTTTCAATTGGAATAAATTACCTTATTTTAAACTGATATAAAACATTGTGAATAATGATTAAATGAACCATAGTCATTGTTTACCATTTCTCAGTTAAACAAGCAACTGGTGTTTTTGGCCACTTGGGGGCAGCAGAGACAAGTTGTAAACACAGCATTGACATATAATAACCTTTTAGGTTGATACACAGAATTTGGTGGTACACATGCAGCTGTTATGGAGCAACATTATTATTCATTTGGAGTCATGTTACTGGTCACTTTCCAAATTTTAGTCCAGTGTTCACTTTTTAACTGAAGCTCACTATAAAGCTCTGTAAAGCTGATGGGAGCTGCAGATTCAGGTGATAACAGTCTGTAGGTTCATGACTATGAGTGTCCACTGTTATTTGATAGTTACTATATATATAACTATAGCTGCATTAAATTTAATGTTTTCATTTTTGTTACATGGCACTTTTGTAGTGTTCGCTTTGGGGGCAACTAAGATCAAGAAACACTGGAGATGCATCGGTTTTTCCCATGCGGATGCATGCTTCCCTTAAAGTAGACAACAGCCTCTATTTGTTGTGTGTTGTCTTTTTCCCCATTTACATTTTTAATGATTCTGTGTGTGAGGTTTAGTGGCATCTAGCGTTAGGGTTGCAGATTGCAACCACCTGAAACTTTTCCTGTGTGCTGATTGTGTAGGAGAACTACAGCCAATCCAAAAACAACAATTGACCATATCTAGAGCCAGTGTTTTGGTTTGTCCAATCTGGGCTACTGTAGAGACAGCATGGTGAAAGAGGGCCTGCTTTGAATGTAGATATAAACGTCTCATTCTAAGGTAACAAAAACTAAACAATTCTTAGTTTCAGGTGATAAAGCAGAAATTAAAGCATAGTTATGAATACTATATACTATTTTTTGACAAAATATTCCCCTATATCCTATGCTGGACCTTAAAGTAGAAAAAATTGAAATGCCCATCAAAATGCAACCTTTAATGCGATCAAGGCAGTTATTGATGGATGGGTTGTGAATGATACATTTCCAATACCGGTCACTTCATTACTTGCATTAGCACTAGAATCTAACAAATGCACACCTTTACTGTTTTATTTTCATTTTTTTTTACATGCAAGATAGAAAAGGTACTACAAGCATTTTGAATAATACAAGCCAAGCTCATGAATCCTGTGGTCCATCAGAGCTGTCAGGACATTTACAAATTAAATGACTTCCAGACACCATTTTATGTTGTTACATAACATATTGTACTGTGTCGTGCCAGGAGAAATATTTATGGAAGTTTTCACTTTTGCTGTGTACTGCACTTGTAATCATTGCACAGGAGCATTACTGTGATCAAGGAAGCGTGCTCGTACTGTATGTCTAACTCAATGCAACAGTTCTAATTACTAAAGTAAAGGCACGTTTAAACACATTTAATTAAACTATGCTTTACTGTAGCTGTTGCCTCATTGCACAGCTATCTGTTGTAATGTGCAATGTAATGTGCAGAGGCCTAAATTGTGCTAAATAAGACTTAAAAAAAAATAGATAAAAGATTCAAGGAGTTATAAGTTATGCAGGCGGACAACTGGAAGGCAGATGAGGGATAATGAGGGAAGTGTGAACGGGTGGGTGGGGCAGTATGATGATAGGGAATGGCGGGAGCAGGGGTTATTGCAGGTCAGGAAGGAGTGGCAAGGTCTGAAATATCTGTACAGTTGGTATGCAGGTAAATGAACAGGCGGGGGGAGGAACGTAGCAAGAATCAGCTAACATTTACTTTATTAACTGTAATAATATGTAATGTATATTTACTGCTTACAGCCAAGACTTAAAGGATATCACCAATGTTTCACTTGTGATCTTATGAAAATACTGAATTGTCCAAAACCAGGACAACATCACTGATAGTTGAAATGAGAAAGTAACCATTGTGCAGCAGCTTTTCATTAAGCTCACATGGAGGTTAGCTGGTTAGTTATTTTATGTCCACAGCTGATAGTCAGGTTGTCTTCTACTCCACAGTAAATGAACCAAAACGCTAGTAAGATCTGGGTTGGAAAGCACATTCGCTTATTATTTATGGCTGTTGAGAGTTACAAATGGCTGTTATTTATTGATATTGGCTGCTAGCTCACACTTTCTCAACACTGCCAAACTACTGTACATACACTTACTTACTTTGCACTATATACACTCTCACATACCCATTTATCTTATGCTACTGTCCATACTGTTTCTACTGACCTTTGAGTGATTATAGTTATACCACTGTCTCTAGTGTACACATCAGATCTATAGTGTATACACCATATTCCAAAGTTGTCAAATATTGCAGCTTGGTGAGCCATCTGCACATCAGACACTGACGAGACAAAAGCCATCCTTTCATGGGAGTATGATAAGCAGCCGGATGGCGTCAGTTTATAACACTGCTGGAAAACAACATGACTTAAGGAGCTAGAAAGTCCCCATGATGCTGCTGGGAGTGGTGCTGAATGCGTCCAACATACGCTGGACTTTCACCCAGGAGCCTGGTGTTCGCTTCTCTTATGAATGCTTAGTCAGTTATGATGTTTTTTTCTAACCCTAACTACGTGCGTTTTTGATGCACAAGAAAATAAATGTTAATACAAGGTGTTTATTGACTTATTTTTTAAAATGTATGTTTCTGATTGTACATTTCCTGTGAAAATGGAAGTGCATTTTGAAAAGACACAAAACATAAGGCGTAAATTGACACGGCATCCCAGAATATCGACAACAGACGCACCCAGGACACCTAGCATGTCATATGTAGATGGCATTTCTACTAATAGCATTTCTTGATCTTAGACCTGCGCTATATAGCCATGTCTTACTTATACTTATACCTGCACATATGTTCAGAATATTCATACAGTGTAAACATCCAGCATATTTATGTCTTCCCCTCCTATTTAGTGTATATTCTATATTTTCATATGTGTTAGTGTTAATTCTGTATATGCTTTCTACATTGCTCTGCACTTTTTGCCCTTCTTGGTAGATGCTAAACTGCATTTTGCTGTCTCAGTACCTATACTCTGTGCAATGACAATAAAGTAGAAGCTTATCTACTCTTATATCATTGCCCATCACAGTATGTATATTGCATATTTGACATTTCTTACACTGAATAAATAATGTAACTATTTATAAGGTACAGCCCTAGAGGCAGGGCTTTGATTTCAGGCCAACATTTTTATTTTTTATCAAATTTGCCCCCCATCTCTTTCAGTGTGTGCCTCCGTCTGGCCCCCCTTTTATAATGTTCTAGATCCGCTCCTGGTGTACGTACACTTCACTATAAGAGCCTTCCGGCTTCTATAATTTCTTTTTTAATCTCTTATCAGCAAAGAAATTCATAAAACCCTTCCTCCATCTATGACGACAGATCCCATCTCTCATCCTCGTTAACCAAGTGGCTAGTCTTCTTAATGAGCACTATTAAAGGTAAAGTGTCATTACCACAGCACTCTGTCTATTCATTACAACCATCAATGTCTATTGATGTCTGTCTTCATCTAATCATAGAACTCTTCTGCTAGCACTTGTCTTCATCTATAACCTCCCTCTCACATTACAAGAGATTAATGTCAAATTACTTCCTTTTTTGCCACATTCCGTTTTGCTTGTATCCCATTGCTCATAAAGCATCACAACTGCCAGAGAGGCCGACAGAGATGGAGACACAGCCTGATGTTAATAAATAGAACTGCTTCATGTGAAGTTTTGGTGTAACTTTCTCTTGAGTGAGAGTTTCCAAAAAGAAACACCTTAAAAAGTCAGTGCAGTTTAGTGAAACAAACTGACTTTTAATCAAATCAATGTATACAAATGGGTCTGTCAATTTCAACCTACAGGTGCTGTCTGGATATCTTCTACTTAACTTGACTTTGTTACTCTTAGCTTGTAATTCTAAAGTGAATGAACAGTGTTACCAAATATTCATGGCAATTTTGGGCAATTGTGAGCACCCATGGGGGCATCATCCTCATGCATGACCATATAAGAAGAAAAGGCCATTGTCCAATGAATATAAACAGGGGACTGGGTACTTTAACTCTGAGCCATTACTGTATTTAAACATCCTTGGTGTCCTAACAGTCCTCTGTAGGTTATGACCACTCTGGTTTCGCAAGTGCACCATTTTGCAACACCTTTTGAACCACTCCACCTAATTGGCTCTAACAAGTGCAGAGTAACTTTCAAACTGAAGCTGTTGCAACCAGTCATTAGCAACTACACTTTTAGAAAAAATAGATTTCTTGCCACGGTAGCGGCTCTAGGGATGGCAATGTTGGTCTTTCTGTCCAGACTGAAATATCTCAACAGCTATAAGATGGAGTGCTAAGATATTTCCAATACTGTCAAAACTAATGACAAGTCTCATCTGTACTTTTTGTGTATATGTCATCTTCTCTGGCTTACTAAAGTTGTACTGTAGTAGTCATGATGTGGTTTACAACATTGCCTTGACTCAATACTGGGGGTATGTGGGGGGCAGAGAGACATGAACAAAATGATTGCATGTATGCCTCTGCAAACCACAAATATGTTACATACTGTATGTACGTCAGTAGAATATCAACATTTCTACAGTGACAAACTTCCAATGACATGTATTTGAGCTGAGTTTGGTATGACTTTGCACAAACAATGCTTACACCGTCTTAAGCTAAGTCTGTCATAACTTACCATTCAAATATTAAGTCAAAATCTCTGCTGTTTCTATATATCAGCTTTAGCTTTCCTACTAAAGTCTCCTTTTTATAAAGCTAACTTACAAACATGAACATGTCTTGTCCTTAACGTCAGCTTGTTGAATGAGCCACCAAACGTTAACCATTGAAAAGTGTACGTCACTTATCAAAGAGCTAGCTAATTAGATGCTCGGCTGCAGCACATTGAGCTGCAGCATATAAACTTACTTGCTCACTTTGGTCCATTCAGATGTTGTTGTGGTCCTTACTCTGCTAACAACACACTGCCTGTTAATGAGTTGTAAGCTACAGCAAAGTTTATCTTATACACACTTCGAAAATCAGCTGTAGTAAGGACACACAGTATTTCATAACAGTCCATGCAGTATGGTAGGTTATCACTGTATGCATTAAGTGAGGTACTTATTTATGCATCTTTAATAATGTATGCTTCACCATAAGGTTTTTCATTGTTGGTGCTAAGTAAAGAGTGATGCATTTTCATGTATTTCTATGAGACATCATCAGTGATTAATGTCTATCATACACTACAATACTTTGAAAATGCTTTTAAAAGACTTCATAGCGTTCCAGGCAAGTCACGCCAAACTGTCAAACCAACATGGCGGACCGTGTGGCGATGCTATCATACTTCATATTTTACATTATTGTGTGTTTGGATTTTGTATTGATTTATTCTTGCACTGGAAACTAGCTGTTAGAGCGGCTGCCAATAATGTGTTAACATTAGCAGATTTAATGTTAACGTTAAAGAAGTACCTTGCTATAATACTCTATTTGGCCCTTCTCTGACGTTAGAGAGACCAGACCAGCCGTTTCCCGTTATTTTTTGTCTATTTCTCACCGTGTATCACCTGCATCAGCACCGCATCCCTGGGGGCTGCCATTGTTGTTTAGAGGGCTGTGTGACATTAGAGAGCGTAACTGGGAGTACATCGATCTGGTACGAGTTCACGGGTGGTAAGTTACGAGTTTGACTGCTGTTCTAGTGCACTTTCATGGGTAGAAGGTTGTAAAAACATGGGTTACGGGTTACCTGGAACGCGCCAAAAGTCTGACATCTTCTCACATCTAAAGACAATGTGTCATGAGTCAGAGAGGTTTTAGTCACAGAATACAATTTTGCAAAGACTGGGGGCCTTGCAGTCACTATTTGCAAAATTGTTAGCTTCTAAAAGTAAAGTGGACAGACATTGTTGCAGCCCTCAAAATCCCCAGGTATTATGCTTTATGCTATAGCTTGCTAACTAGCTAACCACTGTCTCCGTCCCAAAAATAGTTAGCCTACTTGTAAGCTAATGTTAGCTACTTGAATGTTTTCTATTAGCCTACAAGCAAACCGTACATTTCAGCTGAAGATTTCTAGCTTCACTCATATAAGTGGTTACATGATGTGATCTTTTAAAGCTAGAAATCTTTAGTTGAAACATATGGTTAGCTTGTAGACTAATAGCAAACATTCCAGTAGCTATTGTTAGCTTGCAAATAGCTTCCACGGTGCATAGCTTGCTAGCTATAGCATACTTACAGGGGATTTGGAGGGCTGCGGCAAATTTTAGGCACTGGAATGTTTGCTAGTAGCCAACGAGCTAACTGTATGTTTCAGCTGAAACCTGCTGGCTTCAAAAATTACATTGTGTAACCATTTATATGACCAAAGTAATAACTCTTAAGTTGAAATGTGCAGTTAGCTCATGGGCTGTTGGTAAGATTGCAGTAACTAACGTTAGCTTACAACAGCCTTGTTTGAAATGGTGAAAAATGGTTAGCTAGCTAGCTAGCTAACTTTAGCATATAGCATACTTCCTGGGATTTTTGGGGGCCATAACAATATCTGTCTCCTTTATTTTTCTTTTTTGAAGCTAACAATCCTGCACATAGTGACTTCAAGATACTAATTTTTGCAATATCTTATGTGACTAAAAGCTCTCATGACACATTGTCTTTAAATGTGAGAGGGTGTCAGACTGAAGTCTTTCCAAAGTATTATCCAAGTATTGTAGTGTATGTATGCAGTCATACGACTGATGTAAATGCATTATGAAAACAAGAAACTCAGCTTCATTACCTGGCTTTGATCAAAGTTTTAATAATTTAGGACATTATTAAGGGAAGGAGTTGTTATAAAGACATCTTAGGTAAATGACTGGATAAAAATAAATAAGTTAATAATAAATAAATCTTACAACCATGCTCAAAAAATAGCCCCAAACACTACATACATACATTGAATATTCATCATTTGAATATGTAAGGGATAATGCCCTTCGAGGTGTCCATTATCAGAAATGAATAGACGGCGTGGAGGCGTGAACGGTTGCTTCCGCGAAGTCCATTCATTTCTGATAATGGACACCTCGAAGGGCATTATCCCGCTTATACCATGGTCACTTACGAAAATTAAAATTAAATCAATTATTAATACGTTAATGTTGTTTTTTACCGTTCATTCATACTTGCAACAATCGTAAGTTTTTCACAAGAAGTGGCTGAGTGGACTATTTAATATCTCTCGTTGTGACACGTTGCCAAGGTAACCGGCTCTGGCCACAGAACCTGCAGCTCGGTCGGCCGCAGTGTAGCTCTCAAAGTTGATGTCCATGTTTTTCTGAGCCAGGAAGTCTCTTAATGTTTTAACTGCCCATTTCGTGGTTTTCTTTGTGTTTACCTCGTCCTTGTCATCCTCTAAATTGTTCAACTCCTCCGGTGTCACCTCCTTGTGTCGCATCTCCTTCTTCTTATATTCTCTTCTCTCTTTCTCTTCTGCTGCATCCCAGTCTTCAAAATTATCAAATTCACCAGATAGGTTAAAGGAAACTATAAAATCACTCATGTTTTGTCTACTGTCTTGCCGTTGTGATAAATAAACTGTGAAATAACGTATGTTAACGTATGTTCTGAGTTTCTGTTGCCACGGTTACCAACTAGCATTTGAGCCAGTGCAATAATTTAGAACAATCAGGCTATTTGACCGGAACTGTTTTATAGGTGTCCTACAACACTTTTTAACGGACACCCTACAGCCAATCAGAATCGAGTATTCACCCAGACCATGGTATAATGCTAATTAATTAGTCCTTCAGATTTAACATCTGCAGAGCTACCTTGTTATACTAAGTTCACTCAGTGTGCAAGCAACCAGTCCCCTCTTGTTGAGTAAACTTGCGGGGAAAAAAACAGATAAACTTAATTTTTAAACTTTGTGGTTGGGCTCTGTGTAATGTGAGTTAAATTATGTGTGTCACTAGAGATGTAAGGTCGGGTCTCTTGTCACACATGTCATTACCTCTACAGAAGACTCAATATATACGAATATCTGCGTAATAAGAAAGTCTGATGATACTGTCTGATGCTCAGGATTCTTGTTTATGCAGCTCTTCAACCTTGGATACTCATTTGTCCCTCCATCCCCTCAGCGTCTTATTACATGCATCCCCTAATGAAGCAGGAATGGAATTACTGTTTGTTATAGCAGCGGGGGTCTGAGGACTGTCCTGCATAATTGGGAAGTAAGTGGAATAGATATGTGAAAGTGAATAAATAAGCCCAATGTAATTAATGAGGACCAATGATTCGACCGATGATAATTAAATCTGCCGTGTTTTTTAATTTGCATGATTAAGATGTTAGTTAACGTTATGTTGTACCCACGCGTTACAGGTTGTTCATTCTCAAAATGTCAACATATCAGAATTCTCAACACTGCACTTAATTATCTTCAGGAGCTTTAAAACTATCAGCTAAATCAATTAACTTTAATCTGCAACCAATTAAAGTGTGACTTTTAGGAATGCTAATGTGCCACATGCTGTACTTATATCTCGGCCTGCTCAAACACAGACGTCACCCAAAATTCCTCAGCGACTCCAAGCATGGGGGGGATTGGTTATGCACTTTGAATATTGCCTGAACAGGAATACTCAAAGTGTTTAAGCAGTAGAGATATTTTTTTCCCCTATTTTTTCCTCATACTCGACTCGAATATAAGTTTGATTTTATGCCGCGTTTTATGATTCAAAAGAGGTCAGGAGTGATTTGCATATTTTGACATTTTAAACAATTCACAGCTCAAAAAAAGGATTTTAAAAACCTGCCTGAAATCAGCCACAGCCGTTTTGAAGGAGCCAAATGGAAGGAACCAGCCTGGATATTCAATTGTGCTGTTAATATTATACTGTCAAATGGAGAGGGCAACACTTGACAATGAAGAACAATGACTATTTTCAAGCCTTTCATGTCCACAAGCCATATGCCTATTGAGTACAGCACTTCTACTGGTATTCTCTGTTTTAATCTTTTGTTGGCCAAGACTGGGGGACAAGGTGAAGAGGAGGAGGAAGAAGGAGAAGACAATTTGGTCAGTTTAGACACAGAGCCATTCCCTCAACCTCCATCTCCCACACCACCCTAACACCTGAACTGCATTGTAACTCACTGATATCGTCACTGTAACCTTTCTGCTGCCCTAATGATTGTAGTAGCAGCCCAAACATTAGTGACACACATTTGTGACTGGAGGGAAACTACAGTAGTTTCAATCTCTTGATCACCTGGGAAATCCTGAGAGCAGGAAGTGAATGAGCATTGCTCCCAATGGTCCCACTTCCTTTAAAGCTGCAATGTGATTTTTTTTTAAACAATAAAATGGTACCAGATGAGTAAGATATATGACACAGTTCCAGTCCAAATGTGTCCGTTAATGCCTCAATAACTGGACCCAAAAAACTCTCCAATATTACCAACAAAATGTACCTTTTACCTTCCAAAATAAGCCATAACTGTTTCCAGAATTTTTATATGCACATATTCTGATCTCTGTTGGCTTAGGGATTGGTTTAGTTTCTAAGTTTAGGCAACTAAAACAAATTAATTAAAGTTAGGAAAATATTATGGTCATGGTTTGGCTGCAAAGATTATTGCACAGAAAACTAATCAGCAACAAATGTGATAATGATTGATCTTTGCAGTATTTTTTTCTATTTTTGTTGTTTTAGTTTGTCTGGGATTCACTGTCTTTTTAGGTTTTATATAATTGTAAGCTCAATATGTTTGGGTATGTATTTTTGGTTTACATTTATAGGATGTCACCTTGGGCTCTGAGTAATTCTTATTTTCACTATTTTCTGACCATTTTAAGAAAAAGTAACGGGATGATTGAGAAAATAACTAGCAGATGAATAAAGAATGAAAATGTTTGTTAGTTGTGGCCCTAATTTATAAAGTGTGTTTTCTAACTAAGGTAAAGCAAACTTCAAACTAAATAATAACTCAATAAATATTTGAATCAAGTTGACCTACCCTGTGTGATCAGCGACACACTGATATATGGTGGAGGTGAACTGTGTAAAGCCTTAAATATAATTAATAGGATTTTGACTTCAGTCCAAGTTGACAGGATGCCAATGTAACAAAATCAGCAACAGACTGATACGGGAACACTGTGCAGTTGTTGTTAGTAATCACAAAGCATACTTTTTAACTACTTGGAAACATGATACAGCATCTCGGCTTAAACAAGAAAACACTGCATGACAATAGTCGAGGTTTGAGGAGATAAAACAATGTGTGGTCTGTTTGGAACGTGTCCAAGCTGTTTCTTATTTTCAGTTGACAAACACTCCAAGAAGGTTTCTTAACTGAAAATAACAGGACTAAATAACCAACCTAAGATGTATTTTAACTAGGAACATAAAATAACTTCTAGGTTTCTTGGTCATTATTTGCATGACCACAAGGTGTCACTGGTCTAAAAAATGTAAACATCAAGTTATTTTCTTGTTATGAACAAGGAGCCAACTCCAAATTAATGAAGCTGGTGGAGAAGTGCCAAAGAGCGCAGTTCCTCAAATGGCCACTGGAGGCTGACTCCAAAAGTGGGTCACTCCCCATAGACCCTCATGTTAAAATGCCCAACTTTACAGCAGAAACCCTTCAAAGAGTCAGATGTTCAATTTGCTTGAAAGTAAGTTACGTTCTGTTTTAATGTTTTAAGCCTGTTATTGCTAGCAAAAATTAGCATAACATTAGCATTACTACTGTTTCCTTTCTAAAGAGGAAACTATTTTGCAGCATTTGCCATGGATAAGCTTGGCCAGCCGTAGCTGTCAAGATGAGGGTTGTGGTGACGCAGCAGGGGGAATGGAGGGTCTAACTAGTAACGACAACAATAAAAGGAAAGTAGAGAAAAGTAAAGAAGGGCTATCAAGCTAAGAGCATAGTTTGCCATGTTGGTTTTCCCAACCTCAGGGTGGATGCTGTTTCAATGAAGACTCATCAAAATGAGTGATAGGTGTTGAGTCAGAAACTTGGCCAAATGAGGATGCAGCGGTGGCGGTTGTGGTGGTGGGGTTATTTGCAAAAATGTGTCTTTGATGACATTTACACCTGCCTTAACAGGCTCATGTACTTGCAACTGAGAATACCCTGGTGTGAATAGCCATCAGAGTGGGCAAGCTTTTGCTTTAAGTGATTGGTCAGTGAACAAATAACACACAAGAAAACCTAAATCAAGCAAAAACATCTCTATATAGTTTAAGTCCCTGCGGTGGTGACTTGTTGTGCGGAGTCTCCGATGTGGAAGTCAGTGGCGCACACTGCAACAGCTCTGTGATTAATACCACTGACAAAGCAGTAACTAATGATCGATTGAGGATGCTTGGATTCTAAAGACCATTTCCCCTTCACTTACTTTGCCTTTTTCAAAGCCATCTGATATTTTGATCACTGGCAGGAGCCATGTCAGTGGAATTAATCACTAATTTAAAGCTGCAACCTTCTCATTTGCACAGAACTCCACTCACAGGAAGACATTTTGAATGATTAGTTGGTTTTAGATTCACCTCGTGTCAATGGAGCTTTTGCCATACCTTTTTTAAAAAAACATGCTGGGGATAACATTCATCCTGTTTTATAATAGTTTATATTGTTGTATTAGGCATACATTCAGGAATGTGCTCCAACACTTTTACTGTGTTGTATGAGTGTGACAGAGAGATGAAGGTTAGACTGCATCATAAAATAGCTTGAGACTATCTTGTGATGAGTAACCAGCCACAATCAACAATCTGCTACTTAAAACAAACATAAGCCAAAGGTGTAAAGCCTCTTCCATACTTCCTACCCCCCTACTTCTGACACAGTCTGTCTTTGAAGTTGGCCTTCATTGTGATCCCAACTACAAACTTGTAAAGTTTTGTGACTGTGTCTTGCATGTTTGTAATGCTATCCCGTTGACAAAAATCTGTCCACAGAGAGACAGACAGGCCCAATCCCATTTAATATTTTTACCCCCTTGTTTTCAAGTGCAACCTTGTCCCAGTGTCTCCAGTGGTGATTTCTCATAGGTGGGCTACAGGGAGCCTTTTACGGTTGTTAAAACGTAAGTGTCATGCTATAAATCGATCAAACAAGTCATCAAAAAAAGAAGAAAAAGAAAAAAAACACTGCTTCATTTCCATGCTTCTAGTGGTGCTCTGTAGGCTAACGTTAGCAAACCTGCCAATCAGCACTGATACTAGCGGAGTGACAACAAGTGCAGCGACTTCACTGCTGGTCTTTATTTAAATTTTGGGCATCATATGCCATCAAATCGGTGGAATGTGTCAAGGAAATATGTGAAAATGCAGGACTGTCATACAAAAATCAGCAATAATACTCTAACGTTCGCTAGCTTGCTAGTTAGCTACCAACGCATTGGCATTACCAGCAATTTCTTTTGCTATACTTGTTATAAAGAAACAGGTAATAATACAGTGGAATGCTTTAGACTAAGATAAACTGGTTATCGTGGTTTTACATTTTTAGCAACAAAGAAAATACATTTGTGAGTTTCTGTTGCTGCTTGTGCAGCCATCTTGCCGATGATTTCTCATAAGACTCAGTTTGGAGTGTGCCTGTGAAAAACCTCTGTGTGGAGGGCCATGTTGCCCTTACACCTCGCCTTACCCTTTTATCCCAATAAGACTCAGGACACCTTACCCTTATACATGAACATGCAAAATGAAGGGGTAAAGGCAAAGTGGTAGGTCCATTCTGGATATTGGATTGGACCAAAAAAATACCTGGAAAAGCACTCCAAACAACTTTTGTGGTAGTTCCCGCTACAACAGGTGTCTCCATGACACACAGACTCACAAAGTAAAAACAATACTAGCCCACTGTAATGTCATGCCGACTAGACTGAACTACTGTCAGTGCCTTTTTTGCTGTTTATTTACTTAAACATACAGGGTGGTTTTGAAGGAACAACCCTCCCTGGGGTAGTCCTTTTTATACATTTAAGTCTATCTACACACACACACACACACATATCTGAAGTGCCTGTCAATGAAATCTTCATTCATATGGAGCAAGGGCAACATGGCTCAACATTTACAGCCTAATGTATTATGCAGCAGAAGCTTTTAAAAAAGATGATTGGAGAATTCCCATCTGAAACGCAGCTGCAACATCAAAGCGTGAGAGGGAAGAAAATTAAATGGTACAGAAATAAATAATGGTAGACTTGATGTCTTTGCTAATTGGGATCTCTGGCACTTGGGTCAAAAGGCCTCCACCAGGCAAAGCCTAAGAGGAACAACTCTGTTGTGCTAAGGTGGTAAGGTACAATAACATGTTGTGCTTGCAGACTCTCACCCTCTGACTCTCTGAATATGCGCACATGCACTTCAGCACTTCAGGTTTGAGGTGGTGGGAATGTGACGCTATCGTTGGAACAAAGGGAGTTTAATACTCAATGGGCTGCAATGAGTTTCACAAGGAGACTCTCACTGCTGAAAAAAAAGCCATGTGTGTCAGAGCTGGTGTCAAACACTGACCATCCTCTCCTGCTGTACTAATGAAGGCTGCTCCCCAAAGGCCTGCTCGGCTGCTGCCAAGTAGCCGGACAAACACTAGAGGGCTCTCTCCATGGACAGCAGCATGGGCCCCCTCTGCTGTCACTCATATCTGCACTTACACACACACACACACACACACACACACACACACACACACACACACACACACACACATTCAGCTATGCAATGATGAGCATGACCTTTTCACTAACTGTCTCAATAAGACCTGTGTAACGCTTTCCCTGCTTCTTGTCTTTTAATAATGTGGGCTTTATTTTTTTTTTACGCACTGATATGTGTGTGCCAAGAATGCAAATAAACTAAACCATAGAAGTTTCAGTTTAAGGGGCTATAGAAAGCAGTACATGACTTGAATAGTTTAACTTTGTGCCAACAGGGCTGCAATGTGTGTGTCCATCTGTTCGTTGCTTAACCCTATCAAATGACAGTGTAAATGAGCAGCCTCGGTTTCGTTTCACTAATCGCCTGGCCTATTTCATTTCACTAATAACGGAGAGAAGTGAGGGTCAACTCGTGCGTCGCTGCCTCAACAAAGAGAAAAGAATATAGAGGGGGGAAATAGAGTAATGAGGAGATTTTACCTGCGCGCACCTATGTGATATCTACAGCTACAGTACAGCCGGCAATTTGAGACGATAACCTTTGCGCGTCAGTGCCTGGGCAGAGCGGCATGCATTCATTTGTGCGCCTGTTGACCCGGCTCCTCATCAACCCAATGAGCGCCGTGGAGGGGAGGCTCTCTTCGCCACCGTGCATCTCTCCTCCATCTCCTCCTCACTTTTCCAGTCGGCCAGCAAGCCTGTCGGAGCTCTTAACTACAACCCCAACACTGTCACTCCGCCTTGACAAACTGCAGGAAGGATTTCTAGCCTCTCCGCGTTTTGCTCGTTTTCCCACCGTCTCGAATGAAACGCATTGGACTTTCTTTTGCGTATTTTGAAGGAGGAAAAAAAATGGTGCAGCAACGAAAAAGGATGCAAGTCTCACTAGTAAGTATAGCCCGCCACCATGATATATAAACCTAACAGGTATTACTGATTTACACTGTTGTTTAGTGGAGGGGATTTCACAGGACTTCTCACAGCCCCTTTCACCACCGCGGGGATACAGTCATTTTTTTTCCCCGGCACGGAGCGACAGAGCCACAGAAAGGTCTGCAACTTAGACTACCTTCTTTATTCACATTTCACTGCCGCCGAATAAGTCGCACATATGCTGCCTGCATGTGGTTTATTTCCCGTTAATCGGACTGCTTATGCGCTCTAGTGCCACATTTGGTGCACTGAGCAGGGCTGACTGGAAACAATGTGTCCTCAAAGGGTAAAACTTCAGAGAGAGAGAGGGCGAATTCGGGTAATCGGGGTACGTGCTGCAGAGTATTGCAGAGGCGTTCAAAGGCAAGTGGTTCAAACTTTGTGGGTTTATTCGCGGATTAATTTTTCCACCGGCTGACTGGAAATTGAAAAATGTATTGCTCCTGTGTACCTTGGACAGCTCCTCCGCTGCCGGCGCTCGCTTTGCGGCTGAGCTGTCTGGACCGGCTGCTTTTCTGGCGGGGAGCTGTCCTACCCCCGTGGTGCTGAAAACCTCCTGCTTAGTCACGCACCACTGTGACTTAAAATGCATTTAAAAAGAGGAGAAAAAAAGCACAATTTCCCGTCTGTTATTTATGGTTGAATTCTATATGGTCTATAATTATGTATTTTAACAGGTCCATATTCTCCTCTTTATGTCTTTCCCCTATTTCCCCTTTCCTTTATTAACCTTGCTCCTGCATCTTTTTTTGTCTCCGGGCACTATATAGTTGCAGAATGTCACAGTAACTCGGATCACTCCACACTTTATGATATTGCAGTTGGCTTCAGGTGGAATACGCTACAGTTTTATTGTCCTTGGGATTGCATTCCTGGAGCCACAAAGCACACGACCACAGCGGCACAACGTGTGTAGTAAAAGTTACCAGAACTAACACTGACACTGTGCTGAAAGCAAGCCATTCCGGACTGTGATAGCATGTCCACCTGCATCAGTTTTATCTGAGGACAACTCAAAGCCAACCGTCTGCTTTTTTTTTTTACCCCTCTTTTGGTTTTGCATTGTGGTCAACAATGCACAACAGTGTGTTGAACACTGACGCGACTGAGCAGGTTAAATGGACGTTAGAGGTGTTTTTGATTGAAGGGCGAAATTCACATTAGGTTACATCTCTACATCTGTTGTAATTCATTTGGCTAATTTGTCAGTCTGTCTGTGTTTAAAAAAGTTAATGTGCATGTTGATTTAAATCAGAAGTTCTAATGTAATATAACATATTTGATCCTATGATTAAACATCTCCTGGAAATATCAAAACATCTTCACAACTATCTCATCTGGATTGCTATGATATCAGTGAGCTGCAGCGCTGTTGACACTGTAGCGCTCACCTGCAGCCACCCCCTCTATCTAAAGCTTGCACTGCTGCATGCATGCATGGCACGGGTGTTTAACAAATTCGACTGCAGCCTATAACAATGTTTCAGCCTAAAATGTAATTGTGAAAACAGTAATCACAAAGAACATGTAATTGCTGAAAATCTTTCCAGGATAATCCCCAGAACAACAGATTAAAGCAAGGCAATCTGATGTTGTGGGCTGAATAGCCTCAGAGTACAGACATACCCATTTGTTGTTCAATTGGAGCAGCATCATATGAAAACAAGATTGCAATAAAGGGTCATGGCTGCTACAGATGGATCATGTGTAATGATGAAGTGACATTGCTTTTCTTGAATCAGAATTTTCTTCCTGTTTTTAAAAAATATATAGAATAGTTTTTTCCTTCTGTCTCATTCTCTCTGTCTCGTCTGATTTGCTCAAATGTTTATTTGTCTCTGTTTTCTCATCCCTGCCTCCCTCCTTCTCCCCCCCTCCCCCCTGACAGCTCCTCATAAGACTAAAAGACAACTAACAAACAACTGTGATTGCTCCCTTACAGGTCTCCCCCTCGGAATAACGCCAAATGGATGCTGCGCTGAGCTCCTCACCCCCTCACCAACTGCTATGGAGGCATGCCAAGCCATGCAAGTGACCTTTATCACACCATGAATGCAAGCTCCGCCGTTCAAAGAGGACACAAGTAACCTTTTCTTGTTATCTAAGAAGGAGCTGTTGATCTGAAGAGAGGAGCTGGAAACGAGAGTGAGTGAGCGAGAGAGAGAGGCCGGGAGAGAAGAGACTCGTAAAACAAACAAAAACAAAAACAAAACAAAAACACACAACGACAGGATGCCAAAGCGGTCCGAGGAGATGCTGGTGGATCTGTGGATGTCCTTGCTGCTGGTGTGGATTACTTGTGTTCCCTGCGTGACTATGACTCCTATCATGGGCCCGTCCAAAAGTACACAAACTGGTGGGTCCGCAGCGGTGGCGAGCGGTCCTGGCGAAGGACAAAGATTACTGAGCCGCGCCAAGAGAGGATGGGTTTGGAATCAAATGTTTGTGCTGGAGGAATTTTCTGGACCCGATCCAATTCTAGTTGGCAGGGTGAGTGCTGTGATTGTCAGCATTATATTAAGCTCGCTTATCGTGTGGAAACATTAATTCGGCCATTTGAATGCTCCCTCCATTTTTTTTCTCCCTTCCCATGGGCAGTGGGAGGGTTTTGGTTGTCAAGGGGAAGCAGAGATATGGGGGGCAAGAGAGAGAAAAGAGGGGGGGGGACGAAATGCTTTTGGAAATAATTAAACTCTCATCAAATAATGGTGGTAACATTTTTGCTGTGTTGGTTGTCCTTGAAATCCAAGATACTGTGAAGTAGTCAGATTGTTGTTACTTCTTTTTCTCAATCACATTTACTATTTTCCACACAAAATACAAATGCATAAGAAAGTCTCTTTATTTTAATCCCCCCATTTTCACTCACATCCATTTCTCCCCGTAAAGCCATGATTGAATTTGAATTGTGCCTAACATAAGAGAGGGTTATTTTAGTTTAGGGTTATTTTTTTTTCCATTGCAGCTCTATAATGAACAGAACTGCGGGCTGATCCTGCGGCTAAGGGCCACCTGCTCCCTGGCCTGTGTGGAAGTGTCAGGCAGGTTTCAGGGGAGGGGAAGGCTGCTGGCCAGCCCGGCCAAAGCAGCTTGTTCACAGCTCATTGCTGGGACTCACCTGGGGAGAGTCAGCCTGGCAGCCACGCTCGCTTCCCTCCCCCAGAATATCACCCAGCCACTCTGGCATGGACAGGAATGCATGCCATCAAGCATATTTGATCTTGTTCAGTAATAGCTTTTGCAAACAGTGTTGTGGTGCCTAATATTTGATAATTGGTGGGTATGCCTTTCTTGTTTGTGACATATTGCCATTGTAGTGCACTGAATAATTTTTTTTTTCCAGACATGGCACCTGACAGCACTGAAGCAAAAAAAAAAAAAAAAAAAGCTGTTGTTACACAAGAAAAATAAGTCACTGGTGGTCCAAAAAACTACTTTAAATTTCACTCCCTCTTTTTTTTTTCTTCTTCTATCCGGAGCATTGTCATATGGCTGCATCAATTAAACATTTGCCACCATGTGGGATTTGCACCTGTGTTTTCTAAATACCATACGAACACAAAAATGCTGTTAAGTGATGCATTAATTTTTCAAGCGAGTCAATTAGGCAGCCTCTGCTGGATTCGACAATGGCTGCTCGTCAGGAAACAAACAAGCACTCACCGGGGCCACAGTGACCATCCGTGAGCTCGGAAATTAAAAGTTAGAGCTCAGCTGTGAGTCATTGAGCATCAAAGATTTGTCATAACACCGGTTATATATCTATATTATACCTGAAAAATGCAAAATAGATGGATAAATAAATAAATAAATAAAGTCACTTGAGAATAAGAGAACATTTGATGATGACAATCGTGGGGTTGTGATTCATAATCCGAACTCACACACTCTTGCCATGAATGCCATGCTGTGTGCCTGTGGTCTGAGTGTGAAATGCTGCTCGGACTGGTGGCATAAAATCAAGTTGTGTTACTGGTCATGAGGGATGCTTCCTCTCAAGGCCTGGGTTAATGCTTTGCAACAACTTGACTGTATGATAGGTTCGTCATAGGTTTAAGCATCTGCCTGTTGAAGGACATTCAAGGATCGAGCGCAGGGTAGGGGGGCAGCTCAGGGTGAAGAAGAACTCGGCTTGCCTTTCGCGAGGTGATGATGATGGGTTGCGTTCACTGCAAGGTTAAGTGCTCATGACTATGCCTGGCAGAGCTAAGATAAGTCCTATGTTAAACCAAGATGGCACTGTATTGGTTGAAGACGATAAATCTCTCTCCCTCTCAGTCCTTTTTCTTCTCCTTTCTCTGTGTTTCTCACGCTTAATTAAAAAATGAATCAAATGGGTGGGAGGTGTGATTCAAATGGGTCATACAGCTCTCTCTGTGTTTTGCACAATTTCCTCCGCTGCGTGTGAGGCCGCCTGCGTCTGTGGTTGTGGGCCTATTATCAAGGAAGTCCAGGCCAATATTGGACTCTTTCCATCCCATAGTTTTTTATTGCTGGGTGCACTCTGAGGTTTAATTATACGTGCATCCCCAATCTGCAAGCAGGCTCCCCTCAACTACACCAACACTGGGAGGGAGAGTGAGAGATAGTGTTTGTGAGAGGGACAGAGAGAGATTGCGCCATCGATTTTTAACGGTGTGTCATTCTCGGTGTTCTCTCTCGGCAGAGCATAAGCGCAGGAAAGCAGGGGAGGAGGTATAGAGGAGGCGGAGGTGTGGAAGAGTGAGAAGGACGGCCACAAGGCGTGACAGCACCCTTCCCTTTTGCTGTTCTTCTTCAGCGCATCGTTTCTTGACATTGTGATTCACTGAGCGGCGTGTTCGTCAGCCCCCGTCAGTCCCGTCGGCGTCGGGGAGCAGACATGCAGTACCTGTTAAAGTGAAGCAGGGGAGACAGCTGTGAAAGCTTGTTGCTCGGCTGTAGCTTAAAACGAACACGGTGTTGGAAGGGATTTTAGGATTACTCATCATGAGCCAGGGACGGTTCAGAAATAACCCATCATTAAGAATAGAAATAGGCAAATGGAGTGTGAAGGTAGATAGGCTTGAACGTATCGCTCACACGGACTGAGCTAGGGGACGTGCGTTCGCTCATTGTTGACGACGAGTGGGAGATGCCACTTCAGCGAATAAAGACTCTTATGTAGGCCATTGGGAGGCAAGCAGAGGGTACTTTTAGGTAAAGCAGCTCTTGATTTACCATTGCACAGCCATAATGGAAAAGCCTGGGTTTTAAAATATAATGAGAGTTCTTTTGTATATAAGATTGTTGTAATCTTGTTGAAGATCTTTCTTCATTTTGGCACGTGGCCTATCTAAACCTTCTGCAATGTCAGCCATGTTTCCCTCCTCTTCAATCAAAGCTTTTTTAATTATTCAAACATACAAAGAAGCAACTCAATTACACCAGGCCATTAAAGGCAAAACATTGCCTTAGAACAAAAGACAAACAGTGAACAAATTGCTGTGTTTGCACCAAAGAGAAATCAGAATTCTTTCCTTTGTAGTGTGAGGCAGATTGATGGCAGTTAGCGCTGGAATATCTAACAGCCTCAGACGTAACTTTTCCAGACTCCTTTACTTACCAGCGATCATTTAGCATACAGTGTGCGAGGATTGATAATGATGGATCCCAGTCTGCCGAATTGTAGTGCAGATGTGGTAAATTGACTGATCCCTCGTTCCATTGTCCAACGCTTTTATCCACCGCGGCATTGTGTGTGTTTTTGCACAAAGAGAATTGATAATCAACCATTAATATTCATCAATTCAGCCTGAACTGCAAGATTGCAAGGACTGACAGTGATACAGAAAAGAAAAGAAAGGCTTTGATTATTGATTCAGCAAAGAAAACGGATATGTCCGGAAGAAAAAATAGCTTTGTCTTTGTGTGTGTGTGTGTGTGTGTGTGTGTGCGCGCGTGTGTGTATGTGTGGTGAGGGAAAGAAACACAAGCTTCATTCTTCCAAACAAGCTGTTTGACAGGATTCCCAACAAGAAGGGCCATGGTAGTATCAGATCGGTGCTGTAATAGAAGTCTGCAGGGTGTTTTGCTGGAAGCAGAGGTGATATTCTGTAATATAAGTGATGTTTGCTGTGTTCCCCTCAAAATTGAAGACCCTTTTCTTGTAGTGACTTGTCTGAAATGGTTTAATCCTTCTTTCTTGTTTTCCCCTTTAGAGGTACATTCAGGTGAAACTGATAAGAGATCAGGGCTTGGATTCATTGGTACGGTGTGCTCTTTGGAAAGAGGCGCCCTTAATTTGTATTTATTTATTTACTGAATGGTATAGCTGATAAAGTGGGATTTTTGTAGCTCACAATGTTACAGGATTACTTTTTTTTTTTCATCTGTTTACCCCGTCCACCTGGACCTCAGTAAACCATCTTTATCTGGGATGGTTTTCCGAATTCAATTCAGAACTTTTTGTTGCTTTTGTTGCTTTCTGCACTTTGGAGAGCCAGTACAAGATGTGGGACATCAGTCTATAAATACTGATGCGAGCTACTTCTGCTCTGCTGGATTGCCTCTCTCTGTCTCTGTCCCCCCCACCTCCACCTCCACCCCTCTTTCTCTCTCTCTGTGACGGGGTGATTATGGAGAGAGTGACTCTTGAGCCCAAGTAAGCTTGCCTCCAGGGCCGATGGGGTGTGGTGCAATGACATTGTTAAAATTTCTCCAAGTGTTTGGCTTCGGCGATGCGAGGCAGCGAGGCACAGCTAAGGCGAGATTGAGTCCTGAATGCGGCTGCTGGATCAGCCCGAGACTCCCTGGTCCTGCCAGAGGCCCTACTGTTGCTGGTTTTACAGCAGATCAAAGGTTGATCCCCTTTCTTGACGGAGTCGTGCCGATGCGGCGTTTGATTAGCGAGGAACCCCCCCCCCACCACCACCACCACCACCACCACCACCACCACCTTAATCTGCATTTACTCCAGCTCCAACAATTGAGCGGATATCTGGCTCTGCCTTTGATGGATGGATGAGGAGTGGGAGTTAACGAGAATATTAGCCGAATTATTGCCATTGATTGATAGCCATTATGACACATAAATTATAAGCATTGGCTCAGTTATAATAAATTCTGAAATATAGCCCAAATTAGACACAGGTTCCGATGCCATAGTGAGAGGGGTGCATCAAAAAGCTGTCATTAAATCCAGGGAGAGGAAAGCCCATCAATGTTTGTTGGACTTCATTTCATTCCATTTGGTTTCTCACACCCACAACAGCTCCTGGAATACAGCTCTGTAATCTCTCCTCAGGCAGCACCACAAAGATCCGTATTGAGCTGCAGTCTAGCAGCAGCTCCTCTGTCTCTCAGCCCTTAGATCTCCATCCCCTCCTCTTGTGTAATTTAGAAAAAAACATGCTAACATCCCTCTGTCCTCTGCTTCTACCTCCTTTTCCCTGCTCTGTTACCGCGCTCCTCTCTCTCCCGGAGGCTCACCTGTACAGTATATCACTAATGCCGGCAGGGCCATTATATCAATGGGCCATGGTCACAGTCTCCCTCTTCCTTTCCAATCTCTCCCTCTGTCTGTCCCTCCCGGTCTGTAATAAAACACTGGGCCCAGCGGTGGCTCTGATAGAGCTGTGGGATCACATTAGTGCTGCCCTCCAAGAGCTTGACAGGTTGTCTATGGCTTTGTGTTGTCGTCCCGGTTCCCATTAACAAGCTGCGTATGTGTATGTGCATGTGTGTGTCGTACAGTAGTCCATTCGGCAGTGTTATGGACTAAAATGAGATGAGCAGACACAGGCTTGGATGGAGTATATTTAGACATGAGGGTTACGTGTGCAGCAGTAAATACAGTGTGTCCGTGTAGCTTTATAGCTGGTGTATCTTTGCAAACATTTGCCAGAGTGTCGGCGGAGTCATATTTATGAAAGATTTCTCTCTAAACTGCTGGATATGTGTTCTGAGCAGAAATTGCAGTCTGAATTCTGTGGTATTTCAAATTTACTGGTGACCTCATCCTCACTGGCATTATTGCTTTTAAAGCAAACGTATCATCATTGCTTGTGCCTTAAATGTTATTGCCAAGTCATTTTACCAGCCTTGCACCATTGACAGATGTGTCATTTTTGAAATATCACTCACTCTGTTTCCCTCTTTGTGTCTTTCTAAACACACCCACACGTATAAACACGAAGCATACTCAGCTCTGTCTCTCCTTTAACATGTACCTGGCGACCGCAGTGCATTAAATCACACACTGTATTTTCTCCCTGTGTATTTCCATAAGGGAGCAGAAATCATGTTTCAGTTCAGTGTATCGTAAGGAGGCACATGACGCGTCTCGTCCGCGATCCCTGGAAGCTCTCTTGTGTACATGCATCAGCTGCAATTATAATTTAACAGGAAAGCACATCCATTCACACGGCTTCAGAGTCCCTAAGCAAAATAACAAGCTTGCTGCTATCACTCACATCTGTGGCTCAGCGTGATTAAATCCATGTTGTACAGTGAGTAGCTCACGCGGGGGCCACTTTCCTGAGCTTCTACATCAGTGCTAATTCACAGCAAATGGCCCCTTTATGGTTTCACCTTGGACTGCGTCGCCACGATTAGCGCTCTCCCACGTCAGTGTTTGCCAGTCAACAGTGTCAAACTCTTCCAGTGGAAATCCAGAAAAGCCCCCTCCTCTCATTAGGTCCAACACTCCCCCAGCCCCCTCTTAACTGCTTTCCCTCCCCTCTCCCTCTCATCTCCTCCTGCCTCCCTCACACTCCCTGGCTCACCGGGCCTGGCCTGGGCTGGCTGTGCGGAGGTGGAGCGCTTAGCAGGCTAAATCATCTGGCACTCTGCCTTGAACTTTGCTCTAACTAATTTATAGGAATTAAAGCGGTTCACCTCAAAACGCTTGGCTCGTGTGCTGCTTTGGCTAAATGAGTCTAGTTTCTTTTCAAAATAGAGGATGTTTTGTTTGGATATCTTTCTCAAAGCATCAAGAGATGCATTTGCAATTTAACAGGCTTAAGCTTCTTGGCCTTTGTCTTGTGCTGACATTTAAGCAATTGTTGATTTGTCAAACAAAACACCGGCCCCGTGTATAATCATATTTTCAACAGGCAGCGATAGACGACTAAATTAAGGCGACATTAAAGAGCCTGATGTCGGACATTCTGCTTACTGATGAATCTGCGCTGTGTTTTCCAGTCAAAACACTGGCCAAGCATCAGTGGCAGTAAATGAGGTTACAATTATTCAAATCTGATTATTCAAATCAAAAGATTATGATTATCTGAAACCTGCTAATTGGCCCCTGCCTCTGACATAGTAGTTGTGGGCATAAGCCACAGCAGCAGCGGTAGCAGCTAAAGATTCCTTCTCCCTCTGCCAGTGTGCTCTTGTGGGCTCAATGTTTGGCTCCACTCCCCAGGCAGCTCCTCTCCTATGGATAGAGCCCAGCGTATGTGAAATGCTGCAGGCGGCTGCAGGCAGCTTATCCCTGCGCCTCTGCTCCCATACACGTCCCATCAGCCAAACTGGGACTGCCGGAGTAATCTTGTTAAGAATGGATGTTGTTATTGTGCGACTGGATGTGCATTTGGCTTCACGGTTAGCTGGGAGCACACGTGGGCTGGAGCAGGAGAGACAATGGGGAGGGAGTTTTGGATCGGCAGGGGGGGGCGGGTGAGTGCCTATTTCTGGCACTTAAAAGATGACAGTCCTCAACCCTCTTCCTCCGCCTCCTTACTTTCACTCCTCGCTCCTTCCCTAGCTCCTCCCTACCTTCCTCTCCCGCCTCATACAACATAATAACAACAAAGCGGCCTCAGTAAACAGTGGATGTGACATTTACTTGAAGATCGGTGTCTTCACCTATAACAGGTATTAAAGATGATGATTATCATCACTGCTGAGCGAAAGGCAGAAGGTTGCTCACCTCAATCACTGAGTTGACAATAAAAAAAAAAAAAAACATGCACACACACACACGAAGAATCAATGGTTCCGTCCTTTGCTGTCTTCTCCCCCTTATTGCAACCACTCCTAACTCTGGTATCTGGGTGCCAACAGACTGTGGCTTTGACCTTTCTCACAAATGAATTATTTCGGTTTAATGATCCCTTCTGCAGAAAGAACAAAAAGATAGCTGAAATAATAGCCACGGGAGGAGGGGGGGGGGACGTAAAAGGGCAGCACCCACACACACCCCATACTTTATTCTGCAACCTCACTTACACCCTACCTGTGAAGACACCTGTATCCCTCTAATAATGCCTCCTCCTTGTATTTGTGTCTCCAAGCTGCATGTGATACATCTAGCCAGAGTCTTATAAATGAACTGACTTCAAGAAAAAAAATACCCTGGATGTAACAAGCAGGTGGTGAAACACGCTTCTTTGTGTGTGTGAAAGTGACACTTTTTTTCCCTTTCCTCCTCCAATGTTTGATTAATTCTTCTTTTTTCTGTCGGATCAGAAAGGGGGGTGGGAAGTAGAGGAGGAGGAGGTGGAGGGGGGGGGGGCTAGATGCATGAAAAATTCAAAACGTTATAATATAAAATCCAGATGAATCATGAATGCTTAATGGGAATCAGGGCCGAGCATGCAGGATGTTAAAATTGTTCTCAAAGAATCGTGGTGTATGTGCTTTGTCTGCCAGCGCCGCGTGCACAAAGAGGGACACGGCATGTTACGTCGCCTCTCTCAGCTGCTCTGTCTCTCTCGATGGCAGCAAAATGAGGTGTTGAGGGACACTGAATAGAGGATGCCAGAAACATGTGAAAAGCTTTTAGGGGCTAGAGGCCGTCTGTTATCGAAGTCTGGCTAATTGCCTTTATCCTAGCTGCAACTGCCTGTTGTTGTGCTTGTGGATCGGACATGCACCGATGGTCCATCTGATGAAATATTAACAAATCTTTGCTAACACCCGGTCGTCTCTATTGTGTTTTAATGAAAGCGCAGAGTTCCAAGAAAAACTTCTGCTATTATGAATAATAGAACATCCAATTAGTGTAACATCATCGCAGATGAGTTTGATGAAAGACTGGACTGGTGTAGTCTTGGAGGAGTGTGAACATTTAGTTAAGTTATCAAAGTGTTTGAATGGGATCCGGCTGTGTAGGTTGATTGCTTATGACTCAGTGACAACGTCATACAAGATTAAACTTTGTGCAGTCTTTTACGCGGAATTACAAACAAGGAAGTTATTTTTAACAGAACTTAAAGTTGAACTGAAGTTTGAATTTCACTTTTGTGTGAAAGGAAACTTCAACTACTGTTTTTCAAAAGATAAAAATGTTGTTGTACATATTTTTGGAAACTAAGCCCCAAGCTCTCATGGCAGCGGGTGACAGATACTTGAGATCCAGCATGGTTAGGAGATGAGCTGTTAACTTTGTGGAGAACGTCACACTCCCTACAAATGTTAATACAAGACATGTTTTCCCATCTTCTTCAACGAGCACACATGCAGCACAGTAACTATGTTTATGTATCATTAGCACAAGTAGTTTATTCCTTTACAGCATTCAGCAGCTGGGAGCATACCAAGTCTCTATTCCACTCTGAAAAGGGGACGCTAATAAGCTAGGCTAACTACCTTGCATTTTAAAAAAAAATGAAGGCTAGATGCTAACACTAGCACTGATTTCCAACAATGGTTCCCAACCTTTTTCCTTCAGGGACCCCTTTTCCATCATTGAGTAAACTGACAACCCCTGACGAAGCGACATATTTTATGGATATTTCATATTATATTCAATGCATGACAGTGACAGTACAGAACAACTAATAAACTGTACAATTAACCAATGAATGAATGAATGCAATAACTGCAGTAAGTTTGTGCAAAATTAGTGATTTGGATGAATTCTGAGCAGATTATTTCCTGTGCGTACTGCACTGAGATGAGTGTTTCTGATATTTTTGGAACTTTATGGGATTCTCTGTCTGTATTGTGTATTTTTTTATTTAACATTCATACATACTTAATGGGCTTCTCTCTAGACACATTCACTGTCACTACTTTAGCTCTGTGGTTGTTTAAACTGTGTACTTTTCCAATGCAGGATGAGGTTGCTTGGCAGCGAGTGAAGGCTCTGTGAATATAGCTGGTGTTCAGGTCTTCAATGTGCCCTATCCTATTAGATTTTTTAAGTTTACATCTTGAATAATAATCTAAATTTTAAAAATAACAATTTAATGTAGATTTCTTGATAGAATAAATAAAAACAATGACACACTTTACATTGAAAACAAAAGTTTTCTTTCACCCCTTAGAATGTAGAGGGCCGTATAACCCTGGAAAACTTTGGCCACCCCTAGTGGGGGTCATGAATGCCAGGTTCCTGCACAGTAGAAGGTAGACTACTTTTTTGCTAATGCTGTACCTGGGGTTCTGAACATTTTGATGACTGATTGCCAGTTTATGGAGGCAGTATGTGATTGAGAGCTGCACAGGAAAAATGCACACGTCACATCCGCTTAAAATCACTCAGTTGCTTTTCAAAATTGCTAACTGTAGCTAACAGCCCTAGCATTGATGACAGAACGTTATGGCCGCAACACTTGCACCTAACCTCACTGATAAACTATTGACAGTGAAAGTACTGACATTGACTGTGGATGATTAAAATTGAATGCATGCATTTCATGTCACGTTCAGGGGCCCCACAAAATGTTTTTGTGGGCCGCCACTGGCCGTCAGGCCGCACTTTGAGCACTTCTGTGTTACTAGAAACACCAGCTGAGTCATTTGCAGCTTATTCTTCATCCTACATTATGCAACAGACGGGGTTTAGCTAGTGTTAGCTGTTTCAGTTTTATGGGTCTTGTTGTTTTGATGGCTCAGTTTACAGATGGGACTGAGCAACAGTTAACCATTTAAGCCCAGTGGCTGTTTAACTGTCTAAGTGGCCATTTAAACGATACAACAAATTATTTTTACTGCTAGCCCACACAGAATATGCACTAACACTGCCAGTCAGAACCAAAAATTCATGCCCGCTGGAGAAAAATATTGTAAAGTGTGCTGTCACTGCTAAAGAATAAATAAGACTTAAATTTTTCCTCTTTTTTAAAGTACAGTTTTGACCAAATGCACTGATTTCTCTGCAAAATTATTTATAATTTCACTTTAAATAGTGTAAAGCATTTCAATATTATATGTAAATGCATAAATGTCTGTTTTAAACAGAGCTGTCTATTTTCTAAGCTCATCCTGCTCAGGGTCACAGGGGGCTGGCACCTCTCCCAGCATGCACTGGGCATTGGGCGGGGTACACCATTGCAGTCTGCCAATCTATCACAGGGCTCAACACACACTGACACATTCACACTCACATTCACACCTACAGGCAATTTAGAATTTCCAGTTCACCAGTTAACCTGCATGAAACACCACTGTGCTGCCTTTATGAATTCATGTTGTTTATTGAGTATGTTTTTGCCGATATACCTAAAAAAATGATCTGCATGACAGTTAAAATCAAAATTAAAGCTTAATTTGTTTTTCTCTTGTGTGATTAAGAATGCCATTTGAGTGATGCATTGAACTGGAAATCCCAAAATACAACATTGTCAACAATATTATCCTTTGAGGAAATTCTCTTTAAATACCGAGCAGTGAAAACAAGAAGCGTAAAGATACTTTAAATTTCACAAAAACGAGGAGCCGTGCCTCGGAGGGAAACCCCCTCAGAGTCTCATGAGATGACTCTCCTCTCGCCTCTAAGAAGAGGAACACTCTGCCAAATGGCACAGTGCCCTTTTATGTTACTTTCTGTGCTTTATCTGCGTCATGAAGCTGCGTCGCTGCTGTTAGCTGATGAAGACGAGGAGCAGCTGTGGTGAGGCAGCAATATTTTAATGGCTCCACAGATCTTTGAATGGTCTGTCATCGGGGGAAACGACCTGGGCCAACCCCCAAAACCATTGTAGCCTCCATCTGGATGGATGCAGTCACACAGGTCCTCATTTCCCTCCATCTCAATCTGTGCAGCACTCCCAGTGTTTACAGAAGCCGGCGCCCGCTTGAATCACCACTTGCCAAGATGTGGCATGTTTATCAGTGTCTCTCTCTGCACACAGTAACACGCGGGCACATAAACACAGATGCACATGCAAACACAAACACACATTGTCTATGTGTCTCATTGAGTGGCCAGATAAGAAAACATGACATTATCTTTTTGGTGTGTCTGCTGTACCTGTGCACACACACACACATACGCACACACACATGCGTTTCTGTGTGTACCCATGTGTCCACACAATGTGTGTGCAGTCAAAATGCTAATGTCATATCTGCCTTGATGACCTTTTCTTCTTTGTTGATGCCCAGTGTTTTTATAAATACCGTGCTGATATCCTGGGATTTGTAATTACCGCACAGCAGCAACACGATGCCTCTTTATTAGTTTTCTGACAATGGCCTTCCTCGTCACCGCAGAGTGCTGTGTGTGTGTGTGTTTTAATGTGTGTGAGGCTCTTCTGTTGTCCTGTTTACACAGCTGAATCCTACAGTACACTAGTACTCCTCATAGTACATGCTGCTGCTCACACACGCCTGCGAAAGACAATGGATCAAGTGTGTGATGTTGTTTCTATTTATATGTCAGTTTTGCTCAACAATAGTCATAATATCCATAATATCCCATTTATTATCCAGTTGTTCATCTACAGGAGCTTCTCAGAAATGATCTCAGGGGATTCATAAATGGATCATATCCACAGAACACGTAGATGAAAATAGGATGGAGGGATTTATCCGAGCAGATACCTCAGCCTGCTGTATTACCTCAACAAATACCGCACTAGATCAAGACGGAATTCAGATCAGGTGTCTTGAGCGGGATCTTTGCACACAATATGTGTGCTAACATTTACAATGCAAAAACAGGAGCGGGATTCCTGCCTTTGTTGCATCACCTGTGCGGAGGGAAAATGCATGTCAGAAAGGTCTCTGTGCATACGTAATGGGATCCTGCTCTGCACCGGCTCGGCGTTTGTCGATAAGGATCACACTCCCCAGGTTCGACTCGGGGGATTAGGGCAGAGGCCGTTTGATCTTTGTGGTTTTGCATAAAAATCACAAGTCTCCTGAATCCTGCAGCAAAGGAGCTGAGTTAGCTAATTGGGAGGTGCTGCTGCATGGCGGGATGGACACACTGGAGCTTCATGTAGTGTCCTCAAGATGCCTTTGACAACCGCTGCAATTACGGTAAAGTCAGAGTGCTGTGTTAATGATGCTTTCAGAGTGGAGGAGTGGAGAGGACTGTTTTGAGTCATGCAGCAGTTGACACACTGTAACCATGCTTTCACATCCAGCAAACACACACGCACAATAGTGTGCGCAAAATAGCAACTTATCCAAACAGGCAATCAGACAGGAGACTAAATGTGTCCGTCATCACAGAGCAGCAGTGGTCAGCCTCGGTGTATAAAAGTGTATCCTGAAATGCTCCTGAGCTGGGTCCCCTGCATCCACATCAGATCAACATGCGCCGAAGCAGCCAACGCAGCAAAAGCAGAGAGGGGTGTGCCAGTTACGGAACATAATTGCTACTAATGACCATTAGGAGTTTGGTTTTCATCCTCCAGGGGCCATAGAAAAGGCCTTTCGTCTTATCAGTTGATTAGAAGCAAATAGACAGGGCCGGATCCTGCATATTAAGTAAACAGGGGGCTAAAATGGTGTTACTCTATCAGGGGAAAGCCTAATGGGGTGGCGGGGAGCTCATCCTCTGCTAATGCCTGAGTTCTAACAAATGGACAACTGCTCACAAAGCCCTGCTCCACTTGTCAAATATTGGTAGCATTTCCTCGGCTGCCAGTTGAAATTGTATCTGTAAAAAACAACAAAAAAATGATTCCATCAGCTTGGGGCTTGGACTCAGTTTACTTTCCTGCTCCTAACAGCAAAATGCTGTAGACCTTTGTGCTGCTCTGTAGTAAAGGCACTTATGCTCTTCCAGCAGCAGTGCTGGTATCCAACTGTCAGCGATGGCAGCAAAGTTGTTTTTTCCCTCTCTGTGGATTCATTTGCATTATGCAAATGAACAATTGATATGGATCTTCTCCCCTCCGATGAACATTTTGCACAGCAATTTGCCAAGCAAGTAATTACTTATTGATAGAATGATATTACACAGGAAATTGTTGTATAAAATGGCAAACTCATCTCATTGAAAATGGTGGCAAAAATAATAAGAATAACAATAATAAAATTAGAAATCATCAGTTAAATGGACACGAGTTATGGAGGCCTCGCAGTTGTTCTCCCTGCGCTCTCTCCATCGCCACCTGTGGTTGCACCCTGGGCTTGTGGCTTTGCATTTTAATTAATTCCAAACATTATTAAGGATACAAATTCATTGTCTCACTCGACTGCACTACGCAATGTAGTTGAGCTGCAGGAATATCAGCAATTATCCATATTGTGATGGAATATTTATGCCGTGTTTGTTTAACCGGCATGTCACATTGTGTCGTGACCAGCGATAAAGCTTTTTTTTTCTCCTGTTCTTAACATGGAGGAGCTGGAAAACAAATTTCATTTCTCCCACAGGTTTGTTTAATTTGCAGTATATAATAAATCAGAACAACAGCAGTGTATTGCGAACTGGAAAAGGTGACTTTTCAACATTAGTTTATTTAGATGAACATCATGTTTTAAGTTCGACCCTTGCTCAGTTCGTTTCAACACAAGATTCCCCCTGTTGAATTATAAATCAAAGGCAGGATTCTGTGGAAACTGTTAAATGCATCTCATGGTTTTTTATATTCTTGAGGCCAGTTTTGAGCACAGTGCTATTTCAACTATAAGGCAAAATCAAAGCAACTAAAAGCATGCAGCACTTCAACACTGTGACCTCTGGTAACCTTGAAAGAGAGAGCAAAAAAAAAAAAAAAAAAAAAGTCATGAGTCACCCAAGTCAATAAAGCAATTACTATCACCCCGCCAGGATCAGTGGTCAGTCGCAGAAACATTAAACTCATTTTTAATTATCTAATTCATAATGACCTATCTCACAGTTATATTTCCTTTTGTCTGCTTCCACCTTAATTGCAGAAAGAAATTATTTCCCAACACGTTGATACTCGTGTGTTTGCTTCAGCACCATTCCAGCTCTAATATCGAGCATCTCGAGAGATTGGCACCTGGAGGAAAACAGAAAAGGGAAAGGAGGAAAAAAAAGGGCCAGTGTGCAGCTGCATTTTCTTCCTCAGTAATCGAATCCCTCAAAAGGGGTCCATTTTTCTTCATCTCCCCAGGTCCACAGGACCTTTAAACAGAGCAAGGCACCAAAAGAAGGCGCCATAGAACACAATTATAATTCCAATATAGTCTTGTAAAGAAAATGTAAACAGATAGCCAGGCTGCAAAGCTGCCCCCATTTTCCCAGAAGACTGGTAATAAAGTAGAAAAGATGTAATACTGGAAGAGGCTTTTTACCCCCTGTCCTTTTCTCACTCCAGAAATTGAAAAGTGTGGCTCTCTGCGATGACACTGGTAGAAGAAGGGGATGCTCTGAGATTTATGACAGATTTAAAGGGGACACAGAGGAGGGGGAGATTTTTACCAGAGGCGTTAATGCGGTTTTGCAAATGAACTCTAATGCACGAGTATTGATAAGAATTAATGTTGGTCTGCAGTGCTGGTGGAGGCCCCTCTTTCCAGTACAGTAACTGTGCATGTTTTGTCACAGGCTTAATTTCAGAGCCCTCTGACAGGGGACACAAACAAGCTGCTGAACCCTCCAGAAATCTGAACAAGAGCAAATTGGTGGCAAATTTTGATTTGTAAGAGCATGCTGCTTTCATATTGGCAAATCTTGAATTCTCCGGGCAAAACATTTTTCATCCCTTTCCATAGTTTTCTCCACTCTTGAATATTCCGTTTGTTGTGCGCTGTCTTGGGGGTAGCATTTGTTTTATGCCCGATTTTATTTTTTCTCAAGTTTATTCTCCAATCATTGGAAGGCAGAGGAAACAGCAATGGGCTGCTTATGATAATTTCCTGGCAGTGGTTGCAACTGTCCTAATAATAATTACTGGTGGTGGGAGCAGCTTGGGCACACAGCTTAAGGGTGTGTGTGTATGTGTGTGTGTGTGTGTGCATACAGGACGAAATGTCTTGTAGTTGCACTCAGTCACAGCAGTCATCGCTCTCCAAATCATCTATCATTTATATTTCAGAAAGTGTTCTAACAGTTATGTGAGGTCAAGAGTGGAGTTTGTGGAACAACAGTGGAGATGGATTTCATGAAACGTATTCTCAAAGAAAAGTAGTTTACAATCCAACGGTGGCAACCAAAGCCTGACGATATTTTGAACCATAAGAGCCGTGTGGTAAGATCTTGTGGCGTGACCTTTAGCATAACAGTGTGAATGCAATCTGGTACTCACTTAGCCGGGGAGAAGAGACTCCCGGAGCCGGTTAGTGCCTGGCCGCGCTGTTTCCCACTGAGTGTAAATCACAGAAAGAAAGAGAGAGGCATGGACTTTTGTACTTGTGTGAGTGTGCACGTATGAATATGTGTGTGCCCTCCTTGTTGTCTGTATGTGTGTGTACGTGTGTGTGAATCGCAGTCCGGGCCAAGAAGCAGTAAGGCCCGGCAGGCCAGGAAGGCGTGGAGGAGGGGGGTGGGGGGTGTGACAGTTTAGTGTGAGAAGGGGAAATGGCATGGTGCTGCTGAAGCTAGTCATCCGTCTGCTGTGACACCCAGCGTGCATGGAAGATGTCCCCGGGACTCGGCAAGGCGGCAAGGCAGAGAGGAAGTGTGGTCGTGCAGAGGAGTGGGCGGCAGAGTGGAAGTGTCATCCTCTCTGTAAGTGTCACTCTGTCTCTGGTTCCCTGTCTGTCTGTCGCACATGGGCGCTGTATCTTTGCTTCGCACTCGCTGTCGCTTTCCAAATGTTCGACCACACAAATGCACAAACATTTTTTTAACCCAATGAACCCTGGGCTGCTTTGACAAGCCTTTTCTGCAGGCCTATGGCAGTTAGGTCATGTCGTAGCTAGGTATGCTATATACTGTCACTTGTAACATCTTTGGCACCACTTGTTGAGATTGAGAGAACTTGGAAACAAGCAAATAGATCCAAATGCTCAGGTGCAGATACACCAGAGTTGGTGTGCTTTTGCTGCAGTGGGAACACTGAAAATTCAGTGTGCAAAACACACAAAATGACCAAAATGTATCCTCCCTGTTGACCTGCCATCCCTCTCCCTCCCCTCTGAGGTTACTAACAGGGGGGCCGCAGTTTGGGTTCACACTCAGATGTTGTCCTATCCAGACCTCGGACTATTACCAATAAATTATTGGGAATAGCCAATTTTGATGGAGCATTTCTACTTTAACCGACACAGTATTTCTAGACTTAACGGCACTGGTTTAGCAGCCTCGGAACTGGACCAGCATGCTTTGTAAAAAATGCTCCTCAGCCTATCAAATCTGTGCATTATGACAAGCATTGCAACCCAGGTCAATCAGTGAGAGGCACGCGAACAGGACAGACAAGACAAGAGACAACAGTCGCAGAAATCAGTGAGACAGAGAAAAGTAATTTCAGTGAAACAGACACAGACCTTTTCATCATAAATGGACAGACTCTTACATGTTGAATCTTCCCACAGGCAGTTCATAACCAGTATGTCTCTAAACTATGTAGCTAACTATGCAATCAGTAGGCTAACATTGCCTAATGATTACACAGATTAAGACAAGTACCTGGTTTTGAGCTTTTGCTTGGTACAAAGATAAACATGTCTGAGTGTTTCACATTTTCAGCAAACGGAACAAGGCTTTTAAAGTAATAAGGAAGAAATTTTGAGGCGAGTGATCTACATCGTTGTGAGACCTTGGGAGGCAGAAAAAAACTCCATGAAGGCCATCCCATCTATCTAAAGGATACAATGAAGGGTAACTTCTTGAAGACACTTTTGTAAATGAGTTTTTTAAGCTTTATTGACAGGAGACACAGATGGCAAACGTGGGGAGGGAAAGAACAGGATGACATGCAACAGAGGTAAAAGTCCAACAAAGGAAGAAGTAGGCGGTTATGTGATCTGCATCTCATTTACTCGGCTACTGTGAGGCCACAGTGGGAGGCAGTTTTTTCTTGTTGTTTTTAATGGAGAAAAAGTATCAAACTATTTGAAACACATGACATGTTTTACAGTACATGAATGGATGGGGCAGCATGCCCTTATTATACCAGAGATTAAACTTAAGAACCTCGATTAAAGGACATTTTGTCTAATAATATACTTATATAACAAAACAATCAACAAAATCATGATTTCCTGTCTTTCCTATTGTTTTATCTTTTCTTATTTCCATCTGTGATAAATGTGTAGTGTTTACAGCCAGGGTTCCCATCTGCTTTAGGTGATGTAACATGACATCAGTGAGCAAGCTGTGGGCTCCACCTGAGCAACTAACACAGAGCTAATACTGCATTAGCTACTAGAATTGCCTGCTTGCACAGTAATGATCGAAAAATATGTTGCTTGGATTTATTTTATTATTTATTTAATACTGCATATAATGCCTACAATTAATAGTGATGAGATGAGGACTGAAGTTAAGGTGGACTTCATATTAATGGATTTATATACTGCTGGATAGTTTCATCTGTAATATATTCTATACACTTACAATGTTTTATAAAGTAAGACCTATTCGCATGGGACTAGTATTACCTGGTGACCTCTAGTAATTTGTAATAATGGCAGAGGTCGTCGGTGATCTTAATCCCGTGAGAATCTGCCATGTCTTTAATATGTCAAGAAAAAGTTGCACCACAAAAGATATAGAATATTTTGCCAAGCACAGAGGTCTTGTGATAATGTTAGTCCTGTGCGAATTGGTACCTCAGGGATTTGGGGTCATTGTAAGTGTTTTGTTTTCTCTTTGCTGCCTCTTTACTGGTCAAGAATTATGAAGGCTGCGTTGGTAATTATAAATGAAAGTTTTGAAGGTATTTTGGGTGCAGGAGGCAGACAAAAGCAAGCTCAAAACCCTCAGAGGAGCAAAATGCATGATGTGAGACAACATGAATCGCTTCTGTGTGTTAAACTCACATTAAAAAACATTAGAAAGGAGGTTACATCATTGCTAGTGGTGCTGTGTAGTGTTTCTGTGTTATGTGGAGTAGAGTGCATCATATCTGGGGAATAATATCACTAAATTCAATTGAAAGACAGACTTTGGTTATCTCATTCAAATGCGCTGCACAAAACACAGACGTGGGGCGTAATTTCTAAATCACATAAGGTCCCCTAGTAATACCAGTCTAATGCAAACAGGGCGTTAGATGTAAAATTTTAATTTGTAAAGTAAAAGCTGCTGTCAAATAAATGTAGTGGAGTAAAAATATATATATTTCCATGTGAAATGTGCTGGAGAAGCAGGATAAAGTGGCATGAATTAGAAATTGGCAAGTAAAGTACAAGTATCTCATAAATACACTTCAACAGTACTTGAGTAAATGTACTTATTTACTTTCCACTTAAGCCGTTCCGCAGCATGTGTATGAATGATCAACTGGGCTCAGAGAGCAAATGATTTATTTTCTCTGCCAAGTTTTAACTCATTCCATAATATTTTGTGATGTCCCCACCCCCTCCGCCCCTCTAGCATTACTAGCACTAGTTATTAATGGCGTTACCTTCAGTATCAAGTCTCACGCAGCGGGTGACCCAGTTGGGAGAGGGAGAAAGACAAAGAGAGACAGAGAGACTGAGGGGGGAGCCAGAGTTGCTGGGATTTTAATGGCTCCTGCTTGCCAAGTGTGGTCATGAGCCTCCAGTGCACAGACAAGGCCTAATCAAAAGCCCCACACGGTGTGAGTGACAGCATCAAAGTGCATCTGCATACTGCGGGGAACTCTCCCAACTTTCTGATTTCTTCACAATTAAAGTGGGTGCGGGGAATGGAAACGCACGCTGTGATGATTTCTTCCTCCTCCTGTGTTTTTTTCTGTCTCCCTCCTTTTCCTCTTTCCTCCCGTAAACAACATGAGCGCTTATCCCGTTCGCCTGTTATGTTTGTGTACATTATTTCCCAACCCTCAGGAGGCCCAGAGGAGGAGAGGGAGAATTAAAAAGGGAGAGAAAGAGCTGAGGAGTGAAAATGTAGAAAAGACACCAAGAGGAACGCTGCTGAGAGGAAGACGGAGAGAGGCAGACAGAGCGGGGAGAGTGTGAGAGGGCTGTATTTTCACACCATTACTGTTTGTAGAGCGTTTTAGCACCCTGAGTAACTACGCTATGTCAAAAAAAAAGTGTTGTGCTGCTGCGTGAAAACATCTTTCTGGAATACGACAGCGTGACCCACAGCAATAGCGGTTGACCAACAAACTATAAACACAACTTGAATGATTTTCCATGCTTAAAGACATTACAGTAGCTCGTGTTTGCTCAGAGGCATTTCCTCTCTTTCTGTCTTTCTACTTTTACATGTTTTGCCATAAATATTTCAAACACTACAAACCCATCAAAAACATTTTTTTGGGAGGGGTTGGAAGCAAAAACACCAGCAGGATAAAAATTTATATGTCAGGTTTATACTTTCTATCTCCACTTCCCTCCCTCCCATTAGCGGATTGGCTGCTGAAGTGCTGCTTCCTATCAAGGGAACTGCAAAACTCTGCACGAGCCAGAATGATGGAAATTACTTTTCTGGCTTCTCTGTGTGGCGCTACTATAAGGCCAGGAGTGTATTTCAAATGTAATTGAGTTTGGTGCGTTCACAAAGGCAAAATGGTGTGTTTGTGACCAAAACGATGCACATTATTTCGCTTTCGGATATGCGGCCAAACTTTAGCGCGGCTATATCCGCCTCCTTCCAAAATTCCCCAGGAACTGTTTGTTAATGTTATGTGATTGGTTTTGTTTTATACCTGCGTCCTTTAGACCTTCCAGTCCCCCCCTTTCCCCTCTCCTCTCAATGTGACTCCCAAGCGCCTCCATTTGGCTTTGATGTTATTAAATGAAAAGACCTCGGGTTGCGGGGAGTATACTGGCACTTGCTCACAGCATCACACTCGACAGCGGCATTTGGGAACACACCAAATTCAATTTCTTTTACTGCCAGCCTAATGACAATGACAACCTGGCAGAGCAAATGCTTAAAGTTAAACTTTTATTTGTCACAAGCTCTTAGAGATTATTCCCTGATCCTGTGACGTCCTTTGTTTTTTCATCCACCCGTACCGACAGCGCAGGTCAATAGGTTTGGCCACCCCGTTTCTGTGTATGTAAGCATTTTTGCCAGCATCTGGAGCGACTAAATGGATATTGGAAGCTGTTGCCGGAGCCGAAAGAATGTTGGACAATGGTTGAGATTGATGAGTGTTTGGGCGCTTTCCCTGTGACCCCTCCGCATCTGGCAGGAACAAAGTCAGGCAGGTGTGACAGCCAGCATCCATCTACTAGTCAGCTGTAATAGGGAGGGGGCATTTGTACAGGGACACACACGCACAAACACACACGCAAGCAAACACATACACACACTAAAGACTGTGTTTTCTACACATTTTAGCAAGCAAGGATGCACACACATATCTGTCACACACACACGCGCGCCTGTAAGTGAAGTATGCACACACTCATTCAGGCACACACACACACTTACACACTGACTCAGGGAAAAAAAAGCCTTCCTGGCAAGCTCCACTGTGTGTCTTTCCAGGAAGGAGTCGTTTTGCGATGCTGACTTCCTTCAAATGTCTGCGAGCTCTCATGTCTTATTATGGGAGACAAACGACATGTCGTACAAACACCACGTCCCCGCTCGTTAGCTCCGGACATGACAACCGTCGCAACATGTTTCACTTATCTGTGTCTTCTCTCATTGGTTGAACATGGGAAATACTCAGACAGCTCACATGTTGAGACTCAAAGTGTAATTGCAGATGTATCAGGGTGATTTAGGGTTTCAGATAAATAATAGATATTAGCCTGTCAGTGTCGTTTCTGGTATGATAGAGGTTCCCCTTTGACCAAAAATGCATCAGAAAAATCTTGAAAAAATGAAATTGAAATAAATATTTTGCTAAAAAAAATGTTAGTAACTGCGTGGAATGGAAACAAATATTTCTGATAATCTAATCAGTAAACCATCACTAATGTTAGCTATCATAGCTAAATTACCTGCAGTTTATTAGCAACACATTCACCTAGCAATGTAGCTACTGTCTTTATTACACTATATTTCTCACATTGCCTGGGTGAAGTCTGAGTATAGAATTTAAATAATTTATGTAGCCCTGCATGTGTAATGTATGTAGAGTCTGGTAGCTTTCATGTATTACATATTGACATAGTATACTGTATTGTTGCACTTGCTTATGATAAATAATAATATGATATTAATATATAATTTTTTGATTATTTTCTGGGAGGGATGATGCGCCAGACACCCTGGCAGATTTGGTCCCCCCCGATGTTTTCTCCATGACTACAGCTTTGCTCCAAATCATATTTGGTATCTAATTTAGGGGACCACTTCAGATCACTTTGACTCCAAAATTTCTGGATCCCTGCACATTTCCAGAATATGTGATCGTATGTTTAAATTTATGAATGAAGTTTAGTAAATTGAGCTGAATTTAAGCCCAGCCTGCTCTTTAACAATAGTGTATAACTCAGCCTGAGCAATACTTTAAAACAGAAACTTGTAACTTTTTTCAGCTAGAACACACCCCCTTCCAATGTTTGTTTTCTTTTCTTTTCTTTTTCTCGATTTGGATGAACAGACCTTTTTAGTGGGAAGTAAGCACACATAATTTTATCACCCTTGATTGCTGATGTTACATGATGCTCTAGATGGTGCCTCAGATGGTTTTTACCACAACAAAATATGAATTGAATATAAAATAATAGCAATTTAAGGATGCCAAAACATTAATTATTGGGACTTCAACCCATGTTATACAGACATGCAAGTACAAGCGCATGAGCAAAAAAGCATGCGCTCCTTTTCTGCAATATGCTGGAAATAACTCAGACCTGTGTGCTGTGTAAGGAGGATGGTGTGACATTTAAGGAGCAGGGCCTGAATGCAGTCATGCAGGTTCTCTTTGCAGTAAAAGCATCTCTCAGCTGGGTGGTCTATGCCACCATTGTTAGAGTGCCTTACCAGGCCCCAGGGTACAAGCTCCACCCCCCACCCCACCTCCCTACTCACCCACCACCATCACTGCTCCCCTCCCTTCCCTGGCATGGAAAATCCCCCATGAGCCTCTTCTCTGATGTAAATCACAGGTAGGGGAAATGTGAGCCCGGCTGATGCACCGGCACTGTGCCGTGAAATCTCTGTTGACATTACCGACGGGCGATTCCAGAAAAAGACACAGAGCGAGAGCAGGAGAAGGGGAAGAGAGTGATAAAGAGGGAAAGGGAGCGAAAGAGAGAGAGATGTGAGGAGACGTGAGCATTTCAGGGAGTCACTTTTGACTTTCTTACTTTTTGACTCACTGTCTCGTCTTCGTCTCCACGATGACGAGCTGGACTCAGTGGGCTGCACGCTTTCATCCCCAGTCTCTCACTGAGATTTGTCTGTTTAATGTCCCCCCCCCCCCCCCTCTCTCTCTTTGATAAGCTGACACAGAGAAACTACCTGTTTTAACTGGTCTTAAAAAAGCACCTTTAATTCAGCCGCTGGATTGTACAGCTACAATACCCCCTAGGCCTAACCTGTTTTCTTACTTTTCTTTCGGTAACCTTTTAACAGACAAAGATTGATTTTTTTCCCACCTCTGGTAGCTTTGTTGTGTGATAGCAAGAAGTGGAAAAATGAAGATAACTTGGAAATGAAGTGAGGGTAACAAGGGAATCAGGGAAATGGGTTATGAGAGGCAATTTCCATGCCCACTCCCCCTTCCCAAGCACCGAAGGAACGAGTAAATGACTTTTACTTTGGTGTATGAAAATATTTAGTTGTCTCAAGTGCGGCATTCTACGAGGGCTTAGGTATCATTTCTCTTGCTGCTTCTTGGTTTTTTGCTATTAGAGTGGTGCAACGGGATGTAAAAGTTGGCCCTGTTTAGCCAAAGGATATGATTATGTAAGCGAGAGAGGCCTTGGACATTTGTCTAATGTGGCGGAGGAAGGCTGGGGGGATTCTGTCTCGACACAGTAATGCACTCGATGGTCGCCCGCGTGGGGTGAGAGAAGGGATAAAAGGAACATGTCATCACTGTCCACCGCGTTAAAACAACAGAGATGACTCTGTCTCCTCTCTCTTGTCTACTTTTCCCTGCTCCTTGCTCCTTTGTTCTCCCCTCCTCCCTCCCTCCCTCCATCTCCTGGTCTGTGTTCCAGACAGAGTGTGAAACACATATAGTGGCATCATGACACACAGAGGGAGTGCTTGTGCTTGTAGCTGCCGTCCACTCCAAGGTGATCTGACATCTTAAAGCGATGCTCTGTGCAATTGCACATTCACTCAGACAAGCGTGTTGACGTCGCTGCCTAGCCAAAGGACCCCTCCTGTCCCCCCGTACCAGTCTGAAGCCGGCTGCCAAGTGCTTCCGCGAAGAGGATGGCTTAATTGTTTCTGCCACAGCCATGCCTCTTCTTCATTTTTCTCTCTTTCCTTCCTAATCCCAGGGACGGGAAAATGGAGCTGTTATTTGCATGTCTAATGATACTCGATATCACAGGCCTCTCAAAGGAGAAGGCACAGATGATTATTAATATAGCCAATGAAGCCCTCATTTATACTGCCTTTTGTTCTTAGGCCTGAGCAAATACTGCTTTCCAATACCTGCCTTTTAAAAGCCGTATCCCATAGAGAGATGTGTTGGCTTTGAATGTGGAAAAACCACAGCAGATACGTACAAAGTCTTTGTGCATCTCGCTGTGTCAGATTGGACGCTGGAATAGGCTACTGATGTACAAAACAGATACTTAGTCAAAATAATGTAGCAGCGATAATGATCCTAGTGGAGATGAGATCAGAACTCCTATTCTTAGATCTTTTACACATTCACGTCATGATGCTTTTTCTGTTCTGTTTTTGTTTTGTTTTTGGCAGCAGTTGGTCTTTCTCTATAACTTGCCCATGATGGAGCATATTTTGGCATTTAATGTTACAAAGATTTGACTGATCACATGCAGTTAGTGCACATTAACAATTGATATAATAAAGCTATAGCCTGCAGTGCTGTTCTGAGAAAGGGCCTACAGTAGAGACTTGCTATAAGACAAACAAAAGTGCTTAGCAAAAGCTGTCAGAGCCCATTATTCAAGTCCCCATACAGAAAACTTACTGTATACCTGCAGGAATTTTCAACACCAGCAATGCATGCCTTCCCAGCAGTGGCAGTTGGCATTGAAACTGGCTAATTTGCAAGGCTTCTCAGGTTGAGAACAATGACTTTGACAGCTCGAACAGGCACTGTGGAGCACATCTGCATTTTTCCGCAGGAATAAGCCCCAAAGAATGGCTTCGGCACTCCATGTCTTCCAATTATGGAAATATGTGCATGTCTATATATACTATATATGAAACGCTTTTTGAAAAAGAAAAGGGCTGATTGCAATGCAAAGAAAATCAGAATTATCACTCTTGCTCCCTGCAGGTTTTTTCACTAAATTATATATATAATTTTTATTATAAAGTTTAATTTATCCCAGATTCATAGTAGATTATGCAACCCATAGTCTTACATACGCGACAGTACGTACATAATTCAATAAGAAATGTGCTGCTTTACTTTTACTTATTTAACTTTGTAAAAAAAAAAAAAAAAAAAAGAAGGCTGTAGGTTTATTAATGTTTTCTTGTGCACTTGTCATAACTTTGAAAAAAAAAAACACCCTCCCCTACAACAATTTAAAATAATGTAAAAACCTTCTATTTGTATAGTATATTGTGTCCGGCAATTTAAAACTGATGAAACCCTTATACAGAGGCAGATCTGTTGTCTTCTGCAGAGTGCACCTTTAGGAGCGGTGGCACAGGTGAAACTTGTCATTTTGATCTATGTATTTAACTTTTCAGTATACTGCAATGAACGGCTGGGGGAAGATAGAAGATACATTTAGGAAGAGAAATAATAAATAATGGACCCTCCAATACTTTCTAATAAAGTCAGACTACCCTACCCTCAATCAAAAGAAAATGACAACGTGCTCCCCCTTTTTTGACCTCTTCTCCTTGTAGCCCGGTCTCATAGAAACGTACACAGAGTCTTGACAACGGATTACGTGGTGGTGGGCACGAAATGTGTAAGAAATTACATGGTGGCAACACTAAAACGATGCCAATTCAAAGGCAATGAGGATCTTTGTCATGATGGACACACAAATTGAATTCAAAGGGCAAGTCTGCGTAGTGTGGGTATGAAGGGTAGTGGATGGGTCAAAGGTGGACTTACAACCAGGATGCCGCTGTCTGTGTCCCGTGTGAAACCAAAAGCCAACTTACATACATGACATTACGGACTCCATTTAACCACAAGTACTTTACGTGTGTAACAATGCAAAGTAAGTTTAAGACATGTGTCTTATGTTATTGTTTACATGTAGCAATTTTTGTTTGTCTAACCAAAAGCAAGTGCTTTTTTTTAATGTTCCTTAACCTAGCTTCACAACAAAACTGTGACGATTCATAATAGGCTTTGGCTTTGTTTTTGTGGTGTTGTGAGGACGTCGGGTCCATTTCATGTTTTTTTGTAAGACTGAGTTGCTCCCATCATCATTTTTGTACTCTCCCTTACATTATATGTTATGCTGGCCATGCTTCTCCTTCTCTGCTCTATTTTCCACATATGAGCTACAACACTCCCACCATGAAACTCATCAGTCGGCATGTGTTGTTTGTGACATTTAACAAGATCACAGGATCACATGTTTGACAGATGAGTTTGTGATACTTCCACATCCACACTCATTTACTCAGTGGTTAAACTATGAAGAGAAAAAAAAAAGGGGGGGGGGGGTGTGCCTGTGAGAGATCGAAAGAAAGAGGGTGGGAGGAAGAGAAGGAGGGAGGGGAGGTGGGGGGTAAAATGTTGAAATATGAATTACAAACCCGAGCAGCACCATCTGGACCGAGAAAACACGCATCATAGTGGAGAGCCGGCACATTGAATTAGACTTGCTACGGGATCCATCTGCACCTCGTGAAATCAATCTCATTCCTTGATTTGATTAGGTCAGCCACGCTGAAGAAAGAGAAAACTGTTGTGCTCCTTGATTAAGCTTGTTTTGTTTTGCACCCCTCCACACCCACCCACCCCCAGCATGCCGATGAGTTTTGGGCCCACAGGTAGGGTAATGACAGTAGTCGAGGTTAATGCTAAAAAATCTCCCTCTATTTAACACTCAGCGTGTGCGCCACAGCCTCCGCAGCCGAGCTCATTTACACTTTTTCACGGCTCTTTATTGTTTAGAACATTTCTTTCTCTCTTTCTTTTATTTGTTTGGTTTGCTCAAATCACAGGTTTTTTCTTTGGAGGCTTAATTCTGGCTGCAGAGCTCTTTGCAGGACACATGTGGAGCTGCTATAAATTGGACAAATGCTTTACACCAGAAGTTGTGTTTCTTTTTACCTTTTTTTCTCTGGTGTTGCATCAGGCACACGCCAATGAACAGACTGATTGTCTAATGCTATCTTGTTGTAACAACAGGCTGTAATGAGCAGGCGGTAAAAAATCTATATCGAAGATTGCTTGCATACAACAGGCCATTCTTGAAGTGAGAGCCGGTGCAGCCGACAGCCTGGATGCATTATGCAGAGTTGTTTTTATTTTCCTATTTCCCATTCTCTCTGGTGGTGACACTGTACCCTCCCATGATTAAAATGCATCCTCCCAAGCATCCGAACACACAAACAAAAGGCTTTTCATGGGTGGCTAAATCTAATTGTGTTGCCCTCTTGTACTAAAGGTAGCTGCTTTGACTTTGACTTATTCTCCAGAAGCAATAATGTGCCGGTGGCGGTGAATGCAACACATGTGCCATTGCTCAAAGTGCAGGGATGGACACGGAGCACATTAGCCCTGATTGACTTTGGTAGGGATTGCACACAAATCCAGTACAAATTGTCTCTCTCTTTTTTTTATCTCAATAATTCATGATTGTCCAAGGAGAAAATAAAACAGAATAAAAGTGGAAGGCAAAAGCTTGCCGATGATTCAGTTCTCTGTCCAATAAAAAAAAAAAAAAAAAGAGAGAGAGAGAGAGAGTCTCTGTGCTGATTGTAATTACTGTACCTTTTCTGAGTGGAGCTGGCTTCAATTACAAACCATCACCTTTGCTTGTATGTGGGTCACGACACCATCTCTTTCCCATTGTCTCAATAAAGGAAGAGTGTCTGCAGAGATAATAAATAAACAGGAAAAAACATGCAAGGTGCTCTTTCCCCTCTTGGCCTCCATAAATACTGTGTTTGACCTCTCAGAAGAGCAATATTGATTATTGCTCACTTGTAGATGCCCACAAATCCCCGTGGAATTAATTCCTTTGTGGCCATTGCAGGAGAACAACAATAGATGACCTAGCATTTAAAGAGTTTTATTCTAAGCTAGGAGAAAAATCTTTGTTTGTTTAGAAGTAAACAGCAGTAAAAATTAATCAGTCGTGTTGGGCCATTCTTTAACCTTGGTCCATTTTGGTTTGAAACTTTTTTGAAAATCTAACACATATTTGGAGAAATGTACTACAATATTTTCAGTGAAATAACACTGGCGTTTCTATTACCATATGGCTTTTCCATCACAGTGAACAAAGTGACAGAAATGGCTATTATAGAAATGACATTTTTCCATTGAAATAAAAAACAAATCTCATGATATGTTAGCTGCTGATGTCAGTTATGTCAGTTTCAGCGTAAGCATTTATACACACACACACGCACAGCTCTGCAAATTGATCAAATCTTGATGGTGAAATGAGTCGTTTTGCAGCAGTTGTGACACTCAAAAAACGTGTCTTTCCTAATGTAAGTCTATGAAAAATTGTCCTTTGGGCCCAGTGGCATCACATGATTGACCCCGAAAATTGCAGTACCACTTTTTGGCCACTGTGAAAATAGGCTTCAAATTTCATATTTTTTAATAGTGCTCTAGTCTTTTAACTGTTTTACAAAAAGAGAGATAGTGTGTATGTCATGTATTGAAAACTTAAAAGCATGTACCAGGCTAAAAACATGTTTATTTTGCTGTAAAGTTGGACATTTTAACACGGGGGTCTATAGCGATTGACTGGCTTCTGGAACCAGCCTCAAGTGGTCATTCTAGAAACTGCAGTTTTTGGCACTTCCGTATTGACTTCATTTCTCAGCCCCGGAGGCTGCCGCTTGCTCCAGCCATGTGCTCTACTGTCACATGACTATTGCTGTGATCACCAAGTATACAAAGTCTAAGAGGAAAAAAAGAAAAAAAAACCTCCCTGAATTTACATTTTATTAAAATGTGTATTTATGTGTTGAAAATAATATTACATCAATATTTAATTCAAAATTAAGCTGGGTTAAATGTCCAAAATCTAGCTCAGACAGGGACGAAGACAATATAGTAAAAAACACACATAAAAGGCCACTTTTTTTATAATAAAATTAATGATTGATCGATCATTCGTTTTTTGTATGCTCCTTTTGGTCTTAAGTAAGTGTGCAAAAAATAAAAATAAGAAATGTGTTTTTGTTTTTCTTATTTCCAACAGGGACACAGAAATCACGACAGTCAAATAATCACATAAAACCTAAATTTGTCCCTGTTTGTTAGGAAAAATTGAGGAGCCCAGAGTATTTCTGAATGAAACATTTCTTTTACAATATTCCAGCACAACGGATGCTCACTGTATGGTTTCCTCCAATAAAGCCTGTTGTGGTTCACACCAGAAGGGAACTTTTCTGTCCAACTTGATAAAACGCTACGTGCCATGAGACAGACTGCAGGGAAAATGTTCCCAAGAATAGCTAAGTGTATCATATATCATGCATTACGCCATCTGTTCCGTACATTCAAAATGTTATTGCAATATTTAGAATTACAGATTATTCATGTAGGTGTAATTAACAGAGTCAAAATCCAACAAATGGGATGAAGCTACAATTAATTTCCAGCCATGTTTGAGCAGAATCTATCTGGAGTAACTATTTAGGCTACAGTTGCCTAAGGGTGTACAGATGGAAAAAAAATGGTAGCTCTAATTTTACCACTTTTGGCAATGAATTAGCCCTGTTGATCCCTCATTGCAGCATGAAGCCCTCATGAATGAATTGCTTGGATTTGTACTGTGAGACTGGGTCACAATGACCAGATGAGGAGAAATGGGTCATAATAAGTGACTGAACTGAAAACAAAAAGGTCAACATCTGGCTGTTACAAAAGGTGCTATGTAAACTAGTCCACGCAGCGTATGGCCTTGGGCTTCCCATACATTTTACATAACAACATGCAATCTACTACATATTTAATGGGTAACATGACATTTGCCAGTACAATTGCCTGGTCTGGTCATGCAATCTTGTCTTCACCCCGTCAGGATCTCACCAAACATGACATTTAGAGACAACACACTGATGCATTATGACACATTTTCATGCTGCTCCATGTCTTTGCCAGTTTGCATCATTTGCTACATTAAATAACATCAAAGGCTACACATTAAATTAAATAACAGTGGTGGAAAGTGACGAAGATGCCAGTGGGAATCACATAGAAACATACTGCCTACATACTCATGCTGTATGTAATGCATAGTGCCTACTAAATGAACAATTAGGTATACCATTACCAACACACTTCACAATTAAGTGTACTCAAGCAGCTTGACTGTATCACAACTGAGGCCCACTCTGACCTGGCCAGCGGCTCTCACATATCTGAAAACGCTGCAGCAAATCACCGACAAGTTTTATTTGGATAAACTGACTACTTATTGTAAATCTAAATAGTAACTTTCCTGAAAAAATATTGACTCTTAAAGTCCACATCCTTATAAAAATGTTTCTTTCTTATGTTTATGTCCCTCAAAATGTCTGACCTTGATTTGTATCTGTGCAAAGTTTGTCTCTAGAGAGCTGTTTTCATCTTCCTCTACTGAAAGGAGCGATGTGTGTGACCTTCCCTAAAATCTGAGATTCAAACATACGCTGGGCAAGCTAGATTAGGTACGCCACGGATACAAAAAGCCAATCACTAATACTGGAAATGCATATAAACAAGGTAAAATACTTACTAACAAACAACATGAATAAAAGATGCTAACTACACTTACCATTCTGATACTACTGCTAGTCGCCAATTTGGTTGCACAACAGACTCCACCTCTGAGTGTGGGTCTGACTGAGGCTGAATCTCTCCCATGTCTTCGCTAATGCTAACGTTAGATGTGAACTGCTCTTTCGTTCTAGCGCGAGCAGTGCTGGAGAAAGCGGAAAGTGAAAGCAAAACTAACCGCTAGCAAATTTCTCAGTGAGGGAGAAAGTATAGAACTGCTTACAACCCCTTTTCAGAGATTGTTAGCTATTTGTGGGAAAACAATTATGTCTTATTATTAGAGTAAGTATTACGTCTATCTCGCATACACAAAATCCACATACTATGCAGGGTGAATGCACTACAGTGTTACGCCATGCTTAGTATGGACGGTACGTTGGTAGGCCTGTGTGATCTCTAACACAGCCTAAGAGCTCTAGTACTTAAGTACAAATTTAAGGTACTTGTATAGTACTTGAGTATTTCAATTTTTATGTTACGTTATACTTCTAATCCACTACATTTTAGAGAGCCATGTTGTAATTTTTATTATTTATCTGACAGCTGCCACATTAAGAAAAAAAAAATGTATCTATTTAAACCATTTTTTTGCGAGGTTAGTGTGTAGTTATGTCATATATGAGACACATGGGCCCTTTTTCTTGTCCTAACAAAAGTTCTAGTTTCAATAAGTTCCTAATACTAATGTGCTTTACTTCAATATAATTTGCAGTGCAGGGACGGTGTATTTTTATATTGCTGTAGTAGTAACTTTACTTATGTAAATGATCTAAGTACTTATTCCACCACTGAAAAACAGTACTCACGTGTATGTGTGTAACTGTGTTTTTCAGATTTGTTTCAGCAAAAAGTAGTGACTGACCCTTGCCGAGGACTAACTGAGGTAGAATTCGGGAAAGGCAGTGCGACGTAGTGTGTGCAGTCTGTTCTAGCAGACAGTAGCTGACAAGCTGCATCAGAGTGACAGCATCTCCTCCCTCTCGCTCCTCGCTTCAGTCTCCCTCTCCTTCTCCAGTCCTACTGGTACATACATAGGAGGAGCACATGTCCTATCTAAGATTTGCCCTGACAAGGAGCAAAATCATTAGTTCCCTCTGTAGGGCTACACTTGAGCATGTGGGAACCCGGGCCTGAGGCAGGGGCGGGGGCTGGGGGTGGGGGGAGCTGGGGGGTGGGAGTAGAATCTTCCTCATTAGGACACAGTGATTGTTCAAGTGATTGCCGTAAAAGCTCGTCTTCAGCGGGGACTGACATATTTCCTCCTCCGCTGACAGGATAAGCAGTCCCATGCAGTCCCTGATTGGGAGCTGTGGTTGGCAAATGGAGGTGCGCACGTGAGTGTGTATGTGGGTGTGCACAGCAGTACTGGCATGAAGGACAGAGTACTGTAATGTACCGCCACCAGATAATTTCTTAAGTCAACCAAGGCTTTCCTTATCATTCTGAATTGTAGCTTCAAATATATGGATGTCTGTCTTTTCAGCAGCCAGAGCACAGCGGCTAAGGCGAGAGTCATAATAACTTTCACAGTCTGTATACACACGCTGCACTCGCTAATGGCATTATTTCCTCTTTATGATAGATTCTGTTTACATTCATACAATAAAGCAATCACACTGTTTACTTTGGTTATGAGTATAATGAAACCACACAACAGCTGCAGTACAATTTCAGTATTATTCAAGGAATCGAAGGGTTTTCTCAGACTATACAGCAAGTGAAGACAGGTTACAGCTCCATTGCCACTTTTCCTAGTTAAATATAAAATAAACATAGGCAGGGCAGTGATCTATGTGCATGCTCAGAATGCTGTATCGCTGTTTTGGGACTCCGGTCTGCATTGTAGCACATAATCATCATGACTACAGTATGTTGTTATCCATTATCTGCTTGTTTCCTGAATGCCACAGTCAATGTCACTGATTCTTGGTGCTGTTTTAGTTGCCCAGGCAACTCAGTTAATGACAGGGACCTGTGACAGAGTTTTACCCCCCCTCCCCTTCAGTAATTGTACTCTTTGATGACCATTTGTGCACTCCAGTGCGAAGGCTGTCTAAGAAGTGGGCGACCAGGGCATTTAGAGGAGACATGAGCGCTGAGAACCGCAGCTGGTTGCAGCCAGCTCGGCTCAACTTTCAGAGAATGCGGTGTTAAAGTGGCAGTTTCTCGCAAAGTGATGATTGATTGCATGACTACTTCTTTTTCTTTTTCTCAAAAGAAAGCACACACTGTGCCGTTTTTGTAAAGTAGAGGATTTAGTCATCCATCCGTAATTTTTGTTAACTTGTCAGGCAAAATGCACCATGGCTGGTGCCACCTAGACAGCTAGACAAAGTGGTAACTCAATTTAAATGTTACAATGGTTCACAAGCCGAGGAATCAATCCTCTAAATAAATCAAGGCAGTAAGCCTGTTGTGTGGTGGCTATGCACTGATGTTTTCAGTCGTGCAGCCACATTGCTTTGATGGTACCTGTCAGTGCCTTACACAACTATGATGTTACCCTTCATAGCTGTATAAGGCACAGCCCTCAAATGACCTAAACCATGCTGTGTGGATATCAGATGATACCAGTAAGAGACCTCAGTTCATCTTGCACAGTTCTTGTTTCAAAGTGCAGGACAAAAAGTTTTCTTGAAATCGGCCTTCTGAGAGCAGCTGAAGTCTAAAGTCTAAAATCTATATCTTACTATACAACTTCCTTTTTTAACCATTTTTGAAATTATTTCTTAAATGTTTCTTCTTTTATCTGTATGATTTGTTTTATTAAGCCACTTTTATCATCTCTGTTCGAATTTTGATTATGAGAAGGCAAAACAGTCTCAGTCAGACCCTGTGAACCTAATAAACTAACAAATTGTAACCTGTTAATATATCACAATTTCAAGGTGACAATCATTAACTTTTTTAAGTTCATGCTCAACAGATAGTACATCAACCCTACGTTTACAGTACAAACCCCTCAAACCCCTACGCCACCAGGTCACACCAAGGTTATAATATTTTACCAAAGGTTTGTGTTTGCAAAGGCAAGAATGAATCTATGCTGAAAAAACATGAAGATGATATTTGGAATATGATGCCAAAAAAATCAGCTAAAGCAGCAGATGCAAACCAAAACCTTCATTCCAACTTAAGAAGTGCACTTTCATTCAGTTAGTTTCATGGATTTATATAGTTATGCATCTTGTTTAACATTATAGTGGTTGACAGTTCATTCTTGACCCTGAAAATTATAATTAACAAAACAAAAATCCTCTTAATCCCTTGTGTGGGGCTTTTGACCGAGTCACATGGTACTGTAGGCGTTCAGATTTAACCTGACTCAAAAGTTGAGCTTTACAGACCTTTGACCTTGAAATGAAAGTTCACCCCAAAATCAAAAATAGATAACTTTTTTTCTGTTACCTGCAGTGCTATATATCACTCTGGACTGTTTTATTGTGAGATGCTGTAGAGATGTCTGCCTTTTCTCCAATATAAAGGGAACAAGATGGCACTTATGCGTATCACCATGGGGAAGAAACCATGCATCTACTGCTAGCTTACCTAGCACCACTGAGCTAGCTAACGTTACAGCTCAGGACACCACCAATTTTTACATCTCATGCTGTCACAACCACAAGCCTCTCGTCCATGAGTAGATACTCTCTTTCTTTGGCGTAGCGATATGGCTGGCTGGTGTACTTCAGCAGAAAGAAAATAGTTCCTTCATAAAACTGCTCACAACAAGCTCTGTAGATTATCTTGAGTAATCGGATCATGATTTCTGGAGAGAGTCATTTCTGTTGAGTTTTTCAAATGTAATTTTTTGGCTCTTTGAGGACCACAAGCTGAGTACCATCTAGTTCCATTATATTGGGTAGAAGACAGATATCTCTACAGCCAATATTTCCAGAACTTGGCAACTCACAACAAAACAATCTAGACTGATAACTAGCACTACAGATAAGAGGAAAAATATGTGTTTTTGATTTTCGAATGAACCGGCCCTTTAAAACAAGTCTGGAATGAACACCTATTTCTACATTATTGTGCATGTGTTTGTACAAGGGTGACCTCACAGTATTAATGCCAAGTGAAGACTTGGAGTCTGAGTGCCAAGAACACTAGGATTAAGTCGTTAATGGGCTGCTAAAAACATGTATGATATATGGCTCAACCAAAACCAATATGCAAGCTAAAATGTCATTTGCACCCCTATGAGGGAAACATGCAGCCATATATGCTGAGCTGCAGGCATACCACTACACACAAGAAGTCACACATAGGATAAAAAAAAAAAACAATGACAGACCATCATTAATTTGAGCTCATTTAAAGAGTTTCTCAGTGTGCAGGATGTTGCGAGGCATTTGTGTTAATGAGCTACATCATTCATGTGAAATGATGGCACAATTAGGAAAACAAAAGTGCAAGGTGTGACAATTTAAGTGAATGTGCTTTGTCAGTGTCTGCAAACAACACCTCCGAGACAGTATATGCATAAAAGCCGGCTTATAAAAACATTGCAGGGGGTTTAGAGGTCGGGATTTTCACCGCCAGATTTTTACCTTGCTATTCTGCACCCTAACCACGCTCCCACAGGAGTCTCTGTTGAAACACTGTGGCAGGAAATGAAATTAAAGCTGCTGAATACAGATGTTTTGATGCATGCCTGTGCGCTCAGTTGTGTGTGTGTGCATGTGTGTGTGTTTCAGATGTATGTATATTGACAAAAATACAAACTGAAAAGAAGAGGGCTGCCAGCCGTGTCACAACAACACTGCAACATTGCTGGATTTGTAAATGTTCTACTCAGTGCCTCTCTCCTCCCCCTCTGAAAGTCACTCACCTTGGGGATCAAGAGGCTTATATGAAAGGTGACTTACAGTAAAAGAAGTACTCCCTCTGTTTATGTGAATAAAAGCAAAGTTCCTTTCTTCCCTCGTGTCAAAGCCCTGGTGTTTCTCTTTTTCTCTGACCTCTCTCGTCATGCACCGTTGTTTCTTCTGCCCTTCCAATTTACCTTTTTAACGTGTGGAAGGTTTTGCGTGTTCTTCTGTCCACAGATGTTTCAACAGCCTTATGTAGCATTGTCAGACTCATTAGTTATACTCTGCCCATGCGGCGAGTGGGAGCCAACCACTCAGCCTAGCACGTAATGCAGCTTTAGTGAACTAATGAAACTGTAATTACAAAAATAATGAGGAACATGCCGTATCGTCCAGTAACTTAGGGCTAGTTATTTGTGAGCATGAATCATCATGTGCAGAGTTTCCTCTTTAATTTTTTATGGATTCTGATACTTTTCTGTTCTTGCCGTGTTATGGAATGCACATTCAAAGCACTTCTAGCTTCTTCGTTGTGTGAATTTCAGACTGTAGGGAGCAATATCCCCCACAATGTGTGTTTGTATGATGTATTTGCGATGTATAATGAGGAACAATGTAGGCTAAGGTCCATTTCCTGTGCTACTTATAAAGTTATTGCCCCCAATGGGCCTCATTTAGCAAAGTGTAGGCTATGTTGAGCCACGTTTAGTATCCCTGCTACACTAGTTGCCGCAAAGCATAGCAGCAAAAACAAAACATTACAGTCATACTGTACACTTATCTGCATTTACATGGTGACAACTTCTGGAATCTGCTGAGCTTATCAACTTGCATTCATTAAACCCCTCCTTTGTCTCTGTTTACACAGTGGGATCAAACTAAGGACTCTCCTCCACCTTTTCACTTCATCTATTATTTTTCTGTTCCATTTAATTGCAGCTACACACAGACTTGGATGTGGGCGGCAAGAACATCAAGTACGTCCTGGCGGGTGAGGGTGCAGGCACCATCTTCGCCATCAACGAATTAACAGGCGACATCCACGCCATGAAGAGGCTGGACCGCGAGGAGAAAGCCGAGTACACACTAACAGCCCAGGTTGTTAACGCCGACACAGACGAGCCCTTGGAGCCGCCGTCCGAGTTCATCATCAAAGTCCAGGACATTAACGACAATCCGCCGCAGTTCAACGAAGGGCCTTACCGAGCCTCTGTTCCAGAAATGTCTGCTGTTGGTGAGTCACAATAGACAGACTTCCTCTCTGGTCTTGCACCGCACACAGCAGCCTAATCAGTGGGTGAGATTTCCGACACGGCTGATCTCTAATGGGCTATCGCATAAAAATAATGAGTGAATAGGAACAGGAGGAAATGAGGACGCCTATTTACATGCTTGCTATGAGTATCTTGGCAAATGAAAATACAAGAATGATAAATCAAATCACTAGAACTTCACCCATATCTCAGTGCCGCAACAGTGTCAGTGTCAACACACGCTTAGCTAATGCTAATGTTAGATTCCCTACGAATACAGCCCACTCACAAAGAAGTCCAACTAACAAAATGTGAAAAATAACACATCCCCACATCAGGAAAGCAGGAAACGCTACACTAAAACTCCTTCGTGCACAAATTGAATTCTACAGATGCTGAAAAAGCACCATGAGCGCATTGTAGGCACGCTACAGCACCATCAGCATACAGTATGTAGATAAAGCACTCACCCTTCTGGCATGCATAAGAAAAATGCTATTCTCTGCATAGGTCAAGGGCCACACTAGCTTATGATGTGGAGCATTTGGGAAAATGTGGAGTTTTTACTGCATTCTTTAACATTTTCATACGTGCAGTCAGTTACGTGGTATGAGCTAGTGATCACTATGAGCATTTATAGAAAGACTGGATTGTTCAGAACATTTTACAGATCTATAGGAAAGGGACAAGAAGCAGAAACCAGCGTGGAGTGCTTTATTTGGTGTCACAAGCATTCACAATTCAACCTTTTTTCTTCTTAACACAGCAGCAAGGCTCAACAAACCTCACTGTAGAAAAGTCTGTGCATGGATAGTTTTTAATTCAAGATTCAAGCATTTTAGGATGATCATAGATGAAACAGAAAGAGCCTGACAAAAGCATAAAAGGTTCGCATTTACACTCACAAACTATTAGCACTGTGCTGTCACTTAGCTTGTACACACTGACGGATGCTAATGGCCATGAGCTACCTTTCTTCAGTCCCCCACATACTTGTACACAAACCACTGCAAACACTTTCCATTTTGCTGTATGCTAATATATTCATATATTCATATTCGTATTCCGTCCATGCATTTAAATGACCACTGCATGATGATCACATAATTCAAATGTATAGCTCATCTAGGACTGGCAGAAGCCTGTAAGTGGATCAGTACACTGTGTTTTTTTTTCCCCCTTCAGGGGAGCGTCACCACTGACCCCAGAGCAGCAGGAGTCATGTAGAAAATGTTTCCATCAGTAGCAGGAAGGAGATCAGAGTGTGTCTTTATGCCGTTTTGACACTGGAGGAGTTCAGCGAGGGTGCTGAGGTCTGTTGTTGGGCGGTATGCGCTTGTTATTGTGTTTTCTCATCGAGCTTCCTCTTGTTACCTGTCACAAAGCTGACATAACATGCTAGGGCAGATGGTGCTAGGTATGCAATGGAATCTGTTTGCTGAATCCCATCTGTATGTTGCAGCCTTTACGTCGGTTCTTTGAGGTAACGGTGATTTAGCTTCAGCTTCTCATGATCATTGCGAATGACTTTTATTAGCTGCTGCTGCCACTGCTGCTGCTGCTGCTGCTGCTGCTGCTGCGGTGGAAGCAAAAGGGAACAAAACACAGTGCAAAAGAATCCATGTAAACACAGAATAACAGTGAACTCTTGTTGTCTGAACTCTGTTACTTGATCCCTGCTGCTCATTGTTTTGGATCTCAGTTGAAATGTACTGTAGCTCTCCAAGGGTTTTTGTCGGTGCAGTGCAGGGACAGCCATAGTGACGGGGTAGAGAGCAAAGTGGTAGTTGACAGCACTCTGTGATTTGCCAGTGGGAATAATGCATAAGAAATGGAAATCGGCGTCTCTTTGTTGATTGTTGTTCCCTTTTGTCACTACTGATTAATTAAACATTCACGAATGCTCAGTTGTTTGCTTGAAAGGCTTTTTCTTTCCGCGACTAGTTTTCCTCTTGTTAAGTTTTCATGTGCTGCGGCATTATGGGAAGAATGTGATGCTCCGGACAAACAAACAATAAGTCATTCATCCCTCTCGCCTCATATTCATAAATCACAGGTTTCTTTACTGTGGTGTTTCATCTTTATCGCGGTGAAATGAGAATTTGTGCAGGCCTCAGTGGATTACTGGAAGTGTGCTGTGCAGTGGATAACTAATAAAGTCCACTGGAAAGGGAACAGAAAAAAGTCAGTGAAGTCTGCTGCATATGAGCAAATCTCCCCCACTACGAGAAACTGGGAAGCTTTACAATATAATTATGGCACATGCTAAGAGATGCTGCATTACGTCGGGTATTGAGTTCAGACAATGCTGAGTGTGCTGATGTGTTTCTGCTTAGCGAGAACCCACCTGCGTCGAATAATCAAAAATCTAATCCAGACCATAACAGGCTGGTTCTCTTGACGATGTTATCCACTTACAGAGCTTGTCAGTTCCACTCCAGACTTCATCAATGTCTTACCAGCTCCTCGCTTATCAAGAGTGTGTCCACGGCGTATCAGTGAGACCAGGGACAAATATCAACACCCACCTTTTATCTGTCAAGGACTACAGCTAGATAGAAAACCTGCTCATTGAATGTCACCATCCCCCATAGGAAGCGGTCCCCACAGCCGGATGAGATATGTGACATGGGCCACCGAGGTCGCCATGTTTCCTGTGTGTGGAGGAGCATAGAGGTTAATGGGAAATGAAGGAGAAAGACCTTTTGTTCTTCCTTTAAAAGAACCAGTCGGATAAGATGTGTGGCTTTCTGTGACTTTTCTCTGACTTTCATTTTCCTGAATGGCTGAGAATGGATGTGACTACCGTTTTAATTGTTTAGTGGATCGTCTCTCAAAGTACAGTGCAACAATGAGAGGAAGTGGAGAGCAAAGGTGGTGTCTGTGCCGGAGGAAAGACGGCCAGTCAGAACAGAGTTAGAGTAAGGAGCCAGGATAAGTGTGATGTCAGTAGAGATTTTGTGACCGCTGTGCTTGACTGGGTGTTACTATAACATGCTGTTTGACAAGTGGGTGAAAAATACATCTCCAAAATGTCAACTTTTTAGTAAGGAGGGAAAACAGCTGTGTTTTTAAAGCCACATTCATTGATTTTTTTTGTCCACTTTAATGAGAGGCAGTGGAACAAACGAACACATAACAACATTTTTTTATCATGTATTTGCTCATTCAGCAGACACAGAGCAAGATTAGAATTCATTTGGAGTTGTGTCTCTGACCACCTGACAAATAGGAGTCCAATTTTTACCCTTCCTTTAGGTCTGTTTTCTCTACGCATAATTTCTTGAGAAACAAGCTCCTGTGCTGCTAAATCCTCCACATTTTGTTTTATTTTAGTTAAGTTAAGTTAAGTTAAGTTAAGTTAAGTTAAGTTAAGTTTTGTTTTGTTTTCGCTAAAAGCTAATTTACAGTTCTAGTCCCTGGGCAGGAAAACAATAAAATGTCATGTCCAAGAAAATTAAACTAAAATTAAACTGTAATATAAAAAAATACTATAAAAACTACATATTTACTATACAACAGAAACAACATACAAGATACGACTAAGGGCTCATTTATGCTCAATGTTAGATACAAAGATGGAACAGACGAACTGTATTTGTGCACGTTTTCTGAAAGCTTACAAAACAAAGAGTAGCAGTGCCACTGGAGATCGTGAAGGAAGTGAAATATAGTTCAAGTGAAATATACCTTTAGGAGATGATGAAGAAATTTAAATGACGGCAGAAAGGAACCAATCTGTAATTTAGTAAAAAGAATTCTCTGTCTACATGTCAGGATGTACATAATGGCCACACAGACGGCTGCTGTCTACAACGCTGCCTCTGTTTAAAGATACACTATTAGGACCTCTTCCACGGTCACCTTGTTTGTTGTTGGGTGAAACTTTTGACTCCACCCTCTGACGGCATCTATTGGCTGTATTAATGCCAACATAAAGGGCACAATAAAGTATGCGGGCAGTGACATTTACAATGTTTGAAACAGACAAATCTATTTTCATGCACAAAGGGAGTATACATGAGGCTTAAGACACATCAAGGTGTTTGCATATATGCGTCATGGGTACATGATTGAGTTGATTTTAGCCATGCTTTCATCTTGAATTTAAAATCTATAAACCTGCAGCACTGTCTTATATAACTTGGTACCAAACTCCAAAAGTCTGTTGCTCTAGTGGAGAGGGCTGATCCACCAAACGCAGTAGATGTGTGTGACCTCTGTTGATTGTCCTAGTTGTCTTTCCATTATTTTAATGCAGTGATATGAACTTTTTTTAAAATGTGGGAGGAGCCATCATTGATTATTGAACAGTTTTTACGCTAAACTAATCAGCAAGACACACAATGTGGTCAAAGGTCAGAAGATTATACTAAACTATGTTTGCTAGCTTGTAGCTAAAGTTGTATATCTGCTATTTGAAAACCGTTGCGTGCCATGACTGGAAATGATCGAAGCTGTGGTCTAGAGGACCAAGACAGTGAAGCTAAAGTGAAGTGGCTTTAGAGAAAATACTAAAGAACTGTGCTGCAAATACAGACATTCTGCAGTCCAACACAATGGAAACGTATGGAGGGCACTGAAAACTGCTAACTACATTGAATACTTAATGTTCAACAATAAGCAAACCATGTTTTTTTTTTCAGTTGTCACATTGTGATCATGTGTTTCCGAGTTATTTGCATCACAATTAGTGTTAGTATTACACTATGTGTACTATGGGTGGGGATCACCAGAGGCCCCACGATACAATATTATCACGATACTTAATTAACAATACAATATTATTGGGATTTTAAACATTATGCAATATGCCGGCTACTATGATTAGAAATATTGCAGTATATTACAGTGTATTACCTTTTTTTAACTGCAAATTATGTTCATAGGAAATCTTTTTCAACATCTATATTATCCAATAAGATAAAGTTTTCAGTCTTTTCATCACATTTTAGTCATTGTTATTGCAACAAACTGTATCTAGTAGACTTAAAAAAAAAGACTTTATTATTCTCTTGGGCTACCAAAAGTTCATTTTGTTTTTCTAAAAACAAAAAAAAGATCCTTGGTGTTCTTGTATAGACTATTGCCAAGCAAAACATCGCAATACCTGTATCCATTTCCCCCTCCAAACCATAATGTGCATCCTGGAAACTTTGCTTTGTCGTTTGTAACTTTCAGTGTCTCTGTATAATTAGTTTGCTGGTGTCTGTATTTAGAGCATTTGTTTCTTAATGCAATGTATGTGTCATCAGAATAGTTGAGAGGTCTTCATTTCCTTCATTTGTTTTATCTCTTCGCATGTGTTTTCTTTAGTTGAATTCTGCTGTTTTTGGCTACCACAGCAGTGCGCTGCAGTACAGTCCTGTCTCCCAGAAATTACGTTTATATCCTATTAATTTGCTTCCCAATTAAGTTCTGATGAGAAACATAATCAATGCCCATATTAAGTTCACAGGGAAGGTTTTTTCAAGTGAATATGTGAGTAGGATTAGGCAACAAAGCTCTTTGGTGAAGGTTAGGAAAAGATTGTGGCCTTAGTTCAGTTTTATTAAACACATTGTGTCTTGTGCTTCAAGTCACTGCAGACTTTTTCTGTATAAACCAAGACTACAATCTTTCCCTAACCTTGGCCAAATGCTGCAAGTGCCGAAACATAATAAAAAAAAATCAGTAAGGTTTAGTTAAAGTCAGATGTTGAATTATAGGAACACAGACTCACTAATAAATGAAAGACTCTATCAGTGAACAATTTACAGAAAAGTTGAGTATCAACACTTGCTAAATATGTTAATTAACAACATCTCCTTTTTTAATCAAATCCATCATTCGAGCAGAATTTCATTCCCTCCAAAATGTATTTGCTGTTGTAAATTAGTAGTATACAAATGTAATTCCTGGGCGATGGAGGGGAACTGCAGAGTTAGATTTCTGCAGGTTCATCACTATGAATACCTTTTCACATCACACATACTTTGATCCGCTATTAATATAAAGATATTAATTAAAGCAGCTTTAACCACATATTTTTTTAGATGATCTAATTGATTTTTATTCATGTGTTTTACAAATCCATGGATTGTGTAATTTCCCCTGCTTCTAATCTTCAGGCAAGTAAAGGATCATGTGATTATATTTTATTTTAATTGAAAGATAAAATGATCAATTTCTTAAATCAATTTAATATTTGATATACTCTACATCTCCATACCTCTCCTTATTTCTTAGTTTTACACATATGTTCATTATAGATAATTATGTTTCACCATCACTTCAATTAAAAGGGAGTTTGTTTCTTATTTGTGAAGCCTGGCCGTGATTGGAATTGTAATTCATTTGCACGGATTGCTCAGATCTCACAGGATTAGTAGATCCGGTTTTCCTGTTAATGGGGTCTTCGACTTTAAGGCCACTACAAGCTGACAAATTCCCCCGTATGTCTGTCGACCATATGCTGGAATTATGAGGCTCTGCTACCCTTCTGCAGCTAACAAGGGGGTTGTGATGTAGTTGGAAATTACAAAGTCTGCTTGAAGTGACGCTTCAGGTAATTAGGAGGAGGTCGCTAGACCATCCTCCCTGCGCTAAGGGGGGTGCGAATGACAATAATTGCTACACTGCGAAACAAACTTGCTGAAAGTTGTTTTGCCGGATGGAACTCATGCGAGAGATGCCCCAGGAGTGTTAGGCTGTGAGTGTGCTTCATTATCAGGGCGATTAATAAACGGGCGCGTAGACAGATGGCCCGTCTCCTCTTCGCACGGGCCGTGCTCTCTGAAACCCCAGCAAAATGAGTACCTGTATGGAAGCACGGATCCTCGCCAAATGTGTCAAGATCTGCTAAATTGGAGCGCAGACATAAAATTGAAGTGACATTAATAGATTACCTGGAGTTGATTTGCATTTTCAGAGTTATTATGGGTGTGGGTAACAGGACTAACAGGCACAACCGTCTATGTGGGGCCTTAATGATGTTTCTGATTACGCTCTCATCACCACCGGCAGCTGGGAAAATAAGTAAAGGCTTGTCATCACAGATTTGGACGTTAAATGAGCAGACTTGATCAAGGGGAGACGTATGGAAATGAGCAAGATACAGACCTTTATCAGAGCTGATCGTCTCACGCTTCCAACATACAGCAGAAAGCGCACTGTGATCACAGACGATTTAATACCCACGCACTTTTGTAAGTGATACACTGATACATAATCATGCATGAGGGATGATATTGTTAAATACTGCTATATGTCTTATCAAAGCATCTGTCTGTCTCTATCTATCTATCTATCTATCTATCTATCTATGTATATATGTATCTATCTATGCATCTATATATGTATGTATGTATGTATCTATCTCTCTGATTCGTATTGCTCTTCACTTTTTTCCCAACACATTGGCATCTTTCAGATCAATACAGGGAAAGCGGAGCTATTTTCAGAGCATTTCATGCTCCACTTGGACCAGATGTTCTATAAAAATCCCCTTCCTTGATATACCTAAAAATATTATCCTGCTATGCTGATCTTGCAGTAAATCTTGAACATATCTTGGTCTTGGAAAGTCTGAGTCTGAATGCATTAAATGCAGTTTAACTTGAATAAACCCTAGCAGTATTTCAGGGTCACAGCAACCCACATAAGTAAAAGAAGCACATTTATAGTGCATCTTTTATCTGGCATTTCTCTGTTGAGCTTTGAGCAGAGAGCTAAGAGCGAGGGTGTCTGGTGTTTGTGCCTCTCTCTTCTCTGATCCTAGACTCTGGTTTGCAGCTTGGCAGATGGACTGAGTGGCAGGGGGCCCCTGGCCCTTTAACATAGTGGGCAGCTGGGCCAGGGCTGGGCCAGTGCTGGGCCGGGGCACATCTGACGCGCGGGCTCCCGGGCTGGGCAGGGACGTGGCAGACCGGGGCCGTGGTGATGGTAGTGGGCGGCTCACAGGCTGAGCTGGGGTGAGAGGGGGTCAGAGCAGTGAACCTGGCCAAGCCTGTGACTCTCTCAGGCCTGTCTAACTGCCAGCCAGCATGCATGCCAGCCTGCCCTTTTCTGCGGCCGTGCTAAATGGGGATAGGACAGGCCTCGGAGGCAGAAAGGATTTAACTGACATGCTGGAGTTTCTCTGTAAATAACCTGCTACTCCTATCTATCTCACCTCATTTGGCAACAGCATCTGCACTTGTGCATCTGTGTGTGTGTGTGTGTGTGTGTGTGTGTGTGTGTGTGTGTGTGTGTGTGTGTGTGTGCATGTTCCTGTGTATGTGGGTTTATTTGTAAGCTTGTTACACATCCGTTTGTGTCTGTGATACTTGTCACCTGTCAATAACCCAGTGACTCCTTTTTTCTGTGTATATCCATTCTCCTTCACTGCTGTCTTGTCTGCTACACCCAGCAGCAGATAGAGAGTCATTGCTAATTCAGTATGTCTTTGTTTCACACTTAGCCATTACATAGCACGCCGTATATAAGCAAAAATGGAAAATCACATATTCCCCAGCTAACACATGTTGTTCAGAGGTAAAAAAAAAAACAAAAAACATACACACGCACAGTCACAGCTGCTCAGTCATACACATACAAATGTGTATTACTAATTCATCAAATGTTATTTATTATCCAATGTACCTCTGAATTATGTATGTAACATCATCAGTCACTGGGCCAGATACAGTAATATAAGCCCTTTAGAGCCTCCTGGGGCATGATTTTGTTTCTGCAGCGTGCAGGCAGGCATACATGCACACGCTCTGTACATGTCAGTGCACGTGCACCTCATGCACACACGCAGATCACACGTTCTCAAGTGCATATAAGTGCACATGAGCACTAAAACACATACAGCCTCCGTGTTAGCATAAAGGCGCTCTGCATCGTCGTAAAGATGCTGTTGTTCAGGTGTAATTTGTCCCCGCTCCCCTGTGTAGCCCGCAGAGACGCACTCTCTTTGTAACTCACTCCCTCTCTTTCACTCATGCACACACTTTTTTTCTCCTCCTCTGTACTTCTCCCTCCCTCCCTCCCTCCTTTTTGCTCGCCATCGCTCTCTTTTGCTAAGCTAATGCTCTCTCTCGGTCTTCCCTTGAGGGAGAACAAAAAGTAGCTGGCTTCTAGGTAATGAAGCCCTTCAATGTGATCTGCATAAGACTGCCTCCCTTGCTGGCCTGGCTGCCTTGCCCCGATGAATAGCAAAAGACTCTCAATTAGACTAAGGACAAAAAGCAGCTTTCTCCTTAGCCACAGTGTCGTTTCTCAAACAAAGTCGCCTCTTTTTTTTTTTCTTTTTTTTGTGCGTCGTGCCCATGAAGTAAAAAGAGACGAAAAATGAAAAGGAAAGGAGGTAAATAACAAACAAAGTTCATGAAAGGGAAGGTAAATGAGAGAGTGTGCCGTGTGTCAGAGCATGTATACAAGCTGCTGTGTGCCTGTTTTTGTAATGATGAGGAGAAGGCTGTGAATAGCCGGGGCCGTCACAAAGGCCACCCTCAGTTTTGTCGCACTGAGTGTATGTGATTAAATGGATTTCATGCAACACGGTCAACAGTGGTACAATGGAGCATGAGGGAAACAAAGGTTAAAAATGAAATTCATTTGGCTGAATGCATTTAAAAAAAAATATTTACAAGGCTGCAGTGTCAGAACATCTGAAAAGATCTTTTTTTTTTCAAAAACACAACCTGTCACGTCCCGGGTTACCGTCCTGTTTAATTAAGTGTTTGTAATGAAAATTTTTGCAGCCTTGAAATGCGTGTAAGACTCATCTTTCGCTGTCATTCTGTCACACACTGCTGATCATTGTATCAAGGTCAGTTAATCAATCTGAGAGTGAAAACAAGGACACAGCATCCTCCCTTCAGCAGTACTGCAGGGGAGGAGAGGGACCGATCCTTGTTCACTGTGTCATCTGAAGACACTGTAGTGCCTTCTAATGGCCACTGGTGGGCAGATCCCCTTACTGTGAGTGAGTGAATGAATGAATATTTGAGGTTTGAGTTACTTTCTCAAAACATGTCAATACCAGAACGGTCTTGCAGTCAGACTGTCTCAAACTGTCTCTGGATGTGGTATGGACTTGGACACAATAACTGAGAAGTCGGTTGACAGAAAATTATTCAGCAAATAACTGTTTTAGTTAATTTTCAAACAAATGCTCCCTATTTTCAGGGCGTAGTTGAACATCGAACACATTTTTATGCATCATGTGCACCTTTACGGTAGCAAATTATAATGGAGATGTCATCGATTTTATCAAAATAAAAGTCTTTTGCTACTCCCGCATTTATTTTCACATTTCATCTGGACATGAATAAGGGCATCTAATGTCAAGGTCCTGCACATTGTGCACCCACAATCCTCCACAACCCTGCGATGCCCCACACCGTACATGAATGTAGTGTGTTGTTATCTGAAAGAACATAATCCAGGCAGCGATTGCATTGCCACAACAGCTAAATTAATAAAGCAGTTTAATAACATACAAATGTAATTTCTAGGTGACAGTGTTGCATATTGTGTTTGTAATGGGCATTTTTAATGACCAAATGATTAATTGATTGATGGATAATTTGAGAGAATAAACAGATTTATCACTAACAAAAACATTGTAACCATCAATGGCCCTAGGTAGTGTTTTCTATTGGTTCTAATTTAAATCATTGTACTTCCAATCAGCCATTTATCAGCTGCTAAAGGAACATTTATTATGATGAGTGCCTTTCATTTTAAAACATTGGGGACTTGTAAGAAACAGATTTAAAAAAAGAAGCAATGATGGAAATCAATTCAGAGCGGGCAGAGCTATCCTAGTTTTTAGTCCCTAGCTCCAAAATGCACTGGTTCCTACAGTTCCCATGATGCAACCCCACTAAGTCTTTTATTACACACACTTGCCTGGTAAATGCCCACATCTTTTGAACTCCACACTCTCCATAATGCAGGCCTAGTCTCCAAGCATTCGTTTCTTCCTGCAGAGCCACAGAGGACATTATTGAGCTGTTTTCACAAGCTCTGTAATTCTCACCATGACTTGTAATATGACTTTTTCTGTCACATTAATGTAAAATTTTTCTTTTTATGTAACATTTCAGCGCAGCCATACTGTTAATGGAGTGCTATTCAATTGATACTTTGGTTAATGATTTCAGTCACCTTCCTCTTTCACCTCTAAAGTGAGTCAGTTGTCAAAGCGTATCCTTTGTGTGCACTGACCACAGCTCATACTGTAGTCAGCCTCTATTCAGGGTACTTTCAATTCTGTGTTGGAAGTAAAATGGGTGTCAGCGTAAATGTAAGTAGACAAAGAGCAAAAACAACAAGGAGTGACCAAGGTGTGAAAGAATTTGTTTTTATCCATCTTTATTGTATGGGTTTCTTTGTATGTAAAGCATAAATTAGGTATTATACACTTCTTTCTCAATGTCTCAGTAAAACCTGGTGACTCACAGCACACCATTACCACACAGTATAGCATGACCTTGGGTATGTTATCGCTTTATACAGTATACCACAATTCACAGCCAAATTAAAGTCGGGGTAAAGCAAAGATGAATATGTGGGGGCCCAATGAGTTTTTCATGCCATGGAAAATCTGTAACCACCCAGCCAAATGTGAATGATTAAAAAATTGCCATAAAATTAGTGCTCCGGCTTCCTCCCACAGTCCAAAGACATGCACGTCAATTGGTGGTTCTAAATTCTCTGTAGGTGTGACTGTGAGCATGAATGGTTGTCTGTCTCTATGTGTCAGCCCTGTGATAGTCTGGCGACCTGTCCAGGGTGTACCCTGCCTCTCGCCCAATGTCAGCTGGGATAGGCTCCAGCCCCCCCGTAACTCCTAACAGGATAAGTGGTTACGGACAATGAATGTTCAACGGTCTAACTCCACAGTGCAGTACTACACAGTCATTTGTTTTCATCAAGTATTTTATAACATGTACAATGTGTTTAGAAAGAAATCACTGATTTTGTTTTACATGTACTTTAGTAAAAGTTGCACATATTTTGATCACAAAAAGAGGTTATGCCTGTAATGATGACATTTTTTAGCATATAGATGACAACCTCACCCCTATGTGAGATCAGTGAAGTTTGCTGTGAATGCCTGCAGTCATTAGGTCGGGTACATATCACATCTCAGTGGAGATAGATCTGGTGTAGCTCGGATGCAACAGTCATTTTCTCACTCACTCAGTCATACACTTTCTCACTAATTGCCCATCGGCCCCCATTCTAGAGACGAGCTGGGATCATTCACTGCACATTCTCTTTTCTGTGCTGCTGAACTGTACAATGTGTAGAAAATGTTAGACAGATGAGTTTTTGTCCATTTTGTTGTTATCTATTCATGTATTTATGCATACACAACACAGCTCTGTAATTTTATCTTTAATCTTGAGTTATTAACTTCTGAGGGAACTCATTTCTGATGATTAAGACAGAACACATTTTTTTGGACTTCATGTAATTTTGTTAGTGAATCCTCCGATATTACAGAAAAGTTTAATTTCAAAGGTTTGCGGAAGTAACTAACTTTCCAGTGTGTGTGTGTGTGTGTGTGTGTCTGCATGGTGTCCTTATTAGCAGTGTTACATATCAGCCACAAGTGACAAGGGACTGTTTGAAGTCACTGGTGAGTAGGAGGTCCTCTCTGCATCGTCGCTATAACAGGCAAACTGAGGAGGTTCTCTAGTTCGCACCTCCGACTTGGCAAATGCTTACTCATATCTGCTAAGATGCCAGGATGCTTTCTCATACGCATTCTTCAGTACACAGCTGTGTGGCTCACCTATTAATTATTGAAGAAGAGAGTTGTGGATATTTAATGTTGTGTTGTAGGGCCTTTTTTCCGTGCACTTTTCCCGCTCTGCATTCATCCCTCTTTGCTCCTTGGCGTCTCCCTCCTGCTGGATCTTGTATTGTGTGGTACGTCATCCCCACTTACTCTTCGCTGTTTTCGGAAAAAAAAAAGTAAGAACTTTTGCTCCGTGGCTCTGCAGCCAAAAGTCGACATGACTGTGTGTGTGTGTTGGAGGCTGTGCTCCCTTTTCATGCTTCAGGTGATTTTAGTGTTGAGCAGCAAGAACAGGATCCCCTGTACTCTCATCCCTCCACGTCTGCATTATTAATTGTCTAAGGTACCAAGCATAGCTATTTGGACCCTGCAGGCACCCAGCACTCAGTACCTAAAATTAAAAGCAGCGATTGCATCCAATTGAAAGACACAATACCACTATTTAAAGTTACATTTTGCTCCCAGAAAAGACAGAGAAGGCTTGATTTAATATCCTGCAACCCTGCGCCCTCATATGAGGACATTACATGTTGGGCTTGCTGCAACTTGTACGTCATTCAGTTAACTCAGACCTGTTGTTCTGGTTAATGGACACTTTTATGTTCCATCTAGTGGTAGCAAGAGCACAATACACTAATTTATGTAAAAACAAGAGAGCAGCCATCTCTCTCAGATCAGTCTGCAGCTGATCTCAACAAAAAGAAGGCAGACCTAATCAAATGTTATGGTTGAAACATGTTGATTTATGCTTAATAAAATTTGTTGTTTGATAAGGCATACAAATTTGACCTATTTCAGCAATAGCAACAAGCTCAGACACTGTTAATTAGAAAGTACTACTGTACAGATGAAAATTACATTCCCTTGCTTAGAATATGGAGCGATTAAGATTCATACAGAAATGAACAAATCAATAGGCTTTTAGATATTTTGCATCATTTGCAATTTTGTTTTTGCACAGTCATGTTCAAGCTTTGAAATTAGCACTTATGAACAGTTTTAGACTTGACCAGTGACCCTGCTCCAGGGGTGTAGCACCAAATTCTTGGCCCTACGCATCTCTGTGGACACCCGCCTTTCCTCTCTCAATCAATGTCCCTCTCTGACCCTGATTTCTGTTCTTGGGACACGACATGACTTTTGTGCCTTTCAGGGGTGAGTGGCGCCTCAGACAGCTTCCACTATTTTTTTTATATAGTTTTTTCTTTCAACCAATTTATTCAGACAATTTTGATTTAGTTATGACACTAGTTATTTAGAAATGAAATATTGCAAACAAAGCCAAACTTTTCATTCCAGGCTTTTTGAGGACCCCTCTCCCACTGGGACCCTGGGTAATCCATCCCACTTTTGCCCCCACTGTGACGCCCCTGCCTCTAACCCATAGAGTTGCAAAACACTGACCAAGTGTTGCATGGTTTGTACTTTTGTTTTTACAAGCATTGAAATAAAAAGTTTTTTACTTCATTACACACTTGTGACTATTAAAAATAAACTCATTGTCCCAGTATGAGGATATAATTGTTTTCAAAAACTACTTACTGTTCAAAGACGGTGCTTAGTTTTTTTTTTTTTTATATACTCATCAGGTCCTTCTTATTCCAAATAGCTAGGAGAAATTAAAAATGCATATCAAATAAAAGCTCAGATCTCAGGAGGTTAAGTGCAAGAAAAACAAAGCAAAGAAAAAATGACAAAAAGAAAGACAAGAAAGGAGCTTTGCAAACATCTTTACTAACTGTTTCTTTGTATGCGGTTGCATGTCTGTGATCTTTAAGTGGCCACAGCCGAGATTCATGTGCCATACTGTAGCTGGTAGTGGGGGGGATTGGTCAATGCAACATAAATCGGGCTGGAACACATTCATCAAGGTGGCAGAGATTTGAGACTAGAGAGGCCCATCCAATCACCGGCAGAGAATAAAGGGGAGAGGCATAAAAGTCCGTACAGCAAGGTCATTTGAAAAAGAAGCTGATAAGACGAAAGGATCAAATCTCCAGTACGGGCGAGGCCCTCCTCTTGATGTCTGTCCCCATTAACTAAAGCCCTCGCCTGGCTCGCACAGTCACTGCCACGCCTCAGCTGTCTGATACAATGAAGGGGGAAAGTAGGGAAAAAAAAAAAAAAAAAGAGGGTGACTCCTCTGCCATGCCGTGCTTTTACTGCTTTTATTTTGTCATCAAAATTTATGGCTCGGCTTGTAATTTAGTTTTTCAACCTTTTCTTTTTTTTTTTTTCTTGTTCAGGTATTACTTTAAAGGTTCTGTTTTTATCGTGTTTTACAGGGCAGCGATACCATATTCAGACAGGTCTAGTTACTGTTTGTTTCACCCTCCTGTCCTGCTGTCATGCAGGCGGGCTGATTTGTGGCATCACACAGCCTTCTTCTGCTCTGGCTGTTTGTGTATTGGAGCATTGGCAGCTGTATTGCTCTCAACGCTGCAGTATGGATTTAGTCAGTTTGTGGTTTTACCACAGTCACAGTCTGGTGTCCACACACACACACATAAAGCCACGCGCACAAACCACACACACAGTCAATCCTACAGCAGGTTTACTGTGTCACACTGGGGGCTGCTGTGTAATTGGGTGAATCTGCTCTCCAGCACGCTACAGAGATAGCCCTTTAAAATTTCACTTCACTTCTGGGAGTGTAAACAAACCTTGGGATTACTAGGGGTGTAAATCCACATTCCACCATTTCTGTCGCTCTCCTCTTCTCTCATTTTTCTCCCCCTTTTTTTTCTGTCGGCCACCTACTTTGAGAGTTTATTGGCAGGTTAGGTGTTTGCTCAGTATTTGGAGTGTGTTTGTGCATCTGTCTGTCTTCCTGTATTTTATGACTGTCAGCATGTTAACAAGTGCATGAATGTGTGTCCATCTCCATCGCCGATATACATGCATGTGTGTGTTTCGGTAGGTGCGCGCCGTGGGCGTGTGTTTTAGCATGTCTGTCGTGCGGACACTTTATGTGGCGGCATGCAGCTTTCTGTCTGTGTGTTCTCTGTGATGGATTGCTTGTCAGACGGCAGCATAGCACCGCTCTCACCGGCTGACGAAGACATTAAGTCACCAGTCACGTAGACGTAGTACGTTTCAACATTCCTCTGGGAAAAGGCTTTAACCCTTCTCACTCCAGGACGGCTGACAGATGACAGAGTGTATTACTTAGGAGGTGCTTGGCGCTAAAACCCGCAGTATGGCTGGATTCAGTGGAGTTCAGCCTCTTAATACAGTTGTGTGGGAAGTGGAGGACCTCTGTCACATGTTTCTTTTAGATGGGCCAATTGCTGAGGTTATTGGCTACAGACTGTTTGCCACAACTGACATTGTGGGGCTTGATGTTTTTTTCATTTTCTAATTTTATTTTACCTCAGCTGTAAGAATGCAGACAATATGTAATTGAAGGAGCACATCTTCTTGCACTGCAGCAGCCTGGGGGAGTCGTTGCTGAGGAAGGGATGACAACGCTTCCCTCCAACTCTGTCCTTTGTTTTTAATGCAACGTCATCCTCAGTGCTGCTGCTGCCCCCAGAATATGAAAATAGCACACTCTCAAAGAATGTGAATGCTCATGCTAGCACCTAAAGAAAATGTAGTCTCTCTGTTACAGATAGCTGGAAAAACACCCCTGAGTATTACCTATACACTCAGTCAACACATTTTCCAAGGGACTGTGAATCCTTATAGTGTTCATTTTTGCAAGGATTTTCATTTTGCAACAAGTTGTAATGCATTAGTGTATCTTAAAATGTAACAGCTAGGTTATTCTAGTTTAAATTTTATCATTTTCTCATGTCTTACTTGAGATTTTAGTCATATTTTTATACATATACAGGCCATGTTACTCATATCTAAGATTACCTTATTTTTCTTCACTGTATTAGTAGTCTCGCTTAGTCAGATCTAAGTCACGCTGTGCCAGCGCTAGAGAAATGTCTGGCTGAAACCATCATAATTTCACACTAAGGAAATAAAAGGTCGCTTGTATTTTTAACCAATCGCAGTTGTTGTGGGCGGCACGAAGCCAAGGATGCAGTGATGGTGCTCTTGCAAAGTAGTCAAAGTAGCGTCGGGAGGGAACTTGCTGTGGCAGAACATTTGCATTAAAATGGCTAAATACCCGCCTGCAAAAGCAAAGCATGTAGGTTGTTAGCTTAGATGTCATTGTTGTTTCATGCACCACTCTGAAAGAAGTGTGGTGATAGGTGTGGTTATGTGAGACTAACTTCCTGTAGCGACAAGGATTTTGAAAGGGTACATGCAGATAGTGGGAGTGGAGGAGGATTTCGTCTGAAATAGGCCTGTAATGGAAGGCTTTACAGTATACCCACATTCTACATCCTGTGAGTCAGATTATTACAGTAGTGATCCAGTATTAAAGTTTTTCACAACAGTATTAAATCACTTAGTCATATATACCTATTATATATATTATTCAAGAATTGACTTGATTAGATTTGATTGTAAGTTGCCTGGTAACATAAGCAAACGATTCAGCATCAGTCATCAGAATCAGATTCAAATATTTTGGAATTCTGATAGGTGAATGGAAATGTGACATCACATTTTTGTAATTGAGCCCCATTTACTTAAAACCAGTGATAAGACGACAGAAGAAGTTCAAAATAAGAATACCATCAAACAATTCTTACATTGACAGATTAGTTTGTGTTCATCTATAGGACCTCAGAACTCATAGTGAGATGCATGTGAAAAAAAAAATGTTTTCATGGTCCTTAAAAATAACCACAAGCTAAGTTGACTCACTGTGACAAAAATATCTCTTTGTAGATTTTCTGTGATTTGGCAGTGTTCCTCCCCCATGTTGAATTTGAAGGGCGTCTTTCATGTCTGCACAGTTTTGTTTGTCAAGTGAAGTTTTTGCCAACTACTGACACATTTGTACATTTATGTCTTTACATTTCAGTCTTCAATTTTTGGTTGTGAGAAGGCTTTGGTTGCAGTGTGATTAAGTTTAGGCACAAGAATAAGTTGGTTAGGGTTATGAAAGCAAAATGTTTTGGCTTAAAATACCCAGCTAGGTGGCTACAAACATGGCTGGTCCTGAACTCATTGAAAAAGTCCCTTTTTGTCTCTACAAACATGGCTGTTCCCAAGCTGTTGTTAAAAAATAACAACCTCAGTTGCTTCAAACAAAGCTGAAAATGCCCCAAACTCTTGTTAAAAATACTTGCTTTTGTTACTACAAACATAGCTTGAAATGCCCCCACCTGTCATTTAACATCCGCCCTTTGATCGCTACAGACACAGCTGGAAATGTCCCCAACTCTCATTAAAAATACCTGCTTATGTTGCCTACAACCACGGCTGTTCCCAAATTGTCATACAAATACCCACTTTGTTGCTATAGACATGACTGGAAATGTCCCTACCTTTCATTAAAAATACCAACTTTGAATGCCACAAACACAGCTGGAAATGTCCCTATCTGTCAGTAAAAATACCTACTTTGGTAGCTACAAACAAAGCTGAAAATGTCCTGAACACTTAATAATATAATACTTGCTGTTGTTGCTACAAACATGGTTAGAAATGTCCGGAACTCATTAAAAATACTTTGGTCACTACAAACATGATTGTAAATGTCCCAAACTCAATAAAAATACTCGCTTTGGTCACTACAATCACAGCTAGAAATGCTTCGGTTGCTACAAACACGGCTGGAAATGTCACTACCTGTCGTTAAAAATACCAACTTTGATTGCTACAAGCATTATAACTCTCATTATAAAAACCTGCTTTGCTACAAACACAGTTTGAAATGTACCTACGTGTCATTAAGAATAGCCTCTTTGGTCACTATAAACATAGCTGGAAATAGCTGTCCAAAACTCTCATTAAAAGTACCTACTTCAGTTACGACAAACACAACTGTTCACGAACTGTCAATAAAAACATATATTTTTGTCACGACAAACAGGGCTGAAGATGTCCCAAACTCTTGTTAAAAGTTCTGGTTTTTGTTGCTACAAACATGACTGGAAATGTCCCTACCTGTTGTTAAAAATACCAACTTCGATTGCTACAAACATGGCTGGAAATGTACAGAGCTTGTTAAAAATACCCACTTTGGTCGCTATCAACACAGTTGGAAATGTCCCAAACTCTTGTTAAAAATTCTGACTCTGTTGCTACAAACACAACTGAAAATGTCCCTACCTGTAGTTAAAAATACCCACTTTGGTCATAGCAAACATGGCTTGAAATGTCCCAAACTCCTGTTGAAATACTGTCTCTTGCTGCTACAAATGAGGCTGGAAATGTCCATACCCATCATTAAAAATACACACTTTAGTAGCTACAAACACGGCTAAATGTCATGAACTTCCACATCCACTTTGGTGGCCACAAAAATGAAAAACACTCACTGTTGTTGCTACTAACATGACTGTAAATATCCCAAACTCATGAAAATCCCCACTTTTGTTGCTACAAACACGGCTGGAAATGTCCCAAAAAAAATATCTGCTTTTGTTGGTCTCAAACAGTTGTCTGCTGCTTGGCAGCCGTTTCACTTATAGTTATCAACATTTTATTCTAGTGACTGGGCTGCAAAAAGGGTGCTTTATATTTTTGTCTAGTTGTATTATTCCATGGTTCACAGCAGCTCTGCATGTACACAGAAATATATAAGCACCCACACTGGGAGTTGCCTACTGTTGGCCACTGAGCAGCTCAGCTGGAACAATTTGGCTACACGCCTTGTTAAGGGCATTTTGACAACAGTGTATACATAAGTAATTTATTTCTGGTATTAAGTAATAACTTTGATCTCTGGTATACCACTCAGGAGCTAGTGCTGATGTAGTGCGGCAAAAATATTAACCGCAAGTTCATTTCCTACCAGTTTTGCATTATGCTGAAACTTGTTTTTTCTACTTCTACTTTTTTCCTTTTTTTATTGAGGAAGCATAATTCACATTAAACACTCTTGCCCCTGTGGCAGAGTTCTCAAATTAAGCAACATTTTGTTCATTTACCCATGATAAAGTTGTTCATTAGACAATATACTTTGCCTTATTCTTTGTTATTACCTCGCCATTGTAAATGCCTTGGGAGCAATTAAACATGTGAAGTGCCCAATTTTCCGTCCTCGACTTCCAGTCCTGAACTCTATCTGCATGTTGCACACATTTCCTATGAACTAATTAAAGTGAATCAATGACACAACCCTTTAAAATGGCGGCATATGTCACGGCCATCAGTGGGGAACAAAGGACCCTCTTAATTATTTTGTTCCTGCCGCTCCTGTAAACGGCTTGTCAAGGCAGCAGACTCAGTCGCCGACTCCTTGAAATAGGGATGTCATGTACACACACAGACACGTATTGCACACATACACACATAGGCAAGCACAAAAACACACACACGCAAACACTGTCCCCAGTTTCTCTGTGATGGCTCCCTCTCTGTCTTATAAAAGACTAGTAATTGTACTACAACAATGACAATGTAAGTGCTTAAGTGTGACGGTCCTCTTACTCTTCAAAAGTGCAGCGTCCCTTATCCATCATTGGCTCTTGGGAACAATGTCTTGGATGCTGACAACCATATCTTATCTTCAAGATGTTATTTTTTCCTGTTGCAAGCCCACCTCTGGCCCATGTTGTGTATTTGGGTGAGTCTAATTTTGAAAAGTGTGTTACAGTCTGATATAAACACATTTATCCTGATCTTTTCAGCCTCTGCAGGGTTTTCCTCATTCATTCGCCCTGTTCCTCAGCTGCGTTCTGCGGCCCTGCTGAAACACGCACTTTAGCATGAGTATGCATTAGTCCTGTTATGAAGACCGATGGGCTGAGAGAGACCATGTTTTTTCCTGCCTTGCAATTATTTACTGTGCCCCCCTGTAATCTAAAATACTTACATCTTTCAGGTATAAATATAAAACATCACGGTAGAGGAGAGCCACCACTTTTAGTCACAGCCTGGGCCGTAGATCATGAGAGTGTTGGTGGAAATGGTGACAAATAAAGGGGTGGGAGGTTTGAGGCTGCATTGGAATATGAGAAAAAGTTCGTACATGCAAATTGTTTATGAGCATGCTTATTTGTTTAAGGGTTTCCCTCAATGCCCATCTGCAGTGTTGCAATAAATGCCCATCTGCAGCCCAGGAATCTAAAACTGGCTTTGTAGAAAATCAACTGGCAGTGCTCCAAGTATGTCATCTTCTCCTCTGAGAGAATAGACGGACGGGGATGGATGGATGGATGAAAGGATGCCTCGACACGCTTGTTTTCTCCACCTCGTTACAACCGTTTCTGTGTTATCAAGAGCTTTGGCCTGCCACACTACAGCACAGCGCTACACTTTGTATTTGACAATACTCTGCCTCGCAGAGCTAATCGCCTCTTAATTCTTGCGTTATTCCCCATCCGTGTGCATGCATTTCAATCAAATAGGTGGTACTGTCCAAAAATAGTGCTGGCGGCACTGCCTGGAGAGATGGGCTGTCAGTCTCCCTGTCTGATCATGAGCTATTATCCTCTCTGCCCACAGACAGGAGAGAGAGCTACACCAGTGTCTATGTGATCATGATCAATACATAATCACTTTCCTGTCACCGCAATGGCGCTATCAGGGGACAGTCCAGCCCCACAGACCAGCCATTTTAGAGAAAGGGTTTGGCACACCATCATTCTGACCTAGAAAAGCGCGAGGGGGGGCGAGCAGTGGCTAAGTGAAGGCTGGACTCATTTAAACAGTCATTGCCATGGGATGCATTATTACATTTTCACTATGCTTGGGTTCATTACATTAGTTTGCACTGTGCTGTCGTAAGAAAAGTGACTGTTATGAGACCAGACAAATATTTACTGGCCAACAGAACGACTGACTACTGTCTAATAGTGAATGACAAGGAAGCAGCTACACTAAGCATGCAGTTTACGTCATTCATGACATGGATTTGCAATTGTCTAATTGGCCAATGAATACGTTCTGAGGTTTACAACTTCTGAATAATAGAGAGCTTTCTCAAGATTTAATGTGATAATGCAGTAATTGTTGATGGTAATCGAATAATCGCTGGCATCACGTAAAAAAGAAGAAACTAAATCCTTTAATCAATCTGTCAATGTTATGTGCCACATGTATTAATATAAGGTACAATTCCAGTGAAAGGTGGTCCATCCAGTTCGTGAATTAAAAAGAGTTTAAATAGAATAGGAATAAGGAAAATGAAAGTACTGAGCTCAAAACTGGATGAATGAGACTTGGATTATATTGCACGAGTTATGTGAGAGTTTGTAAACAGTTGTTTTGATAGAGTTTTGCTGTTGGTAAACTTGGCTCATATGACTTCAATTCATCAAGAATGTTCGCGTTTTTTGGATTCTTTGTGTACTGTGGAGGCAGGAGAGAAAACATTTCTGAATTTATTGTAACACAGGGTGAGTAATTGACATATAAAGGATCTTTTAGGGGGTGAAATATTCTTTTCATGACTTTCCTGGCCTTATTCTTGCAGTGTCCAGTGTAAACATCCTTTAGGCAGGGTAAGTCAACACCTATTGTATCCAGGCCTTGCGGTCTTGTTCGGTGCTGTTTCTAAACTAGGCAGTGATGTTCCCCCTTCGGGATGTTCTCGATGGTGCAGGAGTAAAAATTCCTCCTAATTTGAGAGGGTACCCTGACTTTCCTCAAGTTTCTGAGGTGAGTCTCTGCCTTTTCTTTCCTATCACTGAGTCAGTATGCAGCGCCCTGGTCAGGCTCTCAGTAATGTGGACACCAACATACTAGGCTATTGTTGTGACACCAGCAGGTCAGGTCCTGTATTTCTTTCAGGTAGGCCTTTTTATAGTTTTCTGTGATCAGATGCATCACAGCTGAGTCATCAGCAAACTTGATGATAATGTTGGAGCCAGATGTGGTTACACAGTGGTAAAACCAAAGTCAGGATTTTCTAAAGAAAGGTGAAAAGACAATCAATCGCCAGAATAAATGTTGGCATTCTAGGTTTCTGCAAACCCTGGATATGTTGCATTTGTACATTATTGCCCAGTTTCCACCGAGCAGTATGGTACGGTACAGTTCAGTTCAGTACGCTTTTTTTCCGTTTCCACTGTGAAAAGTTGTGGATGGTACCAATGGAGCTGTTCCATACCATCCCCATTTTTGGTACCCCCTCTGATGGGGTACCTAGCACACAGATCTGCTACTAAAAGGTGGAGCTGTGAACACTGCAGTCTATTGATTGGTCAGTAGCCGACGGTCACTCTGCTCGGGGCTGAGTTGTGGCTGGCTTTGAGGCTCATGTAGCCACTGTTCATACTGTGAAGAGTTTAATTAGTAGACTGTAACTATAAAAATAAAGGATGTTTTGCTGCCAGCAGCTGAAGACTGAGTGACAAATAACTTAATTCACGGGGGCCGACTGCTGGCAACTTTTAAGGTGGAACATTAACTTGTATGTTACTCGATGCGTGAGCTGAGGATGTGAATCAATCAACACACCTTAAATATGCTAAATGACAACTCTGACCATTACTTCAGTTTTTATATGACAGACAGGTTTAGTAATGAGTGGATATATATAGAATATATTCTAATCCTCACTCTGGGGGGAAAAAAAAGCATCGCGGAGCGTCAGGTTACGGCAACACTAACCCGCGGGCTTGCCTAAGAAGGACTAAATGCACAAACCCACTATTTTTAATTTCTGGCTGCAGAAAAACACAGCTACAGCTGAAATGCCAAACTCAAGGCTTCAAAATGCAGTCCACAAATGAATGGGTGACATCATGGTATCTATGTCCATTATTTTTGCAGTTTATGATTAAATCTTTGCCTTACATTTCAACAACCCTACGGTAAATGTGTGGTTATGTTTAAGCCCAAAAAACAACTGATTATGGTTAGGAAAACATCATGTATTGGCTTAACACCCCCACTTGTGGTGACACAAAAGCCGCTGGAAATGCATCAATGTCTCACTGCTGTTTGTTGTTTTGAAGCAGTAGTCCTCATGACAAAGTCAGCTCATATATGTAATCAGGAGCCTCAGAGCTAGTGTTGACGAAGAGCTGTAGACCCTTCAAAATAGCCACTAAAAGGGGTTGGTGTGTTACCTGAAAACTCCCTCTTCTTTCTTTAATATCTAATATTTGCTCTGTGCATACCTTACTGTTGCAATAAACCACCAAGAATACTATTCTGTCAAGCACGCTGCTGCCCCTCTGCCCCTCACTCTGTTTCTCCCTTTCTCTTTTTTCGACCCCCGCAGTGTAAAGCCAGTCAGACATAAACAGTATTGTTTTACCCGGGTAGGGCTCACAGCAGGGCACTGTTAGCCCCACGCCTCATGCAGCCCACAGCTCTCCCCATGCCTCAGTGATATCCCCTCTCTATGGCTCAGTGCCTGCATACATATGAATGCCCCCTGTCTTCTACCCTTCACGCTTCTGAGCTGGTCCAAGCTGAGCAGAGCTGAGATGTTACACAGCTGCCATGCTTGTTGGACGTGGGGATGTGGAGAAGTCTGGCATTCCAGCAATAGTAAATGAACTGTAATGTCACATTCTTCTGAGTGATTATAGGTATGATGGTACTTGAGCTGAGAGTGCTTCCCTGTGGTGTGGTTTGCTGAGTTGTGCTAAGCATGCTGAGGGTGAATTCTGGGCGATGGGGGGAAAAAGCAGCTCATGTTCTTGTTAGATCAACTGGAAAATAGAACCTCTGTGTATATAAAAATAATAATGAAGACTTTGTAATAGTTTTGTGCAATGCAGTGGTTTTTGCTTTTGCAGAATATCTCGCACAGTGAGCCATGTCTTTGCTGTATATTCTTTGTAGTCTAGATTAATGTTTTATTTCATCCACTATTTCAAGACCCTTAATTGTGGAGGAGCTCATCACACACAGTTTGAAACAATGGTGTTAATTTGACAAAAAAAAATCCTCATTTTTATTTCATCATCCAGCAGCATTTTTGATGCCAGTAGCTGGGGTAAATGAGCATCTTGAATTTTAACATATTGGGCACTTAATCATGCTTATTCATATTTGTACATAAAGCTGCAGACAAGCGTACTGTTTAATTTTCAAATTCATTTCCTTTTCCCTGCCACCCTGCGGTGTACAGTAAGCGTCTGCAAATGAGCATCTTGTGATGGCTCAAAGCTACATCTTTACGACCTTCCACTGTTTGATTATGCTTGCAATACTTCTAAGGAAATAAGCAGGCTATACAGATGAAGCTGTGCTGAGGGATAATGTGTTACAGAAATAAGCTGCAATGTCCTTCCGCAGCCATTGTGTGTCACATCGGGCTGCATCCCCCAATTTATCCCCACTCTGGTTCAAGGAAGATTCCTATTGATTTCCTATCCCTGAGCCAGTGTACAGAGTAAATAGGAAGTGTGCGCCCTATTATTTCTGTCGGTTGATAAAACATGAGGCTAGACCCCCATGTCTGTATTCTGGGGCCCCTTAAGAAACCACAGGCCCTTCAATCAAAACATAAATAAATAAAAAACAGTTGTAAATATGATGTAAATGCCTCATATATGGTAATGGCATCTTTAGAAAATGATGTGTGTTTAAACTAATGGTTTGGTATTAAATCCAGGACGTGATTAATGAGATTACACTTAGCGTGGGAAAACAACCGTAAACGCAGGCTGTATTTTCATACATGCTTAATGCGTGTCACTCTGTGGGCTACTGCCCAAACCAACAGAGGGAGATTTGCTCTCCCAGGAAATGCTTATATGTAATCTTTCGGTGTCTGGGCATTTGCCTGACAGCGGGAGAAAAGTGAGACAAATCCATTTAGACAGGAAATAGCATGATTGCACCTACTTCCACATCTCTAACAGGTTTGACTGAGAATAGTGTGTAAGTAACACTTTTTAGGTAAAAACAGATGCCAGAGCAGGACATCAGTTAAATTCTGGGTGAGCATTTTCCATCGGAGGCTTTTTACATGCCTAATTCCTTCCTGCGTGGTTTTGTTTATAGCAGCCATTCATTTTTTCCCTTCCCTGGAAGTTTGTAGGTGTTGTGTTGCTATTATTGTAATCGCCACAATGCTACAGGCTTCAAATAAAAGCCAGAGACAATATTCCTCCTACAATTGAGTTTCTGTGCCCAGTGCCTGGCCTACAGCTGCATCCGTTTCTGCAGTGTCCCTGAAATTTCTGAGCATTATCAAGGGGAAGGACGAGCTAATCTGCACTGATTTGAAACAGGACCAAAACACTGGCTTTCCTAATCCCTCATTTTTTTATCAGGGGTGGTGAGGAGCATTTTACCCCTGTGGGAGGGAAAGAAAGAGGGAGCTATTTCATGCTTCACCGGTTCCACTGTTTTTATGAAGATTTTTTCCTACCCTCTACTTCCCCCCACTTCAATCCATAGTGTAACTGAATTTATAAAGCCCTGTTTGCAATAGTCAGACACCTTTTAGAAGTACGAAGGTACTTTTCATAATTAGGGATGTGTAGATGGCCGCCTTCTCCCTCTGTAGTGGTAGTAATTTAACTTTAAGGCAGATAAGGCCCTGTATCTCTGAAAAAAAGGAGGTGCAATTTCTTTAGCTGTCTCTCATTTTGTTCATTTGACAATTGGCAAACACCTATGGCACCCAGGATATAATTTGCTTTTGCATGAGCACACCAATTTGGATTATTGCACACATCTGTGGGATATAATTCATATAATTATGTTTCTTTACATTCTGTCAACCAATTTATTTGATATTGTATTTACTTATCCAACACCTTTGTGGGAAACTTCTGCATAATGGCAGTTTTTCAAGGCAGAGCTGTTCATAGCAGACATGGGAGACCCCTTATTGGGGTGTTATCCTATATGATGTGTCAGTGTGCTCTCTTGCACATTTTTCTACGTAAAGCAATACATCAAAATCCCTACATATCCCTACATAATCATGAGCCAGTAAGTTGTGTATAACCTGCGTATTTGGGAAAGCTGCAATGACATGACCAATGCACTGATGGTAGTATAGGAGGAAGCAGTCCCTGTGCGGAGGTTGGTTGGGGTGGTGGATGATTCACAACACTCAGAACTTTCTCCAGGAGACTGGTGAGCAAACTTTGCGTCATTTTAAGGTATGTTTTCACCATGTCTCTGTTCCTCTCCTTCCTACGTAACATCATTTGTGGAGCACTCATTCATAGGATATCATACCAGCCGTTGTATGAGGATACGTTTGGTGTGTAGATTTAAAGCAACGTATTCTCATACAATGGTTCATATGATATCTAACAAATTAGCGCCCCAAGAATGTGCTCCCACGTATTTTATATAAATCACAGTATGTACTTAATGTAAAGTTACATAAGTTAGGGTTAGGCAAGTAAAGTTATGCAGGTTGACAACATGCCTTAAAACATCTCAACTCCACTTGGTTTTACACAGTTATGAACACCAATCTTATGGTGGAAAGTCCTGTGTTTATTTGACCCATCCACCAACCAAACCAGCAATGTATCCTCATACAAGGATTTGTATGATATCCCACAAAAATGTATGCACAACAGTTTGCATGATATCTAATGAATTAGCACCCCACGAACGATGTTTCGTCCTTAACATAAAGTTATGTAATTAACGTAAAATTATTGAGATTAGGTTTAGGCAAGTGAAGTTACTGTGGTTCGATTTAGGAAAAGAAACATAATGAGGACATACCTTAAAGGGACTGGAAATTCACATGGTTCCGAACACTGGTCTTCTGGGAAAGTCCCGTCCTGTTTTTTGACCCATCCACCACCCCAACCTGCCTCCTAACTAGACCACTCAGGACAGCTTCCCTCTTTACTCCCATCAGTGCATTGGTCACGTATCAGAAACCTTTAAACTATGACAGTTATACACAAATAACTGGCTCTTTATTTTGTGGGATTACTTTTCATAGAAAAACATACAAACAGGGTATAAGAACAGCATATAATCTGCCCTCTCACACAGACTTTTGGTCTTTATACTATTTCTGTCTACGCCCATCAGCGTATTGGTCATGTGATCGCAGCCTTCTGATTATGTGGGTTGTAGTTATTTTTTGGGACATTACCTGTGTAGGTAAATGTACAAACAGTGATGAACGCAACCTGTTTTTAAGAGATGTGAGATGCATGCAGCTTATGGTTACTATTGTCAATGCAAGGGTTGACGTTTACTTCATGAAAATTGAGAGTAAGTGATCTGAGTGGCAGGTTAGTGGATTCAAGTAAAGAAAATTCCAAGTCTCTCAGCAGCTGACATCAACTTATAACATGCTGTTTTTTCGTCAGTGTTATCACAGCAAGCCGAAACACAGGAAGAAAGAGAGCTCATTGATCTGCTGTCATCTTAACACTGCAAAAGGCATGGGGTGTAACAAGCTGTATGAAATTTACAAGGTAAGCTTTGGCAACACAACAGCATGGGTCATCATAAGACTATGAATTACAAGAACACCTCTGTCTCGGAGGACCACTTGAGGCTCCCTTACTGTGAAATAATTGGGTTGCAACAGTGAAACTGCTACTCCAGTTAGAGTGCAAAGGTGGCTTTTGCTTTGTTTTGCCGTTACAAGACCACAGAGGCGGTTGTGACTATTAATCAATAGTTGACACATGTAGCTGACGTCACAAAGAGGAGATAACTGAAAAACATCTTTGGTGTAGTGCTGTTTGTGAAAGGTCCTTTGTGTTTTTCAGAGGTTACACTGGAATGCTTTGCTCTGGCGATTTAATGTGTATTCCAAGAGTTTGTTTTGAACTTCTTGCAGATTAGATGTATCTTAAATCATCACTGTGCTGCACATTGGTCAGCAGGTCAGTTGGAGGTTGTTTCGGTGCTTGTAGAGGCAGCAAACGACAGCAAGCCAGCAGAATACAGATGTCTGATTTGTGGGTCACACACTGTGCAGAGATTGTGTTTCCATCGCATCTGGCATTTTTTATTTTTTATTTTCATGTTTTAATTCATGACTGAAACCTCTGAATCGCAATGTCGGAGCCAAAACTCGGCGAAGGTCTTTACTACAAGCCTTTTCATCTGCAGTGGACAGACTTAGGCGCCTGTGGCAGGACCTGTGCCGTCTGCGACGAGGGACGTCTCCCTTTGTTGTCAGAACACCTCTAAACATCTTTCACAGAAACAATTACCATACCATCTGTAGCTTCCTGCCAGCGTGTTGCTCACTGTCAGCATGTCAGTTTCTTTTCTCTCCTTCTTTCTCTCTCCCTCTCACACACACTCCATCACACTGAGACTGATGAGGAGCTAGGTCACTGTGAATTAAAATGGATGAGTTTAATTGCGTTAATAGTCCCTTTATATTCAGTTTTTCAATGCATTTTTCCCTGATACCTTATAATGGAGCTGTGAATGGTGGATTGAATTGTCGCTAATCTATTTTGTGATTTGCCTTGAGCGTTTGGCAGAGCTGGTATATTGATGAAGGTCCTTGCGTACATTTCCTCCAAACCTCATACAGCTGGTTTAATAAAGGACCTCATTTCTGCTACATTGCGTATTGTTGGTGTGAAGGTAATGGCTAATTGCTCCAGTGTTAAAGGAATAGTGATATCCGATTAGCACTTTGAGAATACATGTGCCAACAGTTACATTAACGTCAACATAAACTTTTAATTGGGCAAACTCTTCTAAGAGAGCAAAGTATTTTCTTTGTGTGTTAAGAGTTTGCTTTAAGTGAAAGGGCTCAAAAACATACATTAGATTATCTTATAACCTTCAACAGAGTGTTTCAGCGCTCCTTTTAACGTTAACACTTGAGGTCTGCAGTCCTTCGGGACCAACATTTGTGAAGCAGAACTTGGCTATCAGTTGAATCGGTTACTTTCCCTGCTGTGTGACACATCCATCACTGTCATGTTGATTTGCACACTAGCTAACATATCCAGCAAAGGCTAACATTACAAGAGGCTAAATGACTAATCAACACTGACATGACTGGTTTGTTCAGTTAGGCCAGACACACATTATAACATATTTCATCTGAAGACATGTCAAGTAATTGACACTTTGATGCCGGGACTGTACACATACCATCGGGAGATGGATTAAGGGCACAAGATACAGTTTGTTTGTGGGTGGGTACACATGCGTCTTCAAATATCATCTTGTTTTCAGTTCAGACTGAAAAGACTCTAAATTAATTTTAAATTATTTTAAAAGATTTTAGGAGGAGAGAGGCAGTCAAAAAGTTGAAGTGTTAAAGTCAGGATAGTGTAACATTTTTGGAAAAGCTTGGGAGGGTCTTTTAAATTTATCGCACATCAGATTTCTATTTTTTTTATTATACAGAGCTGCTGCATGTGCTCAGCTTATTTATTCACTAACAGTGTAAATAACTGTTCAGTCAGTAGCTGCAATGATTGGGGTGTGTTATTCTCTATTTGCCATAATTTATAATGTGAAATTTGGTGGATATTATTAAAGCTATTCTTCCATTTACATAATCTATTAACTTTTAAAAAAGCACACTGCCTTAAATTTTCTATGCATCTAAACAAGGGCATTGGTTTCATTTCAACACTGGGGGAGACACATGAAGTGGAGTTTGGGGATCCTGCCATATCAGTCCACCAGAGAATATGTCGGTGTGTTTGCTTATTGGAGTATTTTCAAATGCTTCATAATCCCAAAATCTGTGCAACCTAAACTAAAAGGTTATGTGAGTCAATAAACCATAATAATTGATGAAAGTGTTGAAGTTATGTCATAAATTTTAAAAAAAATACAGAAACTGGACATGTTTTTTCATTGATGTCGAAAAAGTAAACACACAAAACATATTAATCCAAAAGATTTCGAAAGGTAGAAACACTCCATGAATTATTTGAAGCCTGTGCATTTTTTTTTTTTTTTAGTTTTTGAGATATGCTCATTATATGAGCAAAGTGCAAAGCCATTTTTATAGTTTCATCTGCAAATGAAATTAATACCTTTCATGTGTATTCTGGGGGGGGAGGGCAGTTGCACATGTTATAAAAATTGAGGGGGACGTGTCCACTGCCCCCCCTTTATACTTTTTAAAAATGTTTTTATTTTTCTTATCTTTAGCCTGCAAAGTGCTTTGATTGACCTCTGTATGATAAGGTGCTCTATATTTAAACTTGCCTTCGGGCCCCATCCTGGTAATTTAAATTTTTTATTTGTCCCGTACTAAATTAAAAATATACAGATACAAAACGTTCAGATGTCATGCACACTGCTGATATTTCAGAGCAACACAATTGCCAGTGCTGTGTAGATATCAAGCCTGTCTGATACAGATGGGACTGGATTTTTTGAACAAATCAACCCCACATAGGGATGAATACTCTCATCTTGATTGGCAAAGCTATGTAGCGATGATTGCCTATAGAGTTATAGTCTCTTACTCTGTCTTCCTGCCCTACAGGTACCCCTGTTACCCGGGTAACAGCCACAGATGCCGATGATCCAGTGTATGGGAACAGCGCTAAACTAGTCTACAGCATACTGGAGGGACAACCATATTTCTCTGTAGACCCCAACTCAGGTAAGTGCACTGCTGTGCTTGTAGGTGTTTTGGAATCAGGATATGAATCTATTCTGTGGACACGAAGTTGTGAGGGTTTTTGTTCTTCACCTTGAATTTAATTAAGCAGCACACACCGGAGGCCATTTCAGAGCATGTTTCACACGTTGGAGTCACCTGTACAGGATGGCCATGTGAGGTTGCTTACTGCATCTAGCTAAAGTATTACAAAAAAAGCATGCTTAATACTACAAGCAATAATACAGAAGTTCAGGGTGATTGCCCTGACTCTAAAGGAAGGAGGCATAAAAGGAGGACACCTCTGTGGGGCAGGCAAAGCTCTTTGTGCTGTTATTCATTGTTTGCCTGACAAAGCCTGATGAAGATCTCTACGAGATCGAAACCGTGCTTCATTAAATTTAATGGGAGCTAGTAATACAGTGTGCAAAGCCTTTGTCTGTTTCTAACCAATGGAGAGCATAATGTATTACAAAATGCAATGAATGAACGCCACGCCCATAATGGGACAAAAAGGAAAGAAATAGGCTTAACAGTGAGACAGTGATTACATCTAAGGATTATTTCAGTCGTCTTTTTCTACCAGACAGGGGCCAGGCACATCAGGACAGAACCCTTCAGTATTTAAACATTGTCCTTTTTTATTACCTTCTTCAACCTAGATAAATGAGCTTACAATGTCACCTCAGGTCAAACAGTGCGCTATCACTGTTTGACCGAGTCTATAGGTAAGACCATCCAACTCGCCAGTGGGAATAACTTCACCTTAGAAGGGTCTAACTTATTGTACTGTATATAGATGCAGAGATACAGGATGAGGTCTAACCTTAACTGTGAGGTCTGTTTAAAGCTTTCAGGATCCAACTGTGTATCAGACCCCCAGCAGACTGTTCAGTGTATACTCTTTTAAGCAAGCAGTATGCAGTGGAAAATTTTGATTCACATTTTGCATTACTAGAATGAACATCACACCCCATTTTTGCCCAAGATGTTCCCAGTTACCTGCAGGCAACAAGGTTTTCTAAAAAGTACAGAATGTCATTCACCATTAAATCGTGACCAATCCTTGAAGGGATAATTAATAATCATAATTAATGCGGTTACCTCTGCTGTGCTACGTGCGTAAAAATGCCCATTTTTAATTTGGAGACGCTGGTATCGTTCCTGCTGCTGTGTGACGGCTGCAGGTATTTAATGATACGTGTAAATAAACCAATTACTCAGAAAAGTGAACATAATCAGTAAAATTTATTAGGCCAATGCATTTCAGACTGAAACTGTAGGGCAAAATAAAGACAGAAAAGTTGAACTTAAAATATATGAAATGTTTTCAGTGGTTTAGGGAGAGTTCTTGTGCGAGGCCTGTGTGTGTGCTCCTCCATCAACTCAAGCCACAATGTGGACAATAAAAAAAACTTAAATTCTCACATTGTCCTTTGTGCTGAGGTAACAAAAAGTGTTCACAGCTTTTGTTTGTATATTTTCCATGAAGAAAATGGCTTTGTGGATTTGTTTGGGTGGCGAGAGACAGACCTTGAAAGCAGCTGTATCACGTCAAAAACGAATTAAATTGAAAGCACACATTAAAGGGACCAAAAAACTCATATTTTTTTCTCTTACCTGTAGTGCTTTTTTCAGTCTTGTTTGTTTTGGTGTCAGTTGCTGAGTGTTGGAGATATTGGCCATAGAGATGTCTGCTTTCTCTCCAGTATAATCAAACTAGATGGTACTCGGTTTGTAGTGCACAGAGTGCTAAAAAAAAACATTTGAAAAACTCAACAGCAATGTCTCTTTCCAGAAATCATGACCCGGTTACCCAAGATAATTCACAGACCTCGTTGTGAGCAGTTTCATGTAGGAACTATTTTCTTTTTAACCGAACTAGATAACTAACCCACCAACCACATCACCACGCAGAAGGAAAAGTGCATCTATTGCTAGCACCACTGAGCTAGTCAACATCACAACTCAGCCAAGGATCGCATAAATGTTTACATCTCTCGCTGTCACAAGCACAAGCCTCTCATCCACAAGTAGATGCATGCTTCCTCCTGTTCAGTGATACAGCTGGCAGGTGAAGTTCAGCAGAAAGAAAATAGTTCCTATATTAAACTGCTTACAATAAGGTCTGTGGATTATGTTGGGTAACCGCATCATGATTTCTGGAGAGAGAAATTGCTAATGAGTTTTTTAAATACTTGAATTTTTGGCACTTTGAGCACCACAAGCTGAGAGCACTATCCGGTTCTATTATATTGGAGAGAAGGCAGACATATTTATGGCAGATATATCCAGTACCTGGCAACTCACACCAAAACAAGCCAGACTGATGCATAGCTCTACAGGTAAGAGGAGAAAAAAGTATTTTAATCTTGAGATGAACTTTCCCTTTACGTAACCTATGCATAGAAGTTATTAAATCGAGAGCAAGGCTTGGTAATGCTAGAGTGCAAATTATTAAATAGACAGCACAATTTTTAAATGTTCTTTCCCAGTGACACCTCCTGGACTGCAAAGGAGGGAAAATGCCAACTGAATGAAGAAAGAAAAATGCAAAGATTGAGTTATTCGGATGATGTGGAATTAGATGAATTCCACAGAAATGCATTTATTAGAGATTCCACTGGATAACAGAATAGAAGTATTTGAATATTTAAATCAGCACTGGAGGTTACTTGGTAAACTGTGGCATCTAAACATGAGGTCAAGCAAGACATCTACATCCTGATTTCATGGATATATGCACATAAAACTGTGCATCAAGAGAAACAACAGAGGATCATCCTCTCTGTAGTATCTGGGATAAAAGGGAAGTATATAGGCTCTAACAACACACACACATGTATATATATATATATATATACGGTTATATATAACTGATTAATATTTTAGTGATATTTATAGTTTACTCAAATACCTGTGTCTATCATGCTGCCTGAGATTTGGCAGTAGAGCTCTCTGTGCTGTGTGGATTGAAATGAAAAAGAGACAGATGTGACTGCAGTGAGAGAGAGAGAGAGGGTAGCTTATTAATGTACATGTGTGCTGCCCACAGCTGCAACAGGTTGTGCAGGTTCCAGCAGGTGGAGATGCAACAGCTTCCCCACCTGCTGGCCCACCTGAGCTGATCTCACTCTGTTGCTGTGCATTAGGGGGAAAATGCATACATTTTCTGAAGGGACAATACAGGGATTTACACTTGAAAAAAAAAAAAAAAAACACTTATCAAAAGCCCACATGGCAGCTGTGTTAACGAGCGTGTTGTTCGCCACCATGTCTACATAACCTCTTTTCGGCAAGCCTGCGAGGGACAACATCAGCGAATGCACGCTAAAAGAGAGCTGACAATGTTGGTTATGGCTTAAAAAGTTGTGTAATGACAACAGGACTGCAGGTAACTCAGCCCATCTGTTTTTTGAAATGCTTGTAGATTATCGCTGCATGAGGCTGCTGTTAACTCAGGCTCCCCGGGCTCGCTCTCTTTCTCTACACCTTCCCTCTACAGCTGCACACTTTCATTTCAAAACATGAGCAGTACGCTGGGGCAAAAATATGCATCAGTGGGGGCACTGTAGCTAAAATGTGGAGTGTTAAGCTTTAAATTAAACATTAAAAAATCAGTAAAAAATATATAAGTGGGTAAATTAGAAAAAGGGCAGCTGATATGTGGAGTGAAACAGAAATACAATCTACACACTGTGTGTGTGGCTTCTAATAAATGTCATAATTTTGGTCTCACAGAGATCTTCATCAGGCTTGTCAGACAACACTTACTTACATCACTAATGGAAAGTGTTATATACACACAATATTACTCACATATTATTGCAGTCTGCATAATAAAATCACCTTGGCCCTGCTGAACAAGACTCGCATAGGCTTTCATAACAGGAAGTATAAGCTACGCGTGCGGGCGGCAGAGGACAAAAGTATGCCTCTATCAGTGTAGAACATCAAGACAAATGCAACGGCTCCTCTATTATGTTCATCCTGGTTAGCTAGGTCAGCTGATCGTCAGTGACATGCTGCATGGTTCAACAATGGGTTGCATGAAATTCATTATGAAACTCTCAAATTATGAGATTCATATGGGCATCACTGAGTTGCACGTTTCCATTAACTGATTGGTCGTCCTAAATGCTAAATGGGGCAGTACTCATATGCTTGCTGTGCAACATCATTGCGTTATGAATTCAAAGGAATAATAATAATTACTTCTTCCTTTCACGAGGCAAACTCCTCAGCAGCGTCATCATGCATAAAGTTATCTCAAAACAGACTCCAGATTGGATCTTTAATTGCTTTTGCAGCTGACTTTTTAACATGTGTGTCTGTAAGCAATATGATTAAATAATGGTGAAATTACATTAATAAGAAATGAGATGGAAATCGACTGCTCACAATTTGGAAAACAGCACACAATAAACAAGCTTCAAGAAAGGGAGTCTCGAAATTTATGTACATAATTAGGACGAACGCTCGGTTCAACACGTAGAAATCGGGCTCGTCCTCACGGCTATAGGCGTTACAATCTCCGAGCATCTGCGAGCCGGGACGTGGCTTTAGAAAACGCACTGAACGGACAATTTAAGGATTAGCATTCATGCTTTGTGTGACTGCGGAGCACATGCAGATGGCTCATTCAAGTGAGCCAGATGTTTTAATGAATGTTAATGAAAAATAAAAGGTAAGGGGAAAACAACCATTAGAATGCGTTTGACACTTACAACGCCACATTGGAAATGAAAAGCATTCAATAAATAAATAAACATCATGCCCCAATTCATCACTTGGTTAATGGTCGGTGAAAAAAAAAAGTTGAGGCAAATATCTATGGAAATGAGTGTTTGTCTATCCTCCCTTTTCAGTGATTAGGAATTAATTTGAATAATTAACGATGATCAACAGAGATGAGAGTGTTGCTTCTAGCATGATGACTGAAGTATGTTTGTGTGCGTGTGTGTGTGTGTGTGTGTGTGTGTGTGTGTGTGTGTGTAAGAGGGAGTACCAGTGACTTGTTTGTGTTGCTTTTTTTATTAGTGGTTGATTTGTTTGCTTGACTAGAGGAGAGGTGGGCCCACCTTGTTGATCCCAGTCAAAGCTAATTTTTAGCCCTCAAATTGGTTACATAATACAGCAGGTGAAGTTTAAATGTTGCTTTTGCACACCACACACACACACACACACACACACACACACACACACCTCTGAGCTGATCATTCCTAGAAGTAAAGCAAACACTACAGTAAGGTGAAATCCCTTTACATAATTGGGCATGTTCATGGTTTTAAAAAAATATGTGACAAATTTATGTCCACTCATTGTGTCCTCCAGACATCTCTTTGTGTGTGTCCTATGCATATTTACACGGACAAGTGAGATGCTACTACATACTGTTTGTGGTGTTTCAGCTTAAGAGCACTTGGATAGCGTGTCTTTTCCTGTGATCAGTTTTATTTTTATCCTTAAGGGTATCTGGATGTGCCGCATGTGAAGCAGAGCACTTGGCCTTTGCATTGTCTATTGCAGTGCTCTATTGAATAAACTCATTACAATTCATTATTTATATTCATATTATTTATGGTTTATTATCATGTGTTGTAGCAGAAAACAGATACACTACCCTTTTACTACCCTAACACTCCATTGGCTTTTGAAACAAGTTAACGAGGAGATTCATTTACTCATTCTTTTGAATAAAATCGTTCAGTGTAATGTAAATGTTGCATATATTACTGCATTCACAATTTCATGCTACTGGTTTCAGAATCTTACGTGATATCAGGCAGAGCTGTTAGCTAGTTACACTCTCCTTCCATCTTCAGTCTGACATTGTGTCATTGTCCCTAACCACTCACTAAAGAACAATGTATCTGCCTGACATCATTTTAAGTCCACACTGATGCATAACCATGCCAACATACCTGTTTTGCCAGGTTTTTAAGAGTGAAGTGGAGTAAAGTAAAAACAAACTAAGAGGTTGGCCAATATTGAGAAGACATGTTGATTTAGAACAGCCTCGATAGCAGCGTCTATCTTACCCAAAGCACCCGCCATCGTTGTTATTACTTGTCATTGGTTTCCAGTGCCCAGCTTGACAAGAGCTTCACAACAGTCTGACATTGGTGTTAGTTTCACCTATGGCGCTGATTGGTTCATTGAGTCCCACTGCGGCGCTCATTGTCTATTCTTTCTTTTAACTGAGAAACCGTTGTTTCATTTAAGGATACCAGACAATTCAGTTAACTTGAACTGCAGTATGCGGATCAAAAGGTTTAGCCCCAGGCAACCCGGTATCTACAAATGTATATAACATTCAAAAATAATTTTTGTATAGAAATTTAGCATCTTATAATTGAACGTTCTCCAAAAAGAAGGAAAGAAAGAAAAAAGACTAGACTTCTACAGGCACATTTTAAAGCAGCACATGCCATGGTTTTTCCATATGACAGCTAAAAAACAAAACAAAACAAAACCTTTCCTTCATTGAGAAATTCTGGACCTGGCCTCTTGCTGTCCCCCTGCTTGCGGTAGCTTTCACTTTGCTTTACCCAGCTCTGCTTGCTGTAGGTTGACTGATGAACGAGCAGTGTGTATCACTATGCTTAACATTAGCATTAGGGGAAACATTAGACAGATTCAGTCATACACGTTTGAACGCAGATGAGGAGTCTGTGGGGCACCAAAATTGGCAGTTAGCATCTTTTGATTGTTTATGTTGTTTGTTAGCTTGTTAGCTTATAACTGGCTGACTGAATTGTTTTGAAATATAAAATCACTTCTGCTATGAAGAGGTTTTTGGTAGATAGAGGAAGGAAGCTCCAGGGTCTGGTTTACATCCAAAAACAGCACACTCTGCCATGTTTGCTGTCAAAACTTCCACTATGCTAATGCAAACTCTGTATACTGTTGTTAGTCCTGTCACAAAACCACACAAAGCAGATTCAGGTTTTTTGCCGATATCCTGTTGAAGTCTTTTCCCCATCAGCCAATTTTTCTTCTTAGGATGGCGAAGGCACGACCCACCCTACTCTTCCTCTAATTAGTACTCGTTGCCTTTGTTGGTTAGATTGGTTAGGTTTAGGCATGAGGGCTGTGATAGGGTAAAGTAAGCCAATCACAGGTAGAAAAAGCCAGAAAGACAGGTCATGCCTTTGCCATCCTAGGAAAAGGAAAAAAAACCTTGCCAACTATCAGTATGTGTTTTTTGTATCAGACAACATTTTGCTTTTGTATTGGTGACGTCCCTAATCTAGCTGCCCAGTGTACATTTGAGTCACAGTTTTTAGGGAAGTGCACAGACATCGCCCCTTTCAGGTAGAGGGATGTAAAAAAAACAGCTCTCTGTTGACAAACTTTGCACAGATACAAATCAGTTTAGTCAAGGTCAAACATTTCAGGGGACCTAAACATAAGAAAAACATGTTTGTGAGTGAAGGACATTTTAAGATTATCTCACCTTGATGTTACATGAATAAAATGAATGGTGTTAATCTCTTCAATGTGACAGTTGCTCGAAAAACCTGATTTTGAACTGATGCCTGTGTTTCAGAATCACTGCAGAAAATGTTGCATTAGTTCTGTTTGGGGTGTAAAAGACCTCAGAATATGGTTGAATTCATTGATTGGTGTCGACATTACTTTTAGCACAGCACTACCTCTCCTAAATTGCAAATAGCTATATTTCTGTTACAGGAGATTGACACAAAATTAAACCACTCTGGCATCCAATTAGCTCAGAACATAAGTAGCATTTCTAGGAGGGATAACGTGCTTTGCATTTCTTTCTCAGTGAATAACTATTTGGCAAATCAAAGAATATATATTTGTACATGGCATGCATACCCCATATAGCATATAAAACTGAAAAATCAGTACAAGCCAAGTTTGTGGCAAATTGAAAAGGTCACCACTTGAATACCTTCCACATATTGGGATGTAATAAGTTCAGAAGGAAGGTAAAAGAAGTGTATTTAAAGGACAAAATGGTTATTACTGTTATTTTTACATATTCTGCGTAACAGTAGGGCCAATGGGACCGCAAACGATGAAGAGGTAAATCAAATGTCAACAAAAAAAAACAAGACAAAATCAAGACATCACACTGAACAGGATGGTCTATAATATACAAAGCTGATACATGGTGTATGGGGCAAGCATTGTGACCAACTGGTCAAATACACCACAGTTTTGTCAAGAATGTTGCTTGTTCAGTCATTACTGTGGAGATGTTAATAATTTATACAGCTGAGGGACTGGTGGTAAAACAACAGTGACCCAATGTTTTTTGTTTTTTTGCTTGTTTTTAAAGATTTTTTATCTGATAAGATACCTATTTATAAAATTATCTAAACAAGGTTGTTGCTCCCTCCTCCACTGCAGTCTTGCTGATGAGGCGAGGTAGCTGTTTTGTTTAAAATATCCAGCTCCTCTCCTTCACATTCTCTAGTTGTCTAGATCATCAGTGTTGTGTGTGACCTCCAAAAGCAAAACTGACCCTGAAATTGTGCTAAATCTCCAAGGAAAATCTATCACAAGAATTGAAAATGCAGGCACAGACAACATCCCAACCCCTCCCACGTTTTTCATCATAGCCAAGCATATTCTCATTGTCTGAGGCAGCTCAGGACCAAGGCAGGGTGTCATGCCAAAGCCTGGCTTTTATGAGGGGTTTTATATTCATTTGATGATCCTGCGGGCCTCTGTTTCCTGAGTGGATTATCCGTATATGCCGGTGCTGAGCCCTTTTTATATTCAGCGCCGTGGCAGAGTCAATAAGGTCCATTCTGCATACAATATTCAAGATTATACAAGACAGACAGCATAATTCACACTCAATCAGAATACAAATGACTGCAGACGGCGGAACAACACATTTGAAAACAAACACAGCTGATTCTCAGCGCTGGGACTGGCTCAGTCATGACCACCTTGCCATGCTCACACAGACTGTGAATAAACCGACTGAGATTTTTCTTTTACCTTTGCTTTGTATGGAGTCCTTGTATTGTAAATTCATGGTCTCAAATAATGTATGTTACAAACTAGGTAGTAAGGTGGGCATGAAGGTTACAGTATGCCTTTCTCGTGCATACTTGCATGAGCGTCATTAAAATGATGTGCACAGTATATCAGTCATGTTTATAATTGCATTAATGTGTTATGAACTGTTTCCACCTCCAGCAACCATAAAAATCGCTCTCCATGGGATGGATCGGGAGATGAGAGAGGAGTACCTGGTGGTCATTCAAGCTAAGGACATGGGAGGTCACATGGGAGGCTTGTCTGGAACAACTACGGTCACCGTCACGCTAACGGACATCAACGACAACCCGCCAAAGTTCTCTAAAAGTATGTAACTTCATGACCTTAAACGTCCCAAATCGAATTAAGAGCAGAAACAAATTATTGCTGCTCTAAATGAGTATATCACTGATTGGTCATAATTGGGAAAAATAAATGTTATTTTGTAAATTTCATCAAACTGGCTCCTCGGAAACTAATTCTATCTGCAGTAAAGTCTAATGATGATGCAGTGCTGTAATATGCTTCCATAATTTTGTTTAATATAATCAACATTTCTCAAAACTAAGAGCTATGTCCTCCCTAGGTCTGTATGAGTTTGTGATCCCTGAAGACCTACCGATAGGAAAAATGGGCGGCAAGGTGAAAGCAAATGACAGAGACATCGGTGAGAATGCCAAGTCAACATACAGCATCATCGAGGGAGATGACCAAGGCATGTTTGAGATTGTTACGGACACGCAGACACAAGAAGGGATTCTTCGACTGAAAAAGGTAAGACCTTGAAGCTGCTCTGGAAATGGCAACTCCTCAAGCTCTCTCTGTCTCTGTAACTCACTGACAGTCAAAAACAACAGGGGCATGGACTGTGTAAGACAGCAGTTGTAAGCTAACTGTAATGTGTTTTATAGGGTTGCTCCAAGGTGCAATGGTAGTAAGAAAGGTAGTTAACTCGCTACAGCAGCTTCATTGAGCCCTGGGTGGTGCCAGGGGGCCCAGATGTTTTTAGCAAACTTTACATTTACTGTTTAACATATGTGCCATTTTTTGTACTTAACACAATCATAGGAACCCATGTGTTTGAACCCTTTTGGCCCAGCCGCTGTCAGTCAATACAATTACATGACATTAGAGAAAATTAATTTATTGTGTTAGTTAGACTAAAACTGGACTTTTAAAATACATCTAAACATATTAGTCCAGCTGTTATCATACTAAATCAGATTTCTCAAAGTCGGACTAAAACTAATGCTATTGGGAGTCAAATTACTCTGGATATTGCGCATACAGTCAATTGGACCCAAACTGGCCTGGGCGCTGTGTGCATGCTCCACAGTGTCCGCCCCAGGCTTTGACCTGGGAGTCGAAAAGCATTAAATGCCTAACCGACGAAGAGAAGAAAAAGACAAAGGAAAGCATGCAGCATTATGAAACATTACATTATGAAATGTACAGAGCTGTGAAGTTGTCCACCATGGTATCAGTTTACCGCTTGCTAACCATAGCTAACTTGTTTGTCGATTGTTAGGTCAGCCTGAAAAAGGTGCAATACTAACAAGCTGAAAGGGGGCATATCTTCACCTATCTTAGTGGAGACAGACATACTTAAGTCAATAAATCCACTCCTCTCCTGTGCTTGTATATGAGGACGAAGACAGTAATCCACTTAAATGGCATAGTGGAGCTATGACCATAGCTCGAATTAACTCTGCATATAATATATATACTCACTGACATTGCAACCCAATGGCTAGAATACATTTTTGCATTTTACGTTTCTGCAAACGATGGATATATTACATTTGTACATTATTATGTAGCGAATATGTTGAGACTTTGTTTCTTTACGTTTCAGCAATGCTGTGGGTAACATATGGTTATGTCTTGGCATAAAAACTACCTAGTTATGGTGAGGACAAGAATAATTTGGGCTTTAAAAAAAAAACCAACAAAAAAAAAAAAAAACGCTTTTCATGGCACTATTCCAGCTGGAAACGCAGAGATGTCTCGGTGACAAACAATCGTGGCACTTCACTCGGTGAAAACACAGCAAAGGGTTGCTAAAAAAGCACCCATGTTTGGTGACTTAAAAACTGGAAGAACAGGGATGGGTGGCGCAAAGACAACCAGTTTTGTTGGTCTCGAGCAGTTGTCTGAAGCTTGGCAAGCATCTCTCCTCGGTGACAGTGCCACAGCAATGAAGTAAATAGAGTACACACAACTTGTGACAGCTAAGTTTACTCAGAACTAAGTTGTAAAAGTGTTTACACAAATTGGTGACTTCATTGTGGTTCTTCAGTTGACAGCACATTTTGTGTGTACATGTATTGAATGTTTACATGAATGTGCAGACTAATTAAAATAAGAAAACAAGCACATTAAAATTTCTCAGAAAGCTAAACAACGTAACAGACCTGCCTTGTCCCTCAAGTATGAGCTTTCATTTACGACGTCCTACCTCAAACATAGAGTGGCTGGAGTGTTTGTTTAAAACTGGATGGAGTGTGTAGTCAGTCAGGTGTTTTTCATGTTTTTCCCACCCAGTTTTTGAGGGGCAAGATTGTTAGAAACACATTTCAGTATAATGCAATCCAGTACAACACCACTACCTCATTAATACACATATAATTAAATTAACACCTCTCTGAATAACATTATAACATTATTAACCTCTAAATGTAGACTTTGTGGCAGATTAGTTGTCCTGGATTGCATTCAATTGTACAGCAAAAAGTGGCAAGGTAGAGTTTGAAGTAATGACGATTAATGACGATTGATTTAGTTATTTAGCAGTGATTTATATTGCAATAATTATAAAGTGCATGACCCCAGATTTCAGCGCTAGCTCTACATCTCCACTGATCCCAGATATGTCCCTGCAATAACCTGCTATAGCTAATTACTTAAAGACATGAACCTGTATGACACATGTCTGTTTTAATTCTAAATGATGAACTAACATAAGGCCAGGTTGCTCCTCCTCTTCTGTATCACCTCTAGTGAGATTCTCTGCATTCATTTTTGAAAGAAGTCTTCACTTAAAAGTATAACATTAAATATTAAAACACTGGGGCCTGCACTGTGAGTGTCTTAGAGGCTAAAGAAACTTTTTTTTTTCTTCCATTAAAAAAAAAAAAAAAAAATCCTGAAAAAATAGTAACAATAAATTCGACTTTGACATCTGAATTGCTTTCTCAGACAAGATTATCTCATTTTCACATTACAGTCTCGCCTGGAGATATAGCTGTAGCTGTCTTAGCTCAAAGCAGCTTCTTACATATTGTAAATTGGTTCAGCCCTCGTTCTAACTTTGGTTAAATTTGCTTGCAATACCCGCAGTACCATCACCATAAGAGCAGATGGACTGAACCTAAAGTTGCAGTTGTTCTTTGTGATGCTAACACATCCACATGTGAGAGCTGCTGTCTTCTACCACTGGCCCCAGAGCAGCTTCAGTGAAGCAGTTGCTGGGTAATTGCCTTGCTTAAGGGAACATTAGCAGTAGTTGCTGAGGGAAGACAAGACAATGCTCATTAAATTTGTTCAAGTTTAAGTTTCTGTTCAAATTCTTTATTCTTATCATATGCGCAACAATTACAGAGGAGCAGTCATCGGCAGTGAAAATCTTAGGCCTCAGGCTCCCTCCAACAGTGCTCATTAAATATCAAGATATCCCCATGTGTGTGGACCTGAGGAAAGCAAGCTAGCGACATTCCTGTCACAAAACCTGAGTCTTTAACCTTGAGGCAAACACATTAGCGTATAATGGCATGGTACAATGTGATGTTGGTGAAGCAAGTGCTCTCATCAATAGCCCTGTATCCATTGGCTAATTTGGAAGTATGGCCAAGACACTGCTGTGATTTTCACACAATGTAAGAGTTTCTAGATATGTTGGTACAAATGCAGTGTGAATATTTCTCCAGGATAAAAGCTGTGGAGGTTTGAGCCTGCATATCATCGTTTGCCTGTAGACATTTAGAGCACCCAACCACATATTTTTCTCGATACAGAAGTGTCTGGAATTTACATTTGAAAAACCGCAATGCATTCTAATAACACTATGACCCGCAAGCAAGTTTAGACACAGATGTATCTCAAGGACATCTGTGGAAAATCAAACCAGGGTTTGAACACATGGCATCAAAGATACCAAAGCTATTTATACATGTATGCATTCTATATTCTTAGAGTATATATGCACTGCTCGGTCGAAGATGTTTGCATATATTGAATCATACGTGTGATTGATGGATGGGCGTTCTTAAGTCTTGAGTCATGGTTGGTTCAGTGTCGGGAGAGAAAAGCTATACATCACTCAAATGTGGAATGCCATTGTGTTGTGATGTAAAATGACATTACCCCAAGGACATGTGGTGTGACTTTGTCAAAGTGTGAACAATGAACTGTGTGGGAGGTGGAATGTATAAGAGCTAAGGCAATCTGCCGGGACTACAATTCACTGCCACTAAAGAAAACATCAGTGCTGGAGAACAAACTCGACACAAAGTCATAAAATCTCTAACTGTTGACAAAGCAAATGTCAAATGTGTTAGTCTTTTAGGCAACCTCCACTTCCATGTCCCGTGGAGAGAGAGCCCCGCTCTTCCCGTGTCTGCTCGGCGTTCTCTCTGCGGCCTTGAGTCAGTTGCCTACATCACTGAAGCAAGATAGACGATAATGTGTTGGGAAAAGTAGCAAGGCGTTTGCACACTTTCTGTTTCTGCATCTCTCCAGACGGCAGCGTCTCAAGTTGAGATGAGTTAAAAGAAAGCAGTTTTGCTCTTTGTTCTGTACCCTCACCAGTGTTACCCTCCAACCAGGGTGACACAAGAAAAGATTCAGTGTAACTCTTTCCCCGACACACCCTGTCCCCGTCAACAGCTGTATGAGTCTATAATCTGCCATCTAACGTAGAATTCAAATTATTACAGATCCTTTGCGGCAAGGTTAAAACATATTGATCTAACTGAGGCTGGAGAGGCACAAACCTGGCGAGAGATTCTTTGCTGTTTGGGTTTTAAGCTTTTTATCTGCCAGCCCCCAGGCCTGTCGAGGGATGTTAGTGGGATGCTGAGCTTTCACCCCTGCAGCCAACGCTGAACTTTGAAGTCTCTAAATGGCCTGTGTGTACATACTGATTTGATGCTAACGCTTGGGAGAGACCGAAAAATGACACAGCGGGGGTGTGGGCTGGGACACGACGGTGAGTGGTTGTTAACACAGAAGAAACTAGAATGTCTCTTTGTTGCTGAGTGTAAGTCTGCTGTCCCCCCACCTAGAAGTGTAGCCTCATTCATATAAGCCATGTTTACCTGGAAACCCTAAACTGGCTACCTTGACACCAAACTATCTGGTATGTAGCTCTACTTGTTTCCTTTTGCACTCATGAATCTCTTAATAGTCAACAGTAGCTGTGCAACAGTACCACTATGCATACTAATAAAAATCAAAGTGGCTCTCCCTGGATTACTCATTCAAAGCGCTGTGTGTGTTTATTGAATTAATAATTTGAAAGGGTCGAAATATGACTTGTATTGAGATTCCATGGGTAGGCTATCAAACAGTTTTTAAAAGAGCAGCCTTTTTTTATTTTGTAATTGATATTGGAAATAATTAATCAAACTTAACTAGGCTAATCAGAGAGGCTGTTTACTGCTGTGTTTTCCTTAAACCATACAAGTAGATTTGGTGTAATTAAATATGCCAGCAGCAGTGAGAGTCCCCCTCTCCCCTTTCCCCTCTCTATTAGGACACTGGAAACAAATATAATGAGTTGTTTCTACATGTTGTCAAGTGGGAATAATACTGACATAGTTTGATAAGGGAGAAGCCAATGTTCCTGGAATTTAATGTGGAGTCTTTTGCTAAATTACTTATGTAAATGTGAAAACCAGCTCACTAAAAATACACAGTCTTAAAGCTGCATTTATCAATATTATTATATTAACAAGTGATCAAAATACTATGTGTAATGTGATGGCTGCTCATAGTGACCAACCCACAGGGATTCAGCGTTGGGCTCTGAATTTCCCCCCAGCTGTTGAGTGTTTTAGAGTCTTTGAGCTCATTTCTTTTACAGTCCACAGCCTTCATGTAGCAGCTAGGGAGAGCTTTTTTTTTTCTCAAGAGTTGGTGGAAAACAAAACAAAGCTAAAAGGCGAGTGAGTGTTGGATGCTAATGGTGCCAGTGTTGGCTAAATGTATAGGCAGCTGTTTGCCAGCACATTCACAATAACAACTTAATGATAGTATTTCGATGTTGTGTTTTCAGCTTATACCATTGTCCCTGCAACCTGATTGCCAGAAAAATGTTGGCATTGTTCATTTTTGCAAACCACAGATAGGATACATTTGTACTTTACTATGCAGCAGTTACGCTGAAACTCTATGTTTCAACAATGCTGTGGTTTAGAACAAAGGAAACACTTCGCACATCTATTAAACAAGACAGGTGCGTTGGAGAGAGAAGACCAAAAAGTTGCAAAAGGACTCCCACACACTGTCTAACTTGCAATATATAATTTATTTACGACGTTTCGGTACTAGCACCTGATGAAGGTCTAGTGCCGAAACGTCATAAATAAATTATATATTGCAAGTTAGACAGTGTGCAGGAGTCCTTATGTAACAATGCCGTGGTTAACATGGGGTTAGGTTTAGGCACGAAAATCACTAGGTTATGGTCAGAAAAAGAGAATGTTTTTGGCTTAAATATACCCACTTTTGGTGGCACAATCATGTCTGGAAACCCAGCAATGTTTTGGTATAAATCAGCAGCTGTTCTACTACCTTAGCAAGAAACTAGCAATGCCTCGGTAACAAACAACTGCTTTTTGTGGCACTGTCTCAGCAAGAAACCAGCAATGTCATGGTAAAAAAAAAAACAAATCTTTTTCATGGCACTATCTCAGCAGGAAACCAGGAATGTCTTGATAAAAATCACATTTTGCAGCACTATCTTGTCAGGAAATGCAGCAATGTCTTTGTAAAAAACAACCACTTCATGGTTGTATCTCAGCAGGAAATGCAGCAGTGTCTTGGCAAAAAACAATCACTTTTTGTGGCACTATCTCGGCAAGAAACCAGGAATGTCTTGATAAAAAACAACTGTTTTTCATGGCACTATCTTGTCAGGAAATGCAGCAATGTCTTGAGTGAAAAACAACGAGTTTCCATGGCACTATATCGACAGGAAACTAGAAATATCTTGATAAAAAAACGAAACTTTGCAGCAGTATCTCGTCAGAAAATGCAGCAACGTCTTGGTAACAAGCAACCACTTTTAATGGCACTATCCTTGGTGGAAACACAGCTACGAGTCACTAAAAAACACCCATGTTTGGTGGCAAAAGTGCCCCCTCGAAACGCAGCAATTACTTGCTACATTACAACTGGTTTTGTTGTTTGTGGTCTGCAGTTGTCTGCAGCTTGGCTGCCATTACTGTCATACCATTCGCCATCCCCTCCACTTTTTGATGACAATATCAGCTCATATACTGTCACTTTAGAAATGTTAATATGATACGTACTGTATCTAACACACAATGTAACATATCTGTTGTTTTCAGGAACATGCAATGCAAAAATTTTCCTCTGGCAACTGGACTGGTCCCTGAGTGGCAAAAACGATGCAGCTTCAGAATGCCATGTGATGTATTATTTCATAAATTACCTGAGATGATGCAGCTTTATTTTGAGAACAGATCCCTTGAATTTGCAGAATTACCAGTATCCTGTGCCCAGTGCTGGTTCCAATGGAATGGCTCGAATAACAGAATTACATTACATACTAAAAAGAGAAAAAAAAACATCACATTACAGTAAACCAATATTTTAAGCCTACCAGTAAATGACTTTTAAATAACAATTCATATTAAAACCTGGGCCGTTTCCCCCTCTCCATTTCCATAAAATCATTTTGACTGCACAGCCACAGTCTCATACAGGCTCTTACTCTCCACTACCCTCTGAATTTAAGTGTAATCCATTGGCTCGAGGTCCAGCCACACTATGTACTTTCTCAGCACAGATGGCAGGATCAGAGAGAGAAAAGGAAGGAACGGACGGGGGGCGGGGGGGTTGTGTGTCAGGAGTATGAGGAGAAGAAGGGAAGGTTAATAATGAAAGTGTTCCAAATAGCTTCTGCGACCATGGAGGAGAGGGGCTTGGAGAGGCTTCAGGGGCTTGGTCTGTCTACTAGTGCCCTGAAGCCAGGAATGTAAGAGCATGGCAGTCAAAGCCCTGGGTCGCCTCCCCCGTCCCCCTGGCTGCTGCTACTGTCTCACAGCTGGACCCCCAGACACCCCTCCATCCACCTGCCCCCAACACCCCCAATACCCCCTAGAGCTCTCAGCACAGGCCCTGTCTGACCTCAGGGACATTTCCTCTTGCTCTCTTCCTCTTTTCTAACTGAATACATTTCTGGTTTTGTTCATCTTCCTCCTCTTATTCCTCCTCTCTCCCCAAGCCAGCTCCTATCCCCTCAAGCGGCAAGGCCCAGTTTTGATTTCCCTATAAATCCCGGTTATGGAGCGTGGAAGTGACTTGATCCCATTATTCTCGTAGTATGAGAGCGACCAGAGGTGATTCAGAATGAAATTGTGACAGTCTGGGGTGTCCTCGGAGATGCCAAGAGACTAAAATTGTGACTCTCCTCTCTCTTTTAAATATTAATGATGAGCCATCTGTAAAGGAAATACTGCATAGCAATTGAAAAAAGCGATTAAACAGATATGTCAGTCACACAATGACATGTCCTGTACGAAATGTTTTTATTTCTCTTTGGGAAATTACACCTTTTGTTGATAGTCTTGAATGAGCACCTGCTCTCATTTATTTTATGTGAGCTGGTTGTGAAAGCAGTATGAAAGCTTTAATAATCTGCTGTCACTGAGAGCATTAACAGGAAGATTTGTGTTCTTTCATGCCGATAAAGGTTGGAAAATATTTTCAGGTTGTGCAACTCTGAAATTTACAATTATTGTGCCGCTTTGATTTAAATCAAAATGATGATCAAATAAATTCTGTTTGCTGTGAAAGACGAAAACCATAGACATTAACACAGTCACTCAAAAACTTTATCTCTCAGGATTAAATCCCTTTGTGTGGGTGTGTAATGGTTATGTTGTTACAACTTCTTTTCAACGATTATGATGGCATGATTCTTTTAGTAGAAAAACGGGGAAATACTTTACAGTATGGATGCTCACTGAGCTCACAGCTCAGGGATGGGGTAGCAGCATACACTGCTGTCTGCCAGAGTGTCTTTTAGGATCTGACACACTGTGGCCGAGCGCCAAAGTTAGATATTCTCAAATCTTACACATAAGAGCTTTAAATTGGAATTGTAGCTGACCTCACAATCAAGTCACTTCACTGTAATTTCTCAGTGTAGCATCTTTGTGAAGATGCACCTCAAAATAATAAATTTAAAAATGGTGAATGAAATGCACAGAAAAAAAAGAAAGAAAAAGAAGATCTTATTATTATTTGCAAGTAAAATTCCTCCATCTGCAATTGTTTAAATTAAAGTATGGGAGCATTTTTTTTTTTTTTTTGAACATATACCTCAAGTATCAAAAATAAATGTACTCATTATGCAGAATGGCCATTTATTAGAGTGTTGTATTGTTTGTAATGTTGCAGGCAGTTGATGTGGAGATTAATTGTTATAAATTGTTGGGTAGTTTAAAGTGTAACGCCAGCCAAGAATTGTATTTTCATAAAATAACAGGGCTCAAAACATCACATACTGATTCCATACTTGTAGTCCTGTGTATGAGTCACGCTCCAGAAACATTGGATCCCAGTGCAATAAGCAATAACTGAACTTGAGCTGTAAAATTGATGGAGTGCCCTTTATTTATTAACAATGGAAAATATAAGTTGCTGACATATTTTGTAAGTAAAATCTATGTAGCTGTCAGATCAGTGGTGAGTAGTATAAGTGCATTATTTCCTCCATTCCTAAAATGTAGTGTAGTAGAAGTAGAGAGTAGCACTAGGCAGTAATTATAAAACATATTGGGGGGAATATATAATTTAAACATTAATATAAAAATAAAAGAAAGAAAGATAACAATTTTGCTATGCTACGAATACAGCCTCAGATCACCAGTCTGAATTAATAATTAACACATGTAATCATAATCATAAATAAACGGGACAAATTGCAGTTATTATTACAGCTGCTTCTAGTATTATGTCATGCTGTAGTTCTGCGTGTGGTTTGTGTAAGTTGTGTTGCTGCACCCCAGCAGAAGCTGTTGTTTCACTGCTGTGTGTGAATGTCAAACACTATACTGTTTCTATTTCATTACTTTCAAATGTAATAAAACATGGAAAACTAGAATGTAATCTCAGTATATGATATATCACTATCGAATGTGGTGCAGTTGTGAGCATTGTCACCTCACAGCAAGAGGGTCCCTAGTGCAAACCCAGGTATGGGGAGCCCTTCTGTGTCGAGTTTGCATGTTCTCACCGTGTCAGCGTGGGTTTTCTCCGGGTACTCTGGCTTCCTCCCACAGTCCAAAGTCATGCAGGTTAGGTTAATTGGTGACTCTAAATTGCCGTAGGTGTGAATGTAAGTGTGAATGGTTGTCTGTCTCTATGTGCCAGCCCTGTGATAGTCGGTGACCTGTCCAGGGTGTACCCTGCCTCTCGCTCAATGTCAGCTGGATAGGCTCCAGCACCCCCCAACCCTCAACAGGATAAGCAGTTATGGAAAATAAATGAATGAATGGATTGTGATAAATATGTGAAGTCTTACTGTGTCATAAAAATGTCAGCATGTGCACTTTTACTGTGCCGCCCTCAATTATATTCTGGCTCCCTAAAAGGACACTCAGTCATCAAAACTCTTAATTTAAGATTACCTTAAATGGTCAGTTTAGCTGTTAAGTTTCTAAAAGGTTGGTCTGTCTGTCCCCCCACAGCCTATAGACTACGAGAGCAAGAGAGCGTACACCTTGAAAGTTGAAGCCACCAACGTCCGCTCTGAGCCCAGCAGTGGCGGGCCCTTCAAGGACACAGCTACAGTAAAGATTGCAGTGGAAGACGCCGACGAACCTCCTGTTTTCTTCAAACCAGTGTACTTACTAGAAGTGAATGAGAACGCCCCCATCAACACGGTCATAGGGACAGTCACCGCCAGGGATCCAGACTCTACTGGGAGCCTTGTGAGGTAAGAGAGCGGGTGCATTTTACAGTTAGCTTAACCTTTGCTACATAACCATTATGCTATTGACTGATCAGAGAGATACAGTGACAAAACTTGAGAAAAGAAAAAGAGCTCTTCAGAGTAACTTTAAAAAGTGATGGAGACTATAGGTTAACCATGAGTCTTTTCAGACTATAATGAGTTGTATTAATAAAAGGGTTGACACTGAGCCATGCAATTAAATCTCTTCATGCCTGTGACCTTTGGAAACTATAGAAGTGTCTTCAGCAGTGAGGAAGCAACCCAATGATTGCTCTCATTTCCACAGATGTACAAAAAAAAGTCGATTATGAGTTGAAGGCAGCACAACTTTAACTTTCAATGTGTGACCAGCCCTGCTATATTCTCCTCTTGTGTGACTTATTCTTGGAAATACCACAAGGGCACCTTGAGGATAGGTTATACAGGCAATTTCTCTCCCTCCATCTTGGCATTTCATTAATTCTCCAGCGACTTGCTGACCGCATTCCCGGGACAACAGTCAACAGGTTGTGTGTAATTGCATGGCGAGCAGAGAGCAGGCTGGGTTTCATAGATTGGCTGGGGCTATAGAGCAGGGCCCGTTCATTCTACCTTTTCTCTTTTTTCCTTTCCTGGTGGCATCCTCATGTTTAGTGATGAGATTGCCAGGAGGAATTGAGCCCTGAGGTTGGATGATGTCCCTCCCCTGGTAAAAGGAGAAGTATATTTCATGTGTAATGACATCTTTTGCTTCTCTCTGTCCTTATTTCATGTCATGGCGCTCCTATGTTTGTTGAGCAAGTCTGTGTTAGTTAGAAGGAGAAAGAGAAACCAGTTTATTAAACTGGAAGATGGAAGAGTAAAAAATGAAATTATTAATCAATCGTCAAAATAGATGCAGATCGACTAATTCATTAATCAACTCTGCTCTAAATGCATGAATAGTCTTTTGGTCTTTTTTTTTTTTACTGTTCTTTACGTGTTTAAGGTCCAGTGTGTAGGATAGGTTGTGAAACTGAAACACCCCCTGTGTGCCAAGCATGTAGGAGAACTATAGTGGCTGATGCGAAGATGTGAATGGCTCCATCTGGAGCTGATGTTTGATTTTTCTGTTCTGGGCTACTTTACTGTACTGTGGTGGACTCCATGGAAGATGACCTGCTCTGTATATAGACATATACTATTCATTCTGAGGTAACAAAACCACAGCGCTTGTTATTTTCTGGTAATTCTAAACTAATGAAAGCATAGTTATGAATAACATATTCCATTTCTGCCAGCAAAGGCCACTAAATCCTACACACAGCACCTTTAAGTGTAGTGTGTCATTCGATTTTAAGTAGCTGTATGCAACATTTATAAAGTGATTCAGAACCTGAGACGGGGTTGCCTGAGCACAGGTCTCAACATGGAGGTGGCAGATCTGGAGGCTAGCAGCTGATGGTGCTAACAGTATGAACAGTGCAAAGTAACCAAGGTTGGAAATGAACTTTTTGTCTACGTCTCTAACAGCCACTTAACAGATTACCATTGCTTTTTTTTGCCTGGCGAGTGAAGCTTATCTAGGAGCTAATTGTATATTTTACCAGCATTTGGCCAATTTAAACTCTGACAATACAAGTTATATGTATTTACATGATAAATAATAAATTTTTATCATTAAAACACATTTCAATGTGCCATCTGATAGTCCCACCCCAGCAGGTATTGCAGAATGGTGCAGTCCATCTGACAGTGGGGGTCAGATGTGCAGCTTTGTGCCAGAATATACAAGTGCTGCTATTGTAAATGTGTGAGGTGAACTGCGGCCTGATGAGCCAAGTCAGAATGCCTCACCAAAAATCAAGGGGCGCCTAAAAGAAAAGCCAGGGTACAGAGAGGAAAAGAAAGCAATGGCCAAATGTCTGGTAAAAAAAAAAGTGAAGAAGCACCAGGTGTGACAGGTGAAGCTGAAAGTGAGAAATAAATATAAAGAAATAAACAGCAAATAAAACTTGCTCTATCGGACTCAGTCTTAAAGCAACAATGAAGACACAGGTATCATATTAAACAAGGGTACCTAAGGCATCTATTGGTACCAGCAATACCATGCTGTCTTGTCAGAAAGGGGGTCAAATAACATTCAAAATTTACACTAACTTTTGGCGAAAAATATGCAATTTTTCAAAATGGCATATTTAAATATTTCTGCATACTGGGGTCCCTAAACAGTCTTGGAATTACATAAATTGGGTATGACTGAAAAACTGAGGGTTGACAGCCATGTACTTTTTACACTATTTCTGTTCTGCACAGGATTTCAACAACATTTGATTAGTGTAGCCCTCGAGATTGAATGAATAAATAAAGAAAAAAGATATTTGTTTCTCACGATTTGAATGCAAAGACCTCGCAGTAATTTCTTCAGTCGGTGTTTGATTTTACTTTTCTCTAAAAATGTATCGGAGGACTGGCCTGGTGCAGAGCAGTGGCGGTTTACTAGCCAGTGGGGGACACAGGTATTCATGCACTAACAGCATGACCGAGGTGGCTACCGCAACAAAGAGTAGAGTGGCTGGATTAAAACACCCATAGTGGGGGTGCGACTTTATATCCTATTTCCTACATATACTGCTTCTTTAACAATCCCAAAATAAGTTCCTATGAGTCATGTGCAGGTGGCGTCTTATAATGTCTTGTTTTGTCCAACCAACAGTCCAAAGCTGATTAACATCCTCCTGAGACCTCAGCTTCTGTTTGGTATGCCTTTTTAATGTCTCTGAGGTATTTGGGATCAGTAGGACTGGATAACTATAAAATAACCAAACATCGTCTTCAAACAGGAAGTACTTTTGGAAAAAATAAATAAATAAAACCTGTCCTCATATGGGGATGATGGATTTATCTTAATAGTCAGTCTTAAGTGTGTGATTGAGTCTAAAACTGTTCACCTGAACATTGTTGTGGAAAAATTAAACAACAAACAATGCAACAAATCTAAGTCTTGTGATTTGTTCATTTAGAAACAATGCATGAATTGTCCCAGATCCGTACTCCTAAACGAGGAACATCCTTTTGTCCGTAGGAACTCTGTCACACCTTATTGGTCCCAACGTCCTTAAACAAGACCATAAACAAAGTCCCAACGTCCACAAATGAGACAGTTATGAAAACTTGTTACTGTTGCTAAAATTGGTCAAATTAGATGTCATATCAAACTACAAACAAACATTATTTATCTTAAATAAACAAGTTTCAGCCATAAAATGTGAACAAGTTTAGTACCTTGTCCACTTTTGTGTGACTTGGCAGAGTTGGCCACCATCTTGTTTTACATGGAATAGTGTACTGTGCTTTTGCTGCCACTAGATGGCACAAAAAAGCATCCACATATAAGGACAACAGGTCTAAGTTGGGTAGAAAGAGGTACGAGGTGCAAAAACTCAGAATGGGATGTCCTCATATGAGGACACAGGGTCTCATGCCCCCAAAAAATAACAAATAATGTGATTATTTTGACAGATATTGCTTTCATGATACAAAACACAAGTGTAATACAAATTGGTATGTTCTTGCATTGTTTTTCTATTGAAATAAAAAAAACATTGAAATGATGATGATGTGATTTTGGCTGGGGCTGTATAATCATACTCCCCTTGTCTCAAATATGATTTGTAGGCAGAGGCCCCTCTGTGGCACCACAATGTTTGATTTATAACAGTAGACACATTTAACTTAAAAAAAAAATTAGAGGAAAAAGAAAATTGCTGCTCCTGTGATTTGGATATTGCACCAGGTCAGGCTACAATTTTGATAATATTTCGATTAATTTTGTTGCCCTACTCTAAGTGCACTGCCTTTTGTACCTTACTCTGGTGAAATAACAAAAAAATAAATAAATAAATGATGAAGGAAACAGATGTGGACATGGCTAGCATTGTAGATTTTGTTTTTAATCATAAGTGTATGAAAGTACTGTGTTACCAACCTCAAAGTAGCAATTTCTTCTGAATTATCTGCAGTATTAATAATTATGTTTGCCTACTTTCTTGTTCGCTACCTCTGGTGCACCATTACTGAAAGACAAAGTGACTAAATAATGAATGAGTGTTCATGCAGATGCCAGCACCCTGCCGACATGATCTCTTCACACATTTGCTGCAATGACACAGTCTAGATATCAACATTCTGTCCTCAAATTAAAATGTTTAGAGCATATGCAGTGTGAACTAAGTCATACGCTGCCATCTATATGCACCAGGTTACTTGCCTTTGTGCAGTCTATTTCTCTCTTTCTTTCTTTTTTATTTGCCCTGAGGTCATTCACTTACTGTATTCATTATGCTTATAATCACCAATTTTACAATTTTGTGGAGAAGTTGTTATTTTCACAGCGGATTGTTGCTCAAGGGCTTTGTGTGACTGTCAGGCCCCACAAAACTCCACTGCAGTCAGAGACAGAAAAGAGCCTTTTGAAAAGAGCTGTTAGATTTTTTAATACAGCTCATTCTCAAACTTTCTATTTTATTCTCCAAGAGAAAGAAGAGGAAGTTTATAAGTGGCTAATAGAATGCTGCATTAATCATCTGCCAACTCCTGTAAAGCCACTGATCAGCGGGGGGAAAATAACTTCTCAAAGATTACACACACAACCAGGCATTTTCTTGCCAGTTTGCATTTTGTCACAACAAACTGTTTTGCCTCAACATGTGATTTTCTTTCAACACCAAACGTACATTTTTAACTCCCTTGCAAATGTTTCAAAACGAGAGTGATCTATCACAGATGTCAAGTGTTTTCTTTGTGGGGGATAAGATGAAACAAGCTATTGTTACAGAGGGCTTAATATGATGCATCACCCTTACTGAAGACCATTTGATTTTACTTTGCATTTGTATTAGCCCGTAACTCTGAGCTTTGGGCTGATAAAATGATTACAGTCTGGAAGATTTTAATCCTTCCAGATATACTGGCTAACAGAAGGCTGTAGCCTCAATAATGCCTCTTACATGATCAGAAGGATGTTCTAAATAATAGAAAATCTGGACAAAGCCTCACTAGACAATAAGCCAAATAATTAGACTGTGAAACTTTGTTTGTTTATAGTGCATACAGGGCTGCGATTAAAAAATAGTTTTATTGTTATGATTATTCCTGATTACACAATTGATAATTTGGTCTATAAAACAACAGAAAACTGTGAAAAACATTTGGAGGTAGCATCTTCACATATCTTGTGTTGTCAGATCAACAGTCCAAAGCTTAAAGATGTTCAGTTAGCAGTGATATGAAATAGAGAAAAGCAGCAAATCATCACACTGGATAAGATGGAACCAGAGATTGTTTGAGTTTTTAATTGAAAAATGACTTCAATGATTAATCAGCTGTCAAAATAAATGTTTGTTATTTGCCCGCTAATCAACAAATATGGAGCATTATTCACCAACTGTTCTTCAGAAGAGTCTGTCATTCACCAGTGTTTTCTTATTGGGATTTGTAAATTATGCACACTCAAGAACACAGTTACACATATTTTTTGGCTGATATGTTCATGCAAAAATGATTTGATTTGATTCGATTAATTGATTTTTGCGTTTTTTTTATTTTAAATTTAATTAAATTTTTTTTTACTTTATAATATTATGAGATTTAAATTACAATATATTTTTAAATCATTATTTGTATTATTTTACCAAAAGCATTATGGTATTTTAAAAACTACACTAATACTTCCGTTCACATCAGTTGTGTTAATGGGAGCCATGCCATCTAATAATTAATAACTGATCATGCTAGAAAATATTATGTTCGGTTTGGGCAGGCGGGACAAAAAGTGCAGCATTCTGAGTAAGTTATTAGTAACTTACAGGAACATTGCATGTATGCTACTATAATGTATAAAGTCAATGATTTGTGGTTGAGGGGTTGATCAATGCATATTCTAGTGTCTCATTCATCTTTTTATGTTATCTTATATCCATTACTGATGCTACTAAATATTACAGCTCAGTACCGTAACTTCAGAACTCTTAAAGTTTTTTTCAAGGGATGCTCCAACCACTTAAGACTTTCATTTGGACATTCCTGACTTAATTCTTTCAACCTTTCTTTTTGTTTTACTTCTTCTTCTTTTTCTTCTTCTTCAATTTCTACGTGTGCACATGGTCCCTGTAGTCTCATGACCTTCTACAAAGATCTGCATGCATTTACTTATGCTAAATAGGATCAACTGGCACACACTTTTAACTTAACCAATGGCTTTGGTCATTATAAAAACACAGGTGCAAACAAATCTTCAGTTAGAGAACGCGTCATGAACTTACTGTAGACGTTTCTTAGAGCTTTCTTATGAACCTTTCTTCTTTGGTAAATGAGGCCCACAGTCTTCTGTTATTTTGTTAGTAACAGAAAAGGGACGTAAACAGACATGGACAGGGCTGTTGTTGTAGAAAAGTATCAAAGTTTGTATGTGTGTCAAGACTTGTTCAGAAAATGGGTGAGTCACAACGTATTTGTGTGAAAACAGTAGTGAATGTTTCAGTTATCATATGCATCTTGTTGGTCTTTACACTTGAGTGCTGTTTTCATAAGTAATAAAGAGTATTTAGGTTCAAAGTAAAACTGTGTTACCATAGCTTGTGGACAGTGGCTGGGCCCCAGAAAGCTTATTGATGGCCCTGGCCTAGAATTGTACTTGTCCTTCTTCTCTCTCTCTCTCTCTCTCTTAGTTTCTTTTTCCTCAACTTTTTGTTTTGAAAGTTGGTAAGAGAAGGAGCTCCTAAAAAGAAAGCTGTAAGGTAAAAGAGTGGCAGCAGTAATGGCAACACAAGTGTGGACTTTCCCCTGACCACCATCTGAACGAGCAGAGTCGCTCTGCGTCTCAATCCCCCCTCCAGCTGGACCAGACTGAACCAGTCTGAGTCTAAACCACTCGGGGCGAGTGCTCTGGTGGGCTGCCATGTCCTCTGCACTCAAGAGACAAACAACCCCTTAGCTGTACTTAATGCATCCAACCAACAACATTTCAGGTGCACTCCATGAAATACTCCCTCAGTATTGCTTCTCTCTGGAGCCTGTGCTCTGTCGTTTTCTACCTGACTGATCACAAATAAAAAGCAATGTGACATCTGGCAGTCACTATGGCTGTCTGACATGAACCGCTATTTCATAGAAAAGCTGTAACTGTATTTTAGTACAAAATATTGATACTATGGAAAGCACTGTCAAAAGGATTTTAAACACATTTGGTTAAGATTTTTTCTGTCTGTTTGTTTTCATTCTCCTTTTTTTTCTTTTGTCGTTGGGGGAAATTGTAATGGAATTCTGTGAAGCTTGTTTTTACTGCAGGCTTCCTTATGTTGTTTTCGCACTGCTGCATATGGTAATACAAGCAGTCATGTAAACTATTTGGTTTTGAAATAAATGGAAATTTAATGTCAGGTAGGCTTATATTTTTTTATTTATGATGTACTTCTGACTCTTATGGAAAATCACCTTCTTGGTGAAAGGGCCAACCTAAATAAAATGTCGTGTTGAAACACAACTGGTCAGCATTCAGGGGACGACAAAAATTAGTTCTACATCTGTGGTCTTCCCGGTGGAATTACTGACCTAATAACAAGCAGGAATGTCACAGAGGCATTTTGTTCTCTGCAGACAAAAAAAGAAAAAAGAAAAAAGCATTTGTTCTCGATCTTTTCACCTCTTCTTCTCCCTCCAACTTGTACAGGCACTCAGTCACTCACACACATTCACACTCTAACAGAGCAAAGCAACACCTACTGAGCACACATACAGAGGTGTGAAAAAGCACAAACACACTGTTAAGCAGAAATCTTTCCTTGGCTGCTTAACCTTTAGGCCTTTAATTTTGTGATAATGCGTACCCTGTAGAAGTGCTAACTACAGCCTGACCAATGCAATGGCATGGCCAGTGTTGTATTGTGTGTCTGTCATTTAGCTGATGACATATAGTGTTTATTAACATTTGTATACATGTTGACTGATACGTAAAAAGAAATGGAAATGCAGCATGACAAAAAGACTTTTGAGTTTATTCGGTTATACTTGTTATTCAGTGAGTGTCTTAATTAGAGTTTATTTTTCAACTTTTATTTACTATGAGTGCTTAGATAGTCATAATTATAAAACTAAATAAATAAATAAATGAATGAAATTAAGTAAGGCTATGTAATTTTGAACAAAGCAAAACATTTTGTTGACCCTACCAATTAAATGTTGAATTCACAAGCGATAAAACACAGCACCAACATTATTAACTGGTCTGGGATGACCAGTAGCTTTATTGTACCACTTTAGACTATACTTTAGATAGGAATTGCTCTGTAACTGACATTACTGAGTCAATTTCCTGGTTTCATATCTCTTGTCTACGTATGCTACCATTTAACTCATCCTCATACAATGGAATCAGCGCCCCTACCAGCGAGGTTAGGTCAAGTTTAGATAGGGAGTCATGGTTGGGAGTTGCCATGTCACGTAGTTGATGTAATGTGATGTCATGTACATATATAACTGGAGGCAAAACCTGCTAAAATAAATATGTAGGATTCCGGCAAAGAGGAAAACCTTGTTGAGTTGTGGCAGCAGAGGCCTTGCCTGTGTGATGTGTCCTCCAGCTCTTACCATGATCGCGTAAAGAAGGAAAAAGCATGGAAAGAAATAGTGATGGAGTTGCAGCTGCCAGGTGAGCAACCTAGCAGCTAGCAAACACACACACAGACACACTGCAGTATATAGTGCCAACAAACCTTTAGGTTATTTAATAATGTGACCCTCTATATTATGCTTCACTGCGGGAAAAGTAATAACCTGTGCAGCATCCTAACCCATCGTACGTCATAGCCTGTGATTTCAGTCGGCGCTGTTGTCGTACAGTCTGCATACATCAAACTTGATGTCGTACTCAAGTTTATTAGATCCACGTCGCACACTGTATGTTAAACTAAACTTATAAGATTGATAAAATCTCACAGTCCGTCTGAGGCTTTATACACATGACTTAAAATAACTCAGTATTGACTTTTACTTTCACATGGGACACATGGTTTCTTAGGTCAATGTTTTATGTTTGGTTGACCCGTCCATCCACCCTAACTGCCTCCCTATGCATAATATGTCACTCTTTATACTAAGTCACAGGACGTGACAGCCTACAGCACATAGGTCACATGGTCACAGCCTCCTGACTCATAATTACATGGGTTAAATATGAATTATAGTACACACTGTTTCATAGGTGTAAGTATGAATGGTGAATGAGAGCTGACTGCACTGCTACACAAAGCATTTATTAATGTCATGTAATTATCACTTGTGGCCAGAGGCTGATGTCAATCAAACGTCCCTAGGTCTCGCTTTAAGGGATTAGAGGAAAATTGTTGGCTTAAGAAAATGCACTATTTCTGATATTGATATTGGCCTCAGAAATCCAGTATTGGTAAAGCTGCGGTGGTAATGCAGCACAGTACAAGTTTTGTCAGTCACAAATGGATTTTTGACATGAAAGTTTCTCCAGAACCTTAGTTGCACTTTCACAAAGTTGTAAGACTTACAAGACGCACATACAAAAAAAAAATACTTTTATGCTTGATTTTTATTCCCTAGTATGGTCAAGATTTGTGGAAAACACTAGACCCCACATTTCTCAAAATGCAACCTGATAGCGTTTTCATTAGGCTCCATAAATCTGATGTTGTCATGGGGCTTATTTTCTCAGACAGCTCCTTCCAGAGCCACAGAGAACAAGAAATATTTGTTTTCACAAGTCGAGTAGTACTCCTCATGAGTGTTAATCTGTGGAGTGCTCCTGTAATTATGCTGACCCTTTGGACTAAACTGCCTTGCATGTTTTTTCCTCACATATACAGTACAGATATTTGCAGGCCAATTTGATGCTAAACATGTTAGCTGTTGCACTTGTTCCTATTTTCAGGAAACAAAAAGCCGTAGCGTCTCAGATTGAGATGAATCCATACAAGTAGAGGTCACAGGGAATTTCTTGGTTCAGTGTTTTTCTGTCAGATTTAATCATTGTCAGTTTGCACCTCATTGGGACAAAGAACCGATCCTACAGCAACACGATCGATGCTCAAGGTTCGATGGTGACAGATGTTGTGGGTTGCTGCAGTGAGTATGTTGTGATCCCACCTTGGTTTATCATATACCTCCACTGAGATCAGTCAAGAAAGACATTTATTTCAGTATTTGATATTTTGCTCTTAATTGTAACATTACATATAAGACAAATAAGACTATTCGTCATAATAAAAGTTTGTTTAGCTTTTATGTGTTGCCGACTGTTCATTTAGTTGGTGAAAACTTTTACATCAGTGTCTGGCACATCCAGACATCTAGAGTTAATCATTTGACACACATTATGCGATGGAAAAGAAAAATCACTGAGTAGTTAGCATGAGCAATGATAGCCGCCATGGCTAAAGAGACAAAAGATTGCCACCCACAGAAACTCAAACAGGGAAGATGTCCCGGCCGCACTGTTTGACTGACAGGCGATCTGTGAGAAATGCAGCACAGAGACACCACATCAATGCACCAGAGGACCATAAATGAATAGGAAAAAAAGAATAATGATCTCACTGATTACAGCTTATGGTTATCTTTTTTCATGCACCGAACAGCTTCTGTCACACTGATGCATTCTGATGAGCGTATTATGTTTGTTTTATATTGAGCTTGAGTATATTTCGATGTCTGTTGCGTCAGTTGTAGGAATGCTTCACTGCTTTCTAATATTGTGCCCAAACAGCCTCTCTGCGATGTTTAACAGTTAGACTGAGGTCAGCCCAATGGCGTTTAAAGGCCTGTGAAAAGTGAAGCAAAGCTGAAACGAGACGACCCGCGCACGGAGGCACGCGCGCACACACTCGCACATCACACTCAGGAAAACCGCGCACGTATAACGCCGGATATCATTTTTTATTTGCTTTTAATTCTTTTCACATCACGTTGTCAGTTTGAGTGACAGGTGGCAGAACATTTCAGGGTCTGTCTCCTCGCTTCCACGTGAGGCTGTCAGAGTTTGACTGGGATCCACTCAGTCTGCAGGAGAGAGGCTGCTCCCAGGTGGTTTGCTGCTGTCTGCCTGTCTTGAAAGTGCTCTGCGTCTGCAGGGCAAGAGAGAAAGAGAGGGTGGGGGTAGAAGGGGGGTGGGGGCGGGAGGGTGGAGGGGGGTCCTTATGGACCTCTCCCAGCCCGGCGTCTAGAGGATTTTACACCATTTCATCTCAAAAATGGAAATGTCACGGCTCGGTACATCTCCCCAACAATTGGAATCTGGGCCAGTGGTTTATTTATTTCATTTCCTATCATTCTTGTATAAGCAGCACCCTGCTTCATATAAATTGTTGTTATTGTGACTTTGTCTTTGGCTTTCTCTGGTGCTCTTTCTCTATTTCTCTCTCCATCCCTCTGTATCCCTCCCTTTCTCTTCTCTCTCTCATATAAAAACTGTAGGGTTCCTGCCAACAGGTCTGCACTGATAGGGATGAGCAGCTCCACTGCGAGATGCTACAAGACCCAGGGTTAGGATGGAAGGGAGACAGGGTGAGCAGGGCGCCTGGTGGTCGAGGGATGCCTGTGTGTGGAAGGGGCCTGCAAAGAATTGGATAGGGGGATCGGATTAGGAAAAGCTAGAGACCCAGCTGGATGGAAAAGAAAATACTTTCTGACTGTTGAGTGAGTAAGAGGGGGGGAGAGATTGTGAGGGAAGATGTGAGAGTGGGACAGAGAGAGAAAGGCACAGAGACAGTTTGTCCTGAAGGTATGGAAACAGTTGTGCAGTACACGGTGTAATTAGCTCACGTGAATCACCGCGGCCTAGTGTTTTAGGTGAGTAGGATGTTTATGACAGTCACACATAATGGCAAATGAAACGTGTGAAACCAAAGATGACCCATAATGACAGATTCTTTTTTAGTCCGTTTTGTGTGGGCTTGTCCCAAGAATTGGCTCTGCGGAAGGAGCGATTTCACAGCTTCAAGTGGCATCGGAAAATTCTCTTTTATGTGCATTCCAATTTCATACCCACTGCTGGAGTTTTTTTTTTTTTTTCTTTTTTTTTTTATGGAGCTTTATGTCTCGCCACTGTATTCTTTTTTTATCACTGTACAAGTCTCAAAAAGTCAGTGTGTCACAGGCAGGGTCACAGCGACATAGAATCAAAAAGAGAAGCACTCTTTATAAATATAACCTTTGAAACAGTGTTTGGTTAGTCTTAAATGTGTGCTGCTTTATTGACAAGGACCTCAAAATGGCTAGTGGTTTGAAAAGCAAACAAAATCATTTAGATCAGACAAGGTCACACATAACAGGCCGGTCATTGGTTCATCTCCATTACATCCATTATCCCCTCCCACACCCCTCTCTGTTGTTAGAGCTCATGTGTGACACAATGCTGTCCTAACTCATTAATGCAAAGCCTTTGGGGGCCATTGAGTGTTGACAGATCCCAAACAGGGTTAACAACAGCCCATCTCTTACTCTGACATAACATGTACTAATGGTCTTTTTTTTGCAGGAGGGAGGTGTCACTGTGATCAGGGGGAGGGCCTCTTGGACCTTATTAGGTTTTAATGCCCCCTGCTGCTCATGTGAAGGCTGTAATTATTCCTGAGGCTACATCCACACCAATATGTTTTTATTTTAAAACTAACTAGGCCTATTGCTATGTTTAGCTAGTCCACACTACTCCGGTACTTTGGAAGCCTTCAAACGGAGACCTTTAAAAACCTTGCTGACCCTATTGTAGCATAAAAATCTCAGGGTTCCAATTTAGTCTGGATAGATGGAAACAGAAACTTTTGAAAACGATGATGCAGACATCCACTTTGCTTCCCATTATCAAGCTGGTGCGCTGTAGGCGTGTGCTAGGTAGGTGGGGACACACAACATTTGACAGTTATCATAGCCGGCAGATTTGCCAGATCCACCACTAAATTTGCTCAGTGAGAGCAGCATTTAAGTCACCACGAGCACATGGCTCGTACACAAACCATTCAAGGAAGATTGATTTGTCAGAGAACTGATATTACATATATCGTGAACATTACTGTCTGTGTAGGTGATTATTGTCCTGTTCCTCGCTGATACATGTTAAACGGTGCACCAGTGCATTAAATTGGAGTGGACCCAGTCACAACATGTCAAGCCAAAACAATATAGCTAGGTCTACATACCTTTTGTGTGAGTACTTTTTTCCTATTGCTATGGATTCCTCCTGTGTTGTATAGTGCTCCTGGTATTGCTTTGATATGTGTGTGTGTGGGCCGCTTTATACTCACTTCCATTCAACAGTTCCACCTTGTTGGTCCGAACAACTTTTTGCCACCTTCATCAAATTTTCTGTAATTATGCAAGAAATCACAGATCAGACAATCTGCTTCCTGTTGACACCAGTACTGAATGCCCAGTGTATTGGAATGGTCATGTGAAATGCATTTTTGGACATGTTAGTATGGAAAGAGATTATTTCTGAAAGGGTGCTAAAACACTTGTGAAATCATAGTGTGATATTAGTGAGAATGTGGCCTTAGATAATTACTGATTCCTTGCTGTTTTTACTGTGCATTAATCTACAGGTATGTCTTCATAAGGCACTGTTAGCCACAGCTCCCAAAGGATTGCAAAAGATGCTGCAGTGGTGGCTCGCTAGAGGGTTTTGGCTCAAATTTCTGATGATTGATTGTCTTTGTAGGTACTTCATCGATCGGCACACGGACCTGGAGAGGCAGTTCAACATCAATGTAGACGATGGGAAGATCACACTGGCCAAACCGCTGGACCGGGAGACAGACATGTGGCATAACATCACAGTAACTGCCACAGAAGTCAGTAAGTAACCTCTCCTGACTCTGCTCTCGCCCTCCAGTGAACACCGTTCCCTGTGAATTGTAATGTCCTATTTTTGAAAAATCAACACACTATTAGACATTCATTGGCACGCAGATTTTAAAACCTGAGAACTGGAAGGAGACACGCACAATATCTCCTTCTCCAGAGCCACTTCATGGGTGCTCTCAGTCAAAGGAGTCACTGACCTGCTACACACAATCCACTGTTCAACAGTATAGCGCTTTGTAAACCAGCACTTTTAATCGCTCCCAGACTATGGCACAAACAATTAGCATTTGAATCCACAGAGGCATTAAATACGTTAATTTGCTGAGTTTTGATTGAATTAAACAGCTCAGTAGTCAATTTGTGGAAGTGCAAGAACATTAAGACGTATCAAATAAACAGTTTTAAAGACATGCTCCAGAGTGGATTGCTCCAACGCCAGCATCCATTACAGATTAAAGAACATCTGCGAACCGCAAAACTCACTGACTACGTAGAAAATCTTGCCGGCAGAGCTACAAACAGCTCAAACCATATGTAAGGCTTTATTTGCATACAGATTGTTTCAGGGGGGCTGTATGTTGTGATAAAGCTTAATGTACCCCTTAAAGCTATTGGAATAGAAATTTACACAGCTTGTAACTTTTTTTTCTTGTCCTCTTCTGCTCTATCTCCCTCTCCCTCTCTCCCTGTCTCATCCTCTATCTGTCCCTTTCTTTCCTTAATCAAAGGAAACACACATTAATTGTCAGAATAAATGAAAGCCCAAACGCTGTCATAATGTTTTGGCCATGCAGCACAGACAAATCCCACCATCGTAGCAGCCCGTTGGAGGAATTGAATGTGTCTCATTTGATAAGCCGGTTGCCTTGTCATTTCTTGCACCCATACATTTAAAGCGTGTGTTCATGCCTCTTGGCAAAGTAACTGTGGCTCGAGATAGTGGCATCTCTGAGAACACCTAATAGGAATTTGCCAAAATAAATATGGCAGTTTTGCTATTCTTCACGGATGGGAGGGAAGCCGGTGTCTTCTCTGGCGTGAAGAGGAATAGATGTGTTCCCAGTTCTATCCCGATGCCATTTGCCACCCAAACGGAGGCGCGTTCTGCCGCCTCGCACCAGTTGACATCTGACTAATCAGACTCTATTCCCTGTCTGCTGCTGGGGGAAAGTCACTTTTGAAGGGGGGTGGGGGTGGTGGGGGTGGGGGTTCTGTCTTCTTCTCTCCCTCTGCCCTAATCCATCTATCACTGTCTATCAGACTGTCAATTTCCACTCTCCTCACTGCTTACCTCTTTTTCAACTCATATTCTGGCTCATCTGATGGCCTTGATTTTCAGGGACATCCTGTTCACTGCTCTGTGTTTCATTAAGGATAAATTAGGAAAGACAAGGAAAACAAATGCCATTTGAAGCAAGAATATGTAACTGTTTAAAGAAGAAATACTACAAATCCTCTTACCAATAAAAAGTTTAATGTATGATCAATAAAAACCCACCCAGCCCATGTCATTGCACTTAGGATTTTTGCTGCTACATCTTCGTGTGTTCAGGTATGACCAGTAGTTTATAAGATAATTTTAGCAAACTTTAGATACTATGGATGCTTTCTTTCTGGCATTAATGAGTCCATTCGTTGACTGAAATTCCCTTTCTATTACCATAATGACGAAATGTTGCTAATTAACATACCTGGCATAGCTTAAAGTTTCGATGACGAATAATAGGACATTTTGCAGGACACTTTACAGTAATCGTCACTACAACACTATTTTTTCTTACTACCTTTTTTTTTTTTTAGGATTAACTATAATGACCTTTCCCTAACTTTAACCAAGTTGCTTTTGTTGCCCAAACCAAAGACAAGAGTCTGGATGCAAACCTGAAGTTCTGGTGTCAGGGTTCTGCTCTTTGTACACCTGCCATCCTCTTCAACTCTCTCCTTGTGTGGCATAAATGTAGTGCTTCCTTCCCTGACAGAAACACAGTCTCTGATCAAAATCTAGGCGGCAATTACATTACCACAACAAAGTATCTAAGAAAGCAGCTTAGAAACATACAAACGTAGTGTCTAGGAGACAAGGTTGACATTCTAACATGCCATAAATAACTACGATGATGTCTTTACAGCAGTTGGCCCAGGAGAATCTTGAGAAATTCGGATAAAGGTTATCTTGTAATTGCAATGGCTACTGTTACAATTTAAAACCAATTTTAAACCGAACATTTGGCACAGATTATTGTGATTTAAAAAGCTCTTTGACAAAAGGGAAAATAAAATCCTTAAGACCAGCTATGGGCTGCCATGAGAGACGACCTCACTGCTTAGGAAATCTTAGGTTTATACCCCAAACATCAAGAAAGTGCACCTGCTACCTACATGCTATTGCTTTTCTCATAAAGTGACTGTAGGGATGAGCGCCATGGCCCCAAATAAATTAATGAATCAATAGCATGTAAAATTAAAAAGGCACCAGTGTCATTGGCCACAGTGACATAGCCCTCTTGGGGCCACATTAATACACTGTTGCTTTAAAAGTTGGCATTTGCACTGCTGATTAATAAATACAACCGTTTACGGGGACTCTCGAAAGGGACTGTCAATTACCAGTGATGAATAATTCCAATCAAAATCTAATCTAATTAAACTGCCTTTTATTGTCTTTTTAGACTTCAGTTACCAATGACTCATTAATATGCATGTTTTAACCCTCATGTTTTAAACATTACAGTGTACAGGGGATTTTCAAAAGCACTTTGGATGGGATTTCTTTTTTTTCCTTTCCTGTTGCCTAGAATCCTGTTTTGCGTCGCCGATACGAGCTGAAATGTAGATTGATGTGGCTTATCATCTGTCCTCCCATCAGCTCAGGAAATGAAGGGAGAAATAAAAATGGAAAATAAAGGAAATTAAAACTAGGTCACAGAATTTACCTGGGATTTCATGTGTAACCTTGTTTTAATTTATTTATTTATTTCACGTTTTCTATTATACTCATTGTCTTTTCTTATTTATGTCCTCTCGTCTCTCCTCTTTTCTGATTTTCTCTATCTATCTATCTATCTATCTATCTATCTATTAGGAAATCACAGTCAGATATCGAGGGCGATTGTGGCCATCAGAGTAATGGACATTAACGACAATGCCCCTGAATTTGCCACCGAATACGAGGCCTTTCTGTGTGAAAATGGAAAACCTGGACAGGTAAGGAAAGAAGTGGCTCATTCATCAAACCAGTGATCTATCTTTCTCTCTGTCTTTGTCCCTTTCTTTCTGTCTCTCACTCCTCCCCTATAATGATTGGCCACAGTGAATTATAGCCTATTTATTTCACTGGGAAACTACAGAGGTGGGAGCACGGTCCCTTTTTCCCTGCGACAGCCCTCCCTTGACACAGTGTGTGTGGAGCAAAGGGGAATGAGAGCAGTCAGGATTGATCAGAGCGGATCATAATTCAAGACTGTCTTTCATGTCCTCCTCCAGATGGCACAATGCTTCCCCCAGCCAAAAATTCTGGACAAGTACTTAGCATTCTCCTCCTCATCAATCGACCTCATTCAGGGGACCTGTGTACGTACAATAGGGAGCTTTATTGAAAGGAGGGGGAAAAAAAGGGGAAGTGGAAAAAAAGGGAAACTGTCCTGCAGGGCCCGAATTCTAATTTCCAATCAATCATAAAGACGTACAGCGCGATAAGACCTATGATGACAGATTAACAGATAGAGCCAGGAGCCTGAAAGTGTGCCAGACTAGACAGGACCTCATTGATAATAATCTCAAACTCCAGGAATGAATAGGGCATATATTTCATCAGGTGTGATCCAGCCAGTATTAGACTGAGGCAATCTGCGGAAGGCAAAAACAGAGTAATGAATAGGCTGCCTCCTCTCATGACTTTGAGCCCTCCACTGTATATCTTCCTGTCTCTCTGTTTTCAACACAGGTGATCCAGACTGTCAGCGCGGTGGACAAAGACGACCCGATCCAGGGCCACTACTTTGACTATCGTCTCGTCCCAGAGATGCTCAACAACCCCAATTTCACCATCAAAAACAACCAAGGTGAGTAACAAAAGAAACGGCAGAGAGGAAACTCTTCTGTGGCAGAATGACTGAAGTTTCTGTAAATTTCTCCAATGGCTTTCCAGTCTAATCTCTAACCCGTGGCGTGTTAGCCGTACTCGAGATGAAATCTGGTGGATCAGTGTAGCTCACAATTAGCAGATGTGAAATTGTCTGGACACCAGCTTCTTTTTACTCCCCAGTGCGTTTTGAGGGAAACTAAATGAATGGGATCCAAATGGCTTTTCCTGGTAGTCTTGCAGCTCAATGTAGGGTGACTTCCTAGGAGCTGCTGCAGCGTGGCAGATGGTACTAAATTTATTTGCTAAATACTCTGATTGGTTTATTTGCCGTTTTTTCTCTCTGTCTTTATCCCATTCCTCTTCTCCTGCCTCTCCTCCATAACTGGCTCTGAACAGGCTGTGTTCATGATGACATTGTGTAATGTTTTCAGCTTGGGGCAAATAATCTTCATATGGTACTAGCCTTCTGTTTCGATGCAGAGGCTGCAGGCTAACTTACTGCAACCTCTCTCTGACGAAGGAAAGAGTCCATAAAAATCAGGTCATCAAACGGACTAGCCATTTTTTGAGAAACATAAAAACCTTTTCCTTTTGAAACAGGTACATCAGCAGGCAGAAGCATGAGACACCCGTGTGATAATCACAGGCAATGTGAAAATAGTCTTGGCTAAGTGTATTTGTACTGCTTTTGACACAGTGAGCAATAACTAAATGAACAAAATCATATTTTTTCTGATACACTAGTGTAAAAATCCTGTCAGAAAATGGAAAGTCAAAAATGAAGGGCTGTTTAACAGGCACAGACTGCTGCAAAATACTCAGTCTTAACTGCGGATCAACCTCAAAGTGCATAAAACATGCAGGTTCCTGAACCCTGCCCTTTTGTTAAGAAGAGATTTAATAGTTTCTTAAGATGATGCAACAGATAAAACCGTCACTAGAAATCTTTCACCACTATAAGCACAGCTCCAATAACAGAAAACCCTGCATTTTTCTCACTTGCCTGACACCACAGTAAATACTATGTGTTGTGGCTCAGCTTTATACATTACATACTGCACCAACCACTTGTCTATGGCATTGCTAATTCTGAACAGAGAAAAGAAGCCCATCGTGCCACATCCCCCAGCACTTCAGTGACTATTTCTATCTGAATCGGCAGCTGTGGGAGACACTTGAGTGAAGAGCGTCAGGCTCCTGTGAGCCTCTGTGTGCTGCTTTTGTTTGCAATGATGAGTCTAATTGTAGGGATTGCACAGTGAAGAGGTTAGGGGCTGCCCACGCTGAGGAAGATGGCGAAGGTTCTGACCAGCTGTATACAAGATATCGAGCACTCTGACAACTCCGTGTTCAGCAGGCGGAGCTGCAACAGAGCAGAGCATCCCATTCTCAGTAATTGAGACAACATACATTCACCATGCTGCCAAGAAAGAAATTCTGCTGAGAGAAACTCTTTTCAGACTCTTTTAAATTGTGTTAAGAAATTACAGTCTTCTTTTTTTTTTTTTTTTTTTACAAAGGTAAAGTTAAACTCATTGGCAGTAAAATGCTCCCCCTGCTCATTTCAGTGCACTCACAGGTTTTACAGATGCACCCTATCTTGGCCTGGTATGACTAGTTCCTTGTGGCGGCTATTTTAGCAAAGTCTTGATGGGTATTGCTTTAAAACTGAGTCAGTTCTGTGACTTCCTGACTCCTCTCCACTAATGCTAATGTAACACCATGTTTTAGCCTTTAGCAATATCCCATAATTGTCACCTGTGTTCAGTAAAAAGTCAAGGTGTTTATTGTTATATGCATAGTTAAAAACAGATTTCCCTGTGCAATTAAATTCTTCTTTTGCTTTCTTCTCTAAATGCTGTTTTAATAGGGAACCTGGTTACAAAAAAAAAAATACAATGACATAAGAAAATAAGACGAAAGGATATCACAAAATAATAAATTAAGTATCCAAAGATTTATTTTAATGTCCAACAGAAATAAAACAGTCTACATAGACACAGATTTTTTTTTATAAAGTTGATCCAAGTAGTGATTTTTACTTATTACAGTAGGATAAGGCAGGACATGTCATTGTCTAATTATAGACTGACAACACCACTGAGTAGAAGCCAGTCATGGGCTGTGACAAAGCACAAAAAAGCCACAGACACACATCCGTAACCAGTTGTGGCTTTAGCTAATGTGTCCTCCTCCTACAATCATGGAGACGTGTCTTGTGTTTCACCTCGGCCTCCTAAATGAGCTACCAGACAAACATCCATCGAGGGAAAAGTGCTTGCTAATGATTGCTGATTTTGCAGGCTAATTAGCTTGTCAGCTAAAGAACACTGAACAGCGTAAAAACCAACCTGCAAAATGTCAGCATCTGTCGGTGTAGATGTTAATTGTTGTAGTCTTTTTTCTTATACACTGCAGTGCCCATTGAAAACACGCCTGTTTGGAGCAGGCCGATTGTTCGACCTGTGGTACTGCTGCTTGCTCAAGAACTGCTCATACAAACACAACACTCGACACTGCGCCTTCTTGGGTCCTTAGACATACATCGCCATGATAAATGTACACAGTCTGAGTTGCAATAGCAGAGTGGCGTTGTTCCTGTAGACTACCCTCTTGTGCACATTGACTCCATGGAAGTGAAGAAGATTTCGGTTGTAACATTAGTATATCCAGCACTGAACAGCAGACTTAGGCAAAGACATGCTCAACCTACGTCCGCAGAGCCCTGAAGCTATTCACTTCTTTATTCAATATTTATCAATATTGGACATGTCACATTTCCAAATTGCACCAAATTGACATTGCACGTCCTTGGGTCCCAGCAATACAACCGTAAAATGTGAAGTAGATCAGATGAACTGTTCTGGAGATATGCGAAGGACACACATACAGACAGACAGAGTCCTTGCTTTAGTTAGACTCTGCCAACACAACAATGTTCTTAGCTTGTAAGCTACATTTTCTAGTGCAGGTTTGCTTTGATTGTGTCGGTGCCCCTGCTAGATCAGCTGTCAATCACCTTGCCCATCCACTCAGAGGCCTGGAGGCTAAAGGAGTATTTGTAGTGTGCTTCTCAAAACCCTTTTCCCCCTTTAGCAAAACAGTAAAAAAATAACAATCTCAAAATCATTCTGACAATGTTTTTATGACTGATCCTGAAAATGACTTTTGTGAATTAATTGGAACTTCAGTAAAGTGTGCTTTAAACATTGTACACTTGTTAGTGTATACTTTTGGTTGAATCAAATGTAGTATGAGTAAGTAAGTAGAGACCAATTAATTAAAGTCTGTGTTGCGTACGCATGCAATATTGCACCATTTACATATTAATTACATACATGCAATAACATTGCACGTACCTAATAAAATATTCATACAAGTAGGTAGGAGTGATACAAACTCACTTAACAATTGTGAGTGTTTCTGTCTAGACAGAATCAGATCTTTTCTTCTTCCAGTCCTTTGGTATTATGTTACAGTAAAGCATTAGAGGGACTTTTCTCCCCAAAGTCAAAAATACACATCTTACCTGTAGTGCTATTTATCAATCCAGATTGTTTCGGTGTGAGTTGCTGAGTGTTGGAGATACCAGCCATAGAGATGTCTGCCTTCTCTCTAGTATAATGGAACTAGAAGGGACTTGCCTTGTGGTGCTTTAAGTGCCAAAAAAATACATTTGAAAAACTCAACAGCAATGTCTTTTTCTAGAAATCATACTCAGTTCCATTATATATTTGAGATAAGGCAGACGTCTCAACAATGATATCTCCAACATGCTGCAACTCACACCAACACTTTCTAGATTGACAAATAGCACTACAGGTAAGAGGAGAAATATGTATTTTTGATTTGGGTGTGAACTGTCCCTTTAAGTCCAACTGATTTGGCATTCATGAATGTGCTGTGTGTAGCTAAGAGACTTCAGAAGTGCAGAAAGTTTTCAGACTGTTAGTGTCACTTCTGCTGTCACTGCTGTCATTTGGAACCACCCACATATTAAGTTATTTATAGCGAGAAATTAATTCAAATGAGCTTTTGCTTTTGTTAATGTCATGATTAATATTTCAATGTACACAGTTTTTTCATCAGAATCCATCAGACGCTCGATAAAACACTTTTAATGTGCCCTAATATATAAAAGATAATAAAAAGAGCATTCTTGTAACTTCAGTGAGTTCAATCTGTTTGAAGGTTATCAGCACAGCTGCCTTTCTCTTTGAGTAGCAGACTTTTTTCTGTGGAGGGGCTGATGGGCAGGAAATGTTTAATTCTATTTTTACCATCAATAGTTGCCAAGAAAATGAAAATGACCTGTATACGAGGACAAGCCCTGATGGTTTACTACAGTACAGTAGATACTTGCATACTGACTATGCACTGCTGAATGATCCAAATGAAATAGGACATGTTGGTGCTCACAAAGCAGAGCGTACCACTTTGTGGCAGCACTCATAAGAAAATAAATCTGAGCATATGTTCACATCAATTACAGATTGTGCAAAGCAAATAATTCTATCATGACGCATTTCATCTTTTGATTAAGTTTGCTCTGTCAATGCAGATGTTTCAACATAGCCTGTCTCTGTATGGCGTATATATCACCAGATCTATTTTCTCTCCCTCTTCAGTACACCCTCAAGCAGAGAGGCAAAGGTTAGACTATCAGAAATCTTGTACGTTTTCCATAAGATCAGCAGGAGTAGATTCTTATGGGAATGAAAGTGTTTGATAATGTGAGCAGGGTAAGGAGAGCCAGCTAATGAGCAGACAGCTTCACAGAAGTGTCATCAAAGAGCAGCTGGCACCTTTTTGGGTCGACATGTGCCATCTTCTAAGTCAGTGTCGCCTGCCGTGGTCCCCTTCATTTCCTCAGCTTTCAAAGGGGGACAGCAAACTCAGGCTCGCCTTCCTTCAGAATTCCCAAATTGGACTGTCGAGAAAAAGGAAGGTGGCTGAAATCCATCTACGGCATTGGAATGTGAGAGTGCTAGAGAGCCTTGTGACGATTGATGTGAAATTAGTTTACCCTCATGCTGCACTGATCTTCACACGATTTAATAATAGAACTTCAGTCTGTTGCTACCATGAATAATAATGGGTTTTCTACACATCCTTGAAAAAAAATCATCTCTGGCTTTACCTCTCTCTGACAGACAATTCAATCAGTGTTCTGGCCAAGCATGATACCTTCCGGCGACAGAAACAGGAGATGTACTTCCTGCCAATCATTGTGACGGACAATGGGAATCCACCCTATGAGCAGCACCAACACCTTGACCATCCGAGTTTGTGGGTGCAGTAAGGATGGCATCGTCCAGTCCTGCAACGTGGAGGCCTACGTCTTACCAATCGGCCTCAGTATGGGAGCTCTTATTGCCATCCTGGCCTGCATTATACTGCTATTAGGTGAGGTATCTCTTTTTTGCAATGTGAGATTACTGCTATGAAGTGGTTTCACAGATGTAGATGAAGCCTTCAATACTCTGACCTCGATGAATGATCTGCTTGTACTAACAAAACATCCACTCGTCAAAGCTTGACCTAGACTTCTTCTTTCTTTCTTCCTTTTTCTCCATGTATCTTTCTGACAGTAATAGTTGTACTATTTGTGACCCTGAGGAGACACAAGAATGAGCCTCTGATTATAAAGGATGACGAAGATGTGAGGGAGAATATCATCCGTTATGACGATGAAGGAGGCGGCGAGGAGGACACGGAGGCATTCGACATCGCAACGCTGCAGAACCCGGATGGCATCAATGGTTACCTGCCACGCAAGGACATCAAGCCCGACCTGCAGTTTATGCCCCGGGCGGGCCAGCACTCTGGCCCAAATGGCGTGGACGTGGACGAATTCATCAATGTACGGCTCCACGAGGCAGACAATGATCCCACAGCGCCGCCTTACGACTCCATCCAGATCTATGGATACGAGGGTCGGGGATCCATCGCCGGCTCCCTCAGCTCACTGGAGACGGCGTCATCAGACTCGGACCAGAACTATGACTATCTCAGAGAGTGGGGCCCACGCTTCAGAAGACTTGGGGAGCTCTACTCTGTGGGCGAGAGCGACCGCGAGACCTGACCTTTGGTTTGTTAGAAAAAAGACCTTTCCGATTTTCTTTTCTGTCCACATACTTGTGTATTAAACGCTAGGGGGTTTGCTGGCTTTTAGAAACAGGTGTTTAAAAAGAAAACAGTTAATAACATGGGAGGCCACCTTTTTGTATTCTTCTTAGAGTGAGGTATAGCAGTCGTCATCCACTATGTCAAGCGCATTGTAATTGTTGAGCCAAACAATGTCTTTATTAGGAGATCTATGATTCTTGTGGAGTGTAACTTAGATTCCGTTGTGGAGTGTCTAGCAGTATTTTGGGTGTTAGTCATTTGCTGTGACTGCCAGTAGCAGAAAAACCCTGGGATTGCTGGTAGTTACCCGATGAAAGGAAATAACGGATATCGTTGGGTTCTCTGAAGCTTGAGCGGACACTCCATGCTCCATGGACAGCAAGCCGGACCTCAGAAGCTGCAGAGGGACTCTTGTTTCATGTCTCCGTAAGCCACCCAGCTGATTGGTGATCTGAAACAAAATGACAATGAAAAAGCAATATATGGTCTACATTACAATGATGAATGTATGTATGATTTGAAAAAAAAAAGCAAAAAGACAAACCAGTATTGGCTTTAAGGTGAATTTGTTATCATTTGATATGTTCGCTGGTGGCCACATTTATAAACTATCTAAAGCCCAGAAAGGCTTGCTTTATACAACTCTTTGTATTTACACGCTACAGGTGTGGGTCGCAAGTGTTACTAGCCTATAAAAGACTGAAGTGAAGACAAAAAAGAGAAATGTAGAAACTCTGAGGCCTTCTTTTTACAGAAGCAACATTAAATACAATTGTAATCTACTGTTTTTTGACAAGAGATGTGTTGATTCTTCATTATTGTTCTATGAGTTTTTGTATTTCTGTTCTTAAATAATTTTCTTTCTGTGCTGACAATTTGAAGTGAGTGTGTTCAGATTATTTCACATTCAGCTGTTTTTTCCACCACTTGAACACTATTTCATAACAGCCAAACCATATCATGAATTTATTGCAGTTGATAATATAGACTAGATGTAAGCAAGATACAAACAAGAGCTCTAAGTTACTCTAACAATACAGACGATCTAATTAATTGGGACTGCAGGAATGGGACCTTTTGACACATCCTAATTCTGTGTAAAATATATCCCATAATATATTCTGAGGTACATGCCAGTGAGCGTCTGAGCACAATAGTCCAATTGATACCTGAGTACGTGACTCCTTCCAAACATCAAATCTCATTTAGGAAACACAGATTGCATCAGCCCAAGAAAAACGAAGACACAAATCCAGACCATGTGCATATTGTGCTTACACTGTATGATATCAATAAAAAAGACTTGTACTGTACATAGAGTTACTGCTAACGTCATTAGCTTTCAATGAGGTGGTAGGTTTGTCTCTGCACGTTAGCTCTTGCACATAATGAGAATTTCAATGGCACTACAGCTGCGTGCAAACTCAGTTTGTACTGATACAGTATTATGGCAGTTCTCTGTAGACTAAACAATATATATGGAATAGTCCTACATGCAGATCATATTTTGTACTGTGCTTTAATGCTTATAAATGTGTATGTTCAATTATTTACTCCCTGTACTGTAATCTAAGATACCCTGTATTGTTTCCTACTTTGTGAAATATATTTTTATAAATATTGCTGAATGGGTGTGGTTTTATTATGCAGATGAGGAGTTACAGACAAGCAAAAGTTGCAGATAAAACATCATCACTGTTAAAGGGGCAGTATGGCAATTTTACACGAGGATCAGTTAACTGGTCAGGAGGCGTACTACTCAGGCTGTGAACATGGTTGTATAATGTCTTCTAAAGTTTGAGGAAATAACCTCATGATGTGGTTGTGATGTCATCAGGGGTATCTAGGCTTGGGCTCTAAAAGTACAAATTTATAACAGAAAGTCTGCATTACAAGCTTGAGGCAACCCAATTACCAGAAATAATGTTGGCAGTGTACATTTCTACAAACCATGGCTACATTACATTTGTACATTATTATGAAGTTGATACATTGAAACTATATGCTGCAAAAATGCTGTGGTTAATGTGTGGTTAGGTTTAGGCATAACAACCACTTGGTTATGTTTAGGAAAACATCATATTATGGCTTAAAATATCCAGTTCTGGGGGTACAATGTCCCCGGGAAAAGCGGGGACATCTCTGTAAAAAAAACCAATTGCTTTTCTTGGCATTATCCATAGCGGAAAAACAGCAGTAGGTTGCTACAAAACACCCGTCTGGTGAATAAAAAGCCACCGAATGGGTAAAGCAGGTGTCCTATGTACAAAGGCAATGTCCTTGCCATAGTGGCTGCATGTCATCCCCTCTCTCTCTCCCCTTTTCATGCTTAAGTACTGTCCTATTGAATAAAGGCAAAAGCCAAAAATTTATTTTTAAAAAGTCACTGGAAAAATGATGGCAGGTTGCTAACATTCACCCGTGTCTGGTGCCTAAAAAGCTGCTGGAAAAAAGGAAAAACAAGGACAGATCACTACAAAACACCGATTTTTGGCGACTGAAAACCCACAGGAATCAGCCTTGTGTTGCTAAAAAACACCTATGTTTGGTGACTAAAAAGCTGCTGAAAAAACAACAACAGGTCGCTACAAAACACTCATGTTTGCTGGCTAAAACCTGCAGGAATCACAGCCACGTGTCGCAAAAAAACTGCCACTTTCAGTGACTGAAAAGCCACTGGAAACAGCCATGGGTCACTAAAACCTAATCGGTTGTGTTGTTTTCTGGTCTCGAACAAAGGTCTGGAGTGGTCTGCAGTTTGGCAAGCATCTTGTCCAGGTGACAAGCCATTCACCATTCCCTCCACCCCTCGACAACTCAGTTCATATACTACATCACTCTATGACATCTATGTAATGTACAAATGTAATGAATTCATGGTTTGCAGAAATGTACAATACCAACATTTTCTTTTGGGGACAGGGGTGCTTGAGGTGTGGAATGCAGGGAGTAACAAAACATGCTACTGTTTGCAGTATTGGAAATGCAGTATCCAGTACTTTTGGAGCTTGACCCACACTAAGGACAAAACATCAGGACACCTCAGTCTCTGCTGCTCAGGTTTCTGATCAATCTTTGTCAAGTCTGTCTTGTGATTACCTCAACTTTATGAAAGTTGCCAGAGTAACACACACACACACACACACACACACACACACACACACATTTTTTTTTTTTTTTTTTTTAAAGCTGTTACTTTCCCCTGCAATGAATCTCTGGATCTGTTTTGCTGTTTGGTGGTCTGTTTTTTTGTCGTTGGAAAGTGAAAGCAGTTTGGCTGAAAGTGGATTCACCAAAAAAGTAAATTGCAACATTTCATCACAAAATAGCTCCTGGAAAGCCTTGAACATCACAGAATAATATCCAACAACAGAATCTAAAAGCAGGAAGCGCAACTGGACTCATTGTCAAAACAACAGGACGGCTGTGCTGAATCTCTAAAAATGCCTCTGCAGGCCTATGCATCATCAAACACTGTGATAAAGATAAAATAAAACTGGTACCATTATATTTCCCAGGCTGTTCTTCACTTAGTCACCTAGCACATTCTGGCCCCGTGCTCCTTGAATGCTATAAAAGTCTGTTTCACTGTCTTTCCTGCTGCTGTGGAAAGCAAAAATGGACTTTTAACCCACTTGACTCAACATTCTATTATTACAGCTTTACTGAACCTGCACCCCAAAAGAGCAGCAAGATAGGAAAACACATCAGCTGGGAGGGAAAAAAAATGTCAAATGCTTATCATTTTCCCCTGCCAGCAGCTTTTCCTTGGCTTGAAAATGTCTCTGATGTAGAAGGCAACCTTTCATCCCTAAAAGTTGCCGTTTTGCTTGTTCAGAAAATATACTGTCTTAAGAATGTGCTTTATCAGTTTGACATTATGAAGTTGTGACAATTCAACTTTTAGAAGAATATAACCAACAGAGCAGTTCAAATAACTTGATTGAACATAACGTGGCTCTGTCGCACTGATTGGAGCTTGCTAGTCTTTTAAAATATCCTCACAGTGAATCAAATAAAACAAAAATCACAGGGCATAAAATCTGCAATCACAGTAAATATGGTGTGCATTCTTGTCACATAATTTAACATCATACAAGACAATATATATCATTTTAAACTTCAAGATATAATTAGATTAATGCAACCTAATCTGCTGTCTATCATTATCTATGTCTTATCAAAGGGGAAAAATAAGACTTGTAGACTATTGTGTATTAATCCTGATTTGTTATTCCCATCTCAGAGAGTATGTACCCAGGGAGATAAAAGTTTTGCATGAGAAAGGCCTTCATTATATTAATTAGTCTGGGATGTAAATTGTGGTGTTGTGTTACAGTAATACTCATGTGCCCCTGTTATTTATTTTATTATTTATGAGCAAAGGAGATTAGATGTAATGCAATTTCCCATTTCTTGCCTTTTCTTATTTTTATTTCCTATTTTATTTATTTATTTATTTTTGAACATTGTATGCTCTTTGTTAATCTTGTTGAAAGATTAGACTTCTGTTCGGCTTTATCTGATAGTGAGGTTTCTCATAAATGACAAAAGCTTTTGATCGTATCAATTACCGGCTGTGCCTCACTGAAGTCAAAGGCACAAAATCGCACAAATCCACTTGCATATATGCCTATATATAGAGCTTGCAGTACACACACACACACACACACTCACAATAAAGACACAGAGCTTCTCTACTTGATAATGTTCTTGTAATGAAAACAATATGGATAGCAGTCACAAAGATTAGATACATTTGATAGCAAAAATCTGAAATATCAGACATCTTATCATCTGATTCCACATTTCAATGTATATCTACCTTTTCCAAACTTGCCAAAGTGGTGTTGGTGTTTCAGATTCCTTTGCCCTCTGGGATTGCATGTGATGTTAAACCGGGAGCCTGCTATCTTTATGCACCTGATCCATTAGTCAAAAATCAGCCATGGAACACATTTTACCGACTGATATCTCCCGCTAAATGATAGCACAAATTGTTTTCCGGAATGTGCGACCCCGGCAGGTCAGCAGACTCATTTGTAGTCAATCTTCATGTACCCACACTGCTGTGTATGGCTGCGGGTCTGACAGAGGTTGCCTAACTAAACAGTAAATCAAATTATCTTCTCACTTTTGTCACGTAATGGAAGTGTCCCTCGGGTGACAACCTTGCACTTGTTGTTCCCTGCTGATATGTGCCAGACTTTATAAGGCAAGCCTGTGGCTCCGGCTCGCGTGGTGTAGAAACTGTAATTACTGTTGCCTGGCAGAGATGCCCTCAATTACAAGAAAACTTTGGTGCATACAAATTAAGAAAGCCACTTTCTGTTCTGGTTTTTGAGATATGGATATCGCGGGTTGCTATGTCGCACCCCATGTTTGTTTGTTTTTTTCCATATTGACCATTGTGTTTTCATGGCTCCTTTAGGGGGCCCTGAGGCCAAAATGAGCCATGGACCCCTTCTCACCATCTGTTCCTACCACTCTGTGCATGGCAGATGTACCCAGACCTCTTCAAGCACCCATCAAGCATACAACAGACTACATGTGACAGATTAAGTATGTTTTGCCTAAAGCATGAGAAAGCAACCCGTCCTCCCGTGCTGGAAATCTACCTGGCCCCAGGTTTGCTTTGCACTAATTAGTTTGTGGGAATTTGATTAAACACTGATTCATTTAGCAATAGGCACCGTGTAAGGACATTATCAACACAAGTAAACGGTTGCAAAACTAGATGGGCCCTCTACAAACAAGAGCCGCATGTTTTAGTTAGGTAATACTGCAGTATTTGTATCCAGTGGTATTAAGCGCCTATAGTTTTTTCATTTGATTTATTTGATACTAAGTCATTTTACAAATGGCAAATGTTAAATTCATTAATAGCAAGTCTGATTCAGAAGCAATGTGAAAGTTACTCACCTCGCTGTTAGCTGTTTTAAGTACTGTCCAGTTGATTATAATGTTAATATTTTTACCGACAAAACAAATAGCTCATGGGGGCCACTGAATAATTAAGAAAAAAGGGAGTTTGTGGAAGCAGTGGGGGAGGTCCAGAAGAAAATGCATTTGTTTGAGATGTCTGTGGAAAGAAGGGGAAGCTATTAACAATACATATATTCTGCATTAGCATGCAGTTTTCTAAGTTATTGATGATGAGCAGGCTGAATGTCTGAGTATTAAACTCAAACCTAGGTGCATCTCCATGTTTTTAGCCTGTAGCCTAATTTGACTACACTTTTGGCACGTCTGCATCATCTCCACTGTACAGACAACAATCACCTGGGCTATTCTGATACAGGAGAAAAAGCAGCCTGAATGTGATGATATTGTGAAAAGAGGATGAAGATGAAGTTCTAAGGTGCGCCTTTTATCTATGCCATGTTAACACTGAATAACCTGACTGTTGTGACGAGGTGTGATGTTATGATGTCTGTGTGTTTCTATTTGACTGAGTTATAACTCTGAGAAAAAGTCTTTTTAAGTATGTGGTAAATTGTGTCAGTCAGGAGACAGGTGTGGGAGTGTAGCTGGAAGGTGTTGGCAGGAAAATAATTACTGCAAAAATGTAGATGTTTTTCATATCTGTTCAAAGTACAATAATTGTGCATATCCCTGTTATAAAATTGTTTTTGTTAACATTCTGACTGGTAGATGCTGAATGGTTTTGGTAAAGATAATCAACAAAGTCAATTTAAGATATTCTGTTTCTTCTAAATATCCTAATGTAATTCTTAAAAAGTACATTTCAGTGCAATCTTTAATATCTCGATGGTAAAAGTCTCAGAGCCTCAGTAAATGAAATTGAAACTTTCTCTATGACTAGATACCACTGGATGTAAGTGGGACAATATACATCTCTGTAGTTTCAGTTTACTGTCACTTTAGGGCCCTTATCGTTTTCATTGCAACTGTGAATACATGGCAAAGTAACACTAATTAAATCAACAGTGAACCAGTGACACAATCATTCTGGGGCCCCAACCTGTTCTTATTCCAAGGTTGTTAAATACAGAAGCTTTGCCACGCCACTCTGCGTCTTATAGCAATGCACACAAAACAGTTTCACTTCAGTCAAAGTCCTTGGCAGCCCCGCTAGTTTGGCAGACTGAACCAGGCTGAGAGGCAGGCGAGTGAGCAGGGGTGGTGGCCTAACAACAAATGCAGTTCAGTTCAATAACAGGCAACAGTACCGTGGAGGAACAGGCAGGAAATGTGGTGGAGGAGGCAGAAAATCCAGAACCAGGTAAGTACACAGTCCAAACAGATGAACCAGTTGGGGATGGGCAGATGGCAAGTCCAGGCCAGGCTTAGGGTCGAGAAGCCAGCAAGTGTGGCGACATGGTGAAACCACAGGTAAGCTGACTGGAACACTTACACTGTAGCATTGTCGTTGGATGGAAACGCCAAGCAGCCACAGACAAACAAGAACCAAATATGCGGAAGCAGGTCTCATGGTCAGAGACAGAAGGCTGAGGCGTTTACCGGGAATCAGACTAAGTAGGCAGGTCAGTCGCACGCACAGAAAATAAGTCTGGAATAAAGTGCTGGAGAGTCTTCCATGGGTGGCAAAGAACAATCTGGCAACAAGTGACTGTGTGGCTGGGATATATGTACTGTCAGGAATCAGGAACAAGTGAACTGAGTTGCCTTGATGAGGTGGGCTATGGGACAGGCAGGAGTGGGAAAAGTGTCAACAGGTATTAGGTAGGCAGATAGGAGTGGCTGGGTTGGATGACCAGCCATGCAGAAAAGAGCAGATGACCAGGAATACAGAGCTATGACACATACAGTGTTACTCGGCATAACATGACCTAAATTCGTCATGTGAGTGACTTTGATGCACAATGACCAGACAGAAATTATGTAACATTACATTAAAATAATGTTGACTTTTGCTCTCACGCAGGACATGGGTACGCAGGTAACATAATGGTACATAATGTGATATTAAATCTGCATTAACTTTTTGTTCCTCACAGGATACAAACTGTGGTCTCCTGGGTGACAGTCTTTTTGACCCGTTTACCTCCCCTCCCTCCCGCCTTCACAGACTTTCTTGATCTCTGTACCACATTAGTTGCTTTTAGTGTCAAATATTGCTGTGGAAGATAGTTACAAGCCTGGTGCATCTCATAAAGATGCCTTCGGGTGCCTTTGGTGCCAATATCACATGCTGAAGGCCATGACAAAGCGACGGTTTTTGACAACCTGAGGATGAGAACAGGCTGTGGGCTCTTGGAAGCCTGGGGTCATTCTTTTGCCTATAGGAAAATGTATGACAACATATCACACTCAAGTGTTACAGAATTCAGAAATGACTATAATTAGTTATATATCTGATTCATAACATTATTCAAAAAAGCTTTGTGTTAGTTAAAACTAGTGCTTTAGCCCCTACAAACACATACGTATAACTGTATTAAAAAAGAATCCCTGTGCGATTTCTCTCAGACAAATAGTTTTCTTACCTTTCCTCTCAATAACAAAGTCCCAACAGAATTCACAAATAAACCCATTCCTTTGTTATATGAATTTATTCCCTCATTATGATTGAACTTATTCAGGCAGAATAACCTTAACTGTAACTTTTTAATTAAGTTCCATCAAACAGTGTTTACATGTCTAATTTAGTCCACTTTGATCTTCTGAGGTTGCTGCGAGAAATGTTCCGCAACATCACTACAAAAGAAAATCAAAGTAAACAGTGTGATCAGGTGCAGCTACAGTATATGTAGTGGAATAAGTGGACTTGTCTAAACAAAGGATAATGAAAATCATCAAAGATTAAAGGCAGGCCGTCTCAAAGTTTGTTTCCGGAGTGGACAAAGAATTTTGGGGCCCATTAATGTTCTGTACGGGAAAGGATCACACTAATGGTCTAACCAATCTTGTGTTTTCACCATTGGTCACTGAACCGCCAAACCACGTAAACACCATATGGTCGCAGCTGCTGGTCTAATTCATTCTGCTAGCAGTTTTCAAAGTTTTCTTTGACATGAAGGACTGTGTGGCCAAAGCTAATTCAGTATACTTTGACATCCAGTTAAGCTAAAGTTAGAACTTTCCTTCTCTCACATCCTTCGCTTGACCTATAGCAACCTGTAATTAAAACGACAATAAAGTCATGTTTTCATAGAGGAGGAAGCAAGCCAGCTGCTAGAAATCTAAAAGAAGTGTCTTGTAACAAGACAATGTATCTGTGTGCTGAATATTGTCCCAGCATCCTCAGCTGCTGAGCAGGTGGAAATGCAGGTGGGTGGGGGCCAGTAGGAACTTCACTGTCTTGACATTGTAGTGGGTGTAAAGTTATTGTTCCAAAACACAAGGGTACAGGCTGGAAAGGAAGAAGTAAAGTATGAAATCTGTGCACAAATCCAAGCATTTGTTAAAATATTGGTTTTCACTTACAGCTCTATCCTCCCCCTGGAGAAATATTATGGTCATTGTGTGCAGAGGGGAAGAGAAAATCCCTCTTATTACACCTTTAATTCAACACCAATATGTTTTTGTGTTCTGCTTTCAGTGGAGGAGAGGATAGCTGTTGTTTTGATTCATTGGTCGCTAACACGGTGGTCCTAATCATGCACCATGGAGTGTATAATTGACCCCCTCTTGCAATTAGCATTAATTAGCACCTCTGTTGGTGGATAGCACAGCCAGCAGAATTGCACCATAACTGTCCTGCCGTTTCTACGGTGCACCGCTGTCTCTGCTCCAGCCAAATGACTGCTGGGACCTTAATCAGTTCCTGAGCCGGCTGGTCCCCTCACAGCTGCTCATGGGATGAAGGAATCTTGGCCCTGCTGGACTACAGAGTGAATCTCATGAGCAGATGCATGGGGCTGTGTTTGGATTATCTTTGTTTGACACTACTCTGTTGGAAGTTATTATAGCTGGTTACTTTACAGCAACATCTTTTCAGAGAAAACACCCTGAGAATAAGAGGTGTTACACAGTATTGTGGTTGTATTGTGTGATGGTATACACATACACTGAACAAAAATATAAATGCAACTCTCTAAAAGTCTAATAGTTTCTTTCTATGCACACAAAAGGCTTGTCTTTCTCAAATTTTGTTTCCAAATGTGTTAACATCTGTTCAAGTAAGCACTTGCACCTTTGCCACAATAATCCATTTACCTGGCAGGTGTGGTATATCAAAATGCTGATCAGCATCATTACTACACAAGTGAGCCTCGGCATAGTCACAATGGAGGCCACCCTTAAATTTGGAGTTTTATCTTGAAAAAGACATTCATTAGGATTTCACATGACTAAATGCATTTTTTGGCCACAGTCATGTCAAAGAATAAGTCAGTATCTAGTGTTACTCCTACATGCCTCATGCAATGTTTCAGTTATTCAGTTTTTCGGGAACTAATGCCTTCCAACATCCTGTATAAGTGATATTGTTATGGAGTATCTGAAATTAGGATAGTCAAAATATATATTCTTGGAGCCACCTCACCAGGCCAAAGTGACAAAGACCCACACTGTCACTTCAAACTAGATGCACTGTGTTAGGAGTGCCTGTTTGTGTAAAGATCTTTGCCAGGGAAGTCTTTAGATCTGCCTTTTGCTTTTAGTTTAACTTACTTATGTGACAGATGGGTGCAGTTTGCTATGTGGGGCAACACTTCCACAGCAAGAAAGTTTAGACAAATCAAAGCAGAGTCAATCAAAAATGCCTCTTCTGCATGACAACTTATGCGGCACTATCTGAATTTAAACAAGAGTTACAGTACAATAAAAACCAACAAAGACAGTTTACACGGATGTGTACATCCAACAAAGTGCCAACATTGAAGATTATGGTGCACAACAAAGAAGCACACACTTTTTTTAGCCATGCTAGCAGCATGGCTGTGGTTTGAAAGTCCAGTGCTTTGGTCTAGACTGAAATATCTCTACAGTTATCAGAGGAATTATTTATAAAATTTTAAACAAACATGCATGGTCCCCAGAGGATGCACCCTACTGACTTTGCTGATGTCCTAACTTTTCTTCCAGCATTCTTCCAGAACACTGAAAATGTATTTTTTATTGAAATGTAGTGACAGCTATTGTTTGGATTGCCATGAAATTAGTACAGATAACCCTGGTGCCCAGAGGATGAGTCCTAATGACTCTTACTTTTCATGTAGCACATCCAGGTCAAATTTTATTGTGTTCCATACTTTGGTTTTATGACCAAATACCTGCAAACTAATGACATTCCCATAAGCCTTAGCTACACAATGTTAGCACATGACATGGTGAAGATGGAGAAGATGGCATGTTACCTTTGTCATTGTGAGCATTGTGACATTAAGCTCAAAGCCCAGAGAACCTCTAGGAGGCTTCAGACTGGTGTTGTTCCTTGATATGTGCATTCTTACTGAAACATTCTGTATACACAATATGGTAAATCTGTCATGTCAGATCTTCATTTTGAACATGTATACCACACTGCAGAAACTAATTTCACAGGCTTTCGGTATATATTGATATTTCCTGGCTTGTAATCCTGTTGGTTTAAACGTAATGTTCTTTTCCTCTCAAATGTATTTTTCATCCTGTTTTGATGTGGGAAATAAAAGTTGGCAGGCTTCTCTGTCCAAAGCCTGAGGTAAAAAATGCTGACTGACTGCAGCTAAACCTCAGCTGGGCTGTTTTAACTGAACTTTGATGACGTTGTGAGGTAGCATGGGTTCATAGGAGTTTTTGTTTATGTTGTTAAACAAAGACCACTACAGATAAAAATCTATCTGACATGACCTGAGCAGGAATCATGTTAAGGGTGAGGAAATGTATTATTCAAGTCACGTTTATGTTTATTTATGTTGTGTCATTTAATTTCAATGAAACTAATGTTACAATAAGTTACCATGAGCATTAGATGAATCGACTACTCATACAGCTAGTATAGCTAACATGATCAAAAAATCATACTCAAAATAACCTCATGAGCATGCTGGGTGGTGTTTACCACAGAATTAGATTCTATCTGTAAGAGACTGGGTGGGGGAAATTGATCTTCGGTTAGCACCCAGAAGCAACTCGAATTCAGCCGGTGCAAACATGGTGCCAGGAGTCTAATCCTGGTCTCACTCTCAAAAATCACAGCTTGGGCAGTGACCCTGTGCATCAGATATGGATGCACAATGCACCTGTTACGTCTGTATGAGATATAATAGGCTTTCACCAAACTCCAATATTCATGATTAGATGTATATTAAACAGCAAGGATGGAGGGGAGGTGGATGGGTCCAGTAAACACAGGGCTTTGACTCAGGACATCTGTGTTTGTGTCCTATGTTGACTTATTTTGCCATTAGTCATTGTTTTTTTTTTTTGGTCACATGAAGTATTTGTTGGATGTTAGTCAAGTGAGTTGACTTATATGACTTACAACCTTATGTGGGCTTATGACCACGATCTTCTCCTTGCCCTAACCAAGTAGTTTTGTTGCTGAAACTTAACCGGCTTATGCCCAAGTGTCAAAATATGATGAGCAGGCATGAGGTTACTTTGGTTTCCCGAACCCGTCCCTGCTGAATCAACAAACTTTCTGTTGCTGCTGTTGCACAGGTAAGACCTTGCCCTGTCACTCAGCCAACAGCTCTCTGGCCAACAACCACTGTGACCCCCAGCACAAGCTGACATTGAGTTGCTACAGTCAAAGTGAAGGTCTGCCTGTGGAGCTGTGGCCTAATCTGCCCTTGGTTAAGTAGTCTACTAGGTGGGAAGTTAGGCAGAGAGACCATGGGGTGTGCTAGCTAGCTGGCTTGGCTCATTTACTGTAGCTTGTCTCATTTGTGTTCTGATAAACAGAGAGAAAGAGGGGGATAAGAGGGAGCAACCTTGATCCATACTGAAATATCATATCAATAATTAGGTCTCTACTGGATAACTGTCTTGCAAAATGACTTTTTATTACTGAAAAAGGTGCTTTGTGCCAGGAAAAATGTGTGTTACTGTTACTGAGTATAATTCTGTGATGTTGTACAGTTTTCAGTGAGATATCATCTGGTGTTTCCCTGGAAGTTAGAGCAACAAGAAGGGTGTAAAGGGGACATGACACCATGGACAGGCAACCAATTGAACTGACAGTTTCTGGGTTTGAACATTGGTGAAACATTTGGGATAATGGAAGTACAAAACTCAACAAAATACATGCTATAAAGTTCTCTAATCATAGTATTAAGCACATGTGTATGGGAAATAGATCAATCTCTTCCTCATTCACACCCACATGAATCCATCCACTCCAATTATCTTTTATCCAAGTAATTTATTTGTAGCATCACAACTTTGCACAATATGACCCACAGACGGTTATGTTTCAAGGAGAACACCAACTCCAGGTTGTGAGCTCTTGTAGAGATGCCGTCTCTCTTGCCGTCACCTTTGATCGTGATATGCATATTTCATGACCAATGTAATGTCAATGAGTCCTAGACTAATCCACCTCGGAGCCACGGGGAGCACACCCAATGATAAGGGTGAGTGAACTCAAACAGACTGAGATAAATATTGTATTTTACGAGGAGGAGAGAGAAAGACGCAATGGAGCTGAGGGACATGGAGTTGGCGGGAGTTGAGATATCGGGAAGGATAGCGAGAAAGGGAAGTATTTGAAGAAGGAGCGAATGAGGCAGACATGGAGACTGAGAGATAGCAGGGAAAAAAGGGAACAGGGCTTAGGTTATTGCAGGCCAAATGTTGGTGTCAAGAGACACTGAATGCTGGTTGAGCTGATTTTCTTTCTAGTTTACACTCTCCTTCCTATGTTGACCCTGACAGCATACAGTATTCAGGTCAACAGTAGCTTGTTTCATTATTGACTCATCTCCGATCTATGCATCATTAAAATCAATTAATTTCCTCAAACAACCTTGAATTGATGAAACAGACTGAAAGTTCAAAAATTTGATTTGAATCTTTTATAACAGCTGCATGTTTTAATCATTACAAATATGTTCTCACCCCAAGATCTTTTTTTTTTTTTTTTCAATATGGCCACTGGGAGACAGATCTAAAGACACCCTGGTGAGCTGGCAAATGGCTCATACCTACCACGCAACAGAACAGCAGGGGAGCACAGGAACCAAACTGGCAGCCAGATATCAAACTCATTCATAGGAAGACAGAACATATGAGGCTTACTGATTTGCCAGACGTATACCGTAGGATTCCTCTCTCTTTTTTCCCTTTCTTCTCACACCTTCTCCATGTTTTCGTCCACCCCTCTCGCACCCCTTTCTCTAATAGCTGGAGCTCAGAAAGAAAGAAAGAGCACTTTAGTTACGCATTCCCATGGAAATGCGTTTGATTCTTGGAAGCTTTTGATGCAGATGACTTTTGCCTCAAAGCGCCTTGTCCCAGCCCTCCGCACAGGCGCTTTGGAAGTGATGTGACACCGGATAAATGATTATGGGGTCCTCCATCCCCCCCGGCAGTGAAGGGAAGAGGTTATGTGTTAATACAGGAAGAGAGGTTGTATTTTATGTCCAATGATTAGCCTTCTTAGACCTAATTATGTCCCTGGGGAAAACGGAACTCCTCTCCTCCTCTTCGCTCAAAACCTTTTTCCCTTTCTCCTCTTCCCTCTCATTTTTTTCCCTGTAACTCTCCTCCTCCTCCTCTCCTACTCTACCCACCCCACCCCCCACCCCCACCCCCCAGCCCTCTCTTTCTCTCTCTCTCAGGTAATAGACACTCTAGATTCCCTTTTCTTTCAACATGAGCAGCATGCATTCACAGACCTTCCTCTCCAAGTAACCCAAGTCAGCCTGAACCACCTAAAGTGGTGTGAGTGCGAGGAAGAACGAGAGGTAAGGGTGGACAGACAAGCTGGAGAAAACTACAAGAACATTGCTGATGTTTGGAAGCAATAGAGATGAAGGAAAGGAAAAAAGAGAAAGGAGAAGAGAGAGGAAAAATGATTTCCACTACACTGAAACTCTCCTCTTGATTGTGCATCAATCCCTGGCTATCTCTCAGCTGCAGATGGAAGTGAAGGGAACCCGATTCCACCTCAGTCTGAAATCTGAATAAAACATGCTCTCTGCTTTACAGTTCAAGGCTGCCATAAAGGGACATGGGCCCCTCTAAACTTCTAGGAGAGGGGCTCCCACTCAACAGATGCCAATTTTGCATGCTGTTGTGAGTTATAGGAGTGTGATGCTCTTTAAGAATAAGCACAACACCTTTCAGGTGATACACCGTGTTCTTCTGTAACATATTCTCTACTTTGTTGATGGTTTCTTAAAGTTTAAAAGACTCTAATCCAGGTTTGGTGAAGTCAGGTTGAAAGAGTTTAAAAGAAGCAGCTTATTTATATGAAAATATAACAAAACTCAAGTTGTTTTCTACGCAAAATACTGTATTGATGTGGGTACAAATTACAGTATTGTGAATATTAGATATTTACACACTAAATATAAAGGTGGAAGAGGGTATTCAAGGAATTAATGTGTAAACAATTCCAGTATTAAATGTAGTAATACAGTAACATGTAGCTATTGATTGTCACATCATCCCTTATGATTTGAGAAAATTCAGAGCCAATGTAGGAGACCACCCAACACATTCTTATCCCAGGTCGTCATATACTGATGCTTTCTCAAGCTGTGACACCATCTTCAAAAGCACCCTTTTTCTGTTAAGGTCTGTATGTGATGGACAGCTGTCTCCAGTAAAACTGATTGTAATGCATGGTTAAAGTCTTCAAAAACAGCCACCGATAAGTTTAGGTAAAAAAAAAAAAAATTCTTGGTTATGTTTAGACAAATTATAATGTTTTGGGGTTAGGATAAGTACGTAGCGTGTCACATGAGCTCCATAATGCATGTTAAAACAGCATCAACTTAACATTAAAACAGCAGTGGCTCTTGGCTTTACACTGGACACAAACAGCGGTCTCCTGGCTGAAAGTCTGTTTTTCTCGCTCTTTATACGTTGTAAGTTGCTCTGAGTGTGAAATATTGCCGCTGATGGGTTTACATTGGAATTAACTGAGAGCCTGGTGCATCTCATAGAGACACCAAAGGGTGCCCTCTGCATCGGTATAACTTACCGAGGGGCGTCACAAAGCGTCAGTTTTTCACAACCTGGGAATGACAACAGGCCAGACCACCATAGGTAAATACAGTAGGTATAGATATTTTCTGTTGGCTGTAAACATTCAACTTCAGCACCAGCATCCTCTGTTTTACTTTTGTAATACTATTGCAGCATATTGCTGCACTGATCCAAATTAAATTTACTAATTTTATAATAACCATTTCATACCCAAAGATTACCATATTATTTAAATATATCTTAAGATATTATCCTTACAACTGAGTTAAATAAAACATCATCTGGGATATTATTAATGTTCCACATTGTTTCAGTAATGGCCATTCAATGTCCATCCAAACTCTGCCACTGGATACATTGGTTTGTATCACAAGCTCATCTACAGTCTCTTTTATGACTTAACATTTTTACTAATTTATTAATTAAGTATTGAAACAATGAGTATGTTTACATGCACAAATAGTCCAGTTTATGCTCCTGTCCCAAAACAGACAATATTCCTCCTCAGCTGTTTACATGACTAATGAAAAAGAATATTCCACTTATATTCCAGTTTACATGCAGCCATGCAAACTCCAATCAGTGTGCGCTACTATGTTGTTAATCAAAATACAGAAACGTGGAATGACTGCAGCTGCTTGACATTTTGCTTCTTTGCATTGAAATAGCGTTTATTTCAAATTTCATCTGGTGGCAGACTTGTTTGACTGTGCAAACACAGCCTTGGTTTTTCATTCTTTCAGACACCTTTCTGAAAAGTTAGGTGTTGCGAAATGTGTGCATATTCAATAACCTGCTGATATCCAAGCTTTGCAAACTGTTTAAAAATCAGTTTTTCCTTCTAACCAGAAATGTGGGCTTTTCTTTTGGGAATGCTTTTCTACACCATTTTTGCAAACTGTTGGCATGTTGGTTAGTATACACCGTATCCATGACAAGTCACAGAGCCGACCATAAACAGGCAAGAGACATTGTGTCGCAAACTGTAGTAAAAACCCTGATTGAGATGCATATCCCGACTGTGCTGTATATTTGCCTTAATAATGCTATTAAAACCCACGTGTCCTAACTGAAAAATGCTGAATGCAGAAAAGCCTAACTCAGAATATCTAAATAGAATATACTGTTTACCTGACTCACAGCAAATTCAGAATATCGTCATTTACAGAACTATATTGGAATACTACTGCGTATGTATACGTAACCAATGTGACCTGATGAATGGAGAGTAGGTGCTCAAGACATGTTTACTGCCTCACATCCTCATGAAGCACATCCTATCCTATGATCTTATTATAATGTGCTTGCCGATACCATCAGTAATCATGAGCATCGCCAAATCAACCAGAATGATGGCAGATTAAACATTAAAACTGACCATTCAGTCATAATTTATTTAGGTACAGTGCAGATATTGCAGACAGAATCAAATGAAAAGCAAACAAAACAAACATGAATACTGATAGAAAAGTTGTTTTTTTGTCTCAGATAAACAATGATGTTGCAGGACCTGCTTTGTTTTTCTCTACTGCAGATACAGCATCAATTTACTTCTGCACCCCACAGTTACATTCCCTCAGTCCACCAGAAAAAAAACAGAAACATAAAGAATATGTAGGCGACCAACAAAAACACCACATGCTGGGTGTGGACATAGAGGAAACATTTAAAAACCATGCACCAGTGCAACAAGGGAATCAAGTTTTGTTGTGTATTTTATATACTATAATTATTTAAATGAAAGGTTTGCATGAAACTAGTTCATGAAAGTTTGAAGTTTTGGGATATTTGCTTAAAGTTTGCACAAGCTTTAGAAGGAAAACACTGACACATGTTTGCGTCTCTGTGGATTTCCTGTTTCAGCAGAAGCACATATCAACTCCCTTTCATGACTTTACATTCATAAAGTTCAAAATTAATCTGTGACTGAGTGAGCAAAACATCTTAGTTGTGCATTTTGAAAGAAATTCTCATCTCTATTGGGTTGAATAGAAAGTGAATGGGAAATGTGTAACACTCCCCTGACACCAATAACATGACATGAAGCTGAGATAATTGCAGTTTGATTGCTTTTGAGAAAGAATCTGATGAATCCCATGATTTGTCCAAAGCTGGGAAGAAGAAAAAAAGAAAAAACTCCAGCAAATGCTGATTTCAGACCGAATTACTACGTTCATCACTGTGATCATTGCACAAGGGTAAGTGACACATAAGAAAGCACAAAGAGTTTAGCTCCACATTTAAATTTTAATTGTGTTCTCCTAGGTCTAAATGGCACACTCGCTTTGAATGCAGCTCTGGGAGTGTGTGGAGGGTGGAAGTACTAACTGATTACTTAGATGACTGTAAAATGTGCCATGAATTGGTGCGCAAGGCGGCAGAGCAGAACTGAAGTGAGCGTCCACTGATTGGCTAAGTGTGCAAAGTGCTTCTGTTTCTGCAGTGTGCTGCTCTCCATACACACTACTTTTCAGAGCAGAATCGGTTTTCAATTTGTATAGAATGCAATTGTGTATGTGTGTGTGTGTGTGTGTGTGTGTTCAAAGGTCTAGTATGATTTTATGTCAAGTACTATTATTAGAATTGCTATAGAGTGATCATTTGGAGCAATGCTTCTGATGAGCTTGCATCTGCAGCGGTGATTATCACTGGTGACCATAGAAAAATGCATCGTTCTCACTTTCTTCTCTTTGTAATGTATTGACTTGGGGAGTGTAAGAAAATTATTAGGATGGGGAGAGGGGGCTGAGTAGTATATTTGACCAACACATTCTACATCCCAACTCGTCAAATATTGATCCTTGGTCAGTGGCCATACATATCAAACTGTGACTCACTGGATGCCCCACCTGCATCAGTTTCAGATGCACAGGGACAGTGTGTCGAGAATGATATGATATGGCACACCCCTACATCTCAGGTGAAAGTCTGGAGTTTGCTTAACCTGCAGACTTTCTCATCAAAAAACGGCAATGGCATCTCATCCTGCCTCGGTTCGTTGCTGTCTTACGCCAAGCGCCACTGACCAGGCGCTGGTCTCTGACAAGCTGAGAGTGAGACTGTGTTGGCTTGACTTTATTTTGGGCAACTATTAATATTTGCATTAAAAAAACCCTACTATCTCAACTCCTATTACAAGCTTACTGTGTTTTTTTTAACAACATCAATCGCACATTAGGAATGGAATTAGATGTTGCCACAGTCATGGTAAAAATATATCATATTGTGCATCATCTTCATTGAGCTTTCCAGATACTTTCTATTTTTTACAGGAATAGCTGCTAAATGAACAGTTATTATGTGGGACAGGTGACAGCTCTGTCATTACTGAGGCGCTTTAACTCTGTCATATATTCACTTCACCCATTACCAGAACAGGTGGGGGTGTGATGAACATGCATTATGTTATAGACTTAAATTTAACATGATTCATTAAATTGGACCGTAGTTCTGTTATGATGCTGAAAAGAGTGAAGGTGACACAGTGTTGCTTAGCATTAATGCCAGTCTTTTGAGAAAGTGTGTTCAGTGTGTTCAATTCCCTTTAACTGTACATATCCACATCCACTGTTTCTCAAAAGTGACACTATGTTTCTATAAGCTATATTGTTAGGTGTAAAATGAAGCTTCAATCTAGAGATGATTGTTTTTCATATGGCAAAATTCACCTTTATGGTCCACTTCACACACAAACAAGCATGTTTGTACATAGCTAGTGCGATGTACGCAACTTGATCTCACAGAAATATGTGAAACAACCTCTTAGCACAACATTTCATAGTAGGGGCACAAAATGTCTTAAAATAATGCATAAGTCAGAGTTATAACAGAACATAGTTATTTTGACCAAAAAATCAATCTTTTCCTAAACCTAACAAAGTGGTTTTGGTGCCTTTATTCAACCGTGCAAGTAAAATATAAAAACACTCCCAAAACAGATCCACCAGCCAAAAAGGTAATTAGAAAAAAAAATAAATTATAATAATTTACAGCAACTAAAATCTGCTCAAATGTATACATACATAGGATGCTGGAGGAAGAACCAGACACATTAACCCTGAATTATCCTTGCATGATCAATATGTCAAAGCTTTGGCCTTGGCTTTAATGATTAGACTGTGCTAGTATATTAGCTTGATGCATTATAAATCCAATAGCTTTGTCTGCTGGTGTGTGTTTGCCCTAACATAAATGATAGTGACATAATAGAGATCAAGCAGAGTATTTAGTTTTAATTTTCCACGGCATAGTTAGAATAAAAAAAAAAAAAAAAAAAAACAGTGGTTATTAATATTCTTCTGTAAGCACACACTGAATGTCTTTATGCTTTCTCTCTCTTTCTGTTCTCCTCTGCTGTCTCTAATTAAATGGGGTGAAACAGCCTTGTGTTTCACTTTTATGTGTTTCAATTTTGTCAGCAAGTTTCCCCACAATGCACCCATCTGAATTTCAAATGATAAATGAAAATCCTGCTCTTAGTGAAGTAATTCCATTAAAGGTCCACATTAAGGAAATAAAGACAAAAACCTACAGTATGTAATTTAATTTTCTGCGTTTGGTTTCTCATAGGGACCACAGTGGATGAGACCATCTATCGAATTTACTAATATTTAAGTGCCTCATCTTCCCTGAAAACCACATTACTTTGTGCATAAATGAAACATTTGCATTCTGCCTTTCCCCTAAAATGTATTTACTTTTTACTTTACTTAGCCTGCATGAATTAGATATTTGGAATTTATCTCCACAATAACCAAATCAGTGTCTCTACGCAACCACATGCTCCTTCTACCCAGAGCAGCCTTGTCAGGTTTGATGAGGTCAAGTTTTGGGAGTTTCAATAACAAACTCCATCACTCAGAAGATTGATGAAGCCCATGGCGCATGTTTGAATAATGTGTAAGACATGACAGAGGCCATTGCCAGGGGTTATTTTCTTGCTCCTGGCATGTGTTTGGCTGCAGCAGTGGCAGCCTTAACAGGAATATGGATCCCGGCCTGGGGAGATGTCTCAGCCTTGCTGTGGGATCATTATTCCGATGGACAAAGCCTTGGTTATAAATAGGTTCATGGAGTTCTGGGCGGCACACTCTTTGTTTTCAGACCGTCCCTATTTGTCTTATTGATCTGAATATGTGTGGCCACAGCAGCTGTTAGGAGGAGCGGGTGGAGAGATGTGATGTGTTTTTACTTGATCTGGAAATGCGTATGTGCTCTAAGATAAAGTCATTTTATAAACTTTTTTACTACTAAAAACTACAGTTTCTTCTTAAAGCTGCAAAAATCTATTATTTGTACTATCAGTGATGACTGTAATGTGAAAGTTGTTGCTTGTAACATGAAATTCACAAAGCATTATTACCCAACTTCACAACTCTGTGAAGTGTTGCAGCTTCTTTTGGTAAATCAAGGTTCCTTCTGCTTGCAAACTTAGTTCTTTTCTCATCTGCCTTGTTTCCAGTCGCAGCAAGCAGCTGTTTTATCAAAAGCAGAAAGATAATTTAATGTACACTCACTGCCCAGCACCAAACAGCAGGAAGACAAACTTAGTAACTAACTTAAAAAGGCAATAAGGATTTAAACTTCATAGCAGCTATAATCACTATTTTTCTTTTGCTACAGGTTCATGTAATCCAATACAACAGATCTGCCACAAATTCTACATTTAGAAAGATTCTAATGTAAAGTTTTTATTGACAGAGGGGTTTTAATTAAACTATATGCTTATTATAAAGGCCATAGTTAGTGCTGGTGTTGTGCTGGACTGCATTATATTGTAGTGTGTTTCTAAAGTCCTTCCCCTCATTGTTTTTATGTGGGCAAGATAATGCAGTCCACTTCAACACCACTGTTACATTAAAGGGACAGTTTGGATTTTTTGAAGTGGTGGTATTGGGTATTTGCCCATAGTCAGTGTAATACATACAGTAGATGGTGGTGCCTGCTTCAGTTTGGAGAGGCAGGCTGGAGTCTGATATAGAAGCTCAGTAATCTGCTGCTGTGGATGGGGGTCAGCAGCAAAACGAATTTTTGCCACCTAAAAAAGTCCCATCTGAAACAATTAACATGCTAATATGCTATATTCAGAGGTTTTTTTTTTACCGCTTTACCTTTCTGTCAGACAGCCCATTCCAATGGGGAAGCTGTTAACCGTTTCAGTTCCCAATCTATGCTCTCATCAGAGTCACCAGACCCCATTGACAAAAAAAGTAATTTTAGCTCGCTGAGCACAGGAGTTGCTGGTCTACTGCTGCTTTGATCATCTGGACTAATTCGTTTGAACGCCAAAGTCATACAATAACACAAAAAACGCAACTGATGGAGACAGCAGTAGACCAGCAGCTCCTGTGCTCAGCGAGCTAAAATTACTGTTTTTGTCAATGGAGTCTGGCATTGAAGACAGCAATATAATGACTTAATTTTGCTGTCAGAAATCACTACTTGACAGCAAGGTAAAGCTGTGAAAATATTCTAAATACAGTGTACACTTAAAACGATACAGATTTTTTTTGGGTGGGACTTTTTTAAGCTGGCTAAATTTTTTGGTGCTGACCCCTCTACAGCAGTAGATAGCTTAGCTTCCATTTGGACTCCAGCCTGCTTCTTCAAACTGGGGGTGTGCCAACTGACATACCACCAGCTGTATATGAAACAAAGCTGTATTTTAAACAATGTATGAGGCAGCATGCCTTATGGAACAAGAGAAAGCTATTTTAAGACGCGTATTAGAATAAGGAAAGTTAGCATGCGCCACATTCTATGGCACGTATGATCAAAAGCTCCATTCAGTTTTAAACAAATATTCCAGCCACTCTGTGTTTGAAATAAGAGCTAATAAATGAATGGTTACACTTGAAGGACAAGGCAGCATCTATTCTTTTGCTCCGCAACTTTCTGAGAAATTTTAATATCCACTTGTGTTGATATTATAATCAGTCTGCACATTCATGTAGACGCTCTATGCCTGCAGACAAAAATGCACTGCCAACTGCCATACTATAGTGAAGCCATACTGTGATGAGGGCTTTTACAACTTAGTTCTGAGTAAACATAGCTGTCTTGTGTTGTGTTTACCTTACTTTGCTTTACTGTAGTGGCCTGACTGTCAGGGCATAAAAGCTGGCCAGTGGAAGCTCTCCCTTGCTGGCACTCCCAATATCATTGACAGGAGCTGAGCCAAAAGTCTGTGCAGAGGAGGAGAGGGACTCTCTCTCTCCTTTCCTCACAGACCATTCCCTTTATATCACATTGGTTTTTACGCAGCTATAGTCTGGATTTGGTACAAAAATGCCAAAAATGATGAACAGTAAAGATGCAGGGCTTTGTGAAAATTTGATTTGTGAAGGTTTAAACAGTCACCAGTTTATATTGTACATTTTATTTAAACCAGTTGTTTTGATGTGAAACAACAAGCAGTCATTTAAGTTATCAAAACTGTCCACAGTAAGTTTCTGTCATAAATATCAGGCGTAGTACTGTACTTGCTGTAGTTTTGTGCCCTGGCAGTTTTATGCTGACAGGGATGATGACACTTGACTTTGGGTTATATGCACAATTTTGGTTTCCAGGACCATAATTTCAAAAAGAATCAGTGGTTTCTCCTCTAAAATCTGATGAATAAATTGTTTAAGGTGAAAAATTTCATCAGAGAATCATCATGACCAACAAACCAAATCTACAGTGTTCGTAGGGAGGGGGTATCTTTCAGTTTTGCAGCCTCAGTTTACGTAAACGGCTGCAGTTTCACATAAGTGCAGCTTTAAAAATCAATAAAAAAAAGAAAGCACAAACTTGGTGGTAAAAAATTGACTTTTTTATTCTAGCCTTCCGCCAGTGTGTACAAGAGTAGGTTAATTTCTGCTGCGCTGCATGGTTTCAGTGAGGGCTGAAATCACAGATGTGCTCTACAGGGCTCCACATTGTTACACCGGCGTCAGCAACTTTCCCTACCACCTAGCATATGTGGAAACTCAGCCTGGAATGCATCCATGAGGAAGAGAGCAAAGGAAGCTTTGCTGACCCCAGACAAAATCAAATGGAGGGAGGTGAGGGATGAAGAGAGGGATGGAGAAAGGAGAGCACTGTAGTGTGTGTGTGTGTGTGTGTGTGTGTGTGTGTGTGTGTGTGTGTGTGTGAGGAGAGGGAGTGGAGGCTTCCATTTTCAGAGGATTAAAATGTGGCTGTAAAACTTTAATGATTCCCTGTCTATTGACAAAACGACCACGTTACTGTCTACTACTTACTGTACCCACTTTCCACATATCACACACTCTCAGAGTTGCATATGGTGCAGGAGCACAGTTAAAGAGAAAATTACCTATTATGTTTTATGGTAAATTTAAAAATTGGCGTGCTTTGTTTGCATTTTAGTGAATGAATGATGAATAGTGGACACCCAGTCCTTAATGGAAGCATATGAATGACCCTGGAGAATGTTTTGACCTTGCATTTATCTGTAAAAGCTGTCTCATCATGACTGTATACGATCACACACTACTGTAGTAATTTTAACATGATCCAAACAATAAACCAAGCTGTCCACGTTGAAGCTGAGAAGTGCTCTGCTGCAGTAAAGCACTGAGCAGGAATGATGATTCTTGCAACTATTCTGAATCCCCACAGACTTGTATGTATGTATGTGTGAAATATGAATGTGAGGATACTAAATATCCAGAATTATTCTACAGTTAGCATTCAACCTTTGCCTTCACAAATGCCTTTGCAATTAAAAATATATAGACTACTACATTTCTTTTCTTTCTGTAGACCTACATAATTGAAAAACTGTTTTCATCTGAAATCACTTCACAATTCGGATAGCCACCTAAAACTGAGCATAGCGTTAGTTCAGGCAGGACACGGTGTCAAGCTCAGCTCACATCCCAGCTACATCAGCTGATCTCAAACAGCCAATCAACTGATGGAGCAGCTTATGGATGTAAGGCAGTCAGCTGATAGATCACATGATTCCTTTCTATGCAACCAGTTGGCAAATCTCATTCAGGGCGCCCTATTTAAACTGCTCTGGCCTTCCTACTGTTGCTGCTTCCTCCGCAAGCCGCTTTGCAACCCGCCTCCACCCCAGCTCTTCCTTTTCATGCTATATCTGACTTATCAGTGTCATTTCTGTTTGTCATTGATGCTGCTCTGTTCTGTTCCCGGGGGGTCTTTGCTGCTGCTCTCCCTGCCTTAGGCTTTCCATGTAGGCGCATGGAAGGGCAGGGAGGTTTGCCTCTCTGCCTCAGGCTTACCTAATTTGCACATGGAAGGTCAGAGAGGTGTGCTCTCTCTGCCTTATGCTTTCCACACAGGGTCATACCACCAAATATAATACTGCAAATGGAAATAAAGTTTTCTTTGACAAAAGTGTTCCTAACTGAACTGTTATTTCTCTGCACGCCGTAACCTACACAGGTGATTTCAGTTTTGACTGATTGTCAGGACTGTGTGGGTGTGCACAAACTGAGTTCGATTAACATGACCCCTACTTTTCTGTTTGCAGCACCTGTTGGAGCGGGACAATTTACACCTCTATCATCTTCACTGCATGTGGTCCTCAGACCTCACATAATTTCCGGTATAGCTCCGCCCACCTTCAGTCTGAGCAGGGGTCCAATATGCCATAACTGAAAACACCTGTGTGGGTGTGCAGGGCCTTTAAAAATGCATCTACTTTATTAAGCCTGATGTCACAATAAATGTAAGCAACTAGGGCATATGCATATTTGCTTTCTTGCCGAAATTGAAATGAGGTGATTGATACCACTCCCATGCCATAAACACTATGTGAAGCCTGTTAGCTTAGCATAAACACTGGAAACTAATGAGTTTTAGAGATTATAATATAGCATACCTTTAACTTTAGGGACCAGCTTGAAATAAGCTCATCATACACAGTTGATTCATACTGGTTAAAGGTTGTTGCCACATGGATTACATGCAACTTTATGCATTCACAATGCAGCGTCATAGTATCTCCTCCCTTGTGACCAAAAGGTTTTTGGTAATTTTTTGATATATTGCTGGTGCAGTGGAGGCTCACAGTACCTGCAAAGCAATGGACCTATTGAACAGGACATTTTGACTTAAACCAATGACATCTATGATGACTCTTTTATATTCAGGTGTACCAGTAAGCCATGATAGGTGGCCAGCAAAGGCAAAACTTGCAAAACTTATCTTCATCCAAACAGAATGAAGCCCTCATGAATGTTACTAGCTGACAATTAAAAATAGCCATTGTGAGGTTACCACCCAGTGTTTCAGAGAGTTAAGTCTGCCAGGTGTAAGCCTGGAGCGGATCATGTTTGGTCACAAACACGCATGTGTCTTTCCATCTTCTTTCCACAGCTAATCTCGCATACTACTGGACCAACAGGCCTAAAATTTAGTGTGCATATTTATGACTGTATGCCTAAGGACCTCTCATGGTTATGGTGATTTACAGTTTTTAATAAACCTGTTTTACTGATCATTTTATGCCATCATTGGCCACTGACTCTTTACTCTTCTTATAGGCTGCAAGTAATCAAGAAAATCATGTAGCAAAAGCATCGGGCAAAAGGCAAGACCAGCTATTAGCTCAGCTGAAAGCAACAGGCTACATTTAATTTGTCGCAGGCCACATTTTGGTCTTTGTCGTGTCTCAAAAACTGACATCCATACGAGAAGTTTGGTCTCATTTTGGGCCAAAGCATCTGCTGATTAACTCCATACCAGATATGTTACGATCCACTTAAATCGGACACAATACCAGATGAATAAATCCATGGTTTAGATATCTGTAGCACCATCTTGTTGCCCCGGCCACAGCATCGCAGCTGGAACACAGCGGCTGAGATAGAGATCTGCACTCTACTGAGTGCAATTTTCTATTTTTCAAAAGTGAAATCAATGCAACTTTAGTGTTTTGGTGGCTATTCTCCTGTGGTTTGTTCCTTCAACAATAACATCCTGTCATTATTTCCACTTGTCAGAATTAGTGTACCTATTAAATCAAGCAGCTCCACCAATTAGAGGTAATGCAGCGGTACAGTAACGTCCACTACCAGGTAATTTGAGTCTATATTTGCATTACCCTATGCTTGCTCTTTCAACCACTGAAACCTTCCCACTGTGATGAAACATGAGGTTTTAGATTGCTTTCTACACCCCCCCCCACCTCCATATTTCACCTCCTGCATTAAAGGAGAAATGTGTCTCACCAGTCTCAACCTCAGATATTGCCCTTAAGCTTACATCTTTAAACAGCAGCCAATCAGAGTCATTTTCATTTTCATTTCATGTCCAAAGCTGGACTCTGGGCAGGAAATTGTCTTGTGCTCTAATGATGCTGCGAAATGAACCAGTGCATTGAAGTTTAACACAGATTGTAATACAAATGAAAAGAGAGAAACTAATAAAAGTGTACACAGATACAAAAGCATGGGTTTGTGTGCTTGTGTGTACACTCATACTGTATGTGCCTGAGTTAGAATCTGCCTTTGTGCTGCTTCTACATGTAGTGAATACCGTGAGAGTGATGGTGAGTCTTCCTACATCAGTGTGTGTGTGTGTGCTTTCTGTGTATGAATATGAGGGAGCAGTGGGGAGACTGGCTGACCTTTCAGGGGACCTCCCTCACTGAAGCTGTCCTGTAGTGGTATTTACATTACCATTTCAATACACTGCCAGGCCAGGCTGGCAATAAAATATTCAGCTGACCTTTAAGGCAAAAAAGACTTAGTTAGAGACTGTCATATCATTTAACCTTAAGACTGTACAGTGTAAGTGTGAGCTGTGTCGCTGTGTGCCCCTCATTACCGGCCACACTCTGACAGAGTGGTCTGAACTGAAAGCGCGCCTGTGGCAAAGGGACTAACCTACTGTTCCCACTGAGAGCCATTTCTTTCCATCCCTGCCTCTGAACATTCATCTGCCAAATTGAAGCCTCAACCTCAAGTCTTAGCGCCATTCATCTGAACACTTCTCTTTTAACGATGCAAAAGATTTATATACATGCTGAGCACATGCAGCGCTTGTGTATATGGTATCAACCTTTAATAGTGAAGTGTTTTATTTTTCTTCCAGCCTTATTGCAATATGTATTTGTCCTCAATTACATGGACACTCGCTTCATATAAAAGTGAACTACTCAAACACTTATTTGAATAATCTGAACAAGAAATGGTTCAGTAACGTGAGACGTGATAGCAAACTTAACACAGAGAGCCGCCCACATAAACTTGATAAAGGATCCAAGCAACAAGACATCACACTCAGGTGTTTGATTGACAAGTGATCTTTGGGAAGTGCAGTGCAAAAAAACAGCAATGATGACTGGCTTAACATTAACAAGAAAGAAACAGAAGAAAAGGCTGTAATGATGAAGATAAATAATATTGGTTTGAGTACTGTCTGTTCCTGTTTAGGCTGTGCTGACAGTGAGTACAAAGCAATAATAAAGTGAAGTCAATAATCAGTTTGTTCTACAGCCGTCAAACACCCAAGATAGTTCTCTCTGTTTCCCAGAAGCAAACCAATAACATGCAAAAGTAAGCATAAAATTGTAAAGTTCTTAAAACTGTATCTTTTTTTAAAGTTGTTTTCATTCAGTGCTATCCAGTTACTAGCTCAGTGCTCAAATTACACCACTCCAGGGGCCAGATGAAACTAAAACTCTGGAGGAAAGCAGACAGCAATACACATACACACTCTTTTCATCAGATTTGTAAAGCCATAAAAAGCATGGTTCTGTTTTATAAAGCTCAAACTGAAGTCTGAATTCCACTCCCACAGTTAGCCATAAATGGAAACCCTATTCATCTGTTTGCATATCAATACCTCTGCCTTCACCAGTGGTCTTTAGACCTGTTGATGAACAGCGGGAGGAATGCAATTCCATCAACTATATGTGTACCATCTGCGAAGATTTCCAACAGTGCCAGAGCAGCCGTCATTTTGGACTACCATTTGCCATGGCTGTGGATGCTCATAGCTCCCATAGCATCCTTAATTTATTATGTGCATCTGAAAGCCGTCATCATCAGCTGTCAGAACGCTGGAATCAGTGACTTAGTTTATCGTGCTCGCACAGAGCAACAGACTTTTTAAAGAACACAAGAAAATAAAAAGATACATTTATTCCCACTGTATGTTTTGCTGTCATCATTTGTGAAAGAGAGAACAGCGCTGCTTTATTTAACAGCAAGCTAAATATGAGGATATTAGCTAGCCAGCCAAGTTTATACCAATATTTAACCATTCTGAAGCTTTACTAGCTGATTGGTTTCATGCTTGCTTGAAGTTCATCAGCATCAGCATCAGCCAAGTTTGTAAAGCAGTTGTGGGTTACATTTCCTCCGTTACAGGTACTTCAGTACTTTGTCAAAGAAATTGTACTTCTACGAGTTGTCGTTGTTTGTGAAACTCTTACTCGAGAACATTTGCAATTAAAAATATGTACTTTTACTCCGTTACATTGGGCTACATACCTCTTGTTACTTTTACTTATGTATTTGGCTATAAACAATTCTCACATTCATCTCACATCTCTTGAGCTCACACACAAAACAGCAATTGTCTGATAGTGAGCGATAAAACTGTAGTATATTCAGTAGCTGATTTGTTAATATTAACGGTGAGCATGGACCCCACCCTGACCCCCCCTACATCTGGTCTTCTTTTTTTTCTCTCTATGTGGCCCTTGGTACTGTGGTGTAAAACATGAGTAAACTCTTTTTAGAAATTGTTAAAATAAATATGTCCTTGTGCCAGAGGTGACCTTGTGAGTGTCAATTTACACTACAATTTACATAATAATTAGTCAATTAGACGTATGGTTAGAATAATGCAGTAAATTAATTCTGCGTCAATTTATATAGAATATTTCAGTAATACTCAACTTATGGCCCGCGGGCAAAGTATGGCCTGCAATCGGGTGCCAGGCGGCCTGCTGACCATTTTGTAATTATTAATCAAAATAAATCCATTTACTGTGTGGTTTTTGTTTTTTTCTTGTTGTACTTTGAGTGTTAATAAGGTGTCAGAGTAGAACTCTGATTGGGCCCAAAAAATCTTGCCTGACCCTGTGTCAACCTACGCGTTTTCTGTCCAAGCCCGAACCGAGCCTGAACCACGGCAGCAATTTTGGGCTGGAAATTCTTCTGTAAAAGAAATATTTTATACATTATAGACTTCTTTTAATACTAAAAAATGTATTGCAAGCTAAAGGCTGATGTGCTTCCTTGTACTACATCGCCTTCTCCTCTTCTTTCTGTTATTTCAGTAGCCTGTCATCTTGTGCACGACAGATTCGGCAGAGTGGGCTGCGCCCCTCAGTGTGTCTAGTGGGCAGAGCGAGCCATGCTGATGTGGCGTGCAGATGATCACCGCTCTTCGTGCATGTTACGGACATCTCTCCCACTGCTGGGTATGCAGAAGCAAACACTAGCAAGCAACCAAGTCACCTTGCAGTCTCTCTCTTTCTCCTGTTGTCCACCGTCTCTCTTGCGTGCGCTCTCTCTCTCTCCCCCAGTTCTCCACTACATTAATCCATTGGTCCGTCACTTTCCCTCTCTCAGTTCGCAGTCGTCCCCCTTCTCTCTCTTTCCCTCTTGATTCAGTCCAATAAAACTCCTGCCATTTATGCACAAAAAAAAGACAAACAACAAAAAAAGGAACCTAACCTGATTGATGTCCTGGTGCCAGGATCCAATCTGGCCCAGGACAGAGAATCAGAGCTCTATGCCAGAGTGCGTAGAAAACGCATCAAAATAGAGCTTGTTAATCAACATGCCAGGGGGAACATCTCCTGGACCTCTGACAGAGGTCCATGCTAAACCCTGAATGTCTTCAAATTCTAGTAACTTGCCCCTGGCCTCCTGTCATTTTGCAAAAGCGGCCCCCAGGCAAAGCAAGTTGAGTATTCCTGGCCTATACACTTCCAAACCCTGCATTATCAACTGCATCATCACTTAGCCAAACTCAGTGCACACACAGTGAAGCTTGTGCAACCACATACTACAAAGACAAACCCTGCTTCACCCCATCTATGCGACGCATCGTTGTCCATGCCCATCTGGGTGGGTATGTTTGCTCAAAAGATGCCCTGTGCTTTGTCTCGTAGTGGCACTTCGTATTGCTGCTTTTAATAACCCCCACGGTCTTGGAACATATGATGAGATGTAATGGTTGTCCATGGGAAGAATGAACATGTAAGAGTCAGTCCATGCTTGATCAAAAGCTCTGTTTTCAGTCTCTACTTTTCTCTCTTTAGAACACATTGTGTATTTTTCTATGACTATTTCTTTGATTGCCTTTCGTCTGGTCTCTCCCATGTGTGTGTTGTCACTTTCTTTAGTCATAATGTAGCCGAATGTATGATCGGCTGAGAAGCATCAAGTGAGATAATTTAACACATGGAATCGGTCTGTAGGTTTCATCATTGCTAAACCAGTGCTATAATGCTATGCTGCTCAAAATAGAATCCCTCCATTATTTTTATATATTGTTTTAGATAACCCCGTTTTTCAACATATATATTTATAATTTATTTTGCATTTACTTTACATAATGTACTATTTCAAAATTGCAGACAGGGGCTCTGGGTACTCAGGTGAGATATTCCACTCATCTAAACTCCCCTGTAGAATCCAAAACACTACCCCTACCTTTTTTGAAGCTAATAATGTTTCATTTCAGTTTATACTGTGTCAACTCTGTGGTAATGTTTTGAGGCCATATTGGATTGTTGTAGTGGATTGCATTTTGTTATGAGGTACTAACAATCCTCCAGTATCTTCAAATCCTAGCCATGCCCCGACTGAAACCATCATGACATGTTATCCAGTTTGCCCTCAGAGTTGAGTGCAATCTCGCTCTTTCTGCGCTGTGCAAATGGATCCATGCATACAAACATATGCAGATGTAGAGGCCTGTAATTTAAACTTGCATTCTTTGGTACACAGAGACACATGCTGATGTGTGCACACTACAAACACAAACACACAACTTATGCATAAATAAAGGCACATATCAACATGGAACTAACACTGTTACACACACACACACACACACACACACACACACAGGGAGAGAGAGAGAACCCATCTGCTTGGAACAAACAAAATGGATGCATGCCCTTTGGGAGTCCTGGCAAATGAATACTGTTGACAGAACAATTAGCATCTTAGAGACAGGATAACCTTTACTCAATACATCATCTTTATTATTCTCGACCTTCATTCTCACTCCATGTTATAGTAGCCCCACATTTGTGAGTGTGTGTGTATGTGTATGAATGCATGCTCTTGAATGGGTGTATGAGCATTATTTCGAGGCCGTGCGTATAAGAGTAAAGAACAGTGTGGAGCTGGGACCCTGAGGAACATACGAAGTGTTTAATGTGGTGAAACAGGTGCAGCGAGACAGAAAGGGCAGCCCAGCCAGAGCTAGTAGGTTAGTCACAATCTGACCCTCACATCACAGAGCTGGCAGCGCTGTGGGCGGAGATGTACAAATTGCTTTGCTTTCCTTCTCCTTTTCTCCTCCCATTTTCTCACTCCATCGCTCTATCAGTCACTCACACATAGAAATTGCTTAACACATTCTCCTGGAATTTATTTTTCACTTACACTAACATATTAGTTTACTGATGATGTCTAAAATAGAGGTTCTTCGATCACAGCAAGCAGGGCTGCTTTTATTGTTATTGTTGTGGGAGGATTTTACTTAACAGCTTTACGAGTGTGGGTCTGCCTCAAAGGGCAACTTTCAATTTATGAGAGTTTGGCTCATTGATCACCTCATACCCAGGATGTGGTTAAAGGATTGGCTTGTTTACAATCTGTCTGACTGCTTGGGTGTCTAGCTCTGTCTGACTTATATTTAGACTGATATTTACCAAACCTCGGACACCAATATTCCAAACGATAATCCCTCATTTGGTGTATAAATGGTGATGTGAAGATTGCTCTGAACACATCACTTTAAAATCTCCAATAGGTGTTTAATTTGGCTGAGACCTGTCAAAGTTTTACATCGTGGACCCTTTATGCTCTGTATCGATACATTAGCTATGTTTATCCACAGAGGCTTTATACTTGGTTTTTTACTGGTCTCTTTGTATGGTAGTACTTTTACAAGTAGTGGATCCAGAACATGGCTTTTGGAAGGGGCTGGGAAAATCTGGTTCGGGCCTTTTTATGCCTTCATGCCAGCAATAACTGTGGCCAGAGGCATCATGTTCTCAGGTGGCCCGTCCGTCCATCCTTGTGTACATCTGTCCACCCATCTGTCCGCATGTAAGTCCATCAGTCTGTCTCTTTCTTGTGAAGGCCTTGAGGGACTTTCTTCAAATTTGGCATAAATGTCCAATTGGACTCAACAATAAACAGATAACAATTTGTTGGTCAGAGGTCAAAAATGAAGGTTGCTGTGACTGCATGTGTCTTATTCTTATGAATGCAATATCTCAAACGCCTTGAGGAATTTTTTTTTTGGTGTAAATTTTGCACAAAAATTCACTCTGGCTCAAGTATGAACTGATTAGATTTTTTTGGTCAAAGGTTACCATGACCTTGCTTCTCTCTCATTCTCGTGAACGTCATATCTCAAGAACACCTTGAGGGAATTCCTGTAAATTTGGTACAAACATCCACTTTGAGTCCAGGATGAAGAAATTAGAATTTGGTGGTCAAAGGTCACTTTGATCTTGTGTCCCATCTGATCTCGTGAACGTGATATCTCAAGAGGACCTTGAGGGAATTTTCTCAAATTTGACACAAACGCGCTCAAAAATGATCAGATTAGAATTTTGTGGTCAAAGGTCAAGGTCACCATGACCTCACAAAACATGTTTTTGTCCATAATTCAGAAATTTGTATGCTAATTACAACACAATTTCACAAAAATGTAGAACAGAATGTAATGATGAAGTGATTTTTTTTTTTTATATCCAAAAGATCAAAAGTCAACTTTACTGTGACATCATAATGTTCAGCAAATATACCCTCCTAGCCATTACTTAACGTCGTAACTCAGGAAGAGATATTTGGTCAGATGCTGAATTGGTGACACCAATCTTGGGTGCCCACCTTGAAACCATGCTGCCAGGGGGAAGATCTGTGTGAAGCGTTTTTACAGACATAGATGTTCACTGTAATTACAACTTTACAGGTTCGCAGAGGCATACAACTACAAAGCAGTTGTACAAAATGTACAAATACGATATGGGGTGAAAAAGCTGGTGTACTGGTAGTAAATTTTAGTGTGCCTACTTGACTAGCACTTAAGTCCGAACACCACAGGGATATCACTGAGCCATCCCAGTAGGTGTGTTTCCATCAATGCAGAGAACATTAATTCATTTATTCACTTAAATTCATATGACTGATCAGCCATTGTATGTGTCACATTGTTCCACATTTTGTTCTTTCAATCTTTCATCTGTTTGAGTGTGATTCTGGTATTTTCTTTTGATACTGTGTAACAGTTTGTAATATAGAATTAAAATCTTACCTTTTCTCCTGCTGGTGAAACTAAAATAATGGCAGATGAAAACTGTTGTGTGGAGCAAGACGGAAAATGAAGTAGCTGATCTTGAACTTGGTGGCTCATTACCTTGGCATTTCTTTGCAGTTTTTTGGTCCGTTTTCAATTTCTGGATCATATTTGGACATGAACTTGAATAGCTCCAAAAAATTACCTTTTTTTTTGGTGTGTCATTTCTCTGTGCACCCTGAGTGGAATTTCCAGCTTGGTGTATCGCAGTGTCCAACACAACTTTACCATGTTCCTAGTTTTGCTGAACAAATGATGGGTTATCTCCGTGCATTTGGTTCAAAACTGCCCCATGGCTTCGCGGTCTATAGCTGTCCCTGTATTATGCTAGCTTGATGGGTTTTTTTTTTTCAGTTTTTGTAGCAATATCTTGTAAACCTTAACTCTGTGTCCATCTCTAGAAAATGTCTCCAGTATTACAAAAAAAATTGTGTCACATATTTCACTATATTCAACCCATTTTAACTTCTCATACCATACATCAGGACATTTTCCCACCAATGCCAATAGCCAGGAATGTTACTGGCTTTGGTTGTGTGGCTGCTTCCTCGATAGCTAATAAATCCAATGGTGTCTCTATGATTGGGTCTTTGGACACTAGAGTCATCCTTAGCATCAGCATCAAGACTCGATGATGAGGATTATGAGTACCATCCTTCTCTTTACCCACGTCGACCTGGTCCAAACATACTGCTTCCTCCTCTCTACAAACTTAGCTGCATAACCAAAACCATAACAACGTTACTTAACTTTACACCTGCTAGCCTCGGTACACAAAACTGCCTCTTTACAGTGCATGTGAATCTGATAGGGTGGGGCAAGCTGTCAATCTGTTGCTCACCCCCTCCCATCTTGTATATTTAGAGAAGTCAAAGCTAATTTTTCTTGGCTGCCCAGTTGTCATGTTTGTTTAGATGCTGAGGTATTATCATGCGTGCCACCTCTGCTGTAACTTTTTCAAACGAAATTGTTTGAAATTGATTTTCAAAGTCAAACAGCTATTGTGTGCAATAATAGAAAGATTGTAGCTGAAAATATTTATTGCAGCGGATCCTCTGATGAAGAAGTTTATGCTATAAAGGCGGGCGGACGTACACAAAATGATTCAATTGATGGCTCCATCAGGGAGTTATTTGACATTATTCACAGTTTGATTAGCTTTTCCTTTTATTCAGACTGATCAATCAAATGAATTGCACATCCACAGCACTGCATGGGGTTCCCAGAGGAAATTGGGCATATAATCACTGTTTATTGTGCTGCATTAATCTAGGAAGTGCAGATGTATGATTTCAATTTTTGAAATTCAGTTTTGTCAGGGAAGAGATACATAGCTGCGAATGAAATACTTATTGAGCCGTCTCCCTGTCGGAGCTGTACAGCACTGTCTCTCCTTCAGTGTCATTCTGGGTTGTTTTTTTTGTTTGGTTTTTTTTTTTTGCTTATTTGTCCTTTAAGGTTTTGTCCTATAAGAATGGCTTCAGGAAATGGAAACAGACATCTTAAAAGCACTCTCTCAACCTTTGAACACCATTTCATTGGCAGAAGAAGTCTAAGAGACTCATAATGTGAAAGATTCTTCAGAGTATATTGATTTTATCCACCACTCAAGGCAATTGTTTGATTTACTTGTGAAGGCCTCCCCAGCACCATGTGCCATTTATGCAGCATTTAACCACTTGTATTTATTGGAGTCAGTGATTTGCATTTCCTCATGTCGAACCACCCACAGGATGACTTCAGCATATGGGGCTTGAAAATCAGGTGCCGGTTACACTCATGATGGTAAATTGACTTTTAGAGCTCAAAGGCATTGTTGAAAAAAAAAAATACAAGAAAAAAACAATCTCCCAAAAGGTTCAAGTGATGAGTGTGCTCTCCCCACCTCAAATAGAAGATGGAGTTTATAAAAATGGTTGGACTGGTTAAAGTTCAAGGCTCTTTGATTGTAGCTGGCAACGTCTCAGGGCAGAAAAATACGATCCAGACTTGGAAATGTGACTAACTCTCAAAATGGATTGGAAACCAGGAGAAGTTGGCATGTAAGTGGCTCGACTTGTGATGCATGCAAGCTCCTCCGAAGAACTCCATGCCCAACCTCTGATGAGATTTAAACACAGCGCACCCAACCTGTTTATCATCTACAACTTATCATTGATATAAAAATGTACTTTAAGGGGATTTGTGGCTTGTCTCGATCACAGCCCTCCTTCAGCCTGATGATGGAGTGGTATATCACTGCCAATAGAGAACTACTTACCCCGTATCTCCTACCAAGCTGCCTCCACACAGAAATGCGGAACCACCCAGACATGAAATGTCACAAACTCATTTGTGATATTTCTCTCTCTTAAACTGAACATGCAATAAAATACTAAGTAAATATGGTCAGAATAAATCCAGTGCCTGTAAAGCTGTCCTTTTTTGTGTATTTAATTTCACACATATTTGCACAGGGAAATTACATTTTACTTATCTTATAGAGTCGAGGACCACAGGTAAATACTGTATTCCTGGATTTTCCCTTGGATATTGAAATTTGAACATGACCCAGGATATTTTGTGGCTCCTATCCTTCTCACAGGTCTACTGCTCACACACACACACACACACACACACACACACACACACACACACACACTGTATCTTAGCAAAATACTTTATCTTTTTTTTTATATATAATACTCTTCAACATATCTGAATGATTAACAAACACAAGTTCTCCAAACTGCAGAAGGACAAGCTGTTCTCATGCACAGTTCGTGTGTATACCTACAAAAGGTATATCACTCATGTAATCAGTATAGGCTGGAATCGCATGACCAACACACAAACGGGAGTAAAGAAGTTAGTATAATAATGATCAAAACTTTGTGTAAGAAGGCAGACAGGAGTGGTGGATAGGTCAAACCTCGTAGGACTTTCCCAGTAGGAGACTGGTATTCAGCACCGTGTGAAACCTGGTGAACTTTTTTTTTTTTTTCTCCTAAACCTAACCACAGCAACTTTAAGTTTGTAAATTTATGCAAAATATGTAATGTCAATGGTGGGGCGCTAATTCGTAAGATATCATATCAACTGTTGTTTGAGGTTACAGTGAGAAAGATTTGGTCATTTGTCATCACTCTCCAAAATGTGTGTGTGTGTTTTTTTTTTTAAATCTCTCACCCCGACTAAGAAAAACATTTTTGCCAGTTCCTTCAAATCTGACCCAATGACCATTACAAAAGTAATTAATATGACTGTTTTCCTATTTGCCACCTGGTGAGGCAACAATCGTGGTCACGGTGAAAAGACTAGCATAATATTGTTCTGTGGGGTGAGCCAGGTTAACTGTTTCCATTTTCTACCAGTCTTTGCTAAACTAAGCCAGTCACCCTTTAGCTACAGCCTCCAGCCTTGTCTGACAGGATTAACACTGACATTGAAATGACCACTGTGGACAACTTCATGCAATAGGTAGTATGAAGAGTGAGAAAGTCCACATAGGGCAGCAAGCTGATGGACAGTTTTAGCAAATGCAGGACTTTCATCTAGGGGACAGTGGTTTGTGTCCTGTGTGAAATCAAAAGTTGTCATGTTATGTGATGTACTTGTGTTATGTTACGATGTACTTATGTCCTGTACTAAACCTTACCACATAATTTTTTTTCCCCTCATAAACCTACCCAAAGTGCAGTTGTTTCACAACTAATGTTTTTACAAATGACCAGTGCTCAACTGTAAGGTTGGGTGTGCCACATTTAAATCTCATCAGAGGTTGGGCATGGACTTTTTGGAGGGGCTTGCATGCATCTTAAGTCAAACTGCTTACATGCTAACTTCCTCTGGTTTCAAATCTATTTTGAAAGCAAGTGAGATAAAGTAAAGCTAATCAACTAACTCACCACTTAGTTAAGGTTAGTCTCAGCTAACAGAATAAGTACATTATATTATTATTTAGTGGGAGACAAGGTTGCCTTTACATTTCCTTGCTATACAAGGTACTCCTTTACTGGCACTGCATGCCACTGAACTAAACTGAGTGTAAACATTATTTGTTGGAGATTGGTGTTTTGGTTCATTTTAAAGTCAATAGGAATCATCCATGTTCTTGTTCTGAAGTTTAGGATTCAATAGTTGCCTTCAAAAGTGACAAGACTTTCTTGAACTGGCCCTCACACTCCTTCTCTGTGATTGTCCTGCCTGTTGTACTTAACAGCATGACAACTGGTAGGAGCAGAATTTCACTCTCACTATCCACTGAGAGCTTTGTGAGGCCTGACCCTGATAATACCACACCAGTTATTCAGAGGCTGAGATATGAGATTGCCTCTAGATGACAAGGCATTTATAGGTGAGAAAACCGTGCAGAGCAATGTCAACACCTTTGTCATGGCATAGCAGTCCACCATAAACAAGGCAGACACCATATCCTCCACCATATGTAGGAACTGGGTCTAACAACAGGTGCAGGTTGACAGCAGAACATATGCACCTAATGCAACTACTGCATTAATGATGAATTATAATTGCTGTAGTGGTAAGCACTGGAAAACAGTGGTGATCATGGCTGTGAATCACAGTAACATGAATAAAAATCAATTATAACAAAAGCTTTACCTGATGCATTTCCCTCAAAGCCACAGAGAGTTAAATTTGAAGGACAGCAGAGGTGTAATCCATCTTTCTCCCTCTACCCCAGCAGCCAATAGCAGTTAGTGTGCAGACTGACTGACGGCTTGTGGTAAAGCTCTCACTCTCCAGAGTTTTGGTTAGATGCTTGAGCCACAAAATTTACCTTGGGAGGAAATAGCAGAGTGATATTGCAGTCAGTATTACTGAGGCTCTGACATGTTCTGACTTATTCATGTGTTCACCTAGTGGATGGATTACATTTGAATTTTGAATTTAAGCTAAACGACAACTTATAAAACCAACCTACGGAGGCTCAGAAATACCCTTTCCTAATGTAACTTAACGTCAGTTTGAAGGGACTTACGTGTGATTTGTACTGTAGAGTTATGTCATGCAGATTTGTGCCCCCCTGTAATGAGGGATTTGATCTCAATTTAATATTTACAGTTCCACATCAATGTTTTATTTGTTAAATTATGTAATAATAATAATTACAGCTTTTTCAGTTCCCATTAAGTATATGCAGAAAACATGCATTGACACATACAATTATAAAAACAGTTAAAATAAAAATATTCTCCCAAAAAAGATTGACTACATATTGTTTGTGTACTGACATAGGCTGTGTAATATTTTAATTGTTAATACCAGCTACAATGGCTACAGGTCTGTAGTTGAGATCAAAATGAAGGCCAAGTTCATGTGGACCTAGCAAAGGGGTCGGATAGAAGCAGGGAAGGGGCCAACCCAACCAATTTACACCCCTAGTCAGCATTTGCTTTTAGGCTGCATTCACACCAAATCTGGCATTGCACCTTTAGTCACAGGGTGTCACTAAATGGTCCATTCGTTGATAAATGGAGGATGGAGAGAAAACCAATTCCCCATCTCAAAGACTTAGTACATGTCTTTGGTATGTTTCGTTATGTTGGCTTCAAAGGTCTTCGAAGAGTTCTTTCTGATTATCAATACTGTAGTATCTTACTACCACAAAAGACACACATAAATTGAGCCATTGCTCTCCTTTGTAGGACAGTTGTAAAGAAAGTGACTGTATTGCTTGTTCCAGTGGTCTGCTGGCATCAACATAGCATGATAAAGTGTTGTGTTTTACCAAAAGTTGAATCTGTTTCAACTTTTTGCCATAGGCTGCTGTATGCTTTTTTTCCACTCCCCATGGCGGCCCCACTGCCACAGCCTAGGTGCACTTCTCACAATTAAATGAATGGGAGGACCAGTGTTTTGGTGTGATGGCAGCCTACGTCACAGATCACTGTATTGCAGCTGGAGTGATCCCATCGCAAGATGGTCTCTAGTATCAGATACTGTTATTGTTTGGAATATCATTTTGTGAAAGAACCTACCATAGGGCTCTACCCTGAGTACATGCTGACATGTCACAGAGAGAAAAGCACAGGTGTAAATATAACTGTAAATTGGTTTCATGGTTCTGGAGATGCTTGGGACACTGGAATACATCAGAGGCATCTTTAATGTTATATGTGACATATGCACTCTTTCTACATGGTGAGTTAAAAGGTTTTTATAGCAGAACTTTGACTTGCCATGGTAGAAATAGTCAGTTGATGGAGGAGAGGAGTTTACATCAAATGAACACAATGTCTGATCTGTTTTATTAAGCTCAAACTATATCTATATATGGCGCCAATGGTGGACCTGCAGAGCTGCACGATGCTGGGCTGTGAGCACAGGTCCCACTAGAAGTTGTTTGGCCCTCATGGAGTCTGTTTCTGACAGCTTGGTCAGAAACATGCACACCAGTAGCTTGCTGGAGGCCTTCTGTGGGACTCTGGCAGTGCTCCTCCTGTTCCTTCTCATACAAAGGAGCTGGCCCTGCTGCTGGGTTGATGCCCTTCTATGGTGCTGTCTAGCTCTCCGTGTATAACGGCAAATCTCCTGGTATCTCCTCCATGCTCTTGAGACTGTGCTGGGAGACACAGCAAACCTTCTTGCAAATGCATATATGGATGTGCCATCCTGGAGGAGCTGGACTACCTGTGCAACCTGATTGGGCTGCAGGTACCACCTCATGCTACCAGTAGTGGTAAGGACAATAGCAGAACATAACACTAGAGAAGAATCAGTCAGGAAGGATAGGGAAAGAGCAATTGTTTGTGGCCATCACATATGCGAGAGAGAGAGAGCACTATTTAGTTGATGGTTTGTCAGAACTTGGGTGAGGTTCCCTTAGAGGAAATCCAGACTATAGCCCTGAAAGTGACACCTGTCTCTGCCCGTGGATTGTCTTCAATGCTGGATGTGAATGGCCTCCTTGTTCTTTCTCTGGCTGTCCAATGACTTCTAGTTGATGATCTCTGACCCCTTACCAGATGATGTGTTCAGTTTTGATCTGGTATTTTGTGACGATGACACCAGAGCAAACTCCATTTGCTGAACAAAGGCACGAACTATAGTCTGATAGGAAAAACAAGCTAGTAAATAAACCTTAAGTTGCAAATGTTTTGTTACATAACTTATGCTTTAGAAACTAACTGGTACCTATTGAGAAACCAGAAGACTGGGACCCCTTTAGAAGTACAATAGCATAATAAACACTACTTTTTGTAATGTATAATTAATTGCCAACACACAGTTTGTACTTCTCACTGCAACACAGTTAACAAATGCTCAAACCTCAGTGGGATTGAGAGACAACGGGAGCAACAGTAGTCGGATTTGTGACAAAGTGATCACCATTTTTAACAAGCTGCTGATGCTGCTGTTCCGGTTGCTCATTGTCCATATAAAAAATGCAACGATCGCCTAGCCGAGGTGCACATGTTGCATGTTGTAAGGAGTCTTTTCTGCAACTGATCTCAGTGAGCAGGAGGGAAAAGAACAGAAGAGGATTGGAAAAAAGCCACAGGAGGTCCCGCCCTTCCCTGCCGAGAATGTTATGAACTTGTCTGGGAGACGGAGATGCAGGTCCCACGGCTAATACAATATTTATTATTCTCGTTGTACCAGCTGTAGACACAAACAATGTATAATGGATCAAATATCTTTGCTAAACAGCGCTCTCATAACCTTCACCTTGAGGCTGCACACTATCTGTTCCCTTTCAAACTCTTTCTTAATTGCATGTGGATGTCACCAGGCAGCAGGTCGGGGATCAAACTGTCCAAAGGTCTTGGTTATCACTCTGCTGTGAGTGTACGAATGTAAGTGTGCGTGCATGTCGGACAGCATGCACATCTCCTCTTCCAAACCCACTTTTGCCTGAAGTAAGTGCGCATCTTCAAAGGCATGGAGAACTTGTTTTGAACTACAAGCAGGTTTGCTTTCTCCCATCCTTTGTTCTGCTAATCATCCCATGGGCACGCACCGTCCATAACAAAGGATGGAACAACAAGCCGTTATCTTGAGAGAAAACAGGAAAGTAGATATCCCCATTGTGCATAATTTAGCGCTGCTCCCATTTCTATTCACCAGTCGTCAGAGGGAATCAGGCTGTACATTTTCAAGAAGGGAGAAAGAGAGACAGGGGGTTGGAGGGTGGAGGGGGTGCAGAACATTGCAGTTTTTTGTACATCTTTATTGTATAGCATGATAGATAAGCCCATTTTGGTGGTGTGTTTGCTGTGCCAAAGCCTCAAGCTTCATGTCATCATCAGTTACTAGAAACCGAAGCTGCTGGGCTGAAGTGGAGATGCTGCAAGATTTAACCGCGCAAATACAAAACACATCAAGTGATTTCATACTGTAGGAGCAGATTTTTCTCCGCGAAATCCATGCAGATTCATTAGGCATGTCGTGGTGTTTTTAGAAGGCTGGTTTGCTTCAGATAAGGTTGTTCTAACATTTTCACATTTGTGTGTGTGTTGAGAGAGGGAGAGAAAGAGATTAAGAATGAGAAAAGGAGTCAGTAGTGGTGCAAGTGAAAGAGATTGAGTCAGACTTGGCTTACCTATGGCAGATCGCTGCGCGTTGACTTACTGGGAGGGTAAAGCAGCAACACTCAGCCACTAAGCCAGACACCACCTGCCTCACATACACACACACACACACTGACACACACCACCACCAACTCCTTCCCCAAACACCCCACACACCAAGGACAGCTTTGAGCTTTGCCAAGGATCCTGAGTTGGTCGACACAGCACTAAAATGTAAAAGGAAAAAAAGTTTGAAACAAGACACTTCTCACATGCATATGCTTCCACATTGAATATGGTATATACTGTTTGCCTCCTGTCCTTTCTTTTCACACTCTGTAACATTCAGCTGCAACTGCCAAAGATGCAGGAGTTTTTTTGTTTGTTTGTTTGTTTGTTAGATTGAGAGGACAATGCAGGACCCTGTTTGTAATGAAACTGTTTTCGGTTGCTGCAACCTGAAATGCTGATGTTTAAGTGAGCTTCAGTAACATAATCTTGTCAAAGTGTAACGATACCCTCAAATTCTGCTCGAACCTTTGCTCCCAGCATTGACCAAACAAAACAAAACAAAAAAGTAGCACAGGAGTAGAGGAGCACCCACTACAGGAGATGTGGCCTCGTGGCTTTGTCACACGGAGGGTCAGGGGACACTGACCTCCACTCAGTGTAGCATGGACAGTGACATAGAGCAGGTAGTCAGAGCTATCCAGCCATAAGACACTACTGTCAGACTCCACTTTTCTAAGTTGAAAAGACAGGGACAGTCAATAGAAGCACATTTATGGCCAACCCATTCGCATACTAACGTTGCTGGGTGTGTGATAGCAATGCACAAGGCACCCTTTAGTGAATCTATGTAACACACAGCTGAAACACTTTGTTACACGTGATTAATGTTGTTTAACAGTCGCTGTCAGGTTCAAGCAACAAAACTATTTGGTCAGGTTTTAACAAAAGATCATGCTTTGGTTACATCATGTGACTAACGTCAGTGTGTGAAAACCCATGTAAGTTGCATATCGTTAAGTCAAAACATCACTGACCCATTTTGTTTGTTTGACCCATCCACCTTCCCTCTCTCCGTGACAAAGCATCGTCACAAAGCGTGACAAAGCATCAGCATTTGACACTATGGGAATAAAAATGGGCTGATCCTGTGGCGGCTGTGGCAGATCATCCACTCATCGGAAGATCAGCAGTATCATGTTGAAGTATTCTTGGGCAAGATACTGAACCCCAAATTGCTTCAGATGACTGTGCCATCACTAGGGTTGCAATAGTATGAAATTTTCACGGTACCGGTAACCGTCTCAGAAAATACTGTGGTTTCAAGGTATCATGGTATTACAGACTTTATATTACTATAAGTCAGAATGACCCATGAAGGAATGAAAACGGAAGGTTTGTGGTTGGTTGAACAAACATTTAATTACTGTAATTGAAACTTGAAACCATTTTGTTAATGGACGTATGTGTTAAAAGTTGCGTTTTTACAATATCGTAGATAAGCATATGTATACCGTATGACGTCAACTTTTATATCACAGTATACCTTAAAACCAGTATAAAACTGCAACCCTAGCCATTGGTGTGTGACTGCGTGAGAATGTTTAAGCAGAGCAGCAAGTAGCACCTTGTAAGGTAGCCTTGGCCACCAATGTGTGAATGGGTGAATGTGACATGTAGTGTTGAAGCGCTTTGAGTGGTCAGAGGACTAGAGAGGTGCTATACAAGTGCAAGTGCATTTACTTTGAGAGAGTCATGTATGCCTGTGTTATAGCTCAGCTAGAAGTTCCACTATCTGAGGCTCTCTGTTGTATTTCTGTGGGTGTGTCAGTAGCTAGTAGTAAGAGTGGCAGAGTTATCCTCATGCCCATTTGTTGTGCTTACTGCCGCAGCAGAGGGATATGTTTTGTTCATGTACAACCTCTTTTTTTATGATGATGTTTATCAGCTGTGCTAATGGGAACACAACAAGCTGCACAACCTCGGGCTACTGTTTGCCAGTGTTCTGCTTTTTATATTGTCATCATACTATCGATATTAGGTGGACAGTGAAAACAAATTCAGTGTGTACTTCCTCTTTAACTACTTTGGCTTTGTTTGGCTCAGCAGCAGCAGCAGTGTGAAAATGGTGTGTCTCAGGAATCTCACCTTTAGAATCTCACTTGAGTGTGCAGACCTGAAGACTACAGCTCCTCAAAGTTAAAGGTATTAAAATAGGGGAGAATTATATATCATATTTTATAAATTTCAATTGACCTTTCTAAGGACAGGCTGAAAAAAATGTCCAATATATATATACACACACACACACACACACACACACACACACACATATATATATCTATATCTATCTATTTATATATATATATATATATATAGATAGATAGATAGATGTATAAAATCAAACACTCTGCATGGAATACCTTTGTATCTGTAGCTGCCAAGCAAAGAACAAAGAGTTTGATTTTCTTCAAATTTGAGGTTGAACTAAATTGATATGCATTTTTTTTTGTTCTGTCTTTGACTGTATCATTGCCATTTTTTCAAACTGCAGCAGATTTTACCTTCATCCTACTTTAAATGTCATTGGTGTTTGTTTGTGAGTGCAGTTGATTCATCTTTGTTCCACCTCCTTGATCGAATTTAAAATAAGGAAGGCTAAAATGCAAATTTCTACAATACAAAACATTTTTCCCACAAATCTATAACACAGCAGCCTCTGTTGTGGTAAATAATAGCAATTTGATGTTGGAAATGGACATCTCACAGTATTTATTGTGCACTTTGAGTTTGAGTCAGTCGGCTCAAAAGCAGCAGGGAAACAGTCCGCAGCTGAAACTCGCCTTTGCCAGAATATCAATTTGATACCTCACTTTCAATTGAACTCTCAATGTCAAGGCACTGCCGTTTTGGGTTGTAAATAGTGACAGGATTCTAATAAACAATCTGCCACGCTTCACCCGGTGTTAATAACCAACTTTCATCTGGTGTCAATCTTAATACAAAACTCCAATTATCCAAGTCTTTACTGGAGTGGAAAGGCTTCTCCATCCTTTCTGGATAAGTAGAACAACAGCAATCCACATTCAAACTGAGCTGAAATCATTTAACTGCTCTCTACTTGCTCCACTGCTCCGTCTTCTGTGCTTTAACGGCTGCCCCATGCAAGGCTACATTACCTTTATGTGTTATACGTTATTGTGATAATGTTAAAGTTCCTAATCTGACCTGCTTAATGCTGATTTCTAAAGCTTGTTTTTGGAAACTCCAGTTGAGATGAAGTGCATGGCAAAAATAGATTTTGACAGTGTAAGTCCAAATCCATCTTCTTCCCTCATCCATGGAAGATGGTGTCCCCTTGCCTCAGGAATGATCATTTGGTGCTTGTCAAACTCATTTTGGCAGTGGGACAGTTAGACTGTGGAAAGATTTGTTCTTCATCTCCCTATCTTTACTAATAAATACCCAAAGTTGGGGTGTAAAACAACATGGTGGTCTGATTAAGTATGTGATTACTGAAATCACAACAAAAATTGGTAGTTGCACTGTATCTAGCAATGATTGTCTTTGCTAGGCATAAGCCTGAAGGGAGTCATGTGTTTGGTCATGTGTGTGCAGGTGTGAGTAATTGTGTGTGTGCGTGTGTGAGTGTGTGTAAACTACCCGCCCAATGAGTCTAATATATTGTGGGCACTTTAATAACTGTATGCTCAAGGATCTCTTGAGGTTGATTTATAATTGTTAAAACCTGTTTCATTGACTGTTCACTCCACATTCCTCTTAACTGGCCGGCAGCAGCCACAAGTTTTCCGAAGATTGTCTTGGCTAAAAGCAACAAATCTTACCTAGTCTGTTGCAGGCCACATTCAGGCCTTTGTCATGGAATCGGAGCATCTGCAGATTAATTCAATAGCTGATATGTTATGACCCACTAAAGTCAAGCACATTTTAGATGAATTATTAGATAGTCATTAGATTGAACATTAGATATGCTGTCTCAAGGCATTCTTGGAGAACAGTTCTGTGATATCCTACGAATATGCACACACAATAGTTTATATAATATCCTACGATTTAGCACCCCGTAAATGATGTTACGTCCTTAATGTAAAGTTACGTAATAAACAAAAACTTGTGTAAGTTAGATTTAGACAATTTAAGTTACTGTGGTTAGGTTTAGGAAAAAGGAACATGGTGAGGATGTACCTCATAATGACTTAAAGTGTACATGGTTCCACACACCCCTCTCTAATGGAAAGTCCCGGGGGAATGTCTTGTGTTTTGTGACCCATCCGAGCCAACCTTCTTCCTTACAGAGCACTCTGGACCACTTCCTTGTTTACCCCTGTCAGCACATTGATTACAAGATCGCAGCCTTTAAAAATACATGCGTTATGTACAAATTACTGGCTAATTATTACAAAGGATATGCACAAATTTAGGTGCCTTACTTTTTGTAGAAAAACGTACAAAGAGTTTATGAGAACAGCCTGGCTATGTGCAATGCATCGTGGCTCCATCAAAAATAGACGAGGCATGTATTTTTCTTAGCATCTGGGATGCTTCTGAAACACTTGCAGCGTGTCTGCTGAAAGTAAAAAGAATTGTCAAGTGTGGCCACGGTGAGTTTGGGCAGCTGCCTGGCATCTGCACCCTTCTGGGTGCGCTTTTCTATGTTTTTTTTAATGTTTTTTTCTTAAAGAAATATACAGGATGAAGCAATGGCACATACTGTACTACCATATTTATAGCCTCAGCTAGTTTGTAATGCCTGTCCCTGGCTGGGTTGTAAACAAATACAAAAAAAAAAACAAAAAAACTGAAAACCAGAAAGAAAATTACAAACAAATACCAAAACACCAGAATAGGTGCCATGCCATTGTTTCAACAGCTTGTAATTCTGAAGCCCTAATAAAATGTCCATTTGTCTAACAGCCTGGTATCCCAGAAACAAATGCGCATTACTCCGAAGGGCCGTTTCTCCGGAACTAGGCCACACACTCTACCAAACAGAAGCACAAGGCTAATTATTATGCATAATTAAGCTGCTTTGGGGAAGGCATGACCCCCTGTACTCTGCCTCTAACTGGCTTACTCTAATATTCGTCAGCTTACCTTAACCGATCTCACTCCTCATGCCTATACCTGACCAACCCAACCAAAAAAGGCAATGAGTAGTAGCCAGAAAGTAGCACAGTAGGGCAGGAGATGTCCTCACTATAGTAGGAAGACTTGATCACATCACTTTGCATAATAATTAACCATTTGCTTCAGGAAATGGCAGTTCAGAGCAATGCCTGTTTACTTTTGGGATATGTGGTTGAGAGACAAATGGGCTTTTGGTCCAATGGTACATTTTTTGGACTTTTGGACTTTAACCTAACAATAAGGAACCCCCTTAAGAAAATATATACAAAACAGGACCAAACAAACAAGTAAATACATAGAACAGCACGAATGTCACCCAAAAAAAAATGCGAAACAGCATAAAACAAACACCAACTATGACAAAATAAGCTTACAGTAAAACTCAGTCTAGATCATTCATAATTATATCACTAATCACTCTATCAAATCTGATTTAAATGAGTTTAAAATTATCCTAGTCATTATGCAATTTGGCTTCTTTGGGGAAGGAGTTCCACATATTGATCCCCTGAACAGAAAAATATGCTTGTCCAATTGAGGATTTAGTAAGGGCCGCCTTACAATTCCCAGGAGACACGTGTTCCTGAGCTAGAAACCATTAAAGGTCTCACCAGGTCAGTGAATACAAATGTAAAAAAGCATTCCTCATAGTGAACGCATGAAGAATTACCACCAGAATCTGCTCTTTGGCTTTACAGAGCTTTGTAGTGTGTTTAAGCAACTGCAAAGGTTCACTTCCACTGTTCTTATGCTTTTGGGTGCAACAGGCAGTTTTCAGCAGAGAAGCTCTAAAAACCCCACTGTACGCTCAGTGGGTCAGGCTGTTCTCATCCACTGTTTGTATGTATACCTATGAAAAGTAATGCACCACAATTCCTATATAACACATGTAATAATAATCAAGTAACTTTTGTGTAAGATCACATGATTAATGTGCTGACAGGAGTGAAGATGTAAGTAGTATAAAGAGCGAAAGTCTGCGTAAGGAGGCAGGTTGGGGTGGTGGATGGGTAGAACAGACACAGGACTTTCACCTGAGAGATCGGTGTTTAGGACCACGTGAAACCAAGTGAACTTTATGGTATTTTATGTTATGTTGTAACCATGTTTCTTTTTCTAAATCTAACCTACATAAATGTTTTTGCCTACACCTAACCTATGCAACTTTCTGTGAAGTACATAGCTTTAAATTAGGTACATAGCATGACAACACCATTCATGGGGCACCAATTTATTAGCTATCATAAGATCTATTATATGTGCATTGTTGTTAGATAAAATAGGAACCACTTTATGAGGATACATTGCTAAGATGTCCCACAGAATATTGTTTGAAATGAATGATAATGTTCCTCCTTAATTCCTAAATGGTTAAGTTTGCTAACAAGTTTGCCATATCAACTTAAAAACTGATGGTATGTCAATGTTGTGTTCACAACTTGTTTCTGCTGCCCCCAAACTACCAAAAAGAGCTTCTCAAACCATGCTACTATGGACTATAAAGCCCCGTTTCCACCAAACATTTTCGGTATAGGACTTTTGGAACTGAAAGTACCCTTCAGACATGGTACCCAGACCCTAGCATTTCCACTGCTTAAAATGCTTATACCTGGTTTTTTTTTCTTTCTTTTTTTTCCTTTCTTAGAGACCAGCCTGGATGTTCTGTTCATGACAATGATGATAATGAAGATGATTGTATTTGTCACATTCTTGGCTTCATAAATGATATTAATGATATTTATATGAAAAATTGTGCTTTCTTCTTAATGAGGAAAGTGCATAATTCAGGGCTCAGCATATGAATGATATCCTCAATTTAAGGATGTGAAGAGAGCATAATTGAAATCTGTAAAAGTACATTTTGCCAAGCTGCAAAAGAAGCCTCTCCTTGAGTGAAACAACAAGACAATCAGATTAGAAATTCAAGGTTCGTCCATTTATCCACCTCAGTTTTATGGCTGGTAACAAAGATTACAGTGAGCATGCAGGGCTCTGTGAGCTTCAATGCTCAATATGGTCAAGAGGTTTGCCAGCTACTGGTATCATGATGGGTCAAAGGAATTTCTCCATTTAAAAAGGACATTATGTGAATAACCCTGTGAATAAAATGGCCTCTGAGAAATGTCTGACAGACAGGTGGTTGGTGTGCAGAGATTTTTAAAGAATTTCTGTAAATGGCAAAGTGTCTTGTTTTGCAGACACAAACATCCTTTTTTTCAGATTATAATAAAATGTAATAAATGGCTGGAAAAATGGAAAGCAGCAAAGTAGGGAAAGTAGGTTCAAATAAACCTTTTATTTTTTTGTTACTCTGCTGATGTGTGACCTTGCAGATTGTTCTGAAAGAGAGAGAGAGAGAGAGAGAGAGAGAGAGAGAGAGAGAGAAAGAGTCAGAAAAATAAAGAAACCTCCTCCCTTGTCCCAAGTGTAGGAGTGTAAGGCTTTGGGCTGTTTTCTGGCTTCCTGCCGTTGCCATTGCAATGGCACAGCTGCCACCTGAGATATTCCACACATGACATTTATCCAGGGGAGGGCATTGACAGATGCTTCAAAGCAGCTTTGTGGCACGGCCAAGAAAGGCCCCTCGTCACATTAGATAAGGCAGGGGACTATCATATTAACCTGCGTGCGGTGCTGCCATGTTGAAAAGCACATAGGACCAGCCAGTGCACGCCTGCCTTGCCTGCAGCAAGCCGCCTCATGGCACCTGGCGCCCTGACGTGGAAGAAAAAGAATAAACTGTTTGACAAAATGCTCATTGCCACATGCATTCATGTGTTTACATGGACAGGTTGGCTGTTACTGTCCACGTTACAGGCTGTCAGGCTGCAGTCTCCAAGGTGTGGATGAAGTGTAAGCTTGACGATGCATGTTCTCCTTGCAGTGTTTACAGTACTACAGCTGCTTCATGTATAGCATCATTTGTTGTTGGGAGCATTCGTTTTGTCTGTAATGAAAACCAAAATCAACCCTGTTGAGTAAAAAAGAAGTCACTTTCACACTTTTATTTTTTGGCTCATTACAAAGAGACAAAAGTCTTAAAAGCTAAAGTCAACTTATTTATGTGAAAATTTAACAGTGGAACTTGAAAAATTAACTAGATGGTTAACTTTAACCACTGATATCCATTTATTGTTGTACTGTATGAAAGTAAACAGAGTCACAGTGAGTGCTTGGTCACACTAGGAAGTGGCACAGGGAATCTCATTTCCTGGCAACATAGGTGTTACTGGATAATTGACACAGTGGCTACTTGCTACTTGGTTCATGCAGTGTGTATAGTTGGTTGTGGTGAGTTTTGTTTGTGGTAAAACTGACACGAAAGAGGAAGGCTTTGCATTGCCTCCCAATTACCAGAGCAGATGTGAGTAAAATTGGAAACAAGAAATAGGAGCTGTAGTTTATACCCTACATTTCTGGACTCTAAAGTACTCCTCTCCATATATTGTAATTACCATCGAGGCAGCATACACTATGTAAGTGGTAATTAACTAGGTTATGTTTTTTAAATACATATTATGAGTAAGTCTATTCTGTTTCAGTTACAGTTGAAAGTGGTGGTATTCTGAATACAGTTACTGTCTTTAAAAACAGATTACTTGAAGGGATTACTTTATGTGTTTGTTTGTTTCATTTGCTCTAAAAACATGTCCTAACCTGAATGTGATGCAAGCTTCAGTTTGATTGCATTGTTTTCTATTTAGATGTTCCAACTGGCTGCGAGCAACGCAACGCTGCCGTTTTGAGCTGAACTTTTGTCAGACATCCTGTTTCTATTTATTCCTGTAGCTGGACCAAAAATATGAAGTTAAAATACAGTGTTGTCTAGACAGTATCTCTTTATTTCACTACAAAAACCCAATGAAGGTGGCAGCTGGGTGGAGGGAAATTACAAGGGAGCTGAGGGTTTTTGGTAAATGACCATTGCTATATTATATGTCATGTCCAGTGAATATCAGAAAATAAAACATTCTTTTTAAAAAGTACAAAAATAGAAAGATAGCAAGTACTCGCCCATCTTTTATGTCATGCACACTGCTGTTAGGTAGCCTGTGCAGTTTGTTTACATGATGTAACAGAAGTGCATATTTAACATATTCAGTGTGGACAGACAGTCACAGTCGCTTGCTGTTAGGACACAGTTAAAATTTAGATAAGGCATGCATTTTCCACTAACAGATTATAAATTAAAAAGGTGTGTACAGTGCATCTGCTACATGACAAAAAAAAAAAAAAAGGGTTAAATTCCTTAGGTTGAGGCAGCAAAAGCCTGTGGTTAGGTGCTGAAGAAAACACTATGGTTTGGCCTTAAGTACGTTTGTTTGTTACTAACTTAATGTAAAGTCACGTTATACGTGTCACTAGCACACTACGTTGCTATTAAAATAACTCAACTGACAAACGAACAATGTCCTCCCAGGTAAAAGTCCAGAGTTTGTTTGACCTATGTCTCCTCAAGCCCACCCTATGCTGAGTTTCTAGCTCTTTATTCCGCAGTAGTTGCTCTGGGTATCAAAAAATGCTGCCCCAGGTGCGTCTCATGCCACTGCTAAAGGGTGCCTCCATGTGTTGGTATCTGACATTAAGGGCCACTGAACATGAGCAGGTATTTGACGAGTTGGGGGTGAGGCCGAGTTCCTCTTACACACTACAAACCACTACTATTTTCGACAAGAGTACAATGAAATACACTGGCATTATGAGATTATTATAACAGATCCAGTTTACACATTTCTCTGCCAGAAACCACACCACTGTCTAATTCAGCAGACAGACAGATTTGGTGTGTGTGTTTGTGTGTGTGTCCACTCAGGCTGGCTGCTTTTCTGGCAGTGGTGGTGTGGGTGGTGCGGGAGGTTGTTGGAGGTGTGTCAAAGTAAAACTAATCAATCTTGTCTTTATTTCCTGGCATTGCCTCTGTCTGCCCTGCAGTCATGCTCCAACCAAGCGGCACAGAAGAGCCAACAACTATCCAGCAATGCTCCAAACTGCTCCCCAGGCACAATGCACTGGGCGAGTGTTGGGTGCTGATCAAGAGACAAAGTCAAGCCTCATCATCACGAGTTTCACTTCAGTGTTTACCAACAGCCCCGCCTGACCTTTACAGGCAACTGTTTCTATTGATCACGTGCGCGTCCTGTTGCACCGTTGAAACCCTGTTTTGTTTGGGGGTGTTTGGCATGCCAGCTGGTATTCTCCTCCCAGACAGCACTCTGCCTGCATGTGCAGGAGAATAGTGAGGCGATGGCAAAGCCAAAGGTCAGAATGACATTACTGGTGTTTCAAAATGTTCAACAGCAAAGGTGTCGAGTGGAATCCAAAAACTGTAGAATCTTAAAGCGTTGTAATTCCACATTTCTCAAAACTGCTTCTTTTGAAGCTAGTGAGTCATGCTGTTTTATTTATTCAGCATAGTGAAGGACCTGTGTTTGAGTTTGTTTTCACTGAAAAATTAAAAGGTGTTGTTTAATATATGGAATATAACAGCATATATATATTTTTTTTCTCCTTTGTGTAAATACACTACAGCCACCTCTTCACTGGCAGAAAATAACTACTGATGACAACGAAGCCTAATTAATCTATATTGTAACAGTATCGTATGTGTAACCCAGCTATAGAGACAGGGTTAAATGAATTATGAATGAAATGAATAAAAACAGTAATCAAATATTGACTCAGTTTTATGTTAATGCTTTTATTTTCCTGATTAGACAGCAGAGTTGTGTAAAACCACTCAGGCTACATCCACACTAATACGTTTTTGTTTTATACAAATAACTTTTGCTATGTTTATGCCTAGCGTCCACACCACTCCAGTGATTTGGAACCCCTAAAACAACCCTTGAAAACTAAGACACCCACATGCACTCCCCAATTGGGTCTCATCAGTCGCTGGCAATAATGATTCCGATATGTCTCAGATATGTCATAATATTCAATTTGCAACAACTCCCAATTTTTTTCCACCAAGCCGACCACCTTATACTCATGTGCTATGTCAGTCCCTTTTCCACTGAACAAAAAACCAACTAAAACCTGCTAACATCAGGTTTTAGTATCTAATGGGAAAGGTTACAATTTGCATGTAACATGTTCATTGGCCTCCATGCTGCTTCCTACTTTTACTAACTCATTTTGTTCTGGCATGCCCATGACATTGACAATAAAACGTCAGAAAAAAATAAATAAATAAATAAAAAATACAGAAAGGCATACTCACCTACTGCAAAGACGTGCACATGGATCTGGCCTATTGTCTACTTCTAGTATTATTTTCCACGTCTAAAAAACTCACAAACGTGCTCTAATTTTGGAGTAAAAAAATAATTCAATAACAGTTCCAATAAGCATGAGCAACAAAGTTGTATTGAAGTAAATGATTAACTAAAGTTGAGATGTTAAGACAACTATAATTCACATTTTTATGCTTACAATTGATGGCATGAGTACTAAATATCTCCCTATAGTTCTTTACAGCGCTATGGAGCTTTACATCACAGGGCTTAAGAGTAATTTTAGCATCAATACTAACAATTACTACCTTGAAATGCTTATGAAAGTAGAGTGGATGCTCCTGGTGTTTGCTTGTTATGCTAAATGATCTTAATAGGTTTATTTACTTCGGCTCTGTTTGTGGTTATTACATTCAGTAAGTTAGGTCCTTGTGAACCTACACTGAGGTAACACTTACACCGGGGTTAAATAATATGATTTAAAGAAGACAAACAAATGTTTCTTGAAGTTTTCTAAAGTAGTCAAGAAATGAGAAAACTGTAATTCTATTTTAAGTGTATTCCACCCTACTCGGTCTTTACAAGGACTGAAATATCATTTAGAGTTTATGCTCTGAGCTTTGACTACATATTTTCTGACCTGAAAAGAAGAAACACAGACATACACATGAATACCTTATCAACTTGTAAATATCTCCAGACAGTACAAACAAGACCTTGATTTGTCTCTTTGTTTGAAACAGAGTGCTGTGCAGTATTGATCAATCCGGTCTGACAAAAAGAGGAGTCAAGACACCTTATACATATTCACCACCCAAACACCCCCCTACAGCACCCTTCTCTCCTGTCTCAAAGTGTTTTTCTTTCAGCCACACAGCCGTAAATTGTTATGCATAGAGTGACACGACCTGCAGGCGCGTTGCTCAGATTCTTATCGTCATGCTCTCATCTGATGGGAATGCATGCTCTGACAAAGGCTGGTCCTCCTAGATTCTGCTCATATCTGCTTTTTAACAATTCCATCAGTGCCGGATAAGCCGGCTGGCAATAAAGACGAAATGGCAATACATAGAGGGATCTGGGCAGCATCTGCTCACAAGAATGACCGATAGCGCAGTGCTGTTTGAATCATCAAAAAGTGGTTGAAAAAATGATGAGGGAGAGATAATGTAGGCCATCCTAACATAGGCTCAGGTAGGGAAATGTCAATGCAATGCCTCAGTCTGATCAGACGGAGATCAGATGTCCATTTCTTGGGATTTTTTTTTTCATTCTTTCATATTATATCTGCACCATAGGACGTTATTGTATGTGTAGTTCTTTTTTTTTGAGTTCTTTTATGTCCAAGCCGTCTTTAATCTGACAACAGATTGAAGTTGTGTAGTTCCAAAATCAATCCTTAGAGTCAGACCTACTTTAAACACACACACACACACACCTACACACACACACACACACACACACACACACGCACACACACACCCACACACACACACACACACACACACACACACACACACACACACACATATATGTATGTATATTTATATATGGCAATTTCAATAGTTATATAACACTGGACTAAAGCCCAGTTATGACAGTGAAAAAGGACAAAGGGCAGTATAATGAGGCCTTAGCCTTGTGCTTAAACTGACAAAAGTAGATTTACTGTATCAGGATATGTAGGTTACATACAGTAATTAGCCTGAGGCTGACATTCCAAGCTCTGGCCTTTATCGCTCAAGATAAGCTAGTTAACTGACTACTGACATTTCAAGGTTATAATGTTAATAATACAGAAAAAAGGGCATTATCTAAATTTTTGGCCACCTAAGGAAAGCAGAGACAAGCTGTAAGCATATTATGGACACATTATCACCTCATAAGGTTGATATAGTGTGTTAGCAAACTCTTAGAGCAATATTAGACTAGCTTGGAGTCGTGTTTCAGGCACGTGCAAGGCAGGAGGTTTATCAGTGTCTTTTTTGCTGAAACCATTGGCTTGTTGCATTTGGTAACAATGTTAATGAGCAGCCCACTCACCAGAAAATGTTGGATTAGTGCATCTCTGAAAACCATGAATATGTTATATTAACACATTTCATACATATCATAACAATGTTTCTAAAGTGATGAGCACATGAGGTACCTTGTCGCTGGGAGGAGGGGATGGTGGATGGCGTGTTACCTTGGTGAGACGACTGCCAAGCTGCAGACTGTTTGAGACCAGCAAACAACAAAAGCAGTTGTTATTTAGCAAGGCATTACTATGTTTCCAGCAGCTTTTTTAGGCACCAACATGCATGTTTTGTAACAACCCACCCAGTGGCTTAAGAAAGTTATGACGGGGCCCAAGTACATGCTAATTTGATGGGCCTCTCTGCACGCTATTGTGTATGTGCATCTTGACAAAAAATGAGACTTGATATTGGACAACATCAACATACGTATTACCCAGCAGTCAACATTGCACATTTGACAAAAAATATCAAAGAAAGTAAGAAATTAATCATTTTTTATAGTATATAAAACTGTAAATAATACATGGCACTCCTGCTTACTGATCCACATCTGCTTGAAGGTGGACAGAGAGGCCAGGATGGAGCCTCCGATCCAGGCAGAATATCTGCGCTCTGGTTGTGGGCAATGATCTTAATCTTCATGGTGGAAGGGGCCAGGGCTGTGATCTCCTTCTGCATCCTGTCAGCGTTGCCAGGGTACATGGTGGTACTTCCAGACAACACGGTGTTGGCGCACAGGTCCTTACGGATGTCGACTTCACACTTCATGATGCTGTTGTAGGTGGTCTCCTGGATTCCGCAGGACTCCATACCATGGAAGGAAGGCTATATACTATAAAGCTATAGTATATATATATTTTTAGCTTATATAGAAAAAGCATATATTGAGGACATACATAGCAAATGGGACAGTTTTGAAATTAATGATATTCTATTTTTAAATCATTTATCTTTGGACACAGTATATTTCAAGGTGGCTGAATCACTTGCAAGGGCCTGCTTTCTCTATAGGCCCCTCCACCCCAGGAGCCCCAGTGCAATCCTACTTCTTGGACTGTCTATATTTATGCCCCTGGATCCACTGGTGTTTTTGCAGCGTGATTAGTGGCACAAAAAGCAGTTTTTTTTTTACAGAGACATAACCACTTCCAGCAGGGATTGTGCCTCTAAAACCAGGTATGTTAAGCCAAAACATGATCTTTTCCTAACCATAACCAAGCATTTTTTAATGCCTAAACCAAACCACATGACAACCACAACACTGTTGAAAGTTTAAATGTACCTGCGACATAAAACATGCAAATGTTACATATTGATTATTTGAAGAAACGTACAATGCCAACATTTTTCCTGTGCTGTTAGGTTGTGATGAAAGCAGCAACAGTGAACCAAAACATTTAAGTTGCAGGCCATAAAACCAAAGCAATGAGCTGAAACAAGCTAAAAAAGCTCCACTGAGCTCAAAAGGACTAATTGTTAATATGAAAATATAGATCAGAGCAACTCAATCTTTCATGGCTCTCTGTACTCAATTTACAACCACAGTTTGTTGTTGATAACCTTGCAACATAACTTGCTCTATTCTACCTGTGTTTGTCCCAGACCGCTGTTTTGTTCCAGTCAGACATTTAGAAATGTCCTTTTTTTGTTTGTTTTTCTAGCTCTATTGATTTCAATGTGCTGTTCCAAATGAAAAAACAGTTTTAGATGTCACTACTGGACTCAGAGCCAGATCCTCCCTCGACCTGCTGATGTAACCTGCCTTATGCTAGACATTGCAGATATACTGTATGTGTGTGTGTGTTTTTATGTGTGCCTTCATTCCTTTGTGTGTGCTGGTAGTGTGTTATGGGTTGTCCCGCTGCTGTCCGGCATTGACCAGTACTATATTGTAAATTTTGACTCCTCCAGCAGCAAACTCTTAGCGCCTGGCCACTCAATGCCCGACACACACGAGCCGCATCCTGAGTGACAGGCCGCTCCCTGCAGAGCTGGGGAGGGTAATTGGCATTCAGGATCATCTGGATGATAGGGAGGGTGGCGAATTTTGTGAGACGCCGCTCCCTTCCTTTTATCCCGCGCCACAAAGTTCCCCAACCCATACCCCATTTGCACAGGGAGAGGGAGAGATTGAGAGAGTGGTAGAGAGAGAGAGAAAGAGGGAGAGACTACTTTGCATGCAGTGTGTTGGCAGTAGCATCCCTGAGGGAGACATTGTCGGTGAGGGGGAAACAGCTTTCTATGCATGAGGAGAAATCTCCTTCAGGTTTGTGTTGCAGCTACCGACTCCCCCTCCCACACACACACCCGCCTCCACCATCCTCATCACCCTCCCTCCCCAGCTTCCTTCACCCACCCTCAGATACCCCCACGCCCATGTCTGAAGGGATTTATGACCTGTCACCTCGGCAGCTCACGGGGATGGGAGGGTGGAGAGGAGAAGGAGGGTAAGGTAATGGTGGTGACGGCATGGGGAGGGGGGGGTACTCTTCACGTCACTCCTGCAAGCACGATGTATCAATCTGTCCGGGGATTTTGTCCATTCAACCGTACCGCAGCGAGAAGAATTAACGAGGGTGGGGGCAGGGGGGTTTGGGTGCTTTCACACCTTAGCTGTCTCCTGAAACGGATCTTTCATTTCACACTAAGAAACCAACAACGAACTGACAGGAACACTCTGCCCCCATCAACATGTCATTTGCTTTGCTGTCAAGTGGCATGTGGTATTTAAAGAAGTAAAAAAAAAGATAACAGAACTGGCAATCAAACAAAATGCCGTGATTCAGTTTTGTTTAGAGAGCAGCGCAAAGTGACATGTGCATACAGCGTGCTGCATTGTATATTCCTCTGTGGACATTTGATGGAGGGCATTAACCTGTAGATTTCTGCCAGCTCCCATAAATTACTCGGCTGTACCTGTGCCCCTGAGGTAGATCATTAGTGTGCTTGATAGGTATAATAACGTAGCCCGGCGCATTGCCATTCCGAGGCCGTATCGTCATGACTAAAGAGCTCTCTGTGCAAAGAGAATTGAATTATGCCTTCTGTCAAACAGTTACCGTGAATTTAATGCATACTGAGTTGAGAATCAATAATTTGTCAAAAGCTGCTGATGCGTTATTGTCAACTCTGCCAAGATGAAATTATATGGAGTTATTGAACATAGAAGGCACAACAGATTCGCCTGAAGATTGCAAACACAATTTAGAAATTATTATTAAATCGCACCAAGTATATCAGGATTTAATCCTTGTAAATTCCTTCGGATTTACTTCTGAGAAACCCTTTAATCTGCAGCCTGACTGTGCAGAAGAGTCTAATAACATAGTGCTGACTGTCCTGGCCAGGAATACTCCTCCTACTACTACTTTTACTACTACTACTACTACTACTACTACTATAATAATATTAATAATAATTATTATTATACATTTTATATTTATATTACATCCAACTGATTTTCCTTGGTACTTTGGAGCAACACAAACATGGTAAGAGAAAATATAAAACTTCAAAACTAAAGAATCATAGATATAAAATAGAAAGATTTACAATTAAAAAAGCATGTAATGGATTAAAACATTGACACTAACCCCTTGAGGTTCACAGTGGAGTAATACAGTGTTAAGTGCTGGCAGGGAGACCAGCGACAGTATGTGAGGTGAGCTAATTAAAACAATGCACCACCCCCCACCAGCTAAATCAGCTACTGATATAGTAACAGTTTAATATAACTTTATCTGTGATATGTCAGTTCAGCATAGAGATCTTGTAGCCTGCAGACAAACAAATATTTACCTGCAGCACTAGCAGAGAGAGAGAAAAATAAAAAAAAATCCTTATCTTAAAGGGACACTCCACCAATTTCAAATTGCACTTCCATAAAACTGAGTGAGATTTAAAAAAAACCAACAAACAAACAAGAAAAAAAAGGCAGAATTGTTGATGCAGGCAGTTGAGATTTTCTTACTTGGTCCCTAAAATTTGGTCAAGCCTGACAAAACACTAGACCCTACACTTCCCATAATGCAACTCCACAGCAACTTTCATTCTGCCTGGTCAATGCCTCAATCCAACCCAGCTGCCAGGATCAGACAGTTTTACATTTTTCTTCAAACCATGGGTGCGCTACATTAACATGTTTCATACATATCATATCAGCATTTCTAAAGTGTAGTAGAACATGAGCTGCATTCATCATTGAGGGATGGAGGAGATGGTGCATGGCGTGTCACCCAGGCGAGACACCTGCCAAGCTGCAGACCACTGCCTGAGACAAGCAAACAACAAAAAGGTTGTTTTTTAGCAAGTCACGTTTCCAGCAGCTTTTTAGCCCCCGAACATGGGTATTTTTTAGCAACCTGTCAGTTTTTCCACTGACGATAGTGCCACCGTTGTTTTTTACTGAGACATTACTGTTTTTCCAGCGAGGATTGTGCTCCTTAAACTGGGTATTTTAAGCCAAAAGATGATCTTTTCCTAACCCTAACCAAATTGTTCCTGTGCCTAAACACAGCTACACATTAACTACAGTGTTATTTAAATGTAAAGTTTCAACATATCCGCTTCATAATAATGCAAAAGTATTTTTCTAAGGACTATGTTGCTTAAACCCCATACTATCATTTAGTAACACAGGCTTTATAGTAAACAGTTGTATTTTTCAAGGCCAAGCCCAAACAACCCTGATTACATCATTAGGGCTATTTATTTGGACTTGTGAAAGCTCCTCCACAGCCACAAAACATTACGCAACTGTTTTAGAGGCTAAGTATTAACCATGATGAGTAAACTGACCTTGTTGTGTAAAATATGTCGATTGCCACTTTAAAATCACTTTAATTAAAAAGAAAAATGGTGCAAGATGTCCTTTTTGTCAGTGTTTCAGGACTTTATACAGCTCTATTCTAGGGTTTAGTTTACTTTGTGATATCGTCTTCTTTCTCTCATAGCTCAGTCTAATCATAAAAGGACCTTCAGTCTGTGCATCTGTCCAGAGGCGCTCTGCATAACAGTGAAAAGATTCCAGTTGTCTGTCACAATTTTGCAGCTTTTCAAAGCAGATCTGTGTAAGCAAAATATTAATGACACATATGCATTTGGATCAACCAGCAAATGGAACATGTCCTTACTGCCAGAATCTGTTGTAGAGGCCAAAGAGGAAATTGCATATATTTTTGGTCTTTGGTTTTCATCACACATTTTTTGCAGAGTACAAACATGGATGGAACTTTATTATTTAAAATCTTGCAAAACACATTGTCACATCACTGATCGGTTTAAATGTTAAACTTGTTTGAAGATATTTTACATTCCAAAAGCAATAAAATATGCAGTTTTGGTTGTACTTGCTTTAAATCTGGATCATAAGTGCAGAAAGAATAACTTGCAATTTTTGCATTTTTGCATTTGTCTTAGCAGTTTTTCTTTCTTCTTCTTTTTAAAAACTACTTCAAGCAAGGAATCAAACTAAATTCTGAAACCATCCTAACACCCAAACACTAAAGAGGGCAAAGTTTCTTGACTATTTCTTCAACCTTTGGATGCAAGATTGGTAGGAAAATGCTACGTGTTCAGGTAAGAGCAATAACAGGTGAGGAGGGAAGAAGAGAGGCGGGTAGCAAAGGAAGACATTGGGGAGGGAGATATGATTCAGGCGGAGGCTATGGAGAACATGAAGTATTTCTCAAAGAGATGAATTTTCAGCCGTGTTCCAGAGGAGCAGGAGGTACCTCTGCTGTCCTGACTGGATCAGAGGGTCATTTCAGTGCTATAGAGCCAGGAGGGAGCAGAGCTAAAAGTGGAGCAATGGCCAGGTAGCCGCGGGGAAGGGGGAGCTAAACGGGCAGTCATAGCAGAGCGCAGAGCTGGTGTGGAGGGCCGTGGCCTGGAGGTACAGTCCAGGGGAGTGGTTCCTTCAGCAGCCTGGTGCACCAGCAGCAGGGCTCCACACTCGATATAAGCAGCCAGAGGTGGTGAGCAGAGAGGGGGCAGAAGGCGGCTGACTCAAGAGAATTTTGTGAGGTTAAAGAAAACGTGGGCTGAAGTATTGTGAACAAGCTAAAGGGGTGAGAAGACCTTAGCCAAAACCAATTTCTCATTCAGAACAGCTTACAATGGGTTTTCTCACGCAATTTTGTGAAACAGAGCTTCATGAGGCAGGGGTGCTTTGTAGTTGTGAAACTCTAAAATGCCATGCTTTGGACAAGAATTACAGATTATGTTCCCACACCAGGAATTATATCATGAGGCAATTATGTCACGCTTCAGATTAGGCAACAAAAACAACAAAAGCAGTGTTGTGAAAAACCTGGTAGCATTTGCAAACAAGGCAGCCTTTACTGTATATAGGGTTTATTAATGTCAATAAATAATATGTTAATGCTCTATTGATCAGTAAAAAGCTAATTAGATTTTAGTTATTTGTGTTATCTATACTACATATGCTCTCACATACCAGTGCATATTTATATTACTATCTATAATGCATTTCATCTACAGTGTATACATTCATACAGTGCCATACCTCCAGTGGTGTATTATGTGTATGCCTTATTATTCGTATTACTTGTACTGTAGGTACACCTGCACTGTATACTATATAGTATATACTTCTGCCTACACTTGCAGTGCCTACTGTAACTGCTGCATACTGTTTATGTCTTTGTATTCATTTCACACTCTTCATACCGTAGTTCTGAATATATCCAGTGTATTCATATCTACCCCTTTCTGTCTATTATATTCATAATTTATATAACCACTATACATGCTGTATGTACATTGTTCTGCACTCTATAGCTTTTTGCATTTCTGGTTAGATGCTAAACTGCATCCGTTGTCTCAGTACTTGTACTCTGAGCTGTGGCAATTTAATCTGAATCTAATCTAATCTAATTATGTTACTTATTATGAATTACTTTGTCTTTTTAATTAGCTCTTTAGCTCATCAGGCCATCAACTGATTGTTCGAAGACCTCCATTCGGGAAAAGTGCTGCAAAGCATTTGGACCAAAGTCATAAACTTAACATTAACAACTGCATATTAGATTGGTGTAAGAATATTATATTATTGACTTAAATATTTTAACAACCTTTACTAGTGGCTTCATACAATGTTTCCAACCTGAGGGATGAGACCTCCTAAGGAGTTATCAATTAAATATAAGGAGTTGTAAAATGATTAACAAGAAAAAATAAAGGGAAGAAAATCGGGTGTGAATTACTGGACTTCTTGAGGCTTTTAAGAGCTATTACAAGCAGGGAAGGGAACATTGCTCTTTTGTTTAACTGCTTGTAACTCATAGACATTATGTAACTTATGGTGAGGGGTTGTGAGTAGACAGTGATTTGCTTTAAAGGGTCACAAGACAAACACATTGAAAACTTCTGGCTTAATAGAAAGGAAGAAACCCGTGACCCATTATTAATGACTTTATTAACATTTTTAATCGCAGACTAGTTCAGATATCTTTTCCTCTCAAGGCCTCAAAAACTATACAAAAAGTAAAGTAGTCACAGAAAGAAGTCTTTTGTTGAACAGCTCACAGCCTGTGATGAGGGTTTGTGAATGACAGCACTTTGCCTTGAAGGACTTATTAAAAAGTGAAAAACTAACTGCTTATAAAGTGTACTGTATTGTTAAGAAAAGTCTTCAAAGGGATGAGGCTGGGAATAATGGTTTAGCATACAAAGTGGGGACCATGGTTTGCACCCTGCCAAGGTTGGTCACTTGTTACCATGAAGCTAATGTTTACCTGTTTTTTAAGAAGCTATACATGACACTGAGAGCATTAACCACTAAGTGCTCTGTGAAGGTATAGTGGAGCAGAGAATGAAGTCACGCTACCTCTGTGTGTGTTGTAATCTGAGCTTCTCTGTGGCTTAGTGTGGTATCCCACTGGCTGGCTCATTGACGCTCACATGGCGGTTACCACTGATATCGGGAAACGTCTTCGAGCAAGCTTAGCACCCACCCTCCGATGCCCCTCTGTTTAACACCATTAGCTCAGCCAGCACTGTTCCAGTTATTTAGCACTGTTTAAAAAGTTAACACTGTAAGCTGCTAGCCACCAGCTCTGCCACCTGAGCACGGTCTCACCCCAAAGTCGACGAAATCCGGAACTTGGGTAGTGACTTGCAATGTCAGAAACCTACAAAAAAAATGCGTCCTTTGACATTGGTATGACACGCTGTGGTTTACCATTATTATTTAACGGCGCCCCGGGGGCATCAGGGTGAAACGCGGCAGGACAAGGACGAAAGTTAAGGCGGCGAAAGTCCGAGTGAGGCAGGTGGGAGGGGTGGTGGATGGGTCCAACAAACATTGACTTTCACCTGAGAGAGTGGTGTTCGCGTCCCATAAGATTCCAAAGCCAAGCCCTGTTCTTTATTCCTAAACCTAACCACTCCCTTTTGTTGCCTAAAGGGAATGTCAATGTTGTTTTTTTTTAACACACACAATGTACTGCCAACTGACATATTTGGGTGACTGAGAGAGTATGTGACTATGATCACCTGTTATGATATAAATAATATAAATATTATTGATAGTAAATATTATTGTAGAAGTCACACAATTCTATAATCTAGAACAATAGAATATGGCAGTAACAGTATTACACATGTGATAAATGTCAGTTGTCATAGCAGACGATTTTCTATACATGTTCAGTTCGTCTTTTTTATCTCACGGTCACAGCTCCGTGACATGTCTCATATTGACACAGAAGGTATCTCTAGCCAGAGATACCCATAACTGAGAGTAAACTATTGATAGTTTACTTTGCTACACTGTTTCAGTGTCTCTCACCAGCTGACCTCTTCCGCCCTGCAAGGCAATCTCTGTGTTTGTCTGAGGAGAGGCCATGAATATCTCCCACCTGCTTTAAGTAGAACGCCATCGACACCGGGCTGAGCGAGGAGACATCTTCCGCTCCAATGGCCAGTGTGGACAGAATGATGGAAGCCACTAAGAGAAGCGATCCTCTTTTCCCTGGCCTCAGTGTCTGGCTGGCAGCCGGTCAATCGTCTGTGACTTTGTAATATACAATTGGATTCCCCTTGCCTGCCATAACATCCTTTTGCAGATTAGACTCTGGATGACCCGCCAACAGGGTAGGTTCGAACATATTGACTCCTATGCATATGCAACAGCTCCCTCTCAGCGGGGCTTGGCGGAGCAGAGAAAGAGTGCAGTCGTGGGGTGTTGCTGTGGGGACCATTGACGGAGAAGGACATGCAACGTGCTCTTCTTTTCAACAGCGACTCACTTGAGAATACCTCATCCATTCCCTTCAGAGATAATGTATGCATCTTTGGAGACCGTGCCTGTGCTCACGGCCCGGCTGACACAAGATGTCCAGCAGTGCGGCCGAGATGGATTTTTCCTGTTTTACAAAACAATACTCTATATACATGACAGTAAGCGGTGAGATCCTTCAAGTCGCAGAGGTTTTGCCACAACAAGGCCTCTCACTGACTGATAGGACTGTCCAGGTTTCATCTCTGAAAATTGCCCATATACTGATGGGTCTTTTTGCATCTCTGTATTCTTGTCAGAGACACATTCCCACATGTAAAGGTTGTGCAGTGTCTATTTTTTTCAGTAGAATAGTCTTAAATAGTCTGACTCTCTTAATGTAATTATTGTTGCACAAAGGCACACAACACATATCTCTTTAATTCATAAAAGTAGTGATGATTTATGCAACATTTTATGTTTCTTTTAACCTTTTAATTATAGTCTGGAAGCAGTTAATCTAAAATACAGTTTGAAGATAGAGCTAATTTTGAAGGCTGGATGTCCCCGCCTCCTTTCCCTGTGTCTCTGACTTATTGTTGCAACTGCTTCCGACTCTGTTTAGCTATTTTTGTTCCCACACATTTTTTTCCCAATTCTTTCATCCAATTTCCTCTCAGACACAAAAGGTGTCTTTGTAAAAGAATAGGAAGAAGAATGACAAGTCCTGGATAGCTTGAAAAGTGTGTCAGCGTGTGTCATTTGGAAACATCATCTGAATATTGAGCAGGCGGACTGCGTTTGATGAGCAACCCAAAAAACTGTCACATCCTACATTTTATTAAATAATGTGACTGTTTTTACAAAGCATCTCAATGATTCTACCACCTTAAGACTTTATCATACAGCTATATGAACCAACACCTTAACTGGAACATTTCTGTGTAAAAAAAAAAAAGACCCAAATGTTGAAGAGTGAGAGCCAAAAATGCCTGATCAGGGTGACCGTTTGAGGCAAACACAGGTCTGGTGTTGACACAGAGCCCTTGTGGGACTGACCTCAGTGGAGGAAGTGACACAGAGCCACAGCAGAGGAAGAATGGCCCAGGTGTGACCTCTGACCTCCGGGGAAGTTATAACTAGAACACTGAGCTCAGTCGTGATACTTTATCTTAATTTAAACCCAGGCTGTCTCAGCCTCTATGGCCCGGACACTGACTTTTGTATGAAGGTGGCAGAGCTTTTTTGCTTCTTTACAGAAACTCCTCGAGGTAACAACAGAAACAAGGTTATTGAGCTCAGCTGCAGGAATTTATGCGCTTCTGAAACAAAAGGCTGAGATAAAGTTAGGGAGTACAATGCGTTATTATGGATGAAATGCTTGGTATTGATTGACAGTATTAAATATTTATCACTGCTGTTGTCAGGGGAGGACCTTGTAACTCCAGTCTTTCCTTTAGTCTTTCTTTGATGTTTTCACATAAATAGAAGTATTACATATTTGGATTTTGGATGAAAAACATGTCTGACCTCACAGTCTTTGGTACATTGTGAAGCCTGGACAAAAGAAACTGGAAGTGGACAGCATTGTGTTTTTTAATCAACATTTCCATTTCTCTCTCTTTTACTTTTATTTATTTATTTATTTGTATTTTCACTAGGCTGTCTTGCAAGCTCTAGCCTGCTCATCATTTTGGCGTCCCTGTCCTGCTTGAGACTCCTTCATGGCAACACAGACAGCCAAGGTTTTTCACAATCAAGCCCCGGTTTATTCACTGACTCGCTCTTGCTACAAAGCCAGGCTACAACAAGCACTCACATTGGGGAGCATGTCACCAATCACAACACAACATGACTTGCGGTCTAACCACACTGACTCCAAATAACCGACAATGGAAATGTGGAAACACTGCAGAACACAGTGTAAAACAATAACACCACTAACAAAGCAGGGGAACATAAAAATGTCCATTATTCTGTTGCCCAGGTGCTTGCTGGGAGGCTTCCCCACAAGCCTATGCCACAGCACTAAATTATAAAACAAATAAAATTAAAAATAATAGAAGAAATGAATGCATAAATATTTGTTTTATTAATAAAGACAATTACATATTGTGCACTGAATGAACAGCAGCATTATTGTACCTTTTCAGTGTCCAATTTCCTGATCACATCATCCATACATGCCAAGGGGCTTATGGATTGTTGCTTTGAACCTCTGCATTTCAAAGTGGCTTTGTGCAACACACTCAGACCCAGATTGCTCCTGAGGAGCAGGCCAGCACTTTGCATGGCAGTTGTGCTGTATGTGAGTGAATGAGAGGCATTGTGAAGCTCAGGTAGGTAAGCACTACATAAGTGCCAGTCTACTTCCCAACTCACTATAATGATCGTACAGTATTAAAGAGGGGCTATTATGCTAATTTCCTGGTTCATACTTGTATTTCAGGTCTTTAATACAACACTTTTACATGCTTTAATGGTCATAAATCACTTTATTTTTCCGCATACTGTCTGAGCTGGAACACCTGCATTTACCTCCTGTCTGAAATGTTCTCTTTAAGCGCTTGTTTCTTTGAGCCCCTCTCCGGAAAAAGCCCTGTCTGCTCTGATTGGTCAGCATTTTTGAGCACCATCACTGAAGCCAGGGAATGACTGTAACAGAGAACAGCAGCACTTTTTATCATGATCTATCACAAAGGCTTTGAAATACCATCGGACATATTCCAGCATAAATCCGTCATCAGGGAGAAATTTATAGTCTCAGCAACCAAGACTACATGTTGCTGTGACATTAGCATGTAGCTTCATGCAGCAATGTACTTGCAGCTGGGGAATGACTGTATATAGTGCTACTCTTTCCTGTGAAAAATCGCCAATAAAAGCTTCTGAACACAACTAGAAATGTTCCAGCAGGGATATAGTCTGAAATCTGGGTGAAACAGTAATGACATCAGCAATCAAGTTTACATCTTTCCCTGATGTTAGCATGTAGCTTCATGCAGCAGCATAAGCTATGTAAACTTGCAGTAGCATGCCTGGAGGTTGCCATGCCATTGTTCGGATGGCACATAATTCCAAGGACCCAATAGTCTTTGAAATGTCCCATTGGACCGAAAGCTCATTGGTCTGACTGCCTGGTATTTCAAAAACAAACATGCATCACTACAAAGGGTCATTTCTCTGAAGATTACACACTCACAAACAGAAGCACATATGCATAATCCTTAACCAGTCTTGCCTTAACATGACCAACCCAGCATATGAAGGCAACAAGTACTAGCCAGTCAGAGGCAAAGTAGGGTGGGTCATACCTTTGCCATGGTGGAAAGGTCTCAAGATGTCATCCTGCATAATAACTAACCATGTGCTTCTGTCCTCCTGATGTTTAAGAGAATAGGACAGAGAGTGTTGTGTGATGAACCTTTTGTAACGCTCAGTGAGGCAAAACTGTGATTTGGGGCTGTTAAAAAAAACAAAATAAAATTGTCCTGATTCATGACATCTTTGGCTCTTGTCATCTATCTCATTATTTTTGCAAGATTTCCCTCTTCTCACAGACTAAATCATTCTGCATCCATACCCATGAACAATTCCCCATGCTGTGATGTAGAGCAGCTCAATGTGCTATGAAAACAACTCCATAGTTCATGTCTGGAGTGTGAGAAGTAACATAAGATAGGGAAAAAAACATGAAAAACAACTGATTATACCATCAAATTACCGAGGCATTACACAACACAGCTATACAGAATGGATGAATGGAATGGATTACTGGTATTATTGGATATCAGTGCTGCATTTGACACGGTCGGCCACAACATATTACTAGACAGACTGGAAAACTGAGTTGGACTTTCTGGCACAGCGCTAAAGTGGTTTGTAATTTGCAGTGTAATTTTTACTCAGAAAATCATGGATAGGACAGAATTGCACCTGATTATTGTCACTAACGACCTCTGAAATGACCATAAATTACTATCCCCAGCTAAATCCAGTCCGGGCAAACAGGGATAATGTCAAACATGTGATGACATCATTCAAGGGGAAAAAAAAGATAACAGCAGTATTGCTTAATTTATTTGTGTCCTTCCTGCGGGGACTTGTGTGTCTCTGCTTTCTCCAAATTATTATTATTTTTTTCTCACTGAATGGGAAATTGTTAACAATAAATGTAAATGTAATAAACTCTTAAGGCTTTTATGACAATAGCATGCAGCTATTTAGTGCTTTGATTTTACGAAAGCAGAGAATTAATTCCTCCCTCTGTGATCCTTCACAGTGTCAGAGGATTTCTCTGGTGTTTGTCATCAGACAAATGCTTAAGCTATATCCTAGGAGAAATAACTTCATTCATTTCAATTTCCTTTAATTAGTCACAAACATAGTTCTGCTATTTTCTAACATCTTGGACAACAGGGGGAAAAAAAAATCCTTTTATGTTTGCAAAGGATAGAAATTGCCAGCTATTAAGTGAAACTTCTCTGCAGTTTTATAGCCAAACTCACCCGGGTAAAGGCCTCCAATTTGTTGTTGTTTTCATTCTATATCACAGATGATGCATGCAAATTCTCAAGAGATTTATGTGCATACAAGATACAACTTGATGACATATTAATCAGTGGATGCTTCCAGGTATAGCCTACTTTTGATCTGAATAAATATGCTATAACCAGCTTGCAACACGACGACGAACAGAACATTTAACACTGTTGTTCCCTGCCAACACTCAAACAGAGGAAAATCCCAGGCTGATTAAAATCAAATGAAAACAGGGAAGACATCGCCCAAAGCTCACTAGATGTTAAATCACAACATTCTCTCCCTGTATTTGATTCTTACCGCGAGTCTGCTCAGCTGGAAAATAAAAATAAAATGTTAAACTGTGGCTCATCACGCATGTAAATGAGATGCATGCAATTAAAGCCTTACAGTGACTTAGTGATGTTTTGTTGTAGCTGTTTTTCTTGTCTTACAGCACATGCTGTATATACACTTCTGCCAAAACAAAATGTATCACAATATTTATTGAACAGTGACAAATCACCTTTTCCTCTCGATTGACTCAAAGTCACTTAAATCTATGGAGTTACATTAGTCATGAGCGAGTGATGGGACATTTTGAGCGCAGAAAAAAGATTTACAGGCACATAAATTGGATTTTATAGAGGAATTATTATCACTCAAAGAATAATTTAATTTAGAAAACAAATTAGATTATTTCCCCCCTTTTTTCTGCATGTTTTCTCTCATCCATAAGTGCACAATGATGACCTCTCCAACTCAGTTTTCCACATTTGCCCTCTCTCAATTCCCCTGCTCTGTGTGCTCACAAACCCTTTGACCTTTGCACACTGTGTCTCTCTTTCTCCCTCAACATCTCTGCTCCGTAGTCAACTTGACAGTGTGTTTGTGTTACAGTGTGTGGAAATTCCAGCCAATCAGAAAATGGTAAGTCATTTCTAATTGGCCATTTGTCTCCAACCCATTTGCTACAGTATTATGATTATCCGTTACTAGGGAAGAAGGGAAGCATTGAGACACACTTGGATATAAGCTTTCGAAACCTTTAACAAACATTGTTTGTTGTTTGTACTTTACTAGCTAGAAAATAGCTCTTGATATGTAGCTGGCTATCCTTTGCCAGATAACGGGTGCTAGCACTGGAGAAAGATCTAGCTGAACCCACCATAATTCTGCAACAAGAGAAAAAATATTCTGGGCTGTTTGTAATCTTCTAAACCAATCCCAGTTGTCTTGGGCGGCGTATTGTTAGGAGGAAACCTGTTTTGCTGGAGAGGTGAGTGCTGGCAACAAATGGCTAACACCCTGCAAAAGAAAACACCACTGAGGCACTGGTGGCTTTGCGGATAGAGCAAGCACCCCATGTACAGAGGCACTGCCTTGCTGCAGTGGCCACAGGCACGACTTCAGCCTGCGGCCCTTTACTGCGTGTCATACCCCCACTCTCTCTCTCTGCCCATTTCACACTATCCTGTCCATTAAAGGCAAAAGTCCAAAGAAATAATCTTTAAAAAAGAAGAAAACAATTCCTCTAAAACAACTTAAGCGTTATTTCATTCATTTATTCAAATGAATCTGAGATTTTGGTGGACAACATGTGCATCTTGATTTACAAGCATGCTATAAAGGGGTTAATCATATTTAGTCACTCTGTCAGCTATTTAGCCCCGTTTCCACCGAGCAGTACAATACAGTTCAGTTCGATAAGTTTTTTTTTTGTTTCCACTGTGAAAAGCTGTGGATGGTACAAATGGAACCGTTCCATATCATTACCGTTTTTGGTGCCCCTTCTGATGGGGTACCTAGCACACTGATCTGGTACTAAAAGGTGGAGCTGTGAACACTGCAGTCTGTTGATTGGTCAGTAGCCGACGGTCACTCTGCTCAGGGCCTGAGTTGTGGCTGGTTTTGAAGCTCATGTAGCCACTGTTCATACCATGGAGAGTTTAATTAGTAGACTGTAGCTATAAATGAAAGGATGTCTTACTGTCTCTTGCAGCAGCTGTAGTCGGAGAAAAAAATAACTTAATTCACTGGACTGCCAGTGACTTTAAAGGTGGAACGTTAACTTATAATGTTACTCAGTGCATGAGGTGATGACATGAATCAATCAACCCCCTAAATATTCCATATGACTACTAGTTTTTATATGACATACACTTTTAGTACTAAGTGGATGTTCAAGTGTTTGTATATATTAATTTTGGCCGGGTTATGCGACTCTGAGAAAAAGAAAAAGAATTGCGGAGCGCTGTTCCTGTGGGCTATGGAACACTAAACCCCTGAGCTTGCCTGATGAGGGCTAAATGCACAAACCCGCTATTTTTAAATACCCAATGGAGAGAGACTCTCACTGCAGTGTGATTTATTTTGTTCTGAAAATGTCGGCGTGCAGCCTCGTTCTGTGGACGATAAGGCGCAGACTTCCTAGCTAGGGTCTATAAGTACCATGTCTGAAGGATTACTTTTGGGTCCAAAGGTACCATACCGAAAGTGTTGTGGTGGAAACAGGGCTTTTGACTCAACTCAAGGCTACACACTTGTGTTCTTGAGTTTAAAAAAAAAAAAATAGAGGCATTGTCCAAGTTTGGCTTTTTATGAAATGTGCTTGACCACTCACCAACATTAAGTTTAAGCTGGCTAACTTAGCTTTGCACAAAAACTGCAAACAACCATGGCTCTGTCTAAACGTCACACAATTCGCCCACCAGCATTTCTAACGCTCATTACTTCACCAGTAACATAGCCACTTCCTGGAGTCTCAATTGGTTGCTATGTGAATCGTATCAATAGCCTCATGTAACTCTCTGCAAGACAGTAAGTAAGTGAATTCCCCAAGTGTTGAACTTTACCTTTAAGAAAGCCCAGTGTGCTTGCAGAGCTCCTTTTCTGTGCTGATGCCATAAATCCCCAGTTAATGTTAAATTAACTGTAGAAATGAGTGATGATCAAAATATTGACTCTTAAGCTTGGCAGTTTTGTCCATGGGAAGCTCTGACAGGTACAAACGCATCCCGTAAAAAGAAAAAAGAAATGAACATGATGCACCTCTGATGCTGTACTTAAAATGAAATACACTCCCGTTGTTCATGGGTGCATAAAATTTTATTGTCCAACTGATCTTCAAGACAGGAGCTCTGCTTGACTTGCTGCGTCTTGTCCGGGCCAGTGGGTAATGACTGAAATCCGCCCACCCCCTCCCGTCCGACTTGACCACAGCCAAGCTGCTGCCTGGGCCCCTCGCACTGCAAACAGCCCACCGTAAGCCTAGGCCAAATGGGTCTAATTCTAGGTGACACATTTAGCGCATGATTTAGCTCGCAGACCTACAGCTGTGTCCCTGACACTCAAGACAAGACCATTGGGGCATCTCATGAGCATAATTAACCCCTTCATTATGTAAATAAGTAAAAACCTTAGGAATAATTGTGGCGTGCTGGATTGGCAGGCTGGATTAAAGCAGATGTGGCGGCGTGCTTGGCTGACTTTGGGTTGTCCGTTTCACAGGAGCCAGAGATGACATCATTCAGCGGTCAGGGACCTCATAACGGGCAGCAAGAATGAGATGTAATGGTTTAAGGAGAAGAAAACGGAGTCATACACTCAGGAAACGGCTCCCACCAAGGTCCTTCTGTTCGGCTCATCTCATCACTCTCTATTCACTATTGAAATGTGAAATAAAATGATCTCCAGTCTTTCATTCCTTTAGCAGAAAAGGTAAAGACATTTTAAGGTTTATGTTGTAAGGCACTTACCTAGAGAAATAGAAACTGTGGTCTGAGTTGACACACAGATTAATTTGAGAGCGGACGGGCCATTATATAGACCTTAATGTGAATTTGAAATGCTGAATACTGGTGTTACCTTGGATATGCAGCAGACAGAGGCAAATAACAGGTGATGGAGCCAACCACCAGCGCATCAAAGTGTATGTTCAAAAGGCACTTGTACAGATGTCTGATACTGGATGTCAGATTCAGTCTAAAGGCTTCAGACTGGCTCTTTCACTCGACTGTAAAGCAGCTGGATCACAGCTTATGGATCTTTCTTGCTGAGTCAACATAAAGTTTTTCAAGAATCGATGCAGTGAAGTGATTATCAAAGTGCTTTGTGCATAATGGCCACCGATAGGACCCCTTGGGGTTGCCGCTGGTAGAACTTGTGAATGTCATCAGTGGATTAATGTAAAGCGTCACACTGTTTCTCACATTTGAAGATATCTGTTTGATGCTTAAAGGAATAGTCCGACATTTCGCTGCACTGGCATGGTGGCTCTATGTACAGACATTTTGGGATCCAGAATCTATGAATATGCAAAAATATCACTTTTATAAAGTTCAACTGCTGGGACCTAAAAAAGTCCAAGCCTCCAGTTTCCATATCACACTTGTGCAAGTTGCATACTGGACCTTGATTGGCCTCCGAACTCATAATGCTATAAATTGCAACTTTACAGCTGTGATTTAAGGTGAGCACAGAGAAACTTTCCCCCCTCAGCAGATGGATGTGAAAACAGCCTTCTGGTGTCAAACGCTGCACATACATCATTTTGCAGAGTGATTCTCAAACTCCACAGAGGAGTAACAAGGAGAGAGTAAAACACAATTTGAGTTGAGAGAGACTTTAATTAACATATTTAGTTGCCTTCCTATCCAACATATAGACATGAGGGTCAACTAACTTTTGTCAAAAAAGTCAACAAGTATATTTCCCAAACTGTCAAGCTATTCCTCCAGCCAACACTCACTTAACTAAAGGGGAGACACTCCAGGTGTTTTATTTATTTATTGATGTTTTTATTCAGATTTCTGTTCAGGAAATGGGTGCAAAAAGTGCATATTTAATTAAATAATACCTCATTTGAATATTGAAATGTGCAATTTGAGAAAACTCTTAATGCAAAAAATGATCGTCTTAACATGAATAATCAACAGGGGAAGTTTCATGGTGATATCTATCATTTTATTTTTTACCCTGTTTAACTGAGGTGTCTTTTTTTTTCTAATAATGTATAGAATTTTCTCAAATGGGTCTTTTGTCTCCCACTTTGAGCTAGAAATCTCCACTTCAGTACTAACATACAACAACTTTCCAGTCTGATTACTATCTATATATTCTGAAGGCTTTTACAGAGTTTTTGTATATCATAAATAGTTCATATAAATATGTATTCTTGAAAACATGGCAAAAATAGATTTTGTCATGACCTGTCAAGCTACCTAAATTCATGTTTATCTGTCATTTCCAGTTTTATTTTGGTAACTACTGTCTCTCATTTCAGATCCCACGTCCTGTTAAGTTTCCCTCCTTTGTGATTACTTGCCCTGTCCTAATGTGTTTCGTGTGTGTCTCAATGTGTTTCACCTGTGTCTCATTGTCTCCCTTGTCTTAGTCGATTAAAGTCCCTGTCTTACCCTCCTTTGTTGCCAGATTGTCTTTACCTTTGAGTGAGAGTTCCAGTGTTTCCCTAGTGTTCCTTTTGTGTGTGTTTTCGACTCTTTTTGCCTATCAAATCAGGATACCTTTGCCTGTGTAACCGATCGCCCGTGTACCGACCTGAGCCTGATTAAAGACCTTGAACTTTTATCTGAGTCTGTGAGTCTGCTTTGTGAGTCCATTTCCAGTTTGTGCTTGACGGATTGTTACATGGCTGTTAAGTGTTTTCTGAATTATGGAGTGATAAAAAAGACATCCAAAATTCCCTCTATAAAAGCCTTTGTCTCTAATCTGTCAACAAAATGAAACAATAATTTTAAACCTGGCTTTATCCAATGTTCAAATTTGTGTTCTGGAAATGAATGCAGATTAGCATTTATTTAATTACAAAATGACTCATTTGCATCTTTAAACATAAAATTTGAGAAAACTTGTGACAAAAAAATAAATGTCTTAATGTAAGTAATCAAACTGAGGAAATTTCATGGTGAGGTCTACTACCACAAGTTTGACTCTATTCATCTAACATTCTAAGTCTGAAAACCAGACCATGTCCTACAAGCCTCTCTGGAGTCACAGTTTTGTCACCAAAAGAAAAACGATCTATGTTTGTTTAAAACCCAGCAGTGCTCATATGTGACACACTGTAAAGCAATTCAAGAATGTGGCATGTTTTCTTACTAACCAAATAATATCCAATCACTCTGCATCCAAACAAATTTTCACATACATCTTCGAATCAAATTCGAGTTAGCCACTGCTCGTTCAACCCCATGACCAAGGACTCGCCCTTTGAAATAAAAGCCCGGGGCTACTTGTGCGGTTATCAGGGGAACTGCTCTTACTGCCTGGCAGTAAACATAGCTGTATTTTGAATTATTTATCATGTGAGTGTATACATTGCATACTCTAACATTACAACCAATATTCCAAGATTATAGAGTTCTCTGTCCAATTAATAGGTCAAAAACATACAGTATGTGTTTTGTTTAGGTTCAGTAAATCTGGGCACCCAAGGGGCCTTTAGGTCTTGTGGTGATGTGGTTTTCCACATAAGAAGCTCTAAATACACAAGACGCTCTGAGCACTGTTGCCTAAAGCGGAAACGTGTATGCAGCATGTTTTTCCTACGTACATATTAGTCCTGTTCCTGCCTACTACCAAATGTGTGTTTGAGACCCTTCATTGCATTAACTTCAAAAAAAGCTTGTTCTGTCACAAAAATTAAAATGTCTTGTCTCAGTTAAAGCCCTATTTCAGGCACAGGCTCTAAATCAGTGGAATTACTCCAAAGACAATGTCCTGTGTGATGTCAATGTGTGACCTTGTCACTGCACTACTGATACTAGACACAGTAGGGGTTCACAAGGGTCTACCTGAACTCTAGGACAAGACCCAGGACCATTATGGGTTTGGGTCCATGTTTTATTTTGGTCAGTCGAATCGAGGTAGAGTCCCATTCTATTACCATTGGTCGCACGTCTCTTTAACCTTATGTGTAATACCCAAGTGGATCTAAGAAGACTGTGTCGCATGATTTAGGATCAGATTATTTGAGCAAAAGGAAGAGGGGAAAAGTGTCAAGCAGCACCACCAGCTGTTTGGAGGCAAAGCGGAGGAAAGTTGGAAAGTAAGCCTGACAGTTTTCAAAACTTAGTTTATTTTTATGAAAAACCCTTTTGATCCTTGTTATCAGTGGCTTACGGATTAAAGGAAAATAAATAATCAAGGAATGGACATATATTACAGACTCAAACATAGCATGCCATCACCCGCCCAGGTCCTGGGTCCTTTTCGCCTTGGATATGTTTAGCTAATGTCTACTATTTCTTAAAAACAAACGGGTTGGGTTAAATATATTTTAAAATGAGTGGGGTCCAATTATGTTGAATTTCCCATGTTGATTCTAATTGGGGCTCATCATTTTCGACCTGTCAAAACCCTATTTGTCACAGTTACCCCACTCACATTGTATCAAACAAATATCTCACCTTAGAGTTCAGTCACTGTGTCTTCCTCTTCTCTGCTCTGAAGAAATCAAGGCACTTTTGTTAACCTCTGATCCTGCATGTAGATCGTTTATTATGCAAATCATGGACAAATTTGAGATTTATCATACTGAGCACAGTGTCAATGACATTTATGAATGGGAAGACACAGCTGGGAAGTAGCCCTTCAGCATATGCGCGTGTGTGTGTGTGTTGTGTATGACGTGAGTGTATTTAATAGGGAGCATGGGCGAGTGTGTGTATGTGTGTGTTGGAATTCAATAAGGCAGATGGGCCTTTTTAGAGTATTATCTTTATTGCCAAAGAAAGGGCCAATCTGTTCCTCTCTTTTGCCAACAATACACATCAATATGTACAGCACATATCCATTTTGCTTACATTTTTTCCCCATTCACTTGTCTTGTTTTTATTTTTTCGTTGCCTTTTGCTTCCATTGGTTACAGCCGTTGATGAAAACTGAATGCACCTGAACTCCCTTTCACAGCCAGAAAATGAACTTGAGAAACACAACAGGGGTGCATTGCGGGTTTCAAGAGAGAGGAGAAAGCGTGAACCTTTAGTGCGAGGCTTTTACTGCAGGGATTACTCTGTTCGGCTTGACAGCAAAAGCCAGTCAGGGCGCAGACAGCCAGGGCCTCGGTGGAGAGAGGAGAGAACAGAGATGATCCACCTGTACCGTGGCTCTCTGAGGGCTGGCTAAGTCAGAGCTGTGTGGTTTCTAAATGACACGAACACCTCAGCTTTAAATACCACTAAGCATATTCCTCCTGTTCAGCCTGGCAGAAAGGATTCACACCTGCAAAGCTGAGAGCATCAAATATTACAATGAGAGCAGGGATGACATTTAAGGAGAATTTCTATTCTGCTGATAGGGATAATGCAGGGCTGAAGACAAGTTTTAGTACCAGATGTAGTTGTCATGTGATAAAGGCTCCTGCAGAATCAACAGATGGATATGATTTAGAGAGGAATAAGTAAATAAAAATAAACCGGAAAGAGGAAAGGAAGAGGAAAATATGCCAGTAAAGCAACATTTGCTGACATCTAGACAGATTTCCACAATATTTCTCCTGGTGCACTTCAATCCAGAATAATACCCTCTGAAGGGAAAATATCTGTGGATGGATGACTAAAAAAAGATTGTTCTAAGGCCATCTCTGCATTTTCTATATCTGCTTATCTTGTGCAGGCTCACAGGGACATATTAAATCATCCATGGTAAATGTCACGTATACTTGTCATTCCATTACAATCAAAAACTGAGGGGTTCATTATTCTTTCCCCATTTTGGACTCTCATTCTGCCATTACACAAGATATTGTAAAAGAGACTAAGACAACATTTGCACAAGCACAAGGCATGTCAGTTCTGAACTAGCCTGGTTCCAGACTTCTGAATTCCTGCCTACATCTCTGATTTTTAGCTACGCTGGCTAGGGCTGCAAAAATTGGTCAGTCAGTTGGTCCATCACTGTGCTCCAGACACAAATAACTTGACAACTATTGGATGGATTACTGTATAGTATGGTGGATATCAATGGTGCATAGACAATTACTTTTCCTCTAGCGCCACCATTGGGTTGACATTTTTGGTTTTGAGTGAAATGTCCCAATTGAATGGATTGCCATGACATTTTATATGGACAATCATGGTCCCCCAATGATGACGTTCATCCAGCACCATCATCAGGTCAAGATTTTAATTTATCCAACACTTGGAACTATGACCAAATACCTTCACAACTCCTGACATTTTCATCTGTCTCAGTTGTACTTTGAGTTTATTGATAATTAGCAAATGTTAGCATGCCACCACTCTAAACATTGTCATTGCGAGCATGTTAACTTGCTTATTTTAGCATTTAGCTCATAGTACAAATGTCTGAGTGCAGCCTGAAAGAGATATTAGCATGGACTCTCAGTCTTGTTTTAAATAAGGTTGGGTCTGATGTTTTGCTCTGTGGTTGACAGCAGTTTCCCTGATAGGTATCACATGATTTAATTAAAAAAAGAAAAGAAAGAAAAAGCTGTGTTGACTGATTACTTAGGCAGGACAGGCAAGTATGTCATGCTTGTTTGGTTGGCGCAAAAAAAGTCCCGCTGTCAATAAGACGTTGGAAAACATGAACACACTGATCAAAAACTGAAGAGGAAATTAAGTGACAAATCAAAGGTCATGATTTTGTAAAAGGCAGAGCCCTCTACTGGACTCTATGGATGATATTCTCCTCCAATCATAAACATGCATCACCCACCGCAATTTGTATAAACTTAGCCAGCCAATCAGGAGCCCACAGTATATATAAGAGGCGCGAGACGGCATCCACGATCCTACATCCTTTTCAGCAAGCAGCCCAGGAGTGGCAGGGACTCTAGTTACAGGGCTCCGCGTGTGATAACAGAACTAGGGTTACAATAGTGTAACCTTTCTAACCATTCTATCTAACACAGTGGGTGGAGCCTGATAAATAAATCTCCTTTTGCATCATAACATTGACCCAGCTTCACTGATCCTGACTGGCCAGAGGTTAGTTGCCGTAGCCCGCCTACTTCTTTATAACCAGACCACCTCAGGGGAGAAATAGGAGGCCCCAGCCAATCCAGGTGGTAAGCAACCAAATTGGGTGGAGCCATGGCCTAACCTTGCAGGGGTTGAAAGACAGTGGGCAATTTGTTGTCGTTCTGATTGACTGACAATGTTTAAGCAAACTTCAGTGGGAAAATGCATGGAGTCCAGTATGAGATAATTGAAGTGTCAGGCTAGTTATGAAAGGCCACAACCAACACTAACTAAAAGAGGCACTTCACCATCTATTCTCTGGTGGCTAGGTTAAGGCATTTTGGGAAATGTAGGAAATCATTATGAGAAAAGGGAATGACTCAGGTGGAGAAACCATGGTCACACCAGGAATTAAATTAGGTAATCAAGTAAAACACCACAATGTGTCACAATGTAACTCCTATGCTGAGCATAACATTGTGGGAAGATTTGATTAATGTTCCCTTTAAAAAAAGAGGTCACATGTGTCTTGTTAAAATGAAAGTGATTTTACAGCCTGTAATCAAAACTGGAACAGAAAACACAAGATATGACTGTGTAATTTGTTGACACCTGTGGTTTCACTAGAAAAACCCATGTTGCTAAAAACAGCTGTGTGTGTCTGTGTGTTTGTCAAATGTACTAGCATGCTGGCACATAGTATTAGCATGTGGTGCACTTGTGTATTTGTGTGTATTTGAAAGTATGTACAAGCATGTGTGTGTGTGTTTGTCTGTGTGTGTGTGTGTTGCACAACTGAAATGTTCCCAGGCAGAAAAACGAGAGACTTATGAATATGCATTAACACATTTTACTGCATATCATCATCAGGACTCGGTGCCAGTGACTCAGGCCAAATAAAGCCTGTGACTGATCCTGGGACAAGCTGGAGCTAAGGTCAAGTGAAATCACATTTATTTTTAGGGCGCTGTGTTCGTCTCAGAGCTGTTTGCAGAACAACAAAGGGAACAGCAGATACAACTGGTGACATTCTACAAAACAAATGTGCGAGCCTGCTCCCCTTTAGGAAACAAAGTACCGTAGGCTCCATTGAAGACGTGATGATTTGGGTAATAATAATATGATATCTTGCTACATATTACGGCTACAGAATCAGCTGTTGGAGATACATGCAAAGTTTGCTGCATGATTGAATATACATCATCACAAGTGTGTGTAAAACAGTAGTGTATCAAATTACTGCTAGACCAAGCACAGGCGTGTGGATTTTCACATTTTATGGAAGAAACAAGTTCAGATCTGTAAAATGGTTTATCTCACACTTCAATCAGAGGAGAAAAAAATGAATCAGTTATGGCTTGCTGAATATTGTGGCCATGAAACGAAGTTTAAATCAGAGCGCTCCAACAGACTTCTGTCGCAGTTATGCATTTAGAATACAGAGGCACAAAAAACTGTCAGCCTTGACAATGCCTCACAGTCACTTAGTGCTGGATATTTAGTTCATGCAGCTCTAAAATGTCAGTTATGTTAGTAGATAATAATGGATAATGAGAAAATAGTATTTGTGCAGAAGCAGCCATGATTACCCGAGCAATTAAATTATGTTAGATTGATACTTAAATATTTGTGTTTTATGCTTCAAAGACTTTAGAGAATTATGTTGATCAGACTACAAACACCAAACAGCGGAGACACAGAAACAGTAAATATTACAGAAAAACATAAAAAGGGGAATTAATTAATGGATAACTCTTTTTTTTTCTTATGTGTATACCCCGTATATTAAAACACTATAATTACCACAAGGTGCATTTAGTTAGATGTCATTGAGCTTTCAATCATATCACATGCTCTTCATCAGCAAGAGGAGTTTGTCCTGCTGTCATGGAATTTAAGATTTCACAACGTTTCTCCTTTTACTTGAGTGTCTCATGTTGACTTAAAAGCTGAGGTTTTATGTTCATGTTTTACCTTGGAAAACTGTTGACAAAATAGTTTCATCCAAGGCACAGGTAGTAGAAATAGCAGAGTGCGCTCAGACGGAGAAAAAAAGGAAATTTCAATATCTACTACTCAGTGACACTCAATCAAACTCCATTTTGCTGCTAAAAATCATAATGGAAAGCTGCAGAACAGCTACTAAATCGACCTTGTGATCAAATTCACGTTTTAACTGCTATTTCCAAGGTCAAGAAAGAACTCTAAATCCCACCATTAGGGCATGTGTCCACATAGTGGTTTTCATCAGCAGAAAAGTGGCAGCAGGGAGCTGGGGAGCGCTTTATCCCAGCGCTCCATAAGAAGCACTCCCACCACATTCTTTAATGCCACGGAACGCGTGGGTTTTTTTTCTATGACAACAACATCTTGACATTATTGTTAGCTAAGCAGCCAAAAACAGTGGTTGACTAAGCAGTTAACAACAAGCTTTTGTGTGTACGGTGATAAAAGCACAACACTCACCAGTGACATTGAGTGCCAGGCGATCCACTTGCACAAATGCACTTTTCTGTCTTTGTTGTGATGACGATGGAAACCTAAGCTCTAATCACACAGAAAAGCAGCTGGAGGTAGCTTTTTGTGTTGCGACGCGCCTCGAGTTTCTGCGCTCTCAGCACCTGGCGTGTCTGTCGGTGTGCTCTGAACTCCTCAAGTTGTAAAAACTTGAGAGTGTAAAGTGCCCCATGTCATTTCTTTTTTCATCATCTTTTTTCCCACTATCCAATTGGATGATTTGAGAGGCGGGCCTTCTGTGGAGGTCAAAACAACAAGTTTACAGGTGGTAAACAATTGAGGAGAAACTGGTGGTAGTGCTTGCTGGATACACAGAACTAAACGGCCCGATGATAGACAGCAGGTTGTCAAACTGCCCCCGAGTCATCCTAAAATACACCTGGAAATGGCCATCATCAAGGCAAAGCTCCTGGACCAAGTGGTGGTACTCCCCTTGATCCAACCTCTTTTGTAGGGTGTCACGTAAGAACACAGATCTCCGTTTCCCTGTGCCCAACAAACTATTTGCTGAAAGTCTTTCACCCTCAACCACAGCTACAGCAAGTACTCGCTGTACATTTTAGTTATTAGCTCCTCATTACTGTTGCCTGGCAACAATAAAAAGGTGCAGCAAACATTTTGTTTTTACAAGTGGCATTCAATTTAAGGCAGTGTGGTATCACTTGCGTTTTGCAACCTGCACAACGCTTTCTATGTGATCAGGGCCCCTCTAAGTAGTTCCAGTTCACCATTCTAAATTACTGCACTGGCTGCGTAATAGACCCTTTTAGGGCCGACGTCACAATGACGTCAGCTTGTTAGCTGGAGGCAAAACACGAACACCACAGCGCTGTAGGCTACATGGGATTCTTAAAATATCGTCTCATTGTGTTATTGGGTGCAAGAAGGAGTCATCACTTAAAATATAAATTTGATCACATACCAGCTGTCATTGCCCGTTAAAGCAACTCTTAGCTTTCTTGCATTTCACACAGTGCTTAGAAAAAATTTGAACATCCACAACTCCCGTCTCCCTCCAAAGTCTCATCCCTCTCCTCCTGCAACTCCACCTCCCTCCAAAGGCATACTCCCCCCTCCTCCATTACGTCCTCATTACCACTGTGATAGACGTAGTAGGCGTTGGCAAGGTAACGTTAGATACACGGAAGAGGAGAGCGTTACCTGTCCTGCACAGTCAAACGCAGCTCCGGAGTTTTGAAACTTATCCGGGGTCAGTGATGACTAAAAATATAACGTAACGTAATAATATAATGTAAACACTAACGTTAGATAGTACTGGTGACTGGCAACAAACATGGAAGATAATTCAAAGGCTCAGGCTACGTTAGGCTACAGTAGGCTAACCGTTAGCAACTGGATGCTGTGTTGTCATATATTACATCATAGCCTATGTTACATCAGAGGCAAACTAAAAATACCTGTCCAGCAGAAACTCTGTGACCATCTCGTCCCATTTTAGCTCAGGATGAAGCTGCATCAGTCTTCGCCATCGCTCGAAAGCAGAGCCGATATTGACCCGAGTTTTGGCTCTTGCAGCATGGAGTTCTCTCTGTTAGTTTTTTCCACAGTATTCTTTCTTTTGCAACTGATTTCCCTGTTGGAGCGGCTGGAGGTGGAAGTGGTGGTCCGCATTTGTCCACCATTGTTACCGAGAAAACTTTATATCCACAAGCATCCCTGTTACTAGCCTATTTGTTGTCTCACAGCAGTGTTGCCAGATCTTGGAAGAGAAACAAGTAACCAGGGCTATGGAAACAAGCCCAGAAGAAGCGAGCTGTGGAAACATCCTGCAGTCTGACATACTATCATGTGTTTAAATAACTTATTGGACTGATATGTTGAGAAAGACATCGTTTAGAGAGCAAGCCCAATAAGCAACTCAACTTTAAAAACAAGCCCAAAGTCACAGCTAAGAAGGAGACCTGGCAACGCTGTCTTGCTGTTCGGGGATGGGGGGGTGGATACGTTATGCGAGCGGATACATCAGTCGGAGGCCTCAACGTGGGGTAGACAGACAGGATGCTCGGCCAATCATTGCATTCGGTCCGAGTTCAATTATTGGTCAGTTTTCTTAGGACCATATGAGAATGGTATAATTATGAGTTTGTATCTCTGGTGGAATTCACTTACATTTTAGTGTGCCATCAGCCTATTAATAGCATTTTAACCTAAACAAAGAAAAGCCTAACATTTCCAGAAAGATAAGTTTTGCTTTAACAAAAATGAAGACAACTATGGTTAGATGCAACAAGATGAAAGGACTGGACGGAGGCAATCATAATAAATGTTCATGTGTGTAGGGAAGAGTTAATATCAGGTGAGGGAAAAAGTATTTAGTGTTGCAGGAATGAATGATGGCATGTGTATTAAGGGTTATCATGTTAACCTTATCAGAAATTATAAAAGGAATTAAGAAGATTATTGGATTTCTCCGTAATGCTAACTTGTTAGCGCAATAGCTAGCGTTAGCTTAGATAGCAAAACAAACTGGAGGAAACCGTTCAAGTGTCGTCCTCCTTTGTAAGATTAGCATAGCCATCCCACCTTCTGCAATCCTGTCAAATCATCCATCCACTGAGTGAGAGCATACGGGTCGCCCAGTCAGGTCCTGTTGGGCAGTGTTTACTTATTCAAGTAACACTTGCGGTCCCGGTGAGTGAGTGACCTGACATGGTACGTTCATAAATTCAGTCTGACGTTCTACACTAAAATGAGAGCCCTGTTGGTCAAAGAAATTAAGCGTTATATTTCTATGTGAATTAACAAACGGTTAAGTTAATTACACATTCACTCTGCTCAACTCTCTGCTTAGTTTCCTGAGTGTGCTCTGCCACTCCGAAAGTGCGGTGCTCTGCATAACCAGCAGTAGATTCAGACAGCGCTTTAAATTTACGAACGGTCCAGTTTGTGTCAGAGTGAGCGGAATGAGTATTTCTGAATGCAGCACTCGCATCATCTTCCTGCATTGTCTAAAACAAACCAACAGAATGTGCTAGCTAGCGCTGGCTAATGTATGTGGAAAATAGTTTTGCTTCCAGCTAAGCCCCACCCACCAAAAACATCATACTGTTTACTAACAGTAAAGGTGTCCACAGTATCAGCCTGTATCTAGTATGAGTAAGGGACACAGTCAAAAGGTCTTTTTACAATTTATTTACAACACTAAGAGCAGTCCTTCAGTGCCTCATCTCGAACATCACAGTTTGGAGACTGTCACACATGCTGCAGGTACTAGACTGCCCCTCTCAACTTAAACAGTCATCTCAAATCCCATTAGCTTTTCAACTTGCCACTTCAGGGTGCAGGTAACATTACACGTGGCATATTGTTTGTTCATGAAAATCTTGATATTGATTTGGGGACAATGACATAGCTGAATAGCTAGCTAGTCTTGTTTTTAAACATACTGTCAAATTATATTTACTCTTTGTCTTGCTAGCATAATGTTAGCTTTCTAGCTAAAGCTGGGCCAAAGGGTTCTATGAGCTGAGCAGGCTAGAAATATCTCCATTGCTACTTCGTATCGAAAGTTCATCCTATTTTCTGGAGGAGTGAATAATGTTTCCATTCCATATGAACCTTAAGGCACGGTAATGATTGTTCCACGTATTAGGTAAACTCACAGGTGTTACCAAGGAAACCAAGTTATGGCTTGTGAAAAACTTTACATTTATACTGCAAAAAGCATAAAAATATAAATGAATATTCTTACTTTTTCATTTCTTTGGTAAGTGACCATGGGTCAATGACATGACATGCATATTTTTGTGTCCGAGTCCATTATTTAAAAAAAATAAATAAATAATCTATTCATGACATCTATCACTTTATTCTATAAAACCTATTTATTTTCATACATTTTTCAGTAAATTCAAATAATTGTATTCTTTTATGTTTTGGCCTGTCAAACCCCTAAGATGTCAGGTGGTGCAACTGTCCGAGCAAGTGAGCAGACTAAGAAAACTATTAAAAATGTTATTTTTATAATGATAAAGTCAAAATAAATCACTCTGGCATTATTTCATGTTTGAAGTCTTTTGGATAATGTCTTTTTTTCTAATATCAATAGTTTTAAAGTTGTTAAAATAACAGCAAAACTTTTGTCCAGCAGTTTACATTTCCTAAATGTCAGGGTGGCGCAACCATAAACATTGGACTTTTATTTTGAAGTGAAGAGACAATAGCTGTAAACAGGATGTTGCATCAGCCAGAGGACCCCAAGTGACCCTTGGGACTAAGCTAAAAGGTTTGTAGATCTCTGTCAAATACTGATAAAAATAATTACTTTCAACTCATATGTAGGCTGGTACACTTTCCATGTCAGGTGGTACAACCAATGTAAACTAGAAAAATGTTATTTTATCATAAAAATCTTTGTTTTTTTAAAAAGTGGTCTGTTTAAACTTCATGACAAGGGTAGAAGCTAATGTCAGCATCCAAACAGAAGCCTGTTTAATTTAAGATTAGTTGCAATAGTCAGGTGGTGCAACCAGTTAGTCAGGTGGCACAACTGCAAGGAATGTCACTATATAATGCTATTCAAAGCTCTAAGATTATCCATGAAAGTTCTAAAATGTTTACTAGTTTTAAATTTAAAGATAGTACACACTCATTCTTATGTGTGCGCTCCCGCATAGTCACTTTGCTTCTGTGCGAGGCCGCGAAGAGTTCGTGTACGGTCATGTGACTGCCTGGCTCTGTTTGATTGGTGAAATGGAGTTTTATTAAATGATACTTAATTGTTGCCATTTAGTAAAGTGTTATGGTGTTGTATCGAATGTAATCTTATGTGAAGTGTTTTTGATGGGTTAGGGTTAGGTTTAAGTCTCTATTTAAGAAAACGTAAATAGAGACTGATGACTAAAACACATTACTATTTGAAATGAAAATGCTTTTTTTCCCAGCATATTTCATGTCTTAACTAATGTTGTCAGGTGGTACAACCAATATTCGTCAGGTGGTGCAACCAATTTAAACCAATAAATGATAGGTTAAAGTGACCAAATGGTTTCTAAATGTAATGTGTGTAGTTATTATACTAAATATATGAATTTGTGTATTTGTGTAATTATTTTCCTGTCTTTAAATGTAAAATTGGATGTTAACGATACTTAAAACCTGACCTACAGAATGCAAAAATCTTAAATTATTGGAAAAAAACCCCACAATGTTAAAATAATAATGTGTTACCTAGTGTAGACACCCTAAGGGATAGTTGCCAAAGAATTAATCTTAAAATAAAGATTAGGAATGTATATATATTTTTATAAATATTTGGTTGCGCCACCTGACATTTTTTTGTCGTGAAGTTAAAAATACTGTTAAAAAATGAGTTAAAACAGCTAGAAAAGCTATTCAATAAATGAGACTTGTTCAAACACATTGTTCTGGACTCAAAAATATGCATTACATCTATATTGAAAATACTTTTTAAAAATACCTTTTTGGAAGCTTTATTTGTCATTGACCCCCATGGTATAGGTATTTTTTAACAGCCTCTGCTGCGTGTCGGACACTTCACACCTCCATGTCAATCACTAAAAACTGGTAATGGACACCTCGTTGGGCATTATTTAAGATAAGATACACCTTTATTAATCCCACAATTGAGAAAATCCAGTGTTGCAGCAGTCAATAGGAGTAAAAATGTAGCTGTATACACCAACAAATCCTTACATTATTAGAAATAAAAAAATAATGTTAATGTACAAATCATTCACATGCAGGTTAAACTTGTTGTTTATGAACAATTCAATTGTATAAATTTTAAATGTATTAAGGCATATCAGTATATTATTATACATATATATGTTATGTAATCATGTATTTTTTTTTGCACATCGTCATATAGTAATATAGTCTATATTCACTGCGAAATTGTAGATTAAAAACACATACAAATGTCCTTACATATGATTTCAAATACATTATAATCTGTAATAACCATATTTTTAAAATGTCAAATAATTTAAATGCTGTTAGTGTAGGGATGAACTGAACAAATAACCATGAATAAGCAAGCAACAAACTGATAACAAGAATTTGCATGGGTGCGCATGTATTAAGGTTTATGTGTGCATGCACATAAAACAAAAAAAAATCAATAATAATCACTTGGTATTAATGAGCCCTATCAGAATTATCATCCAAGCTTTTGTTATGATACTTCACCTTTTCCCTCGGCGAAGCTGCTGGGAAATCCACTCCAAGCTACATTCTAAAGAAAGAAAGAAACAGACAGACAAGTAAACAAGTAAACAAACGAGAGAGAGAGGAAGAGAGAGCGAGAGAAAAAAGTGCACTTCTACTGGAATGCTGTTGACAGCAGGGGTGGGGGGTATAAATACAGAGGGCACTGCTACCTGCTACTTCCTCTAATAAATACCATTGTTTGTCTTCCTTTTACGCAATTAACAGATGTTTTGATCTGGGTGTTTTTACTTTCATCCGCCGTCAGTAATGAGGCTCGAACCCCTGATACACTCTCCATCTCTGAACTCCAGAGACCACTTCTGACAGAGGAAAAGAGAAACATCACAAAAACTACACACGGGGAGAGAGAGAACAAGAGTCGGAAAGTGACAGAGATAGAAAGAAAAAATAAATAGATAACATAGAGATGATAGGGCACCTCAACAGGGGGTAAAACCTTGGTTCTATATAAAACAAGACAGCCCTGTCATCTCTCCTCCGTAGTGTGCTGCTGTAGACGCTGTTATTATTAATGTACAAAAAAACATGGCACCCAGTTGGTGTCAGTGCTATAATGTGTTTAATATGTATTGGAGTGCTTCATGTGAACATAAAGGGTTGTAATGTGCGCGGTTAGTTTCACTGTCAAACTGGATGTTGGAGGGCTGAAAGCAGGATATTCTCTGAATGGAAAAACACTTCATTGTCTATACACATATTTCAGTGGGAGTTTAAATACAGTGACAAGAGACCTTAACATGATCAAAACAAAGCAAATGCTAATTTATCACATGTGATGTGTTTCATGTTTCCACGTGATGAATTCACGGCACATGTGGTCTACTGTATGTAACATGATAAACTCACAAAACACATGTAATAGGGTTAAAAACAAAAAACAAATGTAGCCTACATACATTATTATATTACAGTCATTACAAATATTATTATATATTATACAAGACGTGATAATGTGATGATATTTTTGAGATACAGTACAGTAAGTACAATACACTTCTGCTACCAAAATCTTCTTAATCTGCTTAATAAGAGTAATCACATGTACAAATGACATAATGTACATATATTATGTGTTACCTATATTTATATATAATCACAGAGAAAAAGAAAGAAAGAAATGAATGGCCTGTTTTGTTTATGTGTTTCAAGTACATATAGAATTTCCATCCACTTAAGTCAAATAATTTTAACATTAACCCAAAAACCATTTCTGTAAGTGAGTCAAATAAAACTGACATAAATAGACTATGAGAAGTTATGTAACTATAGCTCATAAAACTTAGTGAATCAACTTTGATGTAGTTTAGGTAATTACTCTTCACAAATTCTATATATTTCAAATATGTTGATGAACATATGCAACATATCAGTGTCATTAGATTTAATTGCATAAATGTTAGAATTACTTCGATCAATTGAATGGAAGTTTAAGACTAACTGAATTATGTAAATCTAACAAAAGAGACCAATAATTTCTCTTAACTATAATATCCATATAGGGTCATATTTTAGGTGGTATATTCATGATATATGAGAAATATGAGAATGTAAGACATCATATCTGCAATCGACAATGTGATACAGAATTTCACATGAAATTAATCCACATATAGGTATATATATCCTCATACAACAGTATGTGTGATATCCTATGAATTAGCACCCCAAGAATGATGTTACATCCTTAATGTAACATTACATATGAATGTAAAGTTACGAAGGTTAGGTTTAGGTGAGTAAAGTTACTATTAATTTACTATGAATTTCAACAATTTTCATTGTTGGGCACCTTTAGGTTTCTGCAAGTAAAGGTTCTGCAGTTAGGTTTAAAAAAAGAAACATGGTGAAAACGTATCTTAAAATAACTCAACTCAAAAGCCCCGTTTTCACCATGCAGTATGATGCAGTTCAGTTCAGTACACATTTTTTGTGTTTCCCTTGTGAAAAGTTGTGGATGGTATCAATGGAACGGTTTCTTACCGTCCCTAATCTTGGTAACCCTTCTGTTGGGGTACCTAGCACACAGATTTGCTACTAAAAGGTGGAGCTGTGAACACGGCAGTCCTTTGACTGGTCAGTAGCGGACGGTCACTCTGCTCAGGACTGAGTTGTGGCTGGTTTTGAGACTTATGTAACCACTGTTCATACCGTGGCAAGTCTTACATATTTTAGTAAACTGTAACTATAAAATGAAAAACGTTTTGCTGCCTCTAGCAGCAGCTGTAGACTGAGAAAATGATAACTTAATTCACTGGGCCGACTGCTGGCAACTTTTAAGGTGGTATGTTGACTTGTAATTGACAACGTGAATCCATCAACACACACAATACACATTATACCGGAAAAGTCTTATGCTTTGTGACCTATCCAAACCTTAACCTGCTTCCTATCTGGACAGTTTGAAACCGCTTGCGTCTTTACTCCTGTCAGTGCATTGGTCACATGATCAAAGCCTTACAGAACACATGGGTTATGCACACATTACTGGCTCATCATTTTGCTGCATTAGTTTTCATATGAAAACATACGAACTGTGCATGAGAACAGCCTGATAGGTGTAAAGGTGTTTACAGTGTTCAGGTGTGATTTTCAGACATCTCACATGTGAGAAATCAGGTGAAAACAGCAATGTCCTTTCATTCTTTATTTGTTATTTATTGTTATTAGTTAGGCAAAGTAAGCTCAGGTGGTAGATTACGGGTACATAGCCTGTTTCAATAACCACCATTGTAGAGCTTTGAAAGAAAGAAAGTATTATACACCATAAAATATGAGAACAAAACACTGGGGGTTTCAGTAAAATTGTATTCCATTTCCACCTAAATTACAGTGGTAAAGAGTAGCAATTTGATAATGCATCAACAAATAAAAGATCCTAATGTAGCATATTACTTCAAATAAAGCTCTGCATCAACAAAAACTATATTTACATAACCTTCCTCCTTATGAAAATCAGTAGCACCAGTATAATTACTTACCTAATATATGAGCAAAAGTGCTCTGCATTGTGTGGAATATTTTTCTCACTGATGACACCAATGAGGGAGAGCGAGGCGTTTCAAATGTATGGAGTCATTAAATGTCATTATTAGACATTTTCCTTTTGAAATATCATGTTTACACAAATGTAAAAGCTCCATCCATCAAACACTAACTAGCAGAAAATAACACAAAGCAGAGAATGATAAATCAGCACTGTGTTAATATGTGTGCTGCTTATTCATCAGTGGGAGAACCCCAATTATCCAAAGCTTGCATGAACCCTCACTCATGTTTGTGCCCATTAAAGCAGTCAGAGCGTGGCAGTGTCTGTTTTCAAAAGAGTCTCTTATTTTTTTATTTGTGGTTATTTAATGAAATTGATCCAGTTCAGAGGGTGGCTGGGGTTCCGTATCCAATGGCCTCCTACTTCACTGACAAAGTGCCTCTGAGCTGTGCTGCAGGCTACGCTGCATTCTGACCACACACACCATGTGGGAGTGATACCGCTACCTAATTTGCATTGGCTCATCAAAGTGTTTGAATGTCATTGTAGTTCCAAACGCTGTCACATAGCATCTGATTTACAGATTTTTGCATTAAAGATGAGGGACACACAATCTCCAGTCAAGGGGTCTTAAATTATTTTCAATTATTTTTTCCAATTACTTACACCAAGCAGAAATGACTCGCTGGTCAGAGCAAAGTGCAGGTGTGGCACTGCATCCAGCTGAGCTTCAGCACATAATAAGGTGCATCTAATAGAAACAGGAGATTCTGCTAATAAGAAATAATAGTAATAATAGTGGCTAAGTTTTCCAGGTAAACACGTTTCATCACCAAATTTATTTACCCTTAAGATGAGTTATAAAGTAGGACCGACATCGATCCCTTCAGTAGGGGAATGTGACACCTCTCTAGTGACAAACTTTGCACAGATACAAGTCAGTATCGTCAAGGTCAAACATTTCAGGGGACATTTAAAAAAGAAAAAAACATTTTTGAGTGAAAGGGGACCTCAGGTAACAAGTCCATCTACAAATCAAAGTAATATTGCCTGTCAACTTTTCAGAGTAGAGTCTCGCTTAATCAATAATCAACAACCAAAACATATGGTTTTGACATTATTAACAATTACATTTTGATGCCAAACATGTTAACCCATACATAACCAACACAATGTGTATTATACATGTACTACTGTAACTGTTGCTTTAGACCAGGGGTGGGCAACCTGTAGCTCCGGAGCCATATGCAGGTCTTTAGCCCCTGTCCAGTGGCTCTCTGTGGCTTTGACGTACAGTATTTTTTTAACATTTTGATTTTTATTTGTCATTGTTGCAGCCCTTAAAAAATGGTCTTACGTTTTCCAGGTGTTAAAATGTGTAGCCTATGCACTGAATTTAAAAATAAAAAATAAAGAAAGCATTTCTTTAACTGAAATGTATGTCATGTCTACAGCCTGTCACCTTTTGCTTTAAATTTTGCCAAACTGAACAGCAGTGGCTAGTCTTGAGCCTCCCTAGCTAGGCTGGCAAAGGATTCCAAATCCATAAAAGTAAAAGTCTTAGAGGAAAATACAGAGCTCAATAGTGAGTGGACAGATTTGTTTGCTTTCAGCGCCAACGCTGCAAGGTTAAAGTACCAAATATTCATAAATCGCCCACTGCAAAGGATGCATCTTGTGGTGAAACATATTTTTGAATGCTCATTTAGATCTGTTTAAATGTCAATAGGCTAATCTAGGCCTAATACGCAGTGTTACCATACGGCTCAGATATGTTTTGCAGCTCCAGGCAGATTTTTTTTTTATTATTATTTGGGGTCAAAATGGCTCTTTTGATAGTTGAGGTTGTTGACCCCTGCTTTAGATACATCTGCATATTAGTTAATGTCAAATTAATGTCATCAAAACCATCCAATAAAAAAAATATGCTAGATGCAGTAACCCTGACATGTCATGTTACTGTGATAGTAAACTTACTTTTTTTTTTTAAAGATACCTTTTCATGCCAGAGTGAGGCCAAAGACAGACCATTCAGAGCTGCTACAGACTAGGTGCTTGCCTTAGCAACACCATATTAAAGAGAGGAAGTGTGTATATTAGGCTCCAATGATTTCTATCACAGATGTTTCAACCACACTTCATTTTTCTCAAGGAAAGTTCAATACAAGTGTCAGATACAGGATTTTACATGTACATCCCATGGCTGGATGGATATCATATAGAGTAGGATCATCTGGTTAAAACCTTTGATTGAAACCTTTTGGACTCAACACCAAATCTTAAATACTATTTGTTAACTGATTTTATGTACTTATTACTTGCTTTTTTATCATTTTGACATTCTTTTAGGCTCATGCTCACAGTAACGGTTAATCAGAACGCTCAGCATATTACAAATTAATATCTAATTATGCTTAATGAACTTGTTTTTTCACTTACTTATTGACTTAGTAAATATGTGTATAGTATTGCCTGCTACCTACATAATCAAAGTAAAGAGACCATCTAATGACCCTCTAACCATGTTAGAGAAGAACATACTAAAAAACTAAGAATCATGTTTTTTTTTTTTTTTAAAGAGACTAGTTATGTCATGCCGTTGACAATTACATTTGGATGTCATTCATGAATATGTAAGAAAAACATAATTACATTTGACTATGAGTGATTATTCCTTGGATATATAATATAAAAACAAAAAACATCCCTGTATTGTATGTGAGTGATTTTTACCTTGGCTTACAAGTATCTACATCTGGGCTCAGTGAGATAAATTTGTCTTTCAAATGTTAGTTTATATTATACAGTGACAGCTTTAATGAACACCAGAGCTACGGCCACACTGCAAGCCTTAGTGCTCAATTCAGGTTTATTGCTTAGATCTGATTTTTCTGTTTTGCTCCTCACATTATTTTTCTTAAATGCGATCAGTGTCAAATTCAAGAGTGAACTGGTCACAGTCCTGAACTGACCCGTATGCTCATAAGAACAATAACAAAGACGTCACATGCAGCACGCTGTGCCAGCGAATTCATTAGCAGATGATAACGAGGACGAGGAGAAAGACAGCCAAAATTTTTAATGATGGCTTTTTGTGAGGCAATGGCCGCTACTCCTGCACAGAGGTGTGTGTAGATGCTGAGTGGGAGCCAGGAGTGGTGGGATCGTGGCGTGAATGGCTTAACTGAAAGAGATTTCATCAAAAATTTAAAGATGTCGAGAGCTACGTTTAACGACATCTGTCAGCACCTCTTCACAAGACACTCATGGTAAGAGACTCAGCAGTTGAATGTTGATGTAGAATGACGTAAAAGTCGCATGAATTCCAGTATGACTGTTCAGACTACAAAAAGATTGGACCTGTATGAGATTTAGGACCACATACAAAAAGTGACCCGATCAGGAAAGAAAAGATTGGAGTGTATGTGGTTTGTGCTGTCTCAATGTAGCCAAAGTGATCTGGTGTACACGAGCAACAAAAGAGCATTCAGGCGGCATTTTCATACATTCCCCTAATGTACAGTAAACTTTGTATTATGTTGTTTACTGATACTGTTCCTCCCACATAATGAAATTCAAGAATAATGGATGATCGATCCCAAGCCACTGTATTCAAAGGGGAGGAAGAAAACCATTGAGAGACTGATGAGTTCACACATTTTCAATGGAGATCTTAACATCTTAAATTTCAGAGCCAGTTTTGCCAGCAGACTGGATCCAGTATCAGTGTGTTCTATTTGGAACCCAGTTAAAAGCTGTTTGAGATCTCTTTGTAAAAAGAGCCAATTGATTGAAACGGGATGACACTTGGATGTTGGATGCAAATCTGTCTTCACACAAGGTTAAAGTCTCTGCTGATCTGAGGAGACAAAGCAAGATGATGTGCTGCTGCAAAAGCAGAGTACGAACCACTTGAATGTTTTCTGTATGAACCTCTTATCATCCCCTACACCAAAGTCAAAACCATTTAAAATGCTAAAGGTATGATATTTTTCCCTGAGCTTTAGCCAGCATGGCACCATGATTGATGATGCATCGTGCCCAGACATCCCTCATAGAAACAGCTAATAAATCTGCCTAAATCCTTTTGCAACATGTTTGCTGTGCATTTGAATTGGCAGCAACTGAATGCCTCCCTAACAACATGTCTTATTTAGGCTACAGCTTTCCTTTCAGCATCTTTTACTGAGTAAATAATATGAGCAGAGCACAGATTGTGTGTATCTTTCATGCGGTATTTCCATGACAGTTTTAATCATAAGTACATGTTCACTCCCTGCTTTTTTACATTAATGTGTGCAAGGCATTGTGAGCGGTGGCTGCCGCATAGCAGCAGCAGCCCAGTATGTTAACGGATGAAGCAAAATGAAGGTGACTGGTAATGGTTATTGTTTTGTCCCTCTCTGCCATTTAATCTCCTTTCAGAGAGCTTCATTAGGCGCTGGAAGAGCAAACGGCTTGTAGATAAAACTTGATCTGTAAGCCAGGGACACTCAGGACAAGCCAATATTCATTCACCTGCTAGCCCAAATGGCATGAGCACCAGTCCAATTTTCTGTCATATGAGCACTCTGTCACAGGTCAGAGGATTTTTACTCTATTTTAGTGCTTTTTTTTTTTTTTTCAAAATTGAACCAAGGTAGGATTAGACCTTTATCAGAAAAGTTAGGTTTCCTTAAAAATGCAAGGGATTTTTTAAAATGAATTTCTTTCAAATAGCTTTTTCATCCACTACCGTTATCTGAACATTGGTGGTAGAGCCATCGAGATAATCAGTAGGTCTCCAATCAGATGCCACTGCAAAAGATCAGGGTGCAAAGAGATGAGGTGATTAAAAGAGCACCAGCATAACTTCAAATGAAGGAGCAGTGGACAATGGAAATATAGAGTTCTCACCAATTAATATTAGAGCTATCTGCTTTTAGAAGAGTTCTGGTAACAGCCCTGTGAAAAACAAGTTAAAGCCCATCCAGCGACAACTAAGAGAGCTTGCATTTGCCTATGCAATGATGGTACGTCATGACTGCGTGTCCACGTTTATTCACTAAATCTAGTCTATTGGACTTAGTCGCATGAACTTTTTATTGGTGCACCAACTTTTCTGCCTCTCCTAAGCAATCTTTTTTTTTTTTGTTGCAATATTTTTTAAAGATTTAATCAAATTTTAACCAAGTTTTTTATGAACAAAAGTGAAAATGCACATAAAAGAGGTGGATTGAAATGCAGTGTATGTGTACTTAGACACAGGGGTGCTTCAAACTGAATGCTAACATTAGCATGCTAACAAATCAAATGCATTTGTTTAGTAGTAATGCATACCGTATTAGTTTTGCGTGTTAGCATACTAACATTTGCTAATTAGAACTAAACACAAAGCACAGCTGAGGCTGGTGGGAATGCCATTAGTTTTCCGCCTATTTAGTCATTAACCAACGCATTGGACAAATTGAAATACTTGAACTGATGGCAGCACTAATGAAAAGTCAGAGAATCACTAAAGTCATTAGAAATTGCCCTCTAGGATTCTTAAATCTCTGTAACAAATGTCACAGCAATCCACAAATAGAAGACATTCCACTTAGTCTCATGGTTCTACTCAAAGAAAAATCAACTGGATTCATCCTGTGTGGACCATGAATGTGTGTATGAAATGTCATTGCAATCCACACTTTAATTCTTGTAAAGACATGTCTTCGTGAACCACAAATGTCAACATCATGAGCACAACTCACTACATCCCCAAAGTAGTTAGAATTCATCAACAGGAAACCATGACTGCTAAGTAGATATCAAAGTGCAAGACGGCAAGTCAGAGATCACCAAATTTGGTATGATATATCATCCTGTGAGCATGACTGTCTAACATCGTGCCAATCCAAGCAGTGTATTAAGATATTTCACGGGATAACTGAAAACTCTGACCTGCCGATGAAGCTACAGGAAAAGTGCAGAGATCACCAAAGCCATCAGGATTTATTTTTGGGGACGGTGAATGTCTGTACAAAATTCCATGGCAAGGCACCCAATAGTTCTTATGATACTTCAGTTTGTACAAATGTGGTGGACTAATCGACAGATCGTCATTGCCATCCGTAGAGACATGCCTTTACAATGCCTAAAAACAAGCTTTAAACGAATACACTATTGCACTGCCAACCAGACTCAAACCCAAAACTGGACAGGAAGCCAAGTTGGCTACTTTAAATCCAATCTCAACTTGTATCAAAGCCAGGAATGGCACTCAGAATGTAAATGAAACATGCCAATCTCCCCATCCCTATTTTAAATCTACCATCCGCGGCGATACAAGGAAGGTAGAAAGTACTTTGGCTGTGATTTGTTTCATGTGAGGCACCAGGGAAGTGTGGAAATGTTCAGTTGTTATTAGGAAGGACACGGAGGAGGAGGAGGAGGAGGAAGAGGAGGCGGAGATGGCTGCGGCTCCGGCTATGGGAATGGCGTGAGCATATCAGGCCGAGCAGATTGTGTGGTCTGAGTGGCTATTAAAAGTGACAGGATGGAGGCCTTGGAGTTGGTGAGCCGCCTGATTACACCTCTCCTCCCCAGTCCCCCTATTGACTGTGGTTAGGATGTAGCTTTCCATTTCCTGCCGAAATAAATTAAAAGTCAGAAGTAATTTGCCTGATGGGGGGATGCAGGTGTTTTCTCTTCTTCCTTTTTTTTGTGCTTCAAAGTTTCTGAATAAAAATTCTCCTAGCCTGGAAATCAATTGAACCCTTGGCTCTTTGATAAGGAAAGGGCTTATTTTCAGCCTGTGACAGTTTTGTGGCAGGGAGGCAAAAAAGGTAGGGATTTGATTAAAGGGGAGATAGTGAGAGATTGAGGTCTTGTTCTTGCCATAGGAAAGATCAAGGCACGTAATCATGTCTGCTACAATGCTGGCTCTACCGCCATGCTCTTGCTCCCTCATTTCTCACTTTTCTCTCTCTCTCTCTCTCTCTCTCACACACACACACACACACACACACTTGATTTCTCTCTCACATATATACACATGCACAACAGCGCTCACATACTGACGTTTCCTCATGTGCGCTTTGTAGTGACATCTGATAAGTAAGGAATGAAGGAGGGGAAATGCTTTATTTTCAGTTCTGTTCTGTCCAAGATCCCAGCTGAATGCGTTCAGATCCCCTGTTTGCTACTCTCTCTCTGAGACTGTCTACCTGTCAGACAAGTGGCGGACATGCAGCACCTACACAACCTCTCCAGCAATATCCTGTTGCTGTTCACAAAACTTGCTTTTACAACCCTCTAAAGCATGCAGCGCCGCCTACGCAGTGAGAATTTTGGTAGTTTTGGATAGATGCCTTGAGAGCGCCAAAGTAAGGGCAGGGTGTGAGTACTCCCAAAGCTGTTAAACTGGTGAACTGCAAAGCTTTCAACAGCGAGCTGCATGACAGTGACGGCTGTATGTGGGTAGACTACTGCCATCGGGATAAATATTGCATGATGCTACACTGGGGTAAACAATGACAAAGACTATTGTGAGATGAGTGCTGTGAAAGTGTATCAAAAGAGAACTTACGTTGCAGAGTGTTTTGACTGAAATGAGTGTAATTACTTGACAGATGAGACAATCACAATCCTAAAAGCAGGTCAACCCTCTGAGGGAGTCCTTGTGCCAACACTTTGACCACATCTACCTGTCCAAAAAAGGCTCAAAAGCATTGCTTTCCTGCTTGTTGCTCGTGCTTATGTTACTGTCGAGAGCAAGGTGAACCCCTTGAACATCAAACAGGCTTTCATGTTTCTTTTACTTTAAATGGCGGTGTTTGTACAACACCAGGAATCTGAGGCCTTCCCCTGCTCACGGCTCAGGGGGAGCTTCCACGTAACCTCCCCCACCCCGCGCTGCTCTGGGACACCAAACCCCCCATCCTGAGAGCTTGAGAGGGGACGCACGGAGGCGTAAGGTGTGGGCTGAGGAAAGAGAGGGTCGAGGCGCACAGGTTCCCTCTTGCTCTTTGAGTGGCACAAGTAAAATTCACATCAGGTGCAGCATGATCAAAAAGCAGATGACTCAGTGTCGGGCCGTGTTTAGACGCTTGGCTTTACAACTTCAAATGGCACACAGCCGCAGATCACACCAACCTCCCCTGCACTCCCACATCCCCCCTTCAGAAACACATACACTCATACACAAGCACAGATAAAGACACACACTGCTCTCTCTGGTGAGCCCATCTGGGAGCGAAAAGAGGCCTCGTTTGAAGTGCTTCCCAGTCGAGGTGACTACATAAATAGATGGAGGAAGGAGGAGGGGGGTGGGGTGGGGTGGGGGCTTCAGAAGATGGAGGAGAGAACGCATTTGGGCACTTTCACCTTCGTTAATTTTAGATGTTGTTTATTCCCCTCCTTTAAGCTTTCCCAGAAGAGAGCTTATTGCCTCAGTACATATTTCCATTTTTCACCAGTGGCTGAGCTGCTGCAGGATAATTTCATCTGACTGTGATTCTGGATCCGGTGATCTGAGTTTGTTCACTTGGAAAACAGCAGAAAGACTCTCTGTGTTTGGACACTCACATACAAACTCGCTTGGGTTTACCTACACAAAGACATCCACATCCTTTTTTGCTACTGAAAACAATGACTACGCAGTATAATTTGGAGACTAAGGCACAAACTCGGAATATGTGTTGTGGACACTACTGTGAATTTCATTGTGTGGCATTGGCAATTTTGACATGACTTTTTTGTTTACCAATTGACAATACACCAAGACAATACTATTAGTAGTACTACTACCACTACTACTACTAATAATAATAATGATAAAGTTGCCATTATTCTGTTCCTGAGAATCAGAAAAAAGTCTGTAGTGTGAAATTCACAGCAATATGTAAAGAATTGTACATACCCCTGGCTAGCTAATCGCCATCACTCTGCACTACCCAGGCTGGGTGTGCAGGAAAGAGCGGTGCACATATGGGACAAGATGATCATCATCGTAGAATCCCACTGTTAGCTATGTCAGCATGGTTGTGATTGTTAGCACTGTTATTGCTGTTAGCAACACTGCTAAAGCTATCCCAACCAGTGATGGAGGGGTGGCTTTGTCGTAACGCCCACCCTGTTGGCGCTCCGGTGAGTGTGAGTTCAATTCTGTCAACACTGTTGCGTTTGTTAGCACTACACTGCTAGCCGCCATTTTAGCTCAGCTTTCTTCATGTTTGCGTATGTTGTTTGAGGTGCAGCCCTGGCCCATTCTATGAATGTCATATATTGCAAAGTGAAAAATAATTTGTGTAACAGCGCCATAATTCAGATCCACTCCAAAATTGTACGGGTTCTTCCTTGGCCCACGGCACAGCCTGCCTCCAAGTTTTATGAAAATCTGGCCAGTTGAATATCCGTTATCCTTCTAACAACTCACAAAGGCACGAACAGACAAACTAAGCCAAATGCAGGACCTCCTTGGCAGGGGTCATGACTTCTTCAGTAGGAGTCAATGGACCGGGGGCTAAGTGCCACAGACAGGGTATGGAGGATATAAAGTATTGTGAGACATACTAATGGTCTGTCTTTTTATAACATTTGTTGATAGTAAGGAAAATATAGAATAATGGCACTCACTCTTATCAATATTATTTTGAAAGGATGACTATCAAATAAGAAACTCTGTAAATCTGGAATTCTGATCCATAAAAAGAGAAAGCAGCTCCTTTGATTTGATTGTGCAACAAAGTCAGTTAAGTGCAGCATGTTAGTTTAGGTAACGTACTGGTTGTGGCTAAATAAAAAAATCTCTCTGGAAAGTGAGACTTTTTTCTACGTAAAAAAGTTTTTATTCCCATGAATTGGGATTGTTTTTCCCATTCACCTAATGCTGTCCAGATGGGTGAAGCCGATTTCCCTGACTTTTTTGTGCAGGGACTCCGCATTTGCATTTTAAATCACCATGCTCATTTCATCATATTTCACAACAGCAGAGCGAGACAGAGGAGGAGGAGAGACAGCCGACGGGATGGATGGAGAGAGACAGGAAGGTGAGACAGACAGGGAGAGAGGGGAGCAGTGTGCCACAGGGAGTCTCTCTCTCCTCTTCAGCAGGAGCTGTCAGCCGGTGCCGTCAGAGTGGCTATAAACAAAAAGTGTTTTCTCCCTTAACAAGCTCAACAGGACCTTCAGTGGGGAGACGACACAGAAATGCTTACTCTCCAGGGGTGACAGCCACTGTCTGCCATCAATCAGTCAGACTCACTGTGCTACCCGCAGACAATGCCTCAACAAGGGCACAGCTCAGATTCATCACAGAGGGAAAGAAAACGAAACAACAGGCATGATGAAATAAACACATCAGCGATGCAAGTCGTTTAATTTTAACGTGTGACGTGATAAGGTAGATTATGCGGGGAAAAAAGGCAATGACAACATCTAAAATTAGTGTCATGGATCGTAAAGAGTATTTTTCTCTTGTATGGCATTGGAATTACAAATGGCGATGTAAGCAACCCACTGTCAGCGAGCATGCGCCGGGGCTTGCATACTGTATGCGTGCACCTACACACAGTCTCACTTAGACATTATATCCTTTGAAGCACTGTCAGTGTTTCGAAACTATGCTCTCTGTCACAGAAATCATTTGAAACACTTCTTTCAGAATGTCACAGCCCTGTTTGTGCTTTGATCAGAGCCAACAATGTCAATTTTGGGAGGAACTGCTGTGTAGTAATGCATGATGAAACTGTCAGAAAGTTGTTTCAGCTCGCTCCCCTGTGCATCTTAAAATAATCATTTGGTTGCTGCCTCCACATATGTCACCAATTTCTTATTTTTTATTTTGTAAGGATTTCCTTGATGGTTTACAGGCATTAGCTGACAGGAAACAAAATGGGTTACATTTGTATGATAAGATATCCTATATTACTGCAGGTAATTTACACGTGTAACTGATGTTTGCTTCCTCTGATAAACGCTTAATCGGATGATTGTCAAGATACCTTCCAGTTAGGTGTTAAAACGCAAGTCAGATAGTGACTGCATGCTATATGGTGAATTTCACGACCAATGAAGAAACTGCTGTAAGCCTGTATGAGCACAATGAAGCCCAATTAAACTCACTCATGTGGTTTGTATGTACGATAAAACAGGCAGAGAGTAGGTTGGAATAAGCTGTCATAATATATTTATCTCTAATGCAGGTAAGACAGATTTTACTCAGTTAGTAGTGATGATAATTATTTTTAAAGGAGCTCATGCTTCATCACAAGTTGAACAAACATATTTGACATATTTCACAAACCAAATCTGTCATTTATTCAACAAAAGCACATGCCGCTTATTTTCAGATAATACATGCCAATTAAATAATCTAAAGTTAATCAAAAATAAATCAAATACTTTGGTTGCTGTAAACATGTTCATACTCACAACAGAAACATTTGTTTGTTTTGCATTGGCTAAAAATCTATCCTTGTATTCATCAGCTGGATAGAAATTAAACCCAATCGCCATGATAAATGTTGGCATTGTATGTTTCTGCAAACCATGATATGTTATATTTGCACGTTATTATGTAGCAGATGAATGATTCATTTACCCATGTGGTTAGGTTTAGGCACAAAAAAAAAACCTTCTCTGCTGAAAAAGCAGCAGTATCCCATTTAAAAGCAACCACACTCATGCAACTATCCCTGCTGGAAACACAGACACAATTCCCTGAAAAACAACCATGTTTGGGAGCTGAAAAACTGCTGGAAACGGTCCCTAAACACCCACATTTATGGGCTGAAAAGCCGCTGGGAAAAACAGCTTCAGGTCCCTAAAAAAAACCCCCACGTTTTGGGGCTTAAAAGCTGCTGGAAACACAGTGACTGGTCCCTAAAAAACACCCACTTTGGGTACTGACAAGCAGCTGGAAACACAGCCACGGGTTCCACAAAACACCAACTTTGGGGGCTTAAAGGCTGCTGGAAACACAGTGACTGATTCATAGAAAAACACCCACATTTGGGCATTAAAAGGCAGCTGGAAGAATGGCCATGGGTTGCTAAAAATCAACCATGTTTGAGTGCCAAAAAGCCACTGGAAAAACAGCCACAGGTCCTATGTTTAGGGGCTGATAAGGTGGTGGATACACAGTGACCAGTCCCTAAAAAACACCCACGTGTGGGCGCTAAAAACCAGCCGGAAAAACAGCCATGTTTCCTAAAAATCAGCATTAATGGGCTGAGAAGCTACTGGAAAAACAGCCTCAGTTTCCATAATCCACCCATGTTTGGAGACTGAAAGCTGCTAGAAACACAGCAATGACTCGCTAAAAAACAACTGGTCCAATTGCTTGTTGATCGTTAACAGTGGTCTGCAGTTCTCTGCATCTTACATGTTGACATGATACATATGAGCAGTGCAAAATTAATGTGTTCGTGGCTTGCTGAAATGTACAATGCCAACATTTTCTCCTGGCGACTGAGCTGGGTAATTAACAAGATCATACGAGCTGACTGACATTATTATGTTTGAATAGTTATCCAGTGCACAAAGAACATGGCCCAGAGATAAAAAAACAAGGCCAAAGCAAAGCATGCTCATAGTTAAAGATGGATATAAAATGTCTTTATGTGTCAAAGTGTGTAAAACTTAAAGTGTTTTTTTTTTTTTTTCCTCTTCCAATATGTTAACAGGGTTTTGTCCTTAGTTGTTTGTCATTTCAAACCAAGACAGCAGTTTTGCTCTGTTTTGTCACCTCTTTTGCTATGTGACGCCAGTGCAGGTGATGGTTCACCACCAAAGGACAGAGCAAGGGATGGAAAAAATGTTGGAGAAGCCTTTATATTAAAAGAAGAGAGAAAGAAACATGAGAAAAGCTAAATCACACTGTGAATCCACTCACTCTGATTCATCCATGAATGGCCTTGGTGCCTTGCAGAAAAATAATGCCGAAGGACTGCACCTTAGATTTGGCATCTCACCAGTCAAATCCGATCACAATCAAAACATCTCTTTGTTCAGGAAAACGCACACCTGCACACCTCGATGCAGAAAAGAACAGAGATTGCTGGAAATGAACTGGGCTTCTTATTTGCATTTGCAAATTTATAGTTTGTGCTTAATGTCTGGCCAAACGAGCAGTGAAGAGACCAAAGCAGTTTTTAACCTGAAAATAAGGCGACCCAAAAGCCCCATTCGCTTAGGAAATCGAGATAGTTCTGTGTAGTTTTACACAGCAGCAACCTCTCGTGAATGTCTTGTTGTGACTAAATCTGCTCAAGTGAAGTGTCTTCTACTTGTACAGTGTATGCAGTCAGTATCTCTAAGGTGTTGTCAAGTCTGGAGGATTAGAACAGAGCCTTTGGATGACAGCGAGTCAGACTGCAATGCATCTCGACTAGTATGAGGAAAGCTCTTCAGCTGTTGGTCAGAATTCACTTTTTCCAAAATGGCTGGAAGTAATAACACACTGGGCCTCATTCAAAAACAATGTGTATGCACAAAACAGTGCTTAAAATGAACGTTTGATGCACAAATCCAGGATTCGTCAATATTTTCTTATTCGTACTCTGCGAAGTTAGAACCACCGTAGACCATGACAGCCTGGCTGTCTCAGAAAATGTAAACACGAGGGGTGTAACATTCACAAAATTCATTATTTGGTTTGATAAAATACAGTGGTGTCACAGTTTGGTATGTTTTTCGGTACAGCAAAAACTGTCCTTAACTTTTAAAATATTCAGTGAATAAAAAGTTGGATCATTTGGGCTTTTGGTTTTTTGTACAAAGCAGGAATTAAAGTCAGGCTGACATGGACTTGTTAAAGTCTGGGTAAAGCAAAATCTGTGATTTTTTAAAACACACTACATGTTAAAAAATACTTGTTGAAAACATGTGAAAACTGCATAGCACTTGGACTGTGGAGTCAGACAGTGCAACTGCTTTACAGCATTTCTGTGTCCTACAATATATAATCTACATTACTACTGACATTAGAGTGCATAGGGTCAGTGTCTGTGTAAGCGTCGAGTTCCCAATGTCCCACAAGCTCTCTGAGCTCTTTCCGTCTAATAAATACACAAATTAACATCTCTGTTAAATCCACAGTGATATAAACACAAGTTAAACAGCCGTCACTAACATACCTTTGAGTCTTTCTGGTCAACCCGGGTACACTGCTCACTGCTGTGGATGTGTGCTTTGTGCTAATGTTGGCTGCTGAATGAGATGCTATGGCCACATAGCGGCTCTTGTGCCCTGGTTCGGGGGATGTGTGCACATGTGTGTGCTGCTGGTTTGACTGCTGCCGAGAGTCTGTGGCCGCGCAGCTGCTTGTGCTTTGGCTCGGCGGTGGTATATGTTACTGTGCTACTGTGTTAGCTGATTAAGAGAGTCTGTAGCTGTGCGGCACCTCGCTCTTTGGCTTGGTGTGTTGTTGTCCACCACTCTCTCACCATTGCTCTCATAATTCACAGTGAAAGTGAAGTGGCTCCAAACATCAGACCTGTAAGTTATCAATGGATCCTCTACTTGATAAATGGTAATGGTGTTATTAATAATATTGCAACGAGCTAGCTTAGTGTAGCTGCTTGCTGCCTTGGTGAGCGCAGTGGAACTGAGAACATTATATTAAATACAGTTTAAGCTGAACATTTTGTTTTCCAAGTGTAATAAGGTAGTTCAACATATCGTTTGGTTCATAATGCACACCAAACTGAAAGCCTTGTAACAGTTTCGTAACTGTTATTGTATGTATTGTTACACCCCTAGTAAACACACACCTTTTAACAAGTCATATAGCATATTAAAACCACATTCAACAAGACAACAATATTTAGAATCAGTACTTTATAATGATTTGGCAAATGTATTAAATAACTATGAATTACTGGCTTTTTATCATCAGAATTAAAATATTCAACTATAAAAACTAAGTGTCCCAATTGCAGCCCATGCCTACAGGAGAAAATGCATCTTCAGAGACAGACAAAGTTTAAAGAGGGTTATGAATGAAGCTGTTTTCGACAAGACATTCACTAATATCTGCATAGAAACAACTTCACCATCATGTTTCTCCATGATAAGCATCTAGGCAGTGTTTTGACTGAACAACTCATTCTCAACCCAACTCGTCAAATACTGCAACTTTGTCCGTTGACTTAAATATCAAAATATGACATGCTTGGTACGGTCTTGCGTCAGTTTTGGACGTTCACGGATGGCCTCTTGATTGGCGCTTGTTTCATGCACTGTGCCTTTCAAAAATACATTTCAGTCAGGAACACTTTTGTCAAAGAAAACTTTATTTGGTGGTGTGGCTCTGTTCTGGGGCCCCTCTGACTTTCCTAAAGCCTACGCAGAAAGGCTTTTCCACGTGCCTACGTGGAAAGCACAAGGCGGAGAGAGCACATCTCTCTGCCCTTCCACACGCCTGCGTGGAGAGCCATAAGGCAGAGAGGCAAACCGCCCTGCCCTTTCATGTGCCTACATGGAAAGCCTACGGCAGGGAGAGCAGCAGCAAAGACCCCCCAGGAACAGAACAATGCACGTTACTGAATTACATTGCTGATTTTGACTCTCCTCCTAAGCTTAGCATTTTAGCTAAATGCAAATGATTCTTGTGGCCATAGTTACATAGTGTCACTTCAAATTTTAATTTCTATATTTATTGTAAAAATGTGGGTTGTTTTGATGTTGCCTGTACAAGCAGACTTTTTTTGTTCCACACTAATTTAAAATAAAACAGAGACTTTGAGAATGATGTGTCTGCATCATTTTCTGGCCATAATTCCCCTCACATCTTGCTTGGCAGAGGATTGCCCATCTGAGTCTATAGATCCGACTGCTGAATGTGCCCTGCATTAGATTCCTATGAGCTTCTGTACATGGAAAATAATCCTTGGAGCAGCTGACGAGGCAGTATATCCAAACACAGGACAGCACCATGAGCCAACATAATTTAACAACACATTAATCTCTTCACTAATGCAGTCAATAGCATATTAAGCGAGCTACAAAAGCAAAATTAATGAGAAGTAATGCGACGCCAGTCGGCAAAGCGCTCCAGTGAAATCCTGAGCAGTCAGCAGGACTGGTCGTGCCAACTCATTTCTCAGCTGTGTCTCTTGCGCTCGCACAGGGATATGCCCTTGGGTGAAGAGGTGCTCAGATTCCACAGATGTCATCCACAAATGCTATATTTCAAAAGGCCAGGGAAGTGATCTTCAGCCTCACTTAAAATACAATTCCCATTGTGATACTAACAGGGCGGTGAGAAGACTAACCTGAGCCCCAAGTCTCTAAAGAAAGACTAGTCGTGTAGGAAGTGTACATTTGTAGCTCTGTGAGATTGTCTGCCGATTTATGAAATAAAAAAAAAAAACAAGCACTGATATTATAAGAATTATTTACAGTAATCACTCAGACGATTTCTTTTTATTTTATTAATCAGTGGGAGCAGAAAATGCCCTTTGAACAGCTACTCAGTCAGAAATACAACTGAAAACAAGACGAAACTAGTGTATCAGAAAATGTGATGTATTCTTTATAAATCACTGTAACTGTACTTGTGATGTCAAAAATATGTTTTTGCTTCCATATACCAGGGACCAGCTGTTCTACTCTTTAGGTTGACATCCCGTATGAATGTGTGTGCAAAATATGTGCAGTGTGCATGTGTACCAGCCCTGTCTCACAAATAATGAGCGTTTTTTAAACCCGAGAACACAAAGAACAGACTTGTGTTCTTGGGGAGAACATTGTTGCTAATGAAGTTGCAAGGTCACGACCACACAGACCGCCGCTGACAGTTTGAGGCGGCACGTTTTGTGCAACACCCCCAGCACAGGGACCGCCCGCAGTGTTCTAAAATAACAGTCTGGTTTTATTACCAATAACAATTGGTGTTAAGTATTAGCCTACCCTAAGCTTAGCTGATTACTCCACAACTGTACACTGACAATGCAGTGTGTGTCTAATACTAATAACAAAGCAAAGACAGTCCCCATTTATACAGCTTCTGTTCTTTATTATTTCTATTTCTTTTTTTTTTTTTTTGTCCATGTACATCCTGAGCCAATGGCAGTTAAATGGCTTTTGTTTGCTGTTTATATTTGATTTAACAAAGAATATAGAATGAAGGTAAAATTACTATTAGGATCAAAGACAGGACCATCTTTACTGCGAGGTTGCCACTGAAGTTGTCTTGTTGACTGCAGCAGTCTATGTGCCTGTAGGGCAACAGGGGTCTGTGAGTGTATCTTGATGGCAAGCTACCCCTGCAGATGCTTGTGAAGCTTTTCAACTCTAAAAAGGTTGGAGCACATTTTCTATTTGCCATCAATTTCCTTGAAACTGCCAAATATTTAAAATCTACACAGTTGATTTCTCGCCTCATAAATTCTCAGAAGTATATTTAAAAATGAAATAGCACATAAAAATTCAAATAAATCCCACCTTTGAATGCTAAAATAAATGCTGAGATATGTTCTGTCAAGTTTATACAAGTTACCAACCAATGCATTCTTGTTAAAGTGGGCGAGTCAACAACACTTGTTGGAATTTTAAGTGTTCTTGGCAAAATGTCAACTTGTGTATCGTGACAGCACTTGGGCATCAAAAGATAATGGTTTACAAGGACGCAATAGCACAAGTGTAGACAAGCATGCGGATGGAGAAAGGCCCTTTGTCTAGTAAGTGCATGCATTCAGCTTGGGGAGGGCGGACTAACAATGCAAGCTATTATATAGACAGGTAACTCATGAATGTAAATACATTTAATAGCTTTAGAAGAATATGCAAGTCATAAATATCATCGTTTGTGTTTCATATAATTAAAGTTCTGAAGAATATGACTTTAATGAATGAATGGTAACTAATAAACTCCTGTGCCAGTGTTTTTAATGCACACTGGAACAACTGATATGCTTACAATAGAGCCCGGGGTCTTCAGTAGTTGTTAAATGACTATTCATTGACATATGTTTATATTTTAAAATGGCTACAAATAAACTTAGCATGTACATCATTTTTGTACCCATGGAATGCTAAAGACTAGGCTGCAGTATTTGCATTTATGTATTCTTGATGTGTATTTATCTTTGTCTTCAGAAGATATACTTAATTATATCATTATTAGCATGGGCTGATTTTGAGACAGTGGGCCCCATAGAAGACATAGGAGAAAGACACATCAACATGGTGGTGGTTTTGCATCTCTTTATAATTGCTGTGCATCATTTTGGGGTTTTCTGTATCCTTGTGTAGGCCATTTGGGTCTCTCTGAGGTACTTTCGCGTCTCTTTGATTTAATTTTGTGTCTTTTTTGCTCATTGTGTGTCCCCTTATTTTTGTTTTGTGTCTTTTGTAGTTCTTTTGTGTCTACTTATGATTGTTTAGCTAATTTATTCTGGTTATTTTGTGTCTCTTTGTGGTGTTTTTATATCTCCTTGTAGTCATTATGAGTCTCTTCCTGGTCGCTATGTGTTAGCTATGTGTATGCCGGTTCAGTACTCGTTATTCATGTTTATTAAATTGTATTGAAAAATGTTTTCAGCTGTTGCTTTCGTAGAACACCAGAAGTTCAATTTTAATTCTATTATAACATTCTGCAAAATTAAAAAGAGAAAACATTTTCTTAGATGTTGAAATACACTACACAGTAATCTGCCCATGAACTGCCACTTTTAAGTAAAGGGTTTGAGATGATGAGGTTGAACTATTGTCTGCACTCAAGTTCAGTGTAATAAAACACCGCTGATCTCACTTTTGTCTTCAGTAGCTAAGGTGTGATTACCACCTGCAAATGGGAGTTTTTTATGGTAATGTCTTACTATGTGTAGCCAGGAATATTTACTATATTACTAGAGGCACATCAAGCTTTTTACCCTTGAGGATTGAATGAAAGCATCACTGGGGTGACATCATGACTACAGCAAAAATAAAAGCTCTTACTTGTTATATGCTGTAAAGGCACTGGACTATTTTATTTACATCAAAAATGTGTTTGACACAGTTACACAGTCACCATCATTCTGAATATGGAGAAATGTCAAAGTGGAACATGAGTCAGTAAATCTTGCTCGCTCAGTGAGTACTTATCATTGTATCCTTGAGCAAGGCACTTAAAGGACACTCTTACATTCTTACATGTCATTACTCTGTGTTCACTGTGTTTTCCAGGAGTGATTTTTATCTTGTACGTTAAGTGCTGTAATCAGTCTTCTGTCGAGAAAAGGTGAGATGTGCACCCTTTAAACACAACCTCCCTGTCTGCGTTTTAGTTCTTTAATGTTGGAGATTTCTCCCTGGATGATTGTTGCTTCTAAATGCTGACTTTGTAGACATAAACCTTAAGCAACTGATCGCAGAACACACCTGCTGATGATATGATGCCAAACAGCCTATTTTGTTCCACAGTGGCCCCCTCACCTCTTATGGTCTTGAAATGTAGGAGTTATTTTCCATCCTCGCAATTTTATACATATTATGCATATTTAATGCAGACAATGTTCAGATGATTGTGTTGGGTTGATACCAAAATAAATCTTTCAAAAAGATAATGCTCTACTCAACATGATATTGTCTGCTGTATGTTTTCTTTAAAGGTCATCTTTATTCATTACATCCTCCATCACAACACATTATCACTCCACCCTTCTCACATAGACGTTTTGGTCATGGACTTTCCACGTCCACATACAACATGCAAGGTACCCTGGGTGCGTTGGTTGTTGATGTTCTGGGGCACCATATCAAGTTCTCTTCTTTCAAGATACACTTCTGCTTTTACAGAAAACGTAACATTTATGTATAGTCTCTTTCAAAATAAACACATTACATCGGTACAACACAGCGAATTGACTGTTTTTTTTTTCCTTCAACAACAAATACACATGGTTGGGTTTAGGCAACAAAAACATGTGGTTGGGTTTAGGAAAAAAGAACAGGGTATGGCTTTAAAATCTTACGGGACGCGAACACCACTCTCTCAGGTGAAAGTTGGTGTTTCTTGGACCATCCACCACTCCTCCCGTCCGCTCCACTTGGACTTTCGCTGCCTTGACTTTTGACCTTTCCCCCTGATGCCACCGGGCGCTGTTAAACTGTCATGGCAACGGGCTACATATCATGCTGACGTTAAAGGGCGCCTTTTTGTCGTTGGTTTCTGACATTGCAAGTCACTTCTCAAGCGTCGGATTTCGATGACTTTGATGTGAGACCTTGCTCTCCATCCTCAACGACAAAATAGATCATTTACAGATGACCATCCCAAAACGAGTGACAGGGATAGGTGTGTGACAGCTGCAGGTTTAAACACGTGGTTACAATGTTAAAAGGTTGCAGTCACCAGAGCTACGTCGTTAGGTTTAGACAACAAACCTGTTTGGTTTGGTTTAGAAAAAAGATCATGGTTTCTATGTTCATTATGCAATTTCATATGGCATAAGTATGTTACCTTTGACATCGGTTATGTAATGTTAAATAAGTCACCATTAACATTTGGTTTCACAGGGAACAAAAACAGTGGTCTTCTGAGTAAAAGTCCTGTGTTTGTTTGACCCATTTATCCACCCCAACCTTTTCCAGACATGAACTTTGTCTCTCTTTATATAATGTCATTTACCATTACTCCTGTCACATTTACTACTGCCACTAGAGGTGGCTGAAGAAATAAATTAAATATGGGTCGTAATAAGCTGTTTGCACAGACCACTACGGTGGCTTTGTGACGACAGGCTTTCTTTACTGATAGATTGATTGATGAACTGATTATCAGAACTGAGGCGGTGTGAGAAAAAAAAAATGTGGAAAATCTGACATTGTGACAAATACTTACCTCACCTCCCCCAAGTCTCCATATTTCAAACTAAAGGAGAAAAAAAATAGGGAAAAAAAGTGCATATATTAAATTATGAAAATGGATCACATTTCATAAAGTAGTAAAAAACAAAACAAAACAATATTTAAAGTGTATATATATGACTACAAAATTATGTAAATATTGCCTAAAGTCAAACAGGAAAATAATCTTTTAAAATTTGACATGAATGTCTCTCAGGTTATAGTTAAGGGTACTTCCTCTGATCACATGGGTGGAAGGTGGACTATCGTTCTTCAGATCATTCAAACTCAGTTATTTATATAATAATTAAGGCCATTAAGGCAGTAAATCATGCCTGATGTCATATATCCAAAGGCAATACTGATGTTTTCTCCAGTAGCATAAGTCTAGGTTATCATTGTACATCATGGTTATATAAAGGATCGCTATCTCCGTTTTACATCTGATCCACACCTCTTGCAGTTTATCCCTTGTATTGAGTGTATTGTATGTGTAACAAGCAACAGCCCACAGATTTTTCTGTTCTGGTACTTGTTTTCAAGCCTAATGGCTCTTCATGAGAGATGCTGAAACGCTCCACAGAGCTGAGGAGAGCTGCTGGTTTTGGTGATAATTGTCATAGGCTTTGTCACTGTGAGTGATCCCTTTTTACATTACATATAGTTATTTGATGCACTGTCAATATAACAGTATTGATTGAAGCTGCTTGAAAGATTTGCTGTTGTTGTTATTGTTGTTCTGGTTACTAATAAAACACTGGTGCTAATCCAGCATTTATTATTTTCAGCTAAGGCTGCATCCAAACACACATTTCCATTTCAAAATGCACAACTCTAGCTATGTTAGGATCAACACCACTCTAAAATGGAGACTTTGACACAACTGATTCTGTTTTAGTTTGAAAACTCTGGGGTTGTGTTTTAGTCTGGACAGGCAGAAATTGAGACTTCTGGAGACAATGACACAGACACCTACGTTCTTATACTTGTTGATGTCTTACTTACATTTATCAGCCATGATGTGTCAAGCCAAAATATTATGGCTAAGCCTAACTTCTATGATTTTATCCTTCTTGTATGGGTAGCCAAACGTTACTCCTTTCCCATTGCCATGGCTTACTGTGATGGATAACATCAATGCTCTTGGGACTGCTCTAAAATGTGCCGTATTTGCTTTGCATGGACTCCTAATATATTTTCTACCACCTTGACTGCCTTATACTGATGTTCTGACTTCTGTAACAAAGCTACAAACCACAAAGTAGACATTCTATTTGCTGTTTACGTCACATTACATGTACCTGAGTCATGTGATATGTGTTTTCAGGCATTAGTATGGACAGAGATTATTTCTGATACGGTCCTAAAATGCTTTAGTGTATAGAGATTGTTTTAACCCTTTGAAAACTGATATCTCGCGGCAGATATTGTTGTTCAAATGATCCTGTTTAAACAGATTTTAACTGTGAGTGTTTTGTGGTAACTATGCCAGTATTTCCCTGTAATGGCTGCAAGAGTATATGTATACTCTATAGTATATGTATACTGTATATATGTATTGATCTAAAATAAAAACCCCCACTAGCTAGAGCATTCATTGTTTCTGCAGCAGATGGAATTTCCCCTGTGATGGCCATGGGAGATGTTGCTTGCGTAATCCTGTATATATCAGTCTAAATAAATAACATAATAGCCAGAACCATCTTTCCTTTTGCCCCAGAAAGCTAAGGCCACTGTCCTCCATGTCATCATGTTTTCCGCTTGCAATGATGTTATTGTCCTGCGTTATATGTGGTGCAAACCATGCGAAAATGTGCAGTAGTGCCAGAGGAATAAATGATGAATCTATCACAACTTCTTTTGCACTCTGCTCTTAAAAATGATCACACCTTAAAGACTAAATAATGCACATAGTTCAAATAACTTAAGGTGTTGAGAAGTATTTTCTTTATGTCTGTGCTTTGTTTTTGTTTTTATTTTGCAAAATCTGATGAAAAAAAAAACGGAAAAAAAGTCTGTATTTTTCAATACTTTTATCAAACATTATGGTTTATTGACTCACATAACCTTTTAGCTTAGGTTGTACAGATTTTAGGGATATGACACATTTGAAGATACTCCAACAAATGACATCACAATAAGCAAAAATAAAAAGTGGGTACCAATGGACCATTTCTATTGCAGAGTTAAAAGGGTTAAAATGTAAAATTAAAATTATTTTTGTCAATGTGGCCATAGAAATCAGTGACTTTGAGACCTGTTTTATGATATGTTAGGTGGATAAAGTTATGAAGGTGTTTGCATGTAAATATGTATCTGTGTGTGTGTGTGTGTGTGTGTGTGTGTGTGTGTGTGTGTGTTTCTGGAGGGGTTTTTCTTTTTCTCTTTATCAGAAGTAATATACAGTATATCATGGGCCCAACAGCAAACATACGTCAGAACAAGCCTGCAGTGTGAACATTATGTTTACATTGAGGATAGAATAAGCCGGCGGAATAACACAGGCTAACTGTGATATATACCCCAATTAAGCATTCTAGAAATTTACATAACAGAAAAAAACAACAACTTCAATTAGCACATGAGCAATGACTGCTGGCATTTGATTGCAGGGGGGGAAATACACGGGACAATAAACATAATTTACAAGATGTTTAATTTTGTGTTTGGAAAATTGAATCCAGTGGCAGTGAGAAATATGCTGCATGTTTGTGGGAAGAAGTGGTGGTTGTGATTGATTGGAGGAAACTAATCTATGTTTGTTTGCGCTGCACAAGCAACACAACCCAACCTTTAACTCTTGGATAGCACAAACCAACAGAAGCAAATGGCTGTAGTAGGAAGAGGCCCACAGGAAGAGTTCTTGTGTGTAATTTTGTTGCCGTTCAACCTAATCAAGTCTACCTCTGTCGTATGCAGATCCCCATGGAAATATAGAGATTCATCATCTTTTATACTCCACGGTTCACCGTCCCTGAGTACGAGGAAATAATTTCAATTTCTCCTCTTGATGAGCTTCTACTCATGGGCAATTATCTCAACACAATAGATGGCACCTTGGTGAACAATTCTGCTGCTGCTGTCCACAATATGAGAAAGAGACAGGGAGAAAGAAGGGAAGAAAGAGAGCTTATGAACCTCCCACTGCCATCAGAGACTGCGGGGTGAGAGAGCTCCAGCATTGACTAATTTGTGCTCTGCAAAACATGACAGCGTGTGAATTGTAATGACAACACATAAACTCATATTGATTGGGTTATGCCATTTTGGATGACCAGGTAGTAATGATAATTATAAGACAGAGGGAAAGGCAATTCAGTAAATAACACAAAAGCCACAGCTTGTGTCAGCCAGGCCAAGCCTGCATTTGTGTTTGGCTTTGCTCCAGTACAGAGAATTATGAACCAGGGGTTAGAAAGTAGAAAGACCACACAAAAAGGAAATAAAAAAGAACATTGCAATATTATAAATAAAGTGGGGGATAAAAAAAGGTTTGTGAAAAAAAATAAAAAATGTCTGAAATAGACATTATTTCAGTCTAGACTCTTAAAATTGGAGTGTACATTTTCAGATATTGAGGCCTTGAGGTAACTGACACTAACATTTCAATACTCAATATTTATCTGAGATGCTTTGTCAGTGTGACCGACTGGTTTAGATTCCCCAAGGCTTGGAAAATCCATATTCTAGAAACATATGTTTATGTGAGAGTCATTAGAGTCTTGGCACAACGTGTGAATTGGTGTCAAACTACAGGGGTGAAGATGTTCTGACAGCGCTGTGGGTGGTGGACAATTGATGTCACAGTCACCCTGTTCAGGGATTCTTGTTCCAGCCTGACATAAATAAAGGTCCCTCAAGTCATTGTTTTTCCCTTTCCAAACAAGTCTGTGCTCAAAGATGTGTCTTTGGGGTGGCCTCGGGGTTTAAAATACTGACTATGTAAGTACTTTGTACCTGGTTGCAGTTTGGACGGACACTATTGGTGCATGTCCTACCTCCTGTCTCTTCTCACCTTTCCACTGACCATGATAAAGAAATAAAATATATTTTAAAAATGCCTTCTATAAATAATCAAACTTTGGCCACACTGGTGCAGTGCCAAGTTCTAGGGACGTACCCAAATTCAAAGTTGTTACCCAAGAAAGCACGTTTATTGACATATCTGTGTGTTAGATTATGTTCCTTCAAATCAATTCATATCGTGAATGGCCACAATATTAAAAATGCCCATTGTATTAGCAACATAGGACTTTGGTTTCACCAACAAATCGTTTCATTTATGACACATAATTTAAAAATGATCATGATATTGTGTAGTCACCCCCACTGAGTCAGGGCACAGCAGGCTGAGAGCTGACCATTTCCAGCTATCACTCAGCGAAACTCTTGCCATGAGGAGGAGGAAGCATCATATGCAAGATTAGTGAGACAAAAGGCTGATGTGGCAGTTGCAACCAACCAACCCAACCTTTAAGCTTAGAATCTGTGGTTTTTAGCAGTATGTGGTAATTTCTTGCATTTAAAAAAAACAAACAAACAAAAAAAAAACGATTCACCTTTTACCTTGTATTTCAGTCAATATTCATCTGTTTAAGAGAGCACCATCTCACTCTGTAGTCAGCAATATCCAGCACTTGGGCAGTGACTTGCAGCATCAGAAACCAATGGAAAAAGGCGTCCTTTAATGTCTGCATGATATGGCCAGTCGCCGTTATAGTTTAATGGCACCCAGCATCGTCAGGGAGAAACACAGCGGGACACGGATGAAAGTTTATGCGGCGAGAGTTTGAGTGGGGCAGGTGGGAGTGGTGGTGGATGGGTCCAACAAACACCGACTTTTACCCGAGAGAGCGGTGTTTGGGTCACGTAAGATTCTAAAGCCGAACCCTGTTCTTTTTTTCTAAACCCAACCACGTGTTCGTGTTGCCTAAACCCAACCATGTGCATTTGTTGTTGAAAAAAAATGTCAATTTGTTGTATATAAATGTTAAATTTCCTGTGAAAATGGAAGTGTATCTTGAAAGAAGAGAACTTGACACGGTGTCCCAAAATGTCAACAACCAAAGCACCCAGAGTACCTTACATATCGTATGTGGACATGATAAGTCCATGAACAAAACGTTAATATGTTACGAGGTCGGAAAAACCCTCCCATAGACTGTAAAATAAATGGATGTAGTTCAGCATTTTGGCCGTTGTTCCAGCACTGTGGAGGAGTGAGGGGTGAATCTGCCTGAGAAGCCAAGTGGCCATAGCAGGAACTGCATGTTTTATTTAGCCCCAGAGGTTGCCACTTGCACCCTAGCAAGTATTTCATTGCTATTCAAACAGAGAGCAACAAGGTGGTGGTGGAGTTCAAGTTTATATTTCTTAGTTTAGTTAACAATAAAAATAAAAAGAGAGAGTGTGAGAGACTCACAGTATGAGGATGTGGAAATGTATTTCACAATATATTATATGCCAATCTTAAATCAATTTTGATGCTTTGAAAGCACAACAGTTGCATTACCAATGAATATTTGGTTAGAAAATACAACATATGCCTGATTTATTATGATTCATTTTGACTTGTCTGTTAACAGATATAGATGTAGATACCAATAATGACCACTGAGTTTACAGTGTTGACTACAGAATCTTGCTGAATATACACTGTATTCTGTACTCGTAAAGTTTCATGCACACAGTCCTGAAATAAGAGGTCATCCTACTAACCTTCCCAACTTCATGTTATTCCATCTCCTATACTTCAGAACTTGTTGTTGATTAGATGAGACCCCCATCCATCTATAGCCACAAGCCTTTGAAGCTTGCCTCAGGTGTTTGTGCTCCATATCCATGGACTCTGATCTGACCTGTACATTCTGCATTCACTAGTACTACTTACCCCCATAGCTCATGTTCCAGCTTGTATAAGAAATTAAACAGCAGACCGAGTTTAGTGCTTGTGGGTTATTTGGTGGACTTCAATCACCAGATATGCAACTTCTCAGTCCAAAAAGTAAGCTTTTTTTTTGTTTGTTTGGCACATCTTCACGAGTGAACCTGATGCTGCCGCCCGCTGTTGATGTGTCCGTCAGAATTAGTAATTCAGAATTTAGATTTGCATATCACAACCAGTGGGTCAGAGCAAAGCTGGAGCAAACACTGATACATTTATAGCAAGCTAGAATATGAGACAACCTGTCGAGGTGACCTGGGAGCTTGAAATGATCACTGAGTGAAACAGCTAAGGCTATTAATTGTCAAAATGAGTCACTCATTTCCCCACACTCACACACTTTAACTGAAACTGAATCTGTGGTTTTAAAAAGGAACAATAATATGATTACAGGCCATCTACAAACTGTTCTTGCATAATGACACTATTTCTGGGACATTTTATCTCAGGTCTCTCCACTTTTTTGCTCCAGACACTGTAACAGCCTAACTTCCCTGGACATATAAGAAGGAAAGTAGGTACGTGAGTTTCGCTTCAGCCCTTGTGCCCTGTGTGCCTTTCTAATGACAGTCTTGAGCAAAAAGAGAGAAATAAATTAAAGGAACACATAGAGATCAGTGTGTAAGATAAAACAAGCCCGGAACATTTCCATTTATAGGTTGGCACATCACCAGATCCAACCTATCAACCTAAGACGAATGAGCAGGACGTAATGCAGAGCTGCAGTGGCATTTAAAGATGCTATAATCACATAACAATTCACAATAGCTTTAAAGTAGACATGGCGGATACATACACATAATTTGCATTGCAGCATGGTTAGATACAAGGCAAAGGTATCTGAGCTGAATGCAATTGTGCACTAGGCAGAAATAAAATACAAATTCTTGCACAGTCTGAGACAGGGCTATAAATTCCCAGTGGTAGCTGATCTTCCACTGCACAGGTCAGGCAGAAGTGATGGGAGTTTTCAAACGATGTAATCCTCAGCAACTGGCTGGAGAAAATCTGAGTCATTTGGTAGCAAACTGCTTGTAGTGCTCACGTCTGTGCTGGTCAAATTGATCATTATAAGTGGATGATTATTATAACCATTTTTTTTTTCCTTTTTTTCTTTATTTGTCATGCAGATTACCACCTAATTGACATTTAGGTACAGTGCAGCTGTATTCAGACATTTTTGTACATATAAGACTAGGCTACTTTGTTGTACTTTAATTAATTTATTTGTTTTACCAGGAAGTCCCACTGAGATTCCTGACCAAGGTAGCAGCTGTACAAGTACACAATATACAAAATTCCACAATAAAACAAAAGAACAGCTATTGAACACAGATCACCACATTCTTTATGATGCTCTTAAACTCATCAATAGATGTAAGTTTTCAGAGAACCTGGGGTCTAATTTTTAAACGCTGCGTACGCACAAAATGTGGCCTGACAGAGGCGTACACCACTTTCCACACAAAAGTTGTGATCTATGAAAACAGACTTAATGGAAGAAACTTTGACCCATGTTTATGAACATTTTGGAGATGGGAAATTGGCAATGCAGATGGAGAAGTGGATACCTGATTGTAGAAATTGTTGAATATTTACTTGGCGTACGCCATTTTTGGCTTTTGTCCATACATATATTTTTAGTATGGGTCCTATGCATCGCTTTAAAAATAAGACCCTTGGGGTGTAATTTGCAGTTTTTTTCAGATATGTCAAAACAGTGCACACAATACAATTTATTGTAGTTTAAATTTCCTTCACTCAGAGCTTGCTCAAGAGGGAATTACGTGAATTAGCATTATCAATCCACCTGTCGAAGGCGGCTTCAACCACAGGTGCTTTCCCTATGCACATTGGTTTACTGTCTCCATCAGCAGCAGCCATAACTGTTTCTCATTGTTTGGGTAGACTACATACGGTAGCCTGAGGAACACTAAGTTGTGCTGCTACATCCAGGCCCCCAGGAACAGTACCAGGCTCAGAAGCCACAGAGGCCAAAGCTGGAATTACAACTTTAGGCTCTGTCACGTCATGCTATTTGGCCCAAATAGGCTTTTTCCCATCGACTTATATTGGGAAAGAGATGTCTGTAAACCAGTGGATACAATCTTTTTGAGGGTTGCAACCCCTCTGAAATTACTGGTTTTACTATCAAAATTAATTTCAATTCAGTTTGATAACATTTTGAAAGTCTAGAAGAGCCGCGGGATTAAATAAGTTGTATTCCCATTCAAGTTTGCAAAGGGCTAAACCTGAAATTGCCAGCTTGGCTGCCAGAAGTTAGCCACTCATCAGCGCTTAGCTGCTGCATGTCTCTAGTGCGCTTGATCTATGGGCACCACAATGCGCAGAATTTGGGTAATTTCATACCCCAGAAACAGGGCTCTTTTAGCATCAGACATCACTGAGCAACTTTCATTAAAATTAACAGGGGCTTGCCTCCAATGCTGTTTCAAGCTTTTTCATACATCCATGGCTGCATTTGTCATAATCTTCAAGGAGACTAAGTTTTTCCACTGAAAGAAAATCACTCACCAGTCATGATTTTACTTTGTACACAGCACCAGCCTCAGGTAGCTAGCTAAGAGAAGACGAGTTAACACAAGGCAAAGTATCATGGGAGTAAAATAAAAATGCTAAAAATTGAATTGCCGTAATTTAAACATTAACATAGTTTCACATTGCTGCTTTAATCCCCGTGATTTTGGAACATGTGATGGGACAAACTGGTTTTTAACTGTCCATGAAGAATGAACATGTGAGAGTCTGTCCATTCTCGATTAAAGCTCTGTTCTTGCTGTCTACATTTTTTCTCTTCAGAACACGCCATGTAAAATTATTTTCCTCCAAAGTTAATTTTGGCAGCTATTTTAGTCTAGACGAAAAGGCTTATCAGATTTAATCACACTTTTGGTACATTTTATCCTTCATAGTCTTAGGCTAGTTTTAACTGATGAAAACTCATGACATGGCACACACTCACTGATCATTATTTGGAAAGCTCAAAGTCTCTATTTATGGTCTCAAAAACTTTGACACCAGTCAATAACTAATTTGAGACAATTAGCAAAACATCCTGGTGCTGACTATTTACTGGAGTTTACAGCTCCAATGTCATACCACTTATGTGCCATAAGAACATAATTGCTTTTCTGTTCTCCTCTCCTCACATTTTGAACGTCCAGTAGTCTCCCACTGGCATTTTCATTCCATCTTGTCTCGTCAACAAAAATAAAACAAAGATTTCATCATAACTTTTAATATCAAGACTTATTTTTAGGTTGTCAACGTCTCATGTTTGTTGATAAAAAAAAAAAAAAATTTCGTCAAAATTTTCGTCAACAAAATTAACAGTGCTTTTCTCTGACTCATTCATTTCTCCGTCTCTTGTCTTTTGTCTCTTATCTCCAGTATGTATCGCACTCACTGAAGTCACAGTGCTAACTGAATACACAGATTTGATTGGCTGAGTTACATTATGTGAGATGACTTAACACCTGCAAATAGTCTTTGAGTTTTCTTGACTGCTAAACCACTGCTGCACATGCTAAGCAGGTCAAGACAGAAATGCTCCATCAAAATTTAATAGTTCTCAATAATTTACTGGTTATAGATCCAAACCCGGGAGATAGAGAGGGATGGGCGGTGCATTTTGGTCATTTTGCTAAAAAGAGGGGTAGTGTCCCTTCTCAAAGCCTACTGCTGCAAGCAGACTACTTGATTACAATAAACACATTTTTGATACAGCATTTGTATAGGAATGATTCTGTCCCAAGCTTTTTGATCCATAAAAGCGGGTGATCACTGTAACCGTGATCACTATAAGCAGTTCCCACTGTAATTAAGATCCCTGTCAAACCCCCCACAGATATATTATGGTAATGTTATGCTATGGGGCATTCAAAATCTCACTAATTGCCACTTGAGTATGTGTATGGTATAGTAATTAAAGACTATACAGCAGCTGTGTAGCATCTCACATTATTACATGTATTTTTAGTGTCCTTCACTCTACTACACTACAGCTGTCACACATCTCATAGATCAAGCACCAGAGTATGAGTTCCAGAGCCTCAGAGCAAAAACATCATTTTATACTTCAGGACTTCCTGACTGTCTCACATGTCCGTTCTCCAGGTGTGATTCTATAAAAGTCACATTTTTGATTTACAGGGCCATTACCGACCAATCCTGAGACACCAGTTTGGTGTCAAAAGAGCATATCATTATTCTGTTGTATGACAAAGCAGTTTGCCAAAGGGGACTGTAATTACATCGTTGTCTTCTTTTCAGTTGACTCCCAGCAAGGGAATTATTGGTAATCATCCATGTAATGCGGTGCCACTCAGTTTTTGACAGCTGAGTGAAACCACAGCGCTGTGGTTTTGTCCTTTAGATGTAAAATCAGAGCTAAAAACCCCATCTGTTCCCAAGGCTCGGCATGCTGTTTCTTATGTGTTTTCTCACCGGCATCTATAGTGCTGGGAAGACAAAAAGGCTCCGGTTAGTACATACAAATTTCTAGTATGTCAGCGAAAAGATGCTGCCATAAATACAAAATAAAAAATAAAATAAAATAAAAAAAAATGGAAATGATACAGAATATTCCCTTGGAAGTGTGTCATTATGCCTGATCAAACACACATATTTACACACACAACAATAACCTCCATCCCCAAAAGGACATCATTATTATTTAAAGCATCCATCTCTGCTCTTAAACCCCTTCACCTTCTTCCTGCTGGAGATGCCCTGTCCGCATGAGTGGCCTGCTGTCTTTGTGCTGCCATTTAATAAGCATTCTTTAACCTCAAGGGACGAGGCCTTCTACTGACTCTTGCAGTGCTAGACAGGAACGCTGTGACACCAAAAAACCAGACCTCTTATCTGTCGTCTTCTCTGCCTGCAATTGTCAGCAAAAAAAAAGAAAAAAAAAAAAGAAAAACAAACTCCACTGAAGCTTCCGTCTCCAAACCGGTGGTGCTGTCAGCTCCTATTTAGAATCTGTGTTTATTCCGTGCTCAGGCTTTTTATTTATTTAACAGAAAAATATGCGTTCGGGTGTTGACTTGCAGGAAGACATGTCAAGACACACAGTGAAACCAGCAGTGTCAGGGCAGTTAACACTTCAGTAGACAGCGCTGTTGGTAAGAGTGCTCACACAGTGATTGTGTTGTGTGTCAATGTCAACAACAAATGCCTAAGCAATGCCACTCTGTTTGAAGCCATGAAGAGCATACCTTGTATGTACTTGAAATCGGTATTGATAGAAGCGGCTGTGTTGTGCCATTAAAGCAGTTTCATGGTCAGTGAGAACATGAACAGCTCCGATAATCCCTCAGTTTATTTCTCAGTTCTATAAACCTTCAGACAGGCGAAAAAGGGCATTTTGGCTGAGTATTGTTTGACTTTCAGTGGATCAAGCCTTCAGCAAAGGAGAGAGTGAGTCAGATTAATAAATAAGAATGCATAAAGGGTGAGCAGTGCTCGCAGGTCTCCCTTGGATATTGCTGAGGAGTCTGCACACCTGCCCAGACTGTCAAGCACCAGTAGGCTTTAGTGATTTGGTTTAAGGTAAATTTAGCACAGGCCACTGGGGATTTTACATCCAATTCTCTTTTTCATAATACAATAGACTTTGGAGTGGAGGGCCAAGCCAAATAAATCATCTACAGGTGGCCAGTGGAGTCCGCAGTCACTGACTTTGTCAAATTAAATAGTTAGAATTCAAAAGTTGCTCACCTCCACATGCTGTAACTGAAATAAGTCAATTTGATGGATTAAAGGAGACTTCTATAAAGTGAGACAGGTGGCCAATAGCAATAATATTGATGGACTGTGATATGGGAGATGATTTTAGAATATGTGGGACATCAAACTTTACATTGTACATGCTATATTTAATATTGGACACTTCTACAATGGTAAAGGTAGGGAGAGATCATTGTTATGGCTGGTACTGCAGTGTTATCTTTCAGTTGCATTAGCATTATCAGTGATAATCAGCCACATAGATATGGGCTAGAAGAAGCCTACTGCATCTACTAGTAGGTTCTAGTAGATGCAGTAGACTGTTATCAAGCTGTTAGCAAGCCATTACATGGCTTTGTTTATTGTAAAGTGGTGACCAGTGGGCACAGTAAATATGACACAGAAAAATGAGGTCAGGGTGGTGGAGGGGTCAGCACAACAAACACAGGACTTTTACTAAGGAGATCAGAGTCTGTGTGAATTCAGGAATTAATGTTGACTTATTTTAACGGATTTATGTAAGTTCTTGAAGTGATCCCTAGTGCTGCTGATTGCAGTCAATTAATAGCCTGATAAAAGCCACTGATAATGCCCATTCAATCATGTGATAACATTTTAAATAGGTGCACGGCTCAAAAACATTTCTTAATACTTCATTTGCTACCCACATTTTCATTCTTTGCTTTAACATCTGTACAGTTTAGTGACAGAAATTGAGAATCTTGTCACATTGTTGCCTTAGTAACAAACCAAGTGGTAAATCCATTTAAAGTGTAATTCCAGCCAGTCTGTGACAACAGAACATGAGGACACTGAGGTTTGTACTGTTAGTGAACCCCTCATCCGGGAATGATGTGAACATTCGCGGTTTGCTGGAAGGGTCTCCAAACTCATCCATTTAGGCAGCTGCCAGTGAAGAGAAGATTTAATATCCCAGACGCAGAGGCTCAATTCACACTGCAGGCGTTGACTCACTACTTATATCTGATACTTTTGAATGACTCTTCATATCGTTTTATAGAATGTGACTTTGGGTGTTGACTGACTTGAGGCGTCTCTGCCACTATAAAGCTGGCTATCTCTTTTATTTATTGATTTTCGTGTTTAAAGCCCCTAAACATTTGGTTTTGTATGTCAGTCAATGAAAGTTAAAGTCCAGAAAAAGCATCCTAGCTTGCTATTAATTATTAAAAGTTAATTAATTTGAACAGGAGAAAAGCAAGGACAAAAAAATAAACAGATTCTGGAATGTATTATGTAAAATCGCCATATCTGTTCTAACTTTGGGAGAAAATTGCATGTTTTTTTAGGATCTCACCAAAGTGGGAGAGTGAGGAGAAAAAGAAAACCTAGGGCTTTTAATTTTCATCAGTGCTAATGCTGGTTTCAAACTCATAAAATTATGACAGTGATCTCTCAACCATTGTCAACCTGGGTTCATTATATCATAACCATATCTTAATATCGATTGCATCTAACTAATCTACTCATTTGCCTGAATGTGATTGTCCAGTATAGTCCTATAGGGCCAATAATTACTCCAAACATGACCATTAAACAACCGAAGCATGTCTTCCTAATAATGAGCTGCACATCCTGGCCAGTTACACAGAAATAGCTCCATAGTAATTGACAATACATAGTAGAAAGGAATGAAATATATAGAGATATAGGTTCTTTGAAATGGGCACTTTAACTTCCTGGAAAACTTTTACTTCCAGAAAAAACATTGCATTGCACCTCATGTTGCACTAGTTACTGTGAGTGTTCTATCACTGTGACCTGTTTCACTGTTAACACTTATATTCACACTAACAATGGCTTCTTTCATGTAATTAGCACATCTGTGTTATGTAAATGATTCATTGTAGCTGTTTAAAAGGAGGTTTATGCACTGCACATATCTGTCTGTCTGTCTGCTATTTATTTGACCAATGGTAAGGCTGATGTGGCCCCGGTGTATTAAAGAGAGAGAGAGAGAGAGAGAGAGGTGCTGGCGGTGGGCAGCTGGAGGCACGTACACTCGTTAGCCCTGCTTGCTCTCCCTTTCAAATGGGGCCTTAATGATTTATAGATGTTTGCTTTAAAAAGTCATTGGCATTAATCCCATGGCTCATTAACCATTTAATTAAAATTAAATTCTGTGTTAGGACTAAAGCAGATTGAGAGTATTTCCTCCTGGTGGGAGGCTGTTGAATCACCTCATTTTCGGAAACACTTCATGTGAGGGGGATGTGTACCGATGCACGGCTGACATGTAGGAACAACCGCTAGTAAAGTCAAAGCAGGACTGACCGTACAGATTGATCTCAGGACAGATTCAGGTTACCAATCTCAATACATTCTGATTCTTTACATTTTGCCACAGTATGCCTTACATGATTTCATATGGTTTATTGACCTGGAAGAAGAGTAACTAAATTTAATTTAGCACAACCACACTCAATAGTTTTTGAAAGGCAAAGGTGAGGAGTTGAGAGATGCAGGAAGTGTTGTCTGTTTATCCTCATCAGTAGCATTGTGAGTGCAAATAAGCTTCAAGTGGACAGCAGGTGAGTCATGACCTGGATATAGAGTAGTGTCTTTTTCACCTGCTGGGAATTAGTTGTATAAACATGAGTGTGAACTGTGACACCACACGCACTGTCATGCTGGCTCATATTTTCATTTTCCAAGCGACTGCCTGAATTTCTGATTCCAAAAAAATCTCCCTGAGTAGCTTTCCAGTGTTTCTGATGGCAACTGCATAGCAGCACTGTGCAAGACTGTTATATAACAATACACCTATCTTATCAGTCTAAATCACAGTCGGGTTGCATCCTCAGTCGCTGAGATTTTAGATTTGCCCAAAATAATTTCTGCTGACAGCGTGGTGGCCGGCGGAAATGTTCTCAGCACATATAAAGTGACAAGTTTAACAGGCATAAAGTGTACTGACCTACAGCGTATCCATTTCTGCGAGGAAGAAAAGGGCGGTGGAGTATGCAGTTCACAACTTATAGAAGTTTGACATTTTGGAAACTATGCTTATTTGCTTTCTTGCAGTGTCAGATAAGTTATCACTGTAATGTCTATACAGCAAGCTCAGAACCCATCAGCTATTGGTCTGCTGAAGATAGCCCTCCGGGGAAATGTCTGATACTTCAGTGCTTCCGGTGTAGCCAGCAAATATGCGGGCCAAGACCTCCACCTCTGTGCACCTCTAATTGTTTACAGTTTGATTAGCAACTTGAGACAGGTCCAGGAAGCATTTTGTCTAATCTCTATACACAGATATCTGAAAATGATTGCAGAAAAACTAGGAGAAAAAAGCTAAATCGTTGTCAGACAATAGCTGATGGGTTCCCAGACTGCATTTCGGCCAGTGTGTTCCACCTCTTTTGCTCTCCACACAGACTGTTTACCTGCAGGCAACCAAAGCCTGCTCAAACATGACTGGTCAATACTACTCAGACTACAAACAGAAACTAGAACACTTTTGATACCAACATCTATCATGGGCAGATTATGAGGCAATGGGCCCCTGGGCACAGATATGAAAAGGGCCCCACCACATCTCCTACATAGGAGCAAGACACACAGATATTGTGGTGGTTTTGCATGTCTTTGTAGACGTTATCCATTTTTTTGTGGCTTTGTGTCTCTTTGTTGTCAGTTTGCATCTCCTTGTGGTCATTTTGAATCTCTTCCTGGCCGGTACAAGTTAATTTGACATTTGACATTTTGCAGATGAAGGCCATGGGCACCCCCTGACACTTTAGGCCCCTGGGCCAATGCTCGGCAGGCCTGTTCAATAATCCTATTGCCTATGCAGAATCTGTTTTTGGAGATTATCTATATAGTAAATAAAGCTTCCGCCAGTAGCAGGTTATCTTAACCTAGCATGAAGACTGAAAACAAGGGAAAACAGCCTGGCTCTGTCCAGAGATAACAAACATATCTACGTAATACATTAAAGGCTATCGTCCTTACTTCCTAATTCAAACCAGCAGGGATTGTGGGAAGTGCACCTGGTTAAGGAAAAGTCTGGAATGTAGGAAAATGGCAATTTATCGTTACTTTTTTTTGTTTTGTTTTAATTAGCATTGGAGTTGCCAAGAGGTGTACTTTGTTGCCTTTGGACAGAGCCAGACTCGCTGTTTCCCCCTGCTTATACTCTAGGCTAAGCTAATAGCTAACAGGCTGCAGGCAACAGCTTCATATAGGGGTGCAGATGTGAGAGTGGTATCAGTCTTCTCATCTTACTCATGGCACAAAGGAAGATTATTTTAAATTGCTAAAATATTTCTTTACAACTTTAGCAAAAATAATAATATATTATAAACAATATTTTTTTGTTAACTGGTGCTTCTGAAGAGTCCATTTTGTCATGTAAATAAAGATTTGGTAGAGGTGAGTCATTGCCAAAAATAAACTTTTGTCTCTGTATATCTGCATACATTCATTGTATTTCTGTTTTCTACATTTTGTGGAAAGAAAGTTATAATTAGCATGGATGTATCATTATGCCTGACTCATCTCTTTCAGTTTCTCCTACTACCAACAGTAACACAGCAACAAGTCATATCGGAGAGCTTTACTGCAATGGTGATACAGTATAATTAAGAGGCAACACTCCATCACTGGCCCTAGAATCCGTGTAGTACCTTAAATTGCTTTCTAAATGGGTCTATGTTACCCAATATGTGGTTTTCTCTGCGTGTTTCAACAAAGTGAAATGAACTTGGTGGGAGGATGGAAGTAAAAAAGCCAAGATTGATCGGTGTGCTCATTGGAGTAATTCAACCCCAGTCATTTTCCTCTGCAGGTTTTTATAGCATTTAAAATAGCAACACTGTAATGGCCCCCCACACGCACGCACAGATGTGTGCACACAGAAGTACACATACGCAAGCACTTTGCAGGACAAGATGTGGTCTAAAAGTGCTGGGAAATGAAAGAGGGTCGAAGGGATTAATTCATGTCTCCAGAAATACTCCTTTGAAAGTGTATTTGTTTGCCACCTATGTAAGCTGAGATATGATGGTCCATTTTGGTTATCTGATCATCTCCTCCACATATCTACTCATTTACAAGTCAGACATTTTCCAGGCATTTTCGCTGTGTGCCATATGTTGCAGGTATGGTATAGGCTGAGCTTCTTACTGCCTGAGCAGTTGAGCCTATAACTCTTATCACCGGTAACAACCTGAGATATTGTCCAGAGCATGGCCTGATTTAAAGGCGTATTTATTTGAACTATAAAGTACTGAAGGTCAAGCACCATGTAGCATGAAGTAGCCATGGCAGATTGCTCAGAAAATCTGATGACCTGTTGTCCACTTTACTGTCTTTCTAATGTTTTGGTTTTTGTTTTAAGTGTGTTGTGTAAAATTTTCTCTAAATAAACTAAACATCACAGTCAAGAGTGTCATCTGTGAAACAGATATTTTTTTCTTTCTTTTTTTTTTTTTGCTAGCACTGAGAAATAGTTTAATCTCTTTCATTTTTGTTTACCATTTAAAGGGCACTCCGGCAATAAAAATTTTTCACCTTAGCCTGACTTTTAGTCTCAAGTATGACTTAAGCTCCCCAAAACACTGTATCCTACATTTCCCATGGTGCAATCTTACAATCTGCCCTCCTTGCCAGGTACATTCCCATCTCTTTCAAATTCTTTGCCCTTAGTTTATTACACAGACTCTCTGTTAAAAATGTGTAGACTACAAGCCCACTTCAAAATAACCCTGACACTGACCACACTATCTACCTGTGTGTGACTGCTATTTTGCCAAACTGCTGCAGCTCACATGTATGTGGTGTCCACACAATGTTGCTGCTGTGCCGCTGCTTCCTCATGGCCCATCTTTTTACATTGAGTTTGTATATAACATAATTACAGCTGCTGTGGGGTTTCTGCTATGACTCCAGTATTTCCACAATTAAAAGCCCATACCACGCTGATTTATGGAGCAGTGCAAGGCTCTGCACTCTCCAAAACATAGTCCTGCAAATATTTTATAAGCCTTGAGTTAACAAATGAAGTGATTCTGTCTACAGAAATGATAAAGCAAAAACACACTGGTGCCCTTCGGCAGGCAACAAAACATCCATCCCCTGTTATTTTCAATGTACAACTCCACACCGGCTGCGACTAGATGCATGCTGGCGCTCCGGGACGCACCGCTCCCCAACTCTTGATGCCACTGTCCTATTTCCAGCCTTTCCGCCCCTGAATTCAACGCATTTTTTTCCCCCACTCGCTCCCTGCTTGTACATAGTGGCTCCCGTCGCAGTACTTCTCCTGCTCCCGTGGCAGCTCAACTCCTCTCCTCACTGTGGATGTATACAGAGAACTCTGGTGCCGTTGGTGTCTCTTGTGTGTGTCAAAGAATTGATGAGGAGAGACTAGTTGTTGAGGTTGGGAAGTATCCCGAGTTCTACGACCCACAATCCTGTCATTATAAAGACAATGGCAAAGATATTGCCAGGTGAGCCTTGGCTCTGGATATTGTCTCTTTAGGTGAGAAATCAAATTTAATTAGTGGATTTCATCATATGAGATGATGTCTTAACAACATGAGAGAGCTTTTAATTTGAAATGGAAACAGGAAGCATAAAAATAAATTAGTACATAAAAATAAATATTAACTTTAATCATGTCTGTGACATATTGTACAGATAAAGACATCGGAACTGTAATGAAATGTAAAGTGTTGCTGTTTCACAGCCTCTGTCTTTAGCTGAAAAAATAAGCAATACGCCTTATTTCTAAATGAGCCGCGGTCAAAGTACATGGGGCATGGACGTGGTGCGACACATCTGCTGCAGCATGCCTACAGCAGAGCACGTTCATTATAATCAACTGGAGCTGTTAGACTAATCATGGAAGCTACACTCATTTGCACTGGCATCATGATCTCTACTTTTTTTTTCAACGTGCTGCTCTGCAGCCCTTGAACAGGTAAAAACTACATGCAATTGTGTAAGAACCTGTAAAAACATATTCAGATAAATACATTAGAGGCAATGCAATGCAATGCAGCAGAGAAACCTTGTGGGTGTTTCCATGTTTCACATTTAAAACAATCCAATTAATGAATTCAGTACCAGTTAATATAGCCTACACTTCCAAACCCTGCATAACCTAATATGTAAAAATAAAGCTGGCAGCTACACGCTGCAAAGATGGAGTCTGTGTGGCAAGTAAAAAAATCACACCCCATCCTGCTTATATGACGCATCACGTCTGTGCCCCACGTATTTCGGCCTTGAGTCACACTGCTCACACAGCCTGTGTCTGCTCTACCTTGTTAACATGGGTGCAGAAATGAAAAGCAAGAGGTTGCACATACGCTGCTCGGGTAGACGGTGTGGCCCGGGTGTAATTATTACCCTGACATGGTTGTTTTTCAGACTGAAACGCTGACTCCAGAGCCACAGAAGACACTTCATATATAAATCAAATACTTTTGTTTTCATGATGATGCCCACAAACTCTGTTTTAACTCATAGGAATGATGTTTAAGCTAAGGGGCTGAAGAACTTGTCTTCCTACAACCAATTAAATTGTTTCAGGCCAATCTGTACCTGCATTAATCAGTACCAGAGCTCTTCTGTCATAGGCTGATTGTCACGATGATTTACAGCACAACATGTGCCACAGACTTTAACAAAAAGCTGCATTGGTCTTACTAAGAGAAATGAAGAAATGTCAGTGACAGACCTGGACAAATGAAAACCATAAGTATCTGCTTTGCCAGCTTCATGAGTGATTTACGTGGAACAACCCTTTAGGAAAATAGTTTTAGCATAAGTTACAGAGGAGCAAAAGTCCTGGTATCCTCACTCTTCAACACACACTAATACTGAAGCAACAATGTGAAGCATTGGCAGCCGTGAGTAAGACATGCACCCATTTTCATTCCTCGTTAGACCAATCATGTGCTATTTGCGAGCTCTAAATATTTGCCTTTGTTTGACATGAAGGTAAAGCTTCTGAATAATGTAGATGAGAGACACATTAGCATACAGAAATGACTAACATGGCTGCAGGTTACTGCTGTGGATGCAGGTGTGTGTGGTGTGATGTAACACATTGCCTCAACGGATGCTGATGTGTGCAAACACAGCTCGGAGAGCAAACCCTCGAAAATGGCCGCCTCACCTCGTTGTTTGGGCAGAGAATAACAGAGCTGCCGGTGGGTTATGACTTTTCCCACTAATGTCTTTGCTAAAGTCTGGCTAGCGGCCAGTGGGAAGAGGCAAACTGGCAGACGGCACCACATCAATATCCCAACTAGCCACCAGAGCCCGACTCAAACGATCGGGGACTTTAAAGGTAGCAGCTGGTGAGTTGATATGGGGCTTCCCGCGCTCTGCCGAGGGGCTTTAGATTCATTTAAATGATAGAGATTACTTTTAAGCGCTACACACATTAATTGATGTTGAGAGCTGGGAGATATGGAAGCTAGAGGATATAGGCTACCAGAGATGAACATGAATGGGTTTATCTGGTCTCTTTGTTTCCTGTGACTAAACAGACACATATTATGTCCACTCACACACACAAAGAAACGTCTCAAGGACGTTTTGTTCCACCTATCTGTCAAAAGCAAGGAGAGGTATAAATGTAGATCCTCAAGTGCTCTGTTGGTTTGTTATTCCTTCAAAGAGAGGATATTCTTTTCTGAACTTTTCATCTCTGGAGTGTCTGAAGGACCTTTTTTTGACATAGAGTGCTTTTGATAAAAGTATCAACACGGTGCATGACCCCTCCCGTATGTGTTGTGCATTTGGTAAAACTCCCTTATCCCCCACCTCTCTCCTTTCACTGTCTGCTTCTCATTGTAATTCTTCCCCCGCTTGGTTTCCATCTTCCCTCACTTAGTGGCCCAAGAGGTGCTGCTAGCTCCCTGAGGAGCCTTCTGGCGCGCGGTCAGAGGCCCTTTGAGCTGCCAAGTCAACTGAGGCCGTTGGTCCCCCTACTGTGTGTTCCTGCACGGAGGCTGCTGGGATGCTGGCGCAGGCCCATTGATTTACTGCCTTTGGCTAGGACACTCTCCAAGGAGCTCCCATTCTGGCTGGGATATCATTTATTTGGGACACATTTGGCAATGCAGGCATCTTGGCCCTCTTTGAAATGCATCGTCCAGAGACAAAATAAATGAACGGTATCAAAGACATGTCAACCATGATGCTTTTTTCATGAAGGATGGGAGGAAGGGACGGCACACTGAAGCAATTGTGTCCCGCCGCAGCGCAGCACCCTGCTCAGAACAGACAAAGCACTGAGGCACAACAAAGCCTGACATGAATAAGACTGTTTTAGCCGTGAATGCATGTGTAATGTCAAAGTCATCCGATAGAGTTACTCCTGACATTTCATAATTTCTCGACTACCGCCACAATATGAACGAGTATTTTTATTTTCCCTTCTGATCAGACAGATTTCAAAAGCATCACATTTTGTCGACAGTAAGTGGGAGGATGTGGCTGTGCGACCGTGCAATGTTTGTTACTTCACACTTTGTCTACTGGGCACTGAACGGCAGCCCAGGCATTCTGAGATGTCTTTCTGTTCCGCTGTTTTCTAGGTGAAATTTCTGTGTTGATACTTATAGACAGGGGAAAAGTGAAAGCTGTAGTTGAGTGGCAGCATTTTGTTTTGCATTTGTCTCCAAACAGATGCATAGCTGTCATTCAAGGTCCCATTGAAGATTGCTATCAAATGTAATCGCTTCAAAGCTTATTCCCATGGATGCCCGCTTACAGATACAGCTTTTTCAGGTGTCTGTCAAAAAGATGTTGCAGAGGGGCATGCAGCAAAAGCTTCAAATATATGAATTTAAATATAGAAGGGGCACAGGCATTATGATTCACATCAGGCACTCCTAAAGCAACACAATACATTTGGTTTCATTGTGTTTTCAGCTGTGCTGCTCCATCATTAAAGATTAATTTGCTTTAGAAAAGACAGAGCAGAATGGACCTGTTCTCTGTTGCAACTAAATCAGATTTTGCCCTGTAAAATGTTTAAATGTTAATACTTTGAATATCATGCACGTTATTTCTTAGCACACTAATCCAGCAAATCAAGGCTGCATAAAGACAACAATAGTTTTTACACCTACCATGATCAAGCAGTTGTTGTCTCTGCTTTTCAACTCTCATCAGAGCTGCTTGGCCGGCCGGTTTAAATTTTGTTCAGCACATTGTCTCTGAAAAATCAATTAAATCTGACCCCGGCATTCGCCTTTGTAATATTTGGAATCAATCAGCTCATGGCTTAGTATGGATTTGCAATAGTACACCCTTCAGTCCTCTTAAGAGCAATCACAGCCTTTCAATCACACTCTGTAGTCACCTGGGGCTACAAACATGTTGGCTCAGAGATGCTGCCATTTAAAAACCATCACGTTATTCTTTCATTGAAGTGCTGCAGGAAAAGAAAATTGTTTTCAGAGCATGAACAGCATATAAAAACATTGTTGACACAAGTGTGAGATGTGAAACACCTGATAACTGAGGAAAATGGCGTGGTTCTGTTTTTTTTTTTTTTCTTAGTGTGTAACAGAAATGTTGAAAGACAGCACAGTGCACTAACTTTAAGTGGAGGCAATCACCTTGCTACTCTTCAGATTAATTTCCTCAGCTGATATCGTGACTGATATTATGCTTCTCCAATAAAACAGCTACGTTAGACATGCTGAAGACAAGAGCTGAAACTAGATGTGATTACCTACAATTGCCTAAGTGATAATGAAGTGCTACCTGTGCATTTCAATTAAACAGGTAGAAGTGCTATGAATAAGCAGATGTAATGCACATGTTCCTTATAGACTGATTGATTGGTACAGTATATTATATATGATTCACACACCAACAAAGCATTCATGTCTTCTGCTGTAAAATCTAAGCAAATGTGGTGTTGGCAGAATTGTGATCAATCCTCTGTTGTTGAAATAGTTATCGCTATTCTTTTTGGGATCAAACACAAGTGGTGTCAGTACTGCAAATGTAAAATTCTGCCCATAAACTGAATTATTAAGGCAATTAAAATGTTGACCTGATGATGGCTCTAGAGAAAAAAGTTGAGGGATCACTAAAGCTGTTAAAATTTATCCTGAGGGAACATCAATGTCAGTATATTTCATAGCAATTCATCCAATAGTTGTTGAGACATTTCACTCAAAACTGCCCCTGTCAACCTCATGGTAGCAGGAGAGGAAAAGTCATTAGGACACACTGACAGGGAACTATTAAAAAACAAGTTAAATGGAAAATACTTTTTCCAAGTTTTAATCCTGCGTCTGTGTTGTTTGTTCATATAGCTTACTGTATGAAAAATAAATGTCAAAAATCTTTTTTTCCAAAATTAAACCCATCCTTTCTCTTCCTGTAAAACATTTCAAATGTTTGACTCATCCTGCACTCATGGGCCTTTACAAAAGTTCATCCAATCAAACAAGACTTTAGGCAACTACCTAAAGCAGTCATTCAAATCCACATTTCATGTGTTGTACCAGCTAACAGAGTAATATAAAGAGAGATAGGAAGAGATGTGTGTTTAAATATCAGGGGCCAAAAGCTTTATTTTTATTTTCAGAACAATGTAGCCAAATCATTCATCTCTCCCTCGTCCTCCTCATAAACTAACAACAGAGGCATGTTTAGCCCTGACACAACATAGCAAAATATTTATTTAAAGGGAAATGGTGGTGTGTTGGACACTGGTGTTTTCTGCAGGTGCACTGCCTTTAAAATATGGCGGGGGGGATTTTACATGTCACTTCTGACACACCCACCAAATGAAAGAAAACGTACCTAAAAGCCCATTTCCACACTGTTTCACACTGTTTCCACAAAACATGTTCAACCCCAAAACCATAGCAAAATGGTGCACACTGTATTTAGTGTGCCCCAAGTGAGGGAGGTGTGTGTGTGGAGCTAACAGTCAGCTGTAGCACCGCATTGCACTAAACTCTAAACCTGCCCACTTTATAGTGGTCCAATCAAATATCAAGGATTTGATTTGAATCTCTTTTGTATCTGTACACTGCTTATTTTTTCTTTCAGGGGAAATTTTCACAGTGCAGAAGCTAAGGACGCTCCAACTTCAGTTTCACTGGGACTTCCAATGTCTCAGTCCTATAGATGTATATCAATAACTAGACCCCAAGATGGCACCTATTCAGTCCAATGGAATTGCTCACCTGGTACATACATCAAAAAGTTTCTAGCTTGCAGCTTTACTTCTGTGGTATGCAGCCCACTGAATATGCACAGTGGTGTTTCTCTCGCTGGCCACGCCCGTGTGTTCCCGCTTGGCTCATTGACTTCACATTGTGATGATGTCACAGATTTTGAAATCACTTTCTCAGCACAAGGAAATTTTTACAAATATAAAACCTCAATTGATGAAAAATGTATAATAGATAGAGTCATAACAGACTTTGTTTGCAGTGATCTATGGGGAAAATGCTTTTTGGGCCGAGATATTTCAGTATGGACTAAAGTGATGGATGGATTGAGAGAATAAAATCCTATATTTTTACCATGTTTGTGAATAATAATCAGTGTCCCTTAAAATTTAACTCCAATGTGTTACCGTTCAGAAGAGACCATGGTCCAAAAACAATAAGCATTTCATTTTGGCTATTCAGTTTTCAGTGGTACTTTTTAAGAGCTTAAACACAACAATGGCAGAGCAAGGACCTTTAAGATCTGAAAGAGGCCTTCTGTTAGGTTGGAGGCTGAATTTGGGGGGGGGGGCACACTTAATGTTAGCTTACAATAGCATGTGCTGTCACAAGGAGTGTGTGTGCTGGCACTGGGAACATGCATATGTATAAGTAGATGGGGGAAATCCTGGGGGTTGATTATAGTAAACAAGTCATTGCCGGCTCACAGCGACTCTTCCCCTCCAGAGGACGCAGGCAGCTGTGGCACAAACTGAGGCATCCATGCCAAGACGCCTCATGCTCTAGTCAAAGATGACATGTCGATGCTTCACACCACATATCATTGTCACATAATGTGTCCCTGCTGGTGACAGGCTGATGACCACAGTTACCCTGCAACCCTTGAGTTAGCTCAGCCAGGCCGACTGGGCCACTCCGGGGGCCGCAGTGGAAATAACACTGGACACTGAGGTGTGTGTGTTTTAAATGGAGTCACTGCTACTGTCTTCTGACATATGCTGTGGGTGATTTGGAGTGAAAACTTACTGAACAAGCTCAGCTTCATGGGTTACCCATCAGCTCGATATAACAATAAATAGGTGACCACAGGTGAAAATACAGTGTTTGTGGTATGAGTGCAGCTTTAAGACTGCTGCAATAGTTGTCATTATTGTACAGTAAATATCACAGTTGGATTAATGAACAGGCCTACCCGGCACAGGCCCAAGGACCCAAAGTGTCATGGGCCCCCCCCATGGCCTTCACTTGCAAAATGTCACTGATACCCCTTTTCCATCGAAATTAATGCCCATGCACAGGTTTTATTTAACACGGGTAAACCCACTAAACATAGGCTATAGACTCCTTTCCCATTGCAAGTAGACCAGAGGTGTGTACACCGCTCTTTAGCAGATGAGTATGCCTTTCTGTGTATGTGTGTGTGAGTTTTTTTTTTTGGTGTGTCATGTTTGATGTCACGGACAGGCTGGAAAACAGGTCAGTGAAAATTTAACAGTGACTACTTCTTTTTATATAGCTTATTTATTCAGTCTCTCTTTCAAACTCGTTGAAGACTTATTTGGACAGATATTTGAGAGCTGCTTGCGTGACAGATGGTATTTTGTGGTGGCGCATCATTGCATCTCACCGGTCAAGGGGCTAAAATGAGTATGTTCACCTAGGTGTTGTGTCCCCATCGATGCCTATTGGAGCAGGAGACGATAAATACCTGTGTCTACTGCAGAGTCATTTGACCCAGGTGTAAATGCAGATGAAAACCTTTCCCATTGATTTAAAAAGCCAGATGTTTCAGGGTGTTAGCAGGGTTTTTGCGCAGTCTGAAAGGGGTGTTAAATCAACCAGTACTGTCTAGGAGGAAAGACAAGAGACTCAAAATGACCCCAAAGAAACATAAAATGACTACAGAGAGACACAAAAAGACCACAAAAGGTTACAAAAAGAGTACACAGAGATGCAAAATGGAGTATTAGTATATATAAACAGAGTATAAAAACTGTGCTGTCCTCATTATATGCGCTGTATATAACTTGACAGTCAGGTAAACACTTTCCTAACATCAAGACTCTGAAGACCGTTGCTCTCTTGTCCACAGGTTTATTGACGTTGCGAGGAAAGGTAAAACTGAAACATACAGAGAGCAGAATTAACTCTATGCTTGATTTTAACATGTACAAGTATTCACAATGTAAACCAAATCAACTCAGTATGCATATGAATTAAATCCTCATTTTTAGTGTTACAGTTTTTATGTATTTATAGTATTTTTTTTAACTCAAAATGTAATATATAACATCACTTTTTAAAATGTAATAATTGTCTGTTCATGTATTTATTTGTAATGGTCCTTTAACAAACTTCCAAGAGCTTAGAAGCAATGAAGTCACTTGCAACAGTAACCTGGTAAAAGTCTACCAATAAACTTCACCAAATTCAACACTGTTCCACAAATAATGAACTACAAGTGAAGATAATGATTAAACAAATAGATACATACCCACGATGCTATTTTAGGCATAAGACGTATGCAGATGTCACTAGATCAACTCAGGTGCAGTACATCAACATTACTGAGAGACATGCTCCCTTTCTTCCTGATTACTGATGACATGACATGACATCCTGTTACTGACTTCCTGACTCTTAAAGCAACCACAACAGAATCCTGAAACACCTAAAAATACTGCAGAAAACATGAATAAGGCTTTAAAACTTCAACATATGTACTTATTTGTAACAAAACACTCCCCGCCTGGCGTGGTTACAGGCCACTCAACAGTCTTTGACAATTCTTCTTCCTAGGCATCTGGAGGGAGAAGAAGCACTATCTCTGTGACAGGCCTAAGGAAGAGTGTAGTCCCTCCTGGTTTAATGATTTTCACCTCGACCTGGCGCACCTTCCCGTCCTTGCCTGGGAAGGTCTGTGTCACTAGTCCAAGAGGCCATTCATTTCTTGGTACTTGGTTGTTCTTGAGCAGAACCACACTTTCTTTTTTGATGTTTGGAAGAGTGGACTGCCATTTCTTGCGTGGCTGTAGTGTTGGGAGGAACTGCTTTCGCCATCTGTCCCAGAATGTGTTGGACAGGTGCTGGACTTGACGCCACTGGCTCTTGTAGAGGTCTGAAGCTCCAAACTCACCTGCAGGAGCTGGAACAATGTTCACTTTTTGTGTCAGAAGAGCAGCTGGTGTAAGGATGAACGAATCATCAGGGTCGATCGTCACAGGAACAAGAGGCCTGGCATTAATAATGGCTGCTACTTCTGCCATGAAGGTCACCAGCACTTCATGAGTAAGTTTGTCTTTCAGCTGGAGGAACATGGAGTCCAGAATTCTCCTTGCAAGACCAATCATCCTTTCCCATGTTCCACCGAAATGAGAAGCATGTGGAGGATTAAAGGTCCAAGAGCAACCTTGGTCTGACAAGTAAGTCTTCACAGTTGTGCCATCAATGTTTGAAGGTATCTTCAAGTCCTTACAAGCCCCAACAAAGTTGGTGCCACGGTCTGAATGAATATGTTTGACTGGTCCACGCACAGCGAGAAAACGCCTTAGCGCGTTGACGAAGCTGGATGTGTCGAGGGATTCTATGACTTCAATATGTACAGCTCTTATGCTCATACAAGTAAAGATAACAGCCCATCGTTTGTTGTGTGAAAGGCCTCCTCGGGTCCGGCGTGAGCAGACGTTCCAAGGGCCAAACACATCTAACCCTACATTTGTAAAGGGAGGGTCTGTTGAAAGTCGAGCTGCTGGGAGGCTAGCCATTTTTTGGGTGCTCAGCGGAGCCCTAAGCCGTCTGCAGATCACACACTGATGAATGATGCTGCTCACTTTTCTCTTCCCACCAACAATCCAAAATCCAGCTGAACGGACAGCTCCTTCAGTGAAGAGCCGGCCTTGATGGTGAATCTGCTCGTGATGATGTCTGATGAGTAAAGTTGCGATGTGATGTTTTCCAGGAATAATCAAAGGTGTCTTCTCACTTTGATCAAGGCTTGAATGGTGGAGTCGACCTCCAACTCTCAGAAGGCCGCATTCGTCAATGAAGGGATCGAGATTCTTAAGAGGACTGCTTTGAGGAATCTTTTCCTGCTTTTGGATACATTTGATCTCCTGACTGTAGACTTCCACTTGTACCGCCTGAATGATGACGGCTGAAGCTTGACTGGATTCCTCAACAGTGAACCCTGCCTTGCAGTAATGCCAGCCCTTACAAGCATCGTTCTTCAGCAGGGTTGCACTGAAAAGATGGGCTATGTGTACAAGGCGTGTGACAGCACGTGTTAGTGACTTCCAGGAGGAGAACTTGGCAAATCGTTGAGAACCAAGCTGCTTGGATGACGTGGCTGTGCTCAAAGTAGACACTAGAGGCCGGATGTCTGGGTCTGAACTTGGATCAACAAGATCGTAGGTGCTCTCAGACGTACTTGGTCCTGGTGTGGACAGAAATTTAGGTCCACTCAGCCAGTTGGTATCTTTTAAATGGCCTGCAGCCACAGAACGTGTTGCATGATCTGCAGGGTTCTGGTCTGTGGGCACAAAGTGCCACTGGTCTGGGCAAGAGGATCTTCGGATGCGTAGTACCCGGTTACTGACATAGACATAAAATCGTCTGGTCTCATTATGAATGTAACCCAGAACTACTTTACTGTCTGAGTAGTAGGTTACAGAATCGAGCTGAAGGTCTAGTTCTGTGGAGACCAGGTCTGCTAACTCGACAGCGAGCACTGCTGCACAGAGTTCTAGTCTTGGTACTGTGTGCTCTGGACGGGGGGCCAGCTTGGCTTTCCCCATGACAAACCCAACGTGATTATTCCCATCAGCATCTGTGACTTTTAGATATACCACTGCAGCGATAGCTTTGGTTGATGCGTCAGAGAAGACGCACAGTTCTCTTTTGACAGCTACTGAAGGTGAAGTTTTGGTGTAGGGTCTTGAGATGGAAAGATTGGACAGTTGTGTCAAAGAGGCTCTCCATGATGTCCATGCTTCCTCCTTTTCTTGAGGTAATGGCGCATCCCAGTCACCATTCTCAGTGGTGAGTTCTCTCAGAATAGCCTTGCCTTGGATTGTGACTGGTGCTGCGAATCCAAGAGGGTCGTAGAGGCTATTGATAGTGGATAAGACGCCTCGTCGAGTGTAGGGCTTTATCTCATCTGAGACGCTGAAGAGGAAGCAGTCTGTTTGGAGGTCCCAGTTGAGTCCGAGACTACGTTGCATTGGAAGCAGGTCTGCATCAAGGTCAAGGTTTTTAAGGTCACTTGCATGATCTTTGGCTGGAAAGGCTGCCATGACCTCTTTGTTGTTTGCTGCAATCTTGTGCAACCTCAGGTTTGACTTGGAGAGAATGTCTTGAGTCTTTTTTAGCAAGTTGACTGCAGCTTCGACTGTTGGTAGAGACTTCAGACCATCATCTACGTAGAAGTCGCGCATCACAAAATGCTTCACATCAGGGTTGACATGGAAGTCGCTGTCCTGCACAGACTGGTGTAGGCCATGAATAGCCACTGCAGGCGAGGGGCTATTACCAAAGACATGGACCCTCATGCGATAATCCACAATGTCCTTGGAGAGGTTGTTGTCTTGAAACCAGAGGAAACGTAGGAAGTTCCTGTCCTCTTCTCTTACAAAAAAGCAATAGAACATCTGTTCTATGTCTGCTGTGAAGGCAATCGCTTCCTTTCTGAAGCGGATCAGTACTCCGAGCAGTGTGTTGTTCAGGTCAGGCCCAGTTAACAGCACGTCGTTGAGCGATACACCATCGTACTGGGCGCTAGAATCGAAAACCACTCTGATTTGCTTTGGTTTCCTTGGGTGGTACACACCAAACATCGGCAGGTACCATCGCTCTTCTTCCTCCCTGAGAGGAGGGGCTAACTCAGCGTGGCCATTCTTAAACATCTTGTCCATGAAGCTGAGGAAGTGATCTCTCATTTCAGGCTTCCTGTCAAAGTTGCGCCTGAGGGACATGAGACGTTTCATGGCTTGGGGCTTGTTGTTGGGGAGCCGTTGGCGTGGACTCTTAAAGGGCAAGGGTGCTACCCAACTGTTGTTTGAATCTTTTTGTAGTCCTTCATTCATTATTTTCATGAAGGAGGCATCCTGAATCGAAGGAGCGATCTGGTTGTCGTCTTTGGTGCGTTTAAACACATTGCATCCCAGGTGATCAGGATCACAGAAAGATTTCTCCTGAGAGCATGTTGGGGGTTGACTGGCAACCTGGATTTCACTGTATTTTTCCTTGACATGAAACATGTTAGGGCATGGCTCAAAGAGAGTAGGGCGTGTTAGCTCTGTTGTGGTGGTGTAGAAGGTGGTGATTGTTGGAGGTTTGTGGACGCTACCTAAGCATACATTGCCTACAATTACCCACCCCAGATCTAACTTCTGTGCATAGGGCTGGTTGTGTGAGCCATTCACCTGTTTACGGACTTTATGAGCTCTGATGATGTCACGACCTAAGAGAAGCATGATTGGGGCTTGTGGGTCGATGGCTGGGATGAGGTGCGCCACTGACTTTAGGTGTGGATGGTGAAGAGCCACATCAGGGGTTGGAATCTCGTCTCTGTTATTTGGAATGTCATTACATTCTATGAGGCTCGGTAATGGGATGCAGACAGTTCCATCCAGAGATTCCACTTCATAGCCACTAGCTCTTCTTCCAGCCAACTGCTTCACTCCAGCACACGTTCTCAAGGTGTAAGGAGCACTTGGACTTTGGTCATTGAACACTTCAAAGAACTGTGAGCGAACTAGTGACCTGTTGCTCTGTTCATCCAAAATGGCATACAGTTTTACTGCTTTGTCTCTGTGGCCTGCTGGATGCACTCGTACAAGACATATTTTGGAGCAGGATCGGTCTGCCAGATCTCCGCCACAGACTTCAGTACATTTGGTGGTGACATGAGCTTGAGGACGGATTTCCTCCCCCTCCCCGCCGTGCACTGGAGCAGGGTTCTCCTCTTCTGTCCAGGGTGCAGGTCCGGGGTGAAGCGCTGTGTGGTGTTTTTCACTTTTGCATTCAGAACATTGTATTTTAGTTTTACAGTTCTTTGCAATGTGTGATGATGAAGAACAGCATTTAAAGCACACATTATTCTCTTTTAAGAACTTCTTGCGATCTTCAATATGCTTTTCTCGGAATGCACGACATTTGCGCAGTGGATGCGGCTTTTTGTGTATGAGACACAGTTTGTCACAGTCATCAGGGGGCTTTGATGGGGGTTCACCAGTATCAGAAGTCACTCTGGGAAACACCTCAGTTTTGTGAACAGAGACCTCTCGATGTTTGTTTGGCTTCCAAACTGTCATCTTCTCAGTCCTGGGAGCTGTGTCTGGGTGAGAGATGAAGTCAAAGCTTGGATCATTCCTAATGCTAGCCTCCTGGCTAACAAAATCTACAAAGCAGGCAAATGGAGGATAAGAAACACGATATTTCCGTTTGTAGGATGCTCCAACTGACACCCACTTTTCCTGCAGATTAAAGGGGAGCTTCCGCACTATTGGGTTGACGCCTCTTGCTGTGTCGAGGAAAGAGAGGCCAGGCAAGTCTCCTTCATCCTTGGCTGCCTGAAGTTCCATCAGTAGATCGCTCAACTTTGTTAATTTAGAACAGTCTCGATTTGCTATTTTTGGAAAGGTGTCGATTCGTTTGAATAGAGCATCTTCTATTACCTCTGCTGAGCCATAAGTTTGGTCAAGCCTGTCCCATATCATTTCCAACCCTGCTTCTGGGTGGTTGATGTGTATTGCTCTTATTTGTTCAACATGTTCTGCTGACTCTTTGCCAAGCCACTTACACAGAAGATCCATCTCCTCGCTTGCCGTCAGGTCTAAACCACTGGTTGCAGTCTGGAAGGAACGTCTCCAGGCTCTGTAGTTCTGTGGCTTGTCATTAAACTGGAGTAAGCCTGTAGTCACAAGCTCACGGCGAGCAAAGTATCTCACAAAGTCACTTATATTCGAACTTTCATGATTGGAGTTTGGAGATGTGGGATATGGCCAGGGAGGGGGGCGGCCATGGTACTTTTGAGGGTTGGAATGTTGCATGGGTGTGGCATGGTTGGACTTAAACTTAACTTTGCGTGACTCATGAACATTGTCATCTTCATAGATGTGAGGCTGCTGTGAGGTAGGTTGAGATGATGGAGAAGTGGTATGGGTTTGGTTTGGAAAGAAGGGTTTGGCTTCAGGTTTGAGATGTGAAGGTGGAATGCTGTTGCTAGGGCCTGGCTCTGTTTCTGCTGGGACACCATCATCACCCTGCTGAGGTTCTATCTCTCGCTCTTTGGCTTGATCAATAACATATTGTTGAGTGCGCTGTGTAGCTTCCAAGGGGGTAGAATCTACGTTTAAGTTGCAGCTGTGTTTCTCACTATTTAAATCAACAGCAGCCTCGAGTGCTTCTGCTTCAGCAATAGCTGCAGCTGTCTCTTTCTTATACTTAAGCATTGTCATAGAGGCTTCCACTTTAGCCTTTTCTAACTTCAGGCTAACTTCTTCTTGGGCGAAGGAAAGGCGTGCTTTAGCTGCCTCTGCTTTCGCTCTTGCCTTGGCTGCAGCAGACCCAGTTGATGATGGACGTGATGAACATGAAGCATAGGAGCGTGTCTTTAATGAAGATGCTTTCTCTGCCATGGCGTAGTCTGGTGGTGTATGTCTGACAGACTGCTCTGACACTCCACTGGCTGTGTGTGACGATGCTGATATTATCTGCCAGCTTGCACTGCGTTGTCTTTGCCGTTAAGAAGCCGTGGTTTTACTGTGCTGTCCTCATTATATGCGCTGTATATAACTTGACAGTCAGGTAAACACTTTCCTAACATCAAGACTCTGAAGACCGTTGCTCTCTTGTCCACAGGTTTATTGACGTTGCGAGGAAAGGTAAAACTGAAACATACAGAGAGCAGAATTAACTCTATGCTTGATTTTAACATGTACAAATATTCACAATGTAAACCAAATCAACTCAGTATGCATATGAATTAAATCCTCATTTTTAGTGTTACAGTTTTTATGTATTTATAGTATTTTTTTTAACTCAAAATGTAATATATAACATCACTTTTTAAAATGTAATAATTGTCTGTTCATGTATTTATTTGTAATGGTCCTTTAACAAACTTCCAAGAGCTTAGAAGCAATGAAGTCACTTGCAACAGTAACCTGGTAAAAGTCTACCAATAAACTTCACCAAATTCAACACTGTTCCACAAATAATGAACTACAAGTGAAGATAATGATTAAACAAATAGATACATACCCACGATGCTATTTTAGGCATAAGACGTATGCAGATGTCACTAGATCAACTCAGGTGCAGTACATCAACATTACTGAGAGACATGCTCCCTTTCTTCCTGATTACTGATGACATGACATGACATCCTGTTACTGACTTCCTGACTCTTAAAGCAACCACAACAGAATCCTGAAACACCTAAAAATACTGCAGAAAACATGAATAAGGCTTTAAAACTTCAACATATGTACTTATTTGTAACAAAACAAAAACAGCTGTGAAAAGGGGCAAAACAACAACAAAGGGACACAAAACAACTACAAAGAGATGCGGAACAACTACAAAGAGATGTAAAACATGTGCAAAGAGACACAAAAAGACTCACAATGACAAACAAGACGACAACAAAGAGATGCAAAGCAACTACAAAGAGACTTAAAATGACCACAAAGAAACATAAAATGACTACAGAGAGACACAAAAAGACCACAAAAGGATACAAAAAGAATACACAGAGATGCAAAACAGAGTGTTAGTATATATAAACAGAGTATAAAAACAGCTATGAAAAGGGGCAAAACAACAACGAAGAGATGCAGAACGACTACAAAGAGATGTGAAATGTGCAAAGAGACACAAAAAGACTCACAATGATAAACAAAATGACAACAAAGAGATGCAAAGCAACTACAAAGAGACTCAAAATGACCACAAAGAAACATAAAATGACTACAAAACGACAAAACAATCACAGACACACACTCAAAAGAAATTACCACAGAGAGACATTCTGACTACAAAGAGGATAAAAAGAGGCTAAACAACAGCAAAGTCTGTGTGTCCAGCTCCTATGTAGAAGAGGTGGTGGGGCCATCTGCATGTCTGTGCCCAGGGGCCCATTGTCTCATAATCATGGTAAAAATGAAGATACAGCTCAGCACAAAGACTGGGAAAGTATTCATGTTATTTTAACTCTCTATTTTTTGTACTCATTAGAGAAAATTAGAGACAATGTGTTAATTATCAAGCTTTGGAAATGCTGGTTGGTGGGTGTTATTGCCTTTGGATAAAATCAGGCTAATGTTAGCTATTGCCCCCTGATTCCAGTCTTTGTGCCAAGCTAAGCTAACCAGCTGCTGGCTGTAGCTTCATATTTATTGTAGAGATGTGGCAACCTATTGATCTTCTCATCTAACTCTCAGCAAGACAGCAAATCTCTTTTCCTTTGAGAATATCTATTCAGCATGCTAATACAACACAGGACTCTACTGTATCTATCCATCAAAAAGTGCAAAAAACAGAACACCACTGCAAAAACAGATGATGCACCAGAGGGGGGCTGAACATTAATTAGATTGGGAGACACATTAAAATCATTCATATAAACAATATTAGAAGGCAGAACTATCTCTGCCCACAGAAGTTTGTCAAGTTCTTGGCAACTTTGAGCGCTGAATTTCAGCTCGATCCCAGGTGTTCAGCGCTGAATGGATTATTGCCTGGTTTGAGGTCAGATATGATGCCTTATTAGCTCATGAAAGAGCAGGACAGAGTGCCAGACCATTGTTCTCCATACTGAGATGAAAGGCTAGCTGGCTAATGAACATCTGCCAGCCAGCATAAGGACCCCAGCAGACACACAAAACCTTGAATTGACCATTGCTGCGAGCAGCTGCTCTGATCAGAAAGATTTTGATGTAAATTTAGACTGAGGGTCCACCATGGAGCAGCTGTAATAGCCAGGGACCAAGATGAGGAAGAAGGCATACTGCGATCCTCTTATGTCTGTCTGAAATGCCAAAGTTCATCAGCCTAACCCCTATCAGGCTGCAGAGCAGAGTTCACTTGTCCTGTCACCAAAACCATGATTATAAAACAATGATGATGTAGATTCAAAGATATACGTCCACTGACACCTTTTCAGGATATGAGAAATTCTATCTGATTTTACCCTGGACTCATTTGCATTTGTACAATTTCCAAAAGAACATCTGTGACTTATTTTGGTCTTAGAGACATTTCCACTTTTCAAACAGAGGGAACAGAGCCACATTGGCTATAATTGGGTGTATACGACTTCCGCAGAATATCACATACAATATGACTGTCTGTCATAAAAAATAATGTACAGTATAAAAACACTGTTTAAAAAATCATTGGGGTTAGGTCCAAGGATTGCATAAGACATATCACACATGGAAACTTTAAATATCAGTTGTTTGTTTTTCTTATTTTCTTGTGAAAATAGCAAATCTAGTGTTTCTTTGTAATCTATTAAGGCATAGTTTTTTTTTTGAAGTGGGGTTATATGAGATACTTATCCATAGTCAGTGTATGATGCCAGTTAGCACGCCCCTAGTTTGGAGAAAGAGGCATGATACAGACACAGAAGCTAAGCAATGTACTGCTGTGAACAGGGGTAGCAATACATTTTCCCACCATTTAAAAAAAGTCTCACCTATAATAATCAGCATCAGTTTAAGAAATATGTACAGTTTCAGAATAATCTCACGTCTTTACCTTGCTGTCGGAGAGCAATTTTTTGTTAAGGAACTGAAGCCGTTATAGCCTGACTCCACAAGAAAAAAAAACAATAATTCAACATTGCTGAACACAGAAGCTGCTCGATTAGTTTGTTAGTTTGCTATTATTTGGCTTTGACATTTAAAGGGGCTAGTTTGGATTCACTAAAGTCACACAATAACACAAACAAACATATAAATCGAGGCAGTTGTAGACCAGCAGTTTCCATGTTCAGCAAGCTTTAATTACTGTTTTTTATCAAAGGAGCCTGGTGGTTTTGATGAGAGCATATTGGAATGGGAAACTGAAGCCGTTAATGGCCTTCCTGTTGGAAAGGGCTGTCTGCAGCAAGGTAAAGCGATGAAATATTGTCATTATAGAGTACACTTAAACTTGTATTAACCTTTTAATCTTGGCTGGTGGCTAAAAAAACATTTTGGTGCTGAACTCATCCATAGCAGTGCGTTGCTTAGCTTCCGTGGTGGTTCTCCTGCCTGCTTCTCCAAACTGGGAGTGTACCATTTCTATCTACTGGAAGTAATACACTGACTATCAATAAGTATGCCATTCAACCCCAATTCAAAAGATCTCCACCCTTCAGAGTTTAAGACTCAAAATCTCTGCTACATCAAGACTGTATAGGTATAGTTTGGTCAGATTTGATTGAAAATGACTTAGCAATCTACCAACTGTCATTTGACTTAAATTCAGACAGTGAATAATTGATGCAGAGAAGTATGTGACATCACCTCTTTCAAACTAAGCCACATCAGTTCCAGAGTAAGAAGCCATTTAAGAAAACAAGCTTTCTGGGGTCTTCAAAAAATGTTTTCCTCCTTGCAGTGGCTATGACAAAAAGGATATTGCTTCACAACAAAACCTGAAAAACTCCTTTCTGTCATGTTAAGTACAACTGGTTAGGGACATCATTAAGTTATCCTCCACATGACTCTGAAGTCATTTACATAATGCAATAACTCTAAACCCTAAAGTGCAATTACACTGCTCATACCACCATGCACTAGGAAATGATTCCCCTAACTACAGTGTCAGAACGCATCACGAAACATATCAGAGCAGGATCTGAATGCGGCAAAGGCTACAGTGCAGTGTTAATTAGGTTACTGATACTTTCCACTGCACAATTACTCTGTCAGAGTGGCTCATCTTTCATTTTCTCTGGTCACCTCCTTTCCTCTTTGAGGCTTATCCTGGTAAATTTCGTCTGCTGAGCACACTCCTGAAGGCAGAAAAGTGACAAGCAGGGTAAAGGCTTTTGAACTTCTTCTGATCCACACCTTTGACCCACTACCATTTTGAGAAAACCTTGGGTGTGACACACAATTTAGCAAGATTCACTGTGTGTAACCAGATTCATCTGGACATTGAAGCAAAAAGTGAGGTACTTGAGCAGTTTGCAGTGGTAGGGGAAAAGGCAGATGGAGGCTTCAGGGGTAGCTCTTACAAGCTGGTATAAACAGTGCTAGAGAGCGTCAGAGCTCTTGCTTCTTGGACATATGTAAATAGAGGCTTACCCTGAAAGATAGAGAAGGACTTTGAGGTAATTGTGTAGAGATCTTCTGCTCACCATTGAAGGGGGCTGATGCATTTTGGGACAAACCTAAGGGATTAAAGAGACCCCAGGCAGAATCACTGGGTCACACAGCCTGAACCATCCAGGCCTGAAGCGAAGACAGCCAGATCAAGGTGGTGCAGCAGTCGAGTGTGTACATGTGGGTGTGTGCATGTGCCTGCATACATGTAAGTGTATCCCTGTGAGGCAGTGCATGAGGCAAGGGGTAATTGGTATTAGCAGTGAGGAAGCTTGCCTCAGACAGTGAGGTTATCACCTGCACTCCGAGCTAATCTCCCTGCATTTCAGGAGGAGCTCTCTCCAGCTTTGCCAAAGCACCACAGACCAGAGCCGGCTACCAGACCATTACCCAAGGCCAGCTCTGCCAAGCCAAAACTGGCCTGTGGGAGAGAGCCAGCATATTACCTGAAAGCAGAGTGTAATCTGGCTCACCATTCAAATACATGGCATACTCCCGTAATTAAGTAACTCATGTATTCATGTAATTCAAGAGTAGGGTGTAGGTTTTACTTGTGAGAGTTTGATGATGCATGGATTGGCAACAGAAAAGAAAGACTTAATTACTCTGTAATGTTCAATTATGTGTGGCTGTTTGAGGATTCTTAAAGAATATTCTCTGAGTGTCAACAAATCCCACAAACACACCGACACAAAAAAATGCGTTAGCCCACTCAGTCCTTTCCAAACTTCCTACCAGGCCTGTGGAAATCAGCCTCAAGCCTATTTAATTTTAATAAGATGTAAATCAACGGGTCACAAATAGTTTCATTACCAACAAAAAGCCTTAGTATTTCCTTTAACAGCAGGGCAATTTTGTTCCAATATAAGTACATAGTACATTTGATGGGGACTATTTCCAGCTACGGATTAATACACATTCAATGATTGGCTCTGGTGAGTGTTTACAGCAGCAGGATAGTAGAGTACAGCACATATAGTATTGACTGAAATGATACTAGTGGCAACGTTTATAGTAATGAAGGAACATCACCCAGGGCAACTAGTGATGTTGGATTTGCGAACAAATTGTTCTTTTTGAACAACTAAGGGGAACGAGTTAACTGAATTCGCAAGGGGGGGCAGGTATCCAAATCCTGCCTCTGCTGTTGCTTGCACAGTTGTGCATAAGATCCAGGTTAAGAGATGCTGCACCAGACTCTAGTTCAGCACGACTTTCAGTGCACACTCCCTGAGCTGAAGAATGAGTTGTTTATGAGCCAAGCACACACTCACTGAGCTGAAGAACAATGGCTTGGTTGGACTAAAATGGCAAAAGCTATGTGTAGGTGAACCAAAAGAACCAAAGGGGTTGTTCAGCAGTCGGTTTGCTAGCAGTGGGTGAACGACACAAAGGGGGTTAATTGAAAGAACCAGATTTTTGTCACAATGTTGCTCACTGATGTGATTTTAATAGTTGTTCGACAACAATAGAGCTCTATGGCACAGAGGAATAAGCTATATCAGGCTACACAGATATCATTTGTTAGTAGGATCAGTTCAGTGTTGGTTTTGATCTATTCTCTGCATGGGATTTGTTGACAATAAAAAAAAAAGTAAAATATTGCCTTTAATGTCCTTTCAGCTTACTGTGCACATGACAAACAGTGCCACAACTAAAACACAAGATAGGAAATTTGCAGTACTCCTCTACCAACATGTTAAAGATAATTTGACAAAAACAGCCAATTTCTAAAATGCCGGTGTTGTGTTATCCAGGTTAAGCTGTTTACATGACTCTCTGATACCCTGTGATTAATGCTCCCAGGTGACATGACTAAACCAGCTGACAAAACATTCTTATCCACAGATAGAACCATCCGCCCGTGAGTATGCAATGTTACGCCCACCAGCTTCCCACACTCTCTGAGTGAGCAGGAGAAGGTCATATCTAATACATGGAAAAGAAATGATGATCCCTGTAGTAATGTGCAGTGTTTTTTTCTTGGCATCAAAATGCACCCAAGACACCATGTGAGTCTGGATTTTTTTCAGACAGTGAAAATCAAAAGTTAAAGCTTTATGATGTTCCCATGACAAAATAGCCAGTAGCCAAGGGATTGAGTCAAAATAAAATGAAACACATAAAAATGATGCTATATGGTCCTAAATCAGGTTTCTTATTATTAAGTGAGTAGGAGTATGTATACTGTGTATGGCTCTCAGTCAGTTTAATACCTATCTAGATACATGATCTGATACAGAAACAATACACATATACAATATTTTAATAATTCAATATTCAAATGTGAGACGATGTCTTCCTTCATATTTATTGGTTTATTATCTGAAACAAGATCTAAATTATTTAATCACTCGTATCTTACTGTAATTTTAAGAGTAACCTACTTCTTATGCAGTGGCTATTTTTCATTCACTTCAATTTTTTTTTTTTTTATTTAAGAAACTTTTTTTTAACAAAAAAAGCCTCTCTGTTGTCTTACAGAAATTTTATAGAGCCTCTTTTAGACAGATGATTCTTTGGTGAGCCTGGTCTCGCTCCGAAGTTGAGCTGAAAAGTTGAGCCTGACAAGCCTGAAGGCTGACAAAATTCTGTCCGAACCCGCTCTAACCTGACCCTCCATATTTCAGCTCGGGCCCGATTACAGCCCAACATTTTTCTTAAAAAGCTTCTATACAATAACAAGAACAGGAGTCATTCTACAATTTAAACGTTCTTTATTTATGAAAATGGCTCCATAGTGAAAAAAGTGAACATATGCGACGTGTCTGAGGACAGAACACAAGTAGTCTCACATTATTATACACTAGAAAATTATGCCAGGGCCTTACGGTTTTAACATAAGCACAATTAACATCGATTTGTAAAAGGTCCGGAGGGCATAGTGTTGACGGTGTTACTAAAATACATAAGCTTGACTAAAGCCTTGAAACATTAACTTAACTTATATATCAAAACAAACAGCCCAGGATAACAAAATGAAATTAAAACATCTATAAAAATAGATAAACAGAATAATTTAGTAGCCTGTCCCAGTCAAAGTCACTTTTTCTCCTGTGCTAAACTGTAATCACCTGGAGCCAGTCGTCTTTTCACCTCTTCAGCATCCATTTTTTTCTCTCTCTATCTCTATATTTCTTTCTCTCTCTATCCGAGGGGAGGGGCCAGGCTATGGGGCTCCTGCATGTGTGTCCTAATACTGCCGGAACCCGACTTGAGCCCGTGAAATATGTACGAAATAAGGCCCAACCCGACCCGAACTCTTCGGGTCCCGACGGGTCCCGACAGGTTCTGGCACAGATCTCAAGCTCCAACGAGCATACACCCCAGGTGCCTTTATGGCCAGTCCGAAATGAGGAAGGATGTCTCACTGAAATACTTGGGGCTGGGTATTGTTCACCTCTCTCCTAACTCAGTCACATTAATCTAAATCTGGTATTTTGTTCACATTGCTATTTAGGTGCATGGTTTTGTAAATAAAACAGTTGATGGCCTCACTTTTTGCCTTCAACAAGCAGCAGAGTTCAAGGCTCATGTGCTTTGGAAGTAGCATTAGCTGCTAATGCTACTGTTACACAGTGTTGTGCATGTTCACACTTCACAAGAGCTAGCTCTATAATTTGAAGTTTAAACTGAGTTCACAGTCCTAAAAATAAGTTTACGTTGATGTCTTTCAATTTTTTACATTAAAAAAAGTCTTATCATCATCATTTACCTGCAGATACCTCCTAGGACTGGTTGGATGTTTCAACTTGATTTGTCGTTTCAAATGTGTTGCTAATGTGGATGACATTTGGACTTTAATTCAGACAATTTGCATGTAAATGTGAGATGGTTTCCAGTGGAATTTGTATCGATTTTTTCATAAAAGTCTTTTAAATATCCATATTAACTGACTTCAGCAGTATGAGTAGTTGCGTTGTCTGAGGTACCTTTTGCACTAACCATGCCAATGTTGTGTCAGACTAACAGGTGCTGTAAAACCTTGGGTGCCGTCAAATGAGCATTGTTATCTGAGAGAACAGAAACTCATTCGTTCAGTTGACTGTTCACCAAAATCATTCACAACACCCATGTTACATAACATTAGACTTTCAAATCTGTAGTTAAGTATTGATATAGGAGGCTAAATGTGGTGCAACCCTCATCAAAATCATGGGCCAAAATCTACCATCCCTTGCTGAGATGCACAACTCTAGCTCACGGAAAAAGGGACAAAAGATTTTACAGGCCTCCTCACAGCTGGCTAGCCATGTTTTAAATTTCCTTCCCTCTACTTTGAGGCTGAGAGGACAGTTATTTAACAGTAATTACATTTAAAACACATAACCACTAGATGCCAAACAGACTGCCATGAACTGAGAACATGACCTCCAAATAACATGTTGACACAGCACCCTGCGATTCAAGACTCAGAAGTTACCCAGCAGCGTGGATAAGTTCAGAAATGCTTCCTCTGATGCACAGGGGAAAAAACCTCGACAGCCAAACATGCCTTTTTTATGCCCTCTAGAAACTGAAGCACGCTGTTGGCAGCTGGGCTGTTAACTCAAGCTTAACTTTGTAAAAGCCCTTTAAGCAAATGTGGAAAAAGCTGATTCTCACCATGTTTCCACCATGTATAATATAACTTAAGCAAGCAATGGTGACTTCAAAACAATGCGCAGAAACATAACTTGGGAAATTTACTTGGTAGTGCAGCAATATAGTGTCAGTGGTTGAAAAAAAACATCCAATTACAGCTGAGTATGTAAATTACCTGCTAAACACAGCCACAAGCTTTGGGTTTGTGAGAAGCCAGACAGAGCCTGCTTCTTATTTGTATGGACAGGGCATTATCCAGACGCTGCTCGCCTCCTTAACTATAGAAATAGCAGTTCTTTTACATTGTAGCACACAGCATAGTTGTTTTATGGAACTTTATGCATGAAATTTTTATTGTTTGTTCATTTTGGCCACTCATGTGAAGTCTCCATTGCTGTCCTGTTGGCTATGAAATTTGTTATCTTAACCCATTTGGATCCCCTGTCCATTCAAATTGACATAGCTTTTCTGGGATGTCTAGATCTATGATAACTGTCCTCTGTCTTCACACAGGATCACAGTCTTCTTAAACAGGATGTCTCTAAAACCAGAGGTCTTTAGCATTTTTCAGGCTAAGAACACCTTAACTCAAAGAGACCGAGCAGGGACCCCCTACTACATATTTTGTATAAAACTGAGTCGCACTTGGGACATTTCGGGATTTCGGGTCTTCCCTTGTTTGCCTGTAGCTGCAGGCAGCAGCAGTTGTAGCATGGCTAGGTGCGTTAGCCTCCCCTCTGCACTTTCAACGGTGGTTTCCAAGGTGGACGGTGTGTCAGAGGCTAGTGGAAAGTTATAAAACAATCCATTGAGGCTCACAAGAATGTCTGTAACCTCGACATAGTAATACAGCTAATTTGATAATATGCCAAAAAAAGGTGCCGCACAGTGATGTAACATTAACTAGCTCATACACTATGATTGCACAAGGATTCATGGGTAACAGTCAACCTATCATTAATGTTGTGTACTGTTAACTAAATAGGTCTTTATGAATAGGCTGATTTATCTTTGCTAATAATGTATGAGATTTACATTAATGTGGATTTTCAGGCACATTTTACTAACTAAAACTTTAATTAATTAATTTAATTATTTAGAGGTCATTTTGCGGCCCCCTGCAGTGACTGTGAGGCCCCCCTGTTGAAGACCCAGGCTCTAAACCAATCACAATGTTCTGCATCATCTAAAGTGGACTGCAGTAAAGCCAGGGCCCTTTTTAACAAGCTTGGCTGACGTATATATATAATGCTATGTGTGTTAAAGCATCACTTCCTTCATAGATGTGAGTCAGTTAATGAAAAATTAATCATGTCTGTTACGACCATGTACTGTAATTTTTCCTATTAGGTGATTTCTGCATTAAGATTTTTCACCATTACAATATTTGTTTGTGTGTATGGAACATAACTGGGTTCAGAACAGGTTAAAAAATGTTAATATGCATGTTTAGTAATTTTTTGATAATTTTTACACATTCACCCACAGCAGGGTTATTTCTATGTTAGCATTTCTATATGTGTGTGCAGCTGTAACAGAAGTACTAGCTTTGGCACAATTGTTCCAAGAAAGGTTAGCCACTTTTCATTTTGATGAAGAGGAATTGTTGGGAAAATGAGTAGTAAAAAGTTGAAGAAAGTGGTGGTAGTTTACAATTCGGACCTTGTTTTGAAACATTTGAAAAACTGGGACAAAAAGTGTAGCACTGATGCTCAGCGGAGGCTGGATCGATAGACGATAGAGAACTTTTATAACGGCTACTTCTTTGTGTTTGCTTTTGTGCGAGCGTGCAGGTGTGTGGGCATGCGTGTACGCCATAAGTAATAAAGGCACTGTGGCTGTGTTGCAGGGAGCTTGAATGTGTGACAGCCACTCTCAGACCACAGGAGAGGAGAGCACGGCTGCTCAGAGCTTGAAATATTGAGCTCTAGTACAGGCGTGTAAGCAGCTCGCCTCCAGCTCCTATAGTCATGACCCCTCTCTCAGCCCAAGGCAATTACAATGGATGAGAATCTGGAGCTCAGGAGCACAAAAAGCCTCCTGCAGAAACAACACAATAAAGAGTAATTTCCAATTCCACCTCTCCCCGCATGTATTGAAAACATATGAATGTATTCTCTTTGCACAATCTACTTATTAAACACAACAGTGGAGAGAAGGCAACGGCAGTAATAAGAATGCGCCGGGTTTTTTGCCGTGCATGAGTGAGCAACGCTAGCGCGCCACGGATAAATAACAGAGAAGAGGGAGATGACAAGGCAGCGCTGTACCTGGAGCAGCCGAGCCGGAGCCAGAGGGCTACAGGAGCAGCATTGTGTTGCAGTGTAACAGTAGAAGGAACCGCCTCTCTGCTACCCGGCTCCACTCACCTGCTTTGATCACCAACTGGAGTGTCATTCATCACCTACAGCACTGCTGAAGCCTGAAGATGGGGTGTGTGTGTGTGTGTGTGTGTGCATGCAGGAGAGGGAGTGTGTGCCATTTCTGAATACCAGTATTGTCTCTCCATTTCGTTTCAACTTTATTTTTTTTCTGAAGTCCACGCAGAATGTGAGAGCAGAAAAAAGCCGAGAGAAAGAGCGAGGAAGACAGACAGCAAGAGATTTAATTTGAAGCAGGTTTTCATTTGGGGAAGATTGAAAATCTAATTTTGCCACCAAATCAATATTCTGATCCCTTGACCAATTATCATATGACATTGACAAACATTAATCCCTTCCCTTTTATTTGATTTCTGAGAAAATATTAGCATAGAAAACACATTCAGGAATTATGAATTCCTCTTAGTTGACTTGTGAGCTGTGAATCACACAATAGAGGATGTGAAATTGTACAATCGAGGATGTTTACGCCTGTCCATTTACATTTCACTGCTGCTAATAACAGATTACCAAATTCTTCATAAGCATTGCCAGTGACCTGCTAATGATGTTGCTTCAAGCGGCGGTTTGAACATCTTTGAGGTCCTCGTTGCTTTCGGTTAGGCCTTTGATATCAGAACTGAAATAAACCCAGGCTGCTGTTGTTAACTTTATGAAATGCCTGTTGAAGCTCAAATCTCTGCAGTAATCAGGAACCTGAAGACAACAAAGTAAAGTTATTTTGGTCTGGAACATAAAAAGTTACTTGATAGGAGATTTGAAACGCAGCTCATTAGCATGGCTGCATGTTTGCTGCAGCCTTTTGGCCAGATAAACAAATACAGCACGGGCATTTTTAAAGTTGCCAAATCTGTTTAGTCCAGTAAACTCTGTACATGATGAAATGATATCAGGCTCACTGTGGCTTTGCAAGCTGCAATGTAGTTCAGTAGTGAGACCACCCAGCCCACCCTCCTCTAAGCAGCCACAGGGGAGCTCAAGAGGCAGAGGGAAGCAAAATCTCAGATGCAAGGTGGGAGTCTTCGGCTCAGCAAGGAAGTGCTGGTGGGGAGCAGGCAGGATCCTTCACGTCTGGGTCTCTGTAATTTAAGACGCTTCTCACCAGGCAGCCCCCCCAAAAAACGATCTTTGATTTGACTTCCTCCTGTGATAAGTGGTTGGGTTTTTACTTTGAATCTGGGTGAGAATGACTTGGTTACTCTCTCCAGGCTGGTTAGTGCTGCAAGCCTGGGAGTTTTCGAATTGAACAAAATGCTCCAAGCTAGCTTGCTCCTAAACACACAAGCCGTGGCTGGAGCCAAATGTATTCATGTCAGACCAGCTGATAAGGTGGATATATTTAAAATTTACTGTAACACTTGGTAACACTACATGACACCAGTAACAGCAAACCTCTTCTGCAAGATTCTTTCACCTCCCAGTATATTAATAAAATGAGGGCTAATGATAAGCAGATTGTTGATGCATTTTCGCATCAAGTATCACACCACTTCTTTTTAACCTAATCAAGCAGACCACACAGACATTATACATGTACTGCTGTTTCAGCAACCAGTGCAGTGGTGAAAAAATAAAAATAAAAATAAAAATTGAGGTACTTGTACTTTATTGAGTTTACCCATTTTACATACATTTTCTCTTCCACTGCATTTATTTCACAGATATCAGTTGTAGTTACTTGACAGATGAGGATTTTACATACAAAAACATATAATACAACACATTTGTAAGATTAACCTATAAAAAAGCAGACCTCCTAAGGATGGCTGCAGGAGATCGTTTGCATGATACTATTTAAACAGCTCTAAAATAAGAACTATAATAGCTAGAGTGCTCATTCTTTTAGCAGCAGGAAGCTAAAGCTTTTGTCCTTACCGTCATTATGTGATGACCTTACATTACCTAGTGTGCCTGTTGTGCAAATGTGGTATTTTGCCTTAATTACTCCAACATTTCCCCACGAGGGCCATGGGAGATTACTGTTTCCATAAAACGGTGTACATATCAATCTAAAATAAAAACCATTACAGCTACAATTGTATTATTATTATCATGATGACTATTATCAATATTATCATTATTATTATTTTGTGTCATCATGTTGTACACTTGTAAAGATGTCACTCCTGCTACATTACGTGTGGTGCAAACCTGGGCCGTGGCACCAGAGGAATAAATTATAAATCTATCACAATCACACATTTGCACTCTGCTCATAAATATAATAATTTCTCAAAATGTAAATAATGTTCATAGTTCAAAAAACTTATGGAGTGTTGAGAAGTATTTTGTTTCTGTAATGAAATCTTGGTGTTTTTATTTTGTAAAATCTGTTGGGGAAAAAAAAAAAAAAAAAGTCTGATTTTTGTATCATTTCTTTAATGACTTTAATGAAATACATTTATCAATGATTACAGTCTATTGACTTACATCACCTTTTGGTTTGGGTTCTACAGATTTTAGAGATATGAAGGTACTCCAAAAACTGACATCAAAATAAACACAAATACAAATGTAGGACTAATGTAGTACAAAATGAATTTTCTTTGTAAACTTCTCAGATGGATCTCATTAAATGACTGACGTTTAGTGAAAAGTCTAAAAAAATTAAAGCAGATTTGTCGCACAACTTTGTTTGGGGGGAATTACATGTTAGGGCCATGAGTATACTTTGGGGCGGTGGCCCTAAAGTGTACTCATGGCCAGGGGTGCCAGTGGCTCACCTGGTAGAGCATGTGCCCTACGTAGGCAGAGTCCTTGACAGTGGTCAGGTTTTGAGTCTGGACCACAGCCCTTTGCTTTCTGTCTTTCCCATTTCATATCTACCTGCTGCATCTATTAAAGGCAATAAAGCCAAAATAACAATCTTAACAAAAAAAATAAAAACTGCTGGTTTTCCAGCCCCTTCTCGTTCCCAGGTTGTCAAACACCAATGCTTTATCACGCCCCTCAGTGTGTGATATTGACACCAAAGGCACCCTTAACGTATATATGAAACACACTGGGCTTTCAGCCAACTCCAGCGTAAGCCCATCTGCAGCAGTATTTGAAACTGAGAGCAAGTGACCAAGTCCACACATGACTTTCACCCAGGAGACCGTAGTCTGTGTCCCATTTGGACATGGAAGTCAAGGTTGTTTTAACATAATGTTACTTAATCTAGGAACAGTCATCGCACACTGACGTCACTTACGTGATGTATTTACAACACATTGCCTACTTGTAACCCGAACATGTTTTAAATCCAAACCAATCAGTTCTGCCTAAACCTGACTGCAACCATTTCGCAATATAACCCTGTATCACAATGTGTTTCAGCTGTGCATCACATACAGATGCTAAATGCTACACTGTGCATGGCCATCACATGCCGAGAGGTGTGACAAAGTGTTGGTATTTCACAACATAGGATGAGAATGGCTTGGGCTTTCTGTTTCCATCACTCAAAGGATGATGGGACTATTGCCAAAAACTTGAAACTGAGTTACCCCAAAATGGACAAAATGGCTATTTTCTTGAGGTTAAAATAATTTGAAAGACAGGAAAATGATTGGAACAATTTATTATTGAGTAACATATATAGTACCACTGATATGCAAAATGACTGCATTTCTAAGCGGCCTAACGCATTCTGAAACAAACAATATATGACATGCCTGGCTGTGCTACTAGAACCCGTAAATAAAGGGAGTGAAAGCTGAGGAGAAACAGCCTACGGTTTAAAAGGTTACACTGTTTATAGCGCAAGAGCAATTACTATTATACAATTATACTGTTATTGTAATTATAATTTCACAGAGTTCCATATTTGTTGTAAATCCATTGTGCATTAGTTTGACACTTCCTCTGTGACTGTAGCATCTGAACAAAAAATGTCCCTGGTAATTAAGTTAACAAGGGAGCTTTTTGTTTTATTTTTGCCCAATATCCTGACTCTACAGAGTGCCTTTGAAATCAAGGCAGGCACCAGGCCAATAGATTCTGAAATAATCACTCCGACAAAATATGCAAAGACATAACAATGTCACGTTACAGCAGCAAGAGAAGAGGATAAGCAACTCTCAGACAGCAGTATTAGAGCGCCAGTTGAGACAAAGGGAATGGAGAAAAATGCCGTACCCTCAGGTACATTGTTGCTTTGTTGCTCATTAAACTTGCATTGTTTGAAGTGTTTAGCTACTGAGCTTGTTGACATAGAGGTGTCGCGCAATGCATATGAGGCAAACAAGTTCTACTGCCAAGCAGGAGCTGAGAGCCTATATGGGCGCAGTAATGAGCCTGGAGAAAATGTAAAGCAGGGGAAGATGAAACAGACTGTGTGATCCATCAGCTGTTCAACCTCGTGGATTTCTAACAGCTCTTCTGAGCTGCAATGAAAAAGCTGATTGACGAGTGGAGCGGGTTGGGCGGGGGCAGAGTGGTGGCTGAGGGGAGAGATGGGGTATCAGGTGGGGGAGAGCTCTGGGATTTTCACAAAGCACACGTCTGAAATATTCAATTTAGCACTGATCAACAGTTGCCTTTTTCAAGCTCAGATTGAATTATCCTATATGGCAATGCCATTATGTTGGGGATTATTACATGCTCTCCAGGAGATTTGGTTTATTCATCTTGCCTATTGTTGACAATGACTGGAGTACTCCCCAGAGAGCAGCCCAGAGAATTGATTTCTGACAATCCATGATTCACCTCCTCGAGTCCCCCACTCTTCTCTGACACTCCTGCAAATCAACTTAAAGGCAGAGCCTGACAGCTCCTCACATCACACTCCATATAAACAGCCATTATTTCTTCAGAAAGCTCTTTTTGTCTTGTACGGGGGCTTCAAAGCCGGCACATCCCTGTTAAGACGAGCCTCGGTTTAGAAGGTACACAGTGGGACTTTGATGCCGAGGAGATGCACACGACATGGAAGAAGAGATGAGGCGGGAGAGGAAGGTAACTTTCTCTAAAGCCAGATTAGTAAGAGCTTTCACTATTCAGCATCCCTGGTGACATTAATGCGCTGGAGCAGGAGAAACAACCTCGAACACATAACTGTCAAGGTCGTAGTTTGAGTATAGCAAATGCAAGTATCAGTAATGTACATAGTCATGAACAGCTGCTGTCATTATGCCATAAATTTAAGTTTTTTGACACCTGGTACACCAAGCAGGTTCAAGATGTAGTTTGACATTTTGGGTCAATGAGAAGATCGATGCTACTTTAATACCTGTCCAGACAATATGAAGTTGGAGCCAGGAAATGATTAGCTTAGCTTATCATAAAGACTGAAAGCAAGGGGATACAACTAGCCAAGCTCTGTCAAAAGATACAACAAGACTAAGGGTCCTATCTTACACTCAATGAAAAGCAGCGCAGTACAACTATCATAGCTATTTCAAACCGACCTAATTTACATTTTCAGGGCAAGCACCTAAGTTGTGTAAGTGAGCTAGCGCTCACTGGCTTGTAGGTCCTTAAATGAGGTGTGTTCAGGTGCATTGTCATCTTATGGCTATTCTGTCGCAGCTGAAAGCATTTGCTCCTTTGAACAACAACAACCTGGTCTAGAGTCAGTAGCACAGTATTTTCCTGCTATTTAAAGGGTGCATTATTCAAATAGTAAGATGCACCTACATAGTCAGGTTCACAACGTGCAACACTCTGCTTGTTACACACACAAGGATGTGTGGATTGCTTATGGGTGGGTGAAATGATATATCATTGATGTGGTATATATTCATTACATTTTCTAAAATGTGAACGTAGCAGAGAGCATTGCACTGCTGCTTATTGATAATTTCCGATGCTAAATGTTTAGTTCTGTTTTCTCTGTCAAGTTTATAACTGCAGTTTTTAGTTTTGCTGCTTAAATTTCTCAAGATATTTGTTGCAGTGGTACTACTGCTCTTAATGCACCACTCTCAGCAGAGAATCGTTCGCCCCTCCATTTTGCTTAATCTGCCATGTAAATAGCAGTGTGCCAGGTGCAGGTACACCTGGCTTTTAACAGGGATGGGAGATGACACTGGTTGGTTGAATTCATGTTACATCCAAAACCCACCTATCATTAATTAAGTGACTAAATACAACCTATTTGCCCCTTATTTTGCAATCAGTTCAACTAGCAAAAGTGGACCTGAAGACGCTCTAAATGCACTTGCGCCATGCCCTGTAGACCATATGCTATAGATTGTTTAAATCAGGCCCTAAGACTCTAAAGCCATGCTAGCAGCAGTACTTAGAAACAGCAGTGCTTTGAGCTAAATTGTAATGTCAGAATGAAACATGCTCATAATGATAAAGCTAACATGCTGTTCTTAAGCAAGTACCATGTCCACATCTCAGTTTAGCGTACTAGCATGCTAAAATCGGCTTATTAGCATTAAACAATAAGAGCAGACGCTGATGGCACTGGAGTAAAACTCAGATCATCCAGGTCAGTATACTATATTTCATGGAGATCCATCCTGAAGTTGGTGAGGTATTTCAGTCAGGACCAAAGTGGTGGGCTGACAGACCAACAGACCTGAATTGCCTTCCTTAAAAATCTGTCTACCATTACCTCTAATGCTTCATATGTTTTATCTCCTTTGTTGAATTTGTAAATTAATGTTGTGTAAATGAGACACCGTGTGTTAAATGGTGCACCTTAGAGGTGTGAATACCCAAACAACATCCGCCTAGCAAGATATAAAGTATGTATCAACATCACAGTGTGAACAAATCCAAGATCCTTATCTGGGTTGTGTTTTTCTCACTGTAAGTATGTGTGATAAACAGGCTTTGGCTCCAAGCAGATGCACTTAATCAATCACAAATTGAATTTGCGATGGTACAGATTCTTATTTAACGGTGTGGGGGCGATTCAACTGTGTCACAAGACATTCTGATGGATAAATGGCATAAGAATGGGCCCCCCTCCAGTCAATGCCTCTATGTTTCTGACATGGCCATTCCACGTCACACTGCTTGAAAAATGAGCTCCGTAGAGGCATGCAGTCCTGCTATGAGATTGCACTTCATAAAGGGGAACAGCTCACAGGGGTGAAATTCCACTGTAGGGTTATGGATTTTCCAGTACATCACTGATAGATTGCACTAATATAACCTCAATAAAGAGTTTGAGAACAACTTTATGGATGTTTTCCCTCTTTTGTCATCTCATTTTTCTCTCCTTTGATGTGTGCTCCACTTGATTTGTCTGTTTTTTCTCTTACTTTGTCTGGCTGTCACTCACGGGGTGCAGAGTAACACACTCTGAACACATTAGTCATGGGATGTGAACCACGGAGTGTTTCATCCAAACTTTCACAACTTGAACCTCAAGCAGCTTATTTGTTTGTTTTTGCTTCAAGCAGCAGCAGCAAGATGTTTTGGAGACAGAGGTGTGTACATTGCACATAAATTCCTAAACAGCAACACTTGGCACAAGAGAAAGCAAGGGTTCATTACTGCTTTTTCGTTGAATCATCACCTCGAGCCATGCCTACCACTCAATTCTTTCAAATTCAAAGTTCAATTCTTACAAATAATAACAAAAGCATGAGGGATTAAATTGATCCTACAGACATGCATACTGCTACTGTATCAAGTATCCATGCTTTTACATAACATTTACAAAATGTTCCAAATAAATAGTTTTAATTTTTTAACAACGAAAGTAACATGGGATTATGGGGAGACAAAAAGACTGGGAGAGGAAAAAGGAATACAAGTGTTGGTTATATTTGACACAGAATGAACCACAGTGAAACTCCAGGTTTTCACTATACTACATTTATGTAAAATGTAAATTTGTACTACAATAATAAAGTGATAGTTATAATTAAAAACATTTACACAAGTACTGATACAGTAGGGTGTAATTCTGAGGTTACTTGTTACTTTGAACTAAAATGAACTAAAGATTATGTATTGTAAATTTAACACAAACATTACCTATATATATATATATATATATATATATATGTATAATATTATTTTTATTAGCTATACCTCTGTCTGCTCAGTGAAATCTATTTCTCCAGATTGGGTGATTATGACTTTTGGAGGTAAACTGAAGGATTTAGCATTTCAGTGGGGGTTCAGAATGTTATCCCACTAATACAGCTAAATAAACCATTTAAAAGGCCGGTTTATCGGTTTATATGAAAAATGTATCATAAACCTTTTGTACATTTTTGTACGCAAAGTAATGCACCCAAATTCTTACATATCCTAAGTAATCATGAGCCAGTAATAACCCATAACCCATGTATTTTGGACCAATATAGATGGCAATAAACAAGGAAGCGGTCTCGAGCGGTTTGTATGGAGGCAGGTTGGGGTGGCTGATGGATCATAAAGCACAGGACTCTCCGCAGGAGAAGGCTGTTCGGAACCGTGTGAACTTTGAGTGAACTCTGAATCATTTTAAGGTTACCCTAACCTAAACTTACCTCTTTTCCATAAACCTTACTGCAGTAATTTAAACCTCTATAACTTTCCCCCGGGACTTTCCCCTGGAGACTGGTTTTCAAAACCGTGTGAACTTTGAGTTGAGTCACAATAACTTTACTTGCCTAAATCTAAATACGCCCAACTATGTCTCTTGTCCTAAAACCGTAGTAACTTTGATTACGTAACTTTGCATTAAGGATGTAACGTCATTCGTGGGGTGCGAATTCATAGGATATCATATTAAACTATAAAAGTTTTGTGTGCTTTTTCCTAGGATGTCAATATGTAAACACTAAGAGGGGCCATTCATCCACATAATGAATACCTTTCTTTTTCATTCTTTAGATACATCTTGTTGATATTACTTAAATACGTTAAATTATTGGTGTAAATCAGAAGTTTCAACATGATTTGATATATCGATTCTTTTGACAATAATACAGTATTTTTATTTATATAACACAAAGTCTGTCACCATGTGATTTTGATTTGAGTCAGTTAAGGGGCCTATAATTGATACAAGACCATATCGGTGCTCATCATTATCTGCCTGGTGCTAGGTGGCTAGCACTGTTTGAATGTTTATGAAGGAGGTGTGCTTGGACAGAAATGGTGACACAGATGAGCCATGGAAATTTCAAAGTAAAAGCACATTTTAAGATCACAATATTCGTCACTCTGCATCAGTGATAGTGGATTGTTTATCACTGAATCAATATATCTCCATCGATTTATCATGACACGCCTACTTTGAATTCTGGTGTTTTTATGTAGTATTTTTACAGTGTAGCATTACTACTTTTATACTTCTTAACCGGAACATTGAAGCAATCACCACTTATGAATATTTATCACTCTTTTCAAATTGTTATGTTTGATTTATTAATCTCTCCATACCAGTATGGCAGCATTAGTTTTTTGTTCAAATCTTGAAAATGGCGTCTTTAAACTTACATTTTCTTCTCAGTAGCTCATTAATATATTGTTCGCTCTGTGCATTTTTCATCTTTTTTGCTCAACTGTGCCAAACCGTATTTTATTGTATTGCAGATGCAAATGTAATCATATCTAATGTTTACTCAAAATGTGATTCAATTAGTAAATTGGAAAAGTCACTGACTGAGCTTGGGAGATGGACCAGCTCCTTTAATTTTAATGAAGCAGGAGGACTGTATGTCTAATTTTAAATACTGCAAATGTGATCAAATGGAATTGTTTATTGAGATGAGTGAACAAAGACCAAGTATGAAAATATTTACAGTATTTATATAAAACACTCCATACTCACCATTTCTCTCTGAGCAAAATTGGAAAATTCCTTTCTCAAATGCTTTCAAAAATAAGCCGACAGCTGGGGTCTTGCACATCTGAGGTCCTGCTTGCTCAGTCACCAAGTGTTACCTGCTGAGCCCATCTCCAAGTTCTCTCACTGCTCGCTCCAACCACTCACTTGCAGTCCGAGGATCTGCTGTGCCCTTTCTCAGTCCGGTCAGCGGGACCTTGCCCCCCACAGCAGCCTGTTACTGCACCACACAACCCTTCATCAGTCTCCCTGCTTTCTCTCTATCACTGTCCTTTCCTGCCACCTGAGGGAACGATTCAATCACCTATGACCCAATCCATCTTTTAATGATGTTCGGACACTCCAAGGCCCACCTGCGCCCTATGAAAGGTTCTTCTCACAGTTTGTATTCTCTCCTTGGTGCGTCTACACTAAAACTGATCCTGCAGGGTGTGTGCATGTTTGTGTGTTTGTGTGTGTGTGTGTGTGTGTGTGTGTGTGTGCTAGAGTTGGGCCAGATGCACGTGTGTATGTGAACATCCCCTGCAGCTTTTCCCCATATTCCTTCTCTTCTGAGACCTTGACCAGTTTTTGGTTTGTTTATGAGTGCATGTTGGGAGAGTCCGGAGGAGGCGAGCCATGTGCCAGGAAAAACATATGGCACTGCTGGGATACAGACACCTGCCGTTGGACCGGTGAGAGCGCTTTCAGAATCATTAGGAATTAAAGGAATTTAATGACTTCACAAACAATGCAAATTCATTTCCTGGGTGGTTCCTTTTACCCCCACATGGCTAACTTATTCCTCTTGCAATGCAGCCTGGTGTGTCTTTGCTATAACGGTGTGTGTCTGGGGTAATATGTGGCTGAAAGAAACAACAACAAGCAACAGGAGGGGTTCACGTGAAACATAAATGTGATGATTGTACTGTTTACATGTCATTACAAGAACTAAATTGACAATACACTAAAACTCTCCCACAAACAATGATTGTCCAATTGTACCCTGGAAGCCATAACTGGGCACGACGGGCCTATTAAGCTTTGAATTTCTCCACATGTTGAGCAGTGATTTTGGGGGCTATTAAAACAATATTCTGCTTTTTTTTTTTAAGTTTGGTGTCTGTTTTATAGCTTTTCCAAAAACAAAAACACAACTGCTAAAATGTAGGGAGTTAGTTTAATCAGTTTTTTATTTAACACAGTGTTTCTCAACACGTCACTGTCTCACCAAGGGGCGTTCAGTGAACATTGTTGGGAGCTGGAAGCAGTATTTTTGAATGGAGGGCACTGATGTGTTCTTAGGGAATACTAATTTAGTCCTACATTCAAATGCACATTTTTCACAATTTTATTGTGAGACTCGCTTTTACCACGCTCATCTTCCTCCGAAAAGGCCTTCCTAGCTAAAGCCAAGGCTTTTTTTCTGAATCACTTTTGCACCTCAATTCTTTTCATGCCCATCAAAGTATAAAGCTTCCTAACCTTTATTGCGGTGCACATTGGAAAACTGCAAGTGCACTGCTTTATGGACACGGAAAGAGAAGGACTCATTCGAGGGACAAGCAGACTCAGCCAACAGATTGCGGCTGTGTCTGCCTCACTTTTTTGTATAGCAAGACACCTCATCTGTAGGTTAGCGGTCTGTACAGTCGGCTTTCCTTTGTTAGGTCTAGTTTGGTTTTCCACCTTTGATGAAGGGCAGCTATGGATGTATAAAGAGACCTGGATACATTGTTGGAGGTGCATAAAGCCAAAAAAAAGCTTTATTTCTGCAGCATGAAATTACCCAGATCTTCGAGACTGTGGGGCCCATAAAGAAGGTGTACCAAGACTTATGGCCGCTGAGCGCAGAAAAGCAATTTCCGCCAGCCAAACAGCTAACTTCTGGTTTAGCACTCTGAAATGTTATCTGACTGAAGGAATCAAATCCCAGTAGTGAAACGGGTCATTTTGTGGGTGTGGTATGAAAAAAAAAGTGTATCCACAGATTTACAGACATCTTTTTCACAATAGGAAAAGGTAGGAAAAGAGCCCACTGGTGTTACGTAATGGACCAAGATGGTGTTATTTAACTTTTGGCCACTATGTAAAAAAAAGCTACAAAGCCTGGCACTGCTCCCATGGACTTCAGAACAGCGCACAGACGCTTCCCTAAACTATGTTCCACCCAGAGAGAGTAGCACAGAGCACTGACATTAAACATCTAATAAGGACAATAAATAAATAAAGCAGTTCTCTTTAACTGTTAAAGTGAAAGTATACTGTTTCAAAAACACAAATCATACTCAAAATACTATGAAAATGATAACAAAGAGACAGCCATAGGCTCAATTTCAACCAAAATTTGGGGCTAACTAAATTGGCTAGCTAGCTACAGCTAACAAAATCTGCCAGCGACAGTTATCATTTCAGGCAACGTAATAAACCATCATAAGACAGACTAAAACAGAAACCCTTGCTTTGACCTACTTTTGTGTGAGCGCAAAATATACCAAGAAATTTACTAAAAAAAAAATCTAAGAATTCTGAGTGCTAAATGTGCCACTGTTATCATTGTGAACTGCATATATGCCACACGAGAACAGAAAATGTGAGAGGCGTAGCAAGAATAATTTAGTAAGGTAAGCAGCCAGTGACTATTACTAGCCAATATGGTTCCTTTTTGCCACAAAGCCAAAAAACAAGAGAGCTTACTATTTTCCCCGGTCAGTTTAATATGCTATTGATCAGCGTAACAATTATTTATACATGCAGGTCAGAAGAAGAATAATGAAAATCTTGTCAAACCTGTATGCACAACACAGTAGGCCTATTATTGATTGTCTGTCTTTATTTAACTAACAATGAGTATTGATGTCAGACATGGAAGCAGTGGGTATCCAGTTGCTATAATGCAAACAGGAATGTGTGCATTTGAATGCAATTGTAACTGTGTGATTTTCAGGAGAAAGTTCCAGCTTCACCTCGCACGCCCAAACATCCACAATTAGAAACAGCCAGGCCAGTCAGGGACCACTGGAAAAGACCTGACTTATTCCCTTCAGCATCCAGTGTGAGTGCTTTAGCCACACACAGATCCATCCATCAAAGGCAACAAATATCAGCAGGTCTTTTAATATATGGTCAAGCAACCTGCTATGACCTGTTAAATGCTGCTGATAAGAGAGAGCTGGAGAGAGAGAAAAAGGGGAGAGTGTGATTTGTCATCCTATCTTATAGACATTTATGATCAGTGTTTGCATGTAGAGGTTCATGTTTACATTTTGGTCAGTTAATCGTGAATACATTATTCTAGAGGAGATACACTGTAATCATTTAGTAGCTGGATGTTGTTTTTCCTGCAGCTGCTGTTGTCTACTCTGTCTACAGTCGAGTAGTTTATGTGAGGTCATGTTGCTATAGAAATGACCATGGGTAGAATGACATAGAGCACCATTAGCTTCCTGTTTACAAGGTGGGAAGCTGGAGAAATCACTATTCCTAATAATGAATAATTTAAAGCAAACTCAAAATTGACACTTGTACAGGTTGTATTTTTTAGGTAGTTTTGCATCGGCTCCTCACAATGTCATAGCACGGCGAAAAATTCTTGTCCACCACTGTAAAGTCTTGGGTTCTTTTTCCCATAGCCTTGCCTCCAGCTTTCATCAAACACAAATGTAAACGTTTGTGAGGGAAACCATTGAAGGATCAATCTATGTTGTCATCCAAGTGGCTTATACTGATTTCTTTTGGCACGTGCCCTCATGGTGAACTTTGTTGCTGACAGTTCATAAAGCAGCGTCTGGCTGAATTTGAGTCACTACGGCTGCTGAAGGTCCATGTTCTCACAATGTCTGCCATTTTCTGATTTCTCACTTGCAGCTTTGTTTTTCTTAAAGCGGATAGGATGTCAAGCGACACATAGATTAAACGTAACATCTTCCACCTCCATATTTAAATTATATCAATTAGGCATTAAAAAATATTGTTAAAAAATACTTGAGTGAATTGATTTTCTTTCTCAGCTACCAAGATTAAACTGTTACAACTAGCTTTTGGTTGGATGTGCAACATTTAAGCAATGGTTAGCACTGCCACAACATTCAGACCTAAGATGGTCCTAAGATGATGAATTCTACTTAGTTTTGTGGTCCAGCAACTGAAATCTGGTGCACACGTTCACGTTCCCAGCAGGATGAATTGTAATCAAATTGGTGAAGGCTTGTGGTGCCATCACTTGGTCCAATTCCATAGCAGTTCGGTTTATGACCAAATAACGTCTTTAAACAGGTACCTGCACATGTATACAGTCTGCAGGCAACCAAGATTTTGGTATCAGGAGCATTCTGGTTTCCGTTTGTAGTCCATTTGTAATCAAAGTAGTATTGACCAATCTGGTTTAAGCAGCAGGTACGGTTTATGTGAAGAGCAAAAGAGGCTGAATGGATTGGTTGAACTGCAATCTTGGAACCCACTGGCTATTGTTTGATTGGCTTTTAATTGGCATATTTATTTATTTATCTGCATTCATATGCAGATATCTGAGGAAGTTGTGCCCGGGCTATCAACTGGCTTCACCAAAACCCCCAAAACACTGGCCATAGCCCCCAGAGGCTTATCGCTGTCAGACTAATAGATTCTCTAACCAAAACTAATGACATTCCCTTCAGCCTCAGCTGTACTTTGTGTTTAGGAAATGATAACATTCCAAACTAGGACTGTGAACATGAGCCAGAGTTATACAACTATGGGTACATTTCCTAGGCTAAACTTTGATAGACATAGCCCTCTGTCTTCATCACGTACCTTTTCAATTGGACTGGGATGGTTTTAATGACATTCAGCCAAAGCAATTAAACTTTTAGTGATGATCTGTTTTCAAGGCATGTTTGAACACCATTTTGTAGTTGCACAGATTGATGCCAATGCAAAATTAAAATGGTGCAGGAAAACCATTGATCCGAGTCTGCTTGTAGATTGCTGTTGTTTCCCCTGTTGCATATTGTTTTTCTCCTATGTGAGCATCATGTTTATGCATCCCTCACATATGGGTGCAGCAGCGAGATGTGTCTGCAGACTTTACACCCCGGTGAGGCTTAGTTACATCAGTAATTTTATCAGTGGCATCTCCCACTTGTTACACTTGCTCCAGTTGTCCAAATCTGCTTGACAATGCAAAGCACAAGATAGTTAGTGTACTCGTGTTAGGAGATGTGTTGCAGAGATTTGCATGTAGCACACGCTATGTGTGTGTGCAGAGGCAGACTGAGCGAGAAAGAGAGAGCGAGAGGAGGCAGGTTGTTGTGAAACAGAAGGGGAGTCAGTATTTTGATTAAACATTCATGAAGGCTCAGGAGGAGCCACTTACTGTCAGGTGCTAATTAAATAAAGGTCAGCCACTCAAGTTTTGTTTATTGAAACAAGTTGTTTCCTAAACCACTGTACAGGAGTCTGCCCTTGTGTTATTATGCTGAATAACAGTGAAAGAATTCATACTGAAAATGAACAAATTGCCTCAAGTGAAGTTAGATGAGATACTTCAACTTCAACAAATAGTTCAACATTTGGAGAAATATGCTCATTTGCTTTTGTGCAGAGAGTTAGATGAGAAGATCATTGCCATTCTCATATCTGCCCTTTAAATATAAGGCTACTGAAAGCAGCCTGTTAGCTTGGCAAATCAGAAAGGCTGGAAAGATAGAGAAACAGCTAGCCAGGCTCCATTCAAAGGTTAAAAAAATCCATCTACCAGCACCTATGAAGCTTACCAAGCAATGCTGGCTGTCTCCTTCACATTTATCCGACAGATATGAAACGTGCTTTTTCCGTCTGTCTGCTACTGCTCTGTCAGTGCTGTACTAATATAATATATAGTTTATATGTGATGAGGGATTTATTTACTGATTCCCACTCGCAGTGCTAGTACACATAGCAATTATGTGTTATGTAATGAGTTAGTGTGACTGAAGTAGCTCGTTAAAATAAATGAATAAAATTATAAATAACACTAAGTGAATAATTTAAGCGAATAATGCTGTCAAAGAGTCACACAGTAGTGAGCCCAGTGAATTATTTACTGAAGCTCTCAGCTGCTATGTTACTTCAAAGTAGCATTAAAATAAAAATATGTTATTGGTTGGCAATACTGGAAACATAAATAGGTAACAGGAACTTCCTTTTTGTAACCAGCTATTCCCCATGTTTTGGATGAAGTCCAGGAGCTGATGGAGCATTGGCTCTCCGATTAAGTGCTCTTTTTTTTTTTTTTTTTTTTTTTGAGTGTATCGAACTGATTCTTGATTAACAATTGTAATCAATCCTGGGCCTTCACCCCCTCGAGCCCACTCACAGTGGGAGCCAATCTAGAAGGCTGTGAATATTTTTGAGCACATCCACCACATGCTGCCCGCTATCACGGACCCAAGGCACTTAGCCCCAATCACGTGAAGGGTCATGAATGCCGCATAGTGACAATCAGCAAACTGACCCAGACTGAATCGAGTGAAGAAGTGGGCGCTCTGAATCTTTCACCTCTCATGCTCCTGATTTTCTTTTAAATTTCCCCTTATGTTTCTTGAACCTATGAACAATCTTATTTCACCCTTTGAGACAGTATCACATTCTGCATGTGATTGTTCCCATGCTTAATTGATTTGTACTATAAGTGAAATATTGAAACCCACGATGCTAAGTTTTGGCTACATCACTTTATGCACAACTCTCTGTATACTTTTTTGGCATCTAGTTGGCCTAGGTCTAGACCTTTGATTCCACCCACTCGGAGTTGACGTCAAATTGCGGTTTCTCTTTCTTTGAAAAAGAAATGGCCATGAGCGCTAAGAGGGTGCTATTAGCCAATCAGCACCAAGTCGAGCATCAAGTAGTGCGTCAGAACCTATGAAGTATAATAACAATATGACAAGCACTATAGACAAGGTAGACACTGCTATTGAGGCTGTTCTAAATCGACATGTTTTCTAAATATCGGCCAAAATTATAGTTTGCATTACATCACTCTGCTCCACTCTTAAATGTTGGCATGGCTACGCATCAGTGTGGACTTAAAATGGTGTTAGATTCAGGCAGACATATTGGTCTCTAGGGAGTGGTTAGGGAAAACCAATCCCCCTCCACCATAGAAATCAGTTAGAGTGGACAATGTCAGACTGAAGACAGTTAGCAAGTTTTGTCTGATATCAGGAAAGTATCTAGTGAAATATTGAGACCTTTGGGAAGCACTGTGTGTCTGAAAAATGCTCAGCCACACAACATGACTTTATGAAAACAGAGCCATCTGTTTGTCCGGCTGAATTTAAGGGGACACAGTACCAGTAACTGACTTGATATCTCTTATTTAAATCATAGGCAAGGATTTGCAGCTTCAAAGCATTTCATCCAACTGAACTGATGTGACAGGTGGTACTTTTGGGCTCGCAATAAATCAAAAGGCAAACAGCACAGTAAGCTAATTATTCCTGGGTTTTAGGGATTGTATGCTCAGAGCTGCAGACCTACGTACAGTCTTTCTGCATGCTCAAATATTTGCTTAGCTATCATGTTTGTTTGGATGTGTGGCCATTGATTTGCTGTGCAAACAAATTCCATGAGCAAGACCAAAATAGCACGTTCCACTTCACTGGCTGATTCACATTAAAGGAGGGGCTGAGGAAGAAGAAGTGTTGACAGAAAATAACACCATATCTCAAAAGCCCAACAATGGTAAAGGGGCTGAGGTAATGTTATGCGCTGTTGCGTTCCGCGATGGGTTTCCCTGGTCATGCAGAGAGGAGGGGCTACATTTAATGGCACTGCTGATTAATATGGTAATGTGTTGAGTTCAGTGGCAGAGAGGTAGCTGCATTCATAGCCACATTAACCCACTGGGAGGCCCCTGGGAGAAAATGAGTCTGGGCCCCTACTGACCCCACTTTCTGGACACCTACAAGTGCCAATCAAATACAGTACACGCAGCAGACTGCACATGGCAACTTAATTATAGTTTGCCTAAAACCCCAGAAACTATCATCTCATGCTGGAATTCCACCTGGCCCCATGTTTGCTGTGTGTCAGTTAGTGTCTGGTGATTTAATTAAACACTAATTTATTTAGGAATATGCACCATGCAGTACCCTCACTTAGCTGATATTTAAGCACAATAGGAACTTAGATGGGGCCTCAAGGTGAGGTACTAATGTAGAACCTGCCTCAAGGCCCTGATCAATTAAGTTGATATTTTGCTGCACTGGTGCATATCCCCAAACAAACATTGCATTTAATTAAATCAAGAACCAGCTGACCCACAGTGATCTGGGGTCAGTTGACCGCTCAGCAGTCTATTCTTAGTTGTACTCTAATACACTCTGGAATAGTCAGATAAAGTATTCTTTCTCTCTTACAATTTATTTATTTGTATTCTTTCTTAGCCCTTGTAATATGTGATCTTTATTTATTTGTGCACAAAAACACTCAACTCTAAACGATTGCCCCTCCACCATCTTCATTGTTTAATTTGGATGCAAATGCAGCCTATTTGACCATAAATGTGGACAAATGTGGGAAAATTTGTAGCTGAGGCCTGCTGACTGCTGCATCAGCCGCCATGCATACAAATTATGTTCTGGAAGAAGTCTCTGTCCCACAATCCCTCTCTCCCTCTCTCTCCCTCAATCTGTGTCTCTGTCTCTCACTCCACCCTTCCTGTCTTTGGTTTCGCAGTAGCTGTCGCATCGCTCTTAACATTGCACTCACATTTTTCCAAGGCATCACCAAGAGGGAAAGGTTGAAAATCACGTTAATAGTAACTGCATGGCTGGGACAAAAGGCAAGGGGGGTATATTTATTCATTTATTTTATAGCTTATTAAGAATGGGTCTCAAGGACTTGGCAACATTGTCTTCACAGGCATGCTCATACAGGCAGTGTATGCCCTTGGAAGTAACCAGGGATGTGCTTCTGTGCAGTGTGTAACAGAACATTATATGTTGATATGCTGTCTTGTGAGAGAATCCATTTTAATATTTTTTAATATATATGTGGTACATAAATATTTTATAATACTAACATGCATAAGTTATTATATCCTTCATCATGCTCTCATAATCCGTACAAAACATCCAAGAAGCTATAACATTTCAAATGGCAGCCTCTTAAAAGTGGTACCTTTAGGCATGATAAGGATGTGTTAATAGAGTGCCTGTTTAGTTATATCTGTCTGCTCATTTGTTGTTGGTAGATTCATAGGAACTAACGGAAACCACTCCCCCAAACAGTGATTGTCCAATCACAGCTTAGCAACTATGACAAAGCCTTATAAGCTTTGGATTTCTCCACATGCTAAAGTGGTGTCCATGGGGCTGTAGTGATCACTGGATGAGAAGGGTGGCTTTATCTGCTCTAACATACAATTGTTAGCACATTCAGCTAACTAACTTTCTACTATACTTGCAACCTAAATCACCTTACCTCTAAGACCAAGGAGTATTTCATTTGCCAAGAGTTACACGTTATGTTTAAAAAGCACATTCACAATAGCACATACACAGTGCAGTGTTTCCTCACTGTGTGGAGGCTGGTGTTGGATGTTACTGCTGTATATCAGAGTGTAGGGTAACATTAGAAGCTCTGTCTTGCTCTTTAATGGATTTGGGGAAGTTTATACTCCAGCAACCACATCCAACATTACCTGAGATAAAGTTACAAATTGGTTAGTCCTCATCCTAAAAGCCTCTTCTCTTTAAATGTTTAAAGTGAAACATATTCGTGGCATAAATCAAAGCTCCGTCTTGCTTATCCAAGTATGTAAGCTAGGCAGCCAAAAATGAACTTACATTTTCATCCTTATCATACTTATAATGCTAGGACTAACTGGCTCCAGTGTAATACAAAAACTTGCTATTTCTTTACTTTTTGTCTTCTATATGGACAATCAACTGGTGAGGAGGACTTTTTGCCTGGCATCTGTTAGCTTTAGCCTTATTCTTGTGGCCAGCATGTGCATAATTAGATCCCCTTTACAGGATTCTCATTTTGGAATGAGTCAGCAGGAAACATTAAAAGTCAGGTGAGGATGAAGCACTCCGGTAGCTCACCTGGCTCAGTCCTTACCTTAGTGACCCAAGTTGGATTCCAGCCCAGGCCCTTTGCTGCATGTCATCCCCCTTCTCTCTCCCCCACCTTTTCTGTCTCCCTCCAACTTTTACTAGCAAATAAAATGCCCAAAAACTCCTAGAAATCCTTCATAGTTTTAGTCACATTTTAGTCAGTCATAAAACAAAAACACTATTGGCAATGAAAATTCATGACATTTTAGTCAGTACTTTTAGTCAATATGTTGGGGTATGGTTTTGTTGTGTTTGTTTGTTTGTTTTTATTCCTTAAACTAATCCGGTTAGGCTAATTCTTGCATCAGGAATTAGAATCAAAGTGACAGGTTGTATAACAAATTTCATTAGGACAATTTTTTCTATTTTCAGCTTGTCATCGTCTCATTTTCGTCATGGATAAAATGTTGTTGACAAAAACATTCATATTTCAAAATGAAAGTTAACACTGATTCACATAATGAATGAAAACTTTTTCTTTAATCAGTTTAAAAGACATACGTATCTGTGTTTATAATCTATTCCAACCATTTACATAAGTTATTACGAGCAACCACGGACACATTTAACCAAAAGACACCAGTTAACACAGGCAGTCATTAAACCAAAACAGAGGAAGCCTTTGAGAGGCACTGTGATTGCTACTTTTTACTTGTAAAGATGAACAGGCAGCAAATTATCCTTTTATTTTATGGTTATAGTCGACTAATGCATGTAAACTTGCCATCATAGGAAAAGTGGTTACATAACCTTTGAAACCAACCACAACTTAACTGTGCATGTGCGTCATGGGTGCACTCTGGTACTTAAACATATAGTGGTACCTACATGTGGTAGATATAATCTGCTGGCCAGTCATTGAAATTATCAGCCAGTGGCTATGAACAATAAGCCTGCCTTTGATTTCTGTCTAAAATAAAAAATTTTGACATAAATCTGACACTGTTATTATTGTGAACTGTATGAGTGGTGAAGGAAAACAGAAAGCCTGACAGGTGTAGCTGCAACAATGAAGGAGGTTGGGGTTGTAAATCACAAAGATTTACTACCTTGCAGAGTTCACATCAACAAATTCATTGGAATTTGTTGAAACATCTGAAACCACAGAACTTCAAAATACAAAAGCAGTCTATGCTATTTGGAATTCTTCAACTGGGCATAATTATAAATAAATAAATTCAAGATGCACATCAGTTGAAGCAAATATAGACAATAATCCCCCTGATGTTCAACATTCATTGAAAAGTGCCTTTACAGCTCACCTTTATGTAGTCCTTAGAGCTAAAAAGATGTGAAACTATTTGACTTTCCCGCTCTTCAATCAGAAAACACTTGTTTGATGGAAGGGATCAAGTGCGCCCTGTGGGTAGAAACATCTCTTCAGCATCCCTGTGAGATCTGAATGTTTGGCTTATGGCAGAAGCACTAGGAATGCACAGTTGCACTGTTCAAAAGTGTTTTTGACTTTGACTGTTTAGCTTTTGTACATGTTAGACTCCTTCTTGGCATGTGTGTCTGGATATGTCCCCAGAGTGAATTATCGCACCTCACTTGTCTTAAGATGTGATGTGTGAAAATAAGTCAAGGCCTGCTAATTGATTTAGTTCTTGTCCCTGGGGTTTCTTTTAATCCAATTATTAGAGTGCACTTAATGATTTTAATTTAGTTTCTGAAATGGAAAGTAAATATTATCCTTTATTTCCTAGTTAGAGAGCAATGGATGATGAAAAAATAGACCTTGCAGTGACATTGAGTCACAGTGTTATTATGGGCCTGCAATATCCTCACACAGAGATGTGACTATACCATTACTGTTGTTTCATAAAATCATTGCTGTGGCAAGAAAACTAAGCAGATCCTTGCCACATTATGTCCAGTAATTTTGAGTTTTTTCCCCCTAGCAGCACAGAGTCAGGGCTCAGGTGTTACAGAGAGGTGCAATTCAACAAGACAATTACCGCAAAAACCTGACCCATGCTCTCTGGGACTGTAAATGAATTTCCGCTATTATTTCACTCCTGGCAAGAATTTTTAATAACTGCCACCTTCCCTTTTTCTCAAGCAATACATTAGTTAAATGTCATGCAAAAATGTAAATTAATTAATAAACAGAAGCTCTGGATATTATGGATTTGTATTATTCAGCTTTGCTGTGTTTAATATTGTGTTCCATACAAATACCAGGCTCCGATTTCTTGTTTGGCACTCTGCGCAGGGTGATTGGCACAGTTTAATTTTTACTAGGAAGCAAGGTTGCCGAAGAATGAATGACAAAGTCATAATGGAATTACGTTCACAAATATTGAATGTCTGAGGCAAATATCTGACAATCGCATACTGTTTACACTGGGACTGGGCAATTTTGTAATATTAATGACGTTTACAATTAAAGATGCCACATGGGCTTAACTGTATTTTTAGAGTTAGTAACTAAGTTCCATAAATACTGTATGCCTACATATACTGTACCTGTTCTGGTTGGTAGCAGGTGGGAGAGAAAGAGGGAGGGCAGGGGAGCAAGGCGAGATTGACCTGCCAGAGGACCCCATGGCAAAAATGGGCAGCTATTAAGTCGCACTTCCTCCCACTCCCTGTACATTGTGTACAGTTTTTCTATGCTGGAAACCCACCTGCCCCCAGATTTGCAGTGTGGTGATTGGATTAAACATAAATTAATTTGGGAATGCGAAAGAGAGTGAGAGGAGATATACAGCAAATGGCTGGCAGGATGGAGAAAGTTTGAGTGTAGCTGTTGAGAAAATATTGCAGTTCTTTCCCTTCTGTTTTTAATTTATTAGGGTTGATGCTAGTTTTGTGTGTGTCTGTCTGCAGAATTGGAGTCTGGGAGTTGCTCATTTTTCAGTTTGTTAGCTGTCAGGCTAACAGGCATGCAGAGATAGTAATTTCACTAAGGTGCAAATGACATTTTTGGCACTATCTGCTAGCATAATGTTAACTTGTGTAACTTGTAAATAAGTGTATTATAGACAAATGTGTGCTCTGACATGACTTTGGGTTTAAGGTGAGTAAGACTCCATAGCAGTGTTGGAGTTGAACTAATTACGTTTACTTAAGTACTGTACATTAGTACAATTTTAAGGTACTTGTACTGTACTTTACTGAGTATTTATTTTATGCTACTTTATAGACTTTTAGAAATAACGGTGCTAACTGTCCATATAGGGCTCTTTAGCTTGTCCCCATACAAGAACTCTTCATGAAAGGTTATACCTAGAGCCACCGCTGAAAGGTTTCACCCAGAACCCCCTATAAGAGCTTCTACAGAAAAACCTTTCTAGGGTGTAATCATTTTGTAATTCTACAAATTAGTGGCCTACGAATGACGTTATGTCCTTAACAAAGAGTTACATAATTAATGTAAAGTTACAGGTTTAAGTTAAGGCAAGTAAAGTTACTGTGGTTAGGCTTAAGAAAAGAAGCACAGGGAGGATGTACCTTAAAATGACTCACTCAAAGTTCACATGGTTCAGAACATGCGACTCCAGGGGAGCAGTCTTACAAGACCTCACGGACCTGCTTACTCCTTTCAGTGCAATAGTCACATCATTACAGCCTTTCAAAATGTATGAGATACGTAACAATTTTGGTGCATTACTTTTCTTAGAAAAACAACAGGTTTAGGAGAACAGCGTGTCCCAGAACCCACATTAGGGTTTTTATCACAAACTTTACAGCCTTCTAAGGGTAATGACAAGAACCCACTTAGGGGGTTTTACCAGTAACCCTTTTATACTGCAAAGGTTTCATCCAGATTTCACCCCGGGGGGCTCTGATAATAGTAATTGACTACACATAGATCTCTCTCCCATTAATCATGGGTTTAGTTAAACAGGCAAGCCTGGGGGCAAGGGAGCCCTGTCCACCAGCCTCTAAGAGGTTCCTGAAGGGCTGGGAGTGATGTTGTCCAGCACAACCCACAACAATAATGGTATATTATCAAGTGTTTAAGGGGTGGAGATTTCCTGAAATCAGTACTAAAGCCTCTACTGTTTCAGTGTAGTAGAGTTGGGAACCAAAATCTGGCTCCAAATTAGAACCGAATACAAAATGCCCAGCACTGGGCACCCATGTAAAAAAAAAAATTTAAAAAAAGAGCAATTTAGTGGACCATATGGTACTGTATGGCATAAAATGATGGTAAAGATTTTGGTACAAGTAGAAGTAAAATCAGTTGATTAAGGGGAATTCAGATACCTTTAAAAAATACCATCTAAAACACAGGTAAACCTTTGAATATTTGATGATGAGGAGTTTTTAACACCCATCCTGTCAACAATCCTTGATGAACTCTTTCTTCCAAAGGGGGTTCTTTGGATGAAAATGGTTTCCCCACCAGAGTATTATTTTTAAGTTGCTAGCCACTGCCAGCATTTTATATTATATCAACTAATGTTTCAAGGCCCGCAGAATCATTTGTTTATGAATATGTGAACAGTGTGTACATGAAATTAAAGAAGAGACCTTCTGTTTCTAAACACAAGAAACCATTTTATTCCATTCCCTTTTTTATCAAAACTCTTCCAGTTTACAGTGTACCTACTTCTTTTTCAGGCCATTTACTTTGTACCAACCTATCAGCCAAGAAGCCATTGGAATATATAGCTAAGTATACTCACTTCCTCCTCGCTAACTTACCCATCTAGTGCACCTGCCTCATCAACTACCACTACAACACCGCATATTGTACTCTTTACTCTACTACATATAGTTGATCATTTGAGTTACTTTGCAGATTTAGATTAATACAAAATATAAGTCAGCTAAATAATTATGATGTTGTCATATAGGTTAAGCTTTGTCACCTCGTAGAGCCCAAGGTGGGGGTTCAAACTCAGGGTGGGGGAGCCCTGCTGTGCGGAGTTTGCATGTTCTCCCCGTGTAAACGTAGCTTTTCTCCGGGTACTCCGGCTTCCTCCCACAATCCAAAGCCATGCAGGATTAATTGGTGAGTCTAAATTGGCCGTAGGTGTGAATGTGAGTGTGAATGGTTGTCTGTCTCTATATGTCAGCCCTGTGATAGTCTGGTGACCTGTCCAGGGTGTACCCTGCCTCTCGCCCAATGTCAGCTGGGATAGGCTCCAGCCCCCCGCGACCCCATACAGGATGAGCGGTTACAGAAAATGAAATGAAGTTACCAGCATTACAACAATTTAATGATATAAATCACTAATTGTAATAGTGCAATATAATGTATATAGTTCTGAAATGAACATTTAGCACAGTGAATACTTTCAGCTGCAGTACTTAAATACTTTTGTACTTCTTAGACATGTTTCTGGTAACCTGTTGTATTCTCCCTACTTTTAGATGCACTGTTGACCCCAGACACTGATAACATTGTCCAGGCTCAGGTATTTAGATATATATGCTTGTAATTAAACCTGATCAGTAAATACTTCTTAGTTCTGAAGCTGAAACCACTGTCATTCTTCACTTAGACACAAAGAAGGATTGTGGGATGATACACATTTAAAGTGTACCTATAACAATAAGACCCATGTTGTTAACGTGCATTTCTTTAGCCTATCAGAAATGTAGTTTTGTATTCAGTGAACATCACAAATTCCTGAAGCCCTTAAAGTGGGTGCATTAAAGTTCAGTATTACACTTTTCACATAATCAATAGACCCAGAAGTTCAGACTTTGCACAGCTCCAAAAGAAACCAAACCAAGAGCTTTACTCAAATCTATACGACAAATACTCTCACAAGAGGGACTCAGAAAAACACTGACACAGACAAATCTGTCCCTCTGCAATACATACAGAGACACGGAAATGTGAAATGCCACAGGGGAGGTTGTCCTTCTCTTCCCCGACACAGACTGTTTAATATGAAACCATGCAATTCTTATGTACTGTTATTGTTTAGGGCTCTTTTAAATGCAACAGCGACTGCACTATAATTAGAGCGTAAAGCTTGTGGGTCTGAACAATGTGAGCGATGTTTTCATGAGTTCTTTTGTTGCTCTTCATCTCCCTTAACTTTACTCAATCTATCAGAGCTTAAGAATTAATCAATGTATTTATAATGGCCTTCAAGCCCTGTGGCGTTTCTCACGGCTATGCAACCAAATAGGATGCAAAGCTGTGATCCTCAAAGAATTTCCATCACAGGAATAATGCCATCCCAGGGCACCGCTGCAAACGCTTGCCCCGAGCATTAGGCACAGATAATTTAAACACATAAGCAGGTTCTTAGCGCACCTTAATCAATGCCAACGGTGTCTTTTAGTTGGGAGGGAGGGGAAGGCAATAAAGAGATAACACTGGTATAACCTGGGGACTTGCTGCAGAAGAAATATGGAGCGCTGAAGCCCTCTGGGTAATGAGAAACAAAACTCCTGACAAAGACTTCTCCTCCTGGAGTTTCTGCACCACAGCAAAGTCACATAATGAGCAAGATCACACCGCATACATTTGATGAATTCTTATGAGTACAGGAGAAGCTTACCGGAGTGCCATTTGACTGGAAGAATAAACAGTGCAATAAAAGTTAACATGAGCATTCACCAAATCAGTGTGTGGCACATGATGTTTGAAAATAGCTATTTTGGAGCAGACATGTCAGCGCAAATATCGGCAAGCCTCTCAAAATCCCATTGTGCTGAAATGTTTTATGATATTGTCACAAATAAAAGACATAAAAAAGCAAACAAAGCAGACAAGTGAAATTTCATATTGCAGTGTGTAATAAAATAGGGCAACAAGCATAATTCAAAAAACCTATTGAAAAAGTGAAATTCTTCAACGTAGCACTTCCTGCTGTAACCAGGCATCCACATCAACAGCCCGTTCCCCCATCTCCCATGAAACTGATATATGAAACCATTTCCCCAAAACCAAACATGCCCGAAAACATTATTAGTGCCATTTCCTCTTCCGTATTAAGGGGAGAAGTGCTGAAGGCAGATCGGAGAAAGCCTTTCCCGGTGATGAAGTGCCTTCCTCTTTAGGTCTCTCTCACATCACAGAGGAAATGTGTGAGATTTATCAGTGTTGGCCCTCTCAGGAGCTTTCTCTGTGGCGAAGCAGCTCTCCGAGGATGCTGTTGTGCTGCTCTTTCTCGGGGAGCAGGTGTACTTTCGCCACATAGGGGCTTTGAATTATATCTTTGATAGGATTGTCAAAAACACAAAATGAGAGATAGATAACAGGGAAAACAGCGGACGTGTGAGTATAAATAGCATGCAAAGCTGCTAAAAGAACACAGTAAAGGATGAATCAAGATTATACCCATGACTCCATCCATGTAAAGCTTGTTTTGAAATTTACCTAATTTCAAGGCTTTTTGGTATGGTTCATACATTATAAATGTTTTTGCTTCTCCCTTGACCTTTGTGGGTCTTGTATTAGTAATGCTGCCCTTGCATGTAGTAGACCAGACTGTGCACCACTTTCTGCACCTTAATGATAACGACGAGGTCATAGCCTTTACCCACTGCAAGTAATTAGGCTAGTAAGATATTATATAGGGACCTATGTATAAAACTCGAGACAAACCTTTAGTTTGAGCTGTAGAGGCTTTGCAGTGGCAACCCACATGTTGTAGCAACCACTTTTTTTAATCTAGAAATGGCACTTGGTCCACTCAACAAAGTTAGTGAAGACATTACATACTTCCCTTGTTGCTAATATGGCTTTGAAGTGGGGTTGGTTGTATGAGTTACTTATCCATGGTCTGTGTATTACATACAGTTGAGAAGCCAACACCTTCTCATTCTGACCTCGTCACATATCGACATTTGGTCATAGACTCCACGTCCACCCTGGATGCATTGGTTGCTGACGTTCTGGAAAGCCATGTGAACCTGTTGCATCCATTGTCTGTTTTCAAAATACACTTCAGCTTTCACACAAAGTGTACAGGTTGTATACAGTCTCTTTCAAAAAACAAAACACACCACATCGGTACAACACTGAATTTTTTCCTAGATGAAAGTCGGTGGACCCATCCACCAGCCCTCTCGCCTGCCTTACTCAGACTTTCTCCCTCTTAACTTACGTTGCTGTCCAACCGCAATTCCTCCTGACGCTGCCAGGCACAGTTCCACAATACCTGGCCACATATCATACCTACATGAAAGGACAACTTTTTTTAGACCATGTGTGATGCTAGGAAGTCACTGCCCAAGCACCATTATTCAAGACACTTCAGAGTGAGACGGGGTTGGAGAAGCAGGCAGGAGTGAAGCTAAGCAATGTACTGCTGTGGATGGGAGCAGCAGCAAAATATACTGTAGCCCTCAAAATGCTATATTGAGATATCGAGAATATTTTCACTGCTTTACCTTGCTGTCTACAGTGATCTGACAGGGAAATTAAATAATTTCATCACTCTTTTTAAAGCCAGACGCCATTGAGAAAAAAAGTAATTTAACATCCCTGAAGACAGAAGCTTCTGCTCCACCACTGCCTCAGTCAGTTTGTTTGTTAGTGTTATCGTGTGACTTTAGCATTTTAAAGGGTTAATTTGGATTCACCAAAGTCAAACAATGACACAAACTAACTAACCGATCAAGGTAGACCAGCAGCTCACGTGTTCAGTGAGCCGAAATTACTGTATATGTCAGTAGAGTCTGGTGGCTTTGATGAGAGCACAGGTGGGTTTCCTCATTGGAAAGGCTGGCTGTCTGACAGCAAGATATAGCTGTAACAATATTCTCAATATAGCGTACACTTACACTGTTATAGATCTTTTTAGGTGTGACCTCTATTAAGTGGCTGCTGCCCTTGTGCACATCAGTGCTATGCTTATTCTCCGTGGTGGTACTCCTGCCTGCTTCTCCAGACTGGGGGCATGTTGACCAACATCTATTGTATGTAATACACTGATGTAATACACTGACTATGAATAATGACCTCATGAAAACATCACCTCAAAAGATCTGGGCTATCTCCTTAACTAACAATACAACATTTGACCATATTTCTCCCTATTCATGCAGGATCAGACTTTGCAGAAACAGTCTGATTCTTTTGAAACCTTTGAATCCAAATTTAAAACTCATCTTTTATTATTCTTTAATTACTTTAGGCCTTGAACGTGTCTCCATTATCCTTGCAGTGGGTTGGTCTCAGTCTGAATGGATCTATTAAGCCCAGTACATTTAGTCCATGTTTGTCCTGCAGACAAAAATACTGTAAACTTACTGAAAGCCACAGCCTCTCTCTGACCCTCTGTTTGTTTGGTGTCCCACATGCACATGTGCGCAAGCTGTGTGCCTATTTCTCACTCTCTTTCTTTCTCTCTTGTCCCTACTTTCTCCCTGTCCTCTCTTTTCACTCAGGCGTCTCTGTGCTGGACCATCTGCTGTCCTGGGACCTCTCTCTCTCTCCCCTGGCTGCCGGTGCCTCATTCCAGATGTTTTGGATGTGGATCTTCCTCCTTTCATCCTCCAGGAGATTCAGCCTCTTCTCTTGCCTGTCTTTCTCTCCCTTGTGTGCATGTAGTCTTTGTCTCTCTCTCCCTCTCCCTGTGTGTGTTTCTTTTATTTCTCCTGCCTGTGTGAATGGTGTGCTTCAGCTTTACCTTTTAGATGTTTGTGTAGTCTATACCTCTCGTCCTTGTGTGGCTCAGGTCTGTTTGGCAGCACCTAAAAGCAGACCCTCTCCTGGATCCCTATTCTTCATATGTGTTTACAGTCTATTCAATACTTTAATTCAACATTGATCTATCCTGTACACAACATCTACTGCATGTCTGCCTGTACTGGAAGAGGGATGTTGCTCTTCCCAAGGTTCATTTCATTCTTATTGTCCACCACTGAAGAGCTTTTTCCTTACCCAGACCGAGATTTGAAGAGAGGGTGTTATATGCTGTACAGATTGTAAAGCCCCTTTAGGCAAATATGTGATATTGGGCTATGTAAAGACTGGACTGAAATATCTCCAGTCCATCACAGGGCTAACTCACACACAGACAGAAAATTACATTACCATTAAAGGCAATTTACTGTTTCACTTCACCTACGTTGCATGTCTTAAAAAAATGGAGCACTCACAGGAAAGCCACACAGTCATGAGGACAACATGCACAACTCCACATAATGAAGACCCAGCTGGTATGCTTAGTCTTTGAAAGGCTAATGTGATGTTATCTTTATTGACTCATCATGTGCTAATCCTGAATTATAATCCAGATATCCCCATCAAAATATGTGTTTAACCTTTTTCACCTTGGTGAGTGGAAATCGAAGTCTTGCGAACAAAAAGCCTCATTAAATGTTTAGTTTTAGTTGAAAACAGCACAGAATTAAGTGTCAAAGGGACAGTTCACCCCCATATTAAACACTACATATCATTGCTCTTACCTGTAGTGCTATGTATAGATCTAGATTGTTTTGTTGTGAGTTGCAGAGTGTTATGGATATCGGTCGTAGGGGTCGTAGAGATCTACCTTCTCCCCAACGTAATGGAACTAAATTTAGATGTCACTCAGCACGTGGTGCTCAAAGAACCAAAAACTACATTTGAAAAACTCAACAGCAGTGTCTCTTTCCAGATAATCCACAGCCCTTGTTGTGAGCAATTCATGTAGGAACTGTGTTCTTTCTACCGAACAACACCTACCAACCATATCAAGTGTGCATCTTCTAATGGACGAGAGGCTCGAACTCGTGACAGCCTGAGATGTAAACATTAATAATGTCTTCCTCAGCTGAGCTGTGACATTAGCTCGCTCCGTGGTGCTAGGTGAGCTGGCAGTAGTTGTGCACTTGTCTGTGCGGTGATATGGTTGGCGGATGAAGTTTGGTAGAAACTGCTCCAGGCTGTTCTCATGCACTGCCAGTATGTATATGAAAAGTAATGCACCAGAATTAATTTATAACTCGGCTAATCATGAATCAGTTATTTGTATATTACTCATGCAATTGACCTTTTGCGAGGTCACGCCCCTCGAATGCAGACTGGCCATTGCATCAGCTAGCTTTGACAAGCATCCGACAACTGCGCCCCACAGACTCTCATGCAATCGTTTCAGAGTTCCTTTATTTCACGATTTGTGGATTTCAAACTAGACGATGTGCCTAGGGCACACGCATTAATGACACTAATTATATGGAGAGGCTGGAGGGAGATATACGTTGTCTCCCTGAAATCAAACCCTGAAAAGTATAGGGTTAGCTCGCAATCTAGCTACTAAAGGCATAGCCTACTGAATGTATACACATGCTGCTTTTGCTTTTTAATTAGTATACATTGAATGAAGACCCATTTCGCTTTACAGGAAACAGTGAAAGGAAGCGGGGAAACTTTGCCGAAATTCAACCAGCTGTGTGTCATCGCAGTGTGTGCAGATGAATGTTGTTTGGCTTCCCCCGGAGCTCCCCGCCCAGGCTGGGCAACTGGCAGTGTGGGGGGAAGCCAAACACAGTTCATCTGCACACACTGCGATGCCACACAGCTGGTCGAATATCAGCAAAGTTTCCAATTATATTTAATGTCTTCTCTCTTGATTGCCTGTAATGTGGTGGCTCACTTTTACACTGTGATCTGTAGCCTCTAGTTAGACTCTATCTTTTGAACCTGTTTTTGCCACTGAATGAGTCTGACATCCTGCACATACCTTTCAAACACATATTGTAGATCCATCAGTCTGCTTCTCTCTAAAATAGCTTTTTCATTTTTCCAAAATTTGATCAAATTTCTTTAGGGAGTGTAATTAGTGACAGTGTGGGCTCCATGCTAGCACTGACAGCTTGATGGACCAGCACAATGGGGGAGGGCTTAGCGAAGGGTCTATTGTGAAGCCTGCGATCGTGTGAACAAGGGGCTAACGGGAGTAAAGAAGAAAGTAGTGTGAAGAGCGTCAGGAGATGGCTGGGGTGGTGGATGGGTCAACAAACACAAAACTTTTCCCAGGTGACTGGTGTTTGTGTCCCGCGTAAAACAACCGACTTATTTTAAGGTATGCTGTCACCATGTTTCTCTTCCTAAACCTAACCTACAGAACCTGATGATGTCATTAGTGTGGCGCTAATTTGTTAGATATTATATGAACCGTTAAATGAGGATACGTTGACACCTCTACAGCTGATATCTTCAACACTCAGCAACTCACACTGAAACAATCTAGATTAATACATTGCACCAACAGTATGAAGAAAAATATGTGCTTTTGATTTGGAGTGATCTGTTCATTTTAGGTATAGAAGTGCTTATTCATAACTGTCTGTAGGGGTAAGGGCCGCCCACAGATCCTCATCTCACGTTCTTAAAAACACATCAAACATGTGCTCCAGATATATGTTAAACTTTACAATTTATGTAAAGTACTGCAAGGTGTTGTTAGCATTAATTAAAAATTACTGGACTGAATCATCAACACATCTCTCGGGCAAATATCCCTTGTGGTGCTCATTAATAATGCCTGTGTCTAATAATGAATTTTGTTGACAACCTACAACGACCAGTGTAACAGTATCAGTCAAGCAAACAATCAGAAAATCCAACAGCTGAGCGACCACACACATCTCAGGAGTGACTTAACAAAGCTCCGTAATGCAGGCAAGTGAAGCCAGATGAAGCCATCCCTCATTGAGAGCGTGTCCCAGGATTACATCCCCTCTTGCTGGGAAGCATTTAATTTCTCCTTTCGGCACAGTGACACTTCAATCTTTTCCCTGTAATTACACATTATTAATGTTATGTAATTTGGCAAGACAGAACCTTGGATGCTGTGACACAGTTATTGACATTAGCTGGCGATGCTTCTTTCCTATGGCTTCAATGAAAAGACCGTGCCTAATTATGGTCCGATTAGGGTTTTTATCTCTGAAGCTGAGTGGTACCGCTGACAGCACATGGACACGAATCCACACTCTGTTTCCAGCGCCAGGAAGCTCAATATTTTCATCATGTTAGACTATATTAGTAATCTCTGTAGAGCAATACATCATGAATTCAGTGGTTGTTGTACAGTAGATGTATAATTTATAAATGTCCCATGTCAGTTTATAATCTAACAACTGAAGAATACTCACAACATGATTGATGTCTGCACAGTGACAGCAGAGTGCCCATGTAGGCTTCAGAAACTTTGGTCCTTATTCATCCAGAGAAACAAAGACGCAAGTTTTATCATCTTACACTCTCAGGAAAGAAAGCATAAAGTGAAAAATGCTCTCCATCTTCAGACTGCAAAATAAATAGCAGAGTGAGAGATGGCATTCTGAGACGTCGTTTCTACCAGTAATGGCTTGGTTGCTCTGACGTCTTAGCTCTCTATTGTAAGGTAATTGAGGTATTATTACATTGTGAAATTGGGTCAGTTTTATCCTGGGAGGAAATAGGCAACAAGACCCAGACCTTTCTTTTCAGAGAGATTGCCATCAAAAGCACATATAGAGGTTTCAAGAGATGATCGATACTCAGAATCAGAAGTGGTGACTGCAGGTCACGACCCTTAAGATTATTTCAAAAACCCACTGGTTTCTCTGTGACCTTTTGTAATATATCATTTTGTCATATAAAGTCTTCTTGAATTTTAGTTTCATGTGTCGGCAGTTGCAGTTTTATTTTTTCGTGCCAATAATAAATGTCTTAAATTTAGTTGTCAGGCCAGGGGTGAAAAAAAAGTTATATTTTATATTGTTGCCAGCATGAAGAAAGACTATCAAAAAGCGTTGCAAGTATTATAGGATGCTTAACCTTCACACACACATACACATGTAATAAATGGCAGAGAGAACTACCTTAGAAAAAAGAAATAAAGTCCTCAAAATATTGAATGTACAACAACCTAAACTGTCCGGTGAAACCATGTATCTCCAAACCTGATAAGTGAAGGATGAAGTGCTAAAATTTTGGTGAATTATTTTTTTCTTTTCAATCAATCAACAATTTAAAAACTGTCTGAATTGTTTAAAATACATTACCACAAAGCTGAAAACAGGAATGTTTTCTGTTGCTCATTAAATCAAGATGTTTTGGAGAGACATGATATTAACAGGACAAAATGTTCTATGTGGCTATGGCCCATTGTCCAATCACAAGTCAGAAGAAGAAGGCTCCCTCCCATCCGTTACTCTTGGCAGGTGATGACATAGATGCCTGTAAAGCAAGGGGTACTGCAATGCTTTGTGATCCCAATCACACTGACATGTTTAGCACAATGACAGCTGCCTTACTGTTGCTAGGCAACCGTGTAATAAGCTGTCTGTCACTTGTGTGTCAGCTGGTACTGTGATATTATAGGTTACAGATAACTGTCTCCTATAATGATCAACAGCAGCTACGCTGAGGCAATCAAAAACAGAGTAGTAACTTGACAAGCAAACACTAATGTTCCTCTGCTCTGTAAAATGTGGGGTGCACATCAGCAGTGCACAGGATGTGTCAAAGCTATTAGAATGAATTAGAGGAGAAAAAGAGGCCATTTCTGCTGCCAAAAAGTTATCCAGTGTGTGATTGCTACCTTAGTGGATATCTTGCAGCTGGAGCCAAGAGGGATGGAGAGTTGATCTGTCTACATAAAGTTTTGTTGGTGTCACTTTTGTGAATGAAGTGACCATTATTAGCTAATTGTTCACCACAGTCTTACAGGAATATGTGAAATGGACACAACCTCTTAACACTGTCTGGTGGTGGACACGGAATAGAATTACGTGCTAGCAACACTAAAACAATTCCAGTTGCAAAAAGAAAAGTACCTACTTAAAGTCCTTTGCATAGTTACATAAAGTCTGTAAAGTCACATAACTACATTGACTTTTGGTTTCACACAGGACACCAACAGCGGTCTCCTGGTTGAAAGTCCATGTTTGTTTGACCCATCCACCACCACTGCCGCCTGCCCTAAGCAAACTGTTTTGCCCATCATGCATAATTTGTGTGTCCACCATGACAAAAGATCCTCATTGACTTTGCATTACCATTGTTTTTGTGTTGCCAGCATATATTTTCTACACATTTTGTGCCCACCATCGCATAATATGTTGTTAAGTCTAACCCTATTTCATGTATTTCTATTAGACCTGGCTGAATTGGGTTTACATGCACACTAATATTCCACTATTATTCTGACTATGACAATATTTTCAATTTGATATGGCTTATGTGAACAGGCTATTTCATTAAGATATTCAGAAATAGGCCTTTTTCTGCATTTAGCCTTTCCAATTAAGACATGTGGGATATGCTAGTATTGTTTGGGTTTTTGTAGTTTTATGTATACACTCTGTGGTCAGCTCTGTGCGATGTCATGGATACATTGTATTCAAACCAACTAGCCAACAGATTGCAAGGCTGAGTAGCAAATCATGCCCAAAAGAAATCGAACAAGCAGTGACACACTTATTTTTAAACATCATGAATGAGTTGGATGTGAACAGGTTTTTGGATATGTGCAAATATCGCAACACCAACCTTTTCAAGTGGGTAGATAAAGGCATGAAAGATCGAGGCTGTGTCAGCACAGTCTAATGAGTCCAGCCCCAGGAGAAAAATCCCACGTTGATGCGAAATAGAAATACATGTTAAGCGGTTCCAGCTGTTCCGCTGTTCTATATTTTGACATGATAAATGACACATTAGGTAATGTCAATCTGAGTATGCAAGGCTATATGTAAACAGGGGTATTAGTGGATTATTTAGTTTCACAAGACATGTTAACAGCTTACCATCAATGTTGTCTTTTTCGAAATAAGGGCGAAAAACTGAATATTTTTTGAGTGTAAAAGTCGTCACTGTTATACATGCATAGAAAAATCAGAGAAAAGAAAAGAAATCGTTCTTCATATATATTACTTCAATTAAATCAACAGTAACAGCTGATAGTAAGCTGAGAGGGAAACAACTGTGAGTGAGATGGTGATTGTGAAGCCAATACAAGCGTCACTTCAGTGTTCTGCCTGAACTTACACCATGTTTCAGCTGCTTTAAAGGATTGGCTCATATCTTTGTTTGGACGTCATTTGTATAATGAATTTATTGACTCACAAACTCATATTGTGAAAAGGTACAGGTTCTACAGCAGTACTGTAAAAAGAAGTCTCATGGGGGAAGATACGCAAGTGGTGTGAGGACTGTACGTTTATTGCAATTTACCTGTGCAATGGGGGATTACTAATGACATTTTGGGCATGCTTACTGTTGGTTTTAACTCTAAATACAGTGCTTGAGATCATCTGGTTTAAATAATTGTTGGCTTGTTTACAACCTGTCTGATCATTGCTTGTGTGTTTTACCCTGTTGGCCTCAGCTGTAGCGATGTTAAATTACTCTAAGGAGTAGGATATCACCATTAATAGAAATGATGGCCAAAACCATAAAAATAAGACCCTAGTTGTAATAAACCAAAATTATCCTTTAACTGCAGTGACCCAGCTCTGTATTTTGGACGGTCTGCACCTCTTTACTTTGGCTCTGTCTTGCTTTGGCTGTGATATGACCCATTGGCAATTATTCTAAATACACACTAAATGTTACACAGCAATTTTCTTTCTGGCCACGCTAATATAAAGCCAAGGTTATAAAAGCCTTTACAAACATTTTATTTTAGGTAATCATTTTGATCATGTCAACTCATGTAACATGACGGCACACAGTTATTTTAATGTTACTGTGGCTCACTCACTGGCTGGCTGTATCTGCTCTATATTAATCCAGTGTGAGAAAGCAAGCTCTATTGTTTACTAAAGGCTTCCAAGCAAGATTGAAAAGCAAAAGTTGCTTCCGCGAGAGTGAGCATGGCGAGAGAGATCTTAAGGTTGCACCCCCACGAAAATAAATATGCTTATTGCTGCCAAAACATGTCTTTGAGCAGCTATTGCAAGGAGATGGCATGTCAAAATAAGACATTAAGCATTATACAATGGAATAGGGAAAAAAAAAACAGACACTGGGATATGTCAAAGGTTATCCGTATATCTTTTTAAAGCAGCAATGCACTGTCATTTCCAAGCCTTTGTGGGCCAGAAACAACACATCATCTAACCCTTGAGAGCATCTAAACATGTCTGTGTACTGCAGGGCCAGGGCGGCATGAAATCAGCCACTCTATGTGTAAATGGACTGTCAGATTCACAGGTGACTGGACACTGTCATTTTGAGAGACAAAAAAAACATAGAAACCTTCCCAGCCAAGTGACAGGCTCACAGCAGAAGTACTTATGTGGCTTTGTTTCTGCATGTTTTTTCATGAACAATTCCAGCAGGATGTCCCTAAAGTTCAAATAATTTACTGAGTAGAAAACACAGCTTCTGTGGCGTGAAAAGAAAGTATCTGGGCGTGTGGACCTTTACTACAGCCTGTGTGTTTCTTTGTAGATGCTGAATATTTTTGATAATATGTGGTGTGCATAGAGTATGTATGTGCTGAGGTGAATTTCACTGCCTTGTCTAATTATAAAACTAATGTAGAATAGCAGCTTGAAAAAACAAACAAACAAAAAGAAACTCAATTCAGTTAACATGTATTATAAAACATACCACTGACACACTGCATTGAAGAACTTGAGGAATATTCAGGGCACATTAAACACATAACACTACCCAGCCAAATCAGACATTGAACAATGTGACTTAGGCCCTGTCTATATGTATACAGGTATTTTTATAATCAAAGTCATTTTTCTTGGCTTGGACATTCTCAATCACATCTCTATGTTATTCTAGGTGTCTTGGGTGCCTCTGTTGTTGACATCAGTAGATGTTCAGGCTGTTTTCACAAACTGTAAGTATGTTTTCCTACAAAAAGTAATGCACCCAAACTTGTACATATCCCACATATTTTAAAAGGCTGCAATCATGTGACCAATGTGCTGACGGGAGTTAACAAAGAAGCAGTCCCGAGTGGTCCTGCAAAGACATAGGTCGGGGTGCTGGATGGGTAAGAAAATCCTAGACCTTCCCCAAGGACTTTTCCCACACAGTCATTTTTTAAATAAACTTAAAACATCAGTAAAACACCTTTTATTTACATTTATTACCTTGTGCATCAAATGCATGTAAACATCATGGTGTGACTCAACATTCATACAGGAAGCAAACACCGGGCTCCTGGGTGAAAGTTTGGTGTTTGCTGGACCCATCCATCACCCCTCTGGCCGTAGAAGGATGACCTTTTTCACTGGTGTCTGATGTGGAAATCAGTGACCAAGTGGTGGTATTTGATGACTTTGGAATGAGAGCGGGTTGTGTAAACAGTTATTTTTCGGTACGTTTGTGCAGAATTTTAGGTCACAAAAAAGATATATACACATTTTTTTTTTTTATTTTAAAATGCCTTCTAAGGTGAAAATTAATCAAAACTCTGGCTGCTGTCTGTGTGGAGCATTTGGGAAATGATGAATCATCTCCTTAATACATGCATGCCCATTTTTGATTTATGTAATAGGCATACTCTAGAGACAACAATAGCAGTGGCAGGCAAAGGTTTTGTGAGCACTGCTTGGTCTAGTGACTACTTTACACTTAAGTTTATTATTGCTGCACCACTTCACGGATGAATGGAGCTGTCTGCTGCAGTTTACAGTCAGCCATAAACTGTGGTTTTGAATCAGGACCGGTCAAACCGGCAGATGTTGGGACACTTTCCAGAGTGGGATTGTTGTTGATGAGGAATGGAAGGAAAAGTTTATCATGTCCAGAGCATCACTTATATGTTTTGAGTGAACGTCTTGATCATTATGTCAATAAGGAATTATTGGTGATGAGATTACTAGTAGGTGTTTTGAAAAGGGGAGATTAGCCTGTGCACTTTACTACCTTTGTGACGACGTGAGGCCGCTGAAGACAGCTACAGCGCTGGTTAACGTTCAGCTTTTTTCATAGCCTAGGTAAAAGTGAAGGTTGCAAAGTTAGTTAGAGATGAGGAGAGGTATGGCAGGAGAACTGCAATTTAATTAACACCTCATAGTGTCATTTCCTGTATTACTGAGCCTTCATTTTAGGGTTGCTGAGGGTGGGAATATTCTCAGTTCTTGCTTAAAATTAGATGTGAATTTCAACATTTTTGCAACTTTGTTGAAATGTATAAAAACTGTCAAGAGGACTCATGTCATGGCAGGTGTGAAAGCATGTGAAACTACACAAGGGAAAGGTTTAGAGGACATTGGGGGATACTGGCCTCATGTAGAAATCTGCAGTGATCACGCAGGTTTATTGTGAATGAAATTATACTTTTATTTAAATCAAATTTGGTTTGAATAGATTGACTTTGGTGATTCATGTAAAGAATGGGAAGGAGAGAGAGAGAGAGACAGAGAGAGAGAGTGTAGGTGTGTGTGTGCGTGTGTGTGTGTGTGGGTGTGTGTGTGTGTATGTGTGAGGGAGGGAGAGAGAGAGAGAGAGAGAGAGAGATTTTTATTATATTATTCTGCACTTTTTGGCTGATTGATATTTCTCTTACCTGTAACCCAACCCTCTGGTCTAACACAAACCACACCACGCCCTTTAACGTTACACCTGGCTCAGCCAAGCTGTTTAGTTAGCTAATGTTAGCTAACTACTCCCATAACACAGTGCTGACAGTCTTGGGTTGCTTTCTTAGCTTTGACATCCAACGAGCGATCCAATCTATCTGTTTCTTTGCTTTAGCATCACCATGTCTTGCCTTCTTGCTGGGCAATTCAACATGTTAGCCTGAACCAACAGAGTCAGAGTGACTGACACAGGTCTTGACATGTCCAAGTGCGGCACATTGATTAAAAACCAGCCAGACAGATAATCAGAACACAGTGATAGCATATCTTACATAGCTCTACAACTGTAAAAGACTAGTTTTGTTTCAACCATGATATTGATTTGACTGTCCCTGAACACTCCACTGTAAACTCAGCATTTTCTTGTAAAATAAAAGCTGTTTTATTTCTGGTGAAAAGCTTAAAAATGCTTAATTACAACCGCAGCATAGCCTACTTTTTTGCATCATGTCCTGCCACCTGCATCCCTCACCTAAATCAAACAGAGTATTTCCAGTAGGTAAAAATGCGTCTGACATGGAAAATCTACTGTTGTGTGTTACATGTGTGAAGGGGCAACTCCAGATGGCTGCACATGGTTGTGTGGACATTGTCCAAAATTCTTATGAGAAAACAGCTTAAAACACGGCTTAAAAGGCGGTGTCAGGAGGAAACCCAGCAGGACAACAACAAAAGTTAAGGGGGCGAAAAGTCTAAGTAGGTTGGGTGGGTGGGAGGGTTGGTGAATGGGTCCAACAACCACTGACTTTCACCCGACTCTCCCGTTTGAATGTAAAGCCAAATCCTGTTATTTTTTTTCCTAAACCCAACCACATGCATGTGTTGGCTTAACCTAACCACGTGCGTTTGTTGTTGAAGGAAAAAAAACGAAAGTCCACGACCAAATGTCGATATGTGACAAGGTGGGAGTGAGAATGTGTCGGTCTGTTGTTTTGGTCAAGACTGATATATCTCTGTAGCGTGGTCTCATTCCCAGGAGTATCAACGGGCAACAACGTCACATATGGACGCATAATAAACTTATTAGCATCAGTATAAGATAAAACCCTTCCATGTTATTATTAGACAGTTTGAGCAATGGACAGTATAAGGAGCAAGAAAGTCTGCTTTGGCTGTGTGGGTGGGAAGGTGCATGAGTCCAGCAAGCACAGGACTTAAACCCAGGAGACCGGTGTTTGTGTCACTGTGAGCATGTTTGTCTATCACGTCTGTGCCTGTGTCCAAGTAACTGCATCCTAATAGTCTATGAATTCAATGTGCTCCTGCCAGCAGGCTTCTTAACTTAGTTCCTCCGTGCTGGAGTCTGTCAATCAGTGCTGTAGTGTGGGCACTTCTTCTCTAGGAATTGAAAGCTCCCTTTGGTGAGCTTTGAAATGAAGACATCTGCCAAGTTGTTTGGATATGCCAAATTCAAACATCCAATGGCAACCAAATCTGTGTCATGAGGACGTGTAATAATCAAAGGCTGAAATGATACAAACATGTGATGTGGTTCTTCAATGTAACATTAGTACCTCAATTCATATTGAATAAAAAAAAGTTCAAAAATAGATGTCCATGATTGTATTTTTACTTTAAGTGCAGCAGAAATCTAATACTTAAGACAGTGTACGTTTGTGAACAACAGAAACACATCAACTGCCGGAAACTGATACTAGCTTTAGATTGCTATTGAATTTTCTCTCCTTTTAAATGGTTGGTAAAAACAGGATAGTCCATCATTGAGGAGCTTCATGTGCAGCCTTTGATATTTGCTCTTTGATATTGACCACACAATCAATAGAGCTTTCCTATAGCACAGCTAGTAATATTACTCAATTTTCACAGTTAGGTAATATTAGTCCCGTAAGAGCCTATCTATTGATCTGACCACACACAGAGCCTTTTTTTACTATCAGGAGCACTCCTTGGGATACAGTATGGGAACCACAACACTGTCCACTCAGGATGGCAGCAGCAGCTAGTCAGACTCACATTCAGTACATTTGTTTCTTGTTATCTCATAGTGTCTGTTGTTTGCCAAAAGTAATTAAGGCTGGACTGAAATCAAAGCAGGGAAATGTTAATCATGGAGAGACAATCAGTTGTAGTTGACTGAGATATAGTGATTAAAAATCTGTTTGAATGAAAACCAAATTTAATATAATCAACCCAATTTGTATGCCCAATTTACATAAAATATGAAAATGTGTTGGCTGCCTCGCGTCTAACTGCAGTAGGATGTCTGTCCATCTGCGTCACCATTGTACTGTAGGTTTGTGTGGCATCATGTGAAGTGAAAGGTGAAGTAAAAGTTTTGAACACTCTTAGTGCTATGAAGCACTGGTTATATCACAGGGTTCTACTTTGGTTTTATGCTATTCTGTTGATGGCAATACCATTCAAAGAAATGTATCAATGTGCCAAGAAAGGCAGTGAAGAAGAGCACTAGCATGGAAACATGCAGGTCAGTAATGCAGGATATAAAGCCACTGTGTAAAATAGACATGCATTTGTATGGTGCCTTTCTAGACTTCTGACTACTCAAAGAGCTTTTACACTGCACTACATACCCCCCTGCATCTGTTTTGGATGTTCCTTGACAACGGGTAAATTTACACTTTGGTTTTTTTTTCTCTTGTTTTCGCAAGAAATGTAAAACTCTTTGTTTTAGGGTTAATTTCCTTAGGTTTGTGCAACAAAAGTCCCCGGTTAGATTTAAGCAACAAAAGTTCCTGGTTAGGTTTAGGGTTAGAGCATACGGACCGTCTCGCTCTTTATGTTATGGTAGTTGGCGGGGGTGTTGCAAACTACCGCCGCCCAGTGCGTTATCACACCCCCGTGAAGGTTGCCTCTGTGCGTCTGTGTCTGATGCCGATGTCAGCTGACAAAGCAGTGGTATTTGATGAGTTCAGTTGTCGCACACTGCCTATCAAAAAAAGATGCGCCCAGTTCATATCATATCACGGCAAAAGGTGACTCTGTGCGTCAGTGTATGATGCCAACATCACTGACAAAGCGGCAGTATTTGACGTGTTGGGAATTAAAACAGGCTGGGCTACCATACAAGATGGCATCTGCTCATCAGGTAAACATTCGCAAGCACAGATGAAACAGCCATCAGGAGCAATTTGGGGTTCAGTATCTTGCCCAAGGATACATCGACAAGTGGACTGGAGGAGTCGGGGAACTTCCATATAGTGGACAACCCACTCTACGTCCTGAGCCAAAGATGCCCTGTATGTGCTTTACAAATGTTTTTAAGCAAGAAAATGCATTCAAATGTTTGTTGGACCTCAAGTCAACATACAATGTGTGTTGGTGAGAAACACTGAAAACCACAGGGAACAATTTCATATTAGCCAATATACATTTTCTTATTCTCAACCGCTGTCTGATGCGATATAGCAGGAATTTAACCCAGTCACAAGTTCATGAAAGTTTAAACTGTGCATTTACTTTTCTAAGGACTTGAAAAGAGTTCATTTTTTACCAAGAAAAGTTATAGACAATGATGAATTTCATAAATACATAAAGCCAACAAAAGACAACTTAAATAATAAAGAGAAGAAAGGAATATAATTGCATTCTTTGTTGTATGGCTGAGATTTTCCAAATATTATAAAAAGATTAAAGGTTTTAAATGGATAATGATGTTAGTCTGACTTTTCTTTTTCTTTGTGACTGAAATTAAGACTTTTTTGTTATTTCATCTCTTTTCACTTTCACTTATACGGTCACAAAGTTTCTACCTGTACCTGGATAATCTCGTTTGTAGATATTCTTAAGCAAACAAACTAACAAACAGTAACTAACAGCTTTGGTAAGCAGAAAAAAAGGCAGTCCTACCAGACAACCACAGCCGTATGGATGCACTTCATACAGTATCCCATACACTGATTTATTTAATCTGACTGTAGAGCTGAGCACTGAACATTTGCTCAGCCCCTCCTTGCTCTGCTCTCTCTCTCTCTCTGTTTATCAGACCACAAATGAGACAAAAATTAGCTAGTTTGCCACCGCACGACCCCTCCGCCTCGCTCCCCACCACTTTGGACTGCTTCGCCAGGTGAGGAGTGGGCAGTAGCTCTGCAGACTGACCTCTGAATCAGGCTTTCACCATCTGAAGGGATGATGATTTTTTTAAAGCCTGAGAACAGAGCCAAGAGAGGAGCACAACTCTACGTTTCCTGACAGACCACTTGAATTACAATATGCTGAAAGTTTATTATGGGATTTTTGCTCTATGACAACAAAATAAACCTGCGTACCCTAGCTTTAACAGCAGTGCTTCTGTACCAAAGAGAATCACTGAACTAAATATTTACCTTCCTTTTATTTACCCCCTGCACCATCTGTTGCATGTCTGCCAGCAGAATATCAGAGAAAAGTTATGCACTGATTTTCAAAAGAGAGTGTGTAAGGTTTCTCTAAAAAAAAAGGTTTATAAGTTCTGAACAGATTCCAGTAACACTCTTAAAGTGTTTGTGTCAGACACACAGTAGGGAAAGGCTAAAACTTCAGTACAGGCCTAATTAAACAATTGAAGGTTTTGCTCAAACTTGCCTGATTCTACCGCTGCCATGTGCAGAGTTGGAATGGCAGTCTTACTGGCCACTGAAGAAATAGGGTGTGAATTGATCACCTGGTGTTGTGATGATCTAAATAAGAAATGGAGAAAAGGGAAATGCTGAACAGGGCCATAGCCAGGATTTTAGAAATACTGAAGCCATGGTTCACCTTTCCCCAGTGCATATTTTTCAACATGATGTCTACATGCTGGTTCAAAGCCTTCTTCATACTGCCTAAAATAAAATTCTGGTGAATTCTGGTGTGGGTCTGATCTCAGACCATCCTGATTCCTCGCTGGATCAGCAGACTTTCTGTCGGTCATGGCTCAAGAGCTGCACTCCTCAGCAGTCAGTTCATCAACTACCTGGTTAGCACAAGCTAATACAGCAGCATTCAAAAGTAAGTTGTTTGATAGTCCCGACAAACTTTGTTGCTCCCTTTTTTGAAGCTGTTGTCCTCTGCAAATGGTCACTGCAGTGTCTACCCAGTAAGCATGAGCTAACAAAGCAGCGGCTAACTTACTGCACCACAAAGTAACACAGACACCAAACTGCCTGACTCTGTTGTTAAACCCCTCAATAACCATTTGCCATGTGATGCTAACAGTTAGCCCTGTCACTACAGTATGTGTGCAGCCGGGAGGACTCTCACAGCTGTCCATGGCACAGAGGAAACACTCCCGCAGCAGCAGCTACACTCTATACAGTCTGTGGTGAAGTAAGGTGTGGTGTTTTTGACATAGTTTGCAGTTCAGCATGCCGATTTGCTACCCAAACATAAAAAAAAACACCACTGCATTCACATTGTGGGTATCAAATAAGGTAATCCACTGGTATCGTTGTCACTTTAAGGGTAGTGCTATTGGTACAAGTACCATACGTTTTTAAACAATACTCAGCCCTTTCACATGCTGATACCCAGCTTGAGTTCTTAACTTCTAATTCTGCCAACTGCAGAGCACTGTAGATGTAAATGTGTAGAGCATGCAAGCCATTAAACACAAAGAAAGGAGTGCATTGGCAGCCACATACTGTAGTTACAGTGCATGCCATATAACCCCATTTGATTCCAGCTGTTGGACCTCTGATGCATGTCATACCACTCCCTCTCCCCCTTCCAATGTGCCTCTTCACTGCCCATCAATAAAGAAAAAGATACCATTGCACATCAGTCTCGTACTGCGTTGTAACAAAAGGGAAATCCACCCTACTTGCCTACCTTTGGTAAGTCTATCAGGAAAGTGGGGCTGTATGATGATTCAGCTTCACAGTATTCCACTGGCAGAGAGCTGTGCTCTTAAACTGGAACTATGCCTTTGTGAAGAGACTCGTTAACATCTCTGTGAGGCTACGCAGAGAAGGGTGTTGTCGGTCAAACCAGTCTCACTTCCACCTCATCAAATACCTGCACTTGGTCAGTGGTCCTCGGCGTTAGATACTAATGGACACAGGCACCCTTTAGCAGCGGTATGCATTTTTGATTGCCATAGTATAGAGCAGCACCTAGCCACATGCTTTTGTTGCCTAAACCTAGAGGAGTAAACCTAAAAATTAAGCTTTTTACCTACGTTTTACGTTTATTTTAAAAAGAGACAGAATGCTTTTAATGCACGGAAACTGTACATTTCCTGTGAAAACCTAAGTTTAATTTGAAAAGACAGAATGCATGTAACGACACATTGTCGATGACCTTGGCCACTGATCAGGTGTCAGTATGTAATGAGTGAGAATGTGTTGTATGTGACTGTCCCAAATATGGACCTGCACATCAAGCAAGTTGATTGGTTGATCCAGCTCCTGCCGGGGCAGAACACCAGTTATACAAAGCAATACCTGTTTGTCATACAGGAATAAAATAGACAGCCTTGCTAACATCTCTACCTATACACCTTTGAGCATGTGCAGCCCAGAGAAGCTTGTTTCCTTCTGAGGCCTTCATCAACCTTTTGTCATGGCAGCATATTAAAGTGGTGCATGGTTGCAGACAACTCTCAGGCATATTTAATAATTTGATGAAGCAAATGTTTTTAATCTTGCTGTAAATACACAGATATAATCATCTCCTTGTCTCTATCAGATGAGAGAAGAACAGTCAATATATGCGAGAGGATGGGTGAGTGCCCCTGTGATAAATTGGAATGAAATGCGAAGCAGCTGGATCCAGACTGACAGCTCCAAGTCAATGAGCAGCCAGGTATAGAAGCGTAATATCTCCTAAGAGTCTATTTTTCTGACTGACAGACAAGTTCACCCAGGTTAGTGTTTTCACAGCGTAAGGCGATTCTTCAAGCGTGCAGAACCAGGATCCTCTAAGGGAAATAAGAAGAAACGATGCTGTCGAGCCGCTTGTTGAGGAATGAACAGACAAACATGAAGAGTAAGATTGAGACATGGATGGTGCAGTTTAAAGAACATAGACTGACGCATTGACTGACAATCATCGGCAAACTGTTTTGTAACAAAACCACTGCTCTACAAGCTGCATTTCCTCATGTGAGCCGTCTTACACTGTTCATTGGATCGATAAATCCTATTTCTAATGATGTCCGTGTGCACTGAATGCTCAAGATGATGCTCAGTTTCCCAACAGAAGGTATTTTGTGAATCACAAGGCCTGTCAGAAAATCAGTAGCCACAAAATAACAATATCATTGAATATATATATTTATTTTTTTCTTTTAAAAGCTCTTATTTTCTCCCTTTACAGTGATTTTCTTCAGTTTTAAAGTGTAGAGCTGCAACACATTTTGGCCGCCAATGCTGAACTGTAAGAAACAGAATACCTTGCAGGTTGAATATCTTTGAAATATTAGAGCATATGCTGAATATTGGTGTTTGTGTCCAGGCCACAAGCACTGATATTTTCCATTTATTGACCACCAAAGGAGCAAATAACAATATTCTCACAGCCAACTTTAAGAGCACAGGGGCAGAGTGCCTCGTCTTTTAAAGATAAAGGATCGTTTGGAGATGGTTTCATTTACTGTGCTTAGTGACAACTAAATTGTTTTCTCATACAAAGCATGACATCTTTATCTTATAAATACACTTTGTTTTAAAATATCTTGTCATTAGGCTTTGACTGGACCTTTATGTGTAATAAAAGTAAATGCATACTTTTTTGTAATAACACAACATGTATTATGTTACATTATGTAAGACATGATTATTCTTATAACAAGTCAGGCTTATATTTTGTTACAGCAAAAAATAATTCTTGTTGTATAGTAGTATGCAAGAATAATAAGAAAACTGTTTACACTTTTTTGTTGTTTTGTATTTATTTTAGAACGATTAATTCCTATGTCACTTTTTTTTTTCGGACTTGTTCTTTGTCATAAGTACGCTGGCTGACGAGATACACTCCTCCCCTTACCTTTCACAATAAAAGCCTTCAAGATACACACTGCATAACTGTTAACCAGAGAGATATCATTAGGAGCATTTCGCTTAAAGGAAACTCAACATAGCTTTCAGCAGCTCAGGCTATTTGACAGCTTACTTAAACAGATTGAGTCAATATGCTCCGGATGGTTGTCGCAAATAAGCATCACTGCTGGTGAATCTATTCCCATCATAACCTTTTATATAAGTATAGTAACTGCCGTAAAGTGGCATCACTCAGTACACATGCACACTTAAGTTGAGCCATGGTTATAGCTTGACTAGGCCATCTTTGTCCCAGTATACAAGCATTGGAGGGGAGTCGATTCATTGACTGAACTTTGTCCAACTCTGCTACGATGGGTGGCGATATGTCCACTTTCAGCTAGTAAGTATTGGACCCTTTTTACAGGTTGACGCTAATACGTCGCAGACCAAACAATCAACAAACAAGTTAGCTATGGTTAGCTGGAAGCAGACTGGTACCATGGTGGATAACTTTACAGCTCTGTACATTTCACCATCCAGAAATGCATACCTCTGAATGTAGATTTTGCCAAGTTGTGAATGGATTCTTCCTCTGTTGTGTATTTAATGCTTTGGACCTCCGGGCCAAAGCTCTGTGGAGCATGTGCTGAGTGCCTCCACCAGTTTGAGTCCAGTTGACTGTATACATGCAGCAGTATTTAAACTCCCACTTGCATTATCTGGTTGTGTAAGTCCGACTTTGACAGATTCAGTTTAGTATGATTTCAGACGGACTGACATGTTTACATGTATTTTAAAAGTCCGATTTTAGTCAGACTAATACAATAAATTGAATTTCTCCAATGTCATGTAGACGCACTGACCGCTGGTATGAATAGTTTTGATGTGGAAGTCTTTGATACGCAGGTGACTATTTTGCCTTGGTGTGTAAACGTCCAAGAAAAATAGAGAATGGGTCAATAACATATTTCTTCTGGTCCACAACAATAGCCGATTCAAAACAATGACACCAGTGGCTGTACAGGGAAGATGGAAAAACACAAAGCAGTGCATAGTGTACGCATGGTGCACATACAGTGCAGTCAATGGCAAACAAAAAAATACAAAATGAAAATAAAATGATTGTAGCACCATTCAAAGCCTACAAGAGATACTGGGGGTGATGACATGTGTCATTAACTTTGTCAAGTCGCTCCCAGGGGATCAGTAAAGTTATCAGGATTCATCCTTGGGGATCTTGAATAGTCATTCAACTTGTAGTGGTTTTTAAAATATTTTACTCAAAATCAAAAATGTCGACCTCATGGTGATGCAATATGACAATCAGAGGCCTGTCAAAAAGAATTGGTTCTTCGCAGAGTATAGCTGTGTAAAATGTCATAGCAATCCAGGGCCTACAGCCATGCTAGCACCTCTGGGGAGCTGTGCCTCGCACTTCAAGAACCTTTGTTCTAAACCAAAAAGGTTAATCTTCTGATGGCATGAGATGAAGAGTCAGGGGATCACCAAAGTAATTGAGAGTAATCCTCTGGAGATGTCCAATATCAATATAAAATTCTATTACAGACCTTCCCACAAATCATGAAGGGTTGGTGTGGTCAAGGTAAAAGTAAGAACGTGAGCAGGACTTTGCTTTTGGTAGTTATTTAATATAACGTGATATAAACTAAAGGTAGTCAATGACATAAATAACGTTCTGTTGGATTCTGACACATCTCTAGTAGTTAACAACTTTGTAGAAGTCTGTTTCATAAAATACAGTTAGCTATAATATGTGGACCGTTTTATTCCTACCTGGCAGATCTCCCTGGTCTGTGCAGACCTGAGGGGCCGGTAAGAAAAAGGGGTGGTAGAGATTTATGTGCTGCACAGAGTCAAGAGTCTACTATTTTGGAAAGGCATGAAATTAAGTTTTAAAATTGCAGAACCAGAGAGAAAGCAGTTTTGCCCAGTAAATCTAGAGGCTACATCTCAAGTGGTCGCCATCAGACAAAATTATTCTTAATCATTCTATTGCTGAGGAAAGTACTCAGGTGATTACTTGGAGCAGATTGCATCACACTTGCACACACACACACACACACACACACACACACACACACACACACACACACACACACACACACACACACACACACAGTACATAGTCTGATCCAGATGCAGCATTTATTTTAACAAAGATCACTCTGTCTCTCACTGCTGCCATTTTTTTTCTGCAAAAACATGCTTACAAATCAAATTGGACCCCTGGTGTACACTGGGTGCATTTCAGCTGCAGTTTTCAGTCTTCTGTCTGACAAAACCAATGTGCTTCCATATTAACCAGTCAGACACTGTATCTACACTGCACTTTTTTCTCTCTAACATTTATTTTTTTACACTATTTTTTTCCTACTTGCACCTGTAAGAATATGATTGTGTCGTGCTATGTGCTCTGTCAAACAGGGTTCAGCAGTAACTGTGGCTGAACTGATGCAAGGTAGGACTGATGATATAGTGCTGATACTTACCTGCACAGCCAGTTTGGACAAGTTGTTAGATCAAATAGCAGTGCATTGATAGTGCAAAGACAATATAGACCCGCAAAACGCTTTCATGTTACGAGCTTAGATATTTGCCTCGAAATTATTCAGTGTGAGATGACGGAGCCTGGCAACCAAAGATGAACCAATCAGGAAACCACAAAGTCAGTCGGATGACCAATGACTCAAATGTTGTGAACGAATCATTACATAGATCTAAAGTTAAGCATGATTCAGCACCTGCATTGTACAGTTCTCACCTTAGATTTACAGAAACTACACTGACACCGTTTCAGAGCAACACTTGGATATTCCAGTTTAAACCCTTGAGTGAAAAGCCAACTCTATCACAGCACAGTTCACCCAGTCAGGTGCAGGACAGGTCATATAGCTGTTTCAAAGGAAGGAGAGCATCTGTCAATCATTTCTTGACTGGTTAAAGATCAAAGATAGAATTTAAACATCATAACTCTGCAGTGCTGAATTGTATTTCAATTTTAAACTGCCTTAACAGTACCATCCAGAACATCATCACATCCCTGGCTGCTCTATATGAATGGTTTGATTTAGTGGAAGGGGCCTTTGGTAAGTGTTCAAGCTGTGAAGTTCTGTGCATTCAATGATTGGCTTCCATCCCCAAGCTGCAGCAGCTGCTGTTGCTGCTGACATCGTCAGAAGTCCTGATAATCTCCCGGTTATTGAGTCGGCTGTTTTTAGGTGTGTGGTAATTCACTGAGCCTCAGAGATCAAGGATTACAAGCCACTTTGGGCCGCTAGCCAAGCTAAAGAGGCAGACAGGAGGGGAGGGAAAATGAGGCCAGGTAAAGGCCACAGCATGCAATATCCTACAAGACAGAGGGGGAAATATCAACACATATTTGTCATAAATACTTTTATTAGTCCAGCTTTAGTGGCAGCACTCATATAGAAAATTGCAGCCAAGGTAGGAAGTTTATGATTTTGTTACTCTTACAAAAACGTCAAGATTAATTAAATGACTGATCTGAAAACTAGAAATGCAACAATAGCACATTTAGCCTTTTTGAATTATATTAAGAGTCACTGAAAGTTATAAAATAGTTTCGACAATTTTGGGAAATGTGCTTATTTGCCTCCTTGCCAAGAGTTATATGAGAAAATTGAAACCACTCTCATGTTTGTACAATAATAATGATTCAACAGCCAGCAGCTGGTTAGCTTAGCAAAAAGACTGGTAGCAGGAGAATTCAGCAAGCCTGACTCTGTCTGAAAAATAACTAAATCCGCCAACTAGCACCTCTAAGTCTGACAGATTAATACGTTATATCTCTTGTGTTTACTCTGCTTGTTTTATTTTCTGTTTTATGTCATTGTTAAGTAAACATCTTTGGTTTTTGGACTGTCGATTGGACAAAACGAGACATTTAAAGACATCACCTCAGCCTCTGGGAAACTGTGATGGGCATTTTTCATTATTTTAGACAAAATAATGGATTGACTAATCAAGAATATAATCAGCTGATTAATTGATAATGGTAATAATTGTTGGTTGCAGCCCTACTGCTGCAGATGTAATGAAGTATTTCACAGCTGGAAAGATAGTCTTTACATAAAACTAGTCTGTCTAGGCAGTAGAACAATAGAAATACATTTGAAATGGATGCTAAGACCAGAAACAAACAAAAAAACAAAGCAAACAAACAGACACACAAAGAAAAAACAGATGAAAAAGGGCAATGTCATTCACTTTTACTCAACAGGTAGAAAACCTGCTGGAAAAACCTACAACTTGGAATGTACTGCAACGTACCTGACCAATAAACACTCCTGCTGGTAGTAGATGTAATGCGAAATTGGACGTTTTTCCACAAGACACAATATTACGGGCAGCTGATAAAAAACTATTTTGAATTACAGTTGAGCAGTGTGCTAAATTATGTTTCTGAAAATATTTAAGGCAAGAAATAGACAGGCTTTGTGTCCATGTTGGTGGGCAAACAAAAATGCAGAAGCAACAGTCTGAGAGCCAGTGGAATTGCCTTCGGAGATGAGCATCTTGCAGACGGCAAGATGGAGAGAAATTAACCAGAATTCATTTACACATACTATCCACATCATTATGATACAAAGCTGGTTGAAAATTCGCAAAGTATCCATTTAACAAAAGCTATTTTCAAGTATTTTAGATTTTGTTTAGACCTCTCTGTTAAGTGTTATTTATATTTCCAGCAGTCACATTGCCCTGAAGGGCTCCTAAACAGAAGCAGTGTCTGTTCTGTTTGTACTGGAATTGGTTTTTTTTTTTTTTTTTTTATCAGTTTAGAAAATAAGGATTATACAAGGAAAGCAATTCAAATGATATTTTTCATTCTTTTTTCCTGTTAAGTACCATGTTCAGAGATTTGGTATAAACCTCAGTATACATGTGCTGAATGAGCTCTGGGTGGAACAGGAAAAGCTGAAGGTTGACAACAGAAAAAGTCACAACAGGTAGGCATATAGACTCATATTAATGCACCAAAGTACACGGCACTTGAGAAATCACTGAGTTTTAATCTATTGTGGCCACTTGCAGCCACTTTAACGCCAACTTCAGTGTGTTTCATGAATTTTTTAGAGCCCACTCACACCCCTTTGTGTCCCATTTATAAGTGTCCAGGTTAATTTGCCCTCTCTCCTTTACACATTGGTCCTTAGCAGATCATTTTTTTGTGGCACAAGATGCAGTGAACCTTTGACTTCAATTTCCTGGTGCTGGCAGACGTAAATTAGAAGAATGTTTCAACGGCCAGTACAGCTCCCTGGTCTCCACTGTGAAGGCTGAGATAGAAGCTGGGGGAGGCTGGTGTAGCTACTGAAGGATGACTCTGACCCTTTACCATTTAGTCTGGTCTGGTCTAGTGCTTAGGGTCTGGGACCTTGTCATTTGAAAAGCTTCAGCTTCTCACTAGAAAACAAGAGGAATCTTATGAGCAATGGTCATTTTATTTATGGGAACCATGATGAAAAATATGTATTGACACAAATCGACTGTTACAAAACCAAATGGGGATAGAATAAGGACAAATTCATTGTCATTTGTGAAATTATAAGTTTTGTCAAATAATTAAAAAACAATGTGTCGTGATGGAGAAGCTCTTAAGGATGAAATAATAATAACAGTGATACCTGTAATATCCATTGACTGGAAAGTATTTCCTTGACATGATGATCACGACCCAATTAAATACTGACACTCCAAGTAACACTAGGGGGTAGTTACAACATTTCTACTCACCAACATGGGCAGTAAGCTGTTCTCTTATAAACAAATCTCTATTTTGTGTAATTTAAACTACTTATTTTTATATGAACACAAAGGTACACCAATCAGCCACAACATTAAAACTACTGATGTGAAAAGAATAACATTGTTCATCTCGTTACAATCCAATGTTCTGCTGGGAAACATTGGGTCCTGGCTTTCATGCGGATGCTACCTAACACACACCACCTACGCAAACACAGTCGCAGACCTAACACACCCTCTCATGGCAGTGGCAATCAAGTGCTCTCACACTCCCCATCCCCCGAGTAGGACAAAATACCATGCCACCTCATGAAACCTCTCAAGAATGGCCCAGGTGAACATAACAAAGAGCTTAAGGCACCAACCTGGCTTCCAAATTCCCCAGATCTTGATCAGATCGAGCATCCATGGGTCATGCTGGTGCCCCAGAGGTCCTGTTTCCATGCCTCAACAGGTCACAGCCAAGTCTGATCCACAGTGGGGCGTCCTCAGATGACCTTTTGTGTCTGGCACCAGGGCATTGGTGGTAGATCCTTTGAGCCCTGTGGGTTGCAAGATGGGGCCCCCATGGATCGGACCTGCTCTGGCATGTCCCACTGATACTTGCATGGATTGGGATCTGGGGAATTTGGAGGCCAGGTTTACTGTATACCTTGAGCTCTTCTTCCTGAAATGGTGTTTGGGTGGGTGGTGCTTGTCAAGTGGCATCAACATGAATGGCAGGACCCAAGATTTCCCAGCAGAACACTCTATGATAAATGTTACTAACTTCACCTGTCAGTGTTTTAAATGTTATATATTATGCTGCCATCTGTTATCATCTATTACATTTTGCTGATACTTTCTAGTGCAGCTTGGATTCACCATACTTGAACTACTTGTTTAAACTTGCATGCCATTTTCCAGCTGAATAGACATTTGAGATGGACATCTTAAACAAGCTGACCTTTTACTACTAATGTGGTTTTAATAATGAATTAAACTGTGGATTTGTTTACAACCTGTCTGATGGCGAGGCATCTCTTGTTGCTTGCCCTCTGGGACTCCGGGTTCTCTTCCTGAAGGAGTCATCCTGTGTCTCAGCTTATACTGTAGATGTGACAGGAGGTTGCTTTCCTTCCCCCCGGTGGGTTGGTCATAGTTTCATTATTCATCATGTTGTTGTTCACAACCATCCCCCCTCTGTTTGTGGTATTAAACGATTAGCAATCAATGAGGCCCTGCTGTTAGTAAGCAGCTGATCAGGAGTCATCTAACCTGGGCGTCTGGGGGATGTCTTAAGAGATGGAGTCATGTGGTCCACATTGTGACTGCAAGTCTTTTTCAAATGTCATCTCATTGTATTCTCATTTATTTATATGCTAGGGTTTTTTTTTAATGAAAAAAATAATTTAAAGCCTAATTAGCAAATTCAGAAAGTCATCATACATCTCCTCATTTTTAGGAGTACATATACTGCATTGAGCAAATCAATGCCTAATAATCAATATCAATCAATGCCCCATCTTTTTATTTAAATAAAGTCATAACTAAGATGACGCACTGACCAAAACAGATATGCTTCTTGTTGCTTCCAAAAGTCTAATAAAACCTATTCCTAATGGTAATATTTTTACAATAAAGTACAACTAAATGCCAGATACTTTCAACACCCACATTCAACAACAGTGATACCTGTCACAGCCATTGACGCATATACAACAAAAGCAGTAACATATTTATTAACTTGTTGTTATGGGAAGGGATGTGTCGAGAAATAAAATGACAAGTGGAAAAGGCAGAACGTTGAAGTGCAGTTTCATATAAGGATGAAATCTCCCATGATGCTTCCTGCTTCATGGAAGTGAGTCACTCAGATAATGAACATGTGTCTCTCTCAACCAGGGGAAGAAATCTCGGACACTTGTTATTATTCAAAGGGATGAGTGGGGGGAAGTCTAGAACAGTAATAGTAGCCAATGTGTGAAACTTTGTTTTCATGATAATTAATTTCTAAAATGGATATTTGCAAGTGTATACAGCATCAGTAGGCAGCGGAACAAGATTTTTGTATTGGAAGCATTCTGGTTTCTGTTTGTAGTTCAAGTAATATCGACCAATCGCGTTTGAGCGGGCTTTGTTTGCCTGCAGGTAAACAGTCCATGCAAAGAGCGATTTAGCTGCTTTTTTCCAATTCATCTGTATTCAAATGCAGATATCTGTTCATAAGGTTTGGTCAACGTATTGTCTGGAACTGTCTCAAGTTGCCAATAAATCAAAAACAAAGAGTGGCTCGCAGAAGAGGAAGTCTTGAGCCGCATATCTGTTGGCTACACCGGATCACCCAAACTATTGGTGGTTGCCCTCCTATGCTATATTGTTGTCAGACAATAGCCGATGGGTTCCAAGACTCTATGATGAGTGAAATGGTCCAACAATAGTCACTGTCAAGTAAAGGGCCCTGATAATGATAGGTTGAAAAACAGTTTCATGTCACATCATAGGGCGGCACATGTGTGGAGTTTGCATGTTCTCCCTGTGTCAGCGTGGGTTTTCTCCTGGTACTCTGGCTTCCTCCCACAGTCCAAAGACATGCAGGTTAGTTGGTGACTCTAAATTGTCCGTAGGTGTGAATGTGAGCGTGGATGGTTGTCTGTCTCTATATATCAGCCCTGTGATAGTCTGGCGACCTGTCCAGGGTGTACCCTGCCTCTCGCCCAATGTCAGCTGGGATAGCCCCCCCCCCCACCCATGACCCTTTGCTTTTCTTGATGATGGTGATGATGTTAATGCACTGATGGCCACAAAATAGAAAGTCATTTATATAGTTTACCCCAGAACAAAACACAGCTTTAACTTTCTATGTGACTCACAATGGTTCAAAGTATCAAAACAAATCACTTATAGCTCATCTTTTTGTTATTGATTCTATGTTCCACTCTCAGCTGAAAACTATAAAGTGCACTGTGTCCACTACCAACACCTGTTTGGCCTTCTGTATTCTTTGGCTTTTCAGGATAAGATAGCTACCAGTGAGGTCACCAGAGTGCACTGCTCCCTTGGACATACAACAATGTTACACATACAGCATTAAAACAACTCCCCGGCACTACAGTGGATATGGGTTTCATTCTTGGCTGCTGTGTGGAGAACAGGCAGGGTGCTCCATCAAACACAGGTGGCAGTAATCACATGTGGGAAGCCAGTGAGGGATCCAATTTCTGTTGCTGCACTTTTGACTCCTGGTAGGCTGGGGAGCTTGCACTCTGAAGAGCAGAATCTGAGGAGGACAGCAAGAACCTCCACATCCAGCAGTATTGTGCTCAGCGCTGCCAGTGGTGGCCAGTCTTTGTACCTACACCAGCAGTGTTGCAGCATAGTTTTCAGCCTTATGTGGCAGCAAGACACAATGTTGTCGACCTTGCTCTTTGAACAAGAAAGAAATCCTGCACCATCTTTGATGTAGCATCAGCTGTATATTGACTTTAATCAAAATGACCCCTCTTAATCAGAGCAACAGACAACAGATGTCTGTGAAAACCAGACAAAAGCTGGTAACAGCATTGCGTGACAGAATTTACAGATGTCTCTGTGACTAAAATGTTTGGGTTGTGTTTGGGGCTGTGATACATAGTATGACAGTCCTGGATAAAGGCTTTAAATGAAGAATTGATTCCCAAGAAACCCATGTTAAATAAATAAATAATGCAGTTAATAAAATTCCATTGCATGGTGCCAGAAAGTAGAGCAAATCCTGTGTATGTGTGTGTGTGTGCCTCAGACACTAATTGTCAAATGTGAATGTTACACCAGTGCAATAAAAACACACTTAACTTTGTTCTTCAATCCCTCAGGGGTGGTCAGCATAACAGAATGCAGAACCGTCTGTGTGCACCGAGGCTGCACTAATGTATCAAACACAGGGGTAATTCATTGCAATTAGCGGCGACTCATTTAGGTAAGTAATGTCACCACAACCCCTGATGAATGGCAATCTAGTCAAAGACATGAGTCGGGTTTTCTTTGTCTGGGGGGAGTAGGCAATTGATATTCAGAGAAAAAAGGACTACAGAGCAATATGACATTTTAGACACAGGGGATATTTAGAATCACCTCATTATTTGAAAACTTTGGCTGGATGTGTGAGTGGGTGTGTGCAAGTGTACTATTGTAGTTAAGATTAAGTTTTGACTGTCAGTGTCATCTGACCCTGTTCTTTGATGGCTTTGGGAATCGATGTCATGTATTTTGATGAGTTTTGTTAGTTGTATTGAAATAAAACCAAGGTCAATGCTCTGTTAAATGTAATACTTTTAGAAGCCAAACAGTACATAAACACACATATGAGTGACAAAATCCATAAACAGGTGGGAGGGATGTCAGTGTCACCAGCTCATGCTTCCCTGTGGTTATCAGTGCCTTTGAAAACCTTGTGCTGTCCTTGACCTTGTGTTGTCCACCTTTTATCATACCTGATTACATGCCACATCATTTGTCTATTAATTAAAGAATATTTAACCTTACACACAGAAACAGATGTCCTTTCTACTTAGCTTTCTTGTTTTACATTCTTCTTAACTTCACTGACCTTGATGCTGACCATAACTGTTCCATGCTCGTGACAGTGTTTAGCCCATTATCAACAAGATACGTCAACATAAAATGGCATTTGTGTTTTTAGGCACCGTCACCATTGGGATGAGTGGGATCTAATTGTTTGAGCGCATTGCAAGATGAGGAAATAGACTCACCAGTCCTTAAACTCTTCTCTCTGGAGACCCTGGTAGCTGGCCAGGTCGAGATTTTCAAATGTCAACATCAGTATCTAGGAAAAGATGGAGGAGATGGGCACCAGCTACAGTCGCCACCACATCTGCATCCATCTCTGCAGTTAAATCTACATTAGAAGCATTGTGGCAAGCATGGAGGAACCAAACACTGGCTGTGATCCAGATCGCATGGATCTGTCTGCTGAAGGAACATTCTCATTACCGTTTTTTCGAGCGTTGGATAATACACTGGATGATCAGGAACTGTAATATTATTTGTCTCACCCAAACATAGTTAAATCCTGGAGTGCTAGACAGCATTCAACCAGGTAACTCTTTCTCTATATGCCGGTGTAACAGAGGACTTTGGCGAGACTAGGGGATGAGGCGTGGGCTTTATGGTGAATAAGGGCCATCGGACAGTGGGATTGTGAGGTACTGTCCTGTTCCTGCATCTGGATAACTGCTATTTGCCGTTCAGATGTGGCTGCAGAGTGAAGTCACTGCCTGTGTTTAGGAGCAGCTACCATGCCGCCATCTTGTTGAGGTCAACATATGTAAACAAAATAGCACATTCAAGGACACTACCATCAATATCACTAAACACATAAAAAAAAATTCACTGAGTCTGTGGTCGATTTAATTTGTAAAACAACAGCAACAACTGTAATCCTAACCCTAACCCAAACTACAGCTTAACTGTTCCATGACCAGAAACCATGGATCACAAGAACCACCTGGAGAAAAGGACACCTTAAAAGCCACAGCCCTCAATGCCAGAAGAGGCAAAAAAAAGGCTAACTAAGATGCAGTGCACGAGTGGAAGGAGCTGACATGATCGCATTTACTGAGTTGATGTCAAGATAGGTCACAAGTATGGACTACATGGTGGCAGAAGTAGACAAGTCAGGGGATCACCAAGTCAATGGAATTTGTCCCCTGTGGACCACGAATGTACAAACTGTCACAGCAATCCAACCAGCAGTTGAGATATGTCAGCCTGGAACCAGTGAGTGGGTTATGCACACATAATTGTTTCACACATAAATATCTCATGACTTGCCATGACCCCGCGGTGACCCTAAATAACAGCAGAGCCGTTATCTGTGTTGTAATCAAACAGTAACACTATAGAAGCTATATTTAATTATGTTAAAATATTTCACAAATGCAATGAGCAGATTTTGTAGAATATTACAAAATTTGGAATACTGACAGTGAACAAAAATTCTTACAAAATTAAGATCATTGGTAGGCAAGGACACTGGATACAAGGTTACAGGCAGTACAGGATAACTGATTCATATGATGTGAATTAAAATAAAAAACTTCTTACAGGCATCCTTGGTAGGATGAAGACAGGAGGCCAAAGATCCAAGCTGGTGGTCAATGATGGTGTAGTAAGAACATCATACTGTACAGATGAACCTTATGTCAATGCAAAACAACGGCCTTAAATATGCATAAATTCAACTCAGCACACATTACCTTAATTAGTCAGAGGAATAAGCCTTCACAAAGTAGCACATTCTTGGATTCTGTGAGTAATCTGTCTACCACTTGCCTGTCCTGTCACCATGGTGTTTGCTGCATAAACATGACATCCGGTTTACTGCATCTGTTGACCAACACAAGCTGTTTGAAAAGGCCTGAAGAAATCTGACTAAGGTGTTCACACGCCCCATTACTTGGAAAGATTTGGCTGAAGTCTGGGCTCTGCTTACTCTAATTATGACCTTACCCTGATGAAGATAATTTCTGAAGTGTATAGGAAAAGTGCTGACTGTTGTGTGTCTGCGTTTTTTTTTTCCCTGTGTCAGTGTGCATTTCACTAAAAAAGACATGCACACATATTTACAGACAACCAGGGAAGGAGGCCTACTGATTTAATCAAACCCTGAAATTCCTCTCTGTCATAACAAAGCAGCCTCCTGAAATAGAGGGGTGTAGCGCGCTTCCCTCAGGTAGCCACCATGAAGAGCTGGCAGATGGAAGCTGCAGCTGTTCCCAGGTAGGAAAGCAGGCTGGAGATTGGCTTGCATTCCCTCTGGACCGAGCCCATCTCAGTGGGGAATTCACAACCAAGCCTTTTCACATTGGCAGCCCTGAGACTGGGCTGCAACCAGAGCTAAAGGTTCACACTTCTCCCCCTGTGCCGTTTCCTCCCTGTGCCTTTTTTCCCCCTCATTTGAACCTGAGCTGTGCTCCAGGACGCTGCTCTGCTATAAAAGCAAGAGAGAAAATAAACACATTTAAATTTCTATTTAATTAGAGTCTTACAGGAATACTTACTCTGTGTTCATAGAACTTGTTGTGAATTTGTATACATTTTTAATCTAATGTTGATACAACCTGCAGCACTGCTGTTTCACAAATGTAAGATGTAAAGTCACTGGAACAGCATTACAGTAGAAAGTGCTTTTGCCTTGTGATGACCTGTTTGTTTGCAGCTGGCTACCTGACTGCGCATTTCCACCAGATCTGGTGGTGAGTGGTGTCTCAATGTTTTCTCTTCATTTCCTATAGAGAAACAGTCATGCAATGATGGTGGGAGTGTTGCGGCAAATTTGGAGGAGGGGGTGCAATGCGTTCCCTGGTCTTTATTTGCATAAGGTAGAGTAGACTCAACTTCATGCAGTTGAGTCCGTCCAATGCGATGCATTTGGATCACAAAACTTGGACCAAGCTGTCAAAGTGGGCAACTGTAGTTACAAAATGAAACAATACTAAATAGTGACCCTGCCTATTTCTCGCCTCAAATGTTTTCAGACATACATGTTGGTGATTGTTTGGATGGAATAACAAAGTTATGTTGATGATGTTTTCTGATTGAAATTGCGAGCAGAGAACCAGGGACCACCCTACCAGCAGCAGGTTTATCCAATCAAGAGCATTCCATCACCAGTGGGAAGCCCATCTAGCGGCCAGCTGAGTGGAGCAGGGTTAGGACGTCCCCTATCGATCTTGCCAAATCTGGTGGAAATCTGGCGGAGATGTAGCACGAAGCAGCCGCGAAACTGGCAATGTCTACTCAAACAATGAGAACAAGAAGTCCTGCCTGCTAATGATAGACACGGAAAACAAATGCACATGAGGTGAGCATCTGTGGTTGAAGTAGTCCTCGTCAAGTAGATTGATAATGCCCGGTCACGCATTTGAAACAGCTGTTCTGTATTTTGAAGCAGTCAGTAAAATTATTACTTCATATCCATCTAAAAAATATACAAATGACAATGAATTGGTAAACTGCATGAGAAATAAAGAGATAATTATTCGTTTCTAATGATCAATTTGACCCAGACGTGAGCACTATAAGCAGTTTCTACTGCATTTAGTTTCAACACCAAACAAATGGAAGCTGGTTTTTAATACACAAGTGCAAAGATACTTTTAAGTATCTATTTAAAATACCAGTGATTAATTACCAAAGCTACTGATTCCGCAAAATATAAAAACAAGAAAAATATTTTTTGATTTAAATGTGACTGTGCTGAAAAACAATAAATGGATAAAAAATGTGACACCACATTGACTCAGTAAAGGTTTCAACTAATAACAGCAATCAACCAGCCTAACTTAGGTACATTTGGCCACTTGGGGGCAGTGGAAACAAGCTGTAAACACAACACTGACATATTATCACCATATAAAGTTGATATGGTGAGCGTATTAGCAAACAGTTGTTTGTTTACACATCCAACGGACATGGAGCAACGCTGGCACTCGTTTAAAGTTGTGATTGTGCCCACTTTGTCCAATATTAACTCTTTTTAGCTCTGGTTTTGGTCTGAGGGAAATATCTGCTTCTTTAGTTGCTAACTGTGTCTGTTGTTTGGTACTGGGTGGGCAGCATTCAGCTAAGTTTTATAGATATTTTTTGCTGAAGAGAGATATTGTCTAAAAACAATATTGATGAGAGCATTGTCAAAATGGTTTGAGTAAAAAAATAAAAAACATATCTAACTGTAAAATATACAGACAGAAAATGCCTTATTGTTGCATAAATAGAAAACATTTAAATATTGTCCAACCAAATCTTTATGTAAATGGAACTTGAGAATATTTTTGTGGAATACTTTGAATATATTACAGACAATAAAATTATTCCAATGCACAGTGAATGCACAAACAGATTTGGGAAGGCGGCTGCAACTCATCTGTATCCTCAGCTGAAGACCCCTTTTGCATGCTGCACATCTGATTTGTCTCAGAGCTTAAAAATCCTTCTGTAACTGTCTGCTGCTCTCCATCTACAGTACATCTCTCCCTTTGTGCCTGAAATAGATTTAATAAGGGGTATCGGTAATATAGCTTTTAGCTGGTTCACCTTATCTGTGTGCTTTGTGGCAATAATAAGGGTCCACGATAATGTGTCCACTTGGTGTGTGTCCACTAATGTATCACTTTAGCCTTAGTTGAAACTGCAGAATGGTCACCATGTGCGGGCCCATGCAAACATGTAGACAGAGAGAGAGAGTCATTTTGTTTGAAGTTTTACAGTGTCCCTTTGCGAAATTAGGAGACAAACAGGTGACACAGTCAGAGCCTTAAAGCAGCACTGTGACATTTTGGGAAATATACTTAATGGCTTTTTTGCCGAGTCAGATGATAAGATCCCTACCTTCCTCGTACTGGCCTGTTAAATGTAAAGCTGCAGCCAGTTATCCATCCATCCATTTTCTAACCGCTTATGCTCTTGAGGAGCCTATCCAAGCTGACACTGGGCGAGAGTCTGGACAGGTCACCAGACTATCACAGGGCTGACATGTAGAGACAGACAACCATTCACACTCACATTCACACCTACGGGCAATTTAGAGTCGCCAATTAACCTACTCCTGCATGTCTTTGGACTGTGGGAGGAAGCCGGAGTACCCGCAAAAAACCCACGCTGACATGGGGTGAACATGCAAACTGTCACTGAGGTGACGTAAATGTTGGCATTGTAAATTTCTGTAAGGCATGGATGCTTTACATGTGTATGGTTTTATAAGTGATGGAAGGTGAATGGTGCGACATCCAAGAAGGCTGCCAAGCTGCAGACCACTGTTTCGGTGTTTATTAGTGGGACATTGTCACATTTTAAGTGGCATTTGTGCATTCCAGCAGTGACCGGTATATTGAGCAAAAAACATGATCTTTTCCCAACCATAACAACATGGTTTTTGTGCTACACATTAACCTCAGCATTGTAGAAATGTAAAGTTCCAATGTATTGGCTTCATAATAACATACAAATGTTACATTTCTGTGGTTTGCAAAGATTCTGGCAGCTGGGTTGACAGGGTACAGGGTTACAAGTGCCTAACTTTGCCAGTCCATACCTGAGGTAGGTTGTTGAGGTCAGTGCGCCGTACAAGTGTAGCATATTCGTATCAATATGCTTTCTGCATTAACATTTTAGTGTGATGACTTACAGAAGCTACTGAGCTGTGTCAGTTTGAGTTGGCTGTGGTGAGCCCACTGTATAACTGAGCAGTACAACACCACACTTACAAGATACTGACACAGTCAAGGGGTTACTTACCTAGCCAGATTTTGTGGAGTCGGGTGGAGCTCATATCAGGTTACACAAGGAAAGACATGAGAGATCAAGAGAGAAAACTCAAGCACTCGAGGCACATTTTACACCACAGGCATCCAATCAAAGAAGAAAGAAAGTCTTCATGGGTTTTAAAAGTAATAAAGAATTTGCCAACACTGAAGAGTTTCGAGGCCAGTGTGGCTTTAATAACTTTAATAGGACCTACTAAAAGAAAAGTTTTAACTTTGATATTAAAAACCATAAAGTTGTGTTTTAAAGGAATAAGCCTGTGAAAGTGCAGCTCTAGATCACAGTCAAATAGCTGAGGTCTTGTGCAGGGCAGTCTGATGTTTCCTGTTATATTTAAACTGTCATTACAGCTGCAAAAAATAATAAATACACACCACTATAACCATATCTCTAATTTTTAATGCATTCATGGTGCATTATGTGTTCCACTTACCATGCATCATTATAAATAAACTTATCTGACATAATAATTATGCTGTCATCATGCAACATGCTTAGAATGATTCTGTTTAAATATGATGTAATTATTACTGTTATTTTCTCCACCAGTGTCCACTCAAAACAATATCATAATCATATAGAGAATATTAGAAGCTTTCTTTTTATTTGTTGCAGTCTTTCAGGGTAGTGGAGCATAAAATTAGAATATCATTCCATGATAGTACTGGCAGAAAAATCGTTTGATGGCTGCAACTCAATTGTATATTTTGTAATTACTATAAAAGGTACTGGGGAAGAACCAAAGAGTTTAAGGTGGATGGCTTTTTCATTTTCTAATTTGATGGCTTTTTCTCTGCCGTCAGCCCTTGTCTGTCAAGGCAGCAAGTCTGGAGGCATGGACTGGCCCCAACTGTACTCCAAGACAGTTTGCTTTAAAGGAAATAAATGTACTCAAAGGTGTCAATTAACAACATTCAAACTGAACACTCTGACAGGTCAGGGAGAGCATTTTCATCTATTGCACTACTCGGTATACAAAAGCAGAGTTTGAAAGGTACAGCACAAAAGGAAGAGCGTTTCTTCTGTTAGTGCAACAAGACCGAGGTTACTTTAAGAAAGCTGTGTTTGACCTGTTTAAACACTGAGAAAGTGTCAAGAGCTCTTTCATACTCATCTAAATCAGGTCAAAACTCCAGCAACACTTGTGGTATAAAGACCAACTTTATTGCTTTATAGGCTGACTACAGGTGTTGCTGGAGTTTCAACCTCTTTAGACTTGTTTTCATTCTCCATGCACCTTGAAAGTAGGTGAAGTTGGACCAGAAATCCCCACCTGATACTCATCTTATCAGTCAGTGACCGCTTGTGTCCTGTACCGAAGCAGTGCCTCTACTTATTTATGTGACTTTTCTTTGCATACTGTACACTACTCCTTTTCATTATGTAAAGTACTCGATAGTTTTTCAGTCTATGTCATTAAACAACCCAATCGCCAGAATAAATGTTGCCATTGAGCAGTGTTGTGGTTAATGTGTGGTGAGGTTTAGGCGCAAATGCCTCTTGGTCATGGTTAGGAAAACATCATGTTTGGACTTAAAATACCCATTTGTAGGGGGCATAATTCCCGCTGAAAACATAGCAATGTCCAGGTTAAAAACAAGTGCATTTCATGGCACTATCCCCAGTGGAAACACCTTGATGGGTTTCTACAAAACATCAACATTTGGAGCCTAAAAAGATGCTGGAAACACAGCATTCACTTTCTAAAAAATAGTTTCCACACTTTTTTAAACACTTGCAGATAAGAGACTATATATTTAAGATACAGAAATCTTTATCTCTACCTACTCTCACCTCTATAGAAGAAATAGCAACAAATCAGCACTCTAAGAGGGGATTGACTTCAAGTCTCTATGCAACAATCATGGATGGATCTCAGGTTTCCCCAGATAATAAAAGGTTGGCATGGTGTGAGGATTTAAATTCCGAAATCTCAACTGAGGACTGGCAGAAGATTTGCTTAAAATCCCAAACACAAACAATAAATACCCACTTAAAATTACTTCAATATAAGTGGATAATGAGAATATATATTACACCCACTAAATAAATTCAACCCCAGTAATCCCGACACGTGCTATAAATGTGGTAGAAAGGGCACATTATATCACTGCCTATGGGACTGCCCACAGATCCAGGCTTTTTGGATTGAAGTGATGGATATGATTTCACATGTCACAGGGATAAAACTATTAATATATGCCAAACTGTGTATGTTTGGTATTTTTCCTGTAAATCGTAACCTAAGCAAAGCAAACAAGACTATGATTACAGTTTGCTTGTTACAAGCCAAACATACCATAGCCAAATCTTGGAAATCCACTACAAAACCAAGCATTAGTGTCTGGCTTATAGGGCTATCAGACTCTCTTGCACTTGAAAAACTTAGTTTTATGTTGAAGGGTAAATATTCCATCTTTGACAGTATGTGGAGATCTTTCATGGTGTTCTTAGAGGGGAGGAAAGCATTGGAGGCATGCTCCCCTTATATGTCAACCATCAACAACTGAGTAAAGCTATGTAATTAGTATGTATGTTTTTCTGTTGTTTTTTTATTTCTATTTGAAGTGCTTTTCTCCTCTGGACTTTGGACTGTGCCAAATATTGCATTCCTATTGCCCTGTCATATTTAGCTTATTGAAGATGAGCCTTACTGTGATAGTTCTGTTTTGCACCTGTGTAATTTTCTCTGAAAATTAATAAACACACTTGTTTCAAGAAAAAAAAAATCTTTTCCACTATGAAAAGTTGTGGATGATACCAATGGAACTAATCCATACCATTACCACTTTCGGTACCCCTTCTGTTGGGGTACCTAGCACACAGATCTGGTACTAAAAGGTGGAGCTGTGAACACTGCAGTCTGTTGATTGGTCAATAGCGGACAGTCACTCAGTTGTGGCTGGTTTTGAGACTTATGTAACCAGTGTTACAGTGTCCATACCATGGAGAGTTTTACAGCTGGAGTCGGAGTAAAAAGAACTTTTTAGGTGGAACATTTACTTATGTTATTGAATATATGAGTTGACAATGTGAATCCATCAGCACACCTTAAATTTCAATGACAACTTTGACCATTACTTTAGTTTTTATTGTCTCTCATGGATGACATACACTGTTAGTAATGAGCGGGTCTTCAAGCTTAATTGATTTAGACTGGATTATGTGAACTGCATATACTCTATTTCTCACTTTGAGAATTCACGGAATGTTGTTTCTGTGGGCTACTGCAACAATAAACCCCTGAGCATGCCTTAGGACTAAATGCACAAACTCCCTATTTTTAAATATCCCACTGAGAGAGACTCATTCCAGTCTGCTCTGAAAATGCCAGCGTGCAATCTGGTTCTGTGGACAATAAAAAACTTGCAAACAGATAAAGGTGGAAATACAGTGCGTGCTGGACGGAGCAGTGAGTGACACCAACTCTGCCCACATTTAAGAGTACTGTTTGCGGTGGAAACACTAAGTGGACCTAGGGTCTAGGTAGCATGTCTGAAGGGTTACTTTTGGTTCCAAAGGTACCATACTGAAAGTGTTTGGTGCAAGCGGGGCTTATGTGTTATGCCATTCATTTCTGAGGGCTTCAAGGTCTTGCACTAAGCCTTTCATAGACATTATCAAAAGCAGTCTTATGTAATTTTAGCTCATAGTGAGGTTATAAGTGGTCTGGAAATCAAGATATTTAGCCTGTTTTGTACATATACTATCTGACATCCAAATGTGGGCCAGAATGGAATATTCATAGTTTTTCTTTGTTTTGCAGACACACTGTTTATACATCTGGTCCCAGGAAAAGGAGTGGGGGGCCTCACAAATGGTGGGCTCAGACTGTCTGTGCATGTCTTTTTCAGCACCGTATGAACATCATCTTGCAGACTTGCTTAAGACAGGCAATCCATCACAGTCAACATCATTTTTGTCAAAGTTACATTATCATTGCATGGTAATGCAGTATAAAGTGCGTATTGATTTGAAAAGCCTGCTGCGCTATTGCATGTGCTGGGGCTCTTGGGAGTCTCTCACAGTACATTTCAAACTTAAGAGCAGGTTTAAAGAATTTATCAGTGAACTTGCTAAAATTAGTTAACTGAGCAGTTCACAAATTTTTTATGTACCAAGAAATGTGGTGTGGGTCTTAGCTCTGTTTTTAAGCTAGTCTGGAAGTCTGGAGAAAGTGACTTTTTTTCCCCCAAAAGTTAACTTTCTGGCCATTTCTGTCTTTTGTATTGCCCACAATAGACTATTAGTGAAGCAGTGTCCCTGCAACCATTTTGTTGAACATCTCGAGCTGCAGTTTTAGTGTTTGTTCATGAACTACTGTAGCGTCAGAGTAATTAGTGACTTTTTTAGACTGCCAAGCCTGCTGGTTACGAACACTGAATGTACTGTAATGACTTACACCCCATTGTTGAAATGCACATGAGGCATACTGTGAACTGGAGGCAATAACGTATGACAAATTGTCCTTATATATTCTGTCCGAGTCCCTCTGGAAATGAGTAATTGGCTTCCTTATACATTTCACTGTATACCTACTACAGCTTAATACATCATTATGACCATATGCTATTATTGACTAGGTTCTCACAACTTTTCACTATATCCAACTGTGCAGAACAGGTACTGAGACAGTGGAGAAAAAGAAATAAGAGGCACAAGCAAATTAAGCTGCAGGCGCCAAAGACTGTTTACAATCTGATGTGGAGTTACAAACATTAAGCTTCTGTTTCATGTTTCCTACTCAGGTGCCCATAATGCATGAGCACCAGCGTGTGTCTGACTGAGGATCGCTGCTTGCCCACACACACGACACCACAATCATAGCTTGACATGGCTGGTGTTGTTTAGCTACTGATGAATTGGAGTTTAAATTATGACTACAAGGAGACTTTATGAATTGTTGTGGTGCTCAGAATTTTTTTTTAAATAGTTTTACAGCCATTTGTTATCAAATCTATTTTTATGATTGCCAAAGTGCCATATGGCCTGCAGTTCCACCTTTGGCCACTATACCAAAATAACCCAGCCTGTTCTCGTTCCCAGGTTGTCAAATACTTATGCTTTGTCATGCCCATCAGCTTGTGGTACTGAGGCCAAAGGCACCCTTTGGTGTCTCAATGGGAAGAGTAGTGGATAAGTCAAACGAACTTCTACCCAGGAGAACACTGTTCATGTCCTGTGTGAAACCAAAACATGTCACGCTGACACAAAGTCAAGGCCATTTTAATGTAATGTTACAAAACTTATGCTGACATCACTAACATGATGTATTTTGGTCACACTACATATTTATTTACACCTAAAACAGATGTCTTTTCTAAACCTAACCACAACCATTTGACAACTCTTACAAGGAGTTTCACACAGGAGCCAGCTGTGTGTCTCAGAGACATGAAAAGGCCTTTCAGCATCGCTGAAGGCACGAGAAAATGTCAATATTTAACGACCTGGGATGAGAATACCGTGAATACCAACACTTGTTCTTTGGGGCTTGATTGGCACACAACTGAGATCGCATTTGTACTTGTAGGTAGAGAAATGCAACATCAGTGCATTACACAGAATCTCTTACAGCAGCGGCCCCTTAAACTCTCCTTTTCCATTAAAACTAGCAATAACCGTTTGTGACCTCTCATCATGGCTTACAATCAGTGTAACCAAAAATTGATCCCTATTTTATTTTTAGAGAACTGAGAAGGGAAAATTACCCTGTAATTCACTAGAAAGAAATAACAAAGATTACATGAAAATAAACGTGATTTTGTGTGGCAGAAAAATGTTTTTCTTTCTGGTTGCTCTCCTCTCATGACCACTCAGCTTCATGCTGTTAACCCTTGTACTGCAGAATGTATTGATGAAGAGCACTTCAAGCCAAATTCCAAACCACACTCTTTTAGGCACATATTTTAGGGCACAAAGCAAATGTTTCGCCAAACTTTACTGACTCTCAGGAGAAAAAGAGAGAAGTCTGTCCAGTTGTACTGAGCTTGCCTAGTCTTGTTTAAAGTAAGTTAATGTTGTTCTCTCAGCGGTAGCCTCACTGTGCCTTAATTAAGTTGTAACTGAGCTGACTACATTTAGAAAAAAAAGCTTTCTCAACACCACTGAGACAACATAAAAGGGCTTAACAGTTTCCTTTTTTCTCAGCGCTTACACTTTCTGACAAAGATGAATGGGTGAAAAGGGGTTTGACCCTGCAGTGTGTTTAATAAATTAGATTAGACATTGATTAATTTGTTAGGTCAAATCACCAATAGCTTCATTAAATGACAGTCTCTTTGGGCTATAAATTATTCATATTCATCACTAGCATTCAGGATTTAAAATTGCTCTGGAGGATGGAAGTCGATGACAGTGTCAACTTCCTCGTAAAACTGCATGTTTAGCAAAACATTACTGGACAAGCAGCCACATAACCACCACCAGGCTATAATTCAGTCGACAGTGTGCCTAAGGAGGGTGGGTCATCAAGCCTGTGGTTAAGTGTTGGGAGGCTTGTAGAGGAAAGCAGAGCCAACAGAATCCTGGACTGCTTCTCGGTTTAGCTGCTTTAGCATCTGTCCCCGGGTGGCACACTGCAGTTGTACCTTTTGAATATGTATGTGAGTTATTGGTCCCGGGGGAGCCACTATATATCCGTGGAGCTGTGGACGGGTGACAATGGGGGCCCAGTCGTCTTTTTCCTTTATCTGGGCCTGTCTGCCTTCTGATGTATCTCTCAGCACAACTTGTTCAGATTGCCTCATCTATCATTGGCCTCAGATATGAAAATGTGGATCCCTGCATCAGGGCCCAGTCACATTGTTACAAGTGCAATCTGGAGGCATCATGGGGGAGGCCCTCCTCCAAAGTGAGGTGGGAGAAGGGGAGGTGGGGGGGAGAGTGGGTATTGGGGAAAATGACAGTCACAAGGAGAAGAAGGAAGCTACTGTGCATCTCTTTATTTTTTTATGACACTCGTCCAAAGTTTTGTTGTTTGTTGTTTATTTTAAAGGGACACTCATCTGTCCTGTATTCAGATAATAAACAATATTGTGGCCTCAGGGTCCGCTCTTGGCATAGGCTGTAGGCAGTCACTTAGAGCGCCACCATGTGGAGGGGTGCTGTGCTGCCAAGAAAGAAAGGGAAAAAAAATGAAGAGACTAGAATAACTGCCTCATGGTTGTATGCCTCAGCCAAGCCATCAGGTTGCAGTTTACATCCATGTCGGTCCAGACTCTTGACAATCCTTCAAATATGGATGTTGCTGCAAATAGGTTGCATATTCTGGATGCATGGATGCTTCACACACATCATTCACAGCACAGAAAATCTATACAATTAGAACAGTTTCATCATGGACACCCCAGATTAGTGTCACCAATTTAGTATTCGACAAATGTCTCCTGTTCTGTTCCAGTTATGGTGTTGACTAATGCGCAAAAAAGTGTTTTGCAGAACATTGTGATGTCACTTTTTTTTTTTTTATATAAAATGTCATCACTTCATCATTTTTTCCTGTTAGATATTTATGTTCAGTTTTGTAAAAGTTTGCGTAGAAATTCTTGAGTTATGACCAAAAATATGTTTGTGATGTCACACTGAGTCAGTTCATCTTTGAGTCCAGCTGGACATTTGTGCCTGAGCTATTGCATTTACAAGAATAGGACGAAGCTATAGACATCCCGAAAACATCAATGCCCCTAGCCAAGGCAGTTGCTGGCACAAAGCTATAATAAGAAAAAGTATGCAAAATGCAGAGATGTGACATCAGAAGGTAATCTGTGATTTGCTTATACTTCTGTTTTTATGCCCTGCACTGTTTTGGTGCAACAATGTGGTCCCACTGCTGTAGTAATAGCGCATTTGTAACAAGCTGTACCCCCTTCACCCTTAGCTGGGTAATGTTGACGCCAAGGCATAAAAAAGAATCTGGATATGAACTTGTACGCAACTGTCTTGTGGTGTGGTGTGCCACCTCCCAGCAGTACCACAGATCCCCTGACAACACAAGACCAGAACCAGAGACGGTCCAGAGCATCTTTGTTTGAACTATCAGATCATCAGCAGCATCTAAGGAGTAAGAAAGATTGGTGTGTGTGTGTGGAATGTGCTTGCCGCAAGTGCATTAACAAAAGTCCGACAGTAGAGCACGACAGGTGACAAAGTGACGGCTAAAAACTTCAGATTCTGAAAGATATCAATACAGTTCTCTTTTCTTATTATTACTACTAATGAAGAGACCGAAGCTGGCTAGTGCACCGTGGAGAAAGCGGTAGAAGGCGATGAAAAGAAAACCAAATAAAAAGGTATGTATAATGATGCTTTTGTTATTATCAAAGCTTGCTTTAGTTATAAGCGTAGCTAGCAGCTAGCTAATACACCCGGTCCCATCCCTGGGGGTATCCCAGGCAGCTGAGTGACCTTGTTTCCCAACCCCAGCCGAGACAACATGGGGTGGAGTGTGGCGGTGCCTTTTACAGATTTTGCCCAGGGCTCCAAAAATGCTGAAGCTGGCCCTGCGGAGCCTCATCAATGGGCTATTTCTGTTTTTGAGCTTACTGCATGGATGAAACCACTTGCATATCATTCACTCCATGTGTGTAATTTAAAACTAATAAGTACACAATGATTCAGTTACTATCTATTTTCAAGGACATATGGCCAGCAGCATGGCGGCAATCAACACTGCGGTGTTGCTGTGAAATTAAAGACGTGTTTATGACTATGCTCCCATGCCAAATCTCTTATACCCCGCATTTGTTTATTGGCTTCTCTTAATAATGTGTGAAGGGGGATCTTAATTAGATTAGGCTTAATAAAGGAGTTACCAATTTGCATTACACAAGGTCATTCATTATCTGTTCACACACTTGGAAGGCCAGGTTATCTGTTGGTAAAACTTAGTTGTATGAAGTACACACAACTCCGAAATTGGCTCAAACATTCTTTGTTTGTGTGAATGGCAGTGTGCCTTGGAAAGGAAATACTGGGTTTGTATGGTGCCAAAGACAGTTTTAAGTAAATAAGTATGACCTCCAGGTCTTAATCAGACCATACTACAAAGGCAGAGAGCAGCAACCGCTGAGCCACTGCATCTGAGGAAAAAGGGATCTAGAGTTTTCAGTCTGACTGGCAAACCATATACAGATGCAATAGAAAAGTTGTAATTTGTTCATGTGGAAGGACAAAGCAGTATGTGCAGGCAAAATATATTCCTACATCTTTCTTTCTTTCATTTTCACCCATTTGTTTAAGGAAATAAACCTCATTTTAAAGTTCCTGTCTGTTCATTTACGGAATATTTACATTTAAATGTATAGAATAGAAATAATTTCCAATGTAATCCAGTTAAATTTTTTGATTTAAAATTATCTTAAGAGAGCCAAATCCTTTAACACTACAAGAGTAAAAAGCTGAGATAACAGCCACTACTACTCTGCTAGGCTAGTTACTTTCAGCAGGAGTCTGGCTGGGCTCTTACTCCACCATGATTGAATTTAGCTACTGCCTCATTTAGTTGTGTGGAATAACTGAATTACCAAGATATCGGTTCAATCAGGAGAGACTTAATTGAAAGAGATGCTTAAAGAGTAATAAAAGTAATTTATTGACATAGTGCACAATAGGAAAGTTGAAGAAATATGAGAGGAGTCTTTGGCAATTAGACCCATTGTGATGCCATGCTTTAAAGGCGTAGTGACGCCATGAGCTGAACAGGAATATCCCTTTGACAGCATCTAGACACTGGTAGTAGTGGTGAGGAAGGGGTGAGGAGCACTGGCTGAAGATCTGAGGTGAAATGAGATGTGGAGCCTGACATCTGATGAGCTTACTGGAAAGACCAACTGGGAAGACTGGTTGTGATAAAAACTGGAGGTGATTGAGGTGGAGGGGAATGAATTAAATCTGACAATGACATGACAGCTGACAGCAGCAGAGAATGTAACAGTTTTAAAGGGACAGTTTACTCCAAAATCAAGCAAACCAGCCATGGAGATGGCTGCCTTCTCTTAAATAGTAGCGAGTATAAAGCCTTACTTCTGTTATGTTCTGATACATTTAATGGATCTAATTTGGTAGAATGGAAACAATTTTCTACATAAAACCACTCAACTAGATCTTTGCATTGTCTTTAGGAACGCCATTGTGATTTTTGGAAAGAAACATTGCTGTTGAGTTTTTGAAATGTATTTGGCGAGTGCCAACTAGTTCCATTATATTCAAGAGAAGGCAAACACATCCACCACCGATATCTCCAACACACTGAAACAATCAAGACAGGTAAGAAAAAGATATGTATTTTTGAATTTTGGGTGAACTGTCCCCGTAAACTTTGGCAGCAACAAGTCAATTGGCTCACAGAAGCTGTGGCAAAATGTGATTGCTTTAACAGAAAATAATGAGATAATGTGAAAAGAGGTTCTTGTAGTGATGAATGCAATAAAGCTGCAGATTGTCATCCGAATCTGCTGCTACTCTCAGTTAGATTGAGTTTCAGCTCATTGTTTGGCTGTCCGGCCCACAACTTTACTGTTTTGGTTCACTCCTACAGCTCTCGCAGTGTTATTTTTGGTCATAGCAGGCAGCTGTTTTCAGAGAACAAGCTCTAAAAATCCACTGTACCCTAACTGCTCAGCACCAGAGTGAAATACGAGTGAGCGGGGAGCGTGAGAGGAAGGATTTTGGCTGGAGAGCTGAGCTGATTTTTAAAAAGTTGGAGCATCGCCTTATCCCCCGCTCCATCCTGCTCCGATTTCGCTCTGGTACTGTTCACAACATGAGTTGGAAGCATGCCCGACCAAGAATGCATCTGTGTATTGCATAAACACACTATTTTCTGTCAAAAATCGGCTGCTGCAAGCCTGACAATGGAGTTGACAAAGTACTTTAAAAAGGAAACTGAGTGAGCAGTGAACGATATTGAATGGTTGAAGCAGCTTTGAGTGGGAAAGCAGAAGAAATGAACAGCTCAGAGAGTGAGGAGCGAAAATTCTCACAGCTCCACTCCTCTCACATGCTCTGCTCAGCACCAAACAGCAAAGTTAGAGACTAGCTGTTGAACAAACTGGGGCATTAAGCACAATAAAGAGCCTGATATTTCCTTCAGAAGTTGGTGGAGACCAAAAACAGAGTGAAAAGAGAGTGAACACTTGACTAAATGAATGATGATGCTGCTCAGTAATTGCTGCATGAATTAAAAAACACAAAATATAACTGTAACTCCATGTAATTTTAAAAGACAATGGTAAATGCCTCAGCTATGGCTATTTCTCACTAGCTAGCTTTCTGTTGATAGCTCTCTTACCTTATTTGTTTGCTGACTCTCAATAAGTGCATTCAACACACACTCATCCCAAGTCGTCACATACGGCCACTTCGTCAGTGGCCTTTCACATTTACGTATTACGTGCCAGGTATTCTCCTGCTATTGATGTTCCAGGATGCCGCAACCAACACCAGGACATCAACAAAACCATAGTGTTAGGTTTAGGCCACCCCTCCCACCCACCCTCTCATACTTTTCAGCTCTTTATATCATGTTGTAAGTCATGTTGTGTAAGTGGCAGTGTTTCAACCTGATGGCATTCGGCAGCGTATCATACTGCCACAACAGGTGCTGTCTGGCCACGTTTTAAACTGATGCTGCCAGTCTATGTTTCACACTGCCACAACAGGTGCCGTCAGGCAGACCAGTGGGGTATCATAACACCACGAAAGTTTCAGTCTAGCCGCGTTATGAACTGACGTTGCCCATCTGACTTTCATACTGCCATGACAGGTGCCATCCAGCCGACCGGTGGTGTATCATAATGCGATACAAACTAAAGCTGCATCACAAACTATCGCCACATATCATACTGCTGCCAAAGATGGCTTTCAGCGTCAGTGTCTGACGCCAAAATCAAAGACAAAGTGACAGCATGTGATGACTTCACCTCGTGCATTATCTGCAACAATGGCCGACAGACTGTGGAGCCAAAGCATAGGAACTGCAGTCTAAAGCCAAAATGCAGAGCTACACAGTCAGAATACATGCTCACATGCTTTTGATGTTTCAACACTGGCTGTATTTCGCCCAAAGAGCCCCACGTATCCACAGGCCCTTTATTGACAAGTGCACACGTTCTTAGCGATTAGGTCGTTGTATTGACTATTCCCTAATGATGTCTAAAGGAGAGATCTGAGGTCCGGAGCTGTCTAGATTGTCATGAAACACAGCTGAGGTGAATGCTATGAACAGGGGAGGAGACCTGTGCGCTAATCCCACAATCAACAACGTCTCCACGGAGGGGTTTAGCATAAAAGCAACAGCTGCAGCACTGCGCCGGTCACCCAGCAAAAACCCCAGGTCATCTGGCAGCGGTTTAATCAACATCCAAATCACAGCAGCTCAATTGAGCAGATTAAAGTCAATGTTTCCTTTCTTTCCCTTCTCTCCTGTGCTCACTGAAAGTCTTTCACACTCACACATTCGCAGCTGACATTGCATAGGAAGGAGTAGGGTCTAATGGGTCTGTCATACAGGCAGAAAGGGAGTAGATATTATCCAGGTCGACTTGATTTGTCCTCAGAGACCTTCCTAAGATGATCTGTGAGGCCATGCAGTAGTTCTGATGTGGAAATTGCAGCGAACATTACACGCTTTCAATGTAAATCACTTAAATCTCTTATTAGCAGTAATGGATGACTTCCTAATGCCAAATGTCTTCATGGCTCTCTAAAATTATAGAGGAAAGTGTGAATGCCTGTCCAAACAATATGAGCCTAACGTACAATTTCACTTCTACTGAACGGATCAAACTGTATAAACAATAGCCAGGATGCCAATTATGGTATGACTTGTCACTTAGTGCTACACACTGTCAATGCCTGTGTGACTTCAGAAAAAGGGGAATTAATGTATAATTCATGTACAAATAAACCTTTCAATACAAAGACAAATTTGTACCGGCGTCACCATGGTAAAAGATTGACACAATGGGTACGAGTACCTCCCTCGTGAGTGCGCTTTCTGACAAACTTTCTCCTGCCTTTCCAATTATAATGACTTTGGATCCAGCGCTGCAGTGGATGTCAAATGATATCTCAGTGGCTCATCTCCTCTCCAGAGACTCGTTGCCGGTGTAAATAAGGTTTGTTTGGGGACGTTCCTCCACACTGTCGCATGTTTGGTGTTGTGGTTGCAATTATGGCCTGAAAATATGTTGTGTTTTTTTTTCTCTTTTTTTCAATAACCACATTATTTCCCTTAAAAATGTGTTTCCTGACTATATTTTAGGCTGTCTATGAGAAAAAAAGTTTGCAGAGAATGCTGTGTGTGAGTGTGTGTGGCTGTTATACCATTAGACTAAGATCTGTCTCCTTTCTCTGCCAGTCCCCATCTCCTTAACACGAACCCTTTTCTCCTATGCAGTTTCATTCATCAGTCTTAGCTTCCTCTCTGTCAAATGCAACACCTTTCCTGATTTGAACCTAGATTTCTTTTTTCCCAAGTTTTATTCTACTACTGTCTTCTTCTCTCTCCTAGAAATTACCTTCATATTTTACTGATTTAAATTGTAGTGAGAAATGTAATTTCATCCAAATTACTTTTTTAAACCAAGAGAATTAGGCAAAATGTGCATACAGAAAGTCGTTGCAAAACATTTGCTAACAACATATTTCATCTTCCTACAATACTTACTAGCTGCAACCTTGTGAGGCTCTGTTAGTGTGTGTGAGTGTGTGTGTGTGTGTGTGTGTGTGTGTGTGTGTGTGTGTGTGTGTGTGTGTGTGTGTCATCAAAACAAAATGTGGTCCTGAAAACATATTACTGTAGCAGAAACTACCACAGACACCAGTTTTTAGTGCTAGGTGTCTATCTGTATGTAAAATGGTAAATGGACCTGCACTTGTATAGCCCCTTTCTAGTCATCTGACCACTCAAAGCACTTTTTACACTATGAGTCACATTCACACACATATTCATACACTGGTGGCCAAGGCTACCATACAAGGTGCCACCTGCTACTCAGTGTTTTTTTTAACACACTCACAAAGCGATGGAAGCATCATTGGGAGCAGTTTGGGGTTCAGTGTCTTGCTCAAGGATACTTCAACATGCAGACTGGAGGAGCCGGGGATCGAACCCCTTATCTTCTGATTGGTGGACTACCTGCTCTACCTCGGCAAGAGATTTTGTCAATGCTGTAAACATTACAACTGTGTGAGATGCAGTTATAAAACTTGACAGGGGTGTTGTTGACATCACAAAGAAGGCCGAGTTTGAAAATGGGTGTGTTCCAAGCAAGGGTGCCTGAAGAAGGGAGGTAGGAAGTAGGGAAGGGGCCACTGGCACCTAAACTTTACGTCCCTAACCCACATTCATTAAGTTATGAATCCGCATCCAAGCTGGTTAAATCCAAACTCAAGTCACTTGTGCAACACAATATCTAGCAATGTCTTGCAGCAAAAGCAAGTGTTGTTGCCATAGTGGCGTGGGTCTTGAGATGGCAATATCTCAACAACTATTGGATGGATTGCCGTGAAATTTTTTGCAAAAAGTTATGGTCTTCAGAAGATGAGCCTGCTGACTTTGGGGATCCCCTGACATTTGCTTTGGTGCCACCCACCATGAGGTTAAGACATTTTGTACAGACATTAATGTTCCCCTCATAATGAATCATAATAACTTAAGTCATCCCCTGACTCTCCATGTGGGTGACCACCCAGTCACAATCTTAATTTCTCCAACACTTTTATGACCTCATACCTTCAAAACTAATCAGTCCCTCCAGGATGTTGAGATGGTGTAATCACAGTCCTGTGCAACCTTGCAATTCTGTCCGATCACCACAATGTTTTGTGCAACTTTGACTTTTCAAAATAGGTAAAATCTCATATCATAGTAGAGCTCCGCAGTGTATTGATTTGCTCAGCCCCTTCTTGCACCTTTCTCTTACTCTCTATATGTTCACCATGACATTACTGCTGCAGGAGTGTGAGCCCCTTACCTGGACAGAGACACACTCATGCAGCGACAGGGCTAACTGTTAGCATTACATGGCTAACATTACCCAATGGTTATTAATGGCTTCTAAGACAGAGTCAAGCCATTTCAGTGTCAGTGTGGGATTGTTGGGACTGTTTAATGGCTTGGTGTTGGATGTTTGCGGCTGCTGCTGTATTAGCTTGTACTAACTGGGCAGTTAGAGCAGGTGAGTGACGGAGGTGGTCCTTTAGTGCTGCGTTGAAAGCCTGTCAGCCCCCTGCTCCCCCACAAGCAAATACAACACCTTCCCACTCTGACTTTTGATGTTTGGCTTTACATTCAAACTGGAAGTGAACACCAGCCTCCAGAGTGAGGGTCAATAGTTGTTGGACTCATCCACCACCCCTCCCACCCACTCTACTCACACTTTTTGCCCCCTTAACTTTGGCTGCCCACCACATCTCCCATTACCGCTACCACCGTTTTCTTGTCTGTGGCTGACTGCCCAAGGGCCAATATTTGACGATTTTGGAATGAGACCAGGTTAGATAATAGGCTAAGAATTCAAGACAGCATTGCAACTCTTTGCAAATTTGACTTGCCCTTGCTATTTCATTGCAAAAAAACACCTATAAACACTGCAACATGCATTGCATTTTTTTTTTTTTTTTTGTAACAATAGCTTCTGTGAAATCAGGCATTTCAGGCCACAAAAATCTCAAAACTGCCTGTGAAATCCTGGAGGGCTTGACTAATGACATTCCCATCGGCCTCAGCTAAACTAAGATTAATTAACATACCTGCTAAACATCAGCAAGTCAACACTGTCATTGTAGACATGTTAGCATACTGAGCATGTTAGCATTCAGCTCAAAGCAACGCTGTGCCAACGTACAGCCTTACAGCGCTAAAAGCAGTGCTGTAGATTGTGTATTCTTTTTCTGCTTACCTCAGTTGTTGTCCATCGGAGCTTGTTTTTCGAGGTGAGAGCCACAGCCTCTGACTAATTAGCACTGATGAAATGCAGCCCTGATACATGAATGGAAGTCAAAATGTAAGAGCGTTCTGGGTGATTACAGTGCTGCTTAGGACAAAAGGGGATCTGCATCAGGCATTGTAATGAGTCTCATCACCAGAAAAGGCGCAGCATGGGGGACGGGGCGAAGTAGAAATCACAGTTTAGAGCCAGAGACAGATCCAATTCCCTTACCCTGTGTAATTACTGCGGATCAGGCTTTATCAGTGGCAGACATCAGCCCTGGGATCTCAGTGAAAATGAGCAAAGAAATGTTCGAGGGAAGCGAGAGGAGGGCGGAGAGAGCACTCTTAAAAAACACCGGCTAATGTTGAATGAGGGATTATCAGGTGTACGTCAAATATCGGACTTCAAACAGAGCGGGTAGGTAAGCCCTGAGAATTAAAGGGAGGCTGGCTAGTCTGCAGGCCCTTATCTTTTGTCATATGGGTTTTCTCAGAAGGACTGCTTTGATTGTGAGCTAAGGGTTGTCCAAATGCTTGTTTTTTTCTTTCGTTTTTTTTTTTTTGAGTTGAGTTGATGAGATACAGTGGATCAAAGGATCACATGAGGAAGATATTCAAATGCAACGTACTTCTTAGAGATTTTTGATAATATTCCCTTGCTCACATGAATTCCAAATTGGATAAGCATTAATACTCACCAAAAGGGATACTTAACAAATTATCAAACATGATTACACATCAATGCGATCGTACAGGAGGACAATATAATACCACAACTTATAATTAATCTTGCTGTTTTTGTAGCTTTCATCAACCACTTCCATTGAGACTAATTGGCTGTTCAAATTCGGTAAGGCCACTGGCAGCTGGGGTACAGTGAAGAGTAGGGGAGTGGCCATGGATTTAAGTATGAGGCAATGAAAAGCCTTAGCAAAGCACAGAATCAGCACATGGCACCCGCTCTCACTAATCACTATTCTCTCCTAAACTCACAAAACCACAGGGCTTGAGAGCATTTCACAGCAGCGAAATGAATGCATTAATGAATATTACATTTGCTGAGCTACCAGGGGTTGTCCTGGCTGTTATACCAGGATACACATCTGATGTCTAGGAAAGTTGTCCTTGGGTGTGGTGTGATGAAGCTTGTGAATCATCAAAGTAACATCAGAAGCATGTTCCATAAACGTAGGTGATCTAAGGTTTCCTACATCTCGATTATTTATTCATTTAAATAAGTGACTGCACTGATAATAAAGTCAATGTCATAAAAAAGTCAATGCTGCACTGTGGAAGAGAAATCCTGAAAAACTGAAAAATGGAAGGCATTTATATGTATGAATGGATTGATATACAGATCTATAGATATAGAGAGTGAAACTTGAATATATAGAATGAAAGTAGAGTATATAGAACAAAACTGGAATATAAGGAATGAAACTGGAATGTAAAGAATGAAACTAGAATATATATATATATAGTACAGGCCAAAAGTTTGGACACACCTTCTCATTCAATGCGTTTTCTTTATTTTCATGACCATTTACATTGTAGATTCTCACTGAAGGCATCAAAACTATGAATGAACACATGTGGAGTTATGTACTTAACAAAAAAAGGTTAAATAACTGAAAACGTGTTTTATATTCTAGTTTCTTCAAAATAGCCACCCTTTGCTCTGATTACTACTTTGCACACTCTTGGCATTCTCTCCATGAGCTTCAAGAGGTAGTCACCTGAAATGGTTTTCACTTCACAGGTGTGCCTTATCAGGGTTAATTAGTGGAATTTCTTGCTTTATCAATGGGGTTGGGACCATCAGTTGTGTTGTGCAGAAGTCAGGTTAACACACAGCCGACAGCCCTATTGGACAACTGTTAAAATTCATATTATGGCAAGAACCAATCAGCTAACTACAGAAAAACGAGTGACCATCATTACTTTAAGAAATGAAGGTCAGTCAGTCTGGAAAATTGCAAAAACTTTAAATGTGTCCCCAAGTGGAGTCACAAAAACCATCAAGCGCTACAACGAAACTGGCACACATGAGGACCGACCCAGGAAAGGAAGACCAAGAGTCACCTCTGCTTCTGAGGATAAGTTCATCCGAGTCACCAGCCTCAGAAATCGCAAGTTAACAGCAGCTCAGATCAGAGACCAGATGAATGCCACACAGAGTTCTAGCAGCAGACCCATCTCTAGAACAACTGTTAAGAGGAGACTGCGCGAATCGAATCAGGCCTTCATGGTCAAATAGCTGCTAGGAAACCACTGCTAAGGAGAGGCAACAAGCAGAAGAGATTTGTTTGGGCCAAGAAACACAAGGAATGGACATTAGACCAGTGGAAATCTGTGCTTTGGTCTGATGAGTCCAAATTTGAGATCTTTGGTTCCAACCACCGTGTCTTTGTGAGATGCAGAAAAGGTGAACGGATGGATTCCACATGCCTGGTTCCCACTGTGAAGCATGGAGGAGGAGGTGTGATGGTGTGGGGGTGTTTTGCTGGTGACACTGTTGGGGATTTATTCAAAATTGAAGGCACACTGAACCAGCATGGCTACCACAGCATCCTGCAGCGACATGCCATCCCATCCGGTTTGCGTTTAGTTGGACGATCATTTATTTTTCAACAGGACAATGACCCCAAACACACCTCCAGGCTGTGTAAGGGCTATTTGACCAAGAAGGAGAGTGATGGAGTGCTGCGGCAGATGACCTGGCCTCCACAGTCACCGGACCTGAACCCAGTCGAGATGGTTTGGGGTGAGCTGGACCGCAGAGTGAAGGCAAAGGGGCATGGAACTAAACTTAAATATATGGAATGAAACTGGAATGTAAAGAATGAAACTATACTGTATATACAAATAAATGTGAGAATATAGAATGAAACTTAAATGTGTGGAATGAAACTTGAATATATAGGATAAAGGTTTGAATGTATAGCTCCATATATCAAGTTCTGTTACATATATTCAAGTGTCATTCTATACATTCAAACTTTTCATTCTATATATTCTGACTGTCATTCCATGTATTTCAAAAACATGCAGCAACAAACAAAATTAACAAAGGTCTAACACAAAGAGACCTAATGCAAAAGTTGCCGTTTGTTTATTCTAATATAATGTATATCATTGTATTTTCTTATGTTCCTTTTTTTTTATTATTATTTTTATTTTTTTATGGTACAACTGACATTTAAGTATTAATATGTCATGTTTATTTACAATAAATCTGATCTTCAGACAGAACACGCACCAGTTTATAAAACCCTATAACTTCCAAAGGCAATATCTTTTTAATATCATTCTCACCTTATTGTTGCAGCAATTCCCTTCACAGGCATATTTGCGTTCATGAAAAGCAAAATGCATAAGACGGGGGACAGCAGCGTACCTGCTAGTAATTCTCCAAATCTGCAGGCTAATAAGACAGGATGTGTAAGACAGACAATAGAAAGTGGTCTATAAGCTAAAGAAAGTGCACGTACATGTTATACAGCAGCAGTGCAGTCACTGCAGTATATGTTTTGTGGTACTTGACAACACAACCTGTCATGATATTCTGTTTTCCTTAAGTCCAACAAATCACAGTGCAGCTGCTTTTCATGTCTAACCATTCTCAGCAAATTATCATTTCAGTATGTGGTTTTAGACCCCAGATATTACAAGTCAAATGAATGCATTTTGGTTCAAGATGTAGAAAAGCTATAATTTCACAAGTTTGTCCCTTCCAACTTGTATTAATAATTAATACACATCTATTTTGTAGCAGCAAATTGTGAGATTGATATATAAGATTATAATGATAAGAGGAGATCAAATTGTATGTATGCACTAGAGTTTCACAGTCAAAGCTTTTCATTTCAAAGCTGAACAAGGAAACACGGAGAGGGAATTTTATACTAAGAAGAATGTCACTTTGGAAGATATCTGTTTGATTTGACGCCTCATATTGGCTTCAGATATAGTTTTGAAGACATTTTTACACAGAGGAAGAACTGTAGATTTTGTCCCCCAACAGTTACTTTGAAATGCTTTGGGGAAGGGATCTCTTAATGACCAGAACAGGAGGAAAGATTAAAACAAGCAGATCCTGTATTAATGCTAATGTAGTCTGCTGACTATTGTTTTAAGACAAAATTCTGAAACCATAGAGAGAAGAATCTGAAAATCCCAGTCATTGATTATTCTGCTCCTGCTGACAGGGCACATCTGCAGACAGCTAGCTAGATAGTGTTCGCTAGTTTGCCACATGACAGTCATAGACAAATTGGAATCAAATCGGAATACTTTGTCAAAAGCCACAAACTGTCTGCAGAGCTCAGTAATCAGTGTGAGTCTTTATTTCAGCCTATGCTTTCCTCTACAAGGCTGAGACTGTTATTGTCACCCTGGACTCATACACCTTTCACAGCCAGGTCTCACTCCCAGGGTGTCAAAAAAAGCATTGCTTGGTAAGTGGGCCTTGCCGTTAGATATGGACACAAAATGCACCCTGTATGTAAACCCATCTATGTCATTGTTAGACAGTCAGCGTACAGATGTAGTATAAAGAGCGTAAAAGTGTGCCTGGGTCTAACCAGGACAATGACACTGGCCCAGGTGTTAATGTCCCATATGGAATTAAATGGGCATCCCAACTGGAAGCATGACATGGGCATCTTTTCTTCCAATCCAGACTGACTCCGTAAACATATGGTGCTGAGTGGACAGCACTAACCTGCCTTCACCAAGCTGACGGAAATTTACTAAACAAAAATAGATTTTATTTTGACTCAATGGGAAGAAATCGAAGGTTTTCTTTTTTTTTTTTGTACTGATTCACTGATTTCATTTTCCTGCCCACCATAGTGAGTAAGGAGAATGTGCCTGTAGTGACAGAGGCAAACTCACAGACAAGGGGGCTACAGCTGGATATTTGGGTAATTTAAACAGCTGTCTATGCAGATTAAATGTATTAAATGTGACAAAAATAGATCTATACAACTAATAAATGGAAGTGTTTCTATTCTGTGAGACAAATGAGAGTTCTTCTAAAAATGCTGTCGGTGTGGATTGGATATAAATGTCAACACAAATGTCAACATGAGTTGTTAGTCACTCATTAGTCTTGTAAGTCATTTGTTACTTGTTATTCATGTCGCTAGTCACGTGATCTTTCTCTAGTGTTAACCAAGTAGTTTTGTTGCCCAAACCTGCCCGACCCCCTGCGTCAAGACACAGCGAAGAGGTTTCTGCATCAGAATATGACGAGTAGGGATGAGATCTAGGGTGACCAGGTGTCTCACTTTATGCAACACTGCAGATGACAGATGGCTCTAGTTTTTAAAAGTCGAACCGCTGCAGAACAGATGCTTTTCCTTTTGAGCTCATTTTTGCATTTTTTTTTATTTTTTACACTTATTCAGGTAGGGGCAGCATTTATTGTGCTAAGCCAACACATTCTCATCCCAACTTGTCAAATACTGATACTGGCCTAGACATCATGGCATTTTGCTAAGTACTAGGTTACTAGGATCCTAGGTAAAAGTCTAGAGTCTTACACACACACACACACACACGCCCACCCTATGTGAATTTTTTTGCTGTTTATAGTACGGTATTTGCCCACAGGGTCAGAAACTGCTACTGCCTGGTGCATGTCATACCCGCAATAAGGCCTCATTTATGCTCAACGTTAGATCCGAAGACCGATATAGATCGAGCCTTCTGTCTATACTCTACGTTCATTTCTTTGATACTTATGCGCGTTTTGAAAGTTTACAGGTACAGATGAAATGGAGCAGTACCACCGAAGATCATGGAGGAGGTGTAGTATATTTCAAGCAAAATACATACGTATGAGACGACGAAGAAATTTACATAATGGCCGATCATAACAAATCTGTAATATATCGTCCACATATCAGGATGTATACAATGGCTGCACAGACCACTGCAATCTACAACGCTGCCTCCATTTAAAGGGTCACCATCACCTCAGTTATTGTTCGGTGACAATTTTGTCTCCATCCTCTGGTGCAATCTACTGGCTGTATCTTTGCTATCATAAAGGACACGTGTGAGGGCAGTGACGTTTTCAACGTTTGAAATGGGCATATCTATTTTCGTACATAAAAGCAGTATAAATGAGCCTTAAGGGTGCCTCTGTGCATCTGCCTGCCACCTAGGGCTACTGAAGAGGTGTTGGCATGTGACGAGTTTGGAATGAAACCAGGCTGGCTAAGCATAGTGGCGTACCACAAAGGAAACAAAAAGATACTCTGCCAGAGCCAGGTAGCTATCCTGACTCTGTCCTGTCAGCTGCAGTGTGTGCATATAAACTGTTTCTAACATCGTTTGTCCTTTCTGTCCTAGATGATTTCAGTTTTTTCAGACATTCACTATCCACTGGCCTAAAACTGGAGAGTCCGCTATGCCAGCAAATACAAATTCTAACACGACCGTCAATTTGATGCCTCCTGGAAAGTGTGAGAACATTTACCCAGCTATGTGTGTGTGTGATTTGTGCATGATGCTGCACAGCCTGTGCCACACCACCTGACTTCCTCTCAGTGTTACCAGTTGTCTTGTAACCATTCATTTCCACTCCATAATGGAAAGCTATGCTAATGAATATGAATTGAAACATCTGCAAATTCATTCCTGCCTCATATTGTCCTTTTCTTTTTCCTTTTTTTGTCTCCTGGCAGTGACAACATTTCCTCCAGCTCTTGGTTTACTGCCATGAAGCTCGGTCTGGTGCGCTAGGGGCTTCATATGCTGAGAAGGTCACGTCTCCTGATGATGGCTTTCATTGTCCTTCAGCGGCTCCTCTGACACTAATCTAGATGCATCAGTTTTAACTGCATTCCTCCATTGCAACATGCATCCGTGGAGATCAATCAATCCATCCTGTAATTTCATCAGGATCTCTCTCCTGCTCTTCCACACCTAGCATTCCCCCCCACTTCTCCTTGTCACCTTCCCAAAGTGTGAGACAGGCAATTCATCAACATTCCCATTGAGCATGGGTATTTAAAAAATGTTTTTAGAATGCATTGGCTGGGGTTCCACAACGGGTATGTGATACAACAGTGGTCAATGGATTTATAATGACTGTGTGTAAAATCATGTCATAAATATCACTCCACCTCTCCCCGCTACATGATAGCTTATTCTGTTAGCCATGTGAATCCAATACATCAAACAGAAGGCATGTAATTGTTAAATACAGTATGACTTACGATAACGTATACATCACTTTTCCTTGGCAGACTTTCCTATAACAGAGAGTGGAATTAAAAGCCATATTTGCTTGGCAGAGGTATGCACACAAACTCTCACATCTCTGAAAAATATGCTGATATTTGTGTCCTCTTTGTTTCTCCACTCTTTCAACCCCCTCTTTCCTCTTTGTCATGTGAAGCACACACCAGCTCTTCTGCATGTTTACCAATGACAAATGGAGGACTCCGGTCTTCAGGGGCAAGAAGAGGAATCAGGTGCACTAAGGCTGCGGGCCTATAGGCTCCAGCGGCTTTAAGCCCTGGGGCCACCGGCAAAGGAGAGCTGTGATAAGTCTGGGCTGAAGAATGAATACGTTCACATGGGACAAGCAGTGGGGAGACAATTGGCTGTATTATTTTCTCCAGCCTGCTGTTGCATCACAATACACATTCCCACCGCACACCTTATGAAAATGGATTTAGCTATGGTAGAGGACATTTTAAGTCTCAAGGCCTCAAGGCCACATTTCCAGTGTCCAGTGCACCTCTGTGGCTGATTTCAATTGAAATTTAAGAGTATTTTAGTCTGTAAATGAGGATAAGGTGAAAAGGATAGGGATAAGACAACATTTGAAAAAAAATCTGATTTCACAATATCTCATTTTAACAACCTTTTTGACATTTTAGGTATTTTGTTTTTAATTTTTACATTTTCTGTACTGTTTATGAAAACCTACCAATTCTTTGAATTATTATAAGTGAGTTTCTTTGTTACTCATCAGGTAGTGCTGTTTAAAATTTTTATAGCTCTCTTCTGAAGTATAGCAGTCGAATTTGTACTTGTTTTACGTTTCCCCGTACTTCCATACAATAGGTAACATATGGCAGTACAAAGAAACAATATTCATAATGACGCTAGATATGAGACATCCTTAATTTTCTATGGCAATCTGAAACAGTTTGACTTGTGCTTTGATATCATATATGTGTGCCACTCATCAGAAGTTTAATTTGTGTGTTTATTATACGCTTACCAAATATGGTGAATTTAGTCTTGTTAAGTTCAGTATCTGTTTTAAACTCTCAGCTGAACAAATCAAATAATTTTAATCTCTTGGTACATATCTCAGTAATGTACAAAATAAGCAACAATGGGCATAACAATAGTTGAGGTAGGATGAATGAAAGTCCATCCCCCTAACCTGCCATCCCTCTCCATCCAGGTCCAGACCCAGACACAGTTGGAAAGAGGAGATTCTTAGCTTTGATATCAAACTGATTACCAAATACCAAGTATTGACCAAAACAAGTCACATTACATGATGACCATCACTGACCCATAATTTTGAGAAAACAAAGATACATTAGAGAGCCCATTGGGCCTCTAAACTGGGAGCACTGCTGTACTCCAGGAGCTAATACACAGAAAAGCTGGGGAACACTTTTATTTTGTAGCCCACGAGGTAACAAAAACAAGCATACCCAACAACACAGTGTAGGAAGACAAGGAAATATGTTGGAAGAACCGTGGTCCGTTTGACTAAACAGTAAGCATACACAGTTAGCAATGGACTTCACATGACGAAATTTACAACTTGGATACATTTTTCATGAAAAGCTCTTTTGGTGTTTTTGATCAGTGGACACTTTCAAACTAAAGGAATATAAATAATCAAGGAATGGATGCACATTAAGACAGTAAGAATGCTCCAAAGGTAGGGAGTTACCACTATTCCCCATCCCTCCTGTTTACTGTGCTGGTAAACCTGAATGAAATATACTTTGGTGTACATGGTTTCTGAATCCAACCAAGCTAATGAACAGTGGCACACTGACAAGACAAACATTTACAGTTACATTTAGATGCACAATGCTAAGTCGATTGGAATTAGCTCAAGCTAGTTAACAACAACCCAGTGGATTTTGAGAGGTTATAACATTCTGAAAGCCAAGAGTGTGTACTTGAAATCAGTGTACTTGAAATCAGATGAAAACCCCACTGTCCTGGACCCTGCCTTGTTATTATACCATTAAGCCTTTCATTCATAATTTCAGGGAGACATAGACAAATGGAGGTAGGGTTGCACTGATAAGTACCAGAGAGCTCTTGATAAGTGTTTGCTGCTAACCTGTCACCGTGCCTTTCAAGTTTCAAAATTGTATTTGTTGTCTGAAATTGGTGATAAGAGTTTCATACTCTAAAAGGCAAGAGTTGGTTTAAAATCAAACAAAATCTCAAAATGGCCTAAAGTGAATTAAACAAACTGGGTTCGTTCCCCCCGAATCACACATACTGCCTAACGACAACCTTGAACAATCCAACAAGTAACCTTTGTTAATATATCTGAACAACTTGATCCGGAATTTAAGTATAGCCTACTTCTTACGTTTTCAAACACTGTATCTTTCTTATGTTTTCAGACGTAAGCCATGCTGGTGGATATTCTTCCTAACTATAACAAATTCCTTCAGTGAGGTGGTTCCACCCGATAATTTACCTGCTAATTTATTGGTGTAGATGTCTTGTTAGAGGTGGAAAAAAATATCATGAACACCTCACAAAATAGGACTTGAGAGATTTACTAGCTGTATCACCACTGCCATCACTGCTACTAAGAAGGGACATGTTAGGTTTAATGCCAATTAGCAGCCTTTTTCAGCTATAAAAGTGGTTGAGCAATCAGTGCTTTGATATCGGTCTTTTCAAAGCACCTTGAGGCAATGCACACAGCTCTTAGGAGGGCAAATGATCTGTGTCTATATTATAGTCACATCAGTTAAGAATATTTTCCCCAGTAATGATGGATAATGTCGGGGGAGTAGGTTCTGACTTTCGAGTGGCGGTTTGCATTCACATCTGTCTTGAACTGCCACAAATTAGACAGCAGCATCATTTGTGAAATAAATTACAGGAAATTATACTTATCTTAAATGAGGTATACACATATACTCAAGGACAGAAGCAAATAAAAAACACCTACATGTTTTCCTTGGACTGTCCTCAGCAACATTTATTTGTAAACTGATGAGAATAATTGCACCATTTCATTTAATGTTGTTCATTTTCTTGTAGAGCTTTGCTGTGAATACCCTCATACTTGGCTATGGAAACCATCAGCCTTTAAAGAACTGTTTTGTCCTTGGACAGCTTTTTATACAAATTGATCAGTGGTTGAGAGATTGTAAAAAAGAGTTCATGCACTGTTATGAATCTGCTCGCACTCAGCCCATTTCCAGGCACAAATGGCTGTTTGTGCACTAACCAGATTTCTTCCCACTGCTACAATACATTAACTTTGATTCTGTGTGTTCAAACTTTTCAAACACACAAGGTCACTTGTGGTTTCCCATCCCCCTGGCTTCTACCTCCATTTGTTTCTCACACTATTTTCCACTGCAGTCATGTCTCCAGCACAATTCCTAAGCTTAATTGCTTGTCTGCACAGATAGTTACATGGTGATTTAGAGAAGGTAGCTCTCGGCTGATTACACAATAGTAAGAGATCGGTAGGGTAGAATAGAGAGAATTAGAATCTGAGGATCTAATTTTCTTTCACACCTGTGGACACTGAGAAACATTACTGAATAGTCTTAAATGTGTTGATGTTATTGGATAAAACTCACCCTAAAAAAGCATGTCTAAAGTGGCGGTGCACTGGATATTCATCATAAGACTAAAGAACATTAAGTCCTGTTCAGTCGAGTTATATTTTTAGCTACGCTACAGGCTTGCCACTAGGGATGGGAATTGGTCTGTCAGTTAATCCACCATTTTTGTCAAGACTGGAGAGCCTTATTGGCAATTGAATGGATTGCCATGGAATTTTGTCCAGTCATTCATGGTCCTCAGAGGATAAATCCCAATGACTTTGGTGAGCCTCTGACCTTTCATCTAGCACCACCAGCAGGTTGACATTTGTGGTTTCTTGACAACAATTAAAAAGAACTGCCATATATTAATTTGTCCAGTACTTCTGTTCATGATCAAATACCTGCAAAACGACTGACCCTCACTGACAAATACTATACCTAGTAAACATTGGCATGTTAGCACCCCAACATTAGCATTTAGCTCAAAGCACAATGTCTAATTATGCCTAAGTACAAACTCACAGCCCTAGGAAGGCTGTAGACTCTTAGTCTTGTTTTTCTTTTGGAGTTAGAAAATGTTCAGTAGTAATGAGCTCAAATGAGAACTACTTGGAAAAATACAAAGAGCTATTTTAGTGCAAGTGCAAAATTGGTGGTGGCACAAATCCAGAGTCAAGTCAATGCCATGTTTAAATGCAAGTGAGTTTCACTGCACTTCCGCCTCAGTGGTAATTTTGTGACTCTAAATTAAGCCATTTTTACGCCGTGCTGTGTAGTGACACAGCTTAAGCTGTGTTAATGCAGAAAACATGATGCCAAAACATCACCATACAACATGTTTTGTGACTTTAGCAGAGACACATTGTGTACTGGGTTACATTAATAGGTTATTTGTACCAGTCATCAGCAGCTGCTTGCACAATATGCAGTATTTGTTTAAATTGCTGTAGACGTCAAACAGCAACAGGACAGACAGCATGGGAATCAGCTCTAGCAAGGTAGGTACACACCACACTGGTAAGTGATTCCAAGTTACAGTGCAAATTATTAAAGGAGTAAGTAAGCACCCTGACCTCCATAAAACGCATCGAGACATTTTCTTCAGTCGTGTCTGAACACAATTTCCTCCGGAAAATCAAAATTATATTTCCTGCAATATAAATTGTATTATTATGAGCAGCTTTCCGTTTGTGCAATCATCCAGTCATCCAACAGCTTAAGCAGGCAATTGCTGTCATGGCAGAGGCACACTCAGAGACAGTGGTGTGATGAAAAATGTATATATAGTGAAAAATAATTGAGGACAAAGGGTAAGGGCAAAGGCTACCAAGGATCTTCCTTGATCAGAGTATCACAAGTGTGGGGCAGGAGCAGTGGTCAACTGGGACTCCATCCCATCTTTTTCTGAGGGTTCCTTTTTTTTTTTTAAGCAGTAACACATATCTAGCTCAAAGTTATGAAAAGACAGCCATGAGCCTAAGCGGTAAAGGAACAATCCTGTATTTGTTAGGCTGAAGGGGACCAGAAAAGAAACGCTGAAACTTCTATTTTTAGCATTTGAGTTAATTCCACAAGCTCTTGTCATGGCTGCCACTGAGATTCTTCCAGGTGAGTTCTTTCAGTCAGGAACCCTCCTAATCAAAAAGACTTTTCTGCACACCCTGGTTCTTTCAGCCAGGGGCTTGATTAGCTGATCTCCACAGTGGGGTTTCTTCCAGGTCTGTGGCATTTTCACAAAGAAACACTGGTTGTCCCACACTCTGCCCAGAGGCCTCCTATTTCCTTGCTATCAGCTGATCCACATTTCACAGGTGCTGCTCTTGTTGTGTTATTGGGCCATAGTGACTGTATACGACTGAATATGACTGAAACTGACGATGCAGACATGACCTGAATGGAACCTGTTACTTAACTAAACTAAAGCAACAGAAATTAAAAGAGGCAGTTCTGGGGTTAATATGTAAATATACGGTTGCTAGGATGATTGAGGAGTGTTTTTAAGGGTATAATTTGTGCATTCTGCATTGTTTAATAATACATGTGAAGAGAAAAGCACTGCAAGTGACCTGTATTCTGCAGTGTAATGATAATTGACAGGAATTTTATTCATGTCTAGTTTAGAAAAGAGGCCAAGACCCAGTCTACTGACCTGTTTAGCAGCAGTGTTTGCAGTGTGTGCAGAGTGTGTCTGTGTGTGTGTGTCTCTGTGTGGCATGCCTAGCAACAGTTTGATGGGATCCTGGTCTGCCATGAAGTGTGTCAGGTGGCGGCTGGTTCAGTTGGCAAATTATGGATCGCAATGCATGGATGATACACATCACAGGAGATGACTTCAAGGTCCTCAAAAATGTTCAATGCATACATTAGTGCTCACTTCAATGTGTCATAAGACAATAATTAATGAAAGACAAACTAGACAGCTGCAACACTCACTTGACAAATTGTCACATGTAAAGCTGATAATTTAAAGTCTCTCTGCCAAAGTAACAGAGAGCTGCATTTGAAATACCACTTCAAAGAGTACAGACCTTTTCGTGGATACCTACCTTTGGCGTGATGCCAGTGTGACCACATTTGAAGAAAACAGGTTGGAAATCAGGACACGGTGGTGATCATCACAGATGGACGGGATGTCATTATGTGTTAACACCCTTCTCAATCACCAGAAAATTGATCCAGTGTGTTTGCAGCTCCTTTGACACAGCAGCTAACAAAGACTGTCCTCACAGAGGACCAACTGCATTAGTTGTTTGTTTAAACACCTAAAAAAGTCTTTATGCTTTTCACATGACCTCTTGCAGGCATGACAGTAATTACTGTCCTTTGCATATACTCAAATTTTCTTGCTAATACTCAGGCCACGTTGGACCCATTCATATGAGTCAGCATCACTAAATCAGTTTTGTTCCCATTACAAACACCATTCACCAAAGCTGGGTATCCTCCAAGCCCTGGTAGAGAGGAGAGTAGTGAAGGGTCACCGTGACATCATCCATTGGTTTGTGGACTCATGTTTTGAAGCGTCTAGTTCAGCATTTTGGCAGTGGCCATCTTGGATTTTTGGAGCAATAAATGACCATATTTGGATGAGGGGGTGGAGCTGTGGAGAAGCAAGGGGCCCTTAATTATGCTCAACTTTATGCCTTAATAGAACTTAAATGGATGAGTTATGTAATGCAACCAGGAATTTAGCTGTAGATGCCAAAATAGTTTTTTTTTTTACCAGGCTGAAGACGTTTGTTTTTGCTGTAAAGTTGGTCTAGCTTACTTTAGAAGCCAGCCTCAAGTGGCCATTGGTGGAACCTCAATTTTTGGCACCTCCACGATGGATTAATTTTTCAGCCCGGCTGGATGCTGCTTAGATAAAACACAATTTCATTCAAATAGACTGCTGATACCAGTGTGATCTTTGTAACTGTGTCATCTTTACTGTGTAAAAGTAACAAGGGCAAAAGCGGCATAACATTTTATCTGTGTTACTTTGACATGAGAGATCATGGCTGAAATTCTCTAATGCTAACAGTAAGCATTGGTTACTTTTAACTAAGCAACTTTTTCAAAACCATAAACCTCAGCTTGCCCAAACAATAACCATAGACAAATCAGGAAACAGACATTTTTTTGTCAGGAGCACTTTTGGGAATGCAAGATCCCGCCTCAACCCTGGCTTCATATCAGAAAACTGGTTCACTAGTTTATCAAAGCACCAATTATCATGCTGTCTTCACTGCTGTCAATAATTAGGGCAAAACGTATTGGTTGGTGATGACAAATTTAATTTCAGAACAGGCCATCTTCTCTGGAAATTAATGCCTGAGGAACCTAACTGTTACCGTATCTGGTGCTCATGTGGAGAGCACTTAAACCTACTCCTTAAAGTGGCACAATAAAACGCGTAAGATTACATTATTGGTATCATTGTCCATTGTAACCATCTGTTAGGGACTTTTGACACATCAGTTCATCAGTCTGTATACCAGATATGACCACATATATATTCCGTATGTACTTGATGACAGGTTAGCCCACCAGCTCTGGTTTTTTAGCAGTTATTGTGTCATCTCTCCAATAAAGCATTGTTTGCTGAGGAGGTCACTGAAGAGTACAAAGCTGAAACTGTTTCTTTGGTCACATGCATCAGTCTTTTTTCAGTGAAATTATTCATCAGCAAAATAACTATTGGGTTATGATGAATGGAACCTTTTGAGAAATTGGGGATGAATTGATGATCAAATCTCCCAAGGGCTCTGCGGCACACTCTGAGCAGGTAATCGCTTCTTTTCAGACAGCTCAAGGTACACCCAGGTGGCAAGGATGGGTTCCATTTTTTAAACTTCCATATAGGGAAAATGAAGACATTCACGCTGTCAGGCTGCTCCATTACAATCCTTCACTCTGCCGACCTTAACCCTCTCTTAATTAGCGCTCTGGTTCTCCTTTGTGGACCGCACAAGGATCCTTGGGTTGTACTAGAAAACAGGGCTTTGTTATGGTGAGCGGGCACACAGTCAGTGGAGGACTCATCAATCCATGTTGAAACAAGACTTGGAGACTATCCAGGTCCTGCAGAGTGCAATTGCATATGACACAAGGACACACTCACTCTAAAAGACTTGCAATGTTTAAACGCACTATTAGTGATACACTGCCTTTGTATTTATAGGCCCTTTCTCCTGGCAAAACACTGACAACATGCCTCGTTTGTACCAGAAAATATTGAAGTAATTACGGATGTATGACAGAAAATATTTCAGTTATCTAAATCTCCAACGGTAAAGGTCAGAATTAGACAATAAGCAACAAAGAGAAGTATTTGTTTTGAGCAGTGCTTGTGTTGTCCCTACAAACCCATTACATAAATTTAGACTCAGAGTGTTTAGAGAGTGTCAGCTTGTATTTCATAAAACATTTAATAAGTACAAAAGACACGACCAGAGAGGAGAAATAATGTATCCTTCATTTTAGGGTTAACACATATGGCACATTTCTGGGTCTTATTCATGTTTATTTTTATGAATGCAGGATTTGTATTGGTCAAGTACAGGGTTCCCACACATTTTCATAAACAAAATTTCAAAACTTTTTCATTACTTTTCAAGGACCTATAATAAATTTTTACATGACCATTCACAACCTATAGTGCTCAGAGTGACAATCTAACGCCCTGGGCCACCATGTCACTTGCTCAAAAAGGTGTACTAATGTAAAGTATTAATGGGGAATAGTTATGGAAACTTTGGGATTTATGCTCCAATATGTTAAATCACACTGTTACAACATTATTTTTCTTTCCCCATTGCTGCCGTTATTTAAACATAACAGATTCAAACTCTATTCAAACATAAATCCAGCTGGCTGGCATACATGAATAGAGAGACTGTATGCTGGGAGAAAACCAAGACACATATGTGATAGTAAACAACATCCCATGCACTGACAAATGTTACATTATGTGGAAGCTTATTTTACAGATTCCATGACTTTCGCAGGTCTGAAAAATAAGAGCAGCTGTAAAGTAAATGTGATGTCTGACTTGAATATAATGTTATCTTGAAAATAAACTGCATACTAACACTTAAATAGAGCTTTTCCAGCTGAACTGCATGCATTATTCACCAACAAGTGTTGAATGGGACTGATGAGAAAAATCTGACATAGTGGACACTATGTAAGTTAACTCTGGAGTAGACAATGTCATCTACAACATAACATTACTAACAATAAATATCCCTGAAAAACTGCATGTGGGACCTATTAATGTTATCCCCAAAAGCCAATGTTAGCTGTTGCGCTGTTCCAATAAGGGGTCCGGTTGGTTGAGTCTGTTGACCAACCAGAGGCTGTGTTTCTAACTGTGCGTGTGATGTTTAATTTAAAATCCCAGCAATTTAATCATTCAGTGAGCTCCCTGAACCAACGCAAACTGTGCCTCGGTGGAAAAGTGGACATATTTCCCTTTTTGAGATGATGAAACAATTGTTTGTCCTCAAAGTGTGTCCAGACCATAGACTGTCTACAAAGATGGATGACATAACAGCTCCCCAAAAGTAAAGCCAAAACATCTCGATGGCCCCCGATGGCTGGATGTAGTATAGTTTATAAACCCTGCCTCCTCCATGTCGGCAGATGGGACGTGGGCCAAACTAAAACATCAAAGTACACAGATAAACTTTATGTATGGGCAGGAACTTGATACCACAGAGATCACTACTGTGCAGACTCCAAACGATGTCACCTACGCAAGATGGGAGTGGCCTTATCAGGTGTCTTTTGGCTTCATTTTTGTCCAGCAGGAGCAAGTTGAGACGTTTTGTCCATCTTTATATAAAATCAGTGGTTCAGACAGAAAGTTGAGCAAACTCTTGCCTTGTGTCATTCGCACGAATCTGATCACTTGACTGTGTTTATTCACCCAAACAGCCAATGTACCAACACTACAGACATAAGCTAGAAGTTGGCTAGAAACAGACACACCAACCATGTGTGTGGTAGTGTAGACCACTTGTGTGTGAATGCAAACACAGTAACTTCTGACTGAACTCACCATATCTTCTGGCTCTTTCTGTAATTTCCCTCCAGTCTTTCCCTTTTTCTTTCATTTATTAAGGGACCACAGGGTACATGTCTTTCCATTGACTTTGTATGCAATCACACCCCATCATAAATTAGCTTCACCTTCTGTCTGAACACATAGTCAGATTTCTTTCAGGAGATACATGTAAATTATCTGTCTGGGGGCTGATTGATCTCAGCTATTTTACAGATAAAAGTCTGTACTGTAATAGTTCTGTGCCAACAGTTGAGATGGCTGGTAGGGGCACAACCCACGCAGCTCATTATTTTCAGTTAGCCCCACCCGGCTATTGCTACAGGTCAGACTGCCGGCACATCCTGCATTGAAAGCAGAGGCCATAGTGAAAGGCTGCCTGTTTCCATTTGCTTGTGCACATATGCTGCAATGACTGAAATCTAAGATAGAAAACAGACATGTATGCATCTGGATCTGGATCAAAATACACGTTGTGACAATTGTGGGACATCTGCTAGATTTGTTTTGGTCATGCAGTAGCTCATAAGAACATAGCAAAACGCTGAAAACATAATAAAACTCTTGAAAAAAAGCCTGGATCTACACCTGGATATGGATCCACACCAAGAACAAATCACCTGTTCCTTTATTGGCCCATGGCCTAACTTCCCACCAAATTCAATTAAAATCTGTTAAGTAGTGTTTGACTATCTAACAAACAAACAGACAAAAAAAAAAACAAATTGAACCGACGACACAGCCTCCCTTGCGGAGGTAATTACGCAAATAAACAGAGGCATGATCCATTTCAAAGGGACTCGTATACAATGATGCATTTCAGACATCACAGTAATTCTTACCCAGCCTTCTGCTCACTACTTTAACTAACCACATTTGTAACATTATAACACAAATCCCTCCTCTGTCTCTCCTTTTCTCTCTCCCTCCCACATCTCTCTCTCTCTCTGCCACTCTTCCTTCTTTTTCTCTCAGTGGAGACAATTAAAGTGCGACAGGTCTTCATTTAACAAGTGCTGTTTCACCTCGTAAGGATGAACACATGGCATTCTAATTACTAGCGGACAACACCAGGGCTTCCTCGCTGTTTTACTGGTTCTCCAATGCAGCCCTAATGTACCTGACAGAGAAGGCACACCAGACCTGAAATTACAGGGATTAATGTTTCCAAGACTAAACACTTCAAATGGGTTCTCTGATGTGAGTGCCATGCAGGGGAGCAGGCAGAAAATCCACTTACAGCATCATTGCTTTGGCATTATTCACTCTTGAAAGCGCAGCACGTTTCAGCAAGCTTCGTTGATGAATGTGCGCTCCTTGCCAGGCAAACTTTAATTTGGAGTGTTTAGTGTTAGCTACACAATAATTGTCAGGATAAGGGGAAGGAAGAGAGGAGGCCCAAAGGATGAGGCCTTGTAGTTGAAGCTAAGAAGAAATGTTAAATGGTTTCTTTGATCTACCTACACGGCTTCTTGTTGAACGAACTGAATGCTTAGTGTAATAAAAAATTTAGATAGCACACTATAAGGTGTTAGGGAACTTTTTTTTTGAGTGAATTGGCCCTTTAAAAAACTAATGCCAGCAGAGGTGAGGCTTGCTTTTTATAACAGTTTACAAAACACATAATAAGAAATATAAAACCTGTCAGAGCAGCACTTGGTCCAGGTTCATCTGGAAAAGAAAACTAAATTCACCAATACTTTCATACCAAGAAGAGGTAAACCCTTGTTAAGGGTCACAAAGTACAGCTAGAAAGAGTGTCAGCTGACTTGTTGACTAGCACATTCAAGAGTGACTGGAAGGGTTCAGACAACATGCTAGAAGCAGAAACAGGTGTAGGAGAAAATCAAATGTTGGCATTCATAAAAAATCTGGTTCAACACATTTAAAGCTGCTTTAATCCATATCTTTATATTAAACAATACGTCACGTTAATCATGTCACGTTAATAATTATACTGTATGTGAAAGGTGTCATTCGTAATACCAAACTAACTGATAATTATCACCTATTAACTCATTTCCTGTTGCAGCAGGCAGATATTTTCAGTGTAAAAACTCAGATTAATCCGCTGTACGCTACCTGACTAGCACAAAGCAAAGCAAAAGACAAAGTTAGAGAGTATTTGGTGAACAGAGCGGAGCATTTACCAGCTAAAGAGACAGATATTTTCCTCAAGCACTGGTGGAGACCAAAACAGAGAGTGAAAATTGGACTTACATTTACCAGTTGGCCAGGAAAACAACTCCAAATGAATACTAATGCTGCAAATAAGCAAACGTTAGCGTCAAGGTAATTTTGTCAACTTAAAAGATGATACCATGTGAATGTTGTATTTAGCTTCTTTATGCTTTAATTTTATGGTTTAAAATGACAACCTTTTATCTGATTACATTTACTTGCCTGGAGCCTGGATGCAAACAGGTGAGATAAGCCCATCTAACTCCAATGTGATTACATGCGGACAGCCTGAAGAAATTCTACTCACACACGACACTGGAGATTAGAGACTATAACAACTGATATTGCAAGGTTGTTGCTTCTTGTTTGAGCAAATATGAAGCCTCGTGTAGGGATGAAGAAAATGTTGAGCCTAAATAAGATGCATACATTGGCATTAGTGTAATACTAGCTTCAGTTTTTTTCACCTAACATTTGTTAGGATTTTTTTTTTCCTTTAGCCAGCAGTTAAAACTAAGTCAGTTAGCTTACTATTTATATTTAATTAATTCTTTATTCTGTGACAACCTGTTGACTCTTGCCCTTGTTGAGTTCATCTTGGCTAGTTTATCCATCACAGTCTGTTTAAGGTCATTTGGGGTTTTCTTTTGAAGCACATGACACAGTCATCACAGTCACCTTTGCCTTGTTCTAGTGATGGTGTTCTTGCTTGTAGTGTCTCTGTATCATTCCAAGGTTAAGCTTTTGCCAGGACAGAAAATGTTAGGTGGTCCACTTAGGCATCCTTTGTAGTATCTTTTTCACTACACATGCTCTTGAACTATTCCTTGAGAAATGTGAAGATCTTTATTGTCCATTAAAGCAGTGTAAATCAGTTGCATTGATGGCTTTTAGGAGAGTAAATCAAGAACACTTATTTGCTGCAGATCGCTCAGGGATATCAATCTTTCTATTTAGGAAGCACAAGTGATTGTGAATGAGTTTCACCTGCTTTGGTGCAAAAGAAATTGACAACATGTTCAATGAAGAGGCAGGAGCAAGTCTACTTCAAAAAAAAAAGAAATGGTTTTACATGTGGTGTACACACACAGTTGCTCTCTCCTTATCCTTCCTGACTGATTCTTCTCTAGTTTTGTGTTCTGCTAGTGTCCTTGTCACTGCTGGTAGCATGAGGCAGTACCTGCAGCACATCCACACATGCGGTTGCAAGAAGGTTTGCTGTATAGGTAGATACCAGGAGACTGGCCGTTACAAGAGGAGAGCTGGACAGGGCCGTAGAACAGCATCAACCGAGCAGCAGGGCCAGTATCTGCTCCTCTATGTGAGGAGGAGCAGGAGGAGCACTGCCAAAGCCCTACAAAATGACCTCCAGCAGGCTACTGGTGTGCATGTTTCTGACCACACTGTCAGAAACAGACTCCATAAGGGTGGCATGAGGGCCCAACGTCCTCTAGTGCGACCTGTGCTCACAGCCAAGCACCGTACAGTTTGATTGGCATTCACCAGAGAACACCAGAATTGGCAGGTCTACCATTGGTGCCCGTTTTCTTCACAGATAAGAGCAGATTCATAGTGAGCACATGTGACAGGTGTGAAACAGTCTGGATATGCTGTGGTGAATTTTTTTCCTGTAACATCATCCAGCATGACTGGTATGGTGGCGGGTCTTTGATGGTATGGGGAGACATATCCTCTCATTGCCCTAACCCAAATCAAATTGAGCACTTACAGGACATTATATCTGGTGCATCTGCCACCACCAAGTACTGCCACAGACTGCTCAGGGGCTTACTAATATCCTGATCCAGCTCTGGGAGGAGATCCCTCAGGACAGCATCAGCCGACTCATCAGGAGGATGCCCAGACAGAGTGCATACAGGCATGCGGGGGCCAAACACACTACTGAGTCACATTATGAGTCTATTTGATAAAATTCACATTTTGTGATTTTCATTTTTTATTTGGATTTTTGGTGTGATTTTAAATCCAGCTCTCAGAGGGTTGAGGATTTTGGTTCCAAATGATCAGTGTAATGTCATTTTGTTCTCATCAAAATTTTCAATGTACATCAGTTAAGATTTTCAACTTGAATAATTCATTCATCAAGATCTGATGTTTGATTTAAGTGTTCCTTATTTTTATGTTATTTTATGTTAGGTACAAACACCTGCAACAAAGTTCCATATGTGTGAGTATCTCTCTTATCTGCAGCAGACTAAAGAATGATGTTTAATAGACTTACAGAATGGTGGTCTGATTGTCCCTACAGCAGTAAAAAGTACACTTTAGATACAATTTGTGCTGAGTGGCAATTATCAACATGCTGAGGGGGTGTGTATAGTAAACTGCAAACTGATGTTAAACTACTGCAAACTCAATTAGAATGAACCTTGTAAATAACGTTAAGTCGTTCTACGTTGTTATGTGAAGTGGAAGAAATGGAAACTGATATCACTCCACGATCAACTGATGATTGAATTGTCATACAATAAAGAAACATAACTTAATGTCAGTTGTTAGTTTTTTTTTCTCATCTTGAAAAAGACATGTTTACATCAGTGATGTTTGTAAACAGGAGTTAAACAGCCCCATAGTTTCAATTATAAACTAATCATTTCAATAGGAAAGAAAACATGCAACTAATTATGTGATGTGACTGTGAGTACATACCTTCCATTTATTGAATTTGCATACTAATTGTAATGAAATGTGCAATCAGTATTTAGTGTAAACAGGCCAGACACAACTTCACAGCTGGTGGTTTGAATGGGTTTAAAGCGACATTGTCAAACACATGATTCCCCTCAGTTTCATCCAGGTGGAAGTAGGTCCTGTGGATCAGTGGTAGACGAACAGAGGGCAGGGTGGAAGGCAGCTGCTTAGATCCATCTGGTGTGTTGGAGTCGGGCTGAGATAGGACAGGGGGGTACAAATGTCAAATCAGCCTTATCCATCTCCCACTCAAGCCCACTGCTTATCCAACTTATCGCACTACTCTCATCTGTCATGTCATTCTGTTGTACCTTACCCTCTGTCTTAGTGCTGTAATTGTCTTCACACTCTAGCATCTTCATTGTCAGCTCCCTCTGCACATGTTTATACTTTCATCCCTGAAGGCTTGTTTATGTTGATTTAATAGTACTTTAAAAAGCATGTTTGTAGGAGTTGGGGGAGTAAACTGAAAATTGATGCAGTCTGTCATGCAGCTTATAAAGCCCATCAGTGTCCTCCTTGTGCACATCATAGAGTATTTCTCACTTCCTCTGAGGCATCTTGTTGACCCTCTTTAGCTCCATTCTTCAGTCTTTTCCCAGTCCCAGAGGTGACTGACTGTTGCCGATCATTGATTATGAATGTATAAACTATGGAAACTAAGATATGTTAATCAGTCTAGGAAAGAAGTGGTTATATAGATGATGGTAGTGATTTATGTCAGCACTCATACATGCGTGGGAAAGTTCACTTTGACAGTTCATCAGAAATCTATGGAGTGCATGATCCGGATAATAGTTTGTGCTATTTAAATTTCTTATTATAAATTATTTTTTGTTGGAATCAGAGATGCTTCTAGGCAAGTAAGAGAGCAGTACTGATTTTGACTGTCACGACAATAACTGCCAGAGTTGTCTAGTAAAGAAAAAGCAAGAGTTGTATCTTCTCAAAACACAGCACACCTTGCTGCATTGCTTTTTGAAATCACTGTCAGTGATGAAACTGTCTGCCTCATCCACAATAGATTTGCCTCTGTGTGATAGGTAACTGAATAGTTTCAGGAATTTGTGAAAAACGCTTAAGATGAGGGGATTGATCCCCTCTCATGTCAGAGCGCTGAACATGAAAATAATGCCAGCAGGTGGTTAGCTTAGCCCAGCATAAAGTTTGGAAGCAAGGGAGAAACAGTTAGCTTGGCTCTTTCCAAAAGTAAAAACTGGGCCAGTGACTTCCTGGACTCTACGCTCATTGCCAGGCAACCTCACAGTGACAACAATGACGTCACTGCTTCCAGACAATTCGGTTATTGCAAATAACTCAATTTTCTGTGTTTCAAGTGATCATTTTAACCCAATTTATTAAGGGTCTGTAATCCTAAGTGCTTTCTCTGCCTAAACCTAACCAGACCTTAACCACAGTGTTGTCACACCACAAAACAGCAAGACAAGAATATTCTGAGGCAGCTTGTGATAGTCTTAAAAATCTAGGTTTACCATCTAGCCAGACTGCTAGAATGTATTAACAGAACAAGAGTGTTTCACCTAGTCCTATGGTGCTGTAATTGGCTAGTACTAACCCTAACCTTGACTTCTTTGCACAAACCCTAGTGGCTTCCAACCCCAAGACTCTAATCACTGCACACAGTCACAGCACAGTAGGGTGGGACTATACAAAACAACCTTGTTCAGTGGATACATTCTAGTATTGGTATATCTTCAAAAAAACAAACATTGTCAGCTTTATATTTAGATTTTTCTTTGGACTAAACAAAAAAGATCTAATGTGTTAATTAGTAAACTTAAACTTTAGCGCCAGCTACAGTGAACTACCTGCTGGCACTATCTTCATATTAAGTGTACAGCCATGAGAATGGTATCAGTCCTCTCATATAGCTTGGAAAACAAACTATTCTTTTAAATGTAGGTACAAAATAGTGAGTGTCTTTGATTGTGAGGGACCTATGCCCCTTGATGTAAAAAAAGACAGTGGCCAAGATTTACACACACATAAGCAAAAGTCCTAAAATTGAATTGTATTTAATAATGAAAAAAAGATTTAACATATGAACATATGAGTGTATTTATTGATTCTTTTTAGTCAAGTATGTTTCTTTTAATCTACAGAGCACCTGCTGGCTCTTTATTCTGAGTGACTGAGAATGGGCCTGTGGGCCTATTTAAGTTAATATGATAAATCAAAAAATTGTTGAAGTCGATAAGCATCTGTGTATATGCAAGTTACATCGGGAGGCGCAGGGTGCCACGACGAAAGATTTCTGTAGACGGGGTGCTGTGGTCTAAAATATTCTGAGAACCGTTGGACATGACATCACATTTTACACTTTAACATTTTATTTTTGAAAGTACCAAAATACACAAACAAAAAAATAACATTGCAAAGTACATCAACTAATAGGAGTGTCCGCACCACTTCTGATGTTGAGAGGTGAGCTTGAGGTACTGTCCCCATTGTAGCTGTCAAACACTAAGAAATGGGATGGTGAAGGAAAGGCATCAGTGGTTGAAACCACAACAGATGTTAAAATAGCATGACAGAATTTGTGTGTCAAATAGTGTAGGCACAGACCAAACACATGAATAATTGTGTCATTCTCCTGGGGTTTGATTGAGATACAGTACGCCTCAGGTTACTCATTTTACTGCTCGCAAGAATGGTCAGTACCTCTGCTGCAGCAGTCAACAGTCTGGGGACACAGCACTGTCCTATTAAAGCCAAAAAAGACCTTGTCTGCAGGTCCATATCTATTTCACTTCTGAAGTTTCACTTCTGAGTGTAAACAAAGAGGTACAGCACCTAGAGAAGCACCTCACACTTGTATGTTAATATTGTTCATTTTCTATTATGTACTCAGAGTGGGTGTGTGTATTAAATCCTGAAGAAACAGCAGAGCTAGAATAATGTTTGTGAACTTTATACTCTTTGAACTGACAGAGAAATTACAAATAAAACACATAAAGAGCTCATCTGACAACAAATAAAACTCTGCTGTGATGAGGCTCTGAAATGTACGCTGCTGTCTTGACATTAAACATGTTTTTTAAAAAATATTTTTCCATGCACTTTCTGTTCCTTAGTCATAGATGTAAGATCAGTGAATGTACATCAGTGGGAGTAGGAGTAGGAGATCAGCGGGGTTACACATCATTATCACGTTCTTTTTTTTTAAGATGGTCAGTTGCCAACATCAGTTTGTCTCTAGTTCCACCTTCTGTCACTATTAGGACTGAGCTGAGAATGACAAACTCAAGTATTTGTGAACATGTCTGAAGTCAGTCAAAGGGAAAAACAAGCTACCAAACAGCATTGGAATTACAGACTATGTAGTCAGGAAGAACTAAGTTGTAAGACAAAGGATGTTGTCAAAAGTATAACAAGGACATGACAGTTTCTTACATTCTTTTACAAAGGAAAATCTGATGCTAAGCCCAATCTTTGCAGCACTATGACTCCAAACCTATTACTATTCACACAATGGTCATATACTGTTGCAAAGTCATCTATACCCTAGCACCTCTACTCAATGGCAGCATTAAATAATACACATATATCGAATCAGTGAGGATGAGGAAGTTGAAGTAGGCCATGACCTAGCATAATCCTTATATTGTGGATATAGGGAAGTGTGATCCCAAAGAGGGTTGCACCTTCACTCGCTGCCAAATTCTATTTCTCTTGAGTACAAAAGTGACCCTGTACAGTTTTGTGGATGATTGAGTGTCATCCGCACCTGCAGTTTCATCACTCCATTGCCACGGGACTTTAATTCTTTGATAATGATGTCTGGAGATGTGACTGATTCAAGAACACTTGAAGGAATAGTTTGACATTAGGTGTTAGATGATAAGATCAAAACCTCTTTTATGTCTTTCCTTTAAATATGAAGCTATACAGCCAGGACACGCTTAGCTCAACATAAAGACTGGGGGCAGGCTCTGTCAAAAGGTCACAAAATCTGTATTGCAGCTGCTCTTGTTTAATCGAGAAGCTCTTAAACTTTTTGGGCCACTCAGCCACTTCTACATTCTTACAATATTGAAGAAAAGAGAAAAGAATAGAAAGAAAAAATTGCCTATTTTAAAAATTACTTCCCCCCAAAAAATGACTACTTGTATATTAGTTACTCACCAAACTTTGTTTTTCTTGCATGTCTCCACCATGAACGAAGAATCCAAAAACAGCAAACAAGTCTCCTTTATCCAGTTGTACAGTCATTATTTCCCAACCACATGCATTTTTGCTAAAACCATGACAGTATAGGACACATATGAGTAGCACACCATAAGCATTTCTGAGCACATGCAAGCCCAGGTACACTACCTGGCCATGCATGAGACTGTTTGTACTGTTAACACAATAATGTAATGTAATGTTTTTGTGAAATTGCATGAATTTGGGAAGTAATAAGCATTCAACTGGATAAATTAGACTTGGACTATATTGCAAAAGCTGTCTTATAGTTTATAAATGATGTTTTGATATAGTTTTGCTGCTGTTAAGAGTTGATCCAGTTTCGTTTAAGTCATAAGGAATTCTCACTTTTTTGGATTTTCCATTTGCCATAGCCTGGAAATAGCCCGGTACATAATATAAAACTAAAAGAATTTATCAATGTTAAGCTAAGCTAAGCTCCTGCTAAAGCCTTATGTTTAGCAGTCATAACAGTGGCATCACAACCCTCATCCAAGTCTCAGCAAGAACCCAAATACACATATTTCCTCAAATCTAAAACTACTGCTTTAACAATGTGTCCATTCTTCTCAAGTGTCCCAGTGACACAGCAATGACATCATGGCAAGCTTCCCTAGTAGTGCTCTGTTCTTGTGTCTTGCACTTGTGTTGTCAATGTATATTTGTGTATGCATGTATGTTTAAGTGCACCCGACAGGAGCTCCTATCCCTCAGAGAGAGCCTGATTGATGTCTTGGGATATCTCATTCCAACAATACCTGAGGAAATACTGGCAACTAACAGCACACCTGGCCCCATGACTGCCTGAAGGCAAACATCGGGCAGGAGAAGTTGACGCGGAGGGGCTGTCTCCAGGTTTCCGAAGCATCCGAACCTACAACTGCTCCCGGCACTACATGATACAAGCATGGCAGGCCTCATATCCAAATACAATAAGCATAGTTATAGGAAGCAGGAAGCCCAAGCAGTCACTGGGTTCTACAATAACAACCGTCTGCTCAATACATCCAAAATTCAGGAACTCATCACTGATTTCAGGCACAGCTCCCCACTCAAATCTCGTGTACACACAGACTCATTTGAATTTCTTGGCATACATTTAAGCAATACAGTCAAATGGAGTATTAACTGGGAGGATTTCAACAGAAAAGCCAAGCTCAGACTTTTCTTCCTCAGGCCTTGTCCACACATACATGGGTATACTTGAAAAAATATATATTCGTATCATATCGTATTCGTATATATATTAATCTGCACGCAAACTGTGTTTTATGTCACTGAAAACTGACCTTTTGTCAGATACTCCATTTTTAGTGTTTATGTGTAGACAGGGATAATTAGTTTTTGGCTTGAGAGTGTGCGCCGTTACCTCCTGTGTGAGGTTTCACAAATGAAACAACATCTCGTGCAATGGCCACATGGCAAAAATAGTGCTGGCTTGAACTTTGCAAATAAACTTTTTACATAATTACACATAAATGTACAGTTACCCTTTCACTATATTGAGGTTTAGAGGCATCAGACTGCACAATGGAAGACAATGCTGAAGGTCCTTCCAGTATTAGCTGTTTTGGAGGATTCTCATTGGCCAACATCTTCTTCTTCTTTGCTTGACTTTAGGGTTACGGTTATATTGTGTATATTGTGGTTTTTTTTTTTTTAGATTGAAGGAAATCAGACGACCAAAGAATACACAATACACAATACACACGAATGCTTCTAGTGTCATACAGTAATCTTTATAAGTATCCTCACCACATCTACAACAGTTTGGCACTGCAGCGTGGACAGTGAGAAAAAGCTGCAACACATTGTCAACAGATCCTCCAAAATCATAGTCTGTCCACCCACAACAATTGAACCACTGTGCCACACACACATAATTTAGGAGGGTAGGTAAAATTATAACTGCCCCATCCCACCCTGCTTATTATCTGTTTTAGCCTCTGCCCCCTGGGAGGTGCTACAGGTTCTCGTCCACCAAAACAAACTGGTTTAAGAACAGCTTTTTTCTGTCTGCAGGAAGGCCTGATTTCTGCCTTCTGTTTTCTAATACCTGCACCTTGCATTTGATACATTAGCATTCAATGTTATTGTGTGCACCTGTGCTTTTCATACTGTGATATGTCAGAATGTTACCGTGAAAAAGGCCTGTGGGGTTGCGCCACTGATTTTCTATAGAAGTTTACCTCGTTACTCTGCTGCTATCCCAGGCTAACCATAAGGCAATGATGCTATTTCACCTCTAGCTGCAATCTGTTGATAATAAAGCGCTGAAACTAAACACTGAGCAAGGAATGCCACAAGTTTAAGTAAATGTGGGAGTGTGTTTATGTATGTGTGTGGGTGAGGTTTGCATTTCTGGCTCTGGGGCGGCAGTTTTATCTTTTAAAAAATGTTTTAACACATTTTGTTTTTGACAATCATGATTGCGGGCCAAATCATCACATCTCAGCCTTTCCCTCTCTCCCTCCCTCCTTCTCCTCCTCCACGTTCTCCTCCCATCTTCCAGACTCTGCACCTCAGCCAAGGTTATCTCTTCCATCGATTCTTATCATCAGCTTTTCAATTGATCTATTACCCCTGCACCCCACCTACTTAATGCTAGCTTGATTAATTATTGTCCCCCACAGGGCTGCGAGTGGGGAGGCTGCCAGAGAGAATTCTCCAGATTAAGATGAATTTTCATTGTCTTTGTTCCCTGGAGTGTCAGAGCACACCAACTTGTGTTGAAACACGCTGAATTTAGAGGAGCTAAAGTGGGTTGGGTCCCCCTCTACTGATACCAGATGTGCACCCAGGGCTGTATACCCTACATACTGTACATATGGTATGGGCTACTGCAATTTCCTGTTTATTTTTTTTCTGCTGACTTTAATTCTCAGTAGCATCCAGTATTATTTAGTAGCATCAGATAATTTGTAAAATGGAAATCAAATTCCCAGATCTAATTTACATTTTTATGACAAGCTTCATTGACACTCTGATATGTTTTATTCCCTGATAGCATGGAGGAAAGAGGGAGCTAGGTGGAGACAGGTGGAGAGAAACAGAGGAAGGTTTTACTGCATTGTGCATAATGGTTTCATCCCATTTTGGGCTTTTCAGCATTTAAAGCCTCTCATTTATTTTGCTTTTAGAATAAATGACTACAGCTAAAAATGCAGTCAGAGGGTTTGTCATTTTGAGGGTTCTATCAGTCTCGGTATTTGATGCCTATTTGTTCTGGCAGGAAAATGCCTTGTGGATATGAGCAGATCAACATATTAACAGGCCATTAATGCTGCTGAAAATCTCTCTGGCTGCCAACAGCTTGCAAAAGACACCGCTTTGCCTTGAGCAACAGTTACTGTATATTTGCAGTGGCAGGTAATTCAAACATAATGTACATGCCATTTCAGGAGACATTACTGAGCTGGATTATGGATTCAGAAATTCTCTGGCGTTTTCTGTTTGTTTAGGTCCTGTTGTGACAAAACCTATTTAGTGTTCCCCTGCTGGTATAACAATATTTTAATGCAACGTGATTATTTTTGATGTATGTATTTTTCTCTTTTGTTTGCAGTGTTGGGAAGTTAATAAGGACATTTACTTCAGCATATATTTAAAGAGTAAGGATTGTAGATTGCAACCAGCCGAGACTTCAGGTCAGAATTTCTTCAGTGTTCATTGTTCAGGAGGTTTTTACCATGAGCTGAAATATCCACAAAGGGCTTTTCCTCTCCAAAACAATCCGGCAAGGTGATTAAAACTGATAAAAAACACTGCATAAAGCAGGTTTCATGTTACCAATCTGTGTTTCTCCTACACTTTTTGGCATGTCGCAGTTGGCCCACTTGCCCAGCAGCCGCAAATACTATGTGCTCACCTATTTTCTCTGGTAACCTATTGTTTGCTAACCTATTTCTGATATAGAAGTTCGGTACGTTTCTACCTTGAGCTGAATTGTCCACAGAGGTATCCTCCTCTCCAAAACAAAAGAAACTTCATAGACTAGGAAACCAAATAAAGGCCGCTACCCTCGGACCTGCAAATCTGTGCTATTTTTTTTTCTCTCATAAGTTAAGATTCAGATGTTCAGGAGGTTTATTTTAGAGAATTATTTGTAGATAACAGATATTGCAAAACTATAGACCAGGTGATTCAAACCAGAAAAAACACAGAATGAAGCCATTTCACTTAATAGATAAATAAATAAATATAAAAGCTCTCGTCATGCTAACTATGGTGGTTGACGAAACATGAATTGCCCTCTCTGGAGTATTTGGTTTGTCCGTTCTGGGCTTCTGTAGAAACATGGCGGCGCAGCACGCCGATCTCCGTAGACAATGACCTGCTCGCTATTGAGATAAAAAAAACGGCTCATTCTATGGTAACAAATATAAAACAGTTCTTATTTTCAGGTGATTATACACTAAAGAAAACATACTTACATACAACCCCATAAACCCTTAACACTGCACCTTAAAGTGCAATTTTGAGGTACCCATACTTAAAGTATTTCCAACTTTACTTTCTACATTTCAAAAGGAAATACTGTACTTTTTACTTTTTTTTTTCTTTTTTTTGACAGGTATCATTGGAAGTTACTTTTGCGGATCACAGATCTACATACAAAGCATGTGGTCATCAATAGTAGTTATATATCACCCTCAGGATTTCAAAGTAGCACCAGCTTGACCGGTTACAATAGTAAAATGCTACTTACGGATATAAGCATCAGTAATAACCATTCAATAATGTCATGCATAATTATGTACAATTAACATAAAACCAACTGTGGATAATTTTAATATGTGTTAGAAGTATTTCCCAAGTGTAATTTTCTGCTTATGCTTCTGAATCTTTACTTAAAGGTCTAGTGTATAGGATTTAGTGGCATAACTAAAACGTTGCCCTTCTGCCAAGCATGTAGGAAAATGCAGATGACCCTCACAGCCAGTGCTCAGTTTGTCCAGTTTGGTGGGGTCCGTAGATGAGCTCTAGCTCTGTATGTAGATACATGGGGCTCATTCTTTGTTTCTTTGTTTTAGTTGATTATACACTTATGAAAACAGTAATGAATATTATACCATTTCTGCCAATATGTGCCCCTAAATTCTACACACTTACCCTTTAAGCAAGACTTAAATCGCTGGACTTTTACTTGTATATTTTATTTTTACTTTATGTTATGTATTTCAAGGTATTGCAATTCTCAGTGAAGGATCTGAATATTTTTCCCACAACTGGCAGTTTGCTGTGAGGTCCTTATGGGTCCAACATTTTAAAAAGGTTTACAGGTAAAATAATAATAATATTAATAACAATAACAATAATAATAATAATAATTATTATTATTATTATTATTATTATTAAAACTATAATAATAATAACTGTAATAATAATAATAATAATAATAATAATATGAATGCAGTTGCACAGGGGAAAAAAATACAAATATATATACACATACATAAGGCTTGTGTCCTTGTTAGAAAGGAAGCCTATTAAAGGAGCCTCCTTCTCTGCTTCAATGTGTGCTGTCACTCAGTCAGATAGAGAGCACTTACTTAAAGAAATCTCCAAGGCTGACATACAAGCAAGTCCAACCAGAATGAAGGAAATCACGTAACAGCATCACTCTCCAGTTTACACAATAAAACTGGGTCCAGAAGAGGCGGAATCAGACACATTGGCTCTAAGACGAATAAGTAAATGCAGCAGGTGAACCACAGATGCATACACACGCACACACACACACACACACACACACACACACAGAGCCTATCGTTCCTGTTTGGTAATGATATGAGCCTTGATACAAATGATCCAAGCAGTGTGTGTAACAATGAGGATGTACCCACCCTGTTGTCCTTGTAGGTCAGTAAGCCATGTAGGCCTTCAGATGCTGCTCGCTGCAGAACACACTTCAAAGAGACAAATTTCTCACTTCTAGATGTGCCTGACTGTGTGTGTGTGTGTGTGTGTGTGTGTGTGTGTGTGTGTGTGTGTGTGTGTGTGTGTGTGTGTAAAAGCTCCCTCTCACTCCTTCCCTCAAAGCGTACAATATTCATCTTTGCTCTCACATGCTCACCACCTACTGAACCACGTAAAGTCCTCCCAAATGAAGATGAACTGCAGTAATTACTGTATTGTTTAGCGTCTATACGGTGTGCAGATTCATTCATTCCATTATTCCATGTTCACATGCAACTGTTACAGCAAAGACAGAAAACACGATTTTTGTCATAGTGTATTTTTAACATCCATCACGTGTCATTGTCGCATCACTCTGCAACAATCAATTATAAATGGCTGAGAGTCAGTGAACTGAAACTGCAGATTTCAATCTTGGGTGCTGCCAGTCACCAAGACATCTTATAAGCTCAGCTGAATGGCTGCAATAAACATAAAAGATTTCACATGTAATTCTTACAAACTGCAGTCAGATATGAAACTGAATTTCTTGTTTCTAGCCAGTACCTATTGATTTTGTCAGTTGAAAGTACAACTGTCACTGGCAGATTTTATCAGCTGTAGCTAGCTAGCTAATAAAGCTAATGTTAGCTCCACGAGTTGGTTGAAAACGTCTCCAGTTCACTTTTCATTTTTTAAGATGACTATTTCAAAAGAGTGCTGAAAGCTAAAAGAGTGAAACTAAAGCTGCATGTTATGGGAAAAAAAACATTAACTTCCTCAGATTACTAAGACTTTCAGTCTTAGTACTACTCCCTTAATTACTACCATTAGCACATTGGTCACATGATTGCAGCCTTCCTGATTACGTGGGATATACACAAATTACTAGCATATGATTATGTGGGTTATGTTATGTCAGTTGCAATTGTGGTGCATCAATTTTCTTTGGTTTATATACAAACAATGCATGAGAATAGCCTGTCATGTTAGCATAAACTCTATACAGGATTGGACTACACACAACTGGGGAGTACTACACATTGGATGTGCCTCTTGAACGGAGCTTTTTTTTTTTTTTTTTTTTTTTTGTGACCTGTAACCCGACAAATTAGCCTATGATATGCTTCTAAATTGGAAGGTACATTAAGTTAAGGATATTACTCTAGGAAGTAATGCTAAGCTACTTAGCTGGGCATGTTAACAATCGCAGCTCACATTAGAGCAGACAAACACTGTTTAATCCATTCCTGAGTATCCCTTTCATTAGAGTCTAATGCACACTGCTTCGACATGTAGACACATTCAAAGCTTGACAGGCCCGCTGCGCCTGGATACGGTTGCTATGCCATGAGTGAACAAGGGTGGGCTTTAGGGATCGGTCAATTGTAGCAAGCGATGCTTTGGTTAATTTGACATAAACAACAATGACCTGCTCTATAATCCACTGAAAGAGGCTCTGAGACAAAGATTGCAGCAAATAGCCAGAGACAGTCAACATGATACAATGCTTAGACCGCACAACGGACAAATCACAACAACTGAAGACTAAGCTCTAATAATAACCCTATCAGGTGGTTTATTATCATCTGTCTGGTAGGGATTGTGATGCTGCTTGTGATGTCAAGTGGTCCGTTGACTGAAAGAAGCAATGATATCTTTCAGCTGCAAGTGCGGCCAGACTTTTATTTTTTCCAGCATCCTCTCTTTTTCTCTTTTAACAGTGTTCTTTCATGGCAGTGACACTACGCTCAAGGAGTTAACTATCCAAGGACATTGCTTAGGTGAGAAAACCAGCACAAGAGCAAGAGAGGCATGCAGTCAAACAAACCAGCCTTCAGGACTAGCGAGAGAGAAAGTGAGAGTGAGACAATTTATTTCTTTTTATTTCGTTCAGCTTTTTAAAATTTTTTTTCTGTTCCACCCGCCTTTCCTCACCAGCGCTCTGACAAACACCCCTTACCCTGGCAAGCTCCCTCTCTTGCTCCCTTCCCCTGCTTGTCATATGTGGTTTCAGAGCGCCAACCTAGCTCCGCGCCTCCAAGGGAGCTTCAGGCAAGTGTCACTTTAAGTTACACGCGGCACGTTAAAACCAGGCACCGAGCTAACGGTAATAGATCTGTGCAAAATCAGGTCAAATGTCGGCGTCTCTATCCCACCCTTCTGGTGATTGTTACATTTGGGGAGCAGAGGCTGGCGATTTGAAAGGAAGAAAAGATGGCATAATCAGTGCGCTAACATCTAGCCCACCACCCCCACTGTCTCTTTGCAATCTGCTAGAGAATGAATAATGCAGACATAACATTGGATGGAGAGGGAGCCACAGGGAAAGAAAGGAAATCATGCTGGAAGAAGTACATGTCGCTTAAAGGTATGTTCCATATAGGGTCCATGTCTATCGGCTTTATCTACAGAGGAGTGATTGCTGAACAACTGATGACATTCACAATACACATGAATCTGAACATGAACAATCTCAACATGATTTTTCCTGGACACTTGTATATATACACTTGTATAAGGGAAATATTTGAATAAATATATTCCAGCCATTAAATCACTTGAAAGTAATGTTTATCTAAAGTGGAAAACAGTTGGAAAAAAAAAGGTGTTGAAGAGAGGCTGAGGAAATAAGCAAAAGCAAACATGCTTCTCAAAGACAATGACCCTGTGTTTTATCACTTTGCCGTGCTACTGTGAAATTTAAAAACAAAAATATCTGCATCAGGCTTTCTTTAAAGGCAAGTATGTCTTCTGAGCTCTGTTCCTGGTACCTGAGTACTTCAGCTACATCTAGTGGCAAAGTTCATGCCCATGCATTTAGTGCAGACCTGTGATATGTAATTTAAAATGCAGTGAGAACACACTGTTGATGTTGCTGGCTGCAGGAAAAATAGGAGAGCACTGCACCGAGTGACAACACATTTTGTCTTTACATGTATGAAGAGTGGTACAAATGTTTATAAAAAATGTAAAATCCAATAGCAAAGTCGTGAGCATCAAGCTTTTTAAAGCCTTTTCTTCCTTTTTTTTCCAGATACATTAAAATCTGAGGCCTTAGGGACTTTAAAAAATTCAAAGGTAAGAGGGGAGTTTAGAAAAAGGCCAGATTATGTTTGTTTTTTTTCTTTTTGCTGAAGGTAGGGTAGTCTACATTTGTCACTGTCTTAGAGCAGCTCCCACCTTCTGTTTATTCTGCATTTGAACAGAAAGCAGAACTGCAGTGAAGTAAAATGTGTCAGGGAAAAACAGGATGGAGGACACATTATTTTGTTATGTTTGCCATAATTTTGACAATTGCTGTTTTCACCTCTATTTTGTAATTTGGTGGCTGTTTGAACATTTTATTCCATTAAAATATCAACATGTTAATTATGTCATCTAAAATTATTTCTGACTTCAGTTGATTATACCAATTCAGTTCATTCATTTTATGCATTAGTCACATGTCTTTGATATTTCTGAGATATTGTTGAAGGGGAGGGTCCAAAAATTATATTGATAATGATGGGGATCATTTCTGTGCAGTCCTCTAGTAACAAGCATTATAAGCTTTCACAGAATTTCAGTGGCATAATACTCCTTTTTTTGTAATTCTTCATAGTATATGTGTGTGCCTCTCTGTTTGAGAGTGCGCACACACACACACACACAAAAATAAGTTTAGTGTCATAAATGGTTGAGGTGCATGTTATAATATCAGTGCAACAAATTTTGTATTGTTGAAACTTAACACCCACAGTCAGCAAAAAAATTCATTGTATTTTAAATAAAGCTTACAAAACACTATTCAGACCATATAGACCGTGTTTGCAAAAGAGTGCAATACACCGCAAGGTGATCTAATGGTCTAATCTAATGGAAATCATGGTAATCTAATGGAATACATTTTGCTGTGCAGCGAAGATGAAAGGAACACATGAAAAGCCCCCGTGATTCACAACTGTTGGTAAAAGGCACTCTGCTCACATCCCTCAACTAGAGTGTAAATCAGTGGCAACATCAGCCGAGGTATCACAATCTGTCCTGACCAACAGCATGGGTGGTGGGGGAGAGTGGGGGGGGGGGGGCAGGTAAGAGCTGGGAGTGACACACTGGGTGCATGAAAAAACAGATGAAAGACTAAAATATTTCCCCAGCAAAACAGCTTGGTTTGTAAGAAACAGCAGTCGAATTACAAAATGCATCTCATGTATTACCTAAAATGTATATATATATATTTATTACAGACAAATTTTCTCATCTGTGAGCACAAGCAGTTAGTTTGTAACTGAGAGTGATCACAGTTCTTTACTTTTCTTTTCATTATATCTGGGTGCAGTGTTGATGAGCCAACAGAATATACTTTGTGGCCTTATGGTAAATCTTGTACATTTGTAGTACGCTGCAGTGAGGTCTCCAGTGTTGTATATAATCATGGTGTGAACTGACAACATAAATTACCATGGCAGCGCTGAGCAATAAAGCATGTGTGAACAGTAGACCTCAACACCAGAGGTCAACAACGGTTCTGGTGCTTACCTTCATATAAAAAGTAATGACAGGTAAGCCTGGATGTTAAAGAAACATCAATCAAATTGTCACAAAGGGCAATGTTGACCTCACATTTCATTTTCTGATATGGACTTGCTTTTTTCTGTTTTGTTTGTTAGTTTGTTTTCTCAATCATTGGCCGTTTTTGTAATGGACGTGGCAATAGTTTAACCATCACAGCAGCATCATAAAAAGGAAAGCTCACAAATTTCCAAAAATGGAAAAAACACCATCCTCTGGGGACCGTGACTGTCTCTTCAACCACACGACAATCTGCTTATTATTTTCATGGTTTTTTTTTATGTGCATACTGATACTTTTGGTTAGATGGGTTAGCAAAATAGTTAGAATCCATCCTCTGGGACCATGAAAATCCATCCAAAATTTCATGAAAATCCAACCAGTAATTTTCAATATAACTTGTCGTGAAAAGTGCAGGTAAACAGGACAGTTTTGACAAGACTGTTAGAATAAACAGAAGGCTGGAGGGTCATCCAGGAGTCAGGCTCTGGGGACCAAGACAATCCATACCAAATTGCAAAGCAGTTTGTTGGCATATCTTATTGTTGGAAAGAAAAACTTCTATCTGACCAAAGGTATTAGTTCAGTTAAATAAGATTGACACCCCAGTCAACAGAATAATTGTTTGCACTGTACTTTTCTGCAAACCACAGAAATGTTACATTTATAAACTTAAATGTAGTTGATTTATTGAAACTATACACACATTTACAATTCAGATTTCAATTTTATGTTTGGAAAAAGCTGTCATTAACGCATGGTTAGGTTTAGGAAATGGTAATGTTTTGGCCTAATATTACGTGGTTTGGCTGCTACAAACACAGTTGGCAATGTCTTGAGCTTATATCCACTTTTGTTGTTTGTTGGTATCAAAGAGAAGTCTGCTGCTGTCCACTGATTGGCAGTTGTCTCATCTAGGTGTCACATCATCCCCCATCCCCTCTTCCTCCTGATAAGAAACTCAGCTCATATACATGTAATCCAAACTACGTCACTGTAGAAATTTTCATATGATTGTACTACATGTACAGATGCAGCAGATACATGGTTTGTAGAGATATACAATGTGAACATGTTATTCTAGTGGGGCTGCAGATCAGGGGAGCAAATATGCTCTCTGAAACAAAGTCTTACCTCCATCACAGGATACCTCCTAGTTCCACTGAAATGCACTTCCCCTATGTCCCTTTGTTTCCCAAATTAGAACAAACTTATCTACCCATCTGCTCACTGCACCACTTACTTTCCCTGCTCACCCCTACGGTAAAATACATATTAAAACCCCTCCAAACATCCTGCCAACACATACACACACTCCATAGAAAGACAAATATGGATGAATACAAATAAAACATGATCATTAAAATGTATGCAAGACAATCAGATAAAGTAGAATTGCAGATCGGTACAATGTTAGTCAGAAACATACATGGATCTTTTCCTCCAATCTCTGCAGGAACCTATGCATTATTCTTTCAGTAGGACGGTGTGAAGCCCACCTTGCTGTGACAGGAGGTCTCTTATCTCTTCAGTGGAGGCCTTTGGATTTCATCAGGCTTCAACGAAAATCTGCCTTTATTAATCTTTGCCAAGAATACTGAGCATCCTTTACTGCAACTGTGTGGTGGCTTGGCACGGGATGAGAGCAACTATCATGCTGGAGTAGCTTCATTGCACTTTTCACTGGGTTCATGCGAGGGCCTGCCTCTGCTTTACGTTTATTACCCTTTTTACACCTATGATCTGTGAACATTACTGTCAGATGATGTGGATGTGAGAATCATCCAACTGTCAGTTCTTGCCTCACAATAAAGGGAACATTGTTAATGTAAAACCTGTGCAAAGCATGTCCTGCAAAATATGTGCTTTAAAATATTCAGGAAAAGTGCAGTTTAAATCCTTATTTGAGGATTTTAATAGAGTAAGAATTGCTATTAAAATAAGGCTTATTAAGATTATTTAGGCCATTGGTGCAGTAATGACTGTTTGCAAGAAACTCTCATTTTCATCATCAACTCTATAACCATATAAGCTGGTTATGGGGGCCGGATTTCTTCATGTAGTCATCTGCTTTAGGCACGCTACTGCAAGTATTTACATTACATAGCCTACACTGCGACATGAGGGTTCATGCAAACATCAAGGAAACAAAAATTGGGTGTTGATTTAGTATATTTTCTCTCTCATTTAGGATCATATTCCTGCTGATACATGTCTGATTGTGTTGCTGTTATTGCTTATTTTTTATGGCAGAAAGTGTCTCTGATCTCCATTTCAGTCATCACCCTGGCTGCAGTGATGGTGCAGAGACCCAGGATACCCAAAAATGCTGACCAATCCGAGCAAACTGGGCTGTTAGGGGGCAGGGGCTTAAAGAGACAGGTGCTACAATGAATGAAGAGTCTCAAAACAGAGGGTGACTAAAATTGTTTTTTGACCATTAAAGCATGCAAACATGTTCTAATAGCAACCTCAAATACAAGCATGAACCTGAAAATAACGATAACGATTTAACGATAGTTATAACTGTGTTCATACTAGAGGGGCAGACAAGGAAACTTAAAAATTATTTACTCCTTATTGGTACTGTTCTCTCATTATGTGGTATAATTTAACTCATTGGTGCTCAATATTTTTTGGTTGCTGACTCCTTAGGTATAAGTGTGTTAACTTGGGAGCCCTCATTAGCAGCTGTTTGAAATGTGTAACCAAAGAGTGTTTGCCTGTCTTTGAGCCATTGAATCATTAGAGGAGTAAAAATGATTGAGAAATCTGAAAATAAGGAAATGTTTGAGGAAAGATTTAAAAATAAACATAATTTTGAGTAGCAAAAATGTTCTTGCTCATTGACTGAGTAAGACCCCAAAAGGCAGAGAAGGAAATAAAAACTGAAGCCCAGTGATAAAAGGAAAACAGTGAAAAGGAGCAGCGACATACTTTGTATACACATCTGAGGTGCATACTGGAGACTAAAACAACCTTTAAATAACTGCATAGCCCCCTATGTCTCTCTGAATATGGATCAGTGTTATTCCTTTAGTTCTAGATCAGACATCGGGTGTGCGGTTCTAAAACATTAAGTGGGTCATGGGCTGCTCCCCTTCCCAATGGCAGATTGTGTCAGCAGGCACTGGACCAACTGGCCAGGAAGATCCTGTTTAATTTTTCACCATACTGCAATATTGTACGGTATTAAAATGCATAGAAAGAGGAAAGTCATTAATAAAGTATAGCACAGTTAGTCATATGCACACACACACGCACACACACTGTGTTGACCAAACTTTATGGTGAATGTATGCTAATGTATTTGAAATTTTAGTATTGTGCTGCAGTTTTCATTTATAATAATACATTTTTAAATCAAACATTTGAACTACTTATTGCGAATTAAAGCAGTAGTAAATTGTTCTCATTTAAAACGGCGCTGTTGGTTTACATGGATCTGATCACTAATACCAGCACAGGGAGTGAAAATAGATCACTTCATACAGCGTTCAGCGTAGACAGAGTTCGCCTTGCTTGGCCTGCTTTGTTTTTCAAGAAGTTCTACATGGTTATTTTGGGAGACTTTAATTTATGCTAAGCCCGTATTTGCCCCTCTGCGGGGTGCAGTGACATAATGCTATAAGTCACACTAGACACTAACAATAGCCAGAGGCCACTGGTCAGCTCTGTTTTTAGATGACTGTTGAATCATTTGAAAAAAGATGTCACTTGTTTGCTATTAAGTGCTTTGCCGTTTCCAGCCCGGGGCAGTGGCTGGCCAAGATAAATAACCTTCTTGCGATGTTAGCGGAATTCTTTCCTGGCTAAACAACTAAGCATGACAAGGGCTGCTGCACAGCGTTGTTTTAGCAATGCTCCCGATTTTGGTGTCAAAAGAAATGCTTGACAAAGACATTAATGTTTTATTACTGCCCATAAACACACTGTCAACACAGCCCACTGAACTCTGTATGTCAAATTATATGGCTCAGGCATTGTAGGCATCAGCAAAGATATGGTATCCATCAATACTGTGGCGTTTCCCATGAGAATATTTCCCAGTCATTACTCAACTCTGGTGATCCCACTAGCACAAGAGTGAAATGGTTGAAAAATAAATGGCACTCAGTAGGGCACACACATTTAGCAATTTGTGTGCAGTTTTTAAGATATGTCTGCAAAAACACATTCCTTGGTTCTTTAGCAACGTGTTTTACATCAGGAAATGCAGTTTTATAGACCAAGCTTGCAGTATAGCTTTAGGCATGGAAAGAGTACTATAATATTATCCTCAAGTAGAAGTACCCAAGTACTTGTGTAAAATTGTATTTAGAAACTAAAGTTAAAAGTGTGTTTCAATTCATACAGCCATTTGCTGTGTCAACAAAGGTCCCCACAGCTCAGCTCAGAGTTGAACAAATTTTAACTTATTGATTAACTAATTTTTCTGTGATAATGACAATACACCATGACAGAGTTGTAAGCCTGGGTGTAGACCTTGACGCCTTGTTTCCACTTTCAACTGGAAGTACATTCATTCCTATGGGAATCTCCGTGATATCCAATGTGCCTGTGAAACTCCTTCACTCGGTAATATTTTGGTCTGAAATTTGCCTCAAGTACATTAAAAAAAAAAAAAAAAACTTTTGTATTAGTTTTAAGAGAGACTATATGACAGTGTGCTACCTTAGCTGACAGACTGCTAACTAGCCATGGCCTGCCATGTACGTGGCAGGCCAACGTCTTAATTTATTTGTTGCCACACAGTATTGGTCCTGTTTTTGTCCTGGTAATGTTCCAAGTGCATATACCAAATTACTGGATGGTGGACATGGCTACAGGCAGTTTTTATCAGGGTTTGATTCATCTGTAAAGAAATGCACTTCCTTGCGTTGGACACTAGAGGTATCATCCATATACACTGAACAAAAATATAAACGCAACACTTTTCTTTTTGCTCCCATTTTTCATGAGCTGAACTCAAAGATCTAAAACATTTTTTTATATACACAAAAGACCATTTCTCTCAAATATTGTTCACAAATCTGTCTAAATCTGTGTTAGTGAGCACTTCTCCTTTGCCGAGATAATCCATCCCACCTCACAGGTGTGGCATATCAAGATGCTGATTAGACAGCATGATTATTGCACAGGTGTGCCTTAGGCTGGCCACAATAAAAGACCACTCTGAAATGTTCAGTTTTGCTTTATTGGGGGGGTCTGGGGGGGTCAGAAAACCAGTCAGTACCTGGTGTGACCACCATTTGCCTCACGCAGTGCAACACATCTCCTTCGCATAGAGTTGATCAGGTTGTTGATTGTGGCCTGTGGAATGTTGGTCCACTCCTCTTCAATGGCTGTGCGAAGTTGCTGGATATCGGCAGGAACTGAACACGCTGTCGTATACACCGATCCAGAGCATCCCAAACATGCTCAATGGGTGACATGTCCGGTGAGTATGCTGGCCATGCAAGAACTGGGATGTTTTCAGCTTCCAGGAATTGTGTACAGATCCTTGCAACATGGGGCCATGCATTATCATGCTGCAACATGAGGTGATGGTCGTGGATGAATGGCACAACAATGGGCCTCAGGATCTCGTCACGGTATCTCTGTGCATTCAAAATGCCATCAATAAAATGCACCTGTGTTTGTTGTCCATAATATATGCCTGCCCATACTATAACCCCACCGCCACCATAGGCCACTCGATCCACAATGTTGACATCAGCAAACCGCTCACCCACACGACGCCACACACGCTGTCTGCCATCTGCCCTGAACAGTGAAAACTCATCATTCATCCGTGAAGGGAACACCTCTCCAACGTGCCAGACGCCATCGAATGTGAGCATTTGCCCACTCAAGTCGGTTACGACGACGAACTGCAGTCAGGTCGAGACCCCAATGAGGACGACGAGCATGCAGATGAGCTTCCCTGAGACGGTTTCTGACAATTTGTGCAGAAATTTTTTGGTTATGAAAACCGATTGTTGCAGCAGCTGTCCGGGTGGCTGGTCTCAGATGATCTTGGAGGTGAACATGCTGGATGTGGAGGTCCTGGGCTGGTGTGGTTACATGTGGTCTGCGGTTGTGAGGCCGGTTGGATGTACTGCCAAATTGTCTGAAACGCCTTTGGAGACGGCTTATGGTAGAGAAATGAACATTCAATTCACGGGCAACAGCTCAGGTGGACATTCCTGCAGTCAGCATGCCAATTGCACGCTCCCTCAAAACTTATAATAATTTTTTATAATAATTATAAAAAAAATGTTTTAGATCTTTGAGTTCAGCTCATGAATAATGGGAGCAAAAACAAAAGTGTTGCGTTTATATTTTTGTTCAGTGTAGTTACAGATTTACAAACACCAGTCACATATGTAAGTGGAAACAAGGTCCTCAGATATGCCTCTTACACATGTTGATTTCTGCTAAAACAATATTTCTCCAATAATCCCATGGAAACTTATTTCAGATCACAGATGGCCAACTCTCACGCATTGACCGTGAGACTCACGTCATTGACACTCTTCACACGTTCTTACATCCAATTTTTCAAGCAATAAAAACAAATATATAGAGTGCACAGAGTATATATGTAGTGCACAGACAGAGAAGACAGAACAGCACAAAGCAACAGCAGCCCCCCCAAAAACATTGCCTTCACACCAGCCATTGCTTGGATTTGACGCACATCGATTTAATGCTGTTACAGTACCGGTGCTTGGAAGGGCAAAGAAGCTCAAGAAAAGATTCACATTCCAGCAATAACTTCTCACACAGATATTAAATAGGTTTTGTTGAGTATGCGATGTCACCAAAGAAGTTCTGATCTAACTTTCTTTCTTTTTTTTTTTTTTTTAAGTTTCCATAATAGGTTTGTTGAGAAGCACGGATTACTGCTCAAAATATCCCTGATCGTGACTATAAAATTTGAATTAGTTTTGCTGCACACTACTGTAAATCGAAAGTCAACTCAAAGAACACTGCAACATTGAAAATGTCCTCATTTTTTGATTAAATGAGTAAGTCATTTCCTTCAGAGCTTTGCAGAAGTTTTCAATGGATTTCTGTTCAGGGACCCTGACTATGGCTCAAAAAATGTGATTTTTTTTTTTTTTCACTTCAAAGACAGGTGGGGGAAACTGAAGTAAAAGTTAACTAAATTTACAATGTAATAGATGGCATACATGTCAACTGTCCTAAATTTTGTTCCTTTGGAGGTTTGCTGAAATTTTCAATGGGTTTCTGTTCACTGTGACCCTGACTATGGCCAGAATATTGTAATAACCTTTTACTTTTGAGTTCTGGTAAAAAAATAGATAAAAATTAAAAAGTTAAAGTAATCTAAATTTACATTGTAATACACTGACACTGTCCCTATATTTGAACTGGCCTTTTTTTTGTTTGTTTGCTGAAATGTTCCGTGGGTTTCTGTTCACCGTGACCCTGACCATAAACAAAAAATGGAATGTAATTTTACTTAGCCATTTAACTTAACAGTTTTGCAGAGAATTTAGCAAATCACATTACAACATCCTCATATTTGATTGGTTATGAAATGATCCTTATTAATAGGTTTGCTAACATTTTAATGGGTTGCTCTTCAGAATGACTGTGTCTATGACCATGTGAAATTTGAAATTATTTTACTATATACTTTTTTTTTTTTTTAAGGCAAATTCACCTCAAAATACATGGCAACAAAGAAAATGTCCTCATGCTATAACTCTTATTAAATTGTTTTCCCAAGAGGTTTGCCGGAATGTTTCATGTAATCATTTTCAAGATGACCCTGCGACACTGTGACCATGTAAAATCTTAAGTAACTTTATCATCTCACTCCAAACTAAACTGAAAAGTTGGCAGCCCTGATATCAGACAAAGTATTTTTATTCTTGAGTGTACGTCGGTAAGTGTATTTATGTATTATGCTGCAATAATAATGAATGCTTTGCTTTGAAAGCTTACCATGTGGATTCATTTAGAACTTTGTACCTTTGGTAAGTTAGAAGCTGTGAGTAAGGCATGTCTACCACCACCCTCTCCTTTCAACAATCAGAGTGTAAAGGTTATGAATCTATCTGATAACAAAGACAGAGAGCGATGGAGAACACCCTGTCCAAATCTATTAGCAGACTTTAGGAAAAAAAAGAGAAAAGCCTGCTGGTATTCACTCAGGGGCACTGTGTCCATGACAGTATTTGATAAGTTGAAGATCAGCTCAAAGCCCTCAAGGCCAGGTGTGTTAGTGCTTTAAATCCTTCTTTAAGATATTCGGCAATATGTTGAAAAAAATAACTTAAGCTCAGACTGAAATTCAAAAGGCAACAGAGCCCAGATAGCAAAACATGCTTGAATTAACAGTGAAGTATTGTCAGGCAGAAGTATTAAATCTACATTGATGCCTGACATTGAAACCAAATTGAAAGCTCTTGTTATGTATAATGTTGAATAGGCACTAGATTTTCAATCATGACTGACAATGAATTGACTGATTCACGCATGGTATAAAAAGAATTCCTGGGATTGGATTTGAGTTGATGTTGACATTTTGAAACTGTCACTATCAGAAACCTTCTCATAACATTTTCTTTAGTCGTGCATTCTTACAACATATTGTTTTCAACTGTAAATAAACTTCCATAAAACTTTCGCTTTTAATGAAAAAGATAATATCAATGGGATCAGTCCCATGTGATTTCACACATGCAGCAATATTTTCCATTTAAAGTTATTCCTTTGTGCCTTCTATCCTCTTTGTCTCAGCTTTTCTCTGCGGTGCACTTCTCTTTGACTGCCTGAAGGTCAGCTGCAGTATCTGTTTGTGTTACAGTGCAGTCCAAAGAGGACAAAAATTTAAAAAATCCAAAATAAAAATTAAGAACAGTTTGTAAAAAACATAAGAAATCTCAACTTAAAAAAAGACATTACACTACTCTCTATAGTAAACCCAGCAAGCTCAAGGGCAGAGCATAACATTGGAAGAAAACTTTTCCACTCTAATTATATGGGAACTTACTTGTATTTAGAAACCTTCAAATTCAAGACAATCAGTATTCCAAAAAAGCTGTCACATCACTGAATACAGTCACTATTCAGGTGTTCAGGCGTTTACAGTGTTGGGCTCATTACTCTAATCTAATACTTGTTACTGAAAACTAATGTTTTTACTGTAACACATTACTGCCCAACACTGGGTGCAAATGTATTTTAAACAATATGAATTATATTCTTCTTGCCAACTAATCTGAGCCCAGTTTAAACAAAAGCAAATATAATCTTAGAATGCATCTTTTTGCAGGAACATTAGATCAACATTATCCATACAGTAGTTTATTGTCGTACAAACTTACTTAACATACATTCTTTCACTGCTGTCTCCTTGAAGGACCTCTGTCTTGTGTCCCCCCCTTGAGCTGACAGTTTAAGTATAAAAGTATAAAATCGGCTATACATAATTTCATTAGTTTGAGCACAAATAGCAAAGATGACATACTGACGTAGTACAGCTTACTGCGGTAAGTTTGAGTTTAGTCAAAAATATAAGTTTACAAACGATGAGGCAGTGTTACAGCAAACCTCAGATTAGTTGGTTGCAATAATTGCCCGTGCCAGTGAGACTGAGACTGAGACCCTATTTTAACATCAGACAAGCTCACAGCTAACATTAGCCTGATACTAGCTGTCATATTTTTTATCATTAAATATGACCATGTTACTTAATTTGTTAAACATTTACAGCATTGGGTGAAATACAGATAACAAGGTTATAGCAGGATTAGGACAGCTATGGCTCAGGAGGTAGGGAAGGTCATCCTCTAATCAAAAGGTCTGTGGTTCAATCCCGCAGTTCTCCAGTCTGCATGTCGAACTGTCCTTGGAATACTTGTGAATGTGTGTAAATGGTTAACTGATGTGCAGATGGCACCTTGTTGGTAACCTCGACCACCAGTGTATGAACGTGTGTGTGTGTGTGTGTGTGTGTGTGTGTGTAAAAGCACTTTAAATGGTTGGGAGACAAGAAAAGTGTTATACAAATGCAAACCCTGATACCATCCTTTTAGGTGTTTGCAATAAAAAAAATCCAACCATTTTGAATGTTATCACTCCATTAAATAGGCGTTACTATCGGTTATAGGTATAGAAGATATTATAGAAATAGAAGGCACCTGCTACCAAATGTTCAGAACGCCATTATCACCTTATTAAACGTCTGTTGGCAAATTTGTACGTTTCTTTATGTTTCATCAGCACTTTGGTTAAAATGTGGTTATGGATTGGGGGCACAAACAGTGCTGGAAACACACTGATGTCTCGCTAACAAACAACCACTGTTATTGTTTGTTGTTCTCAAACAGTCTTCTACAATTGGCAGTTGTCACGCCACCTACCATCCCTTCCATCTCCCAGTGACAAAGTCAGCTCATATACATGTTGCAACACAACAAGAAACATAACCATTTAATAAATGCACTGCACTTTTATAGCACTTTTCTATTCTCACAACAACTCAAAGAGCTTTTACAACTAAAGGTCACATTCACACATTCACACACTGGTGGCCAAGGCTACCATACAAGGTTCCACCTGCTACTTTGTAACCATACACACCCATGGAACAGCCATTAGGACCAAATCAGTACGTTATTTGCGGATACTTCGACATGAGGACTAGAGGAGCCAGGGATGAACTGATGACTACTACTAATGCCTCTCTAATAAAGTGATTGATAACATTTGAACTAGGTGAAAAGTCTACCTGTGAGAACATTGCCCAAAGAACTTTAAAAATTCGGTCATATATTAGCATGATGTATTTGTTTACTTGTTTGGGTGCTCCTTACCAGATCACAATCAAATATAATCAATAGACCAATATGACAAGACAGCTGCAGCTGTTCGTTGACTAAGCATTTTCCACAGAAAAAATAGTTACAAATCATCTCTTTTCCACTGGAGGGTGAGAGATGAGAGTGTTTGGCAGTTGGAGCAGCTGAATATATCTGTTGTTCAGTTTTCCCCTTATTACATATTGATTATGTAGTTTTCTTTGTCATCTAAAACTAAACAAGTGGCATCACAGTGAAGATGTGCTTTATTTAAATAAAGTGTGTCTCACGCTGCTAAAATGTTTTACCCACAGTTGCCATTTAAATTGAAATATTATGGTGGGAAAGTTGGCAGCAGGCACATTAAGACAATATTGATTTTAGTATTCTAATGTTGAAAACGTGTTGATTCAATGGGATTTTCTTACATATAAACTGACTGCTGCAAAAATGTTGATTTAAAGTTAAAATTTAAACCTTAACTACCTTGCAACTTTTTCTTACCATAGCTCAATGTTAAATGAACAAGTTTTGCTATCTAGGTGATGACCCCTAATGAGTTTTAGAGATCAAAAAATATGATGATGTCTTAAGGACTATGAAGTAGAAACTGACTAATCTCGTAATATCTCAGTTTTGACTGTATCTGGTCTCAGTGATCATTTTTGTCATGATTCAGACTGACATATTATTACTGTGTGCCAGAAGAACATTCATTTTTGGGGTCCAAAGTAGAGACATGGCTCACTGAGGTCTGCTTTGATGGGCTATGTTTGATTTTTTGCCCTGGCACAAAGGAGGAAGATTACAGAGTAATTAGGCCACTAGTTGAAGGAATAAGCCTTTGTGATCATGAAAAGACCCTGTCAGTCAATGCCATAGCACATAGACATTTATGTGAGTAAAAAAAAAAAGAAAAGTTTAAAATAGCTCAGATGTTATATGAGTCATTTCTTTTCACATAAAATTTCTGCCTGTGGTTTCATTATTACTGCATGAGCAATCATTCTCCATCAAACTTCTTTAAACAACTTCAGTCAGTTGATTCCCCCTGCAGGGAGACCTATGCAGTCATTAAGATGCTGGTTTTAAATATAGACTAAATGTATCTTTTCTGGCAATATGAAATTCATTATTCTATGCATACTGTGTGTAGAGCAGCCCTGAAAAATGATTCAGTTTGCATTAGAAAGGGCACCTGGACAGATGGTCCTGCACCAGCTGGACCTCTGTCTGTGTACATGTGCCCTATTAAATCTCTGCATTATATTCTTTTGTACTGGTGATATCGTCTGTATCCAGCTTTGAAAAAGACACATGAGACTTTGAAAAGAAAAGTGGAGATGGTATTTTGTCACAACAAATTACAAATTGGTGAGACAGAAAGGGCATCTGTTTGAACAAGCAGACAGGCAGTGACCATGCTCTTTCACATTTCACATTTCATAAGCTGTCTTTATCATGTGCGTGCATAGCGACCCAATCAGTGATAGCAGAAGCCAGGAGGGGGACGGGGGGTCAGCAGAGAGTAAAGTGCCACTATGATTGATGAGTTACAGCAGAGACAAGGCTTTTATCTTTTACCTCTTTCTCCCTTTAGCTATGTATCTTTGTGAGCTTTATCTTCCTAAAACTGGGTGTAGCCAACTTATTTTTGGTGACCAGATGCATAAGTGCAGTCATGGAACAGCACACCTTCGGGAGAAGAAACTGGAGCAGGATGAATGCGTTGTTGATGATATGCATACATTCTCAACAGGTGGAGCTGAAGTGGTCTTGGGACCAATCAAGTAAGTGCAGTTGGTCTAACTCTGCCCGTTCCAGGGCTGTCTTTCATCACTTTACTGCAAGGCACCATCATACTTCCCTGTAACTGTAGAGAAACAAAGCATTTACAGGTTCTCTTGCTTAAATGCCTTCTGCTTGTGTAACACAAAGAGCACAGTCACTAAATATTGCAAGCTAGCCATCAGTGTTTCCACAATAACCTACACTGTAGCATCTAGCTACATGTTGGCCCTGCTACACATTAACCTTACGTTAGCTCTCCTAGCATTAAACACATGCTTCATCAAACATTTCTTACAATTAGCAGAAATTTTACATGAAAAAAAACTGTAGTTCCAGTTAGTACAAAAATAGATAGAAGATAAAAGATAAAAGACAGGGCCTATAGTAATTTTATACTCTTTAAAAGTAACTTTAAAGCAGCAAGACTAAGTCCATAACTGTGCTAGCACCTGGCGAGCAAATCCATTGCAATGACTAGGTGTCATCTTGGCATCCAGTATTTTGGTGTTTATAATAAATCTGTGGTGTTTGTGCATCATGTTGTTATCACATTTTTATCACACATGACTGCTGTCCAGTGCTGAAGTCTTTCACCTTTGTGCATGAACAATGTTTTTGTTATCGCCTTGTGGTTACTTGTATTTGACCAATCCGGTCTCACTCAAGTCGTCAAGATGCAATGCCTGGTCAGTGACTTCCAGCATCAGACACCGTCAAAAAAGCTGTCCTTTCCCATCGGCATGATACACGGCCAGTAGCCGTTGTAGGTTACCAGCATCCAACGACTTCAGGGGGAAACACAGCGGGACAAAAGGGAAAGTTAAGGTGGCAAAAATCCAAGTACAGAGGACAGGAGGGTCGTCAATGGGCTCAACACCCACCAACTTTCACCTGGGAGGCCGGTGTTCGCTTCCCGTAAAAAGCCAAACCCTGGTCTTTTTTCCTAAACCCAACCACGTGCTTTTATTGCCTAAAACCAACCACGTGCGAGTGTTGGCAAAACGTGAGCACATGCGTTTGTTGTTAAGGGAAAAAAAAAATAATAAATTTCCTGTGAAAACTGAAGTCTATTTTGAAAAAAAGACAATGCATGTAACAGGCAGAACTTAACACAGCTTTGCAGAACATCAACAACCAATGCACCCAGGGTACCTTGCACATCATACGTGGATGTGGAAAGTGCACAACAAAACATCCACATGTAACGAGGTTGGAGTGAGAATGTGTTGATTGGGCTTATAGCTACTTTGCTAAAAATTCTTTGGCCAAATTCAATTAACAGCACTCATATCAACAGGCTGTGTGCCATATCTGCTTATATTAAAAAATGATAACTTCCTTAAAAAGTAACTCTATAGTCAAGAAAATGTACTCTTTTCTTAGCACCCCCACCTATTGGTCATGCTCCCACTTAGCAGGGAGAGAAAAAATCATGATGCCGGCCATTCATACAGCACTAGCAATAGGGATACAGTTGCTCTGTTCATGATTAAGTGCAACAACATATACAGTAATGTACTGCAGTTCCCTGACAGATTGGAAAAGAGGACCGTGTTGGCTTTCTGTTCTAAGTGCAAACTTTTGTTATGTGGGTGGTGTGGTGTTGTTCTAACCCTAACAAAGCATCTTGCCCAAATTTTATCCATGAACTTAACATTCAACACGTTGAACATTGTTTTAAATTTTTGTCGCAATCAAACTCTTGGGTGGGTCTCCATAAAATCCATGACTGCATATAATCTTGGATTCATTTGAAGAAACTATATTGCAGTGTTTGATTGCAGATGGAGGTGAATCGGTGTAGCATTAATGTAACGGTAATGTACTGTGAAATGCACACTTATTTGCGACAGGTCTGCTTCATGATTGCTACTCTGCCACATTTGTTCAGAATTAATGCACCTATTTGAATTGCAGGAAAATGCTGAGTCAGACAAATGGGATATTGTATTGGTGGTATGTTGCCCAATAACTATGATCCCCAAACAATGGATGCAAATGACAAAGTATATGGGACTATTATTCTTCATGAACTTTTTTTGTCTGCATTAAAAAGGCAAAATGATAAACACACTAGTGTGCATCCACCTCTATCGACAACTGTTCCTCTCTGTGGCTCCTATGGAAAATCCAATTTTACACACCATGGCCTTTGTAGATTACTTTCTATTTCCTCCACCCAATTTTTATGAAGACATTGTGATTTTATTAACCAGTAAATACAGTTCTGTGTCACATAGTATGCATAGACATACATAAAGATCCATCAGATAGAGGCTGAGAGATGGAGACGTGGATATTAAATCAGAGCAGTTAGTTCAAACCTGTTGTGGTGTACTGTATCCTTTCCATAGTCATAACCCCTCAACACCCCCCAACCTCACCACCACAAGACTACCAGAACTGCTTGCTGATAAAATGGTGCTTCATCATTACACGTCTGTTACACTAAGAAACATAATGTTCATTATTTATGTCATGTGAAGGAAGCTGGAATGTTCTGGCTGACAGATTTGTTTTACTTTTCACACTTTGCCAGGTAACGCCTGAAAAGAAATGTTTTCTACCTTGTAGTCTTATCTCATTACGACTCAGACAGAGGAAAGAAACTATGCTAATAAAAAGGAAATAGAAAGAATCAATTGTTATCTGTAAGAATGAAACTGCTGTTGTATGTTGACGAAAAAAATTAGCAAATTTGCAATGCAAACACAGCCGCATCCTCTTCGATCTGAAATAATGCAGGGACAGATGTGGCATGTCATCACCTGCTCTTATTTTCTCTCTGCAGTGTTTCTTGTCACTTAAATATGAAGAATTATATATCTGTAATTCAGCGAGTGATGTCCTCTGGTGATGTGATGAACTCTTGTCCCCTCCAATTTATAGTTATTTTTTACTAAAATGACTTTAATTACAGATTGGTGACAAAATAAAGAAAAATGTGCCACAAATGGAAGGAAAAATGTCAGCAACTATAGTATAGTGTGGCCTGTCATCCCTTAAAACAAAGGAATGTTGACTTGTGGGCCCTCATCACAAGTTACCTCTATCCGTTGTGACAAGTTTAACTGAAGAATAAGAAAAAATACGATTTTGAGATAGTAACTGAGTAGCAGTACATAACCCACTATTATCCAGAAATGTGGATAACTACCTACCTACCTACCTACCTACTTATCTATCTATCTATCCATCCTTTAACCTCCTCTCCTTCCGTCTCTTGCTTTACCCTAACACTGAGTGTGTGTGAGTCAAGTGATGAAACATCCTCCATTAGCCTGGCTCACCTTCACAAGCAGCCTGGCACTGTGAACAGTGATTAAGCATACTTTCCACTGTGTAACATACTAATTTAGTAAAAGGCCCAAAGCATAGCAGCTCCCTTCAGTGATCATATTTTTCTCAGTAATTAGTGTGGCATTTTTGTCTCCTATGAGAGCAATCCATTTTAGCTATTATGAAGGGGTTCTTTGTTTAAAAGTGCTCATTTGTTTCACAGGCATATTGTTAGGATCACAAAAGCAAAGATTTGCCCAATATTCTTGTTGGACGTGTGCACTTTCCATTCTGATTCTCTGAAATTGGACTCTTTGTTAAGGCCTTTGTCCTTGCATAACTATTGCCTAACTCTACATCAGCTCTGCTTAGCGCTGAGCTGTTAGCATCCTTTAGCTTGTTTGGGTTTTGCAGCCTAGAGCTATTTTGGTTCACCCTCACAGCTCTCACCAGCTTCATCTCCAGAATAAACTGCACACTACAAACATGAAATCTCTAAAATTGGCTCGTGAACATAGAGGAGTGAGTCTGATCTCATTATAGAGAACAAAATAAAGCAAAAAGAGAGTAAATATTCGAGTTACATTTATCCAGTGGACAAAAACACAACTTCAAGTAAGTGCTAATGTTGCTCTGTATCTCCTGAATGTGTCAATAGGAAACTGTAGGCTAACAAGTTTTACATTCCAACTTTAAAGGTGATAATATGGCAACGTTGTGTTCACATCCCCTATCTGCTGCCATCTAGTGCCCCAAAAAATCAGTCATTGCAGGTTTAACACTGCTACTGCACATTTTACAGAGATGAAATAACAGTCTGTGTGTTGTGTTGATGTGAGTCACACTCACATCCAGAGCTCTCCACAGAGGAGTAGCGTCAAAGAATCCCTGAGTTCTGACTCACTACCAGAGTGGGGAGGCTTACGTTAGCTTACTGAGTGCCAAGTTAAGGAGCCAAAGCAAGATTAGACTGCATCACACTAATGGAAACAAATCCATACAAGTATTCTAGGATATTCCTACAGGGATGTAGGATCACTGCAGTGTCTCTGCTGTCTACAGTAGTATTTAATATGCATATAATATGCCTGGATCACTGTAATCAGCACAAAGTCCTGGTGAGTTTATTTTCACCTGCTTCAAGGTATTTTATCTCCTGCAAACACAAAATCTGCTTCATTGTCATTCGTGTCATTTGCTCTGTGATCAGGCCTGTTTAGTTTGGGAGAACAGCTGCTCAGATCCGGCTGCTCCTCATAATGCAATCAGAAAATCAACACATTTCCGGAGTCCCCAGGTGGTTTGACCTGCTACAAACACTGCCATTGCGTAATAGGCAACTGAAAACAGTGGGTGTGTTCGGAGGTAAAATATTATGCATATCAAGCTTCCTTGTAGCCTTTTGCTATTTCCTCAGCCTACTGAGGATAATTGTGCAGGAGCTTATTTATTTGCTCTGTGCCTGATGCTGTGAGCGCAGTAACAAGAGGAGGCAGGATATTTTAATCAACAAAATAAAGAATGTTAAATTTCTGAATAAAGAAATCTCTTAACATCACCAACACACTGTAAAAACACCTTGCCATTTAGCAGCTGCGGCAGGCGGCAGTAGTGTGCTGATGAGAATGTAAAGAGATTATTATGCTGTACTTTTTCTCAATAATAATGGAGATTTCATTTTTTGTATTTACCACATGGTGTAAATGTGTCTGTCTGGATTATGATTATCACTCAGAAAGGCTGAACTATGCATTACTGCTTTATCATGAATGTTATGGAATGCATTCAAAATCTCTTTCTCATGGTATTATTGTGTTTTATGTTGTTCAGTAGAGTCTGGGTGTGATAACGACAGAGGACGGTAAGAAGAGTGATGGCAGGATGAGAGTCTCCAAGACTCCCAACCTCTAAGTACGAGTTCCCCTCCTCCTTACAAATCCCAACAGGGCTTAGGAATCGACACCACACTGTGCAGCGTTCACTGTAGGAACTAATCCGCCATATGTTGTTGGTTACTGGCATTTATGGAGCAGATTCTACTTCTGTGAGTGGAAAGTTTCGACTGAAAATTTGTACAGATTATTTTTTTAATATGCCTCTTAAGATAAATTACAATAACTTTGGGGATGCTTTAACTTTTCATCAAGCATCTTCATCATGCTAAAAGTGAAGCAAGGAAATTCCCATCAGCCTCAGCTGTTCTGAGGCATATATTAGCAACTAAGAAAGTGAACATGGCAAACATCATAAATACTTGCTAAATGCATGGATGTTTCTGCAAACATTCTTCTAAACGGATAATGCAGATTAAGCCATATATTAAAGTCATATTGCTTGTTTTTAGAATAGATTTTTTAATAACAAACAAACCATATATATTTTGTGATTCATTTGTTTTTTCAATTTGTTATAGATGTCAAATACTTGTTGCACCTGCTGTGGTGTTCATATACTTTTCATTTTTTGTAATTTTTCCTAATTGTTTGTGTTTTGTCTCTTGTGTGGTTTATTGTAGTGAAGCTCTACAGAGGAAGGCTGTTGTATAATTGATAATCAGTTATGTGACATCTATAGAATGCTGAGGAATATATCCTTTTAACCTTTAAATAATGTTAATAATACTTGTTACTTTTATCTGTGTGCATTTTTACACAAGTATTTTACTTTTACTTGGATAAAATGTATTTAAAGGAAGGGTCCTTTTACTTGAATAAAGTATTCTAGTATTCTTTTCATCCCTGCTGATTCCCTTTCTGACCTTTGACGATAATGACTGCGATATCACCACTGATGACGGTTGGTGGGTACATGTGTGATGAATTAATGACATGTGCTTTAAATAGCCACTGCTGTGCGTAAGTACTGCTGCTCTGGTGTTGCTTAAAAACCTTTACAATGCAACACATCTTACTTTTAACATTGTTTTCCTTGCCAATTGTAAAGACTGATGGGGCTGATAAGGAGTGTGTCTACTGTATGTCCATGAACGGCTAATTGTAGAAATCAGTGGAATATAGAAATCAAGCCGCATGCAGTCTCACAGATTTGCAAAGCGTGTAACACCATGTGTTGGACTCCTGCTGTTTGGAAATGTAAAAGCTTTCCTGAAAATTAAATAAATGCGATATCAATCTGTGACAGAGAGGAGCAAAACCGACATTTATTTATGTGAAAATATTGGAAGTTGTTACACTAAGCATATGAAAGATGAAATTAATTCAATAAAAGACTGCACAAAATGCATTGTCGAGAAACACACAAGTGTGTCGCGGAACAACAGGAATGTGAGCAAGTGAGTAAAACAATCCGGCTGTGAGATAATGAGACGGATCGCTGACTAGATATGGAAGAAGAGATGAATAGATAACAAAATTACCTGAAATATTTATAACCTCTGTCTCTTTCATCACTGCTTTCCTCATAAGCCATTAAAGGGCCCTTTTGGGACCTCTTAATTGAGTTCCTTTTCGGAACAGAATATGAAAGGCTTCTTTTTATTCCCCCCCACCCCTTTTCATCTGGAGAATGGGCTGATTAAAACACGGAGAATGGAAGTTCTAGTGGGAAAGTTCATTGCAATCAGGGGTGCAACTTGAGTGATTAACTCAGTCTTCTGTAAGACATTAAGTGGACATAGTTATTGAGTCTGGACAGACGGCAGCTTTACACACATACTCAAGTCTTTACAAGGCCTGTAGCTTCCACTGAGGACACATATTGAGGTCAGGTTTTTTTTTTTTTTTTCTTTTTTTCTGGGAATTTGGGGAACGTTCACATTCTACAGTGAAAAATGTACACACGCTGGGTATTTCACATGCTGATTCAAGTATGTCTTAAATCCATAGCTTTAAACAACACATTCTCACTCCGATCTTGTCTCGTGTTGACGTTCAAGGTTCCCTGGGGTTGTCTTCTTTCAAAATACACTTCCATTTTCATAGGAAATGAACAGTTTGCATACAGTCTCTTTCAAAATAAATGCATTACGTAGGGACAACACCACAAATTGATGTCTTTTTTCCTTAAACAACAAACATTTGGCCGACACTTGTATGTGGTTTGCTTAAGGCAATGAAGGCACATTTGGTTTAGGAAAAAAGAACAAATTTTGCTTTACAATCTTACAGGAAGTGAGCACCAGCGTCCTGGGTTAAAGTTGGTGGTTGTTGGACGCATCCACTACCCCTCCCGCTGACTAGGACTTTCTCCGCCTTAACTGTCCTTCTTGTCCCACCTGTGTTTCTCCCTGACATCGCTGGGCGCTGTTACTGTGACTGGCCACGTGAAAGGACGGCTTTTTTTTGTTGCTGTCTGATGCCACTGCCCATGCACTGGATTTTGTTGATTTCAGATTGAAATTGCTTTAAACCCTTCACGATTTCATGTTTTCACAAGGCATTTTCACCTCCATGATTTAACCCTATCTGCTGTAATATAGGCTTTTATATTACTAATTTCCAAAATTTGTACAAAAACAACTTGTTTTTGTAAAAACAACTTGTAAAAATCCACTGGCACTTTCCCAAATAAAGATGTATTTTAAGTAAATTGCCACAAACTAAAACCTTGGGCCTAGTAGCATTCCAGTAAAGGATTTCTGGTGGGCCTCTGGGTCTCTAATACAGCTGCCATCAGCGCTCTGTGTGTACTGTACCTGATGTAAGAGTGGAGGCAAAATGGGCCCAATTGCCTAAAAGTTGTTATTTTGCTTTCCTTAGACAGGTTAAATTCTGTTAGAAACACACAAACAACTTAACTAGATCCCTTTTCCTTTTCCCCAAGGCCGACCAACTTACACAGTTTCTTCAGTTATGTGGTACAGCTGGTGATAGTAACTGCAAAGAACTTACACTTATACTCTTTAGTATCTGGGGATAGCTACCGATAGCTATTGAGGAAAACAAGAGTGCTGTTCACTCCCTGTTTTGGTTGCACAAAGGTTGATGCTCTTCCTTTGTGCTGTAAATCGAGCGTTCATTTTCTCGGGAGATTGCACCTGCTGACAGACAGAATTGCATCGTGAAAGCGAGGCTTGTAGGGAAACATTCTAACTACTGATAGTGTTTTTATTCTATAGTCATTACATTGTTCAATCAACATTCAGTTCATAATGATAAGTTAAAGAAAAAAAATGTCACTGTAATTATGAGGTTTGACACTTTTTCACCTCAGTTTTTTAGAACTTACAAAAGAGAAAATGATTTCTTATGGTTCGGTGGCTTTTTTTAACCTGTGTATTTTCATTACACTTTTCCCTATAAGAAGGTTACAGAATCATCCGGCTGGATTTTTTATTTCCATACCAGACCTCCACATGATTCATTCACCTATGACTGATGAAGGAGCAGCAAATTCATTTGCCTTTTTTAAAAGTGGAAATGAAGAGCTGGAGCACTGCAAGCAATACTTTGACTGATTAATCACTGCTCACTCTGCCATCTACAAATGCCGAGCAGATGGTCTGGCATCGCTAAAATTAAACTGCTAACAAATATGCAGGTAGCGTTGTGGATGTGACCTCGGTGGCAGCCGCTGTGTTGTTGTTGAGCTCCTCTATTGTTCTGTCGCCTCCGAGTTAGGAGAGATGGCCACTGCATTGTTGTGAAGTGCAAAAGCATTGTGTGAAGAGTGTGCACCTGCATGTGTGTGTGTGTGTGTGTGTGTGTGGGAGAGAGGGAGCGAATAGATTGTGGTTTTCCTGAGGTGAGAGATCTGGATTATTTCATCCCTTCTTTGATGAGATTCGAAAAAGCAAAATGTCTGGGGATGTGATTTATTACATTACATGAATAGGGAAAAAACAAAATAATTTATATTCCTAGTTGATGGTAAAGACACTTTTTTGAAAACAAGCATTTCTCTTTGTCTGCAACATATGGGAATAACCAAAGTACCATCATCACAGGGCTCCGCTGTGTTTATATGTAAACCATAAAAAAAAGGGTACTGAATGATGCTCTGTTGTCTGGAACATCAGCAAATGCATCCATCCATCCGAGTGGATGTGTCTGAGGACATTTCCACAGTGGATTTCCTGTGCAGGAGAGTGGATGGGTGATACAACAAAATGAGAGGCCCAACTCTCCATAGATCTCATTAGACCGGTCATAACATTGCAACAATAGTGGAAAGCATACTCATCTGACTCGTGTTCCCCCCTCCCGCACACTCCCAAAGCCTTTACATCAGCTCTTTTGCGCCATCACAGGCTCTGGGTTAAAGCTACAGACAGTACATGGCTGACTGTGGTTGTCTGCTGACACGTTTGCCAATTGAGTGTTCCACAACAGCTCGCCATCATTAGTCGGCTTTACTGTGTGGCTTATTACAGGGGGTTTGTTTGTTTGGCTGAAATACATGCAGAATGGATGGGAAAGTCTGCTTTTTTCCCACACATGGACAATTTAGAAGAAAATATACAGGGTTTCAGGGATACTGAATGTTGCTTTGGACTTTTTAAAGAACATAATGGAGAGTTACCGTGATAAGGTTAAGATTTTTTGAATCTAAAGACATGGATTCATGTGTGAGCTTATTTTATTTTATTTTTTTAACTAAAACACTTAAGGTTAATCTTTGATCACAGACAATCAGATAACAGTTTAACATAGGGGGAGAACCTTGATCAGAGACGAACCTTTTACAGTTTACATCAGCCTTTTCTAAAATTAAACAAACTCTAAACCAAAGCAAGTTAATACTGGTTATTGCAGGGGGATTGCAAATTCCATAAAACAAAAAATATGATATTTGTGCCTCTGTTTGCCGGCACTGATACCACTCCGCTGTGTATTCTCCATATTAATGAACCTTTCTATCACACTAAAACAGATTATCGCAGCTCTGCATTTATTACAAACACCAGTGTAAAGGCAGCATAATGGCAGAGTAATTATGAGCTGTGAATTGAAATATAGATTCACATCATCACTATGTGAAATTGTCAACAACAATATGTGCTGTCTGTCGGGAATAGATATGGGTTTCCTTGGCTCTGCATCTTTTTATGTCTCAATTACTTTCTCTGATTTATTTTATTTTTTTACTGTAACATGTGGAAATGAACAAACGGAAAGTAAAAGCACTTTTAAATTCCTTTTTCCCCTTTGCCTGATTGAAGGTGTTTTGATTTGATGTAAAACCATGACATCAGAGACAGATCCTTGGCCTCTGGTTTCATAGTACAAAAGAGAAGGAAGGAGAAGAAAAGGAAGGAAAAAAACTGATATGAATACCTGCACAAAATAAACAGTCTATATGTTTACAGAAGAGCCTACAGCCATGCCAGTGACTGCGCTTTGAGCTCACTGCTAACATCTTCACAAGGACACTGTTAACATGTTGATGTTGAAAGATACATGACAACCATATTCCTCATCTCGGGTCAAAAGTTTAGAATAAAATTAAACAATGAAATCAACCCACATACCGACATCCAGTGTAACTTAAAATCTGAGACTATCCTCCAAAATGCAACCACGATCATTTGCACAGACAGCTTATTACAGCCCATATTTACATTTATTGTTAAGCAACAACCACAAGTGGCAGTGTAAATTATGACAGGAGCAAAGAAGGAAATCAGGTGAGGGAGTCAGGTAGCATAGTATAAATACTCAAAAGTCAACACACACACACACACACAGACAAAAAATAATTAATATCATTTGACACTAGTCATACATACATCATGGCATATGTATGTTATGTACGATAACTTACGTTGCGCAGTACTTCTTAAATCCAAACCCTGACCTTTTTTTTCCCAAACCTAACCAAGTAGATTTGCTGCCTCAACCTAAAATGTAAACCACAAGTTCAGACCTTCAAATGTTAATAGTAACACTCTCTTAAACCATAAATGACAAATACATTGATTTTTCACTGACTTAAAAAACATCACATATGACATTCCCCAAAATGACTTGTATTACTGCCTAAAGTTCACAGTTTTTAACACTTATATAATGTTCTGAAACAGCTGCCGTTATGCTATAAAATTTAAAGTTAGGTTTAGGCAACAAACCTAGTTGGGTAGGTTTAGAAAAAAATATCATGGTTTGGCTTGAAATGAGTACTTTTGTTACTAACATAACATTAAGTATATCAGGTGACAGATGTCACTAGCCTCACATCACATTTGTCACTGGCGCAGGATGCTAATCATTCTAGCCTACTATGCAACATCATTATGATTGTTAATGTTGACTTCGGGCCATGAACACCAGCTTCCTGGGTAATAGTCCTGGGCTTGTCTGACCCGTCCACCAATCCTCCCACCAACTTACAATATTACTACAACATTACACAGACTTTATGGCTTTACGGCCACTAGAAGGCGCCACCTTACCTATATGGCTGTTGTTGTTTTTTTTTATGGGAGCAACTTGGATGATGGTCATGTATGACCCAATCTGTCATTTAGAGGATGTGGTGATTTCCTGCCACCAGTAGGGGCTAGAGCTTTAAACGGGCCTGAAAAGTTGAGCCCGACAAGCCCTGAAGCCCGACAAAATCCTGTCCGAACCTGCCCGAACCCGACCCTCATTTGCATATTTCAGCCTGAACCCGATTACAGCCCGACATTTTTCTTAACAAGTTTCTATGCAAGAACAAGAACAGGAGTCATTCTACACTATGAAAACATTGCAATATGAAAAATTATGAAAATTGGCCAAATTTTCCTCAGCATCCATTTTTTTTCCCTGTTGCTCTCTCTATCTGAGGGGAGGGGCAGGGCTATGAGGCTCTTGTATGTGTGTCCTAACACAGCCCGAACCTGACTTGAGCCTGTGAAATATGTGCGAAATAAGGCACGACCCAGATCCAAACCCTTCAGTTCAACATTTTTTTTGATAGATCTATCTATCTATCTATCTGTCTGTCTATCTATCCATATAAATATATATATATATATATATATATATATATATATCCTGAATTACTAAACACTCCAGACTCCACACCTGACTAGCCATACTTGCACTAATCTACAATCCCACTAATGAACATCTTGATATTTTCTTACTTTTACCGGCAATGATATTAACAAGTGTGGGCTCGAGGCTCATTCTGCTGCTCTCATGTTGATCATCTGAATGAGACTGTCAATTAAATGCTGTCACTGCAAAATGAGCACTGATGAATTTTAGCTCTGGACCCATGAATAAGTCTGACTGTCTTAAACTGAATGATGATCATGAACATCAGTTGTAAGGATGATGTAGAAAATGATGCTCTAAATTAATAAGGAAACAGTAAAGATAAGCAGAAGCCCAGGAGAAATCCTTCCCCTCAGAAACACAACACAGGACCAAAATGCTTTCAGATGCTCTCTCACACAACCAGCAATTTCACCAAAAGAGAGACTTGCATGACTAACCGCAGCTCTTTGGCTTCTCCTCTAGTCGCACACTGCCCAGAGACACTCTTCTTCTTTTAGCATTCAAAAGCAGACCACTGAACCTTGAACCCACGAGCTAGCAGCCCCTCGGCCCCCGCTGACTCCACCTCTGCTCCGCTACAACCTGCTGTGTATCTCAGACGATGGCCTTGAGGAGCTATCATACTGGAGAGCATAACCAGGCTGCAAGCAGCACCTAAAGGATGTGAGCTGACTGAGAGCTGGCCTGAATAAATAGCCCACACTCTCGTGCACACCGCCTTGAGTCTTGGCTCGGTAATCTGGAGGCCAATTGGCCTTTGCTTTCTCTCCTGCCTTGTAAGTACAGTATGTATCTGAAAAGGTCACGAGAGAAATAGCTTTAGTTAGGGTGTGTTTTTTTTTCTTTTCTTTTTTTTTCTATGGGTGTAAAGCTTGGATAATGTGGACAGCTTTTGTGTGAGTGAAAGGGATTTTCAAACAATAACTGCATGTTTTAATGTACTATGTTAAAACACTGTGGTGCAACAAAATAAAAATGAGTCACCTTGAAAACCAAATCCATTCGACTTTTGATACAATGACTGAAGGAATAAGTTCTGGCTGTCACAAATGCTCTGGTAGCCAAAAAAAAAAAATAAGGAATGTGCAATATTCTTTTTAGTCTGCATCAGCCAGCAAAGTTACAATAGACAAAAGGATCCATAACTGAAACCCTGATTCACTCACTTTGTTCAGCAGTTCAGATTCTAGTGTATGAGCTAGTCAACCCTGTCTCCTATGAATAATGTTGGTATGAAACTGTTCTGCATCAGTGATTTATATCCAATAGCGGTTTGCAGTGCCTTTGGTAGAACTAGTGAGATATTCATATAGTGCAGAAAACAGGAAGTGTGTGGAGGTTCCAGGTCACGTTCTCATAGCAGTTCAGGGTCACTACTTGTCTTGTTGAAATGTATTTTAAAATGACTGGTCTTTCCTTTACTGTAACTATTCCCCCTAAGCATTTTTCTTCAGTTGCTTAAGTTGAGCTGCTATTTAAAGCAATTCCTCTCAGCTGTATAAAACTTTATAGGAGCCTTTGACAAATTGTTTTTGTTTACATCCCCCTCAGTGTTACTGTTTTGGTTCACTCATATGATATTGTTTTGGCCGCAGCAGGCTGCCATTTCAGCAAAGAAGCTCTAAAAACCCACTGTATGCTACCTGCTCAGCACCAAACAGCAGAACAGGCAAACATTTAGCAGAGTCAGTTATTTCAGACCAGGGCCAGCTTTAGAATTTTTGGAGCCCTAGGCGAAATCTGTTCAGCACGCCCCCGCAGCCATCAGTTCCTTACCCATGCCTCCCATGTATGCTGCTTACTTTAGACTGTTACCTAACTTGAATATATTTTGAATATAACATAATTGTGCATCCTGTTCCTTCTCTCACACACACATACACACAATGTGGTTCAGGGGTAAAGCAGGTCGTCCACCAATTGGAAGATCAGCAGTTTGATCCCTGGCTCCTCCAGTCTGCATGTCCAAGTATCCTTGAGCAAGATACTGAACCCCAAATTGCTCCCAATGATGCTTCCATCGGTGTGTGAGTATGTTAAAAACTGAGTAGCAGGTGGCACCTTGTATGGTAGCCTCGGCCACCAGGGTATGAATGTGTGAATGTGACTTGTGTAAAAAGCGCTTTGAGTAGTCGGATGACAAGAAAGACGTTACATAAATGCAGGTCCATTTACCATTTACATACTAAAGGTATACTAAGGTGCCATGTATAAACATACCTTTATGTGCTGTACACTATACTGAGCTATTAAATTATTGTTATTGATGGATACATATATACGTATCGATCTGGGGTAACAGCCTATCATCAATGTTGTGTACTTTCAGTTTTTTTTTTTTTTTTAATGAAAGGGTGATTTATCTTTGCTAATATATTGGATTCATGTTAATGTGTATTTTCAGATATATTTTAATTAAAAAAAATAAAGAAAATCTTTCAAAAAATTGACAAACAATAATTTTGCGGCCCCCCTGCAGTAACTCTGAGGACCCCCTAGGGGTCACAGACCCCCTTGTTGAAGACCCATACTTTAGAGCCTATACTATGCTTTATTACTTAAAAATGCAATTAAATAGGTGTCTTAAATAACCTGTCTGAAATTCAGATATTTGCCCTAGGAGTTGGTGGAGACCAAAAAGAGAGCTAAAAGAAATAATTAGACTTTTATTGATTGACAAGAAACACAACTCACAATTTGCTGAAAGACGTTAATATGTCAGTGTTGTGTTTGCAGCTTGTTTCTGCTGCCCTCGAGTGGCTAGAAAAGTCTGTTACTGCAGGTTCAACAACACATTAAGGCTCAGAGGAGAATTCTTTTACTAGCAATTCATTAGCAATGTGTTTCTTTCCACCATTTAAATTTCTTCGTTGTCTTCTACAGTTGTATCTTGCTACACTGCCTCTACGACCTCAGGTGGTACTGCTCCGTTTCATCCGTATCTGTAAGCTTTTAGAAAACATGTACAAATCTGGACAAAATGAAAGCGAGTATGGACAGAGGGCTCCATTCGTCACTGTCTCTGTATCTAACGTTGAACATAAATGAGCCCTTAGTTGGCACGAGCAGACTTTAGGTAGCACAACATTCTGCAGATAAATTAATTAACATTCTGTCTGATATATTGGAAATAAAACAGTCATGGGGTATAACACTTCCCCCAAAATGTCTTGCTAATATAAAACAGTTATGTATTTCTTACAGGACAAAAACAGTAAGATCAGAAAACTTTCATTATAGTATAAGAAATACTCTGGAATGTGTTCACAGTCAACTGCCAAAACCTGTGTTGGTTTAAGCAATCTGTCTCCCCACCTGAGAGATGTATTTATATTGGCTTAGATTGTCTGTTACACTAAGAATAAGAAGGTCACAAAGCAAGGAACACCAGTAATCTTGTCCAATGTTTGATAATGTTGTTTGTTTTCGAGAACAATAAGATTAGCATAGCAAGTCACTCAATAAAAATGTCTTCCATGCACCAGCTGACCTAACAGTGCTTGAATTTCATATGGCATTTGCTACCATGCTTGTGTTCAGCTCATTGTTTGGCAAAGCTTAAGGCTCACTTGGTTACCATTCTGTGAATAACATGGGAGCTTTATGAGGATTATGCCAAAGCTTCATGGCTCAGATTGGTTTTCAGGATGGAGAATCCAGACACAAAGTGTAGACCACTGTCCTTTTCCCACAGCCTTTGTGAATGTCACATGCTGGCATGCTTGGCACAAAGTGTGTGAGCAAGGCAGCAAAGGCAAATGAAAACTGGCCATGAACGCAAATACCATCAGAGGAACGGTGACAGACATGGCAAAAGGGCAAAATCTGACACACATTGGTTTCCACTGGGGAACAGGCAGCTTTATGAAGAAACGCACACACTGAGGAACTGCTGTTACTATTTGAAACACCACCCGTTGAACATATGACACTGTTGCTCTTAACTGCAGGCATTTACAGCTTGGAGTCATTTCTCACCACTGACTCATATTCCAACTGCTTTTTTTTTTTTTATTTTCTATTTTATCAGTCGCCTGTTCTACCTGCCAGTCATCTCAAGCTCTCTAAAAGCCTGCTTCTACTCCTTGTCTCTCCTCTGCTCCCCCTCCCTGTATCTGCTCTGAAGGGGTCACTGCAGTTAGAGGGAAAACAGACCCAGCAGTGGATTTTCAATTGAATTGTCAGAAGCTGGCTGTTTTAATAAATCCTGTCCAATAAAAGGGCAGGGAACCTTTTGTGAAGTGGCTTCACCCATGACGCTCAGCTTGGGTGCTCTCTGGTGAACCTTGTCTGCCAGAACCAGCTTTCCCAAGATAAAAAGCACCTGGCAGGTCTTCTCTGGATAAGGGACACTTTGAAAACACAGAATAAATAAACGATCGAAACCAGATAGTAATATTGCAATTGTTATGGAAACACAATACAAGATTGTCCCTGCTGATTAAAGCTAAATTAAACACACAACCCAAATAACCAGTTCTGATTATTACTCCTTCTTATTCTTGAGAGGCTGTTGGATAATAGAAACACGTTAATTCCATTATCCACGCAAGTTCTTATTATAAGCTATATTATTGTATGAATTATTATATTATTACAAGCAGTAAGCAACACTGTCATATTCTAAATTTGATGTTGATAGCAAACATTTGCCTAGGTACAGATTCAGCAGCACAAAGCACTAAGTTGGAGGTGTTCCTGGCCACCTAACAAATAGAAGTCCGATATTCACTTTCCTTTTAGCTCTATTTTGGTCTCCACCAACCGCTGAGGGAAATATCTAGCTCTGGGGTGTCAAAAAAATTTTAGTTTATGGGCCACATACAGCCCAATTTGATCTCAGATGGGCTGGACCAATAAAAGCATCACAAAATGGTTAATATAACAACATATATAAATAACAACAGCTCCATTCCCCCGCTTTCTTTTCTTGTAAATAAGTAGAGGTACATTCTGTAAATGTTCATCCTTTATAAAGCACACAAAGAGGCTAAGATGTCTTAAGAAAAGTAAATGAAATTTCAATAATATGGCTCAGTTTTCCCACATTAAGTCACTCTGCTTCTCAGTGATTACATGTGTATGAATCTATACACTCCCATTCTTCAGTATTCAGTAGCTGGGTTCCACCAATAATGTTTGAGGATAGAAGTCTGATACTGTTTTTTTTTTGTACTGAAGCTGCTGGTTGACGATATTTTGCTCAAAGATTTTAGTGTTTTTCTCAGAGAACTATATTGTGGTCAGGGTAATACAGCCTCTGAACCAGCATTTTATATGAAGCAGCTACTCACTATTTAACTTGCTCCACGGGCCATGTGTTTGAGAACCCTGATCTAGTTCTTTAGCTGGTAAATGCTTCGTTATGCCCACCAGCTAGTCACTAACTTTGTCTGTCAGTCTGTCGTTAGGTTCTTAGCAGGCAACATACAGTCGGTTTATGCGAGCCAATGTGCTTGGCACTTCAAGCAACTCATTTCAGATTACACAGTCATTTGACATATTGTTGATATAAGATTAGATTTATAGACTGACTTTGCCTTTTGACTTAAAAATACTTGATACCTCCCTCAAGCTATTCAAAAAGTGTGCCATGAATCAATTCATTAATTCTGAATCAGCTAATGTTAGCATTATTCATTCCCAGTAAGTGAAACCTTGAATCCCCAGGTCTGAACCAATCTGACAGCATCTAGCGAAAATGTAGTAGACATTATGTTATTGAGTGCCAGTTGACAAAAATGACACCAGATCTAATCTTGATCACACTCAAAAACTTTGTGGTGGATAACAAAAAATGAATTCCTATATGCAAAGCCGGCAAAATAAGTCAAGGCTAAAATTAAATTAGATGGTGGCCTAATGTGGGTGCTATGAGCTAATTGTGGCACTAGCTAAGAGTGCAATGTCTGCACTGCTTTTTATGATTAGGTTCAGTCACATTTAAAAAAGCATTCATGATTTTTGTAAACGTAATATATCATTACTCTGTCGTTAAAATGGCATTTTGGTGAGGAGCACATTTGTTAGGACTCGAAACTCAATCTTTAGGACTTGAGACCTGACTTAGGACTTGACTCAGAATTTCCCTGTCTTGACTTGGGACTTGACTTGAAAGACTTGGTCCCACATCTGTGATTTAATATAAGACAGTGAAGTGATCACGTTTGTTGTAAGCGATCTGTTGTCCTAATGTTGAAGTGGACATTAAAGTGGACCAATTTACACAGAGAAGGCTGTGCTCTTGCTTTACCAACATCCCGAAAACAGTTTTAATTCAGCAGCTTTCAAGTTTATAGTTACACTGATATAAAAATACTGACTAGGGCAGATTTAAATCCAGATTACATAACGTATATTGAGCATTGTGGTGACCCCAAGTAGTAATTACAGGTTAAGGAAAATACTAAAACACACAGTAGAAGAAGCAAACTGACAGTAATTTCATTATCAGAGAAATATCTATCTACCACTGCTGACATTAGATAACATAAGTCACCATAATCTACTGGTCACACCAGACCAAATAAGGTTGGGAGGAAAAATCTACCGAGTGTATTCTGTTCAGCTTTAGGCAGCCTTTTATTCCTCATGAATACCTTTTGATTTGTACATATGAGAATGAATGTGCTATACTCAATAAATCAGCTATCTTTAACTCCAGTAATCATGTGTTTGTGTATATAAGAACATACTGAATAACAGCAATAACCTTGGTCTCTGACGACTGTGTATGGCCACCATATACTTTTTTTTAATGTATTTTAAGGGTAGACCTTTAACACACCTGCAGTAGCAGCAATAGGGCATATTTTTTAACAAGAGTAGCTAGCCAGCTCCCCAAACACAGTGTTCTGACAGTATCATCAGCATCATGATGATGATCAGCACTTAGCACGCTGCTCCTCTGCCTGGAGCAGCGAAACGGCGAGGCAGAGACCGAGGAGAGGCAAGAGGGCAGCGTCAGACAGGCAGAACACTGGCAGGAGGTTGGCGGGGAGTGACAAGAGGGTACGTGAGGATCAGGGAAGATGTGAGTTGGTTTGGTTTGAGTAGCATAAAATCAAGGGTCAGAGTGCTGGTTTTGTAGTCAGTATTGCTTCTTGTCTTCGATCTTAAAATGAGTGGCCATGCTGCAAAATGCCTCCGGCATGGGCGAAAGGGCAAATGATTTAACAGTTGATACATTTCTTTGTCTGTACTCTACACAGTCCAGGTTTCATTTGGAGAAATGATCCAACAGATTGAACAGACACCTTTACATGTAAAGGGGTCATCAAGTGGCTTATGCAATTAAGCCATGTTCATGTATTTATACTGCAAGTTATCACAAGAGAATCTAAAAAGGACTCTCCAAGGAAAGATCCAACCTGTAAATATAATATTTTGCAGCCAGACTTCCATCCTGTAAGGCTCACAGAGGTTTGGAAGAATTGTTGTTGGGATAGTGAGACATTTGGGAATCCCAAGGGAGCCATTTGATTGGCTGTGACATTGAAAAAGCGTTCCTCCAGAAATCGGCTTTGTTTGTTGTTGAGCACCAGTGCCAGACTCCACCCTCCTGGCATCATTTTATTTAAAAACTCAATTTTCTCCACAGCCTTTGTGAGCATGACAAAATCTGGCTATGAAAGATTATCCTGGACCTGATAAAAATATAACAACTTAGCCAAAGTTATCCAGCTACACAGCATCACCAACATTAAGACTTCCCCACAATTTGAGCCTTATGAAGATAGATTATTGCATTTAAAAATACAATGCATTAATACAAGTATTATGACGTTAAAATCGTTACATACTGTGGACTGAAATCAATAAGTCAGTAAGAACACAAAAGTGTTGCACAATGCATGTACAGAGATTTACCACCAATAACAAACTCCCCACTTCAATTAGAATTAGACTCTTGGCCTTGAGAGATCATGATGCAATGATCTGCCCATTCATGCGGCTGCAGTAGCTCCCGGCTTGTCGAGTCCTCCTAAATAATTTGACATGGGCAGTAGGAAGTAAGATTACTTTAGATCGGCATGTATTTCTCTTATCTATATGATGCAGTTTGGAGATAAGAACTGATCATCCATGCTGGCGCTGTGTACTTACGCTGCATGAGATGCATACAATTATGCAAATGGCGTCGAAAGTCATAAAGCCTTGTTCAAGCCCGAGAATCCCCCGTCTCCCTCTTTTCCCCTTCACTCCTGTTCTCCACTCTTTTGGCTGCGGAGAAAACCCACAGCTTTGGATGCCAGTGAAGGCGGTGCTGGTGCAGCAGGCACGCATTTGTAATAAGAGACGGGCCAGGAAAGAAAGCAAGCTGGGGGGAAATATTTCAAAAGTAGGAACAGGATGAAATGGGACCTTTCTGACAGAGTTGCATCTGTTCTGTCAGCAGCTGTGCGCTGATGTATTCATCAACATATAGAGTGGTCGGTCAGGCCTCTCAGCTGTCTGATCACAGATTGCCTCCACTGTGGTCAAGTATCAACACAGTTAAGGGCCTTGCAGCGTGTAGGTGCTGTAATTATACAGTGCAAGTGGTGTGTGCACAAGCACCCTTACCTGTAACACTCTTCCCTTTTTTTGCCTATTGGGGAAATTCAAGGTGTCCTGTGTACAGTACTTCACCTGATCATACAACAAAAATATACCCTTGATTTACATTAAAACAAAGATACACTGGCCCGCAGACTCAGAATGTAACCTCCAGGATTTAATGCAGCTCACTGAGATCAATACATTTTGTCCGATTCTTAGACGGGCAGTGAATATTTAGCTGCGACTCAGAGCAAAGGTTTCTATACCTTAAACAGATAAATGTACATGAATAATTCATATTAAGGGTGTGCGGGTTACATCACAGCCACTGTCAATGATAATCAGATGATGCTGATAAGATAATTTGTATGGTTCCCACAACACAAGGGCAAAGAGGATAATCATACTTTCAGATGAGCTGGGACAATACGTAACATAATGAGCATGACGTGGAAACCCTTCAATACGGCGCTGCTCTTCTCCCAGCATCAAGACATCTAGGATGGATAAGATCATTATCAGGCGGCTTTGGCGTGTACTACATTAGCTGCGCAGAGTGATTATTGGAACCAACTGAATTACGAGGCTGATTTCTGAACCATTACTGTGGCGGTTATCACAGACTGGTGGTAATAAAGGAATCCAGAGTTTGGATGATGATGGAGGCGAGTTATGAAGGGATGAAAGTAGGACACCACGGCGCAACGTTTGACTTGGAAACTCACATAATCATGATGGATTTGAGAGGACATCTGGCGCGCAGATTGGCCATCAAACCAATGTATTATATATGTTTTTTGTATTTGTCTGATAGAACAAAGACAGGGCAAAAAAAAGTGGCAAATAGAAAGTCAGAGTAATGGAACAAGACCGCTCACTTGTCTCTTATTTTTCATTTTTGTGACAAATTGCTGACGATTGTGAGGTTTCAACATAAGCCTCCAGTTCTCAAACAAAGGTTCTGCCATAAAATGACAAATATCATCAGGAGAAACAGCGCTAACAGAAGAATGTCAAAATGTAGCGTCATAATTTGTGATTCAAACAAGATGCAAAGCAAGATGTTTTGCCTCCAAAACACATTTTCACACTTTTGTCATCAGTCTGACAGAAAGTCTGCTGACTGAACTCTAAGGTGGCTCAGCACACACTGCAACCATAGAAAACTATTTGCATAGACCAAAACACAATCAAATGAAGAAAACAGCTTTTCTTATTGAACAATATGCAGCATTTAGACAACACGACCAATGCGGAGATGCTGCACAGATGCACAGAAAAAAAGTTAAAACACAAAGAGGTCACTAAAAACTGATGATCAAGCTGTTGTTGTTGTTGCCATGGTTGTGGCTCATGGAGTTACCTTCTCCATGACTCAGGACCCTTTCACACCTACCTTGTTTGGTCTGGACTTATGGGATTTTCAGTTTTGATCTGAACCAAAATTGCAGGTGTGAAACCTCTCTCAGATGATGGTTTAGACCTTGGTCCAACGAGCAGAGGTGGTATCTGTCTGGGTGAATCTGACCCTTGGTTCAGTTCATTTTTAGTTTGAAAACCTCTTTTTTTTTTTTTCAATGCGTCAGACTTTCAGACTAATTACAGGAAGTTCTGGCAGGCTGTCGTCAGAACCAGACAAAGGAAAAACAATGAAACAAAACAAAATGAGCTGCGGCAGCATGGGGGGAGGAGGAGACCAAATGTTTAATTGACATTTGGTTCGACGACTTTATTCAGTTGGAAAAAACTCACAAAACTTCTGACAATTTTTAATTATTTTCAGAGAGGAGGAGAGTGAGAGGATACAAGAGGATGGGAGAGCAATGACAACATGCCGACATCAGATGCTCAACTGTCTACAAACAAATCAATTGCAAATCATTGGTAGAAGCAGCTCACAAGCTCTCTCACAAGTTTTCCTTGTATGTTTTCTCCCCAGGAAGGTCTTTCTGGGAAAAATCTATTCATTTTAACCCAAACCACAATCTTTATCCTAATGTTGTCACACTCTGGGAAAACGTCTCCCTGCTGCAGCTCACATTGATGATAAAAACAGGACGAAGGTATGGACATTTTTTTAGTGTACTCGCAAAATTGCAACTAACCGGATCAAATATATCCACTGTAACTTGGTTTGGACTTTCAGCTGTGAAAAGGCCCTTACAGTAATACAGGCTATGTTAAACTGTACACTATATGCACTTGTTAGTACTTACAATAATACCTCAATCATGTAATTAGATTATTAAAACTGAAATAAGCTAAATTTCCAAAACAAAAGGTAGATAACTTCATTCTTTTGTGTTTTTGGTCATTGCAGTTTCTTCTTTACTTGCTTGTGTTGTTTAAATTTAGATGATGTTTCTGTACTTGGTTGGGATTTCTGCATTCGCAGCACGTCTGGTTATGCTGCATTCATGTTGTCAAATCGGCAGAGGTGTTTTCTTCATTTGTTTGCATGTTGTCTATTTGCATGTGTCGCCGTAAGCTTCAGCACGCTGAGCTCTCGGGGCCACTGTAGAATTTAGGTAAATTGGGGTCAAATCATACCTGATGCTATGCGCTGAAACAATTAGGCTAAAAATCTTTGAACATACAGCTCCAACTATAAGCATTTCTGCACTGTAATAATGATCAAAGGAGACGTGACTTGTTTCAAGGACAGAATCTCTTTGGTCTATTTGTTTGCCTCTGTTGCTGCTCCTGCCAGTAATCTCTGGAGAGTGGCTGTGTTTTTGGATTGATGCGGACTGTGTAGGGAGCCCGGAGAGCGCTGCAGGCAAGTGTCACTTCCCATTGGATGTTCCGGGTAACTACTATACATGTTTCAAAACAAACTGTCACGTGCCGGGTCTGAGATGTTTTCATATCTCCGACCCTCTTTTAACTTGATGACTTTGACCGAGTAAAAAGTGCTTACAGCTCTCGAGGAGGTGATTTAGGAGATTATCAGGTTAGAAAAACAAATGTAGAGACATAAAATGACCTTTGACGATTACACCTTAAATAAGTATTTTACTACTGTGGAGATGGTCTTTTCATAACACTGGACTGTCTTAACAACAGAAAGACACAAACACTTTTGACAATGCTACATGACCAGAGAAAAAGGGCTGTGGCATTGTTTTTGCTCAAAACCTACAACTACCAGAATGCACTGCACTGCACCAGACCAATAAAAGCTCCTCCTGGTGACTGACGTAATGTGGGCTTGGCTGTTAGGATAAAGGACACAATATGGCTGCTGGTTGGTAACAAACAATCTTGTACTGTAGTTCAACCACTAAACTGTGTTTCTGAAGTTCTGAAGTTTGGAGCATTGTCTGCCTTCATTTTAACAATACAGGAATCAGTAGTGGTGCCATCTTCCTGTTTACAAACTTTTGATTTCAGCCAACCAGAGCACTAAAATATGCTTCTAAATACATTTTAGACAGACAGAATTTTGGTACATAACTGACCAGCACTGCCTAGTTTTACTTTTTGATCAGTGTCTGGTCTGAGTTTCAAGAGAGACCCAGCTCTCTCTCACTCTCTTGATCCGCTTCAGTAATCTTTATGCCTGTGAGCAAGAGCCCTAGAGCCAGCTAAAAGCATCATCTGGTGGATATGAGCTAGGAGATAAGGGGGCTCCCTAAAAACAAAGGTTTTCGCCCAGGGGCGGTGCCTTAAAGTGTTTTTGGAGCCAAGGAGGAACAATTAAAAGTCAGCGCTCAGCTGAAATTGGCAAAGTTAATAACCACAGACCAAGCCAGAAATCTTGTATAGTCCTGGACTCAGACCTGAATTTCAATGCACACATTAAGACAATTACAAAGTCAGCCTACTCTCACCTTAAGGACACATCAAGGATAAAAGGACTTGTGTCTCAGCAGGATCTGGAAAAACCTGTCCCTGCATTTGTCTTCAATAGATTTGATTACTGTAACAGTGCCTTTCACTAAAACGATCAATCAGACAGCTGCAGCTGAGTCAGAACACTGCTGCTGGAGTCCTCACTAAGACCAAGACAGTGGATCACATCACTCCAGTTCTGAGGTCTTCACACTGGCTTCCTGCCTTTTAGAGAATCGACTCCAGAATACCGCTTTTGGCTCACAAAGCACTAAATGGTTTAAATACATTTCTGACCATCTGCTTTACTATAAACCATAGAGACCTCTCAGGTCCTCTGAGAAAAGTTTGCTTTGTGTCCCCACAGTCAAGGCTAAACTCCCAGAGAACTGCAGATGTGCTGCAGCTCTCAGTTCTTTTAAATCAAGATTGAAGACTTTTCTGTTTGCTGCTGCCTTTTATTAAATCAAATATTTATTCATTCCTTACACTGCACTGTAACTTTTATTATTCCATTTTTTATTGATTTTAACTGCACTGTAACTTTTATTCTTACATTTTATACCTGTCTTAGTCTTGTTTTTATTTTGTACTCTCCAGCTCTTTAATGCTGTTTTAATTGTATTTAAATCTCCTTTGTGTCCCTTTTACACTTTGTCTCGATGCTTTTGATGTTTTACGTAATGCACTTTGATTTGCCTTGACTTGCCTTGATGTGCATTCTTGTCAACTTGCATTGTCCTCTCGCCACTTTTTGGATAAGCTTGCAAAACTGTAACCTGAAAAACTGTTTCCTGACCTTATCTTTGCCTTAACCCCAAGATTTAACCTACAGGAGCAACTCAACTATAACTTCATGCAATGATTTTTTTTTCTCTTGCTGGCACTGCTGCAACCACAACTAGACTTCCCTGCAGATTTTCAAATTAATTTCACCTGAATGTTGATACATTCTCACAGTGACCATCATAACATTTGAACTGGAAAATATGTACAACTAAATAGTGCTAAAATATATTGACAATTAGATGGAGTAGGTTATGTCAAACAACAAAATCTAGTCAGAGGGTGGATCTGCATGTTGATATCAGTGTAGTATCTTGCAGCAGTAGATGCCCAAATGGGCTGTCATTTGTACAGAACTCACCCTTTATCATGGACAACTCATCAATATGCACTCAGAGAACAGGCCGAGTGGGCTGAGATGGTCACAGAGCCCACTTTGGAAAAGTTTGCCTAGAGGATTTTTTTTTTTTCTAGAAAGCCCGTTCTTGCAGAAATCAATTAATTTTAACCCCAACCACGACTTTTTCCCAAACCTTTACCAAGAAATTCCTCACTGGAAGAAAGCTCTCAAGCAAAGTTCTCCCAACAGCGCACGAGTTCGCCAAAATGTGCACTGCTACATTTTGCAAAACCTCGCAGATTCGGGTGAAGCCTTGTGTCTTTAGGGAGTTCTGGGAAATTAGCAGGTACATCTGGGCAAGACAATAGTTCTTTTACACATACTCCACACATTGTTATGATACAAAGCTGGTTGAAAATCGGCAAAGTGTCTCTTTAATTTCGCACATGGACATGTGGACAATTAAGATGTGTAAAACTAGAAACTCCAATTGTTTTGAAGAGAACATATACTTGCTGGTGAAACACCTCTAATGAGGCTCCTACACAATTATCACTTACAACACGCCATAAATAACACCTGGTGTTTGCATATTGCATAAACAAAACAAACATAACAAAGAGGGAGTGAACACAATGGCATAAGGAATTCATAAGCGAAGAAATAATGGCACTGTACTTTTTCTACTCTGTCAGGAAGAATAAAAAAGTTGTGTAGTCCCCCTCTCTCTTCTCTCCCACTGCAACTTCTGAGACATGTTTTCCCCCTCTCTGTGTCTGTGTAATTGCACTTCACTCTCAGATGCCTCTCAACATATTTGATGCATTGACAAATTCCCCCTTTCAGTGTTCTCATCATGGCTATTCCCTGGAAATATACAAGAAAGAGGAGGAGGCAGGCACAGAAGACAAGCAGAGAGCAGGCCCGGCTTCCCAGATGGGTTGTACCACATCGATTGACTGGTGAAATATATCTCATATCATATAAAACCAGCTCAGGGCCATGATATCTCTTTAGGGAGAAAACTCCAGGTCTCCCAAAGGCTTCTGGAAAACAATTGACAAGATGCAGTGCCGCTGCTGCTGCAACTGAGAAAGCTGAAACAGTCGCAGTAGACCTGCTGCATGTGTTGTTTTTATCCAAGGTTGCAACAGCACCAGAAAAGGGTTGATTTCTTTGATTTATAGGCAATTAAAAGTAGCTTTAAACATGATTTGTTTTATTCCAACCCTCTTGCAACATCAGGGGAAATCTCTCTTAAAAAAGAAATTCCTCTGGTTTTCATATGATGTATGACACATGGCTCTGGGAACAAGACAGACAGAAAAAAAACCCTCAGGAAAAATGATGTGATGGTGAACTCACATTATTCAGATTTATTTATGATGGTGACACTTAAACAGTCAACTGTGGGTCTTTTTCCCAGGGTTCCCGTGGGTCCTTGAAATCCTTGAAAGTCTCTGAATCTGAGGGAAAGTTTTTGCAAATAGACATAATGGGCCATTGAAAGTGCTCGTATTTATATATTTTGTGCAAGAATTGAAATTCTGTGTCTCTATTGCTGAGCTTACACAATGTATTGTTTTGCTGTGCCATGCTAGAGAAAGCAAGAGACCACGTAGTCTCAATCACTGTAAGACAGCACGGTTGACAAATGTTCACACATTCAAGCCTCTCTCGCTTTTTAACTGTTGTCTGTGAGTTTCTGTAAAGCCTGATAGTTCTCATAATAGCAACCTTGCTCCCTGTCTCAAACTATGCTGTGAGGGGCCCAAGTCTTTGAAAAGTCCTTAAATTCAGTATCTAAGAGGGTGTTGTCTGCTATATCTTTTAGGAGTGACACAGTGGTGCCCTGTAGCCTCACAGCAAGAGGGTTCTAGCATCAAATCCTCTGCTCATCTTGGACCCTTCTGTGTGGAGTATCTCCCTGTGTCTCTGACCCCAGCCCTAAGATGTGCAGATTAGGTTAATTGGTGACTTTAAATTGCTGATAGCTGTAAATGTCAGACACTATGGTTGTCTGTCTCTATGTGTCAGCCCTGTGATAGTCTGGTGCATTGTCCAGGGTGTACCTTGCCTCTCATATCCAGTCTCCCGATCCCACCTCCCTCCACAACCCCTAAAGGTGGATTTATACTTGTGCGTCAGCTCTATGTAGTGCCTATACTTGTGCTGTGGTGTGCCTGTGTCACTCTACAGATACACCTCCCAAACACTTGTCTGTGGTGGGGTTTCTGTGAAGTGCTGCAAAGTTTAGTTGATTCAAAACACACCAAAAACACACATTAAACATGGCGTAATAGCAACAGTTTCAATTAGAAGTACACAAATCAGCTTCACTATAACCCGCAGCATTCACAGACAAAGCACTTTACCTGGACACATTTTCCTCACAAATACAACATGCTAATGTTATTAGCACAAGCCTACGACATTTTTAATGTAAATTAAAATGTAAATGTAAATTAGACTAGCAGCTATCGGAGATTTCCTCTATTCATATCAAGCCAGGGACAACAGCAACATTTAACAAAGGTATCGTTACAAAATTCAGCTCAATTACAGCTCACAAGGTTCAACAAAAAACAACAGTCCTACACCAAACACATTTTCCAAACAAATACAACATGCTAACATTATTAGCACAAGCCTATGGCATTTTACATTGTATCAATTAGCCTAGCAACTAGCGGAGATTTCCTTTACTCATAAAGCCAGAATAAACACACAGAACTTAAAATATTTTATTGTCCCCACAATTTATTCTTTCTTATCTGTGAAATAAAAGTAAATAAAAGATTTGTTTCCACTGAGGAAAATTATTTTCAGCTTACAAAAATAGACAGGGGGTCTGTGTCGCCATGACATATAGTTACAGTTTGGGGGCAGTGCACGTCAGGCTATAGCGTAGGTTATGGCGTAGGTTTCCACATAGAGGTATGGTGTCGATTCAACACAGGAGCAGTTACAGATAAAATAAGTATTCAAATAAAAATTAAATATCCCTCCTTAAAACAATTACTGTCCTGCCTTCCACACCATATTGGCAATAAAATGTGATGAAAAACATTTAAAGGACCATACCAGTATCTTTGCACAATCATCCTAGTAAACCTGCGTGTTTAAAAATTACATTACTGACAATCATTTCCCAGCTCATGCAAGCGGCATTTTAATTTAAATGTTTTTTTCCGTACCTTCCAGGAGCTCATTGGTTTCAGTTCATTTTAGCGAGCAATCAAAATCAAGAAGCAGAGACTTGAAACTGGCTCAACACCTGCTAATGCATCATAATGAAACACATGTCTGCACTGGTCTTTGTTATAACTTCATTTTAGAGTTCTAATAAATGTGTTGACACATTTACTGCTCATTCATTCACTGTCCTGCCACCATAGTTCAGATGAGAGAAAATGAGTTGTCCTCAGCTCAAAGCAATGAGCAATGATTAGAAGCAAGTGCTGTGAGGACTTTTCAGTGTCTTCTTGCTCTGTATTGGTGAAGACTGTTGGAAATGTAATGCAGCTCTACAGTATTGCCAGCTTTGTTGTTGGTTAATATCTTTATTCACGGTAAATATTCCTCTTTGAAGTTGAACTAAAACACGAAAGTAAAGGACAGGACTCTTTGCAGTCAAGACACAAATACAAGATTTTCTGTCATAAAGTATCAGGTATCTAAAGGAAGCCAAAAATGAAGTAGTGGGAGTCGGATTAGAGTGTAAACAATACCGAGGTTAATATTGGGTAAACAACTCCAAAAAAAAAAAAAAAAAAAATTAATGCCATTAATAAGCAATTATTTGTAAAACTGTTTTGACCTATATTCAATTACATTCAATATATTAAATACAGTACAAAGACAAGATAATTCATGTTTCAACTGAGAAACTTTGTTTGTTTTTTGTACACACTTAAAAAAGTTGGGACTGAGGCATGTTTACCACTGTGTTACATCACCTTTTATTAGCCACATGTGTAGCAAGTCTTTGGGAACTGAGGACACAAATCTTCGAAGTTTGAAAGTGAAATTTCTTTCTCAAGATTTATAAGCAGGCTCCCCAAAATCTTCAAAGTTCAAAGACTGTCTGTGAGGAGGAACAGGCCAAAATCCCACCTGAACACTGGGAGAGATTCATTTCCTCACACAGGAAGCACCTTGAAGCTGGCATTGCAAACAAAGGTTTCAGGTATTAAATACATTTCAGGTACTGTACAGTGTTCAACACTGTTTTCCTGTTTCATTCCACTTTATTGCTCATATTTTCATGGGTTGAAATAATACAGTTTCTTTCTTAGATACTTCTGAGTTAATTCCAGGTGTGTGGACTTGAGTTACATGGAGTTGGTCTTGAGTCACAAATTTGATGACTTTAGACTCGACTTCACAAATCAAAAAAGACTTGTAACCTGACCGCCAATGACATGTGACTTTTCTTGGACTTAAACCTCGCACTTGAAAAGACTTGATACCTTTCCCCAAGCCCAAAACTAAAGAAGTTTGTTCATTAAAAAGTGTGTCACAAATCATTTACAATCCCTTCATTTCCTAAATCAGCTAACATTAATGCTGTTGATTCCCAGCAAGTCAACACTTAATTCCCCGGATACACTTTGTTCGCACCAAGCTGGCAGCACCAAGTGAAGTTGCAAGGGAGAACCATGAAGAGCTAACGTTACCTTACTGAGCACTTGTTGGAAAAAATGACAACAATCATTTTGTTCACGTACAAAAACTATGTGACGGGCAACAAAAAACAGAATGCAGTATGCAAAACACGCCAAATAAGCAACAACTTCCGGCTTGTTAAAAATTTGAAGTTGGCTTATGTTAGCATCACAGCTAAGTAACTTTTTACCAAACTTGTTTTAACAAGTAAATGCAAAATTTAAAAAGCATTAATAGTTTTTGTTTTGTTTAGGACTCGTAAGTCAAAGTCTAGGACTCAGGACTTGACTTGGGACTTGTCGTTTTTGATTTTGAACTTGACTTGGGACTTGAGTGCAAAGATTTGAGACTTACTTGTGACTTGCGCTACAATGGCTTAGTCCCACATCTGGTTTATATCAGTTGCTGGCCTAAATTTCATGTCAGTAGCTGTATCGGAAATATCCATCCATCCATTTTCTAACTGTTTATCCTCTTGAGGGTCGCGGGGGGGCTGGAGCCTATCCCAGCTGACATTGGGCAAGGGTACACCCTGGACAGGTCGCCAGACTATCACAGGGCTGACATGTAGAGACAACCTATCCCCAATCTGCATGTCTTCGGACTGTGGGAGGAAGCCGGAGTACCACCACCACACCACCGTGCCGCCCTGTATTGGAAATATGTTTACTGAAAAAAAAAAAAACGTGTTGAATACTTATTTCCCCCCACTGTATTTGATTTGCAAATTCTTTTCCATTGCATTCTGTTTTTTTGTATGTTTTAGACAGCATCACAACTTTTTGGAATCATGGTTGGGTATGCTACCATTAATGTGGAAAGCAAAATAACCAATTTCAACATCATTTGTTATTTAGTAGATTGATTTATTGTATACAAATGCAGAAAATATATAGCCTATTTTTTTTTTTTAACCATGAGGACCTCTATCATAAGGATTTATTTTCAAAGATATACTCCCCTAGGACTCCGACAGTCTCAGGGTAGCCTGTATAAACCATGTTTGGAGCTAGCCCACTGACATTAATGCCAATCAGTATTCATGGGACAAGTACTCATGTCTTTGCTGTCAGAAAAATTTGCTGAGATACAAGAAACTCTCAAGAGCCATTAAAGCATGACATTCACCAAAGAGTCGATATGTGACAGATTGATAAATGAACAAATTATCCAACTTCATCCACACAGGACTGTTGTCATAGTTAACCATCAAATATCAAAACATATCTATTTCATTCTGCTGCCTGTCTATAGCATCAAAGTCAAAGGGATATTGTAATTGGATGCTGATGTAGGCCAATATTAATCATCATTTTATTGTCAGGCTCAGCAGTGAAGTGGGCAGGGCTGCCCTGTTTGGTCCAAGATGGAGTATGCAGAGGAGAAAAGACCAATTTCCACGTCGTGAATGGAAAGTTCTCTAAAGCAGTTTGGAGTGATTTTTCATCAATCATGGCACATTCCTCCTGAGCTGGGAATTGGGGGGAAAAATGAGCGAGAGAGAGACAGAGAGGAAAAAGGGTTGGACCACTCTATTACCTGAGCGCACTTCACTGTGAATAATGATGTATGACATAAAAGCACTCAAGAGTTTCTTTAAAATGTTGCCAGCATTGATCTACAGCTTCAGTCATGGGATAACACACATTTAACATTTAGGACACCCCTGGGTGAGAGGAGGAAAACATCATGCAGCAGCTCCGCCTCTGGTTCATCAATAGAATAGCAAAGATTATGACTTTTTCCACAGATCTTCTTTATTATATATTAAGAAAGCCTCAAACATCTTTTCTCTCTGAAAGTGATTTGACATTATGGTCACGTTCTCCGACTCCCTCCACACCATTTCTTTTGACTTATTTGATAATATCAAAAAAAAAAAAAGAAATGCCATGTCTATGATGCAATGTCAAGCAAATCTGCTCATTTGTCTATCTCACAAAAATCTCCACAGTACAAGTTTTGACGTGTTTGCCATCAATATTTTATAAGTAGGCCCTCAGGATTTTTTTGTCTGAACTTCACACTGGCTTTTTCCAAACCACCCAAGGTCAAATGCTTGCTTGCATCAAGGACGTTTTTCCTGAGAATCCACCCAGACCACTGAAATAAACTGACATCTTGTGGCAGAATAATACATTGTGTGAAAACATTAATATTCTGTCTGTTAGTTTCAGCGTGGGAAAAAATGCTAAGTGTGACCGGCACTACATCTGTATATTGGCAGGTCAATGCGCTTGCACTGCGCTCCAAGGCTCTCTCACAGTTCTGTGGTTATGCAAAGCAACAGAGTGCATGTTCACTCTGCAACACAGTGGGTTCTACACCTCCAGGTCTTTTAATGAATAATTGAGTCATGCGCATTATGTATTTCTCTGTTAATATGGAAAGAAAGAAGTTCTTACTGTTATAGTGTAACTTTAATTTTGTCATGACATAGTCAAATGATAACCTGCAAGATAATCTTTTATACCTAACACATTGTATTTCTACAGAATTCTCCAAATTGCCTTCCCCATCATCATATTGTCAGCTTTTATAACAATTTGTGATTACAATCACATCTTGTTAGCTTTGGCCCTAAATTCTTAACTAGGGTGCATACATGACCATCATTTACCTGAAATGTGCAGAGTAAAATAGCTGCCCATTACAATGACTTTTCTTCTAACATTCTGGCCTTTAATGTTAAAGATTGTATTTCATAAGTCGTTAATAAAAGCGTTTCCACATCAGTAGACATTCAACATGCTAATGAGATTTAAATATTCACCCACTGACCTTCTGGCGTGCAACTACGCTGGTTCGAGGGCTCCCGCAATGTGTAATTGCTGTAATTCAAGGCCTGGCAGAGAGCTTCATGTCACAGCAATTATCATTTACCACTCGCATTAATATGCATTACTCATTCATTGTACAGTTGGTCAGTATACCCTTTGCACTAAGTGGTATACCACTTATACTGTATGTGAAAGGTTCGGTAAGTGCAGAAAAGATTGGAAATATATATAAAAATGTGATCGTTTAGTCTGAATATACGTATGTGTGTTTGGATGCAAATATCCTCTTTTCTTCATTGCATTAAATTAAATTGGTGTAATTCAAGCAATTTTCTTTGAAATCAACGGATGAATCTGATTCTATATCATTATGATTTTCTTATGCTGTTTGAAATGATCTCCTTTGCTCTATTGTTTGTGAGTAACACAACAGGGCTTTTGAATTGTGGCACCTTGAAGATGAAAGGAGAGCACGGCACATATATAATTTACAGTGGCACTGGCAGATTTACCTCTCCGAATGTATAGTCATTTTTGGAACAATGGGTCCCTGATTTCAGAGTGAGGTAGTCAAAGGCATTTCTGTCTGTGGATTGACATGACAACTGTCTGACGTATTTCATCAGCTGTAGCTGGCAGCCTAATTAAACTAATGTCCCATGAGGTGGGTGAAAGAATCAGAACCTTGCAAAATGGCTGCATGCATGATATTGTGCCAAAAGACTTGAGGATAAAGCTGGATGTCTCAGGGAAAAAATCAGTATCCTTACCAGCCGATGATCCAAAAGAAACCCCGGTGTTCTCGTGTAACAGTGTGGGACTAGTTAGTCCTTTTATGATACAGAAACACTGACATATTTACCTTGACTATCGGTGTCTGCAGTCACTGTGTTCAGAGCAGATACAGTATAGGGCAGAGAGAGAGCAGGGGAGAAAAGTCTGAACTGAAGTTTTGTTTTTAGTGTGTATGCGTACTTGATGCAAGATACGTTGTATTAATGTTTCTTTTGTGTTTTCATTCAATAATTGTGGTTGGTTTTTGCATGTTGTCAAATTGGCTCCTTAAATCTGCAACTAGTCAGGAGGGCACCACATGGACGGTAATGTATAGTAGTTATTTTAATGTGTGCTCCAGTTGTTGCTTTGAATATTTTGGGGAGTAATGCGCCCTAATGTGCAGTGTTTCATATGCAGTAATTTCGGCATGTGCAAAATTGAGTTTTACTGTGATTTTATTTGTGAATTTAAAGGGCCCCGCGATTTTACTGTCGCTCAGTTTAAATTTCCAAAGGCCACAGTCTTTATTACATGAACTTTTATGCTGCAAGTGAAAGGGCTTCTAGGATGGGGACTAACCAATGTGTTTCCCACAAGTAGTTAATGTGGGTAATTTTGATTGGTGCTCCTGGAATCTAAGTGCCAGACTGTACTCCAAAATAAGTGGTCTACCTACTGTCTGATCACAGTGGAAATTAAAAGTGTTTATAGCTGTTCAGAACAGCCACACTGGAAAGCAGAGTGAAAAGTTGCCCATTATAGAGAGGGGGGAGATGTGATACTGTTTAAAAATGTGCACCTTTCTTCCCATATTTAGACAGCCCTCTCCTGTAAGACTTTCATAGCGCTGCTCTGGGTTGTTCACATTAAAGCTGACAGAAATAGTTGTGTGAAAAATGCAAAAAGAGGGCTTGAAAGGGAAGTTCAAACCCTGGCTCCTTCTCAGCACTACACAGCTGGTCAGTCTTAGTGTGATGTGGGTGTGAAGGTGGGTTTAAAAAGTTACAGAGATGGCCGGACATATATGCAACGGTGCGAAAAGTCTGTGTATGTGTGTGTGTGTGTGTGTGTGTGTGGAGGGGGGGGCAAACAAGCAGCTCTTATACTGACTTCTTCAAGAGGATCTGTGCAGGATTAAAACTTTTCCTGTGTTTTAAGCATGTAGGAAAACTATGGTGAGTGACACGACAATATAAATGGCTCTACATAAAGTAAGTGTTTGGTTTGTCCATTCCGGGCTACTGTAGAACAGCTTGGCAAACTCCCATGGAAGATGACTCGCTACATATGTAGATATGACGGCTCATTCCAAGGTGACAAAACACAACAATTCTTAGTTTCAGTTGATTATGAACTGATGAAAACAGTTATGAATATGTTATTCCATTTCAGCCAATATATCCCCTAAATCCTACAAACTGAACCTTTGAAATTCCTCAAACTAAAAAAGAGTAGCACAAAGCTGCTGATATAACCAACTACAAATATCTGGGGGTGGTCCTGGACTGGTCCTCTAACACTGACGCCCTCTACAGGAGGGGGCGGAGCCGCATGTTTATCCTGCAGACACTGTTCTAGCCTGACCATGTTCTATCACATGATGGTGGCATGCACTCTTCTACGCTGCAGTGTGTTGGGGAAGGCAGCAAGCGACTGGACAAGCTGGTTAAAAAAGCTGGCTCAGTGCTCGGCAGGAGACTGGACATACTAAGAACTGTGGTGGAGAGGGGCATATTGAACAAACTGAAAGCTATGATGGACAATAGCAGACACCCTCTCCACAGCCTCCTGGAGCGAAAGAGGAGCAGCTGCAGCAGTCGGCTCATCTCACTGCATTGCAGAGCGTTTCAGAAGATCCTTCGTCCCCACTGCAATAAGATTGTTTAACACCTCCCTTCACACACACACTCACACACATCACATTAGCCACAACAGGACTGGACTGTAGAATTGGCAATTTTATTTTAATTGAATTTTAATTTGATTTTTAATTTCTATTTATGCACTTATTCTAACTTATTTTATTTTATGTCTATTTTAATATTGTGTTGTTGATGAGGGGAAGTGTGGTTGTTGTTCTTTGTCTTTTATGAGCTGCTGGGCAGCTGAATTTCCCTTCAGGGATGAATAAAGTTCTGTCTATTCTATTCTTTTCTATTCTACTCAGTGGATGGAATGGTCATGAGCAGGGCTTTTATTGTAACCTGCAACCTCATCAACTAACGTAGTTATGGTGTGCTTCTTAACTTTGATTAGTTCTGTAATGTAGGGAGTGAGCTAGTTAGCCGTTCATGCTGGCATCTTGCAGTAGAGCAGATAAACAGATTAATCCCTATCTTAAACATTTGCTTTTTATGTTTGGAAAAAGTTAGAAGAAAGACACCACCCTCCAAACTCTGCTGGGTATTCCTTGACAGGCTCACTAGTTATCGATGCTGAGCAGGCTGTTTCCATGAACTGTCTGAACATTCTTCTATAAAATGTAATGCACCAAACTTGGCCTTGCACCATATTCCATGTAATCATGTAGTACTTGTGAGGAGACAGATTGGGGCTGTGGATGGGTCACAAAAACCTTAAACCTAATCTGTGGAACTTTATTTGCCTAACCTTAAGAAGCCCAGCATTGTTTCTTTTCCTATATTTGACCATGGTAACTTTACTTTAGGTACGTCAAGTCATTTGTTAGATATCACACGAACCTCTGTGTATGGATCCATTATGCTGAGCTATAATTGGACAATCACTGTTCGAGGTGAGAGTTAAGCAGACAGCCAATTCTTTTCTTTTTCACCCAATTAGACAGAGTTAATGTTTAAATAAGTGCTGTGAAGTGCAGAGTAGAGTAGAATTGCATGTTATAGGTTCAGATCAAGGCTGAATGGATATGGGTGACAAAACTGAATCCAGACAGGTGACCTACAGTTTAGATCACAGTCACAATAAATTAAGGTGAAATCATTCACCTGAGACAACTGTCATAATTTCAGTAGTTTTGCTGAGTCAGTGTTGGCATGAGATGAGGTACACTTTATTAATCCTAGAGGAAAACTGACTGGCATGAAGGACAATGAGACCCAGCAATGGAAAGAATGCCAAATGCCAAATGTCTTACTTGATTGCTATTTGGGGACATGGCACAATTCAGTCAAAACTGGAAGGCACATACTGTACTGTAACCAAAATATGATGGAAACAGAAGCAGATGTGTCAACTTTTGTTATTGTTGCTCTGCACATGCCTGTCTTCCGAATATTGCTGTCACTTTATATTAATATTGGGTATGGACCACATCCAAGACTACACATATGAGCAGCAATTAAGAGCTGTGCATAAATTGTAGGGCTGCAGTGTGGCTTTTGTGAACAGCAGGAATAGTAATTTACCCACAAGCCCTCTGGGGCTCCTTCTCATTCAACCGTTTTTGCCTTTCTCACTTAAGCAATATATTTTTATGCTAATGAAACTAAAGTAAACTAAAGTAATGGATTTGATGTTATATTGATTTTGAGTTCAGGGCCAAAGCCGTTCACACAAATCTAGTTTTACTATGAATCATCAAGTCTGAATAGTATATAAAATAGAACACCGTCAACTTGACAAGGCAAATATTCAATAAAAAACTATGAGTTTTTGGAGATGAATCATTCAAAAAAACACAGTAACATATTAAACATTCATTTTATTTCATGCTAATTATGATGATAAAAAACAACAATTTGGCATAAACTAATACTAAATATTGTAGGAGGCACAGTGAGTTTAACATCACAGATGGGCTAATGGTACTGGAGGCTGAGGTCGGACTATAAAGAAAATGAATTCTTTGTATTTGTGTTTCATTGCCACACAGAATTATTCTGCAGTGAGACCATTTGGACAGTTCCAGGTGTTCTGATTCTTGATTGACTTTCAAACTGACTTTAAATCCAGTTTATATATATTTATATATTTTTAAAGTTGCCTGAGGCTAACTATGCATATTCTCCCATGTAATGACAGCCTGCACAAAAGAAAAAAGATTGAAAATTATTTGGAGATACCATACAATTGACCACATCAAGTATATCCTTGTACTTGAATAAATGTTGCATTGCTTGTTTTCTGTCTCTCATATAGTATCATCATAAAGCACTGTTAAATATAGAAAAGAAAAGAATGATGAAATTAAATTTTTAAAATATATTTTTTACTTAAATCTACATTGACGACCTCTACTCTGAGGAACCTCAGTTGTTAATATATGTAGATTTTCAAAAAGTGAAAACACTTTGATGAAGAGAAAACAAAACAACATGTTTCTGTTGAATGTTTAAAAATGCTTAACTGATGTTAAAAGAATATTTAATATTTCATCCACAAAGTAGCCATTTTAACAACATTACTTACCCTGTGTTACCTTTTATTTGTTAGAAAAATGTTTCTTTTTTTTTTTCACATGCCTCCTCGGTGAACAGAGAATCCAAAAAAGGCAAACATTCTAAATGATCTGAAGTAAACAGGGTTGCTGTTAGCATCTGTTTACAAACTATCACACAACTAGTACAGTATAATCCAAGTCTCATTTATCCAGTTGTATGCTCAGTACCCTGATCATGCATTTTTGCTAAAATATAATGATTTAAAACACGTCAGTACAAACAGTCTTATGCACAGCCTTTACTGTTATGTCACGATCAATGTCACAGACAGTCCAGAAAACAGGTTAGTAAACAATAGAAAGCAGCATGTAGGCCAGTGAAATGTTACTGTGGTTACTTCTTGTCATATATCTCTTACTTATAAAAACTCTGTGCAAACTAATTTGGACCAATGTTTGAGCACTGCTTGGGCGGGAATGGATGGTATTTTGTTGTTGCATCTCGCCAATAAAGTGGCTAAAATTAGTCTGTTCACCTGGTGTTGTATTTCTACCACAGCTAATCAGAGCCAGACCCAATAAATATCTATGACTACTGCGGAGTCATTCGATCCAGGTGTAAATGCTGATTGTAACCTTTCCCATCACATACAAAAGCCAGATGTTAGCGGGTGTTAGTGGGCTTTTTGTGCAGTAGGAAAGCAGCTTCAGAGAACACTGCACCAGTAGCTTTTGTAGCCGAATGTTTGACATGGCTTTGCTGTTGTTTAATGGGGACCCTGTTGGTTCAGTTCTTTAAGAATGTTCACCTTTTTTGGATTCCCTGTGGAGGTATGAACCCCAAACACATGCAGTGAGTTACGAATGTACAAATGGTCATTTTGTAGGTAAAGTGTTCTTTTGACAACCAGAATCACTCAAATATTTTTCTCTCCATTTTAAATGATATATGAGGAAATATATACCTTAAAATGTCTGCTCTGTCACTGTGCACTTAGTTACCCTACAAAGTAGCAATGTTGCCATTTACAATAACAGATGATCTTTTGTTAGAAACTGTGAGTATTAAAATCATGTAGAAATAATTCATAAAAATCATGTATATATTTTGTGAACACTTAACTGGAAAACAATAGTGGCCGTAAAAGCATGATTATAAATGTAACTGTAAGCAGTCTTAATTAGGAAACAAGCCAAGACAACTTCATTGTACTGTGAAATAAATAAAAAAAATTAACATTTTTATTTCATTTACTTGTTAAAACAAATAAAAATGGATTAAGTAGATAAAGCAAATTTTACTGAAGCAATTCATCATGGTACTTTTTTTTTAAACTCCAGCACATCATTAGTTAGGTTGCTGCTCCCATAATGGATTGTATCAGTTTTTATTGTTTGCATGAGCTTTTTAAATTTGTCTCAGTACATTTTATAATCACAGAAAATTTAAATGAAGTTCAATCTGGAGTCACTGTTTGAAATGCATTATGTTTTTATGCATATCCGTGCACTCTTTCTCTCGCTGTAGTGATAGCTCTGCTTTTATTCAAATGTGGGGAAAAAAAAGTTTGGCAATAGAGCAGTTTAGCAGTTGTTATAATAAATTATCTTTGTATGAGAAGAAAAGGAGAGGCTGATTGCGCCTTGCCCTCTGCATCATTTCTGTCAAGTTCAGCTAAAACTACCCTACCCTTTTTGTTACAAAAAAAAAAAATCTGTTAGGTATTTGAAATGTATGCAGGCATGACAGCAACATCAATAACCACTTATCTTTACATAAGAAGAAGAAAACACTACACAAAATCACATGTGAATGCACAGTGTCTTTATTGTGTGAATCACTGCCATATAACTGTAAAACATGTCAGTTTATCCAGCAGCAATTTCTCAAATTCCAGAAAAATGAATTAAAGCTAACAATAAACATGGTCTGCCCTTGGCAGCAGACATGAAAGGCTGTATTTCCATGCATTTTGCCTCTGCAGGGGACAAGAACATCAGTTTCCTCTTCAAAAAATGCTGACCCTGACTGCCATCACTCCACAACAACAGTCTGAGTTAGTGTTATGAAAGGAACTGATTTAATTGACTGCAATTAAAACATTTGCTAATGATGCCTTTTTTTGTAACTTTGCTCAGTTTAAAACTTTGCTCCAAGTTTGTCTTGTGTGTCTGGCCAAAAATATACTAAACAGTCACCACATCTGAGCAGTTTAGTACACCACTGATTAAGCATAATCCATCTAACATGTATTGGGTCATCGTTTCTTCAACCCCCCTGTGCTGCATCGGCAACAGGACTCAGCCAGTCCACGGTTATACTCAGTGTGGCACAGTGTCTCCATTTTTAATAACAAACACCTCCAGAGTCACAGTTATTGGTGGCTCACAATTTAGTGCCCTGGTTATGATTGTTTCTGACTGCCAAAAGGAAAGGAACTTATTGCTCTAAACCAATTCACTGAGGCAGAACTTCCTCCAATCTGTGTATGGCTGGAGTAAAGGTCTGCCATCCACAGTGAAGGAGGAAGGATTGTACATAGCCTTAGAGGAAGTGCTGCCAGAGAGGCTCAGGGCTGAGCAGCAGTAGCCTTAGAACTAAGACCTACCGTGGGCTCCTCAAAGTCAACATTTGACATTATGCCTTCCTTCATGACTCACACTATCATATCTCTGGCAAACTGCAGTTCTTCAGATTTCAGAGGATAGTGAAAATAGTCTTCTAAAGTTAGTCTTGCCTGCAGGACACTGCCAAACATCACAGACGTTACGTCTCTGAACTAGAGATGATTCTCTGCCTAATCCTGATTGGGCCTAACCCCACCTATGAGGTTCAGGCTGGGCTGTCATTTCTCAGAATTCCCCCTGGGATTGAGTCTGGTTGGGTTTGCACCAGTTTCCCTTTTTTTGTTTGTTTGTTTGTCTAATGCTAAATTTCTAAATTGTATATTTAGAAAAGTCTAAGATATAGGTTTATCTATACAGGGAAGTATGTTTCATTTCACTCACTGACTTATGGAGAAGGGGTGGGATTTAATACATTTACACTTCTTCCCACTCCCACCATTCCCACCATTTGTAAATCAAATAACTACGCACTGACAATTGCTTTTACATTATGCTTGTCATTGCTTCTGTCAGCTTGTTTGTATGTACTTTGTATGTATTTAATAACATGATTGAAATAAATTTGAAATATGAATATCAATACTAATATGATGGCAATAAGAAAATTTGCTGTTTTTTGCATATAGTGTCACGTAGCCTACTTGAGAACATTCTGCTGCCAACCAGTGAAAAAAACAACGCTCTTTCATACCTTAACAACAGAATGCATCAATTTCCACTGATTTCGAAAGTAACTTGGATGACCGGCCCTAAAATGACATAATGGTCACATTTTTAACAAGTCATAAAATGGTTGCAGTTCCAGTGGGCAACACCTAACAATAACGTGCATGTGTGGCAATAAGCTGCCCGCACAGTCGGCATGGTTGGGGAGTAACTGAATATAAGTAGCTGAGTTACGTATTTAAAATATGAGTAACTGTATTCCTATACAGATACAGTTAAAATCTGTGGTTTTATGAATACAGTTACTGTCTTTAAAATAAGATTACTTCAGGGATTACTTTATATATATTTGTTCTATTTGTTCTAACACAGTGTCCGACAGTGTCAATTTGATTGCATTGTTTTCTATTGGAATGTCCTGACTGACTGTGAGCGACGCAGTGTTTCTTCTTTGAGCTAAAATTTTGTCAGACACCCTGTTTCTAATTATTCCTGTCACTAGTTTTGAAAGAGATTTGTGAAGTTGAAATGAGGGCTTATTTATACGATACCTTTTCATTTAACTGCAAAAACCTTAATATAGCGGCAGCAGGCTGGAGGGAGATCACAAGGAAGCAGGAACGTTTCTGGTAAATGACCATCACTGAAAACAGCTGTTGTTGGTTATACTGTATTTTATTTCAAGTAAATATCATAATATGAAATGTGTGTTTTCTGTTAAGAAATACAAACGTAGAGACATAGAAAGTACTTGCCCATCTTTTAAGTGGTTACATCCCCAGTCAAGCACACAGCTGATAGGTAGCCTACAGGGTTTGTTTACATGATGTAACAGAGTTAGTGTGGAAAGAGAGCGACGCTTGTTTGATGTTCAGACATGATATAAAATTCATATGAGGCATGTGTGTCCCATGAACAGATTTTTAAATAAGGTGTGCACAATGCACCTGCCACATGACAATGGCAGAGGAGATGCTGACACTGGTGTTTTTTGCATGGAAATATATGATGATACGAGTTTTTAGTATTCCAAAAGTAATCATACATATTTGGAATATACAACTTAGTATAGTAGTGGAATATGTTTAAGTAGAAATCCTCCCAACGATGAGAGTCAGTCTGTGTCGTTGTTTTTTCAGTGACAGCAGGCTGAAAAAAAAAAACCATTATTTTCAAAACCTCACCTTTTCAAGAACTAGTAAAAAAGCTGACCATTCATTTTGAAATTAGAATGTAGGGTAGAATAATGTGAAGAGCATTAAAGTGAACATAAAAGTAAAATAATCACAGAACTCTAGTTTTATTTTCTTAATGTTTTCACCCCACAGTGCCACTTGAATGTACCGCTGAATACTGTAGAGCCTTTGTTACAAGAACCAGAAACTGTGCAGTAATGCCTCACTGAAGAAAAGAGCTATTAGAGAAGTGGATATCAGGGATATATGGCTCATCATTATTCCCATGCTATATTACACTAAGGCCCCTAAACTCCCAGTGCCCATCCCCGGAGACCAGTCCTAATACCTCCTCTTCCACAGTCCCTTGACCACAATAATAATGGGTAGCATTTTACCACACTGCATTCTCCAGACTGCAGTTTTTTCAGAATGGCTTCTAGTGCTACTCTCTGACTTTACAAGCATTCAAAACACAGACAACCTCTCATTTATCTGTCATAAAACATTTTTTGGACAATAGCAATTAAGATTAGGTGGTTTTTATCCAGAGAGAGGCTTTCAAAAGAGGCTCTTTCCAAGGGCTTGAAATGTTCTTTGTCTCTCTTTGTCGCTCTCCACATCTGCCCTCTCTTTTTCTTACACACTTCTTAACTTAGACAGTCATAAGGATGTACTGTAATTGGAGATAAACAGCATTTATCTTCTCTATTGTCCCCGAATAACCCTCTGGCCCATCTCAGGTTTATTAGCCTCTTTATTGCAGGAGTGTGAGAGTACAGTACTTGACATATTCATCTTCCTAGTAATCTTTTATACTGCATTTATAATGATACCACCCCTTGGAAAATGAACTTTTATTCATACCAGCAATTAAGATCTTGTGCAGTTTGTCTTGGCCACCGGGGAATGAAACAACCTGAGGAATCACTCTGCTAATGATGGCCTGTCAACGATGCAGCTGTCTGGAATAAATCGTCAAGATCCCCTCATAAACAGCTATTCCCCCAACATCCAGCACACACAGACACATACAAACACACACACACGCACTTTGTCAAACTTTGTTGTGCTGCCAACTTTGTACACAAGTTCCTTTTCATGATGACGAAAGGACTGTACCAAGCTGTATTTTTATTTTACTGCAATACCAATGTGAACCATTCACAAGGTATTTATCAAGTGACCATTCACTAAGCCTCACTTCCTGTAGCTGCTTTTGCCGTACTTGTCAAGCTTTTCATTTCAGTAAAGCACAGTGTGTGATAACAGTGGCAGAATTACTACTCAAAATTGGCAGCATTTTTGAGCAATGGGTTCATGATTTCACACAAAGTAAACTAACAAACAAACAAACAAGCTAAAATAACTAAATAAATAAATAAAAAGCAGGTTTCCATGGATTCAGTTGGCTGAAATGGTCAATCCATAGGGACTTGACTTGGGAACCAGAGGGTTGCGGGGTCAAGTCCCTGCCCGGACCAAAATATGGAGAGTGGACTGGTAGCTGGAGAGGTGTCAGTTCACCTCCTGGGCACTGCCGAGGTGCCCTTGAGCAAGGCACCCCAAGCACTCGGGGCGCCTGTCCACGGGCAGCCCCCTCACTCTGACATCTCTCCATTGATGCATGTGTAGGTCCCATTTGTGCATGTGTGTATGTAAAATGACAACAGAGTGAAAACACTGAATTAATAAAGTATATTAATAATTAATAAAGTTCATAAACTACATATATATTTATTTAAAGTATATAAAAGCTAAAACTAAAACATGCAGCTGGTAAAGCCCAGTTCAGATCCAATAATTGCAGTGAGACGAGTTGTAACTTGTGACAATGCGACCAGACAATATGGTGCAGAAGTAGTGAGAAATGAAATGACAAATACATAAACACAATGACCTGAGCCTCAGATGGAGTGTATTCCTAAGAAATAAGCCACAATTATTTAAATAAGTGGCAATTAATCAGTGAGTGAGTATGTGTGTGTGTGTGTGTGTGTGTGTGTGTGTCATGTGAACATACAGCAAGCACCAGCAGCGACCCACCGTCCATCACCATCACACCTGAGGACGGCGACTGACATATGTATCAACAGCCACTGTAAATGAGACAGACCAGGCTTAGTGGGGACAGAGGTATGATGCTGTCTACGAACAGTTTTTTACTGACTTGACCAGAGAACTTCGCTACAAGCCAACTGGCTGTTAAAACAGGTGATGTACCTCTCACTGTAAAATGAGCCAGGCAGTGACTCGACAAGCTGAGTTGAAGGTGACACCATAAGCCAGCTTAAGTTGCGTTGAGACAGACCAGTTCACACCACTTCATCTTTTACCTAAAACATTGTATTTGTTCATCTGGTCATGAATCTTTGAGTTCACCTTTTTTACGGCAGACATTTTGACAAAAGCAGCACTGGAATTGATGACATTAACAATGACTGTTTTCCGTTTAGTTAAATCACTTCCAGAGTTTGGTCATATACATGCTGGCTCACTGAGGCCTCATGCAACACTTAAAAAAACAGAGCCATCTTTAATGTTAATGACTCCATGTGCCTTTTCTGCTTTAACGATCAGAACATCTGCCATGAATAAGATCTAATAGCCATGCTACTGTTTGCATTTTCAAATAGTGTTCTTCACTTTTACAAAAGGAAAGAATTTGAGGATGAATTTGGAAAAAAAAGTGACCCTATCTAACACAATTTGGCTAGAATGTAAACATTTTGTTTGGTGATTTGCTTATGTGATCTGCAACCCCTACAACATGAAGTAGTTAAGCTACTACTGTAATTAAGGTAGTGTGCTAGTTAGCTGGGCATGCTAAAGTTTGCAGGTTCCATTACAGCAGACATACACACAATAATTGTAATACATTTCTTAGGCTTTGGGTCTTGGTTTGTGAAGGCTAAAAAAAAATTAGGCTCCAAACTCTCAGTTTAACTTTTACTACAGCTCTGTGCACACCATTTCACCATGTGTAAAAAAACAAGGCTTTAAAAGTTTGCCGTGCTTTGTTGTCGTTGCTAAGCTCTCATTGGACAATGGCTTAGGAATTACCCAACAGTCAGCAGTGTGTTCCTTTGAGATATTTTGCTTTGTCACAATTTTGAGTGCATAAATGTGTTCAGGCTTACAAGTATGGCAAAATGCGGTGCACTATGGGTATCTGGATGGTGTGCTCACAATGGTCGAAAAACTGAGTGTTGAACCCTGAACGCTTCTTACCCTCAATACTCACCATTTTGGATACGCAGCAGAAGGGGAGGAACCAAAAAAATGTCAAAATGGTGCCAAGGAGGCTGCAGCGGCTGAACAAGCAAACATGCTGGTAGATATTTTGCTGGGTGAAAATAGCAGTCAAATGTTGGCGGTTATGCTGTGTTTGGGTGCAGTTTGCCATTAAAAGAATTAGTTGTGTGCTGCGATTGTATCAGTATTGAAACGTAGAATTTGTTGGGGTTTTTTTTATTTGTTCAAAGCATCCAGCAAATTCTCCTACTAGGGCAAGAAAGCACCCAGCAGCCATAAACCAGGTAATTAACATAATTTACACTATTAAGGACAGCCTGGTGTGTAATCTCCTGATAACCATTTCCAATGGCGACAGATAACAGGGTCGGCCCATTAAAAATCTCACACACAGTGACCATACGATATTAAAAAAAGCAGCAGGTTTAGTTAATTCAACCAGAATCAATACATTTTCTCTGTATTGTCTTTAAATGCTCTGAAAAGTAGCAGTCTCAATGTCAGAGGATGCAAAATAATTTAAGACTTCATTTCTCTCCCTGAACAATATCATATGTCGACTCTGATGCCATTTACTCCCATCAGATCTGTTTTGTGATTGTTAACCAAGACCATCCATCTCACACTCATCTCAGCAGCCTTATTAGTCTTTAATTCAGAAAATTTGAAATGTTTAATATCCCAAGATGGATTGTAATGTAGCTTTGTCAGATTCAATTTCACTGATCATATTTAACCTTCGGCCTGCAACTCACTCACAGGTTTGAAGACTGCACTACCATTATCAATTGTTCAACCCATTTTCAGAGGCCTCTCGAAATGAAGGCTCTAATAATTTCTCTTGCTCTTGTGAACTGAATGGAAATTTCTCATTTGTCATAATTCAGGATGAGTAGTTTTGAGAGGCAGCCCTGTTATCCTCTAGCTTCAGACAAGTTTCTACATTGTGCTCACTTTCATTGTTCAATAGCACAAAGGATTGTTGCATTAGAGGCAATAAGTGCAGCACAAAATGCCCTGATCCCTTAATTTTATCAGTGTTTCTGCTAACACACATTGTGTACACACAGTCTTCTGCTTTTACAATAGGGAAATGTTATACTTTATGTACCTTTTGGCTGTCGATTCGAAATATAATGCAATTCACATAGTTCTGAGTTTTGAGAGCTGGTTTATGACCAGTGTGATTGGTGAATGGGGTACTTCTAAACTGCCCTTGAGCAAGGCACTGAGCTCACAGAAAGTACAATCCATTGCCTATAGCTAGTGTCCCTTGGCATTGCACTCAAGATGGACGATGGCACGGCACATTATTTACATTTGGTGCCAATGCAGGAAGTCAACTCTCCCTCATGCAATGGTTCGTATGATCCTACAAATACGCGCACTACATATTATGTTACAAACTTATGGTTACAGAGGTTAGGTTTAGGCAAGTCAGGTTACTGTGATTTGGTCTAAGACAAGGTGGGTTATATATCAATTCTGGGGCATTACTTTTTTCAGGTATATGTGCAGTGCATGAGAACAGCTTGATGCAGAGAGTCAAAGCTTAAAGGTTGGGGCGGTGGATGTGCATGATGTGCATGAAGCCTTCATGCAGGAGACCAGAGTTTGCACCCTGTCACAAAGCAGTTAATATTTGCTGAATCCGATCATCTGAATGGATGAGGAAGTGCATGTGAGTATGAGAAAATTTTTTTGATGTTTGTAGGTTATCCATGTCAATCATCCATATGTCTGAGTTGTAGCTGTTAGCTATCTGTTGTTATCATTAAACTGCTTAAGTCTTCAGACATTTTTAAAATTGCCAAGCAGCTTGAAAAAACCACCATCTTCTGGACTGGAGTTAAATTAGGAAAAAAATGAAAAAAGAAATGATTGCAATCAGATTTGAGATCTGGCCGATGAAGGATATAAAGCTGGTATAAAAAGGCCTTTATAAGCCTGACTTCATACCCTAACCATATTTGCCTAGCCTTGCCCATACATGTTCTCATCCCAGCTCGTCAAATATCACTGCTTCATGTCTAAGTATGATGCACTGGGTAAATTGCTGTTGTTGACGTTCCAGGATGGCGTGTTAATTTATGGTCATTACATGCATTGTGTCTTTCCAAAATACACCTTCATTTTTTATAGGAAATGTACAGTTTCTGCTTGTTTGATGCATGTAGTCATTTTCAAAATACACTTAAAACGTTGGTAAAACACTTTGTTTTTATCTTTGCTTCCTTGCACAAAAGCATGTGGTAAGGTTTGGGAAAAAAACATCATGGTTTGACTTTCACATAGGAAGTGAACAGCAGGCTCCCGGGTGAAGGTCCAGGGTTTGTTGGAAACATCCACCTCCCCTCCCACCTGCGCCTATAGGGACTTCCCAGCTTTTTATATTATGTTGTTGCCAGCGGCATTACAAGCTGATGCCACACAGCAGCATATCACATCATTGCAAAAGGTGCCTTTGTGTGATGGTATCTGATGCTGAAATCACTATCAAAGCTGCAGCATTTGATAAGTTAGGAATGAGAGCATGCTAGCTGCCATGAGCCAACATTGTGGAAAGAAATTATTATCCATGTCAAAAGAAAACAACAACACATTGTCACAGGACATAATTAGCATCACCCAGTATCAGCGTTCTATCTGGTGATAGGTTGGAGTCATAGGTCAGGTTCTAGCCATGTCATGTGTGAATTATCATGGTGCAGATGCAAATGCATCTTGTTAACATTTTAATTCAATTCTAAAAATAAAAAACATAGGTTTACAGCTATATGACAACTGTAGAGAATGACCTGATATCAGTGGTCACAATGCATGTTATAGTTCATAAACTGTTGAGCAAAGTGTTCAAACTATAGGAGTCGATTTACTTGCGAGGGGATGTTAACAATGGATAGGAAACTAAGGAATGATTTATAAAGCAATGAAATTGTGTGGGCTGAGTATTAGTCTAAATATAGTTGGCAGCGTCTGTGCAGAATGTAAGAATAGAGATGGTGTGTGTGGGTTTAATTAGAACTGTGAGCAGGTACAGGGGAGGGTGTTTCGGGGATACCGGAATTTATGGTTGATCCTGCTGGAGGTGCTGAAGGCTGAATTCAATTAAACATCTGCGATGGGAGGTGCCCATTTTATAACCCCAGTGGTATACCTGTTGTCAGATCCCCCATCCCACTGTTCCCTTTATATCCAAGCTATGTTTTTCTTCTGGGAGAGCTGTGGCGGATACTGTGAATTTGTAAATGTTAACATGTGTGTAAGATGGTGTTCTGAATCCCAACTTGTAGTTTGTGAGGATACGGCGTCTGTAATTTCAGCTACAGCTGCATGTGGAAGCATCATATCATAATTTCAAACTTTAAATTTGTCATTTAGATAATGAATAACATTAATTAGTAGTAATTATTATTAGAGGTTTTGCAAACCCAACAATGTTCAGAGTAGCTTATTAGACGTAAAGCTGAGTAATGTGGGTGATGATGCTGCTAAATGATTCACATGGATTGCAGTTTGAGTGGAGCCTTTCAAACTGCGGATATCGATTTGCATAAGTAGTAAATGTTTTGATTCCTGCACACAACACATACAGTATAGTGGAAGGATTAAATTCTGCCACGTACTGTATTGAGGTATTGTACAAAACTAAAGCTAACAGGGTTGTCTGGGTCTTTGGGGCTTGCTATAAGTAGAGTCATAGGTTAAGCCTGTGCAGGGCTTAAAGAAACCTATTTCTCTTATCTTCCCTGGTCATGAACCATGAGCAATAACATTATCAAGGGTCTGTTGTTACAGGGTTGGGGTAGAGAGGAGCAGAATTACAGGCAGTGAGGAGATTTTAAACACTACACGTCTCGGGGATGTGTCCAATCGTGCCTCTAATCTGGCCATTGTGCTGGGCCTTATCAGCCGTCAGCGCTTTGAATAGAACAAAGAATAGTATCGGCCGATCCATAAATCATAACTTCAAACACAGTGGTAGGTCACTGTTTTATGTGCCCTCCTGGATTCAGCTTTAGCCTGCAGATTCTGCTGGCTCTTGTTGCTCTCACAAAATGCTTTATTGTCTAATAGGAAATGTGAAAATGTGCCTGCACGTATAACAATATCAAATGTTTGGGGGTGTTTTCTTAATCAGATGTTATCAGGTAATGCTATTCACTGAGGATTTACTATCTGCTCTTTTGTGAAGGGTTGTTCGTGATTGTTCAGTAAATGCCTACTCCAATGACTTATTGATTTGACTTGTGCGTGTGTGTGTCTTTACATAGTATGTGGTTTGTGCATTGTGTCTTCATGTGTTTGTTCAGTAGTCTTTAATTTAAACCTACATGCATGATTTTAAAAAATGTGGACACCGACTGAAAACAGTAGTCAACAGCTTCCTTGGCTCCAGGGCCATAATGCTGCTTTCTGTGACCCTACTGCTTAGAGGGGTAGAATTCCCCCACGGAGAAACTTTTAAAAACTTAACAGCTAAACTGACCATTCCACAGTTGAAACAAAAAAAAAAAGATCAGGGGTCCTCAAAGTTAGATGACTGAGTGCCTTTTTAGAGAGCCAGCACATAAGTGAGGGCCACACAAGAGAAGAGCACACACTGACTTTTTTATGACATATTGTACTACGGCATTTTAATAACTTTTTTAATTACATACTATACTATGACAGCTTTGTGACCTTTTTTAGCACATACTAACACTTTACAAAAATGGTACCAACTGGCAGTGATATAGCCTACATATCATATTACATTCTAGTCTTCCACTTTTGCAATACATTTGACCGTACACAGTACAGTGACATTGACTGTACCCACACACAGAGGTCAAGCAACAGCTTCTGTAACTGCAGTAGTATAAGAACCCGTTGTAATAATAATGGCATTTTGTAAAATTTGTGATAACATTGTGATAACATCTGCTAAGCTGAGCATAGAACAGTAGGAAAAAATGTACATCACAGTGGGCTCTAGGATGAGCTCCAGCCCTCCAACAACCCCTGAACAAGATAAGCCATTATGGAAAATGAATGAATGAATATACATATACTACATCATCTTCTCCACTTACTCAGCTCGAAACTCAAATACCTTAATATGCAAGAAAATGAATAGTTGTATTTCCATTGATGTCAAACTATTGTTTTGACACTGTTCCATTTAAACTTACCTTTGCATTTAGAGGAAGGCATGCATTGGTCTAGGTTCAGTTTAACCACCAATTCACCATAACATCACACTTGATACAGTATATACACAATACATATTGACATATTGTACACGTTGTACATATTGACATCACAATTAATTAACATTCCACCTCTAATTTAAAATAGTTTCAGGTTTATATAATGTGCCTTTAAAAAAAAGAAGTACCACAATTGTATTCATACTGAGAAAAAATATTATTTATGACAACACAATTACAGTGATAAAGTGATATGTTTCAAGGGACAAAAGTTTGTTTTTCTGTGATGCTGTGAGAAAGGTTAACATAAACATACTTAACATTTTATCATACTACATACAGTGATAACAAATTACATAAATGCTGTACAGCATGCTTCATTCCTGTTTCCTTCAATCTATACATCAGTCATGGGTTAGACTTTGACATGGCTGTCAATTCATTTCCAGATTGCTGTTTCCCTCCCTGTGAAGCCTTTTTATTCCTGTCTGCACACTCTCGTACACAGTTTATTTATAAATCAAACTAGCATGTTGATGGAACATTCAAATATGAATCATCCTGGCCTCATTTTTTCGCTTCAAGAATTATAATAACAGTCATTATCTACTGTGGTCAAAATAAAGCCACAGAAAGTAGTGCTGCCTAATAGCTGATATTGTTATTTAACACTCAAAACAAGCTTTTTGTGCTAAATATCAAAGAGACCAGGTCCATTTACTTCTGACGAAACCTAATGTAAATGTGTATTGTTGCCTGCGACACACTTAACTCGTTGAGTTTTTAGAAAATGACATAAGAAGCTACTTCAGATCTTAATTCAACCACTTACTTTACAAATCCACAATTTACGAAAAAGTCATTTTAAACATGTATATATATATTTATATATATAGAGAGAGAGAGATTTTTTTTTTTACTAACAGCATGTCATCTGCAAGACTTTCTTTTGTGAACCATAAGACGGTGGACACCTTATTGTCATAGGCACACAATGAAATTATGTTTGATAACATTCAGTGACCAGCAGCATCAGAAAACAAAATAAAAACAAAATAAGAAGATATAATAAATAACTGAAAGGTATTGCAGAACAAGTTATAATAAAGTGGTGGAGTGCATTAGAAGCAGTTGGGGGATGGGTGGTAATACTTACAGTCCTCAGTCCTCAATAGCTATGGGAGGGTGGGGGTGTGATGGAGGCTACAGCTCAGGGGAAAAAGCTGTTCTTCAGTCTGTTTGTTCAGACTTTGATGGCTCAGTATCTCTTCCCCGATGGCAATCAGTCATATCCTTATCATGTCCAAATTCATTTCTCACCCTAGGATCTGTAGTTTCACAAAATAATCTTAAAGCTGCACTAATCAATATTGTACGTATAAACAGTGGGTGTGTAATATGAAAGATGTTGCAGGAAGTAACAAACCCACAAGTTATAGTCACCTGACTCAGCAGTTCCCCTCAGCTCCACAGGGCGTTTTAGCATCTTTCAGCTAATTGTTTTGGTTTTTAGTCTTACTTCTCTCATCAAGCTTCATTTAACCAAAAGAGCTGAGATAAACGCTGTGCACACCACCTGCTGAGTACCAAACAACAGGCTGAAAAAGTTAGATGCTAGCTGCTGAACAAAGTGTCTAGAAGCTAAAGAACCAAGTACTTTCTAAGGATTTGGTGTAGACCAAAACAGAGCTCAATGGAGAGTAAATACTGGACTTACATCCATCACATGGACACAAAAGCAACTCAAAATGAATGATAATGTTGCTCCATGTCTGCTTGATGTGTAAATAGACAACTGTTATCTTACATATTTGCTAAAACATCTTTATAAGGTGATAAGTGTCAGTGCTACATTTAGTTCCAGTGGCCTTAAATCACCATAAAAAATATTAGTAGCCTACTGCTTTAACTTAAGGTCCTTCTCATCAGATTGAAAGCTCTGGGGGGAAAGTATGTGGATTGAGTAAATTACCCCCCCGCTACGGAAGTCAAGTTTTTAGTGTTGTTTGTGTGTTTGTCTGTGTTTCAGCAGGATTACAGAAAAAACTATCAGCCCAATTTAAATAAAACTTGGTGGAAGGTTGTAGCATGGGCCAAGGAGGTGCTCATTAAATTTTGAGTGGATCCGAATCCTGGGGCAGATACGCAGATTATTCTTCACTTTGCAATATATGCACACAAGCCTCACCTCAAACGTCACAAACAACCGTGAAAATGGCTGAGCTAAACCGGTGGCTAGCAGTACAGTGCTAACAATGGTAACAGTGCAGTCAGAGATAACAGTTGGGGTTACCTTACATTCACCAGGTCAGTCGTTGGGAGGGGCATTACACTGTCCAATCACTGTGGGTTGGGACAGGGTTATCAGCATAGCTAACAGTGCAAACAGAGCTGACAACGGCCACAGTGCTAGTGCTCATACAGCTATTTAAAGAGGCCCAGACCAAGAGCATGCTTAGATTGGCAAAAAGCATTTCTTCTGATTCTTTACATGTTCTAAATGGAGAATATCAACTGTCGCCATCCATGAGGCAGTTTAGAATTCCTAAATCTAAGAAAAACAGACTAAAGAACTCTTTTGTACATCAGTCTGTTCTGCTTTTAAATCAAAATCGTTAAATCTGAGGATTTTTTTGTGTGTGTGTGTGTTTTGTTTAATGTCTTGTCTTGTAATCTATTGTGTGTATGTCCTGTCTATATCTTGAACGGTGACGCCATGGAGGCAAAACAAATTTCAGTGCAAGCTGACAATAAAGTTGCATCGTATCGTATCGTATCATATCGTAACAGTGTTAATGGGGTCACACTCACTGGGGCCACCTAGGACAAAAAACCAGAGGACACCAACCTGCCACTGTGGGTCAGGACAGCATCATCAGCTATAGCTTTGGCAGAGGTCAGTGCTCTCTAAGTGCCAAGTGATTTTTTCTCTTTTTTGTCTTTTGTCTCTGCAAAGAGACCTGGTTATTCAGCTCCCTGTATTCTAACATTATTCTACTTCCTCTGTGTTGGTGCAGATTTGTCTTTAACTTCTAAGCATCTCAGTGTCAAGTTAAATATAAACTGGGTTACATAAGGATATAGAGGATAAAGCCACTTTGGTTTCTATCTGCCTGTATTCCGCTGCATTTACCACTCTGTTGGTTTTGGCTTCTTCCTCAGATCACCAGCAAAACAAGGTAAGCGTGATGATACACTTCATGCACTACATCACTGGAGTCAGATTTCCCCCTTTGGCATATAGCTCATCATGACTTTGCTTATATTTATATGTTTTGTTCAACTGACTTCAGCTATGTGGCATTTGCACACACAGCCGACAGTGTTTGGCATGTAAATACCTTGTCCAGGTTTCCAGAGTATCCCAGTTTATATTAGAGCACTCCAGCTAGCATTTGGGTTTTTTTTAAGACTGAAACAAGGGCTTATGCAGGTTTCTGAAACCAGGATTTGTTGTTTACATTAGCAAATATATAACCAGGATACTCAAAAGCCTCAACCACAGGTGAAAGAAGTCAAAGAGTAACACATCATGAATTGACACTGCATTACAAAGTAATACATTTCCTCCAGTAGGGTTCATTAAAGATTCCTGTCTCAACAGGTGCAAAGAGACGAGGCCCAGGACTGACCGAGAAGACGGATAGACCTAATATCTTAAAATGAGAAATGGCCTGGCTGAGATGAAATAGAGTTACAATAATTTAATAATAAATGTTGACACAATTAAATGATAAATAAATAAATAAATTTTAGAAGAATGTTGAGGGTTTTTGAGATAACAGTACATTCCCAGAGGCAAACTAAAAGGCTTTTCTCTTTGTCCTCCTTTGTTGGGTCATCACAGCATGCATGAATGTGTCTAATGAAGTGAGTGTGTGTAAGTGTGTGTATTTGTGTGTGAGTATTATCTGCCCAACTTCTTGACTGACATGTGAATGTCCAGTGAGAAATCATATTTCTGTGTTACCGAGAACAGACAAGGTGATAAAATCGCTATTCCTGTCAGGTATGCACCAGTGAATTGTTCATCAGTTCACCACCTATTTCCCTATGAGGTTTCTTTTTTTCCCATTTTCCTTCTTTACTCAAAGCTGGGTTTGAAAGAGAGGCTTTGGTGTAAGCAGAGAGGCCACAGGGGAGCAAATCCCAGCGGACACTCAGAAAAAGAACAGCTTCAAAAGGGCCTGCAATACCACGGTGAATTGTATAAGGGAGAAAAATGCAATGATTAAAAGTGAAATGTTTGTTTGAAGATAATGTTATTTTGGAAAACCTCTCTTAAGAGGATTTCTAACTTGAAAAAGAGACAAGAGGAAGAAATAGAGTGAATGTGGGAGAGAGACTTGGAACTAATTCCCACAGTTATGTATACGTGTTCAAAATTGGTAACATAGCATATGAGCTGTGTTGCTACTCATCCAAATGTTTGCCACAATCTCCGGCTCTGAGCTCAATGCTCAGTACATAGAAAGTGGATGCATGATTGAAGTGAGACTATCCCAGATTTCTAATATGATGCCTGAAGGGAAAACACGGGTTAAAGAGAGCAGATACGAGAGGCCACAGGATCTGACTCTGAATGGATACAAGACATCTATTTAGCCTGCGCAACCATTAGCAGGTGTACATTAGTATTCAGCGGCGGGGCTGCGATGAGGCTGACTGCATGGGTCAAGTCAGCACCACATCTGGGCTGGGTCGGCTCTGTTTTAACCCAAAGATCTTTATGTAAAATTGTAGGGATGAGACAAAGTGCATAAACTGTCATGTGGCGGGGGAAGATGATCACGGAGACACGCTTCCATCTGAATTATCTCCAATATGAGTTAACGGTGGGAGCATTTTGTCTGGATCTATAAAAGGTACTTGGTGCAAAACTCTCCAAAATTAACTTGTCTGATGAAAATTGTACAATAGTTTAAATTTCACTTTTTTTTAACTGTGAACAGTGTGATATTAAAAGGAGAAATCATCTTTATAGGGGACTGAGGATAGACCTCTCTTTTCATATGTATGACTTAACAGAATCATATCATGGAGAACATTTTCAGATAAATGCAGACAATATGGCTGTATCCTGTAAAACTATTTTGTCATGTACTGTCTCAGCACTTGCAGTCCATATAGATCTCAACATGAGGAAACTTGAAGCACTTAGCCTTCATCACAAATTCAAGTTATATTCATACATTAATGGGCAATGTATTGAACAGGTTTTCAGATTCTCTTGGTCTTATGTTAAACTCGAGCATACATGTGGACTCATTAGGGACTGTTTTATGCTGAAAATAGTTGTAGTATTCTATTATCTTCTCACATTAAAGTTATTGTGTAACTTTTTGGTCACAAGCAGTTCATCATGTTTCTTGATATAACTGTGCAGTTAATATTTTGGATAGGAAGCCAATAAGATGCCACCACTGCCATGTTTTAAAAAAAATCTAAATACACTTGGTTTTGATCGTTAAATTAAATTTCCTAGCTCATCCATACATGCCTGAAATAAGCAGGCTCCTAAAATACTCAGTGGCCTGGTGGTATCTTTCAGCGTCTCTGACTCAGTCTCTGGATACAGTAAGGCTGTGCCATAATTATAATACATACTCAGGGGGACACCCCCCAATAAAAGGCAACCATGCACAACTGTCCAAAATAATCACCTAGCAAATGTAATCATAAGCATATCATAAATGAACATAGCAAATTGCCATTGCATTATAATTATTACTAATGAAGCTTTGGTGAAAGTTAAGTCAGGAAGACACACTTTTCATGCTCAGGCTGTAAGTTTCTTTCTCACTCTGCTATTCACTCCTTGCACACATACTCACTCACTATCTCTGAGTCATCAGCTGTTCTACTCTGTCAGCCTATTAACGTACGGCTCCTCATCTTGAATATGGTTCCTTCTCAGCCATAATTCTTTCTTTCTCAACACCCAATCTTTACAGATTCATCAACCTCATCTGCCTCAGCAGTCAGCAGCCTCAGAATCAGCAGCCACCACCACTACCAGTGTCTGGACTCCATGGGGGGGGTTTTATCTTGCTGCCGCCCTGATGTCCCTCAATCACAAAATATCTCCCTCTAGTGTCCATGTGCCAAAGACTTATGTTAAATCTTAATCAGCAAAAATTATCTGTTATTTGTACACTCATTTTCTGTATAAATATTATGTTTGCTTCATTCTCCTGTCTCTCCTGATTGAACTGGTTTTAGCTTTATGATGTACTGCAGTTCTTCGTGTGGTTTGTGCAAGTGCTGTTGCCTTACCTCAGCAGAAGCTGTTGCTTATGCTTCTGTTGCTGAACTGCTGTGGGTAGGTAGAATCAATGTCAAACACAGTGATGCTCATTCGGTTTTTGTAGTTTGTCTGTTTTAATAATGTCATAAAAAGCCATTATATTATCTTAAAAAAAAAATCATAAAATGGCATAAAAATTGTAGTATAGTATTTCATTAAAAATGTCAGTATAATGTCATAAAAATGTCATAGGATGGTATGTCATGAAAAAGACAGTATATGCGCATTTCCTGCACTGCCCTTAACAATATGCAGACTCCCTGAAATGGCTTTCAGTCATCAAAACTTTGAGGAACCTAAGATATTTCAAATAAAATGCTCTACAGTGGTGAGTTTAGCTGTTGCGTTTCGTAAAAGTTTATCCTGCAGGGAATTCCCCTCACACCTCCGTGAGCTCATTACGGCCCTGTGGTAAAGTGGCCCTTTGTAAATCCTACTTTGGACAAACATCTTTATTTAAATATGTGGAACTCCTTATCAGTGGAACACAATTTGAAACAGGTTTTAAAGAGGGCTTAAGCACGTAGTCATGATTGGTGAGTTTGATGTATTTGTGTAAATGCCCGCTGAGCTCAGGCATTGCAAACTAAATGCTCTGGTATGTGGCATTGGTCCATGCTATGCACTGTTGGTAGAGAATCATCAATTCACTAAAGGGGACTTGAAGAAGCATTACTAATGTGGTGATAGACAGTAAAAGCATGGCACCCAGTCACTTGACGTGACACAAGAAGCTAGGAAATGTTGTGTATGCCAATTTGTCTCCTCTTCCCAGAGAGGTCCACTCGCCATCCCTTTGAATTCCTCCAACTGCATGACTTTGCATAAGCGACACCCAATTGAATATTAATGGCTTCTGATGGTATTTGATTATCTGTTTTTCATTTGGAAAGATTATACAAATGAGCCTCATTTGCATGCCAGCATCCAGGAAATGAAATGGAGTGTGTCTGCCAGATTATTATTTCTCCTTCTAACGCCACCGAGCACAACTTCTTTAATCTCATGAATTCAGGATTAGTTTCACATTTTGGTGTGATGCTCCAATTTGGTTTGTGCAAGGAGGTCATTTACGCCGGCGGAGAGCTTTTGTTTGCTCCAGTAGGTGAAGACAATAGACATAATAAAGTTTCAATCAGCTTTGTTATTTTTCCTTAAAGCTTGACTGAGCTTTGGTATTTGTCGGATGGCATCCATTCTTCGGCAGGGCAGGTATGCAGGCAGATGGTAACAGTGGAAGGATGATGAAGAGTTTAGTCCCATTCAGTCGGTATGAAGTAAATGGAAGAAATGAAAAGCCCATAATAGGAGTGGAGTGGAGAATTACTGTCCTGTCTGGCTCCCAGGCAACAACTTTATCTTCACAGCAATTTACAGTAATCCAGGGTGGCTGTGAGGGCCTGCCGTAGGCCGCTGTTAGCCGCTGCAAAATGACATGTGAGTATACTGAGTTACAAAAAGGGAAAAAAATCTGGAACAAGGCCTAATCATCACTTTAAGTCACCTATTATACATTTAGATGGCAACTATAACTCAACTGAAGGGCACTGTGCACTCTCCTGCTGCAGCCACTGTACATATGTCATAGCTAATAGTCTGCCTGCAACATAGAGTGGAAAGACGAAACAGGAAGGACGTTTTATTTAGAAAGGAATGATTTAAGTTTTACCCTTCAAAAGTCTGGCAGGACTCTTAGGGAGTTTTTCTTTCACAGCAGAGCTAACTAAAATGGCCCCAAGAATTTTAAACAGGACTGATGAATCGTGTTATGTTATCCCGGATACAGTATCGATGTTTATTCCCTCATAGGCCCAAGGTGTACCTGCTTGTCAGTGTTACTGTCCACACCTCATATCGGCAGATCAATCCTAAGTGAGACTCTGCTGAAGTAGCTCTTGATTTTGATTGAATTTTGAGCATGGAGTCTTCCTTTCGATTCTTATCCCAATCAATTTCGCTGGGCGTGCCATTGATCTGATAAACATGAGCAGCAGTGGCAGCGCAGAGTTTTGCCAAGTTGATATTGAATCAGAAGTGAGTGAAGAATATCCATAAGTATCGAGTGACTGCTCAAGCAAGTCAGTAAATAATCCTCGAATGCATGGTCTGTAAGTGAGGATATGAGGATTGCAGTCAAGGGACTCCCCCCGCTAGCCTCCCTCTATTTGCATGATTATTACTACCTTATTGTATGGTTGGACATGTGCAAGCTTTAAATTTTTAAAGAAGGTCAAACACCATATGCAGGGTTTCCATAGAATTTCTCAGCAAAGCACAGAGGATGCAGAAAAGTGCAAATGTAGTATTCACATGCAGGAGAGGAGCACAACAGGCTCGGCACAGCTAATGCTGTCAGTGAACTCACATTCTTATTGAAGTCACTTTCTCTTCCTCACTGTCTCCCTCCCTCTTTCTCTCTTTCTCCCACTCAGCAAGCATTCTGAGGATCTATTTCTTATTAGAATTCACCCCAGAAATCATGTTGGGCCAGCGTGCTCCTGCAGCTCCAGACTCTATTAAATGCCTCATTCAATTTTATAATATAGTTTTTATTTGACATTAAGGGCTTTACAAGAAGGCTGTGGAATTATTAGTAAAAAAAAAAAAAAAAAAAAAAAAGGAGTGCGAGAGAGAGAGAGAGAGAACCACCCACAAGAATGCTATTATACATTCTGATTTACTGTCTTTCCTCTCCTGCAAGTTTCCAGTGCATCTTTTCCCTAGCCTCACCCCACATAAATCGGATTCAGAGGTTGTTCAGTGTGTATTTCTTTTATAATCCTCGCTGAAATCTGTTCAACTCTCATGTAGCTATGAAGATTGCTGATCAACCATGAGAGCATTAAATGCACACTTCGAGATTCCATTTGACAGGTCTTTTATTAGAAGAACAAAGGCCACTTTCTTATCTGCATCTTCAATGACTGTATATAAAGATGGACTTTGCGTCTCTACTTCCTTGTACTGTACAAAAATGAAGCCAAAAAATCCTGGATACAGCCACTACCATCTTGCGCTGGTGACCTCTCTTGAAGTCTCTTGAGTCTGTGCAGTAGCATTTTTAGCATAAAATAACTATGTTTAGGATGAACACCTTTGCAAAAACTGTATTTTCCTTTAGTTTAGCCCATGTACTATTAACCAGTGGTGCAGTGGAGGGTATATGCAAGTATATGGGGAATACCCACCTCTTTCTCTGGCCGTTCACAGTTAACCCACCTTTTAGTCAAAAACATATTGGAATATATAGCCACCTCCTCAATGATAACCTACCCATCCACCTAGTAGTACGCCCATCTCATCAACTATCACTACACCACTGCCATCTGCTAATATGGAGGAGATTGGGTTCTTGACCTATACTGCAGCCAGCCACCAGGGGGCAATCATTTTGGCTTCACTTTTGGGAAGCTATCACATTGTCAACCACTGTTATACCATCTCTGGTCCAGACCAAGGGGAAAAAAGCATTGTTGCCTTTTAGTTGCTATCTGGTTTATGCTCACATGGGCTTTTTTTATACAAACAATCAAACCAAACTGGAGATAATATGATGTCATACTGTATGCTCTAACAAGTTATTCATTGGACAGTCTTAATTTTGTCACCCTGCACCATCATTAGCGCTACTAAGTATTTTGTGCAGTAATATTACAGGGGAGTATTTTTTCTGTGGTGTCAACTGTGTTCTCTTTTTACTTATTTTTTGTAGAAGAACTGTTTAGGGACTGGTCTATTTTTTTCATTGCTCATACAGACCAGGAGGTCACTTTCTCAACAATTGATGGTCAGCAGATGGATAAAATGTTGGTTTAGGTTTTGAATTAATGCTAAATCACACATCTCGCCTCACAGTCCTGTGATTGGCCTGCTATGCTTTTACACCACAAAGCAACACACAGCGTTACTAAACAAGTAAGATGTTCATTTTTTTAATGTTCATAAAATAAAGTGTAAAAAAAATGTTTTGCAGCATAGTTGCAGTATAGCTAGTAGCAGCTGAGTGTAGCCTACTTACATTTAACTCTGTTGTAATTAAAGATTATTTATTTATTCAACAGGCACAGTGCACATTACTCAACATTTCAGTTTCCACTTTAACATAAATGTGCCAGAGTACACTATAGTGTTATTTTTCATTCAGCCCAATTGCCAGAATAAATGCTGGCAGTGTACTCTGTTTCTTCAAACCACATATATGTTACATTAGCAAAGACGTTAAAATTTGATGTTTCTACAATACTGTGGTTAACATGTGGTTGGGTTTAGACTCAAAAACCTCTTGGCAGTGGTTAGGAAAAGATCACATTTTGGCTTAAAATACCTTGTTTTGGTGGCCCAATTCTGGCTGGAAACGCAGTGATATCTCTGTTAAAAAACAACTACTTTTCACTGCACAACTCCCAGTGCAAACATAGCGACAGGTTACTAAAAAACATTCACTTTGATGAAAAAAAAAGCTCTAAAAAACAACTGGTTTGTTGTTTGTTGGTGTAAAGCAGTGGTCTTCAGTGGTCGGCAGCTTGGCAGGCATCTCACGTTTGTGTCATACCATCCACCATCCCCTCTGTCCAATCTGTTCTCATTCCAAAGCTGTTAAATATCACCACTTGGTCAGTGATCTTCACCTCAGACACTGACAAAAAAGGGCATCCTTTCATGGCGGTATGACATGCCAAAGTATTTAAGGAGCTGGAAAATTCCTAGAGTATGGGCGGTAACCCAGTCTTTACTTCCTGTATAAATATTATAACCATTATGTTTTTTTTTTCCAAAACCTAACCATGTGCCATTGTTGCCTAAACCTAACCATGTGTGTTTGAAACAGACTGTATGCATCTAACGAGCAGAAATTGTACATTTCCTGTGAAAACAGAAGTGTATTTTGAAAAGACACAATGCATATAATGAGTGTAAACTGACATGCTGTTCCAGAACAACAGATGTTAAGGATACTTAGCACCCCATGTAGACATGAAAGTCCACTGACAAAGCAGCAATATGTGACAAGTTGGGGGTGAGAATTTGCTGCTCCATCTCCCAATGGCAAAGTAAGTTCATATAGGCAATCAAAGCTATGTCACTCTAGAAACGTTGACATAGTGTGGGAGGTGCAAGACCATGTACAAACTTAAAGATAAGGTAAGCATCTACAAAATATTTAAAACTACCACAATGAAGCACATTTTTCTTTTGTACTGTGTAGCAATGGTGCTAGATATTAGCCATTATTATGCCAATATGGTGAAGTGGATTATTTTGATATTTTGACCTCTGATGATAACAGCAAGCAGACAGGATAACTTTATTGTGCTTACTAGCAGACAAATGAAATGGCATCTGTATTTTTGCGTTTCTTACACTTTAATAAAAAACTATCCTGAAAGAACTTGCTGAAAGTTGCTGGAAGTGAACATCAGTGAACAAGTCTCTAACGGGTATTAATGCTGACAGGAAGTAACCCTGGAGGAATCTCTCTCTGAACTCAGCCCCCAGCTGCAATATAATTAAAACAAATCTAAACAGCCAGCTACTGAGGTTCATTGTAGAGTTTTAACAGGCGTACATTCTTCATCTGTTCTCACAGCACCATGCGTTTACAGCACAAAAGAAACAACAAGGTGGCATGCAGCATGATGTCCCTTGTTGTCTTCTGTGCAAAGCCTGGAGACAGCTTGAAGCTTTTCTTCATCTGGTTTCTGTAATCTCTGTCAGTGGGGACTCTCATCTGGTGCGGGCGGTGAGCAAGAGGGTGCAACCCAAACAGACTCTAAAAAGTGCTTCTTCTTTATTCATCTGTTGCTGGGTAAAAAAAAAAGGCAGTTTGGGGTGACATTTGATAAACAGATCGTCTTGGCACATTGTGCTGAAATGTGACAAAATCTTGGTCCATGTGAGGTTGTGAGACATCCTTAACCTTATTTACTAAGATTTGATGGATGAGTGTGATATCTTGCAAATTCAAGGTTGCTGTAAAAAATGACTGTTTTCACATCATGAATGGAAAGCAGGTAGCACATGGAAAATAGCATTAACCAAACTTGTTCTGCTTGCCTGATCTTTATCATCATCCAGCACATTGCAACTTAAAAAGACCCAAGCAAACAGAGACAACATATTTAATTATTTGATCTCACTATGCCAAATTTTAAAACACATGGCAAACACAAAGGCACAAGCAACACATTCATCTATGTAAGATAAGATGGTAATTTGATGGCTTTTCATTGTCTGACTACACTAGTGGCAAATGTTGCTGATATTCTTTTTCTTGGATTCTGTTGAATCCAGTTAAATAATGTATAGACACAAGACACAGAGCAACTGTGTTTCGATTGATTTTTAATTTTTACCTTAGATAGGATGTCGTACTTGAATTTTTTAAGTTTCAATCAACAAGGAAGAGTCAAAACTGTCCTGGACAAAAAGGGGTCTTGGGCATCAGCCACCTTGACGAAGAGAGGTAGGACAAGTGATTCTGTCGGAGGGTCAGCTGCCAATAATAATTCCTGGGGCTGATTAAGAACAAAATAGAAGGCATACCAACACCAATGATGACGATTCTGGAAGCAGAAAATATCCCATCCTTGTCACCAATTATGTTGTGGAATGAAGAAACTCAAAACACATAGCACTGGACAGTTGAGGGCTTTCTTTCGAGTAAACCCTCAACTGTCCAATGCTATGTGTTTTGAATCTCTTTATTTCACAACATAATCAAACCTGATATTTTCATGGATTAGCTAGAAAACCAAATAGTATTCCACTTGTTTGCCAGTAGGGTGCAGCCATCTTTCTACAAGCTAGTTGGTTACATCAAGGAATGATTGTTTAATAGGAATGCTGAGTGCACCACTGTACTTCAGACCAATTAAGTGTTGATATCATGAGTTTGAGAGTTTTGATGAAATACTGGTAACCGTGGACAAGGTCAAAAACCCAGTTGCCGATGCTTTTTGGGCCAGTTAGACCAAATATAATGGTAACACCTGTAAAGTTAGATGAAAGCAGCAAAAGTGAAGGTAAAGGCTGCCTGAACTTGACTAACCTATCATTCAGTGAAAGGTTGCTAAAGCTGATAAACCACACAACAAACTTCTCCACACCAATGTGCTCTACTGTCTTCATCAAGTTGTCAGATGATGTTAGCTTCTACCTCAGATTACAAACCAAATGTTGTACCGTTTACTCATCACCACCTCCGCAACTGCTCTTCTCTGGCTTTTTTTTCTATATCCATATAAGTATAATCCCAAACTCTAATTCTTCAGCCAAGTAAGGTTGACCCGCACCGCCGAAAGAACGTGTCCCACCTGACGAGCGCACTGCAAAAAACTGACTGACTTCCTGTGCTTCTATGCTCTACTCTACTCAAAATATCTCATACACTGGCCATAAAACCATACTATAAAACAACACAATAGTCATCAAAGGACAAAACATGTTTTACACTACCAAGTTCACCACACCTTCCTCAACAATGCTTCCAAGTGAACAACAGAGGTGAACAATTTTTGTAACGTTTTTTGCACCCTACTGGTGAAGAAGTGAAATCCTATCTAGTTTTCTAGAAAGTCAAGTGAATGTCAAGTTTGATTTCAGTGTCATATCTTGCCTACAGTAGACGTCAAATGAACCAAAGTCATATTGTTCAGTATTTCATCTCCACTTACAGAGACCTGATCCAGACCTGAGGCAGAATAGTAATGGCAGAAATAGACATAGGTAGGTCTGGTTGTGGGCTTCTTTAGCTCTGGATCTACTGTATGGCTCAAACCGACCATTTTGTATAAAAAAAAAAAAAACATGTCAGATTCCATTTTGTTTGGAGCATACTTGCGACTAGTCCTTCTTAGGTGTTTGTATGAACCTTGTTTATCACAGCACAGTGAATTCATGTTTCTGATGACTCCCTGTGGGTGCACAAAGTGTTTCACTGTCAAGATATGCTGGTCCCATCCTTTAAACAACTAAAAGCACGCAGCAGGGATACAGTTCTCATTTTAAAAGGAGATTCAGTCAGGAGATATTATGTCTAATAGCTTCAGATAGATTCGTAGTCACATGGGCACACAAAGTAAAGCAAAGAACACAGGGAGGAACATGATGGGGCGGGGTTGCAAGTTGCACAAAAACTGTTACCTAGCCCAGCCGTAGCTTTGATGGGTTTTCTCCCTTGTCTTGGTATTGCAGAGACCTCCAGTGCAGGCTCAACAAACCTTCCGAAGGTGAACTGGCAACCACATGCCGATGCTCCAACTGCCTACAAACCAAAATGACATTGAGAATTAAATGACTGGTAGATTTGCAACAAGATTATATTTTCAGTGTAGGTAAAGATGAGCACTGAGACTCAACTTCGATGGTTATAATTCTCTGATTAAAAAGCCAAGTTTGAGAAAAGCAAATAAAGGGTTAAGTATGCTTTAGTTGAACACAAATGTCTGTGCAGACCCCAGTGGCAAGATATTTCAGTCCCTTCTGTCTTCCTTAGGCAGCATCAGATGAAACATGTTGCTGCTGCTTCTGTACTTGTATTCAACATGTAAAGAATAGAGACTTAATACTTGTTTGTTTGTGCGTCACATTGCAGTCAGATTTTCCTTTCATTTTCAGGATTCTGAGTGTCTTCAATGCTCTCTCGCATCTGTGGCCTGTTGAAAGCTTTTTTTTTTTCTTGTGAAGCTGTGAATTGTTCGTATGGAACCCTGGCTGAACTGACATTTTCACACTGTGCTTTTATTATTGAGCTATATGTCGGAATTATTATTCCTTATGAGGAAAACAAAAGTGAAAAGGCCCTTTATAGCAGAGTTTGTACGCATAAGAGTTGGGACAGTTTTCCCTAATCTGAAGCCATAACACAACCATGATTATGCATAAATAAATACATACCTTTAGGATTAAATTGTTTGCTTGCAAACAGGGCAGGTATAAGTAAGCAACAAAAAGATCTTTCGGTAACATTGTAACCTTGGTTCTCCAATACCCAGTAGTTATATCATAACTATGGGAATTATCCCCATCTGGGGAAATCGATGTGGAAAATGAATCATCTTTAAGATGTACCACTTTACGTGGCCTGGATGCACCAGGCTATAAAATCCCCACCTTGCGCACGCACCCCCCTGATTAACATCGAATGGAATGGGTAACTATGGTCACCTATGGACATGAGCTCTGGGTAGTGACTAAAAGAATGAGATCGTGGATACAAACGGCGGAAATGAGTTTCCTCCGTGGGGTGGCTGGGCTCAGCCTTAGAGATAGGCTGAGGAGCTTGGACATCTGGAGGGAGCTCACAGTAGAGCAGCTGCTCCTTCGCGTCGAAGGCGGTAAGTTGAGGTGCTTCGGGCATCTGATCAGGATGCCTCCTGGGCGCCTCCAGCTGGAGGTGTTTTGGGCATGTCCCACTGGCAGGAGGCCCAGGAGTAGACCTAGAACACACTGGAGGGATTACGTATCTCATCGGGCCTGGGAATGCCTTGGGGTCCCCCAGGAGGAGCTGGAAAGTGTTGCTGGGGAGAGGGATGTTTGGGGTGCTTTGTTCAGCCTGCTGCGCCCACGATCTGGCCCTGGATAAGCGGATGACAATGGATGGATGGATGGATGGATGGATGGATGGATGGATGGATGGAATGGGTACCGAGCAGCCATGAGCCTGGGGAGATAATCTTCTTTCTCAGAGAACCAAGATTACAATGTAACTGAATGTTCTCTATCATATTGAGATTATCTTTCCACCCAGTAGTTAGATCATAACTATGGGAACCCTTTAAGACACACTGTGAGGGGTCCTAGGAGACAGAGCAGATGCAGGTCCACAGGCACTCCCCCTGGTATTCAAATGAGACGTCCCCACCACCAGCTGCATTACCAATAAGAAAATACCCAATAAGTATGTATGTATGAAAAAAACACCAATGAACTATGGAACAATGTACAACATCTTGCACATTCAATGGTCAGTGATACCGACAGACACTGTGTTTCACTGTACCAATGCCCAGGCACCAGCCCACTGCTATGCCACTGACAATAATATACAACATCACCCTAGCTCGGCCAAGGCGCCCACTCCCTCACCCCCTCTCTCCAATTTGGGGCCACCAGGATCAGCTGAACTTCCTCCCTCCGAACTCTATGCAGCAGATTCGGGAGAAGAGTGAACAGGAGAAAAGCATACAGCAGCCCTTGAGGCCGCTGGTGCACCATGACATTGACGCCCATGGGAGAGTCCCACCCCAAAGATAAGAACACCGGGCAATGGGCATTGTCTCTGGTTGCGAACAGGTCGGTCACTGCCCTGCCAAAGCGGTGCCAGATCTCCTCGACCATCTCCAGGGGCAGCCTTCAGTACCCTGTTCTTGGGCTAGCCCTGGAGGAGAGGTCCGCATCCTGGTTCACCAATTTGGGCATGTGCATGGCTCTTAGGGACAGGAGCTATGTCCATGCCCAGGTCCACAGCCTGTGTACTATCCTGCAAAGATTTGGGGAGCCCAAGCCCCCTTGCCTGTTGACATATGCTGCTGATACTGTGCTGTCAATTCTAACTAGCACATGACAGCCTTGCACACTCCGTAGAAAATGCTGGAGGGTCACGCGAATGGCTCTCAGTTCTAGAGCATCGATATGCTGGCCCTTCTAGCGAGCACTCCAGACCCCACTGTTGCCCCTGCCCTCGTGGAGTGCGCCCCATCCCTCCAGGGACACATCACTAGAGAGCACCTAGTGATGCAGTACCTGACCAAGCATACTCCCCCTCATGATGTTGGCAAGGTCCTGCCACCCACACAAAGCTGCGCAGTGACAAGCACCGCTGCCTGCAGTTGGCCCTACAGACAGAGCTCCAGGCTGAAGAGAGGCTTCTGGACTGGATACATGTGTAGAAGAGCCAGTGGCACCACCTGTACCATGGCTGCCATAAGACCCAAAAGGCGGAGACACAGTCGCCAAGAGACCCTGGAGCCCTGCTGAAAATGAGATGAGGGTCAATGAGGGTCCTAATTGAAACCTACCTCTCCTGTGACAGTGTCACCAACGCAGAAACTGGGTGGTCTGTGCAGGCTGGAGACTACACTTTATCTCATCGATGCGTAGCCTCAGGCCCTGAATGTGATCCAACAGCACAGACGCACAATGGTGGCACTGCTCCTCTCTCTGTGCACATATTAGACAGTCATCCAAATAATTCAGTGTCTTGAGACCCTGCTGCCACAGAGGCCCCAAGACCGCATCCATGCACCTGGTGAAGGTGCGAGGTGCCAGCGAGATGCTGAAAGAGACGACACAGAACCACCAAGGCAGCCAAAGCCTGATCCATGGGGGGCAATGGCCCACAGCCTATCCTCCCCCGATTGTCATCCACAGCCATACAGCGACACAGCCCTGACCAGCGTGCCCCTGCCATCGGTGTTGCATACGGACTCCTGACCACCTCCTCGAAATCAGAAAGGTGAGGCACAAGGAACTGTGTGGGTAGCCTCCCCCTGTTTGATTATCGAAACAGGAAGGGGCAGGGACCCCGAACAGCTGGCAGGTTGAGCCCCAGGCCCAAAGCAGCCCGGCCAATGATTTTCTGAAGGAGAGGCCATTACTGGTCATTCTCTTTTACAAGCATCTGCTGCCCCTCTAAGGACAACTCATGGTCCTCTAGGGGCCCAAGGTCAAGAATGTCTACCTCCTACTCCGACCCGAGGGAGGCGCTGCTTTCCAACCTAGCAGAGGGCCCAGGAGCAGGGAAGTTTCCATGTAACACAGACCCCTCGCCCCCCACTGATACTGTAATACTGATGGCAGAGGGACACCCTGGCAGGCCCCCGTTCCCCCACTACTGGACCCTAGGACGCTTACCTACCTGTGGGCACTGAGAAAAGGCTGGTGGACGCTTGCCAAAAGAATGGTAACGTGCATCCCTTTGCCTTGCAGACATGCAGAAGCAGTTTGTGCATGAAGCAGGATTATCACAAACAGCCAGTGCATGCTCAGTTCCCTCACATAGTAGCCATGGCCATCCTCTACTGACATATTAACATTACATCTCACACAAGTGGGGCCCTGCCAGCTTGCCATTGTCTCTCTCTCCTTTTCTCTTTTTTTGAGAGTGTCATCACTGTGGTGCGACCAGACATTGCACTCTTTAGCTATAGCAACAGCACTGTAAACTGTCTTTAAATATTTTCCCTGAGCCAACAGATGTGAGTGCGGCCACAATATGGATTATTTTCTTTGGACACTGGACATTAGGTCACTTCTATTGCAGGGAGATGTGTTTGTATGAGGAAATGGTAAGATTTTGCAAGTGCGAACCGAAAAACAAGCTAAACCTCATGGTGGCTAACTGTGGAGGTAAGCCGCTCGGCGCTCCCCGACTCATTCAGGTTTGAGCAGGCAACTAACCCCCCCAGGGAACATCACAGGCTTCCCCCCGACCCGGTTGGGTTTGAGGCAGCAACCACCTCCCAGAGGGATGCAGCATGCTGCCCTCCTGCTCGAAGTGTCCCTTTACTAATTTTTTCATTATTAGAAAAAATGTCTCTAGCTGCAGGATTTTATTATAATCATGTTTTTTTTTTCATTTTATTTATTTATTTTTTTTTTTACCAGTCACACATTTAATTTCTGTCTGCCATATACTTTAAGATGTCTGCCAATGGATTTATATAAAGAACTGATGAAAGCTGTGTGTCCCAGAAAACCAAAACAGTAAGCTAAAAGGAGAAAATAAATGAAGCATCGTGTGGTAATTCTTGAGGTTCTGACTCTTCGTTGCACACACAGTAATCTAATTAAGTGGGCGAAAGCCTTAACTTACAGCCAGAATACATGGGGCACAGCCACGATGTGTCATGTAGGTAGAGCAGCGTGGGATTTTTACCTGCTGCACATATGCAGTCAGTGTACAGCGCAGTTGCTTCCAGCTTCATTATGTGTGCATTGAGTTTTGCCAAGTGAAAATGCAATTAGTTACGAAGGGTTTGGAAACATATAGCTATTTTAAATGGTACTGAATTAAGTAACTGGATTGCTTTAACAAATTGATTTGATTTATTTTAATTTGAAATGTAAAAGCATCCCCAAGGTTGCTCTGCTTTGTCGTATTGCCTCTGTTACAATGAGGTATTTACGTTAATTTTTAATATTTACACAGATTGTGCTCATTTTTTTACACGGTTTTGGGTTTTTACCTGTTGAAGGGCTGCATGCGTAGAGAAGAAAACAAATAGAGCAGCCACGTAAAAATAGAGAAGAGCCACTTCTGTTACACTTTTGTGGTCAGCGTAGCAGCTTCAGTTGGTTATAATGGAAGCACTCTGCTGAGGGTATGCTGAGGCAGACGCGTCACCCTGCATCCATGTTGAGCCAAAAGTCGAGCTTTAACCATCTTAAGGTTTTTAATGATGCATTCCCTCCTCCTCTTTCAATGTGTAGACAAATATAAAGGCAGTAAGTGGTGAAATTACAAGTTAAAACGATTAAATCCCAATTTCCTCCATTGCCATTTTTCTGTTTGTTTTGTCTTCAGTTTTCCCTGTTGCTTTTAGACATGTTGCTGCTGCGTTTCAGTCCTTACTCTTTCTACCAAATGTTGGGGACAGCACTTTTAAATCGCATTAAAGGACAGCTTAAATGGACCCCATGTGAACCCACAAAATTCATGCAATTTCGATATTTCTAACATTGTTTGGCCATGTACGAATGCTGTTTTATTTCCACCCACCCCCCCATCTTCTCTTTTGCATTCTGACATATGACTTACGCCAAATGTTCTCTACTTGGAATCCATTTCCTGATAGGGAGAGAGAGCAGTCTGGCTGGCAAGATTGAAGAGAAGGGGGATTATCATGTCTTCTTATCACGGCTTAATAGTTTAATGAAAAAAAATTGAAGACTACTTGTCCCGAGTGGCGTAGTTAATGTGTCACAGTGGTAAACAGCACTTTGTGGGTTTGATTCCAGCAGGGACTTGCATTCCAGGCTTTCTTGGCTGTCAGGCCGACAATGGACACTGCAACATTTACTGGAATCCAAAGTGGAGAAACGCTTCTACAGAAAAAAACATTAGCATAATAAATATTTTCATCCCCATTTCCATCTGTTGTGTACTTCCCTGGACCGGCATGTGGGTAGTGGAGGAGTGACAGCGGGTGTCAAACAGTTCAATCAGAGGAGCAAAATGCTGCTACAACAACAGCATTTGGTGCTACAGAACTGCTGTCATTGTTGACCTGTTAAACATCTGCTGTCCTCGTAATGACGGATAATTTCCATCTGAAAAATGTAAATCACAAAATGTTTTCACCGTTAAATGTCAGCACTCTAAATAATCTATATCAGTGATAGTTTCATTATGCCTACTACACGCTGATGCTGTCCATCTTTAGAACATTTTACAGCTTTTTGGTGGTAATTAGACATCAAGATTTATTAGAATATATACCCACAAGACAGAATGAAAATGTCGAGAATGCTGCAACTCATTAACAGTATTCTTCAGGGGGAACAAGCTTTGATTAGACTGTTCATTCCTTTAAGGCAAATCCAGTTGAACAAAGGCTTTCTGGTGCGTCTATGAAGCTGTGGATTTCACACTCTCATATTTTCCGCATTAAAACACATGGATACAGCTTGCTGTTCTTTTGATGCACAATTACCGTAGTAACCACAGTAGGATTTCACATCTTAGTGCCTTACAGTTCACATAATAAGTGTATTTGAACACTAGTTAGGCTAAAAATGTTAAAAACAATATTTGGTTCAATGTGGCTCTCTATGATGAAGAATGCAGGATCGCTGAGATCACGTACTTTGGCAAATTAAATGTGAATCTGGTGCAATTGGAGCAAAAAATAATGTTACATTCTGTTTACAGAGAATGGCTGGGATGAGCAGATGACCAAACAATGAGCCAATTACAAGAGACTGGTGTTTTTGACAATGTAAATTAACAAATGTAACTTCATAATTAACAACTTGATGGATGCATAGCCAGTCAAAGATTAACAGCTCTGGGGGGGTTAGGCTGACAGTATAGGATTCAGCTCTACACTGCAATTATGTTTAGGCTCATTGTGAATTGATGCCATATAGAGAAAAAAAAACAAAACTATGGATGCAAGGCACAACTGCCACATTTGATAAGAAATGCATTCCTCTCAATGGGCACAGTGAAGCCTTATTGTGACCTATTTAAAACTTTTCTGAGATGCCGTATCAAGTCAGATTCATTGTCATTCATCAGCTGAACCTCCCCTTGTCTTGTCTGTTCGGGCAAATCTTTCATTTTCCTCACCCCTTTCTTCTCGGGGAGGGTAATTCCATTTGGGAAGTGCATATTGTTGAAGAAAATCCTCATCCCTCAGCCAGTGAGCAATGAGCAAAGTGGTGATGAATACCTGGGCCATGAATACTAAATGATAGGTAATTAAAGGATACCTGAGGAATATTATCTTGGCTGGCACACCTGAGGAGGGATCCAGGCTGTACTGTCCATTACAGTGGAGAAGGGAGAAAGAGAGAGATTGAGTCAGAGAGCAAACCAGAAGGAGGCAAGCATGAGTGATGGCTGTTCTCTGAATCAGTCATTTGGGTTGAGAATCTGACGTTTGATTAAGTCTGACCTAGATATCACAGACAAGAAGTCATGGCCTCTTACATGCACTTCAGTGGAGAGTCGGAGTTTTTGAGTTTTATGAGTTTTCAGACGGAATAAGGTTGTTGTCCAAGTTTGTCTGTCTGCTGCATCTGTCTAGGTGATATTATAATTATGACACGACAGCAGGGAAGGATTTTCAACAAAATACACAACCAGAGATCTGGATCAAAACTGGTGTTGAATTTGTCAAAATCACACATAATTGTCAAGAAGCATTTTTAAGTAAATCTGTATTCTGTCTTTGCGCCTGTGCCTCATCTGTCCAAAGCTGTCTTCTGGAAATCATGTTCATATAGTCTGACAGAAACTTATTGCTATACATTTCTTTGATATTAACATGATGCAGAAACATTTTAATGAATGTATCTGCCAGTCACAATTTTTACTTTTCAAAGAGTATCAGTAAAATGTTCACTGACAAATGAATTTGAGTGGATTTACAACACAACAAGATGTATTTACTTCATTATTATTTAACTGAAACCACGTTGTATCTCTTTTCCCTCTAAATCTAACCAAGCACAGGACTGCGGCGTTAAAGTACACCCATCATCTACCTTGGCGACATCCCTATGTGAGGTATAAATACACTTCCCATAGTAGAGAAAAAAATTGCCTGTGACAGAGTCTCGCATTCAGGTCAGCTACCTGCGAATACCCAGCGGGTGATGGTATTTAATCTTAATGTTATTTCTGAGTTTGATTCTGAGTAAAAAAAGAACATGCGGGCCGCGTACTGGGTATTGGATGATAGATAAATCAAAATAAAATGAGAAAAATAATAACATAATTTAATGTTTTAACATTTTAATCCTCTGACTGCTGACGTTGTATGTCAGCTCTGTCTTTAGTGAGAGCGGCTCTAATCAGGTGTGTTAGTAACAGGCATGTAAACTGTGAAGATGTTCTGCACGGTAACATGAGAATAAATAAAAAATATTCATTTAAATTGTATTTTCTGAATTACCTATGTTTTAGTTTCACATGTATAATGTGTGCCCCACATTATCACTTTAAATATGTAGCCTAACCAAATTATTTAAACAGCGAATGACAATTAGGGATTTGGGATTTTGGTTGGGCTGAGGATCTTGTGTCCACAGGTCAGATGAGGTTGCAGAACTACTTGGTCATATGTGCTGGTTTGCAGGGCAGCTGGGATATTGCAATGAATATTATCCATTATCCAGCGATTTTGTTTCCTTGAAACCCCTCTCGACAAATCAAATAAGCAGGATAATGCTGTAACTTCTTGGCTTAGTTTGTCAACTTGTACAAGCCAGTCTATTCCTGCTATCTAGCTATGTTCTCAAACCTCAGTCACTATGAAGCATAATGAAAGAAAATCTACCATGTTCAACACTATCTGAAATCTTTACATTGTGTTTAAAGCCTGCAAACTTATGATATATATATATATATATAAATATATATATAATGTATATATATATATATATATATATAGTTTACAATCGCAATTAGCTAGGTGACAGTAATTAGTAACAAGTAGCACTAAGAACAGCTTGCTAACACTACTTTAAAGCACACTATTCCCCAACTTTCACTTTGCAAAGGCGATAACTAAACCAAAGACCCTTATTTAATAACACCATGGCAAACAATATCGAGTCAGCAGGCAGCATTGCATTGGACATGCATTGTTGTGTGACACTGAATACAGTTTTCTGGGGACAATTTTGATTGTATACTTGAAATATGAATTCAAGGTCTAGTGTGTAGGATGTATTGGCATCTAGGTGAACACTTATTACTATCGACTGCTGACCCTAGCTCTATCAATCTTCTCATCTTAATCTTGGCAAGAAAGCACACAGGCATATATTCTAACATAGGCATATATTCTTTATTCATCAAATTTCTCCTTTAAACGTCTGTTTTGTAGGATTTAGCGGCATCTAGCAGTGAGGTTGCATACTGCAACCAGCTGAAACTTCTCTCTGTGCAAAGAGTGTAGAAGATCTATTGTGGCTGACACAAAAACTTGAATGGCCCTATCTAGAGCCAGTGTGATTTGTTCATACTGGGCCTACTGTACAACAACATGGTGGACTCCATGGAAGAGGACCCCCTCCATAAGTGCCTATAGATTCTAAGGTAATCAAAACACACATGAAACCAATTGACAACATTTCTGCTGAAATATCCCTCTAAATCCTACACAATGGACCTTTAAGACAATATTAATGTTTCATTTTAATCTAGTTATAGTCTGCCATAATTGGCAAAGATCAAATTGTGTCACATCTAAATTGATGTATTAAATCGATTGCAGATTAATTCAGTTGGCACGGAACTGTTGCTCACTGTATCGTTACAGACTGACTGCATTGCTTCTCCATTAGATCATGGACCATGTAGTCTTGATCTCTATCATACATACACACCTCTACACCCAAAAAACACTTTCTGTCATGGGTTTGCCATCACGCCATGTAATGGAGAATGGTGGGTTAATTTTTCCTGTACTTGTTCTCAAGTATTTTTTCGTCTCCGTAATCATTTTTCTTACCAACCAACAGGCAATTGTAGATTTTAGCTTCATGGACAAAGTTTTGCATACTGTGCTATTAAATTTCAGTGGGCTATCTCAAGACAGCCTGATGATTTGCAAATCTGCACATATTTCAAATCAGATGTGTCTTGACATAGAGTGCTGAGGCCAGACCTGCCTTTTTATATCCACCAAATTCTCCATGTCTGTGAGGCTGTAGCACTGTCTGAAAAGTCCAGGTAACAAATCACAAAGAGCCTCTTGGGAGTACGCCCATTGACTTTTTGAGGCGTCTCACTGATATAACCTTGACATTAATGGGAGGTTTTCACATTCTCAATTCTTATGGGGCTCACCATAATCTGTTATAGAGGGGGCTGAGTTCCCTCCTGGGCCCTTCTGAAGTTTGAACCCTCGCAATAACCTTGTCTGGATGGGTTAGAAGGATGTAGCAGTCCATCCCTCTCACTCTCCTCTCAATGTTTACCAAACCCTCTCCACCCATCACAGAGCCCACATTTGCTGGCCCTCCAGAGAGCAACACACCAATTACTCCATGTGTATCTTGATTGAATAATAGGACTTTTAATTGTCTTGTCTTTCACAATTATGTCAAAGCCGTAACCTTTAATTAAGTGTCTGCCAATTATTTTATTCCCTTTTTTGTTTGAGTGGATGAACGTAATTACTGTCACCTTGCAAAGTATGAGAAGTAATTAATCCTTTTTGATTTTACCAAATCCCATTTTTTTGGTCATTAGTTGGCCTTTTAATCCTCGAAAGATTATGAAGCTGGTTAATTATAGAAAATGGAAGTAGCTACTTGTTGTTTGTGCTGCATCAGCATAATTTTTTTTCCTAAGCATAGTTTTTTTTCCTAAAAATCATGTACCACTCATAATAGAAAGAAAATCCTTTGCTCTCTCTCACAATGGACGTGATGCTGCTATATCAGACTTTTCTGCAGAGTCTCTTGACCTATCAGCTTTAGTTATACAGTCATCATACACATTAAAAGCACAAATATACTGTAAAATTGTCTTATCGATCGTTTCATTGCTGTTTCGTTGGTAGGGCAACAGTTTTGGTCCCTGTGTACTTCCTGTCAGCTATTTCAATTAAAAAACCTACCAACAGGAAATACAAAGGGACCCATTTTTAAAGGGACATTGTGTAACATTTTCTGTTGTTTACTGGCCAAAATCGATGTCTGCATTTATATTTCTGTTATCATTGGTGTATTATGACCTCTGCTAATAATCTCTCACTTCTCATTCTCCTAAGCAAAGAATTTTAGATTTGTTTATACATACGACAGGTAAGCCGGTGGGAAGCACCATGACGGTCTGCCAAACTTGAAACTACAGCTGCCAGCAAGGGACAAATAGCACCAACGGGGACTAACTACGTGTTTTCCCTGCGAGCCAGCGCAGAGTAGGAATGACCTAAGTGATTGAGACGCCGGAGGAGAAGATCAGCGAGAGAGGCTTACTACCCCGGCAAGTTTGAAAATCTGCACTGCTGCAGCATAATGCAGGACCATGCATATGGAGAGCAGCAGCACAGGAGACGGTTTCACCATCGCCAAGAAAGCGAAAAAGGGAGCTTGAAAGGCAGCATGACCGGAGCATTCAAAAAAAGAGGATTAACATCGGGCTAGCCTTCCCCAGGTGGAAGGAGCCCACGAAGGAGAAAGATTTTAAAAGGGACGCTGAAGTTGCCAGCTTTCTCCTCGACAAGTAAGTCAACTGTACTGCCTGAATTAGCCTAAAGCTAACTTTTTTCATTGGGTTTTGTTAGACAGTGTTGCTCGTTACCATAGGCAGCATAACAGTAGATCCTGCTAAAATACACCAGCCTCGTTGGTACAGAAGTGTATGTTTACTGTACGTGGTTTCAGTAGCTTTCAAAGTCGCGGTAAACGCCGGCTTTTTGTCAAAGTAAATGCCAGCTTATAAAGCCTTCCCACCGACTTTCACTGGATGAAAAGTGGGATTTTCGTCCCCGTAAACGCCCGGAAATCTCACTCATTTTCGGCAGTTTCCGACAATTTACAGGCTGCGAACGCGGCGTTTACGGGTCCCGCAAATTGTCGAATACGGACCCATGACGTATGTGGAGACCTCCCGGGAGGTGCTAATGGCTCTAATTAGCATATGAATAGCAGCGGAGCCGCGTCTGGCTTGAAATTCCTCACTCCAGGATTGGATGAAACCACTACTTTGAAACAAGAACAATCACTCGTGATTGGTCGGCAGATCTGTCCCTATTGGTCATTCTGGGTCATTATAAATGTAAACCCCTCCCCTACAATAATAAAATATAAAAATAATTTAAAAAATAATACTTATAATAATTATAATAAATGTATAATTATTATTAAAAATTAAAATAACATTATTATTATGTGGTATATTCATGTCATTGTTATCCTATGGGCTACACTATTATTACCATCAAGGACATGAATGAATTTATTGAGTAAAGGAACATTAGCGAGGAACATGTTTATTCAAATAAAGAGCTTTATTTATAACACACAACTATGTACAAGTACAAACAGGAGATTTCAACAACAAATCAAAATCATACAGCGCCATCGACTGTCTATTATTCGCCGCCTCGGAGCTGTCGGCATCTGACGGCGATCTGTCTGCATGTGCTCCATCCTGCAGACGTCTGTGGTGCTGCCCTGTAGTTCGGGTTCGCCTCCAATCTGACTGCAGCGTGGCACAGAGTTCAGTCAGCTCCTGCTGCGGAACCACGGAGGTCGCACAGTCCACCCAGACACCCCGTAAAGTGTGCCGTCTTCCTCATCAGACATCATGTCTACGGTGGCGCACATCCATAGGTCCACCTCGTCTTCTGCCAGGACACTGTGTCTCGCTTCCAGCAGCTGTAAAAACAATCAGTAAAGACAATAAGTACTGCGCAGTGCACTGCATATTGACACAACACATCTATTAATGCACCTGAAAAATAGTCACACTGACCAACAACGAGTCTGATCTAAAAGTCACAGTAAAAAGTAAAAAATAAACAGTAAAAGTCACTTACACACAATGGCGTCATTATCCGCATCAAGTGAATCCGGACTTGCAGACAGAGCTCTCAGTAAATAGGACGTCACGGCCTCGTTATGAGGCGAGGTCAGTCTGTGAAAAACAAAATGTACGGTCAAGAACGTGTCTGAAAGTTTCCTCATACAGCACAATGAAAGCATATTCTTTAAACTTACCCTCGCTCCGATTCGTAGTGCATACAGTTTGTCTCCGAGTTGTGGAGACGGCGCACTGCTTCCTGTGAATTACAAGACCAAAAAATACACTTTAATAACCAAACTTAGACTGGTTCTGCTTCTTCATTTGTTCTTTTACTTTTAGCTTAGCTAGCAGTCACTGAATATATTCTTACCGCCGTTTGGGGATTGTGCACCGTCTTCTCTTGTTAGTTAGTCTCCTCCACACGAGTTTACTGCGGTGAACTGCTGAGTCATATCGGCAGCAAACACAGCAAGCTGGCAGACAGCCCACTGATAGCGTTCAGCTGTGTCTTCGTCCATGCTGAGGAGTTTCCGGGTGTTGAAGGAGAGACGCCGTCCAGACATTGTAGTTCACGAAACAGCAAAGCAGCGAAAAACACGCGAAACAAAGGAGACTGTCTGAATATACAGGAGTAAAAACAGGACTGGTGATATGCTCGTCTCGCGAGGTCTTCCGTTTGAATCATGCCGAGCTCGCACGTGATTGGACGAGGGCTAGACGGCTCGTCGGGCTCCTCCAATCACATGATCATTGTTTACAGAAGAGGTCACTGTAGTCATGCCACTACGCACAGTGGTTGAGCTCAAGCAGACTGTGACGTTGTTTGCATGGAGTGCACATTTGACCTTTGTGGCAAAGCCTGGTTAAAACTAATTGTTGAAATAAATTGTTTTGTGTATCTTTTTTATTGAACATTGACCATTGCTAATGACCATACACAGTAATTAATCTAGCATACTTTCATGAAATAAATCAATTCAAGCTAAAATTTAAGAGTCTATAATTAGACTATACTAAGCCTCATCTATTTATACCAGAGATGAATGAAGTTAATACCTTTTAGAGAAATGTCACCTCTGTGTGGGCAGTGAAACTCCCCCTGCTCCCCTGGTTTGCATTTCTATAGCTCACAGCATGTTCATTTACATGTTAAAGCCTCCCCTAGAATTAGGGGAAGGGGGGACAACTGCCAAGCAAGGCCCACGACAATTTACGACAGTTTCCGGCAGTTTTCTGTGTTGCCTGTAAATTGCCGCGCGCAGCCGTAAACCTGAAATTCCACGGCAATTTACAGTGCCGCATACTGACGGAAATCCCTCTTTTCATGCAGTGTTTTAGTCCAGCTTTACCGCAACTATGAAAGCTACTGAAACCACGTAAACATACAGTTCCACCAGAGGAGTATAACCAGATTTCACTGTATGTGTAGTGTCTGTGTTGTTATATGTGTACTTATTGGATAGCAGAGGATGACATGGTTTCATCAGTGTTGTCGAGGCTTTTTGATACATGGCAGCTACCGTTGTTGCAATACATGTTTGAAAAAGTGAGGCGCTAGAGTACATTATTCGTTTGAATGCGATACACGATTTCAGCGTAAGATGGGAGTAATTCCTACACAATGTCCCTTTAAAAATTCTGTTGTCAAGTTTAAAAACATTCTGTTAGCCTAAATGAAGTCTTTTAAAGGAGCTCTATATAATTTCCAGAGCATTAATATAGCAGCAAACTACTATTAGCTATGTAAAGATATAGTGGAGAAGTGACATTCTGGGCAGAGAATGAAGTCATGCTACCTGTGTGTGTGTTGTTCTTGGTAGAAGTTGCACCCCCTGCCCCCACTCCAAGTTAACACCATTAGCTCTGTCAGCACTGTAGTAGTCGTGGGTACTGTTCATGCTGTTTGCACCATTAGCTGCTTGTGCCAGCTCAGCCTCCTCCATGTTGAGCGCAGTGTGCAGACAACCTCTGAAACATAGATACACTCTGGATATCATACAGAGCTCAGCTAAACCTTGAAGGGGCACTCCATCAATTTTTCACAGGCAGTTTACTTGTCATAAGGAGTTGCACTCTGCAGTGAAAACAGATGTATAATGTCTTTGAAAAATAACTCTGATAAAATGATGGGGGTCATCCTGGATTTAGCTTGAAAATACAGATTTGCTACAGACAGCCTGTGCTATGAACTGGCAGACATGGGACCAAGTCATTGCTTTGCAAGTCACCAGTAAGTCTCAAGTCTTTGCACTCAGGTCTCAAGTCAAAACTGAGAAGTTCAGAGTCAAGTCAAGTCAGTGAGTTTAATTAAGTCATAGTGTGCTCTTAACCAAATGTAAACCAATTTTAAAACAGAATAATGATATTAAAATTACAAAAAAAATAAATTTTGTAAAACTTTATTTTATTTTTTATTTTTTGGAAGTTTTTGCGCCTCTGTTTTTGTCCAGCACATTTCCTTTTTTTTTTTTTTTTTTTTTACCACCAAACAGTGTTTTTACATGAACAAAATTATCTTTTGGTGTATTTTTTTCCAACTAGTATGTAATGTTAGTTTGTCATGGTTCTCACTTGCAAGTTGATTGGATGCTGTTGGATTGGTTCAAACAAACGGGATCTGCAGAACTGTTGTTGACTTGCTGGGAATTAATGTTAATTTTTGTGGATTCAGGAAATAAAGGAAAATGAATTGATTCTTGATTTTGTTTTAAATAACATAATTTTTAATCTTTGAGCTTGGGCATAGGTATCAAGTACTTCTAAGTCATAAGGCTCAGTTCCAAGTGAAACCCCAAGTCATTGGTGTTTAAGTCCAAGTCAAACTGCAAGTCTTTTTTGATTTTGTCAAGCTGAGTATGAATCAAGTTAAAGTCATGTGACTCGAGTCTATACTTCTGCAGACTAGAGATGTGGAGTTAAAAAAGGCAATAAAAATTAAGAGGCAAGAAAGAAATACACTATCCTGTTGCATTATGGAAAATTTAGGAATCAGTGTTTTGTTTTGTTTTTTTTTGATTCACCTGATTGGGGACAAAAAAATTAGATTTTTTTGGCATCAGCTGCTTTGATTTTTATTGTTCTTTTTTAAAAATGTGTCTTTTCTGAGACACAGGCCCCCAACTTTATGGGTGTGCAGTACTAAATTACTGAAGGACCTCTTTCAGCCTCTAATAAACAACAGCAAGCAAGTTGTCCATTCAAAAAAACTTGGAGTCAGGCATGCATAGTATCTGATGTCAAAGAAATGCCAGGAAAATCATCCTCAAAGAAGCAGAAATAGAATATAGCAACGGACAGTGAAGTGTTTGGGCACATGGACTGCATGCTGGACTGGGTGCAGTGTGTGTCCTCTTTCAAAACCATTTATCAGACAAGGCCAGGTGGGTTGTGGACCCAGAATGTGGGCCATTGTTGTAGGCCATAGAAAACCTTGGATGTCTGGGGGATCCCACCCCCCAGCCCAGGAGCTCTGTGTGGCTGCTATGCGAAGGCTCCAGCCCAGACCCAAACATGCATATTGTGCAGGTCTGAAAGGACACTATAATCCATCCCCATATGTGCCAGCACCCCCCTCTAACCTCTATTCATCCCTCGCTGTGTTCACATCTCTCCAGAGTGCCTTTAACACTGCGCAATGCCATGCTGCTTCACACAAGTTAAAACGTGATGGAGAGCTGTCATTGTCCTTCTCTGTGGTCAAAACATGTGCTTCCCAACATGCAGCCGGTTTGTTATCTCATCCAGAGAGCGCACAGGCCACTGCAAATCAGTCTCTTTCTCTCAGTGGGTACGGAGGGCGCTGCTTTTTTTTTTATCATTTCACATGTGTGCTGCTTGCAAAAATAGAATACAAGCAGGGAAGATCACAGTGGCCTATACAGTCGTTGACATTGAGATTCAGGTCCTGCCGCCCAACCAACAGTTGGCTGTTCCCCCATAAAATGGAAGTAGTATTTATGTTGTTTTTAGCCCCCCTGTTTTTTCCTCATTTGCTCTCCTCCCTGTCACTTCAGCCGCCTGGCTTTCTCTGTGATGAATCTCAATTATGCCAAGGTCACCTTTCATTGCGGTGATCTCTCTGCTGCTTTATTGGAACTGGCAGTACTTCCACACTATCATGGCCATGCTTATTGACAGCCACTTCCTCCTCCAAAACAAAACCGGCAAAAACAAAAACAAAAAGGAAAAAAAAAATGTGGGAAAAGTTGCATCTCCTCTAATTTTGGCGGGCAGAATTGGCATGTCTACTCCAGGCTCTGCCTAATGGTCTGTAATCATTCTCTCTTTGTGCTATCCAGAAAGTGGGTGGAGGTGTTTGAGGGGCAGCTTATTCATATGTTCGTTTTACCACTGTAATTGGTTTCACATAAATATGATGCTAAATAGTTCTGTTGAATACACGCTGTGAAGAGACTCCTCTCAATCTTCTCTGTGGAAATACCAAGTTATTAAAATTGTTACAATGTGCCTAGGCAGTACCTTGGATTTAGAATAAGGTATATACTGTAACTAATTTTCATCTTTTCATCAGCCTTCTTTATGGAACCACTGAACACTTATCAAATTTATGTTGAAGAGCTTCTACTGTTTTCAACAGTAACCATGACGACTGTATGATGGCACTTGCGAGGTCACATGTCCTCATCTTGAATGAGGGAAATGAATGACATAGAGAGGCACGGGCTAATTTGTTTGTGCATAAACAAGACTTGGAGTGTGTGTGTGGGTAGAGGCATTGCGATGACATCCACCATTCACATTTGATGAGGATGCTAGCACATGTAATTGTTGTTTCAATGTGGCATCTGTTGCTAAGGGGAAGCGGGATGTGTGGGGTGGGGGCTCGCAGGAAGATAGTTAGCCTCACAATTGACAGTGACACGTTGATGAGCGCGAGTGCTGAGCGTGTTAGCTCAGCCAACTGGCCTTTGATGGTTCTCTGATATAACTCGTTAAACAAGCACTGGACCGTTTACCTCTGTGATGTATCTCATTTGTCCGTTCTCCACCACCCACACATCCTCACAAAGCTGTCTTTCTTCAAAGGCGTCAGATCTTAATAGAGCTACAAATATAAAGCTGTGTAGTCGTATTTCCTTCATGACTTGGCCATTCTTGGCATACTTGGATCTCTTAAGAAACTCTTAAAATATGAACATTCACTTTACATGAACAGATTTTTTTCTTTTTTTTTTAAGTAAACACGACACTTCTAATAGCAATGTGCTGCGCTTAATTTGCTGAGAGAGTCTATGATCACTCATTTCTCGCACTCAATTCATTCACAGAGTCGAAAAATGAATGCCATGAAACCCGGTGCCCATGTGGTGGACACTGATGCCATCGCTGGTCATTCCAGTTTAATATCTGTCTTAAAGTCACAGGTCTTAAAGTCACACAGAGCTAATGGAGGCTGGGGAATAGCATTCAGTGTGTTCTATTGGGCCAATATAATAGCCCGGAATTGAACTTCATATTGGCCAGCTGGGACTGAGGAAAGGATTAAGTTCTCTGTATTTTCTTCTGTCCAATAGTTGTTCATGATTTAAAAGAAAAAGCCTTATGCATGATGTGGATTGATGCGGGCACTGTGATAGCGAAACAGTGGAAATGTTTCACATCCTCATCAATGTCACCAAGTTCAACTTCATTTTCATGGTTGTCTTTCCTTAATATTTTTTTTTTTCATCACTGGGGAATGCTGAGCTGCTTGAGTCGGACACTTTTCACATTCAAGCAGTTGCACTTATTCCAAAAGAAACAGCTGCTGTATGCCTAAACCTGAAAAAAAGGGAACATTGCCGTAAATGCCACAATGAAGAGATGGAATTGCCATTTATTGTCAGACAACTGATTTCAGGTTTCATTATACAGTGCAAACCCTTGCAGGGAAAAGAGAATGAATGGACTCACCTTCAAACATGCCACCGACTCTCTAAATGCCAAATACGCCCAAACCTCTCATGTCTAGATGAATGGCAAGCTCTAGGCAGAGTGAGTTTGCGTCTCCTGTCTTTCCCCCATAAAAAAGTCAGATACCCCATGAGAGACGGAGTCTGCCAGACTGATCACAGAGCTGCTGCTTTATCCAGAGAAAAACTGGGCTCTAAGAAGTTTGTGACAAAGTAGTTGTGGTATTTTATGATGTGGGTTCAGCTCACCTCCCCGAGGATTACCTACCCCTAAGAGTGGTATAGAGTTCCATATGCCAAAGCTTTCCATATGGAAGACTTTCTTTGTCTTCTTTTTGCTATATTTGGAGGAGCAGAGTGAGGTAAGTTCAGATTTAAAGACATGTCAATGCCTCTGTTTCTGTTTGGCTTTCTTCTAGCAGTTCTTATCAAGTGGTAAGAAAAAAAAAGTCCCAGTCTCGATTTAAATTATGTATAGTGTTGATATTGTTCGGGTTTATTAGAGAAGCATCCACAGAGAAAAAAGTATGTTTAATATATTTGGACTTGACAGGACGTGGCTTCTTTGTCATATTTATGCCACAGTGACAGACAAGCAAGTAACTGTAATCAAATGGCAGGTGAACCGAATCAAAGGACGACAGTGTTTGTGGCAGTGTGCCATCCATGTTGGTGGTAAACACACACAACATCTCGAGAAGGCGAACAAGCGGGACGAGGCTCGCTGGCGAATGCTTTGATCGCCTTTCATTCGCTCTCGCCTCTCATCTCTTTGGGCTTTTGGGGAAATGCACTGTTTAATCCGCCGTATGTCGCAGAAGTTTATACAAGGTACTCCACAGAGTTTGGGGCCTCGCATTAGGAAGGGGGGGGGGGCGGTGGAAAAAAAAGCATACATTTACACGGTTGAGTGGTGTAATCTTCATGAAATACCGGTAAATAGGGAGAGGAAGCCTAGTGGAGCCGTAGATTAATGCTGCTATCAAATGGCCTGGGACAAAGAAGGGGATGGCTAATGAGCTGGAAAAGGCAGGGCTGTTCACCGCGTTAAATGATACCGTAGCACCATCTCCCCACTGGCCGCCGCACTGCCATGTTCACACATTCTGATGTCGCTAACAGCAATGTAGGACAAATATTGGAAAATGTCATTTAAGCGAGAGCTACAATGACATGTTTGATATTTTAAAGATGGCTTCATCAAAGGCAGATTTCAGCGACACAAATACAGTTCTCTAATTTGACTCTCTCCCATATGCCTGAATCCCTTCCTGCCCAATCTCTGAGAGGTCATTTACTTCTTTTTCATCCCAAAAATTGCTTTTGCATTTGGTCTGTTCTCTCTCCCTCGCTCTCTCTCTGTCCCTTTATCTCTTCTTCCCTTTAAGTCCATTTCACTTCCTATCACTCCGTCTCTCTCTCTCTCTCTCTCTCTAGTTCCCATAGCCATGATATCATGAAAAACAGGGTTCTCTCTCTTGTCTATCTCCTTCCTGTGGTATCATCTCAAGCATGCTTGTAACCTCCCATGACTGTCGCCTAGGTGACAGGAAGAGCGAGATGAACTCTTGGGCTTAGATAAATTTCTTGGTCTGGCCTGCGGAGGCTGTATCAATTTTTGATGTTCTACTGCCTCACAGACACTTTTGCAGGCATTGTTTCATGTTTTATTTAGGCTTGTGTTAGAGCTAGGTTAAAGTTTCAGCAGACTACCGGCCCGAAAGTGTCTGGCGGCATGGAGGAAATATCACATTGGGGGCAATAGTGTCCTTTTATCAAGGGGTCAGAGAAAGAGGGGAGAGGATATAAGGTGAAAATTATGTCTCGCATGTTCTCAAATCTGCCCGTGGTCTCACAGTGATGCTGCTGTTTGCCAAAATGTCACACATATTTAACTAACATCACCAAGCAGCCTCGACTCTGGCTCACAATTAGAGAAATGGAGAAAAACCTGCGACAGTTTTCCTCAAAAAGGCGTCAAAAAGAATGCTGGGAAATATCTCTATATTCTGAATGCAGTCAAACACGCAAGCGTGCTCTAACCTCTTCAGGCATCGACATATTTATCTTACTTGAGCCAAGTGACAGTTGTCTCCACAGCCATTTCATTTTACACGCCGCCACGAAAAAGAGGAAGAAAAAAAAACTCGAATTAATCAAATGTGGAGGGTAGGCGAAGGGATGGGGGATGAGGGTGTGTGTTGGGGGTGCGAGGGGGGGAGCGCTTTATATCCCCCAGTGATGCTGTGAATCAGAAGGGGTGGGTAAATAAATAAATGTGTTATGTATGACCAAGCGCACAGACAGGGCTCTGGGGCTACTAGCTGGTCCAGCCGCGATGCACTCAGACAAGTGAATAAATCAGCACACAATTAGGGCTTGTGATTTCATTTATGGTACCTACGAGCGCTCCGGTGGCAGATTCTGGCAGATGTCATTTCTAGCCAATTGATTTTGCTGCTGTCCCGAGGCCCGAGCAGTCATGGCCCCTCTATCCGGATTACAAATGGATGGCAAACACGAGCCAAATGGCTGTCCAGGCAATTTCTGCATGATAGGAGTAGAATAATGTAAGAGACCTCACTGGCACTGGAGGACACACATGAGTGGAGGCGCTGCCTAGGCTCGAAATATACTGTAAACACACGCATGTAAGAACACAAGCAATTGTTTGTGAAATTTATTTGCAACATATTTACACCATAAAAATGCATTTTCAGTCAAACATTAGTCGTGAATTCTTTGAAGGTGCATCCTGTGTGCCTTTTTTTATGGTTAATCATCTTCTGTTCAGCATCCAGTCGTCAGTGGTGAATGTGCTTTCAAATATCCTTCAGCAAGAGCAGTAAAATTGTTTCTAAGCTACCATGAAATCCGTAAATGTCTTGGGTTTATGCATCTGTGATGTTTTCACTTACAGTCATGTAACAAAAAAAAAAACTCTGCAGTGCAATCACGACACGCTGAACATTTGTCATCTCAATCATCCAAAGAGAGTGCTTGACCGCTCGCAATGCAAATTGACAATGTCATTTCAAAGCTGAAGTGAATGAAGACCATGCCCCTGGTCTGAAGCAGTTCATCAATCTGCCAACTGCATCCTTTCTCTGCTTGCTGGCTCCATTTTGTTTTGCCCTTAAGTTTCAATTTACCTCTTCCTTTGCATGGAGAAGACTCCCTGTCAGTATCCATCCTCCACTCTACCTGACAACAAAATTTCACTTATAACAGTAGAGATATGAGGATCTCTCCTGTGGGTAAGGGTTTAGAGGTTTAGTGTTTTAGTGTATTTTTTAACGAGGACAACGCAGTTTTAATTTTTTCAAATTAGGTAGGTTGCCAGCTGTGCCATAAAAGGAAAATCGATGTGTTTAAATTTGAGGGCATGCAATAAAAACAAATGTATTTTTTACTAGTAATAGGTAACCTTGGATATATTACAGTAGATACAGGAATAAATGACATGTTGTGACACATAGTTTGGAACAACAGCTCTCTGTCCTCCCCTCCATCTTCTAATTATACTACATCCACCGGCTTTATTAATAAATGAAAGATATGCATGACATGGCCTCGACAATCCATCTGAGAGGAGGCACTTTATTAGAAACTCACACATAAACAACCCAAACCCATTCTCACTGTTTTATTCTGTGTCTCTGTCTCAAAGATACAACCATAAATTGCCTCTAACAAGGTCAAAGCCTAATGTTACCAACAGACAAGGGACACACAGTATAAATAGAAGTTACCTGAATGTAACTCCAGTTCTATGCATAGCCCACTGTTAAAGCCAGGTTATTTAAGGCTAATTAAATGAGGGTGGGACATGCTCTTTGACCCACTGGGAGCTGTGGGGTATGACACATGCGCAACTGGACCTGAAACTGCGACGTCGGCGGGTTACAGCAAATGGCGCTATGAATGAAGGGATGGCATCCTCTCAAGCGTTCTTTGGGTACGCTCTTTTTTAGCCTCCTTGGGTGCACTCGACCTGATATAACTTTGTAAAGTACGTTGAAATGGATGACCGCAAATATACAATAGAATGTTTTTATATGAAAAGCATTTGTTTTAGATCTTTTCAGTAATCACAGAACTGTATTTCTCACCCATATCCTTCTAAATATATATCTGACTGTGGACGCCTCTGTTAAAATGAATCAGTCATCCCTATGTTTTATCATAGTATGCCAGCTTTTGTGCCTTTTGGAAAGTGCAGACCAGATTTTACTGTGAATGTGATATGACTCCTTGGTGTTATTTTAGAGAGAACTACAACTGGTCCGCTGTACAATAAAGATGGACGAGAAGACAACTTCCCAAAAAAGAAGCCAACTCATCTTGATTGCCCCCTGGTGGCTGGCTGCAATATAGGTAATAAACCCCACCCCCTTCATATTAGCAGTTTGGACGGGCTGTTCTTACACACTGTTTGTGCCTTTTCCTACAAAAAGTAATGCACCACTATTCAAATATAACCCGCATAAGCATAAGCCAGTAATTAATGCATAACCCATGTAAACGAAAAGGCTCAAGTCATTGATGCGCCGATGAGGAGACCAGCGTTCAGAACCATCTAAGTGAACTTGATGTTATTCTGAGGAAAGTTATCATGATGTTTCTTTTCCCTAAACCTACCTATAATATGTGTGATATCAACGCTACTTTGTTTGATATCATACAAACCGCTGTGTGTGCATTTTTTTTTTCAATCATACAAATTATTGTATCAGGATAAGTTGAGATGGGATATGGGCTGTATCAAAAGATAAAACTATACATCAAATATATTTTTCCCAAAGATGGTTTCTTTAACTGTAGGTAGTTCTTATCACACTGATGTATCTTCAAGTGTTCATTCTTCTGAGAAGTTCTTTCATTCTTCTGGGGTTTGATGTCATGGTGGACAGCTGTGCATTCCAGTTGGTGCAACCAATTGGATGGTGGGAACTTGATATAGCAGAGATTGCTACTGTGCATACCCCGGCTTCAAACTACATCACCAGCGCAAGGGATCCGAGATATACTGGCTTTGTTTTTGTACAGTGGGAGGAAGTGGAGATGCATTTGTCTGTCTGTATTTACAATCATTGGTTTGTACTAATGATTATTGTTTATAGGTATTCCAAATAGTCACACAAGAAAGTGAGAATCTCTTGCACTCAGTTGTATAAAAAGTGCCACCTCCACACACCTGGCCAATCAATGAACAAAGTGAATGTGAATGTTAGATTGTCGACATCAGAAAGGTGTAGGGCAGGGGTTTTTTGGGGCCAGTCAACCATCCAACAAGCAGTTCTGATAGAGTATACTGCTGCCTTTATACTGCTATTGGTTTTGCTGGAAGGGGCTCCACTTCTTCACCCTGAGACAGATCAATGCACTCACCTATTGGTCATTAAGTCATGAACAGCTTTAGGCACCAGACTTTGATTTCCCCCTTATTCACATCAACTGAATGAAAAGAGAAGAAACTGCCCCCATTCCAGGGCAGTTCCTTTCAGGGGTGACCCTTAGCTGAATTATATTTGACAGAAAAGAGAAAATGGAGATGGAGAGGCAAGGGAAAGACAGACACCCAACTCTGCTTTCCCCTTATCCACTCCACTTAAGTGAAGGAAAAAAAGGTCACCCCATCTAAGATGTGGTCCCTCTTAGTGAGTCACAGAAGTGCAGCCTATTCTTCTTCAGCTCCTTCAGCAGTGGATGGCCCAGTCAGTCACACTTGTGGCAGGCACAGATACAACACACTTGCATCCCCTAAAGTTGACAGCAAGACATCCATCCTCACGCATCTGGTCCTGGAAGAGATATTTTGCTCTTCCCAATGTTTCTTCCATGTTTTCCCCCTGATAAAGTTTTTTATCCATTTTTTTTATTAGCTGTTTCTAATTTTCTTGTATCCAAACTGAGGGACTAAAGATAAGTGGTTTTGTAGGTATAGCTGATTGTAAAGCCATCTGAGTGTCTTTCTTTCTTTTTTGGCGTTTTGTGCTTTGTACAAGCTTAGTTTGCTGATGGCTGACATGGTCACGGAAGAACTTCATGAAATGAAAGCAAGGTTGACACTGCCTGTATGACCTCCTCAGGTAAGCTTAGCAGAGGTCAAACAGACAGCCATCATGCTATACTTTTTGGGCAGGACAGGCAGCCAACCATGGTTGACCAGGGATGGCTGAAGGAGGGAGGTGGACCCTGACACAATCTTTGGAGTAATAGTAGGAATTTTGACAGTAAGAGGAACAAAGTCCCTCTTGACATAGTACAAAAGGGGCAGCTTCTGCAGACTTGCATCTTAGCCTGCTGGAAGGGGTCAGGAGGTTGTTGCATGGGTAGCTGTAAAAGAGGATGGCAGGATATTTCTGGTTAATTTGATGGTCATCTTTGCTGTTGTACTCATCTAACGTGTTGCTCTTTCAAAAGCTGGCTGTGCCTCTAACTACAAGGGGGCTGGAAGGACCAGACCGCCATCTTCCTGCAACAAAGAAAATGTTGGATGTGGCAGGAGTCAGCCTTCAGAGATGCCAACCGAGGAAGCAGAACCAAGTAAAACTGCCCTGAACCAACACATACAGGAGGGGTAGAAGATGGAATAGGTCTTTTCCATAATGATTTCTTGCAGTGACACTGAAAGGTGACTGTCGTTCTCACTGAAGAGTGCTTGACAAGAATGTCATGACTGAAGTCAGCTACCTGAAAGTGAAAGGGACAGATGTCAGATGAAGACGGTGGGCTGGCTATTCATTTGCAAGGCAGCAAAGGTTGAGGGCAAACAGACTGTAAGACAAGTTATATCACTATCTGTGTTTCCACAAACGTACTTTTTATGCACATGTTTTAAGTATCACATTAGAAAAGCTGTATGGCAAAATTCAATAAAACCTGCTTATATGCACACAAAAGTTTTCCTGCTCACTTGAGCAAACATTTTACTCACGTGACTGAGTAGCGATTTATGCTGTTGGTGTCTTCCAATGCATTAGAATCATTGCATATATTTGTAATCATCTCCGGACAGGATGATACATGGCTAATTCTGGCTAACATGAAAGAACAATTAAAACTTGCCCAACTGGAGGAAATTCTTGGAGTGCTGTTTCTTTTTCTGTCTTGTACAGTATATGGGTTAGATGGCCAAGGTGATTTTTTTTTTTTTTTTTTCGGTTTACAACCTATACTACTTCTACTCTGTCTACCTGTAGTTTACAGTAGATAGAACACAGACAGCATAGCCGATGTTGCCAACTTCTAATAATACAATGCTTTCTGGAGGCTAGTTTATTTTCTCCGAACTAGTCGATTAAAACAAATTCACATTAGTTGACAATTGAATGGAAACACAGCTACAGACATTTCTGTTGTATAGCTGAAACCCATGTAGATCACAATTGCAGTGATAATCAGCTTATACAGATCAAAAATACTTGGGACAGAATCATTTCAATATAGTTGCTGTTAAAATAAGTTGCTTATAGTAATCAAGTCATTTGCTTACTGTGTTGATTTGGAGTCTTTTCATACATGAAAACATATGTAAAAAATAAATGAAGTGAAAAAAAAACACAGACATTTTTATTTATTTATTTAGTTAATGGCACCACGCGGGTGATAGGTGAGGCCAGAGGCATTATCTTTCGTATATCCATCCGTCCAATCCTGGTGAATGTGATATCTCAAGAATGCCTCAAGAGAATTTCTTCAAATTTGGCACAAATGCCCACTTGGACTCAACAATGGACTGATTAGTTTTTGGTTGTCAAGGGTCTAAGGTCAAATTTGCTGTGACTTTGCATCCATCTCATTATCGTGTATGCGATATCTCAAGAAAAACTTGACGGAATGTCTTCCAATTTGGCAGAAATGTCCACTTGGATTCAATGATGGACTGATTAGATTTCAGTGGTCAAAGGTCAAGGTCACTGCGACCTCATCTGTCTCATTCTTGTGAATGCGATATCTGAAGAAGCTAAGTGCGATATCGTAGGCAACTGGACTTGCTTGCGTTTCTTGAAGACGTTCCGCCTCTCATCCAAGAAGCTTCTTCAGTTCTGAATGTTCTGCACTTAGCATTACCATGACCTGGATGACTGAGAACCTTCACCGAGATATCTGAAGAACCCCTTGAGGGAATTTCTTCAGATTTGGCACAAAGGTTGGACTAAACAGTGAACCGATTGTATTGTGGTGGTCAAAGGTCAGGGTCAGTGTGATCTTGCATCTGTCTTATTCTTATGAACATGATATCTCCAGAATACCTTAAGGGGATTTCTTTAAATTTGACACAAAAGTCCACTCGGACTAAGGAATAAACTGATTAGAATTTTGTGGTTGGAAGTCAAAGGTCAAGGTCAGTATGACCTCACAAAATATGTTTTTGGCCTTAATTCAGAAATTCATATGCTTATTATGACAAAATTTCACACAAATGTCTAATAGGATAAAATAATAAAGTGATGACAGTTCAGACCCAAAAGGTCAAATGTCAGCGTCACTGTGACATCTGCATAAACTACTTGGCCTCACAGTAGCCCACCTTCTTCCAGCTGGCTATCTGAGGCTGGTGCTGCATGTACACTGAAGTCATGAGAGGGAAAAGACAGTCATTTTTGCTCACTGTCCCTTTGAAGCTAATGACAAACTGCCAAAAACTGGCCAATAATATGCAGCAGCAAAACTTGGTGTTTCTCAGGCTTCCTGGTGTAATCTACTTAAACAGCAACAAAGAGCCATGGCTGCTGGAGACAGAAAACGAACGTGCACAGGGAAAACACCAAGCCACTCTTGTGAAGTGGATTGATGATGCACAGTCACGTAATGCCCCTCATTGTCTTATATCCATGTAAGAAATATACAAATGTCAATTAGATGGTAATCTGCATGAGACACAAATAAAACAAAAACAAAAAATCGGTTGTAGTAATCATCCATTTATAGTATCAATTTGGCTTGGCCATATGTGATCACTGTAAGAGGTTGCTGCTGTATTTATATTCCAAGCAAAGTTTCCTCTACTTAATTTCATCCAATAACAAAGGAACAATTCAAACTTGATTCAATCTATTTTCATTATTTTTCTCTACAGTCAAAATAATTAGTGTAATTAGTTCTTAGACAGCAGAGCCATCTGACCAAATCAATGCCACAAAGGACTTACTGTGAAGTTCTACAATATTGTAAATCCACTTTTAATTCCATGGATGGATTACTGCGTTAATAATATATATCCTTGTTATTGTTTCAAGTATATTTGAGCAGCAGGGAGTATTGGGAGATTCTCAGTGTGGGATGTGTTCATCATCAACATCAAATGCTTTTTCCCTTTCTTAATTTTAAAAACATAATTTGCAGTGCTTTTTTCCCTGAAAGTGCTTCAGGCAAAGTTGTTGAAACAGCATTTCTTAAGGTATCTATTAGAAGTTGGGGATAAAAGAAGCTGTGATCTCCAGATACAGCAAAGAAGCCTCATCGTGGGCAGTTTATTTTTGAAAACCTTAAATTACCACTAACGTTTACTAGATACTCTGCATGTTGTCATCTTCCCACAACTATTTTCTTCTAACTTTAGGCAGATCAAGACCTTCATTGACCTGGAGCATTAAATCACAAAGGACCCTTCCACTGTATAACAATGTGTCTTTTGTGGTCCTGTTGAGTAGATATTAAGCTACAGTTGATAACATCTATGAAAATATCGTGTCAAATTTACTACAATTGTCATTAAATTCTGAAAAAGATCCAAGACAGATAGTTTGTGAAAAAAATCATGTCCAAAATCATGTCCAATTGACACACCAGTCCTTATTCATCATAAAGCACACACCTCCTCTCCTTCTCTCACTAGAGTCCTCTACTCTGTAATTTCAGTGAATCAAAGGATATTGCAGTTTCTGATATCTTGTTGGTAACTGATGCAATATGGTGGTTGTCCAGTTGATTTTCCAACTTATGTACAATGGCTAGCAGGATGCTAGTTCAGCTGGTGCCTATATTCTCCATCTCTCAACCTGGCTAGCCAGAAGTAAAAGAAAGGAGAGTTTACAGACTGATGAGTTGATTTTCTCATCACGATGAATGACTATCAGCCACATACCACCACCATCCAAAGCTAACCACAAAAAGCACCACCAAGACACGACAAAATAGAGCCTAAATTTAGCAAACATTTAGTGGAGATGACAGAGAGGTGACTAGAAATGTCCACACTACAGGATATAGAGAAGGCAGAGGAACATGATTTATTTTTCACAGATTATCTATCTCATTTATTGTTGTGTAAATATATTGACATTTTCAGTAAACACAAAAAAAGTTGTCTCTTAAGCCTCCATTTCCACCAAGCAGTACGGTACGCCACGGTTCAGTTTGATTCGCTTTTTTTCTGTTTCCACTGCAAAAAGTTGTGGATGGTACCAATGGAACCGTTCTGCGCTGTCCTCATTTTTGGTCATCCCTCTGTTGGGGTACCTAGCACACAGATCTGGTACTAAAAGGTGGAGCTGTGAACACTGCAGTCCATTGATTGGTCAGTAGAGGACAGTCACTCTGCTCATGGCTGAGTTGTGGCTGGTTTTGAAGCTCATGTAGCCACTGTTCATACTATGGAGTTTTATTAGCAGACTGTAACTATGAAAATTAAGGATGTTTTGCTGCCTCTTGCAGCGGCTTGAGTCGGAGAAAAAACAACTTAATTCACTGGGCTGACAGCCGGCAACTTTTAAGGTGGAAAGTTAACTTGTAATGTTACTCAATGCATGAAGAAATGACATTAATCAATTAACACAACTTAAATATTTCATAGGACAACTTTGACCATTACTTTAGTTTTTATATGACATACAGTAATGAGTGGATCTTCAAGCATTTATATATTAATTTTGGCCGGGTAATGTGAACTTTATATATTCTAATCCCCACTCAGAGAAAAAAAAAGGGGGCACGGAGCCTACGGCAACACTAAACCCCCTAGCTTGCCTGAGCAGGACTAAATGCACAAACCCACTATTTTTAAATATGTGATGGAGAGAGACTCTCACTGCAGCCTGTCTTACTTTGTTCTGAAAATGTTGCCGTGTAGCCTCGTTCTGTGGAATGAGATGGAATGAAATGAGGCACAGACTTCCACCGTGTGTCACTAGTAACGACGAATTACAGGGAGTGCTGGACAGAGCAGTGTGACAACAACCCCGCCCACATTTAAGAGTACGGTTTGTAGTGGAAATGCTAGGGTCTAGGTACCATGTCTGATGCATTACTCCTGGTTCCAAAGGTACCATATCGAAAGTGTTTGGTGGAAACTGAGTTTTATAGAAGTTACCAACTGTAGCTTTAATGGTAGACCACATCATACACAACGCACTAAGCTTGAGATGTGTCAAAGCTTGATATTTCTTTTTACTGGCTGTGGAAGATATTGTGCTGTCATGTGTCATTCAACCATTTAACCACTGTGACACGCTTTTTACTTCCTGTGTGGGTGGTCCTTTTCATTTCTATGACTAGGGCAGGCAGTGGTCCATCAGTATGATTGCTATCACCAATGCTGGCTGCTCTTCGGGTATAAAAAGTGCTGGATTCAGTCACTCTCTCTTCCTCTCTCTGTGTCTCCTGTCTTCCACCCTGTTTGCTTTTGCTGTGTTTAGTTGGTCTTCAGGTTTATCTCCCTTTTTCTCATGTAAAATAAGCATATTTTTTAGTTACAACTCTGTGCTCTCCCCTCCTTTACCCAGGCTTTAGCGGCTTTGTAACAAAGGCGTACATGTGTTTCTTTAGTTATGAGCCATATCTAAGTTTTCACAGTATGTGTTTAATATTCGTTTTCATGTCTGCAGGAAAGTGAAGGAAGGTAACAGTCTGCTCAGTACTGCTAACTTTTATATGACCTATTTTCCATCATGTACCATATGAGTATTTGCAGGTTAATCTGAAATATCTATATTGCATACAACAAAAATACACAACAAAAAGAGTTTTGATAAGTCTGGCACTTAAATTGCAGTTAAGGCAGCAAAAAGACAATTTCACACAGGCTGCACTAAATCATGCCGTCACCACATGAATGGAGGGCAATTCACTTACAATTGTTCTGCAATTTGAGCAAAAGTCCACCATGTTATGATCTTTTTTTTTTTCTTCCTTTTTTTATGAGAAGAATTACTTTTGTACACTTTGGACATAAATAACAAAGACCAGCATGGAAAAGTATTCATAGTGTGTTGACTCTCTTGTCTGACACAACTGCTTCTCTCTATTTTCAGCTGAATTCTGGAGAAAAAGGCAATTGAACTAAAAGCAGCCGGGCTCTGGTTAGCTCTGCATCGACTTCCAGCAAGACTCCTTTAAAGCCATGTTTTTTTCTCAGCAGAGCCCTTTTTAAACACCGTGCCTGTGAAGACTGATACTCAGGAAGAAAAAGCTAAATGGAAATGAAAACAACAGGCTTCTGGAAACAGTATGCCCCACATACAAGAGAGAAATAACGGCATAAAGCAATGACATTGATAATGCAGAGAAAACGTGTCCTGCTGAGTATGGATCTAGAGAGAGAGAGAGAGAGAGAGAGAGAGAGAGAGAGAGAGAGAGAGAGAGACAGAAGAGAAAGGAAGGGAGAGAGCAAATCAGAAGGGGGTATTAAAAAAATGGGGTTCTGGGTTTAATGATGTACACGGGGAAGCCTTAGTGGTTAGTTGCACTGGGGAGTGACATTTACAGCTGGGGGAATGAGCAGATGATGTTAACCACCACCCACTGGGGTTCTGTCCACAGCAGGGAGATGAAGCGATGAGGTTTCCTGGTGGATGGGTCAAGAACACACAGTGAATATGCTTGGGGTGGGTGCAGAGGTGTCCATCAGTGCAGTGACTTTATATCCATGTATCTGATACACTATTTTTTAAAAGGCTTTGTAGCTGTATAACCCATCTCCTTAAAAACTACGCTGTGAGCCATTATGGAGGTTGACTGGCATACTAGGGAGCATAAAACAAAAAATGTTGTGTTAAAAAAGGTTGCAAGTAAGTTTTACCATTGAGGTATGGTGAGACACAATAAGTCCTCTTGTCCTATCCGTCTTTGTAGTTTTTTACGACTCAATTCAGACCTTAGGTCTGTACTTCTATCAGATCTGAGTATCTCTCATTATGTATCACACATAAATCTGAATCAATATATGATTTGTGATGTGATTTTGCAAGAAGAGGGTAAATGAAAAAGCAAAAGTCAGAAGTTGGAAGTGAGGCTGAGACTTGATAATGCAGCATGAGAGAGAGAGAAACTGGATCACATTTCATTCTGTATCTGATCATTAAGGACACACTGAAATGAAGTGTGACAAGGCATTGCTGTTAGCTAGCTAACAAGGCCATCTATTTTAACAAAGCTATCCAAGTTGATGTTGACAAGTAACTACAAGCTGCTATACAACATTTGATAATAAAAAGCAGATAGAGGCTTCCAATCTCCATGTGTTTTTGTGTAGGGTGTTTGGGTTTGAAAACGCTGTCCTTCAAAACCAAATTCAACCTTAAAAATTTAGGCTAAGGCCCAGTTAACTTGTTTATTCCAAACTAAGTACCTTGGCTAGTTGCTAGGTTAGTAAAATGCGATAAAATGAAATATTGCTTATGTTAGGTGTTGGCCTGGATGTATAAAGAGACCTGGATACAGCATTGGTGGCGTGACGCCATTCATTTTCATGAAGTTTCCTCAGTGGTGCATGAAGCCAGAAACATTCAACTGCTACGTATAAAATTATCCAGATGATGCATCATTGGCCCACACAGCGGGCGCACTGGAGACTTCAGCTAGCCGAGCCGTCACATATCCAAATTTGGTCATGAACCTTCCAAGTCCAGGTATGACATGAGAGGTATCCTGGGTGTGTTGGTTGTTGACGTTCTGGGACGCTACAAGTTATGCCTGTCACATTCATTGTCTCCTTTCAAAATACACTTCTGTTTTCACAGGACATTTCCCGGTTACATACAGTCTCTTTTAAAATAAATACGTAGGTACAACAACGCGAATTGATGTTTTTTTTCTTCCAACAACTAACTTGGTTGAGTTTAGGCAACAATAGCACATGGTTAGGTTTAGAAAAAATAAACATGGTCTGGCTTTATAATCTCACAGGATGCAAGAACCGCTTTCCCGTGTGAAAGTCAGTGTTTGTTGGGCCCATCCCGCACCCCTCCAGCCCACCCTACTTGGATTTTGCCGCTTTAACTTTCGTCCTTGTCCCGCCACGTTTCCTCCTGACTATAACTATAACTCTGACCAGCAGCATGTCATGCCAACGTTAAAGGCTGACTTTTTTTTTTTCGTCTGATGCCACAAGTCACTGCACAAGCGCTACATCAGTCTTCAGAAAAAATCTTTTTGCATCCAGTGGCATCACATGACTGACCCCGAGGTTGTAATTCTACTGTTTTTGGCCTCCATAAAAATGAGCTTCAAAGCCCTGCACACTTTCAGGGGGCCTGGTTAGATGAGCGCCCATTGTGGTTGCATACCAGAACATGAAAGGCAAATTACTAATCTGAGACAACACATTAGGGTTTGAACAGCACAGACAGCTCTCATGCCAAGGAAAGTCCTGCTGAGGGAAAATTAATTGTGAGGTGGTGATCAAAGGTACAGTAATGCAGAAATATTATTAAATTACAAATGTATTTCTTCAACTGTATGCATTTTATTTATTTAGATACTGAAATCAAACAGAGTCAGACTTGGTCTTAGATATATATGAGTGCACAATTTAAGTATTGTGAAATTAACTTGCACTACAAAATGCACTTAACATAATACTTGAGACAACATAATAATTGAACAGCATAATTGTGTTGGACTGCTGGTAGCTTGTACTTACTTAATTACTGTAAGAAGAGATGCTATGGTATATTGTAGGCATTTATCAAAAATCATGAGCTGATTGCATAATTTATTTATTTATTTTGAATTTATAAACATATCATAAATCTTTCCCAACACAACAGTTGATGTGTATGAATGGAGCTTTTTTTTTTTTTTTTTTTTCAAAAAGAGATACCATGCAAAGTGGCATTTGTTATCATTATTATTGTTTATATTTGTTGACACCATTGTCTTTTAGTTATCCCTCACTTACTGTGACAAAATCAACTGGTGTAAATGACAGGAACAAGACATCATGTACAGCTGTGCCATTGTCATTGCAGCAGCAGGAGTTAAAATTGGCTGATTTATTTACTAATCACATTGTCAGTTGTTGGTTTAATGTGCGGTATGGCCTGTGTGGGAAAAATGACAAATAAAGTGGGTCGTCTGGGTCACCATAATTTGAACATTTGCTTGCTAACAAATAGACATTAGTTAAACATAAAATCAGTCAAGTGCACTAATGTTTAAATGAGCAGGCTGTCAAAATCAGCTCATGTCAACATCATGTACTGTGTTATGTTCCCACCGGAGGGAAGTTGTAGGTTCAGAAACGCAATCAGAGGCTAGCAGCTACTGTTGCCTAATCACTGAGGTCCTCTGAGTGTTACATCACCTGAAAGCCCTCCACGGCTCCTGTTTTAAAGGCTTCAACAAAACCTGTGATGATGCATTCCTTGCGGGGCATGGCTGTGCACTCTTTCAAGACCGCTGAGGCTACAAAATCTGCAGGTTTATTGAATATGTGACCAGAAAACAGATGGATTCTTTGACCTTCAAAGCAAAATCAACTCCACAATGATGAACTGGTTGTTCAGCATCGACCCAAAATGTTCACGTTGTCCTTCCTGAAAATAGTCTCAACAATATGTGTGGACAAGGGCATGTTGTTTCAGCGGCACTGCAAGGTCTACTCAACTGCTCACAACAAAACTCCAACATTGATTCTACAAGCTGTGGCGGTCAAAACCCCTGTCGAATCATGGCGGGTGGCTCAAAGCTCGCCCATTAGACTCATGCTAAGACAGTGCACCATCTCCTAAGCAAGCTCTGGCTGATTTGTTAAGACAGAATTAGATTTCAAACAGAGTGGGAATAAATATGATTCTGTTCCCAGCAAGACCCCGACTGGTGCCTATGTGATGCTGCAACCTTTTAATGGAAGCTTATCAGCTATAGCCAATGCCCTGCAAGGATTCTGTGTAATACTGCTGTTTGCTCACAATCGGCATTGTGTTTAATAAATGTGGCTGAATATTAACTAATCTTTTGATCTCACTTTCATTAGGCCACCCCAAGTGAAGTAGATTCTTCTCGACAAATTAAGCCCCCCTCCGTCCCCGCCCACAAGCCCGCATCTTACACTCATGAGGGAAATGAGCAAGGACACAAATGCTCTTATTTAAAGATAACTGGTAAACTGCCTTAATTAGGCCTTGTTTTCAAAGCACCCAACTTTTCTTTTGGGAGGGATGTTATTATGTTCTCTCTCTATACTGGTTGCCAGGCTGCTTATTCAACTCCATTTACACAAACACCGCATACACACTTCCACAGAGCAGTTTTTTTTTTTTTTTTCACTGTGCCAGATTTACTCCTGTAGTATTTTAGAACGTGTCACGTCGGACAGGATTGCTCCCGCCGTTGGGAGTACTATTTCATTCAGTGATGACATGTGCCCAATTATTAGGTCCTCCACACAACCTCAAATGCTTCCCAGCCCACCTATGTCTCATCATAAACAAGCTACAGTGCCAATACTTACAGGATGATCAATGATTTTTCCCGAAAGGCCAATAACGCGCCACATTGTTAGTTACATTTTGATTACTGAGGCACTGTGCTGAAGTGTGTGTATTGCCTCTGTGTCACATATATCTTCTGACACACAGTCTATATTGTATACTGACTGTGCTGTATGAGAAGTCAGTCTGTCAGTTCTGATCTTGTTATATCAACAGCTCTCTCAGGCATACATGAAACATGTAGAATTTGATTAGTCAATAACATACTGGCGATTCCAGTGTTGCAGCTATACCGCATTATATTTTCTAGCAAAGCAATATAAGGACACATTTAGGTCATAACTAATCAACTTTTATTCTCCTGCCTCATTATACTATACCCTTAGCTCATAAACAAAGGACTGAATACATGCTCACCTGTTCACTCCCCCCATTAGGTCCGCATAATGCCTACTAATTATGTTTGCTCATCTATAAGCCTTAATTATGCTGGGAGCTGATAATTAGCTGGGCTAGAATAGGTGCATATGTTTCTTTCGCTATCAACCTGGCGGTAATAATGGCTATTCTCATCTCTAAGGAGACCCCAGGATTTTCCATGTAAGAACATTTTTAAGTGCATTAGCACTTAAAGTAACAACATTGCTGTTTTTTTGACCAGTGTGAAGAGTGTATTATAGGACCACGGCAGGATAATAATGGGATGCCAGTGCAATAGCATACCCATGTACTATGCTACTATTCCAAGATTATTTTGCAGGGTTAGTGGCCTTAGAAATCTTATCTTCTGTATATCTTTTGACTAAGATTGATGGATCTTGGTGAAAACATATGTGCAAGAGTTTGGTGAAATAAAAGATATCAACATTTGTTTGTCAATAGAAACTGTGGAGGCTGAGGGTGAAGAATAGAGGGCTACTGATATATGGACTTGACCAAAACTGAATACATTTAAAATATGAATATGGAATATAATGTTGTACATAATTTATCTAGGAAACAAAGATAATCACATGCCCAGTTGAGATCTGGTATTTTACCACTCAGTGTTGAAAGTGGATGGATGAAAGAAGAAAAATGGATTGTGTCACCTTAAGACCTTAAAGAAAATGAGTTTCATTTTGTTTCCTTTTGTCCTTTTTTTTACAGGGAATATCACAATGCTCTGTGTATGTGTCAGTGTGCTTGTTTACACATGGCCAATGTACAAAAACTGAGTTGCCTGTTCACATATAAAATATTTAAATTAGCTAGTTATTCTGAGGGAAGCTTGAGGAAGGAGGAAAAAGGGCCTCTCTCAGGATAAACATATCAGGCTTACAGCAATGCGTCCTTTTCTTCTGCTTTAGGCTACAATTTATTTGATGTTTTGCACATACATGTGTTTTTTGTGGAGTTTTTTTTTGGTCTTGGTTTTTGGTTCATATATAGGGGTGTCTTGTTATCCCATTTGGAATGAGTTGAATGTTTACCGTGACATCAAACTATAGTATTATTAAGATTAAGGGTAAGACTAAGATCACGGATAATATAAAAGAAAAACTGCTCTGCAATGGGAACTAAACTCTGGTCTGATTGGTTACTCACATGATTACCACACCCTTATCACCTTCCTCACTTCACTTCATACATAGGCAATGAGCAGTGACATAGTATGTAAGTTATGAAGTGGGGAACTGAACAATATGGATTCTGGATATGAATGCATACTGAGCTAGCAGACTGTTTGCATCCCTGCCCTCCTGCCAATGATCAGTGTTCATCGTAAACATGTCGGTGAGGATTCTCAGTCATCCAGGTCATGGTAATCATAAGTGCTATATTGCGGGCAGCTAGACTTGCTTAGGTTTCTTGAAGACATTTTCGCCTCTCATCCAAGAAGCTTCTTCAGTTCTAACTGACTGGTGTGGGGTCGCAGGCTTTAAACTCTGTGTGGGTGTAAAACCTTACAGAATCTTTGAGGTCACATGTGAGCTCTGAGTTTCAGAGTCATGATCTACTAAATGTCATTTCACATCACAAGAAGCCATCTAAATCAAACTGGAACAACTATCGTTAAACAGAGTAGGTGGCCTACAGCACCATTTATCACCCACCTACAATGCAGTCTTTGGATCCCTTCCCAGACGACCTAACACCCATTCTATTCACCCATCTAACCCTAACGACACACAAAATGGCCAGGTGGGTCAACAACTCACATGTGACCTTAATGACTCTGAAACTCAGAGCTCACATGTGACCTAAACGACCCTGTAAAGGTTCACACCCACACAGGGTTTAAATCCTGTGACTCAGCACCAGTCAGTTAGCACTGACGAAGCCTCTTGGATGAGAAGCAAAAACGTCTTCAAGAAACTCAAGCAAATCCAGTTGCCTACGATATAGCATTTGTGGTTGATTTTAAACAAGTCAGTTACCTAATCTTAACCATCACTGGGACACATAGCCAGCCTATTAGCATAACTATGTATACACAGCTGAAACATATTGTAACATTGTGGTTAATATTGTGAACAGGGGACACACTGTCAGGAGAGACAAACCAGGCAAATGTCTGGCCCCCCAAATTTGGGGAAAAGGGGCCCCATTTTGCAACGACTACTGTAAACTCCTTAAGATTTCTCATTAAGGCGAAGTGAGGACCCCTTCCAGCTACTGTATGACAGCAGTGAGGACAGTCAGCTAGATACCTGTAACTGTCATACATACACAATAGGTGTCACCATCAGTGTAAGCCTTTGTGGGCCTCTTTGCTTCAGGCCCCTCCCCAAGTCTAAGGTCGCCACTGGTTGTGAAACAGTTGCAGTTAGGTGTCGACAACTACTTTCTTAGGTTTAGAAAGGAAAAGAAGATGTGTTACATAATATAATGTGATGTAATACACATGACTGACATCAGTGCGTGACTTTGCATTTAAACATCACTGACTTTTTTTTTCACAAGAGTCATGAACCGTGATCTACTAGATGAGAGTCTGGTTTTCTTTGACCCATCCACCTCCTCTCGCTTCCACCGTACACAGGCTCTCTTGCTCTTTATACTACGTGAGTTGCTCTCAGCATCAAGTATTGCCACGGATGGATTTACACTGGAGTTACTTGTATACCGGTGCGTCTCATAAAGACGCTAAAGGGTGCCATTGGTGCCAATATCACTAGCTGAGAGGCATGACAAAGCTGCAGTATTTGATGTCCTAGGAATGAGAACAGGCGGGCCATTTTTAAAGGTAATAACAAAAACACATATTCAAACTACTTCTGAAAAGTCAGGAGAAAAAGTTTTCTTTGCTACTTTTTCAGCACGACTCAGGGAGATCTTCTTTTTATGCTGCGCTGTACATTACTGGCCTGTATTGTTTTGCAATTTTGCTTTACCATAAGGAGCTCCCGTCTCCTTTGAGGGCCAGTGCATAAAGAAAATCACTCAGAGGCCCTCATGAGTATGAGCTGAATGAATAGCTTCAATAAGTGTGCTTTCTTGATTAGGTATAAGGTGCTGTGCTGAGGGAGAGCTAAATATTCAGGTCTATGCTCCTTGAGGTTCCTGCTCTTCCTCTGGGAAGCCACAGCTGAGTGAAATGACGCAGATTCTTGAGCGGCTGCACATTCACACACTTTTCCAGGCCATCTATAATGCATTGACGGATTAAAATTGAAGGCACACTTGAGGACCTACTTGAGTGAGTGTGCATGCACGTACACATGTGCACACACTGACACACATACACAGACTTTTCTGCACACACATGCAAAGAAACACATCTCACCTCCACCACCTGCCCCCAACGACACACACTCAAATGTCTCTCCCTCAATCTGACCAACATTGACACCATCATATATGCAGCACACAGTCTACAGAGTGGCATTTCCCCCGCTCCCTTGCTGCTCAGGGCTTCCTGGCAAAGAGGAGGGTGGTCCAGGGTCAGCACCCCCGGGATAGGCAGGGTTGCTGGCCAAAGCTCAGTGGCTTAGATGGAGGTCATTATGGAGAGATAAGGGTGAGGTTGGGGGGACTGGGAGGGACGGACATAGTTAAAGGAGAAGGGTACACAGCAGAAATGCCAGCAGACAACACTGGAAAATAAAATGACAACAAATGTCATCCAGGGGCGACCCGATCAGCTTCCCTCTGCTGTTAAAAGGTGTACTATGCAGGATTGTTGGTTACTTTTTGTAAACAAGCTCACCAGCAAAAGTGAAAGTAAAAGCCAAGCCCAGATTTATTCTCATTTGGCATTTCAACTCACTTTATTGTGTTTTCAGCTCTGTGTCTCTTGGAAGCACATTGCTTATGGTCTGGCACTCAGTGGCTACCTTTTTAACAAAGCCCCAACCTCACCTGATAGTCAGTGTGTGTGTGTGTGTGTGTGTGGGTGTGTGTGTGTGTGTGTGTGTGTGTGTGTGTGTGTGTGTGTGTGTGTGTGTGTGTGTGTGTGTGTGTGTTGGGGGGGTGGGGGGACACACTTTACAAAAGTAAAGCAAAGCATTACAGTAACACATTACTAATAAGATGTCAGATAATGGTATTACATTTACTTTGTCATAATTATTATTACTACTATATTATTACTTTTACAGTGTTAAATTAAGTGTTTCTAATTTTCATTTTTTCATTCATCGAGACTGCCCCACCTTCGTCCAGGGTGCTACCAGCAAAAAATATTCCCTATCATTAGAGGCTACACTACAGAAAGGTGCTGGTGATCAACACATCTGGGTGATGCCATTAGCATGGTGGATGGGTGTTCATTCGTATCCCGTACAACAGTGGAGCAAGGCAGGGACATCATCCTCCTTCTTAAAGGGGATGTATACTTGTGTGGCAGACTCTACACCACAGCCTATGCATGTGTCTGTGTCACTTTGTAGTTACACCTCCAAAACATTAGTCAGTGTCAGGGTTTCTGTGAAGTGCTGTAAAGAATAGTTGATCGGAAACATGCATAAAACATGGCTTAATAATTCAATTCATTAATAATTCAAAAACATAATAATAATAATAATAATAATAACAACAACAATAATGACAATAATAATAATAATAATAATTACTGTCATTATTATTATTACTATTATTATTTTATCATTAATATGATCATTTATAATTTAATATATTTTTGTGACAGTAACATAAAAGAAGTGCAACCACTAACACATTACTGTTGAAGTAGTTAAAGTAACTTTCACTTTCATATAAAGGTGTGTTATGTATTGCAATTTTAAGGTAACTTGCCAAACACTGTCGCTTGGGGGGGTTCAAGCCCATAAATGTCCCACACAGAAAAATAAAAAGAAAATAAGAAAACAGGGGAGGGCAGAGTCTCTGCAGATAAATACACCGCCACACAGTGAGTGGGTCATAAGTGATGATTTAAGAAGATTACTTCTGTATGAAAACAGAATATAGGAAAACCCTGCATAGTACAGTATATCCTTAACTGCCGACAGTGGAGCCACTGTAAAAAATATTGCATTGCACTGTGTGCACTACCATAAAGCAGTCAAGTCAAACAAGTCAAGGTCATATGAACTAATTAAATAACCCAAAATAACTCACTTGATTATGTAGTTGTTTTTTAGTGCAAGGCTTCCCCTATTAGCCTCTTTCTCTCACTCTCTTTTTTTTCACAGAGCTTAAGCCAAAGTTACTAAAGCAGAAAACTCAGGTTCTTCGGCTCTGCCCGTAGAGATTTAACTCAAACTATGAAATTATTGCCTCCAGTGCAGCCCTGCCTCTGAGAAATGTTTGTTGAACTAACTATTTGCTTCATATTGTCCCTTTTACTGTAGCTGCATCTGACAATGATGCTGTTGCACATCGTGTTACTTGGGGTAAAAATGTGTGCTAATTAACTAACATGTAAAAATATACATCATATTTTATTGTGTGTTCTAAACTGGAGACCCTGGGGCTGAGGAGATGGAAAATGGCTTCATGTTTACTTTCCTTTTTGCTAATGTGTTGAGCCAGCTGTCCAGGTGGCCATTTTTTGAATCCTCTCCTGTAAGTGATGTGCAAAATTAGCATACATGAGACAGACGAGTTTGATTTTGCTTTTGCTTCTTTTTTTTACATGTCCTAAAGGGAGGACCCTTGCCATAAATTGTGAAAAGCTCTTTACCAGATTGCGCCAGCAAAAGCGCTCATCCTCATTTACACCTCATTTACACCTCATTTGTACACTGCCAAGAAACAGTGACAGTTTTCTTTTTTTTTTTTCTTTTTTTGAGTGTTTGTGTGGATTCTTGAAATGAACTAATCGTGAATAATTTCATTGTCTCTGTTCCTCATACACACACAGTAACGTGCACTGTGTCCACAAGAGACAAAGACTCTGTATTTACTGAAGAACAGAATATGAGTTAACATACTGAGCTTCAGAAAGGCAGAATCAAGCCGTTTTTTCTGGGTTTTATATGTATTTACTATCTGTTATTTTTAGTTTAATTGTTCACATTTTTTGGGAGCCCTGATGAACCGCAAGATGTCATTTTTTCATACCATACACTGATGGTGTGATCCTACACATTCTTACTTTCAACTTGTCAGCACTTACCAACACTTTGTTAGTGGCCCTACATGTTTAAATATGCTGCACTAGGTACCTTTCCTTCATTAGCTTTTTACGCTCGGGGACAGTCAATTTATGCTCATTACATGAATTGAGTCTTTCCATTTTCATGTGAAATGTAGTTTCTGCTTGTTAAATACAGTCTCTTGTCAAAATAAACTAATAACATAATAAATAAATAAGTTCCATAGGTTTAGGCAACAAAAGCACATGGTTAGGGTTAGAAAAAACATCATGGTTTGGCTTAAAATAATTACGTTTATAACATTAACGTTAATGTAATGTAACGTAACATAATGTTACGTTACATCACAGATGTCGCTAGCATAGTATGCTACACACAGAAGCACACTATTTTGTTATTAAAATAACTCAAATGACTTTTAGTGTCTCACAGGACACAAACAGCGGTCTCCTGGGTGAAAGACCTGAGTTTGTTTGTTTGACCCATGGAAGTATAAAGACACCTGGATGAAGCCAAGATGGATTAACCGTTGCCTATAAAATAACTCAGATGATCAGCGCTGCTTCCACATCATTGGGCCCATAGAGCAGGCATACTAGAGACTTCTGCCAGCTTGAATGGGGATAAATTAATTTAATCTTGTGGCTCTTCTACACTTTCCAAATGTTACCAGACGGAATGGATCAAATACTGATGGTGAAACAAGTCATTTCATAGGGGTTGTGACGCTTAAAAAATGTAGCTTCTGATGTACATACATGTCTTTCACAATTTAAGTCTACGGGGAAAAAGTCTTTATGGGCCCAATGACATCACATGACAGACTTGGAGGTTTTAATTTTGAATTTTGACATTTTCTGGGGGCCTGGTTTGACCCATCCACCTTATACAGACTTCTCACTTTTTATACTATGGTAGTCACCCAGAGTGTCAAAATATGCCACAGCTAAAGGGTGCCTCTGTGCATCACTGTCTAATGCCAAGGGCCCCTGACGGTATTTGACGAGTTGATACCGGGTTGGGTGCTGTGCTCACAATCTGATGAAACATTGATACTTTTTCCTGTCTGTTGTCTGCATTGGGGAGCAACACCTAGATGTGATACCATTTCCACACCAGCATTTGGTGAAGTATTTTCTAAAAGCTGTGCCTTAGTATTTAGTTTTGCACACAGCAACAATGACGGAAAAATCCAAACGACTGCAGCTCTTTTAATGTCTAATAATAATAAGCGGTACTTATTTTGACGAGACTAGAAATAAATAAAAAGCAAGATGTCACAATAAAAAGCAGATATAAGAGAAGATTACTAAAGTGTGCTTGTGTGTTTTTATCTCTGTGCTGTAAGGAGCTTTTTATATTGCATATTTTATTTAACAGTGTGGTATTATTATTATTTCTTTTTCTCTAACTGTTTTTACTGTGCAATTTTATTGCATGTTTTTGTTATTTTTAATTTCCATGTATTTTTAGTTGGGCATATATTTGAGTGCCCCTTTCTGACAGTTGACTTCTTGGGAACTACACCTTTTAATTATTCACCATCACACTTGCATGAGATTGCTTTGTATTGATAGACAGTGTGTTTGAGTTAATCACTGTAGAACATGTGGCATTATGGGCCAATGGCACACACTGAAACTCTGATTTGGATCCATTTAAGTCCTGTGCAGAGAATTGTTGCCACTCAGAGGGCAGCGTCATCGCCATAGCATCCTTTAATTTATGTTGGAGAGAATGTACTCAGCAGCAAAATCTAGGGAATGGTTTTTAAGCAGAGACAAGTGGATGCTGGGTACAATCCAAAACAAAATACTTGAAATGTTTGCTCATCGCCATACAGCAAGAGATCATCTCTGAAACTCAACAATGTTCTTTCTTTGGACTCGTAGCTGATGGAACAACAGACATTACTGAATGTGAGCAATACTCATGCTGTTTATGTTTTTTTATTCAAATCTGACAGCACAGAACATGTTAGTGGATTTTACAATGCGTGTGACTCATCAGCAAAAACATTGTTTATAAGTATCAAGGACATTTTTCTCAGTTTAAACTTTTGAATGTCTGCAAGGATATTGTCTTGACGGTACATCAGACATGTCTAGATGTTTCACTGATGTTGTAGCAAAACTAAAAGCGGAGTGTCCAGGATCTCTTAATGTCCTTTGTAAAGGCAGCATGTTGGAGTTTGTTCTGCAGGAGGTAGTGAGGAAATTGACAATCATAAAAAACAACACTTAGTTCCAGTCTGTTTTTGGCTCTTAGGAGGTGGTGTGCAAAGTACCGGTGCAATGCCCGACTGAATGGTACTTCCACACCGCTGCCATTTACAAGTCATTGCTGCATACATGACACTTCTCTAGACTGTAAAAGCACTGGATCAATATATAATGATAAGGTGTGAGATTTGGTTCAAGATTTAGGGATTCAGTAAGAAAGCAAAACAAACTAGGATGTTTCTTGGCTTAGGCTCTTTTCGGGTCTTCCATGAGAGTGGGCCCAAGTCTGCGAAGCAAAACCTGCACTGTTCCAGCAGCCTTGGAGTGCATCCAAGTCCGATTTGGTAAAGCAGTTCCTGGACAAAAGTAACACCTGTGTTACCTGCATCAGTTTTGAGATGCCCCCTCATTACAGGAGGAGCAGAACCCCAGCTCGCCTCAGCCACACTACAGAACCTGAACCTGTGCTGTCTGACTGACAAGAGACGCAGTGGAGGCATCAATTCTTAGATGTCAGGGACTTAGTTATAACAGAGCTAAGTCAAAGGTTTGACTGAAAGGGAATGAGAGCGATGCCAAAAGACAAAGCATTCTCATCAATGCTGCCAATCAAAACTTGTCGGGACTGAGCAAAGTTCAACTTCCAAAAAAGATGGACAGATGATGCCTACAAATGCAGCTGACTTCACAAGAGGTTGCTGAATTTCTTTCAGTGTGAACTCCAAAAGCCAGAGGGCTATGTAAAGAAGGTGATACGTTTGTTGAACTTTGTCCACCGTATCAGCTGTGCTATCAGAAAGATCATTATCCTCCCTCAGACGAAAACTTGGCTGCAAAGTACCATGAGCCAGAAAAGGCCACATTCTGGATGACTAGATATACCATTCCTTGTCAGTGGCTTCATTAGCTGACACACCTGAACGAAACGCCATGTTTTGTGCTGTGTAAGTCCAGGTAAGATATGGTTTTTATTAATAAAACTGCCTGATACCAGTGCTGCCACCCATTTACCCCAGTGTTCTGTCTCAGTTTAGTCGCTCTGATTCTGACTATTATATATGTAATTATAGCATATGTGGGGATTCTGCTATAACTTCTGGTAACAGAGTTTCAAATGTAAACCATGAAGGCATCTTATCATGCAGTGAGTTTTGTGCTTCATGTATGTGTGACTTACCGTGGTTGCTATGATGCTGATAAACATCACCTAAGAGTCAGTATAATACAAGCATGAAAAGCATGAAAAGTAAAAGCTTTTTGTGAAACAAGAAGCTGTAACAAAAAGTTGGCACAAACATTGAGAGCAGGCAGGCCAGCACCATGGATGTATTTAGAGACCTGGATACAACAGTGGAGGCGGGCCCTGTTCATTCCCATTAAAGTTGCTCAGTGGTACATGAAGCCAAAAAAGCTCAGTTTCTGTGGTATGGGGCCCATAGAGCATGTACACAAGAGACTTACGGCCACTGAGCATAGCCAAGTGCAGCAGAGCAGCCAACTTCCACCAGCCGAGCTGGTGACTTCCAGTTTAGTGTTCCGCTTACTTTCAATTTTCAGTTCAATTCAATTTTATTTATAAAGCCCAATATCACAAATCACAATTTGCCCCAGAGGGCTTTACAGCATACAACATCCCTGTCCTTTGGACCCTCACAGCAAATAAGGAAAAACTCCCCCAAAAAAAACCTTTAAAAAAAAATCTAGAAGCCACAGGAAGAGCAACTGAGGAGGATCCGTCTTCCAGGACTAATGGATCAATTTTCTTTTTTTTTCATTTTGTGGGGGTTGTGATGCACAAATAAATGCATCCACTGATTTACAGACATCTCTTTCCCAATGTAAGTCCATAAAAAAAAGTTGTTTTGGGCCCCATCGCATCACGTGACAGACCTGGTCATTGTAATTCCACTTTTGGCCACTAAGTAAAACTGGCTTCAAAGGGGGGACAGCATGCTAATGTTAAGGAAACAGTAAGCTAATGCCAATGTAACTTTATCAAAGCCTATGTGAACTTGCATTAGTACTATTATTGTAACACTGCACAATGTGATTTTGCTATGTAGGACATGCTCCTGGATCAACATCCCACATCGCTGACATTAATGTCACTTTCATTTCGCTATGTTTTGCAGTTGTTAGATTATTGGTATAAATAAATGAAGGATTAATCTAGTGAGCTTTGAAGTGTTGTCATAGATGTCCACCATTATTATTACTGTGTTAATGTTTTCTGAGATTTTAGCTGGTTGTCTCAAGAGAGTGAAAAAGTGTTTTAGCAAACAAATGAGTGATTACACTTTCTTAAAGTATGAACTAGTAAAGTAAACAGAGCTGTTAAAACAGCCAGAGTTTGGAAATAATAACTTTATCTTGAAAAAAATATATATTATCGCAGAGAAGTACAGACACTTCATGTGTGAACTTAAACTTCAAATGAACCATTTTCATAATAAATAGGCCACAATAATTCAAATAATCAGCGCTGATAATTCAGTCAGTTAATAGTCTGTGTGTGCTTGTGTGTGTGTGTGACATTCGCACATACAGCAGTAGCAACCCACCATCCAACACCGACCCACCGTGAGAACGGAGACTGACAGTATGTCAACAGTCACAGGGACGTAAACGAGATGGACATAGCAGGGAAAGGGGGCTGTTGTCAGAGAATTCCACAGCAAGTGAACACGTTGTCTGCAAACTGACTTGGCCAAAACCAGCCACTTGCGACTTCGACCTGCTGAGTCGCAAGTGACTCCATCATCCATTCATACCACTGCAAATTTTCTCTGCAACGTTCAAAAACGATTTCCTCTCGTCCAGTCTCTGGGCTTTAGAAAGCTCAGAAGCTGAACAAATTTAACATGCACAAATAACGCTGTAATTTTACTAAACAAAAATTAGACCCAGGGTTTTTTGCTGACTAAAATTCATAATCTAATGACTTAAATGGATCATCAAAAGTATCAAATAAAAATAATCAGAATCAGGTGCAAAATAAAAACTGATAACTGTATGCTGTTGAACTGAAATTTTAGGCGTCAACTAAATTTTAGGTGTCTGTATACCTTATCACATATTGCCTATCCCTGCAGAGCAGACAGACCATTCTGAACTGCACCACCTACACAGTCAAATACAGACACCCCCCTCACACACACACACACACACACACACACCGTCACTCATCCAAAGATCCCCTTAAGCCACCACACACCACCGAGCCTCAACCCTTCTCCACCCCAAACAACAAACAATAAACCAACTTTACCAAAATCCTCTGTTTTTGAGCTTGTGTGCCAGGCAAGAATACGCAAGACCTCCTATCTTTGTTGACGTGTTAACTTAAAGTCAGGGCGTCTTTGATCAGCGGGATCGCATCTCAGAGGGGAATGTGATTAAAAGTGACATTCTGAATGCCAAAGAACCCCGGCAGCAGGGCGGATTTTCCACGCAGTGTGAAGTCGTAAGCTCATAAAAGACATACACCAGTGATTCAAACCATGTAGCCCGGGCCCACTATTATAATACGGAACTCTCTCTCTTTCCCCCTTCCCTTTTTCTCCCCTCCTCTCGCACTCTCGCCTCGTGTCCTCACTCCTTTTCTCTCTTACACATGCTTCTTTTTTATTCTCCTTTTTTTACTGCTGGTTGAATATGCGCTTTGCTGGATGACTTTCAAAGCTACTTGTTCCACTTTCTTACATTTATGCTAATTGGAATGCAAATATTGAGGTTCCATTTTAAGCCGCTGGTTTAAGGAGAGGGTGTGGGGATGACTGACAGTGTATTGACAACCATGGCTCACCACTCAGAAAGGCGCCAGAGTTGGGAGAGATTTCGAAGGATGAGGAGTTGACAGTGGTAGCAAAGGACAACCAATATGTTCCCTCTCATCTTGAGTGAATAATATTTCACACTGCGCTATTTTTTGCTTCAATTGAACACTGCAAGCTTGAGTAGGGAGCCTTTGAAAGGCCTATATGTGCTGAGCCTGAACAGTGGGCTCTTTTACAGTAGGTGTAGTGTTCAGTGTGCACACCAGCCTAATCTCTTGAGTCACAGAGGAGCACGAAGCAGGGGTTGCAATGAACTGAATAAGCCTTAAAGCCTGCGTTGATCAAATGACTTGCCCAGCTAAGACCTCTTAACGCACGCTTACCTGAGAGATGAGACTACCTCTGTAAAGTTACAGTATGTGTAATGAATACTGAGGCATATTCTGTTTGAATTCCGCATAGGTGAGCACATGTCAAATCATGGCGCAGAATGAGGTGACGTCTGCGTTGCTCTTAAGGCCAGAGGTGGTAATGTGGGATGTACCTGCTGTGAAATGTTTTGTCACTCATACAGCAAAAGTGCATGTAAAAAGGGGAAGGGAGCAGAACATAGTGGAAGCAAGGGTCTTCAGGATTATGTGAAGGTCTTGATAATATTTAACAACAAACATGATGAAATTTGATGGGCTGCAAGCAATGGATCGCATACAGTATAAAAGTTGTCAGAGATAAATATATGCCTAAGGTCGTTGGTAGGTTAGGCGTGGGTTTTTATAGTAAGCTATATATTTTGTAATCCTTTCTAATACTTTCAGAAGTAGTAAATAAGCCTTGCTACGAAATAGCTACATGGAAGCTGATATATTTAGGTGAAGTAATGACTATTAGGTGAAAATTAGTACAGAATTACTGCCTCTGGGTTGTACATTCTTGTCTGTCCAGACTCATATGTAGCTATGACAGAGGACGATGCTTCACATAGGAATGCAGCCGCAAAGAAGCTTCAAATTCTAGAACGTGGATGCTTCACACACATCTTCAACCCAACAGCACAGAAGATCTACACAATCAACACAGTCTCATGGTGGGCACCCAGAACTGGTGTCAGCATTTTAGTATTTGACCAAAACTCAGAGTTATGGCCAAAAACATGTTTCATTAGGTCACAGGGCCTTTGACCTCCAAATTCTAATCAGGTCCATCCTTGAATCTAAGTGGACAAATTTGATACCTGATATCACATTCACTAAAATGGGATGAATAGGAGGTCACGGTGACCTTGACCTTTGACCAACAAAATCTAATTAGTTAATCCTTCAGTTCAAGTGGACGTTTGTGCCACATTTGAAGAAATTCCTTCAAGATGTTTTTGAGATATCACATTTACGAAAAGGGGATGAGCGGACAACCTAAGAATATAATGGCCATCATTTATGAATTCAACCTACAAACCAGTGCAGATCCAAGCACAGACGGCGTCCAATCATCATGTTTGTGTGTGACTCATAAAACGTGCGTATCTCACCAATCAGTAATGGTCAGGAATTAAGCCACTAGAGTTTACGACATAGTTAGCCTTAATATAACCAAGAAGGGAAACTTCTCAGACCCAGAAATGGAAACACTGCCATCCCTGGTCCAATTTAACCTATTGGTTCTATTTGGCAGCTTTAAGAGCGGCATCAAAGGAAGTTGGGAAAATCCAGTAAAGAAGGAAATCAGCTGCGGTCAACAGCGTTGCAGTGGACAGCTGAAGTTGAGGTTGTAATATTTAATGCATCCATACATGATATATACAGACCTATAGCCTAAATATATTTATAAAATGATAGCCTATATATTATAAAATGTTAATGTTATTATAATACTCATATAAAAGCTAATAATTGACCCAGACCAAAGCTGCACTTATCAGGTGGCAGAGGAGATATAGACGCACCACCTGTGTCCGAGCTGAACAACAATTAAAAATGTAATCGCATAGGCTTAAGTATTAAAATAATAACACAGTTTTTTTAATGATGTCTTAATGATAAATGGCAGAAACATGTTTTGGTTTGTCAGTGTTTAAAAGAAAACTTTAGATGGATGGATGAATTAGATGGATCGAAAATAAAAATGAAGAGCAACCTGTAAATATATCGGATAAATCAGCTTTTTTTAAAATAAAAATCACGTACATTTTCTTACAAAATAAGGTTGAATTTATCAGATAAACAATGCACCCCTGTTAAATTAAGAGTATCCAGGGGATTTGCTGCTACAGCCCCTTGCTCTGGTATTTTTTATATGAATGTCGTACGATGGTTAATATTAGCTAATGTTAGCAAAATTTAGCAAGAAGTAACTGATATAACTCGTCATTACCTCTGTTTCTGTTAAAGTTCATCATTAACGTGCTGCAGCAGTTACTGTTTAGAATGAAATAAGGTTTGTTTTAATGTAGCCTCATTTATTTTTTGTATGCTAACAATGTAAATGACTTATTTCCAGTGCAGTTTAACTTTGATATATACCTCTAAATCGTATCTTATTACACTGATATCTAGTGCCAGGCCTAACAAACATGAATCCAGTTTATAATGTCACTACAAAACAACAGATATTCACAATAATGGATCAGAGACCAAAGAAATGGCACCGTTGTCAGATTCTTCAAAAATATAATTTGCTAAGTTTTGACAGTTTAATATAGTTCTCACTCCAACCATAGCTATTGTACATTTTGATATGAGACTGGGTTGCTCACTCATGCGAAAAAATATGACAGTGCATAAATGGCCTTACCCAGATATAGTGTGTCAGCTGATGCAAAATTACATACATTTACTGTATAAAAAGATTGCGTTTTCATTTACTTATTTAAAGCCTCACCAGGGTCTGAAAATGAGCTTCAGCTAGATGCACTGCTATTTATACATTACATCTGTTGCATTACTATGGGACAATGTTTATCTGTATAAATAAACAAGCAAGAGAAAAAGACATTAACTACTTAAGTTTTTTTTTTCTATAGGATAGCTCAAATACATATAGAGAATGCACTTGTCGAGCACTGTAGTATGCACGGGAATACTTGAATTGCTGACACAAAACCCATGAGAGGCACAGAATAATTTAAGGAGAAAACTGCCTGCAGAGATAATTCGAGACTCTCATCAGAATGAGTCACTCACCTTACAGTCTGTGATCAGGTAACTGGTAGGTGGTTGACACTAAATACGTTTTAAAACATATAGAGCTTACACAGTGACCAAGCAAAAGCATAACCCAACAATAATGTGTCCAACGTGAGATACACTTGCTCTGTCAAGTTTCTCTAGAAGTCTATGTACGTGCCAGTCCTGTTCTTGAATTATCTGTTCAAGTTAATATTTGTTTTAATCCAGATCTACAACCTACAGTAAGTGACAGGGAAATATTTCTATTAAAGCAGTCTGACATTGAAATGTGTGCCCGTTATTGTTTCTCTTTGGGTGAGTTAATTATGACAGGTTGTAAACCAAGTCCCCATAGTAGCTCTGTAATAAATATTACCTTACTTAAAATGTTGAATTTAGTTTTTTTTTTTTGTTTCCAACATTTTGTCTATGATATGTTGACATGTATAGTAAGGAGAAAACATCTGCACAAACTGCAGCCTCGACAATGGACATAAAGTTGAATGAACAGCTCTTTGACGCCATCAAAAAGACTTAGACTTTGTAACTGAAAGGTGGAGGAGATGGTGGATGGCAGATCACCAAAGGCCCATTTCCACCAAGCAGCCCGTTACAGTTCAGATTGGTATGCATTTTTTTCCGTTTCCACTGTGAAAAGTTGTGGATGGTACCAATGGAACAGTTCCACACTGTCCCCATTTTTGGCTACCCCTCTGTTTGGGTACCTAGCACACAGGCCTGGTTCTAAAAAGCCCTGTTTTCACCAAACATTTTCGGTATAGTACCCTTAAAACCAAAAGTAACCCTTCAGACATGGTACCTAGACCCTAGCATTTCCACCGCAAACCGTACCCTTAAATGTGGGCGGGTTATTGTCACTCATTGCTCCGTCCAGCACTCACTGTATTTTTTCATTACCGGTGACACCTCATTTATCGTCCACAGAACAAGGCTGCATGCTGACATTTTCTGAAAAAATAGAACAGGCTGCAGTAAGAGTCTCTCTCCATGGGGTATTTAAAAATAGCACGTTTGTTCATTTAGTCCTTCTCAGGCAAGCTCAGGGGTTTAGTGTTGCATAGCCTACAGAAACAACGCTCTGCAACACTTAGTGAGGATTAGAATATATGCAATTCACATAATCTGGTTGAAATTATATATATGTATATATATATATATATATATATATATATATATATATATATTAAATGCTGGAAGATCCGCTCATTACTGACAGTGTATGTCATCCAAGAAAGACAATAAAAACTAATGGAATGGTCAAAGTGGTCATAAAAATTTAAGGTGTGCTGATGGATTCACGTTGTTAACTCATGCATTGAGTAACATTACAAGTACACTTTCCACCTTAAAAGTTGTTGGCAGTTGGTCCAGTGAATCGAGCTATTAATTTCGAGTGGCAGACTTCCATCTGTGTCACCGGTGAAGAGAAATACAGCGAGTGCTGGACTGAGCATTGAGTGACAATAAGCCCACCCACATTTAAGAGTACCATTTGTGGTGGAAACACTAACACATCTAGGGTCTAGATACCATGTCTGAAGGGTGTTAGGCAAGACACTTGCCAGGATGCAGACCACTGTAGACCAGTGTTCCAACTGCCTCTAAACTGGTGTATTTTTGTGACCTGTTGCTGGAAAAACAACACCACAAAAAAATAGTGCCACAAAAAGTGGTTATTAGGTGTCACTGCTTTTTGTCCCAGGATAGTGAAATGAAAATGTGGGGTTTTTTTTACTGAGACATCACTGATTTTCCTGCGTTGATAGTGCCACAAAAAGCTTTTTATTTTACCAAGACATTACTGTGCTTCCAGCGGGGTCTGTGTCCCCAATGCTAGGTATTTTAAGCCAAAACAAACCATAACCAAGTGGCTTTTGTGCCTAAACCTAACCACATGATAATCACAGTGTTTCAAAGCTGTTAAATAAAAACATATAAATAAAACATATCTCTGGTTCACAAAATTCCAATTCCATTTTCTTTCTGGCAGTTGTGTTGACTATTAAAGGACTGCACATTATAATGTGTGTTTAGTGTATGCATGAAAGTCACAACCTCATGATGTTGATTAATGAACAGACTTTAATGAAGCATGTGTCATTTGGGCTTACCCTTCAGAAACGTCGCTCCCTAAGAGACAAGAGTTATTTACAATGTCCGTTATTCAACAGAGCTTGAACAGTTGCCAAAATGTGCATAAATCTATGGCTATTGTAATTTCTAATACAACTGACAAATAATATATCATACGTCCATATATTTATGTTTGATTTTTTTGTCTTCTGAATGACCACAGAGGACATGAACAGGAATATCCTCAGTCCTTTGTACATGCATCCCTCCTGCGCTCTCTGTGTCTTGCCTGGAATAAAGATGTCAGAGCACGCACAATTCAATATGGGAAGCGTAATAGACTATTAAAAATACATTTGCTAAGCCGAGGAATACAGTTCAGAACATGCCTATCCATTAAGCTGTCTAATGTGACATACAATTGTATAGACTAGGCACGACGACATCTGAGGGGAGAGCACATAAAGAAAGTTAAAGGCCCAAGACATAGCTTCATTTTACATGTCATCTATTTATTTTACTGCCTCTGCTATGGCAAAACATTTTAATTTGCAAATCTAAATAAGTCTAAATTATGTTTATGTGTCTAATTATTCAGTTATGCTATTAAAATAATTCACTGCCTTGTGTTTTGTTATCCATTTTTTGTTTAAAATCACCAACAGTTTGATGATTTAATTAAAGAAACATCAAAAGAACTGCAGTGGGTTTTTTTTTTATAAAGTTTGTTGATATAATTTGTTTCTCCAGAGCTTTTTCTTGCCATTTAGCACAGAACACATCATTCTGTTTCTTCTGCCCTTTTTCTGTGTAGCCATTTCTCTCTCTTTGGGCTCAGCATGGTACTCCGTCAGCCTCAAAGGCCTCATAAGTGTGTTTTCTTTTCTGATGACAGAAGCCACAACATTGGTTCTTTGCCTGATGATCTGACAGACCATATCTCTCTCTGTGGTGGCCTGTGGGGCTGTGGAAGGGGGAAGGTCTGTTTGTTCAGATGTGGGAGCTGTTGGAAACCTCCAGGTATTACTGGCTATAAAGGGGGTCAATGGATACTGTGGAAAAAAAATGAGATATGAAGTGAAGTATAAGGACCAAAAAGAAATGATAGGAGAGCGTCTTACACTGAAGTGCAAACACAACATCACACCACAGCTTGTGAGATGTATGTACAGTGTGTTCATCTGACAGCCCAATCACAAGAATAAATGTTGGCATTGTGTTTCCACACACCCTGGGTATTTTACATTTGTACATAATTATGTAGTGGATATGTTGAAACTTCATGTTCCTTATGTTTCTTTTTCAACAACACTGTGGTTAATGTCTGGGTAGGTCTAGGCACAAAAAACACTTGGTTATGGTTAGGAAAATGTTATGCTTTCTCTTAAAAAACCCAGATTTTGGTGGCACAATCGCTTGATTTAAAAAAAAAAAAAAGAAAAAGCTTTTTAGCGCACTATCCCTGTGGCGTCTGGTTTTGTTGTTTGTTGGTCTAGAACAGTGGTCTGCAGCTAGGCAGATGTCTCACCAAGGTTGTCACTGCATGCTATTCCCTCCACCTTTACATGACAAAGTCAGTATACATACTATGTCACTATAGAAATACTGATATTATATGTGTGAAACGAAAAGTATGTATAAAGTATTTGTGTTTTGCAGAAATGTACAATGCCAACATTTTCCTTTTGGCTGTATCTGATATTGGCTGCCTACCATGCATGATTGAGTTTTAACTCGGCTGGAAAAAAATATATAAAGAAGTAAGTTTGTTTATATCCATTTCACTGTTAGAAGCTCATTTGTCCATGGGAACTGTGTCCTGTATATTTGTGGAAGTCAGTATGGGTTCTCCATTAATCTCTTCACAATGCAGTCAGTAGATTAGAGTGAGGATCCGTGTAATGACTTCTGTAAAGAGACATTTCTTGTTGGGAAGCAAGATATTTGATTTGATTACTGGAAATTAGAGTTAACAACTCACATGATACCCTAATGAGCTCACATGTGATCGCAGTGACTCTGCAAGGGTTTACACCCACACAGGGTTTAAATACCGCGACTCCCAACCAGTCAGTTAGAACTGAAGAAGATTCTTGGATGAGAGGCGAAATGTCTTCAAGAAACCCCAGCAAGTCCAGTTGCTTATGATAGAACTTAAGACATTATTAAGTAACAATATGAAACATAATGGAATAAATACCATGACTAACCAATTGCCAAATAGCACTACACACAAAGAACAGCTGAAGCTGATGGAAATGGAAATGTTGGACATAAGCCAAAGTATTAGACCAAAAAAAAAAAAAAAATTCACCTAATGGTGGCGCTAGATAAAAGGTTAAAGTTTAACCAAAGTTACTACAATTAATTTTCAGTGGGCCAACAATCAGTGCGTCTACATGCAGCTTGAGAAAATCAAATTTTTTGGCTTAATCCAACTGAAACCAGACTTTTAAATGCATGTAAACAGGTTAGTCAGACTGAAATTGGACTATCCGTAGCTTGACTAACACACCTAGATAATTCAATTGAAAATCGAACTGCATGTATCCACTTAGTCCAACTGGAGTCGTATTCGGCGTTCTGCGCATGCACCACTTTTTCCTTTGCGGCCTTTCACCCAGAAGAAGAATGAGATGATGTAGCAGCATGGCGACCGAGAAGCAGAAGACGCACTTCTGGATGGATGAGGAAACTACATTCATGCTCAAGCTAAAGGAGCTAAATATATTGAAGTTTATGGATGGTAGGAAAATGCGAAACATGGATTTATTTAATTTAATTTATTATTCCTCTTCAGGTCAACCAGAACTAGTTCAGCACACACTATATTAAAAAGGACACAGCACTGCATATCGGGGTGGAGTCAGACGTACTTGGTCAGAAATTCAATTTTCTCCTCTGCATGTATACTCAGACAAGACGAGAAGTCAGACTTGACTGGTTAGCCGAGCTATGAGCTTAGCTCAACTACTGCATGCATGTAACATACTGAATGTCTGAATCAAATTGTGGAGACATTTCACTCAAAACCACTAATGTCAACCTCATGTCTGCACTTCAGATACTTTAAGGGGATCACCAAAATCAGTAGGCTTTGTCCTCTGGGGACCGTCAATTTCTGTACAGCGTTTTACAGCAATTCATTAAATATTTGTTGAGATATTTTAGTCTCGACCAAAGTTGAGGACCAGTTGACGGACATTGCCATCCCTAATGCCATGCTACTAGCTAAAGCATTGTGGAAACTAACTGTAGGATATTTCCCAACCAGTGGTATTCCATCAGTGATTTCTTACTCTGAGGAAAAGACTACATACAGCAACTTAATGCCTCAGGATAATATTCACTAACTTACTCCAAACTAAATCCCAACCAAGATAAACAATATGAAATATGAAAATATTTGGAAAAATCTGACTGAGGTCAGGCAATGATTACAAAAATGCAGTGTAATAAACACATGAAAGGGAACAGCATGAGAGAAACACTATTTGAATACATAAAACTGGTACATCAGATGATGGAATTCATTCATTTGTTCCTCCTGTTTCCACACAGTTAAACTTGTCAGAAATAAATATAGTTGTGTAATTCTTGCAGAATGTTGTTTTGTTGTTGCTACATCTCTCTGATAGTATGTATAATTAATTGATGTCATGTAGCTGAAAATATTGCCTTTGCACATGTTTTTAGATGTATTTGGACAGCCTTAAGAGGCAACCTGAAGTCCTGTTTCAGAGAATAATTTCCAAAGTCGTGCAGGGTTCACACTTCATTAATGCATTTATAGTCCATATTCATAGGCTTTGTGCTGCAGAAGATGACTTTCTCTACAAATGAAAGGTTATAATTGTATTTTGGAAGAACTGTTAACACCAAAAATATTTCCAGGCTCACTGCTTTGCAGCAGATAATATTGCATAACATTATGTTAAAATGATGGCTAATTAATTTCCACACACTGCTGGCCTCACGGCTTAAGCAGTGGAGCGCTGGGCAGAGCAACTGCATAACACCACAAACAACAGACTCACATTTAGCTATAAAGTTGAATTAACACCTCTCTGACACAGTCACAACAATAAATGACTATTAATAGCGTCATAAAGGTAGCATTTATTGCAGCGTGTGCGTTACATTTTATTGTAAACATGCTGCTTTTATTGTGTCCACCCTTTAAATGCGAGCTTGTACGTGAATTATCTCACCTGTTTTATAGCAACAGTAAGTCCTTGGACCTGTTTTGCTCAAACTGTAGAACCGTCTCAGAATTGTTTGTTCCTGTCAGGCTCTGTGAGCGTTTCAATGTATCAGTTAGTTACTCTGTAAATCTGCTCTTTATTTGACCGAGAACATTCTGCTTACACATTCAGCAAACTCATTCCACCAGTTATCTGCATTCGGGTCCTATCCTGAGTGTTAGGCTTTTTTTTCAGCTGTGCAGAGAATCATAATGTGTGATGATCCTTTGACAGTAAAACCATTTATTTTATGTGATCTGTAAAGTAAGTTTCTCTCTTTTTCCCAGTGAAGCTCTGACTCACCTGTCAGTCATCATAGAAAAAGCATTGTTGTGTACAACAGAGCATCACAATAGTCTCAACAACTTTAAAATGTGCCCAGCAGATGGGAATGAAATGGGCAGTAAAAATTGTAATGCCTATTTGTCAGGTGGTCTGCCATTTCGGTCCAGACTGAAAAATTTCGACTATTGGCTCAACACATTCTGGCTACCAACTCATCAAATATCGATACTTAATCAGTGGCCCTAAATGTCAAACTGATGCTGTAGGTACCCCTCCTGTGCTGGTTTTGGATGTTTAGGGACATCTTACAATTTTGGTTACAGTTTGGGTTTGTCATCTTACATAAATCACATTTCAAAATAAGCTTTTCAAAATAAGCTTTAAACATTGGGGAAAAAAAACACCACAACAAAAGCACATGATTAGGTTTGGCTAAAATGAGTATGTTTGTTACTAATGTAATGCAGCGTCACTTGATATACGCCACTAGCATACCATGCTACACATGCTGGCACACTATGTTGTGTATAACTTCATTTAATTTGGGTTTCACTCGGGGCATTAACATTAACCCTGGGGTAAAAGTCTGCATGGGTGGGAGTGAAGGTGAATGGGTCTCACAAACTTCAGTCTTTTTTGTTCTTTATGCCACTACATGTTCATAACATCAAAAAATGCCACCACCCTGTGCGTCTCATACAGCTGCTAAAGAGTACATCTGTACCTGACATCAATGGCCACTGACCAAGCATCTGTATTTGACTGAGTTCGGAGTCGCGCCAGGTTAATTGGCTAAATTTGCACAAAATTTTTAACAATCTGACACCTGACATTCAAGCTCCCCAGATGATGAATCCTACTGACTTTGTTGGTCTCATGATGTTTTCTCTAGTGATAATGAGGTTAACATTTTGGATTTAAAGTGAAATATCTCAAAAACATTTGGATGGATTGCTATGACATAAGGTAGAAATATTCATGTTCCCCAGAGGATGGTTTGTGATAACATTGATAATTCTATTTGGCTTATGACCAAACACCTGCAAAACTAATAAAATTCCCATCAGCCTCAGTTATACTTTGTGTTAAGTGCCAGTTAGCGAATGTTAGCATGCTAACATGGTGAACATAAACATAAACAGCAGCATGTTAGCTTTGTCATTGTGAGAGTGTGTGTGCAAATGTTAGCATTTAGCTCGAAGTACAATACCAAGGTAGTTACATCTTCATAGAGCCCCTAACACATCAGTAGACTCTTGGTCTTGTTTACCATCAAACTGATGTTAATAAATCAAATCTGTTTCCAATGCCTCACCCCACCTCAATGCTTAGAATGAACTGAACACCTTCATGTGAGGAGTCTTGTTTAGTTGTCTACCCATTACTTGCACCTGCAAAATTAGGCACAAAACAGATACTTAAGTCAACAGAGGAGTTGAAGTAAAACAGAAGCTAATATATAATAACACAGTAGGTGACAGTTTTTTACTGGCAAACACATCAGCCAGACTGAGCTAACAGAATTGAGTGTCCCTGTATTATTACACTGCTGCTAACAAGTAGAGCTGTTTCATAAGTAACCTTGACATGCTGACTTTTTTTTCTTTCTTTTATGTTTTTAAGCGTACCTCACATTTTTCTGAAATATAAAGAAATAAGTAAGCAACATTAAATGACGTGGTCACTTTATTTCTCTAACAGTTCCCCATTGAGGCTTCAGGTCACACTCGTCCAACTCTATTGTGTCATTGCACTTTCATTAAAGCAACAAGTGTTCCCTGTCATGTGAATAACATTACTCAGTTGAAAATAATTTGTACTGGCCTTCAAATCAACTTCAGTAATAATGGGTATAATACTTCGCCTGGCGTCCCAGTATGATAGAGCCTATTTGAGGGCAATCTTTGTCTGCAAAGGTCACTGCAGCTTTAACTAAACAGAAAAAGGGTTTTTCTGTCTTTTACACATAAACAAGGAAAGTTCTCTAGTTGTTTGTCTTTGTGTTCACTGTGCAGAAAGTCTGCCATGTGCTTGAATTACCTCCTCTCCTACTTGGCCTAAGACAAAATCCAAAAATATACGACCACATCAGGGCTATTTCTGCTGGTTACCTGGGCCTGTTAGAATTGATTTTACAATTTTATTGAGTACCCTGGCTATATCACAGAACTTTTAATCCTCGACAAAGCAGAGCCCTAAGCTCAGATCTTTTTTGCATCTCCAACGTCTAGACTAAAATCAAAAGGTCATTAGGGGTTTTCCCTCAGGGCCCATGTAATGGCGTTCCAGCCATTACAGAACAAGGAGGAGATCAGTAAGGAGATCAAGCAACTCAGATCAGTACCTTTTTAGAGGTTCAATAAGTACAATTGCCACTACCCCATACGAAAAAACTACCTTATAGTATATCTCAAGGGTTTTTGATCAATATGTCTCAAGCAGTTATTTGACCAGGTGCTGGAAGTTCTGCCTTTTAGCAGATCAGCAGTGGCACACTTCAGCAATGACGAAGCAGCGCTATTATTGTAGCATTTATTTTGGTAATAATCATTCCCTCTGTGCTAGAAGTTTTTGTTGCATTGCGTCTGCTCTAATTAGTTATCTTACACTTCAGTGCAGTGAAACTTCATCATGCAGTGTGTGTTAATGTGTGGGTTGACCCTGTGTGACCCTGAGTACTATATAAAAAGAATAGATATACATATATATACACAGTAATGGATGGTCTAGTTTGCCTGTCAAGATATTATTGTGATATAGTGATTTATTGTGGTTTATTTATCAACATGTTTGAAAAGCATAGCCATAAAGTGAATACATGAATCAAAAACAACATCAAGGAGCAAAGTCTTTATAAAATGTCTTGAGAAAAGACGGTGACAGTCCTGATTCAGTATTGATCAGTAAAAACTGAGGCCAATTGCTCATGTGTTTTTATGTGGACTCTAACAACGAAGTTCATGAAATAAAACTAGCCTCCTAACATATTAATGAATGAATTAAAGTTGTCAATACACAAATTAAATGATCTTTCATTATTTTGTTACAAATCCATGAATAAATAAGTCTTTCTGAGGAAAACTCAAACACAGAACAATGTCTAATCATATTATCTTTAATGGCTGTTTGGTTACTGATGTGCTGTATTTAATGCTTAAAGCCCTAGCATGTTGCTAACGCTACCAACCTAATATATAGTTGGTGGTTTCTAGATGATTCGTGTTGTTTTTGTACCGCACATGTACCTACAATGTCTTTCTCTCTGGCACAACTCTCTTGTTAACACTTCACTTTATGTTAGCGTTTGATTGCCACTAATTACATTATGGTGACAGACAATTTGATAGCACCTGTGATTGGCAAGGTGATTTTCATGATTTGATCTAAATGATGTTGTTGACAGTGTGGAACAGGAATGAATTCCCACACATAATTAAAAACATCCAATATTACTATGTTTCTTCCATTTCAGCGCATACAGTTCATCAGTGTTTCATCAACACTGTTTTAAACTAAGCTGAACAAATAAATGTATTTATAGTTGTGGCCCTCATTACAATTAAAGCTACCTATATAATGGCATGTTCTCACTCCCAACTTGTCACATATCACTGCATGGCCAGTGGACTTTCACATCTACATATGACGCACTAGGTATCCTCAGTGCATCTATTGTTGGTGTTTTGGGAGGCTGTATCAATTTACGCCTGTAACATGCATCGTGTCTCTTTTTGTGTCTTTGGTTTTTAAAGGACATGCACAGTTTCTGTTCATGCTTCTGCTCTACAACATCGATAAAAAACCTTGTATTTATGTTTATTTCCTTGCACAACAAAAGCATGTAGATAGGTGTAGGCAACAAAAGTACGTGGTTAGGTTAAGAAAAACATCATGGTTTGGCTCTACATTCATACAGGAAGCAAACACCAGGCTCCTGGGTGAAAGTCCAGTGTTTGTGGGACCCATTCACCTTCGTTCTCGCCTGCCCTGTAGGGATTTTTCAGCTTCTTAAATTACGTTGCTGTGTGGCGGTGTTTCAAAATGATGGCTGGTGGCAATATTAACCGGCACTGCCAGGTGCCATATCATACCACTGCAAAAGGGTATCGTTTTTGGTAGGTACAGTATATGATGTGGAAGCAGTGGTATTTGACAACTTCAGAATGAGAACTGGTTGGGTATAACTACTGCATTGAAGTCTTAATTATTTTGCCCTTCTAAGTCTATTGTATGAGGGTACCCTTTTACTGAGAAACTGCCATTACTCAATATTCTGGGACAAATTATAAATATGGCAGATAATAATAACATAGTAGTAGGTGAAGCTGAAGTAGCAGTAATTGTGGTGAAATTGTATGAATTGGTTAATTGTTACACCCTATAAACGCACTAACATCAACAACTGCCAAAAATGTCTGTGTCCCAGTACATCAGCGGGTTCAGTGGTTCAAAGTGGTTGACATTACCATCCATGGAACCATGCTACTAACATTGCTAAAAATAAGGCAAAGAAATCAGTTCAAAGAAGAGGAATGTAGAAGAAATAGAATAACTGACACATTTAATAAACACTGTAATGTGCAGTATTTACGTAATAGCTAAAAAAAAAACTAGCCTTTAGTCTAATTTTCAGGTTGACATAGTATGGCTTAAAGGCAGAATGAGTAGGATTTGTCCGCGGTTTGTAAACACAATATTCTAAGTTGGCCCCTCTTCTCCAGCCCAATGACACCAGAAGCACATAAATGACCACAGTTCCCAGAACACAGCCCAGTCTTGGAATGATCTTCATCCTATTGGCATTTCGGCTCACTACATTTGTGTTTTCTTTGCATGATGTTCGCCCTTTTCGCGTCCTTTTTAATGCGCGCTTACAATATGACACCTGGTCTTTTACGTTACATACCCAGTGCCCAAAGGCTGGTGCCCAAACACAGGAAAATAAAAAGAAAAGAGAAACTACAGGCAGAGGGCAGAGTCTCTGCAGATACAGAAACTGTCACACTCTTCTATTGGGTCATAAGTGATGATTGAGAGGGGTTATTTTTGAGTCTAAATATTGTTTTTTTTTTGTTTTGTTTTTTGTTTTTCAGGAACATCTTCCTCATTTTCCCTTTAAATGCTAATTCTGTCTCTGTTGTGCCAGTTTTTATGGGTCACTGAAGAAGGATGATAGACACAGATTATCTCACGTAATGTCCCGTTAACTTACTTTTTACTACTCATTTTCATCATTACAATTAGTCTTTTACAAGGCTTTTAGCCAGCACACATTTTAGTCACTGTTTTTGAGAGCCAAATGACTGTGGTTTATTGTAGGTCATTAGTACTTGTTTGTATTACGGGATGACATTTTTCGACAGTGGGTAGAGAGCCGTGGAGACAGCATTTCCTGTCAGCCCGCAGCACTTCTTACACTGACTCAAGGCTATGATGAAAGGTCAGTGGTGGGCTGACAAAGGCAAGGGTGAGAGGAGGGAAAACACACGAATCAAGCGTTACAGACCGTAGGCTGTGTGACCACACATAGATTTAATAACAGTCCACCAGGCACAAAGGCAGCGTGGCCGTGGGGGAGAGGAAGGAAGTAAAAAAAGACATAAACACACTCACACACGCTCATGGTTATTTATCATACAGAGAGGCCCAAAACATCCTAAATCGTGTTATTTTAGTCCCCAAAAACCTCGCCGCTTCATCTGCTGCTGGGCTATGATGTTGATGCGAACAAATTAAAGGAGAAATGTGTGACTTCTTTAGTGCATCTATTTATTTTTCATGTTTAGTGTGTTCCTAGGCCGCATCACACAGAGATTGTCTATCAAAATAAAACTAAATCAAATAGGCAACTATGACATAACTGCATGGTTCTGATTAGTTTTATTCCAACAGATTAGACATTTCAAACATGTAACCTTTTCCAAAATTTTTGTGTTTACAGCAGCAATTAAAAAGCTTTCATGAACCTGAATCAATGTGATGCAATAACAAGATGATTTTTTTGGAAAATGTTGCAGATCATTACTTAAAGCCGCAACAAACACTCTGATACATATATCTGCTTTAAAAAAAATCCATTTATCTATTTCAATATTTGAGGAAATGACACCAGTGATTGCTCGATTTGCAAATATGCACTCATCCAAGCGGCGTGAGGGGTGTTCATTATTCAGGAAAAGTCATTTAATCTCGCCTTACACCGAAAAAGGTATTCACATCAGAAATAAACATTACACTGAATATTTATTAGTACTGGATTTAGCATCTTCATTTATTTTCTGACTTCAGAGGATTTCTCTCACGATTCAATGAATTTTGTTTTTGTTATTCATAGTTTTACACCGATAAGTTGTTGTGTCAGGGTTACATTTCTACTGTTTCCTGCCCCCTCCATTCTTCCTCTTTTTATTGCATTTGATCTCTCTTGTTGTTCTTCACACTAATTTCTCAGACACTTCACACAGAACAGACAGCATTCTGTTTGTGAATCCACTATCATGAGTGCACATTGATTGCCAAAAATGCTGTAAATGACTTTCAACTTCCATGAATACGCTAAATGCTATTATGAAAAGCAGAATGTCTTTCATCAAATTGCTAAATTACTCGCAAATGTCAGGAACCAATCATAGATGCGGGGAAGGCGTAAATGTGGTAGCTCAGGAGCCAAAGCGTATTACAAATGCTGCTGTTATTGAGTTTGACAGGTTCTAATAAGAATCATATCTTCCTGTTGTTTTCAGACAGCGAAAAAGAAAGTGTTTTCCCCACGATCGGAATGAGAGCTTTGAGGAGCGAGCTGCATCTTCTCTTTCATTTGCTTTCCTCTTCAAAGCAGCTGAACGCTTGTGACACACTCCAATAAGAGCTACACATTCGCGAAACCTCTTGCCACAGACGCTTTCATGCTATTACCTAGCGTTGCTGAGACATCGGAGGCAGAGCTGGGTTAACCCTGCTTTCGACGAGACTCTGAGCACCTCCTCCCTGCCTCCTTTCCTTTGTCACTTCATCATGCCACGCTCCCCTTTTCTCTTTCACATTATGAGAAGGAAATAACATATTTTGTTAAGAGGCATATGGGCTTTAAATGATATATTATTTAAATGCTAAGCATCCAGTGCTGGAAAGTAATAAAGTATATTTACTGAACTGCTGTACTTAAGTACAATTTGGAGGTACAGGCACTTCACCTATTTTCATTTCATGCTACTTTATACTTTTACTCCAGCACATGTCAGAGGAAAACATTCTTAGTTTTACTCTTTTACATTTACCTGACTTAAATTTTATACAAAAATATATAAATATGATGCATTGTAAAACATGAAACCAGTGGTTTGAAATCTGTTTGCAGGGGTTGGGGGACCTTAAGCAAGATAGGCAAATGCCATGGGGCCCCAGGGCCTTTAATTGCTATACACATACTGAGATGTTTACATATAATACATATAAAATGTTCCTAATTTAGCTTGCATATATGTAAATATTCTGCAAAATACCCTCAAAGCATTTCTGTTTATGTATGTAAATAATTATTAGTAGGTGGCATTTGAATATAGCTGGTCATGGTGGAGCCTGTTTAACTTCATATACTGTTGGCTTGGTTATTTAAGAACATTGCATTTTATTGTATTAGGCTAATGGATGTAAAACCTTAATGTACATAATAGCTGGTAAGTGCAGTGGTGATAAATATAGAGTCAATATATAGAGTAAATATTTCCCTCTTAAATGTAGTGGAGTAGATCTGTAAAGAGGCATACTAAAGAAATTCTAGATTGATCTCTGAACACTGGAAAAGTTCAATTGCTTGACTTTCCACCACTGGCTGGCTGGTCCAGCTTGCAGCCACAAACATTATCAATTAGGTAAAGAATGATAGCAAGGCACATGGGAGGCCCCACACCTGGGTCTACCCAGGGTCCCAAAAGTACCAAAACCACCACTACCTAGTTGGCTTGTGGCCCCTTGTCTATGAGTTGTTAGCAGTACCGGCCAGGTAGCATCCCATGGGGCTGGAAAAAAGAGGGCCAACACGGAAGTGCCAAAAACTGCAGTTCCTCCAATGGCCACTTGAGAAGAGTAAGGCAATCCCTATAGACACCCATGTTAAAATGCCCAACATTACAGCAGAAGGAAAGACATTTACAGCTTGACACAAAAACAGTTTTAGTCTCTTTAGCTAATTTCCACATTCATAACAACATTATGGGGAGTAAATTTTAACAGGCTGTACTTACAAATTTAAATGTTATTAAAGTTGTGTGCTGTCCATTGACAAGTTTTAGCTGCCCTAAAAAGTCTTGTTCAGTGTTTGGTTTTATTAAAGGCCCCTCTCAGGAGTCAGATGTCCAAATTTTATGGCAAGTGGATTTTGTTTTAGTTGTTTTAAATCTGTTTTTCACTAGCTAAAATTAGCAGTGGCTTTAATTAATGCTCGCAGCAGCATTCTGTTTAACCATAGTTGTAAATGCACTGTGTTAACCAAGCTAGCAGCTGGCGTTACAACTAGCTCTACCCTCTTCAAATCCAAATATCCTCTTCGGAAGCAAATATGGTCACTTCTCTGGCTCCAAAATTCCACAATGGTGTCAGCCAAAATGACAACCCTGAGGCTTCAAAACAGGACTCCACAAACCAGTGGGTGATTTTACTGTGGCTACGTCAGTTATTTTATACAGCCTATCAGTGCCACAAAAGAGTCATTTCCCCCCAAAACTTCTCAGTTGGTGTCATTTAAATACCCATGCAAGGCTAAAAGAGGAAAAGATATCCTGTTCTTTTACAAAGATTACTGTCCATAAAAGTAACAAAATATGAACACAAATTTGTGCAGCAGTGCTTAGCCCATGAATCATCTCATGACCCCTCCGATTTATCTTGTGACCTCTTGGAGGGGCCTCGACACATATGTGAGAAAACACCTGATAAACTACCTAACCGCATTCGATTGAAAAATCTAATGGTGTTATATATAAGTCACAGTGGCCAAATATCTGCAGAATGAGCACTGTTACTGTTTGATACTTTGAGTACATTTTGCTGATGATACTATTCTTTTACTTATACAAACTATATACTGTGCATTACTGCTTAGGTGCTTTTGCTTAAGTAAAGGATGTGAATACTCCAGTAATTAAATGTCATGGTGTGTGGAGCCTCCGACCCTCAAACACACGTGGTTCTTTTTTACAGGGGTGGACATTAATGAACAGCTCCGTCCATCAAGCTATATATGGACAAAGCAGCTTTTTAAGCCTCAGTCTCTGAAGCATTGGGCAATTACGGACACCTGTTATTGAGTTAATTGCCCAATTAACTCATCCATCATTAAAATAAAATAGGTCACCTAAATTAGTGCATATTTACACCAACCTATGGGATGAGAGAACTTGGTGCACAGGTGTTTTTATATTATGGACAGTATTAACAAAGCATGAGTAAAGACATCCTCCATCTGTTCCAACATTTTATAATTGAATTTAAAAAAAAGACAGATTCTAATTTAAGATCAATAATTTGAATGAAAATTTAATCTCTAATGGCACTCACGTGCTGTGCAACTTCAACCAGCTTCAAAGACGGTTAGCACTTTCACCAGTGTAACCTTGATAGAGAATAAAAGGAAGTAGGAGTGCTACTGTCTCTCTCATGCTCTGCCAGGCAACACAGCGCTCTGTCAAGGAGTAAAAAGGAGAGGACAGAAAAGCAGACGGCGTGCCTACGAGGAGGTGAGGCTTCTCCGCGCTCCTTGTCCCCGGCTAATTGCCTGCGGAAATTTACTCTGTCAGTGAAATTACATCTTTTCTCAAAAAACATATATAGATCTGTCCCTGAAGGACCGCATCTGCACATACATGGATTCTGTCTGTCTGACACACACACACACAATCACCCGTGACACACCAAAGGCAACAACTGCACTGTCAGAAGAGAAAAGGAAAAAAAAAACACAGCTTAAATGCTGATTGTAATAATCTGCATTTCTTCTTCACAAAAGTTTGTGATGTGATTAAAAGGAGCTGCTATCGCTTTTTCATTTCCCCAGTGTTCAACAAGCAGAAAATGTCTTTTCCCTTTATCTCACGCTAATGTGACAAACAGTGTGCTTTGTGATTTCTGCCAAAGACATCAAATGTCTCTTTTGATATAAATTGGGTGGTGTGAGACTTGCTGGGAGAATGGGAGAGCAAGAGGAAGATGTCAAGGGAAGAGAGATGAGCATTCATGAAGAGTGTTTATCAGAACAAGTTGTTTACACTTGACGAACTCTAATCATAATCATGATAATCATAATCTGCAAAGGGCATTCTAAGCAGTCAGGGTTATCAATCTGCTGCGAATGAGCCATGCTTCAGTTTTGACTCATCTATTTCTGTAAAAAATACTTTCACAGGAAGCTCGAGGACACTGATGTTTGTGCGTGTGTGCTTGGTGAATGAATGTGAGTACAAATTAAATGACAGGAAAGGATGGGAAATAATGGGTAAAAGATATTTTTACTCTGTGCACAAACCTAAATCACCAGTTTCTAATTTTCAACCAACTATTGTTAATCAAGCATGAACTGTCTCATTCCACTTTCACTGTTTCCATCCATGTCCCTCTTTTGTGGTATTAATATAACAGCTCCCCCCAGTGTTAGGAGGTGGAAAGGCCAAGCCTTGTATAAGCACTTTTAAAAAAAGAGAGAAAATGAAATTGAGGACACTGAATCTGAAGCTTTCATTTGCCCCATATATCAATTTTTAATTTGAGGGATTTTTTTTCAAAGTCATAAAATACAAATTTGGATTATCTTGTCAGGGAGAAACCACATATCCCCAGTATACTACAAAAAAACATGCTTCTCTGACTGTTTGTGAATGAACTATATCTTTCTTAAATAGTATGATGGAGTGCTGCTTTAAAATGCACACAGTTACACACAGTTAAAGTCATCCCAATATTTAATTTCTTCCACATGTCTGAAGGCCACAGTGCGTAGCGTGGATGGGTATGAAACAGCATGAGCAGCTTGTAAATACAGTGAAAGACTGAGCGCTGCTTGTCTTGTTTTATGATTCCAGTGCTCTGTTCTTCTCCCAAGAGTTTTTGGGGAGCCTCTGTTTGGATGAGGTGTGTTCTACATTTTCAGATGGGCAATGTATTGTTGTGCCAAGCTCTCTCACAATGACGAATCATCTCTTGAATTAATGTATTCTCTTGTCAGGGCCTTATACTGCCAAATTTTGAGTTTAATAATGGAAACCACCATATAAGCCAGTGGGATTAATAGCTACCTTGATATAAACATAATAGAACTTTCCATAGGAGGGATGCATGGCACCTGGGAGGAAGTCTAGTGTGGGGGCTGGTTATATTTCAAATCAAAGAACCTTTGCAGGGTTTCACACTACTGTAGTTGTGCACCATTTTAATGTCTTGCATAGTTAAATTGGAGATCCTTTGGGGGGGGGAGTTGATATATTAAAAATAATAATAGAAATGATCTAAATTAAATAAACCAATACCATTAATCTGGGTGAGACTTCACAGCCCTGTGAAAATGACTTCCTTTTCTCCTTTGCTCTCAATATCACTCTTCTCTCTTAAAATAAAATACTCCATCACTCTTTAAAATCAAAATTTCCTTGGCTTCTCATGCCCACCGAAAAATTAATTCACAATTTTACCATTTTAATCTGGCTTCATGAAGCCATAAAAGAAAAGAGAGAAAAAAAATCTCAGGTGTAATATAAAACCAAATGCATTAGTTGACAGGGCACTGATGAATGTCAAATCCATCACGCAGTGCGAAGTAGGGGGGAATTGATCTCTTTCCATTTGGAGCATTTTTTTTTCTTCTGCCGAGCTAGTCAGCATTAGGCTCTGCTGCCTGCCCCCATTACAAATGCATCAGTATGCTCTGTAATACCCATGTCCGCTATTCCCAAATGCAGCCCCCAAAGTCAACTGAAGGTTGTCGGCGGCTCATGTAAATGAAGCTTGATTGTAATAGTTCTAAGTGGATTCCGCCCACACAATCCTGTCACATTCGCTCATTGTTATCTGCGCCCCCCTCCCCCCCCTCCTCCACCCCCCACCCATCAGGGTTTACGGCGTAAATAATAAAAGTTGTGTCACTTCGCAAATTACCCAAACAGCTTATCACTTATTCATTGTGGTGTATCACAACAACTCCTCGGTGCGTACAAAAGCCACAGCAAGTCAGACACAGGCTTTTGTTAATGAACTTGGAAGATTACCAGATCTGAAAATTAACTGACAGTGTTGCTGGTTTCTTTCCCCTCGCGTGCGTCTCTCCTCCTTTTTTTTTTTTTTCTGTTTACCCACCAGAGACAAAAAAAGAGATAGACGGTTATGAGAAAGTACAGAAAATATGTTGTTTTGTTTACGCTGGTCTTGTCTGGTTCTGTTCACTATAGTGCTGACAGCCTTCAGTCTCAGGGAGAAACTGATTGACCTGTAACTGTCCCACAATGGATATGTGTCCTTCTCATCAAGAGCCACTGAGCTTAGCATTGAGTATCCACGGAAAAAACACTAAACACAAATATTTTAAGGACATGCGTATAAAAGAAAGCATGATGCATGGCACACATAAGAAACTGTATACACTAAGATGCCATTTTTGAAAAAGCAGGGATAAGACGAACAATCTGAAATACCATATCCTCAGAGCCTTTTTTCCCTCGTAAGATCTCTTCTACATTCTTCCCTCTGCTTTTGAATGAACAGGCTCCAGGACAGTAATTGAAGATGTGTCACGTACATATGGCTCAGAACGTAATTGGATGCTTGAACTCTCAAACAACATCTGAAGTGCAATTTGGAGTCCATCAAAAAACCCAATGCTCATCAAATACCAACTGGACGGCAGTGAAATGCCGACGCTGGAACTTAACCATGCAGCAGTTAGGCGACTGAGTTAACGGCACAGCACAGTTAATTTTTAGGGCCCCTTTGAAAATGATCTTATGCTGTTCATTCGCTGCTGCCCGCATGGCCCCTGTAGCCATTTTCTGCCTGGCTGCCCTTAATTCTGATCTGCAGCTAGCTCATAGACTACAGCGAGGTACAGAGGCAGAATATTCCCAAGGTGGTCACTGAGAAGCCAGAGATAGAGACGGATTGATATCTCAGATATGAGAAACTGCAAAACTTTTATGTAGAATGCACAGTGACAGTCAGAGAAACTGATTCCAACCCAAAGTAAGCTTTAACATGGATTTGATGGCTGCCCTTTTCATTTCTACCCCTGCCTTTGCCCTCACAGCAAGACAAATGTAGCAGCAGTATAAATCATGTCAGGATTGAAGTTAGTTAGTCATATAGTTTGGAGGACGTGTGTCGGGTAGCAATGCATTACTGAGTCATAGTTACAGTATTAAAAAGCAGTGGCAGAAACCTATTGTAAGTGACAGAGATGGATGCCCACCCTCACCTTAACTCCACCCACCAAAATGAGAAATATGAACTAATGCTAATGGTCAATTTTTAGTAGGGGAACCACCTCTAATTCTGGTAATGCAGTTCACATGAAAGTGTCCATCAGTAGCCCTTTTTACACAGACATTGCACCACAGCGCTGCTGCTAAGTCCCTTCTTTATGACAGCTTTGCATTTTTCACACAGAACCAAACATCAGGAGCATCATGCTTCACCGGTGTGTGATTTTAGACAGCATGCCAACATCACAGAAGCAAAAGTGGCATGACGGGCATGATATGTAACACTTGTAGAAAAGACTCCTGCACACTGTCTAACTTGCAAAAATAATTATTTTAATGCCAGCAATGGGCAAGCTACATGGATATTGTAGTGAGCTAAGCTACCAGTTACTCAGCAATAAATGAAGCTTCACTACACAAAGCTATCACCCAGGAAAATGTACTAAGCTTAGTTACACAGACACAGCAAAAGTAGTTAGCTACATGAGAAGCTACTTACCCGTAGTTAAATCAACTCCACATAGTGATAATGATAATACTTAATTTGACTTGAACCAATGTCATGCCAAGTGAATATTCTTGTGGTTACCTGCCAATTTAGTTCATCCAAAAAGAAAGATTGCTGGAATTCCATTTACTTCATTAGGACATTCCTTAACAAGGAAACATTTCCCAAGACTTTAAAACAATGCCTAAAATAAGAATATAGGCTAAGTACAGTATAAACGAAGACAACTGAAGAGGTCAAGCCATGCAGCATGACAAAAAATTCACTGTAATTTCAAAAAACAAAGTTTAACATTAATGTCCTGTCTATCGGCAAACATTAGCAGCAGTGAAACATGAAGAGCGTAACGTGTTTCACCATTTTACATACTATACCATTTACATTTTAGCTAACAGCCATATACTGTGATACAATAAATATTTGTTGTTACCATTTGTTCGAGTGAATGAAAGCCGAGTGGTCAGTGCTTCCGGAAATAGTTGAAAAACAACCAGCAGCGAGTTTATGAGATGAACACGCTTGCTAGTGTGACCTTGGCAGATTTTTGAACTGAGTCTGGTTCTTACTGTCACTCGGACTCAACTATCACATCACGTCGAGGGGCTTTCCTAAACTAGACGCCACATGCCCCCCCACTCTATCGATGCAGTTAGAGCACGGGCAGATTCCAGTGCACGTAGCTAGGGGGAGAACCAGGTACCTATCGGAAAGGGCCTCGGCTCATGCTTCCATTATTTTGCAAGCTCAGCTGTGTGTACATGTTTCGTATTCACGCTCCCACACTCAACAGAACACGCCTGTGCTGCGGGGATGTTTTAGGTCGTTCCGCAGGGTTTGGCCTCTGAAAAAAGAGCTTGAACGGTCGCTACCACGCTACTTGATCAGTAAAACAGTTAAGCTATTGAAAAGCTGTTTGATTCAGGAAATAGTGACGCTACCGCCAAGCTACTGAAAAATGTAGTTAGTTACTAACGACGCTATTTGTAGCGACGCTACTGCCCAACACTGTTTAATGCTGCTACAATGTTTTGGTGACTAGACCTTCATCAGGTAAACAGTTTAGCCTTTGTTGGGCTTCTCTTTGTTACAAAACTGTTTGCCTGATGAATGTCTAGTCACCATAACATTGTAGCAGCATTAACATAATTATTTTTGCAAGTTAAACAATGTGCAGGAGTCTTTTCTTCAAGTTTTATTCTTCTCATCCCTCTCCTACGCACCTGTTTGAAAATAGATATGCAAACTATTCCTTTGTGTCGTGTAACACAACAGTGTCAGCTTCTGGTGTGACATATAACAGACGGTTATGGAGCTCCTGGACATACCTGTCAAGTTTTGGATTTGAAAATAAGGGAAATTTTCTGGCGCTCGCTGCGAGCCGTCCCACCACCCCAACCAAGCTCCAGTATCCCTGACATTTTAAGACAGGTGTACAAGATATCTAAAAACAACTTGTCAACCGCTTACTAACTACAATTAGGTGATCAGAATCTGATAGGCCAACCTTTGTTGACACTGAAATGCTGTGAACATTCCTATGTTATAATACAGCCTAATGAAAACACAAAGGGTGTATGAAGCACATTTATTTATTTTACATATTTTCAGTTCATATAAAAGTCAACACATTACATATTTACTGTTTATTTCACTACACACTTGTTGAAGTCGTCACAGAAGGTGAAAGCAACATTGTTTTTGGCACACAGCATTGCCATTTTAACCTCCGCATTTATGACCTGGTCTGCCTCGGTGGTATTTCTAGTCACAAATGCTGACATCGCCTGGGCATGTTTCTGCACCTCTAGCCAGCGCTTATGCTTGGTGGATTTTTCATGCTGACTGACATCGTTCCTTCCACGTGGGAGACACTAAAATCGCAGTTACAAATCTTACAGAATGCGTGACTGTGTCCCATCCTGCTCCTCTGTAGGAAAGTAAATTCGCTGTCCCATTTTATATTTACAGGACTTCTTTGTTTTTTTTGGCAGGAATGCCTTCTCCTTCGTCACATCCATCCATCGCTCTCTTCTGTTGTTCCGGGTTTGTTCCCGCAGTCGGCACTAACCTCGCAACAACTGCCACCCAGGCTACTGCAGGTGGCAGCTCTCGCGAAGCTAGTGACAGTTCAGTTTGGAGGGGCAGAGGAATGTTTTTTTTTTTTATTATAATACGGGAGATTTACGAGAGAATACTAATATGGGAGTACGGCGGGAAAGAGGGGTAAAATAGAGAAGTTTCCCGGCCAAAACGGGAGACTTGACAGCTATGCTTCTGGACATCATTGTTTTCCCAATTTGCATTTACATTTTCTGCTGCTGTTCTTTTTCTTTGAGTTAGCTGCTAACTGCTGCATCATCAAAATGTCACATCGGCGCCGCAACTGATCCAGTCCTGTGGGCTGTACCTTTCATATAAACCTCCTTTCACTAGCTCTGATGCCGGCTTAAAGGCGAGACAACATTTTAGACAGAACAGCAAGGCTGCATAACAGTGTGAAATTTCCACCTTGGGGAGGCAGTGTAGAAGGGCTACTGAGTGATCATTACAATTGGAACATGCTTAAGCATTGATGGGTATGCTGGAGATATATGTAGAGCATTAGAGTACAAGAAAATGAAAAGGCAAAGGCCATCTGGGGCTCAGAACAAAAAGAAAGAAAGTGAAGTTGGAATGAGCAAATTTGCATATACTGTATTCTTTTATTTTATTTTTTTATCAATAATGTTTGTTAGTTAAGTGGTTTATTTGTGTTTATGTGTCATAGAGCAAATATAGTTAATCCCACCAATCTGCTCAACCTCTTACCTTGAGCTGGATGGGAGGGTTCCATAGACTGGTTGGGACTTGTTAGCTTGTAGCAGGGGTCACAGATATGAGAAGGTAGCTAGCTTCCATCAGAACAGGAAGAATACAAAGGGTTTCCAACCCTCAAAGGTTAATCTGGAGAGTCCCGCAATTGGCTTCATCTTTCCAGAATAATTAAAAGTCAGTCTAGGAGATTCAGGGTGTTTTTTCTATAGTTTAAACCATTTTGAGTTAAAACACACTTGTTGATTTAAGTACGAGTTGCAGGGAAGATTTCGATGTCAGAGCTAAGGAGGAACTCTCCAAAAAGAAGCATTTTCCTGCAGTTATTGAAAAGTGGTGTGACGATGAGAAGTTCAGAGCTTGGCTTCACAAAATGGATAATTTGACAGCTGAATGCACACTTAGCTGCCATTCTTTCTCCATCAAGAGGGGAGACATGCACTTGTGTGTCATTCTGTGAGCCAGAAGCAGCAAGGATTTGGCCATGCCACAAAGATAAACACCCCAGATCACCTCATTTTCCACATTTTTTTCACTAAGCAAGACTTATTTCAAGAGGGCCTTGTAATTCCTGCTGAGGTAGGACAAGTGTATCACTCAGTAAAGCACCACAGTGATGCTAGCACAGACTGTGCCAACAAGATACTTACCAGGCTCCTTTCAGATTAAGAAATCCAAGAAAAAAATAGGGGAGGAAATCTAGCACTACAGAGTACATTTTGGCTCCCACATCTCAGAGAATGTTGCTGTATGATTTGTAGGAGGCTCATTTTTTGATGATTTGACCTTGATGCTTAAAATAAGGGTAACAAAGTTTTTCAATCAAGCAGTATGTAAAAGGTCAGGCTGTTATCAGAAATGTTTTGTATGTTTTCCTACAAAAGGCAGTGCACCTAAATTTGTATACATCCCAAGGATTTTGAAAGGCTGCGATCATGTGACCAATGCGCTGACAGCAGTGAACAAGGAAGCAGTTCCAAGCGCTTGTAAGGAGGCAGGTTGGGGTTGTGGATGGGTCACAAAAAACACAGATCTTCGCCTGGGACTCTGCCCTGGAGTCGTTTATTTGTATCTGTATGAACTTTGAGTGAACTTTGAGTCATTTTGAGGTACGTCCTTTAATAATAGGTACATTATTAACTTTAGGTTAATAATGTAACTGTACATTAAGCACGTAACGTCATTCGTGGGGCAAACACTTATAGGATATCATACGAACTGTTGTGCATACAAGCCATTCTATGAAAATACATTGTGAAAAGTAGGCAAATGCCGGGCTGATACAGTGCGGATGCAAGTGTCCAGTCAGTCACAACTACCTTTAAAACGGAATCAGAGTTCTGAGTTTGGCCAAAAATGTCACAAGCCTCACTTCATTTTTTGATTTTTGGGAATTTTTGGTCACAAGGTGGCTGTCAATTGCTTGTGAAATACAGGAGATGGGACATGTGGGGACTGTCCTGCCAAGAATAACTTTAGGCATGGCAATTAAGCAAAGGAGGAAGTCAGGTCATGTTATTATGGAGTGACAAATTTGAGAGAAGGTTGGGGTGGACAGTTGGGTCAACAAAACATTAGACTTAAACACAGGAGACTGCTGTTTGTTTCCAGTTTTAAACCAAACGTCAATGCTGGCTTTTTTAACACATGACCACAATCATACTCTAGCCTTAACCTTGGAACCATGACAACTAAGTGAAGTACAGTAAATGAAGTACAGTAGTCATTTTAAACCAGGTCATGATGCTTTCCTAAACTTTCCTAAATTTTTAACAGTAAGTTGTTACAGTTTTGAAAGTCACCATCATCATGCTGGCAGGGGTGTCCAATCAAAAAACACTTCTATGTGTCAATCTTGAGGGAAAGGGCAAATGCTTTTTTTATTGTTCAATTGAGTCTATACTTATTTCTGTTGTTGATTAACTAACAGTTTTTATAGTGATGTTTAAAAGGCTTTAAAAGAGTGTACGAATTGTCTGCACACAGTCCTCAACATGACGGTGGCTGAGCCGGCAGCTAGCAGCTAACGGTGCCAACTCAAAGCAAAGGCAATAGTGCTGACAGAGCTAATGGTGCTAACTGGGGGAACCAGGGGATGGGCGCTTTACTTCCCCAATGCTATCCCAATATCAACGATAACTATCATATGTGCGTAGTGCATAGTGGCAGCGGTGAGCCAGCCAGTGGGATACACACATGCAGACGCTGCCAGGCTTACCACAACAAACCACAGAGAGGCTCAGATTTTAACTCACACAGAGGGAGTGTGACTTCAGTCTCTTCTTAGGATGCCATTGCTCTACTACATCTAAATGCCTTTCTAGTCTTCCGGCCACTCAAAGTGCTTTTTACACTATGAGTCACATTCACCCATTCACACACACACATTCATAGACTGGTGGCTGAGGCTACCATACAAGGTGCCACCTGCTCCTCAGTTTTTAACTCACTAACACACCAATGAAACAGCCATTAGGATCAGTATCTTGCCCAAGGATAACTCGACATGCGGACTAGAGGAGCCATGGATTGAACCGCAGATCATCCACAGATCAGATCCGATTAGTGGACAACCTACTCTACCTCTTCAACCACAGCTGCACAGAAGAGAGAGCGGACGCTCTCAATAGCCTCTTTGTCAGCTCTGCTTATTTTATGCTAAATTCACTCATATGTCTATTTTGGCTGTGGACGGTGGTGAGTTGATAAGGAAATCAACTCACCAACTCACCAGTCTGTTAACTCTCCTCCTGCTGACCTTTGCTAGCTAGCTAGCTAGGTTGAGTTTTTCAATGTAAACATCAGTATACATTGAGGAAAGATGGAGGAGAATGAGCACCAGCTAGCCATTGTACAGGCATTGGATCTGCCTTAGTTTCCAATGGGTTATCAAGAACTAGTAGAAGAGTCTGGTGAGAGAAGAAAAGATGGCGTTTGCTTTATGGACAAATAAGGACTGGTGTGTTGGTGAGATTATGAGCTGCTGTCCTGGTCCTGCTGTGAATCACTGCTGCCGTGTTTGGGACAAGCAACCATACAGTTGTCTTGTCTGGTCGGGATGTAGACAGTTCAATTATTCCACAACCAGAAACCGTGGGTTGCCAGAATCATCCAGAAACATGCAAAATGATAAAGTAGCAGCTAACAATGTAAGAGGATGTAAAAAAAAAAAAGGACTAAATTACAATACACAAGTTAAAGGAGCAATGGGATCATATTTCAGTGGAGTTTTGCTTTGTTTAATTCCATGTGAAAAAGAAATGATTTAATTATATTGATGGATTTAAATTGTTAATGCTCTGAATGTTGCATAGAACACTTTTAAGAGGTTATTGATATTTCAAGTACATTTCCTAATACTGATTATACATTTGTACAACCACCTATTTTTCCCATTTTTTAATATATTCACTGGGCTAATCTTCTAATGTTATTTTAATTTTATTTCGATTTAGACAACTCTTTGGGAAGACAGCATGGGAGTATGGAACACAATGTTGAATGCAGTATTCATTTGGGGTTATTCTACCAATATAATGTATAAATAGATAACACTTTAAAAATGGTTACATATAGAGCAAAAATGCTTTTCCACCCGTTCTCTTTCTTCTTCCCCTCTCTTCACAGACGATCTGAAGTCTCATAACCCTTGGGGAAGGCCGGGGCTTTGCCGTCGAGGGATTATTCAAGTTTGGGGAATAATGACCCCCTTATCTCTCTCAGGCTCTTTGCAGAAGCTTCTCTTGGGCCCTGTCAGTTCCAGGCCCTCCACTTTGGATGGATATATCAACGGAGATCCCTCCCTCACTATTACACGCTCTTCCTCATCTCACTTTCCCCGCCTTATGCCCTTTTCTAGCTGATAATACCTCTTTGTGGAAGCCATAAAAAGAGGGAAAGTTATCTCATTTTCACCTGAGGTCATTTTTTGGGGATGGACTTTTTTTTTTTTTTTTTCTAATGGCTCTCAACTTTCCCTTCGTCTGTGGTCTTGTCCTCTTTCTCTCTTGCTCTTCCTCATTTCTCTCACAGGCACACACACTCACTATATCTCATTCTCGTTCTCTCTCTGTGGTGTTGGGATAATAGGCTTCAGCTGTGAACAGTGTTCTAATTTTAATTCCTTTTATTCCAGCTAGTCCAGCCACCATACATCTGTAAATGCATTTAGAGATATTGTCCATTCAATGTCAATTGAAGTTAATTGTCCATTGACTTCTTCACCTCCTGCATGCACTTATTATTGCCACCATGAGGGGATTATCTCACTGTGAACCACCACTATGGCAAAAAGGGCCCTAATGTCAATTGGACAAGTAGGTGGGACATAAAAGGTTTTAGGTTTGGTTATTCCATTGCAGTATTCGAAGGTATTCACGTTAGGTTTTCTAATTAATATTTTCCTGGTAGTGATACACTCTAATCATTGCACAAAATGTGCGTGGTGCCATTAAAATTTAGTTTGGTTTTGATTAGTGCTCTCATTTCCTGGTTTTGGTTTGTAATTACCACATCTATTAGAATCGTATTCAGGTGTGCTGGGTAAGCGGTGCTTTTGAATCAAGAGAATGGCGAGAGAAAGTTAAATCGTTACTTTCAACTGTAACAGAGAAGCCTTTACTGCTGGAACTTTTCAAGGATCACAGGGACCTTTTAAGTAACTCAGAAACCCATGTTTTGATTGTAGAAACTGTAGTCCAGATTTAATTTCTGGGCTCTGAAAAAGTCCCTGCTAGCATTAATGGTAGCATTTTCTGGGAATTATTAGAATGGATGTTGTTGAGGGTTGCTGATTGATCAAATCAGCCCAGTATCCAGAAAAAAAGAGCATATTTTAAAAATTCTGCACTTTGCGATGTATTTTCATTTCAATCTTCAGTGCTGCTACATAAGTGGTGTGCGAATAAGCAAAGCTGAAGTCGCCAAGTGTTTTATCATAACAATGAACTTTCCTTAACCTGTTCTAGTTGCCTAACCCTTGCCATACAGTACCTTAAACACTGTAAGAAGTTCGACAACCCTCCTAAGGCCCTCCTAAGGTGATTTTTGAAGATTATGATATGTGACACTGTATTTGTTGTCGTTTAAGTGGTTAACTTATCCGACATATCATTCGAAACTTACGTTGCTCGTGCTGCCATTAATGCTGACCATTTTAAGATAAAACCACCACAGCAGGCTCAATAAATGCATCTGTCAGACAAAAAACAAACAAATAAACAGTTATAACTCACCTTTGAAGCCACATCATAATACACAGATCCATATAATCCAGACCAAAGCTTTCACAGCTCCTATTTCATTTCTCACATACTGGCAATAGTCCAGATGATCGAAGTCCAGCAAAATATTTTGTGTCACATTATCTCATCCATAGATATCCATGAACTACTGTCGCGTCATTTAAAATTTTCATATTTCTCCACATGCTATCCACGATTTCTCCCATTCTCAAAATGGGGGTAAGTTCCTGGGCTTTCCATTGACACGTCACTTGAGCCAGTAGGAGCTTCCAATGCTGTTGCTATGGCCCAATAGCCAACCAGGGCCTGAGCTGAAGAAACACATTTCCTGTGGTTTAGCGGTATTTAAAAGGCCAACCTCATGCGCAGCTTATGGTTGTTGTAGTCAGTGACACTCCACAGCAGTTTTTAACCCTTTGTTGTCATCATAGAATCGTATAATACAGACATTATTACAAAAATGGGTCCTATGTTGTCTTAAGGGGGGAAAAATGATCAGTTTAAGATCGATCTGATCAATTTGGGTTTTCCAGAACTAGTTTTATATTCAGTAAGCTCATAAATGATTTTTTTTTCTGTTCTGATTAGTTTTTCACTCATAATCACACATTCAGTACAATTTTTCACCCTCTCTTTTAAAAGCACCTGGACAAAACCTTAGAAAACAATATATTCAGGTAAGGAAAAAAAACAAACAAAAAAAACCTTCATAGTGTTTCCTTTCAAATGAGACCACGAGTGTACATGTACTAAAAATCAAACAAGAACAGCCTCCAATTTACTTTGGGTGTGCATTGGAAACGTGTTTTAGGTGAATATTACCGATCTGTCCCTAACCTTTTGCAGTCACCATTGTTATGACCCAAGTCATTATTTGTTGGTTTGTTGTTCTTGTGTTGACCTGCAGTTACCTCTAAGGTGTTCTCTCTCCTCCTGCAGAGTGTGTGTATGTGTGGGAGCGTGATTGGTTGCTGCAAAGCAGGTGGTGATTGCTGACTGGGCTGGCACAAGAAGACTGAAGACACTTGATTGGCTCACTGCGAGACAGAGGGTTTTTAAACCTTCAGCTGCCAGAAGCTCTCCCCTCCCATTCACCTTTCCACCACCAACAAAGCCAGTGTGTAGTTTGTGCTTGTATTATCTCATGTGTGAGTACCAGCAAGAGTAAATTAGTGTGAGTATTTTTCGATTAATAGTAAGTAATATTATTTTGTTGATCACTGTACATAGAGCACTTTAAGCAGTTCCAGTAGGAGTGAGAAGCCCTTTTTTATTTGGCATTTGCTATGTTCTTTTCTCCTGTTTTGCAAGGTAGGAGTTTAGGTTAGAAAACTGTCTTTTGTTTCATTTTTCTTTATTGTTAGGTAAGTTTAGGGACAATTAGTGTATTTTTGTTTGTTGTTTTGGGCACTGCTCATATCCGAAGAAAAATAAACTGCGTTTCTTCTTGTTTAAAACTCGTGTGACTGGCCTTTCTTGGGAGTGGGAAGAGTGGGGGAGTCAAATCATGTTTTGTCTAGGTTCCCCTAGACCGGGGACATAACACCATACACAGACAATGTAGAAAATAAGAATTTTTTTTTTTTTAACCATTGTTATTCAAGTTTCCTTCCGAATTTAGTCAAATTTAAACATGAAAAGCGCTTTCCAGAAAAGCACAAAACAAAAATGTGAATTGATGCACATTTTCATTCACTACTGTTATGCAGATATTTGGAGTTTGGTGTATCAACAAAAATGGCTGGTAGTGCTGATCCTCCAGTTGGGTGCCATTAAACCATTGAAGAAAAAGACACAATTAAGAGTGCCAGTCAGATCTCAAACTGTGGAAAACCATGTTCAAAACAAGGTCAAAAATTTTGTATGTATGTTATTTTATGTATTAATTTAGTTTTTATCAATAGACCAGCTTTTCACCATTATGGAAATGGATGGATGGAAATTTTACACTTTCTTTAGTTTTTTGTCTACTCGTGCGTTTCCAGGTCTCATTCCCAACAACCAGTCTAGCATCATAGAACATAACATGGAAACAATGTAATATTGAATGACTTTGTTGCTGTCTTGTCAAGGTGTCTCATATAAAGCCATGACTTTCCGCTATGGGCGACACATTCTCTTTCCGACTTCATCACATATTGATGTTTGGTCATGGACTTTCAATGTTCAGATACGACATGCAAGGTACCCTGGGTATGTTGGTTGTTGACCTGGGACACCGTGTCAGGTTCTGCCTGTTACATGCATTTCCTTTTTTCAAAATACACCTCCATTTTCACAGGAAATTTAACGTTTACATACAATCTCTTTCAAAATAAATGCACTACATCGGTACAACACTATAAACTACTGTATAAACTATAAACTATAACGGCAACCGGCCACATGTCATGCCGACATTAAAGGACGCCTTTTTTGTTGGTTTCTGAAACCCCAAGTCACTGGCCAAGTGCTGGATTTCGACAACTTCGGAGTGAGACCGTGCTCCTATGGGCCAAACTTACATAGATGCTGACAGTTCCTATGATGTAGTAAATATGCAATTTTTGTTGCGGCTCCTTAGTTTCTGGAACAGTTTGCTGGAGAACGACTGTTGACTTTGACATCTTGGCTCCCACATTGCTGAAACATGTGAAGCACACAGTGACAATCGCAAAGTGGAAAGAATGATTTAAATTCATCATGGCAGAGAGATCCAAACCAGATCGCTTCCTCGCTCTTTCTCCCTGTCTCAGATTTCCTGTAAACTCTACAACCACTTTCAATCACCTCTGCAACTACTCCAAAAACAAGATTTGTATCCTATACTCATTCCTAGATGTTTAGAACATTTATATTTCATGCAGTCCTTGGGAAAATCAGCCGCTGAGGAATCAGCAGGAATAAGTAAGTAAGAGTTTTCATGGAGGGTTAGCTGCTCTTGGTTTGACCAGTGAGAGGAGAATGATGAGTGAACAAGACAGCACATCAAAACTTGCCAGGCTCACGTGTTAGCAGGAGGTCTTTAGCTTTTTGTAAAAGTATTAGTTTGCTGCAAGGGATGCTTCCCCTCGTGTGCAGTTGGTTCAGTGAGAGCCACTCAGTCAATTTCTCCTCCTGCAGAAAAGCAATATTTTTTTAGTATATTTTTTAATTCAACAAAATGAGGAATGATGTCATTTAAACATTAATTCCATACTGACCCTGTGTGTTTACGTTCAATCAAAATCGAAGATGGCCATAATAACAAAAAAAACCCAACACTTTTCTCTTCTTTTTTCTTGAAATCACTAAGCAGCTTGTTCAGCTTTGCATTCTAATAAAACTTCCAACTGTGATTTACTAAATCTCCACATCATCTGATTGCCTGGGATGGAGAATCAGATGTCAAAAAATAAACAAACAAATGAGAAACAGAGGTACATTGCAATTGTTTCTTGTACAAACCCATGCACTCTTCTACTGCTGGCATTGTGAGTGCTGACACCTATCACCTAACCTAATAACACCCTGCTCCACATACATCATCCCTGGATTTGATTAGAGATCTGAGATTTGATTTATTTATTTGTTTAGTGCTGAGACCCCACCGTCATTATTTTCCCTTGTAAATAATTCAATAAAAATGTCAACCACCGACCCTGCTCTACATTAATATTATGTGTAATAAAGATAGTGGGAGGGAGCAGGTGTATACAGGTACAATGGGGAGAAGCAGACATATAAACACACAATCAGACAAGATAGTGATATGACAGGCTAAGACAATATAGTTAGATATGTAGGATAAGCTCAGATACCATACTTAACTGTCAAATTACAGATGATGTTTGATAAATGATTTAACAAACATGCAAATGTCATTTTGGTGCACCATATAAGACATTATATTGATGCAGATAGCAGCCCTCATGCATAACACATCATAGTGGGCTTGTATGCAGTTTTCTGTTACATGCATTTTATATTGTGTTCACAGCATAGTCTTAAAAACAAAATGTCACCTCACAGGTTACATCTCCCCTGTAGAAAAGGTTTATTAAACTTACAGTAAATTTGACACAGTGTTTTACCACAACTGAACTGAACCAGAAAGTGTCAGAAAACGAAAATTAATTTGACCTTAAAGCTGCAAAATCATACTTGTATTAATTAATGTCTCAAATGACTATGTAATATGAAAGGGGGCACTCACAGTGACAGACATGCAAAGAATTAGCAGCCAACTCTGCAGGTCTATGGAGCTTTACAGCCTCTTTTAGGTCAGGGTTTGATTTTGTGGCCCACAAATTGTGCTTTAATCAACCTCGCTCCAATCAAAAAGGCTTCGATAAACCTACTGTATGCTGCCAGCCCAACACCAAACAGCACACAAAGTTAACAAGTAGCAGGGGAACATAATGTAGCATTCAGCAGCTGAAGCTGTGATATTGATAGTGTATCTCCAAAATGTTCACTGACAACATTGGTTGAATATCGGAGAAGTCCAGCCTAGTGTTTACTGCAAATACATAGCCAAAAATCTTCCCTAACCTTTACCAAAGTGCTTTTGTTGCCTAACCTAAACCACATGCAGGACTCAGGATGTGAACTCAGGTCTTGGGTCTCAAAGTTTTGCACTCTGGACACCCACCATCCTTCCCTGGAAAAAGAAAAACACAAAAATTATGTTTCCCTCAAAACATAACTGGCAAAACAACTAATATGTAAAAAAGTTGAAAATATGTGTGTTCAGATTGTTGTTATAAGTTGCCAAAACAAAAACAAAAAAAATCAATACCATTAGCTTAAATAGCAGCGTCATAATTCCTGCGCTATCCATCCCACCATAATGTGTATTGAACTATAGCCTACATTGTGTTCAAGTACTTTGACTCATAACTTATGCAGTCCTGTAATGTTGGGAAATATTCTATTTTCATTTAACAACACAATGGTTATTTCATATAATTGTCTGGGAAAATAGTGAAGTGCCTTTTTGTCTATTTTTCACATCTCTTTTTTTTTTTTTTTTTTTTTTTAGATCTTTCCAAACAGCATGTGGTCGTGATTTCCTCCAGAGTTTACATCTCAACCAAAGCATAACCTATAGGGCTGAAAAATTGAGCCAACTGGGAAGTGCCAGAAACTGCAGACCCCTGAATGGCCACTTGAGGCTGGCTCCAGAAGCCAGCCACTCTCCATGGACCCTGACATTAAAATGTCCAACTTTACAGCAGAAATGAACATGTTTACAGCCTGATACAAAAAAAAATAAAAAATGGTGCTGGTCTCTATAGCAAATTTCCACGTTCATAACAACTGTACAAGGGATGAATTTTTATAAGGGCGTAGCCACTTTGAGTGAGGTGGGTGCTGTCCATTGACAACTCACTACCCTGGCAACAATGCCGGTATAACCTCAGATTCAGTGAGTATTGGCATGGCCTTCGCTGTTGCTATTTCAGTGTGTTTTCAATTCATGAATGTTAGCATGTAGCACTGTGGTCCCCTAAAAGTCTTGTTCAGTCTTGCACTAAAAGACCCTCTAAGGGTTTAGATATTTAGTTTTTGACACAGGTTGTTTTTAAACCTGTTACTTGCTAACAAAAATTAGCATTTGCATTAGTGTTACCACACTTAATCATAGCTGTAAATGCATTGTGCTAATTATGCTAGCAGCTAGCGTTATCTCCACCCTCTCGTCCAAATCATAGACTGTATTATAAAGATGGACGACATGACAGCTATGCCGAAGAAAAAATGTTTTGATCACCCCCTAGTGGCTGGCTGCAGTGTAGGTCATAAAGCTTTCCTCCTCCATTTCAGCAGATGGGACATGGGCCAGAATAAAAACTCAAAGTAAAACATCAAATAATTTTTTCCCAAGTTATTTTTTTCTTTTTTTCTATTATTTTAGGTCGTTCTTATCACGCTGCTGTATGTACATGTTTGGTTGTAATTAGTTCAGTCAGGACGGCTTTAGTCAAAGAAAACTTTATATCCATTTGCAGTATGACATTTAACCCTAACCCTAACTCTGCCCTTCCATGCACCGACATGAAAACTCTAAGGCAGAGAAAGCACACCTCTCTGCCCCTCCACATGCAAACGAGGAAAACCTGAGGCAGGAAGAGCAGCAGCAAAGACCCCCTGTGAAAAGAATAGCGCAGCATAAATGACAAACAGAAATGGCATTGATAAGTCAGACACAACATGAAAAGGAGGAGCTGGGGTGGAGGTGGGTTGCAAAGCAGCTTGCAGATGAAGCAGCAACAGTAGGCAGTCCAGAGCAGTTTAAATAGGGCGTCCTGAACGAGATTTGCCAATTGGTTGCATAGAAAGGAATCATGTGATCTATCAGCTGTCTCTTTTCTCTCAGTTAGCTGCTCCATCAGTTGATTGGGCTGTTTGAGATCAGCTGATGTAGCTGGGATGTGAGCTGAGCCTGACATTGTGTCCTGCATGAACTAACGCTATGCTCAATTTATGCTTCAGTGGTGTCACCAGAGCAAGATGACAGCAGCCATATCCAGAATATTTTGGCTACATTTTTGTACAGTGAGAGGAAGTGTTGTCTCACTTTGTATACCGTCTGTGGTCCAAATATGATTACTTCTGGCTCCAAACCACAAAGATGATGACACTCAAAATGCCAAACTCAAAGCTTCAAAATGGGAGTTCACAAACTAATAGGTGATGTCACCGTGGCTATGTCCATTACTTGTATACAGTCTATGATTTGAACTCAAGATCTAAGTACATATTAAATGAGTTAAAGAAAGGTTCTTTTGAGTTATTTAGGGATTTTGCAGTGATGAGCATCAAATCCTTCTGAAACACTGAACAAATATCCCAAACCTAATTACCACGAAGAAGCAGTTTTAAGGCTTTTTACAGGTGTACCATGTTCTATACTTTTTCACTGTGTCCATACTGTGATTTGGCAGTGTTTTCCAGCCATCAGTCTTGAGGTCATCGGGGGCCCGTATGTGTGCGAAATGTCTGTTTGGCTGTCGAGAGCTAATGCAGTCCTGCTGCACATGAGACCTGAGATAATCAATACTCTGTCAGACATACTTAGAGCACCTCTGTGTTAAAGCAGCTGTAGGGAGGGTCTCCTCTATCTCGGACAGAGATAAAGCCACCAACCTCGCGTCCCCCAAGAGCTCCATTCTAAAGACAAGGGTCGCCGCTATCCAGTTCTAATCTTCTCTGTCTTCAGAGCAGTGTGCTCACAAAAAATAAAGACACAAAAAAATGGTATTTGTACTCAGGGGACCATCACACTTGTAGAAGTGAATGCTGCACAATAATTGCAGGAGGACTAGGCGAGGAGGAATATGACAATCTGAGATGGCAAATTGATTTTCACTTAGTATGGAGCACATGTTTTTATATTACACATTTTAGGGAAAAATGGGTATCAGTGCAGATAGGAACTCACAATATCTTTTTTGACAATGTGAATTTGCATCCATCTCTTTTGCAGGAAATCCTGTAATTTGACACTCAAATTGGTGAAAGCGGTGTAATACAACACAGTATATGGTCAAAACCATCTCCAAATCAGATTGTCCTCTCAAATGATCAGATGAATCAATGTGTTCTTGCTGTGAATGCTAAACTGTGGTCCTCTCATCTCGGATCCTCCAGAATTGCGAGTAAATCGCGAACACAGAGCATTCTCATTTCAATCCATAAACCAGCGTCAGGACGTTTCATCTCTTTAGCATGGATAGGGCTTGTTTCACTCAAGCCTCCCATCTCAGGGTTTCTATAAGAGCACGTGCCTCATTATTGGGTTTCATCTCCCGCCATATTTTCTCCTATGGGAAATCCATTGTTTCAGTATAAAAAGCATCTCATTTCACTCTCTGATTTGTTTACTTGGCTAATGGGACTGCAGTGTCCTTTGTTGAGCCTTTGCAGAGCGTGACAGAGCTCTGCTGTATTGTGGAGAGAGAGTTTGGCTAGAGGAGAGGCTGAATCTCACCATTTGATATCAGGGAGGCTTTCATGCTAGATTTAATGACTCTTCGCCAGCTGACATAATTGCACTTTCAGATTTTTAATAAGAATTTTAACATAATAAGGGAGTAATGTGCAGTGTCGTGAACACCACTTTTTACAAATGCTTTCCTTTTTAACTGTGATAATAATAGTAATTACAAAGATAATATGCTCTAATTGCTAGGAGGGGATAAATTACTTTTTTCCCCTAATCCCGTATCTGCGAGCAGCCTTCTCCTGCTCTCATTGTCTGCTCTTGCAACAGGTTGCATCAGACATTAAAGGAATATTTGAACATACAAACAAGCTGTTGGTCTTACATTGTATCAGCAATGCTGACACTCATAAAAACACTGAAGATTTAAGTCCAGGGGTGAGAACTGACGTTAAGATAATTGTCTGTCACGGGGACATCACTGACTCTGTAAATTTTATACTGTACATCCTGCACAGGTGATAATCCACATAAACTGTGTTATCATTTCTGCAATTTAGCTGCCATCACAATATATAGCCTTGAGCTGTTTATGTTTTCTCGCATACATTAGGTCAAGCGCTGAAGAACACGTGGAAGGAATAATTCTCTACCTTTTTTGCTTAGGTGATTCCATGTAACCCAAGTTAAGTTAAAGTTGAAATATTTAAAGCAATAACTGCAAAGATTTTCACTCTGTTACTGTTACTGAATGTTAACTGTTGATTGATTGGATATGCAGTAGGCAATTTGCTCATTTTTAACTAATGCCATATTCAGTGCCATATCTTTTTTTTTTTTCCATTCCCTCAGATTGGATTTAAGTGGGTATATTTGCCCAAAAGATGCCCTGTGCTTTGTCTCGTAGTGGTGCTTCACATTGCCCCTTTTAATAACCGCCAGTGTCTCTGAACATATGATGAGACATTCTGGTTTTGAACGGCCCGTGGGAAGAATGAACATGTAAGAGTCAGTCCATGCTTGATTATCAGCTCTGTTCTCGCTGTCTACTTTTCTCTCTTTACAACATGCCATGTGAAATTACTTTTCTCTGACTCTGTTATTCTCTCTCCCGAGCGTGTGTGTATCTCATTCACTCGTGTTGTAATCATACACTGTAAAAATAATGGACGTAGCTACTGTGATGTCACTCACTGGTTTGTGAACTGCTGTTTTCAAGCCTCAAGCGTGGCACTTTGGCCGTTGCCATCTTGGTTTTTTTTAGAGCCAGATGTGACCATGACTGGATGAGAGGTTGTTGCTGTGGAGGAGCGAGGAGTGGATCTGACTGTAGCAATGCCAATAGGGCAGTAGTAGTTCAGTCCATAGGGACTTTGGTTGGGAACCGGAGGGTTGCCAGTTCAAGACCCCGTCTGGAACAAATATAGAGTGTGGACTGGTAGCTGGAGATGATCAACTACTCGGGGCACCTGTCCATGGGCAGCCCCCTCACTCTGACATCTCCTTATTCAGTGTATGTGTGTGTCTTTTGGGTGTATATGGCAACATAGTGAAAAAAATTGAATTGCCCTTCAAGAATTAATGAAGCATAAATTGTTTTTCTTTTTTTCGCAGACAGCCTGTCACTCAAGCAGCAACGCCCTTAAATATGTGCAACTTTGGGCCTAATAAAATGTAAATGGGGGATTTATTAACAAATTCACCCCCACTACAGTTGTTAAGTGTTGAAATTAGCTACAGAGACCAAAACTGTTTTTCATACCAGGCTGTAAACATGTTTATTATTGCTGTAAAGTTGGGCATTTTAACATTGGAGTCTATAAGAATTGACTTTGTTTTGGAGCCAAGTGGCCATTTGATGAACTGCAGTTTTTGGCACTTCTGCTCTGGCTTCATTTTTCAGCCTCGGAGGTTGCTGCTGGTTGTAATGCTCAGATTTGCCTGGCTGAGTAGTATTACCTGAGATGATTCAATGCATGCAATTTGTCTGTGATTTTCCCAGTCTGTTAAGCCAGTACTATAATGCTGCGCCAGGTAAGGTAGAAACACTTCATCAAAAAGCAATAATTCTCAATAATTTAGTGATACAGATGGGACAGCATCTGGGTCCGGACCCGAAGGATGGATAAGGATAACAGGTAAACAAAGGGGACACATCTTGGTTATTTTGCTAACAAGGGGGATGGCATGCCCCCACGTCTACCCTCAAGTCGCTCAAGTCAAGACTGTGTATATGTATAAGGACATATTGTTAGTATCTGGAGAGGCTGTGTGCTGTTACTCCATCTGTTTCACTTGATTTCTCCTGAGGGAGACAATAAAGGCTAATCTTATCTAACCTTAAATTAATGTCTCAAGTCAATTGCTATCCCCGAATGAGTTAACACAATAGTGATTGAGCCTATGGTCCACTGATGAAAGTGCATGCATTTGAAGTAATAGGCCTACAAACTGGGTGTATGTGGCGACAATCCTGGTGCACAGTCATTAATAATCTGCTTTCACACACATCCAAACACACATGCACAAACACACACTGTCTATGCTGTGTTAACTCTCTCATTTCACCAGCTGCAGGGCTCATAAAACAAACTGATATAAATAAATTCACCAGCCCGTATTCAAGCCTTTTTTTTTTGTCTGCCAACAAACACACTGCAATCACATGTTATCGCCATAGGTGCCGATGAAGAGAACAAAATAGATCTTTGAGATTATAACTTTCCTCAGCGGCTTGCAGAAATTCTGCAACTCTTACACTGTTGAAACCCTTTCAAAGCCAACTAAACTCAAAATAAGAGTCTACAGTCATGCTAGCAGCGCTGTGAGACTGTACTTAAAGGATAACTTCGGCATTTTTCAACCTGGACCCTATTTGCCGTGTAACTAGATCAAAGAGACTGGTGTGAACAATAATTTTTTAAATTGGTCCAGTACTGAGGGAGCCAGCAGCAGCCAGGGAACAAGCTGCAATGGAAGCCCATGGGGCAATCGGACATTGTCACTGTATGTGCATTGAAAGTGTTTTCCTTTTGCTACAGAGTGGCTCAGATTGTTATCGTAAGTATCTAAAGTGTCTCTTTACCTTTCACTTGACCCAGGCTGTTTGTTATTTCCCTCTTAAGCAGAAATGTCATTCCTAAATATCATTAATATCTTGTTGCAGGAAAACAACAGTGGAAATGTGTAAGTTCTGGAGAAAGTATAGTATCAGAGTAGTTTACAGTAAATTTCAGTAGATTTTCAGTGTCATAGATGATAACCTCATTTCAATCATGTGGATGAGGCTTTTGAGTTTGATTATTCATTATTTATGTGAGCCGAAGTATACGCACTGAAGAGTGGATGAAGAGAGAGAGAGAGATAAAAAAAGGCAGCGGGGGCTCTACAGGATGTGAAGCAGGGAGACCATGGACTTGCTGGAGTTGCTTTGACGCTGTGCCCACAGAGAAAAAAATGCCTGCGTTGTAAAGAGTGGTTCGTGTTCGTGCACATTTATGACCTGTGCTGACAAAATGAGGAGCTACATTTCAGCAGCTGTCATAGACAAGTTTTGGCTAGTTGTGCTACAGATGGATCCTAACACTTCTGTCCATACACCGCGCATGCAGACCTGCTGGCCTGCAGTGATTACCGGGATGACTACTACCTTAAAGAGAAGAAATCCAGAGTTTATTTTCCCAAAGAAAACTGCTGTTCCAAGTGTGGATTTACCTGCTGCAGACAAGTGGAAACAGGCTACTGCTATTAGCTAAAGTTATTATATTTACATTGCATAGCCTCACACATGAAAGCATGGCAGGATATTGGCAAAAACAATCAATCAATAAATGATTAGGAGATGCAAAATACCAACTGATTCAACACTGATTATAGCAAATCTATATAGATTGATTACCCATTTCCGTCAGCTGACATTCATAATAGTAAAATAAATTATATTAACAAGCTGACACTAACTATGCCACAGTGGGTGTGTGTGGTGGAAAAATATATTTATGCTTCACTATTATGCAACTTATAATATGTTTTTATTCTATTTTATGCCTACATTTGCACTTCCTATACATCAAAGAGACCTACTGGCAATAAATGGTGATGGTAATGTTAGTTATTGTAGGAGCCCCTATACACGGTCTTTTCTCATCTCTTATTCCCACAGTGGGGAAATGTGTGGTGTTACAGCAGCAAAGTTGATGGTGTAATACCAAGAAGCATCAACAAGATGTAATGAATATGTAAACAGTAAAATCAAAACCTCTGCTGCCTTTTTTTTTCTCTCTGTCCTTGTCCGCTCTCCATACTCCATCATAAATAAATACAGTGGCAGTAGAATTCAAAGGCTTGTTGAAATCAGGTAAATAATCATCCACGATATTGAAAATCTTTTAGTCAACACTGAAATACATGTTCTATAAACTACTGTGGTTATTATATATAATAACCACATGCATTTTAGAGAGTATACTCTCTCCAGAATTTTACATTTCCGCTGTTGTCTGACTGCAACAAGGGACATCTTGTGATATTTAAGAGACTTCTGCTGAAGGAGGCAATAACAAACAGACTGGGTCGAGTCAAAGGTAAAGAGACACTTTAGACACATAAAATAACAATCTGAGCTGCTCTGTGGCAAAAAAAACAACATACAGTGACAGTGGGCATACAGTGACAATGTTCGATTGCCCCATGTGCTTCCATTGCATCTTGCTCCGCAACGGCCAGCTGCTGCCAGCTGGTTCAATGCTGGACCAATTTCAAAAACTGTTTTTCACATCAGCCTCTTTGATCAATTTACATGGGAAAATAGGGTCCACTGAAAAATGCCAAAGTTATCCTTTAAGTGCAGCAGTGCTTTGAGCTAAATGTAAGCATGCTAACATCCTCACAATGCTATCATGCTGATGTTAAGCAGGCATAGTGTTTACCATGTTCACTATCTTAAATTAGCAGCATTCTAATATTTGTTCAGTAGCTCTAAATACAAAGTACAGCTTATGACGTGATGATGGTGGTAAAATGAAAGTCAGGGAATCACCAGTTATTAAAATTGAACCCAAAGGGAACAGTAAGTACCAAATTTCATGGCAATCCATCCAATATTTGATGAGACATTTCATTCAGTGTCACAAATGAGAACCTCATTGTGGTACTAGAGGAAAAGTCAGGGGACAATCAAAGTCAGTATGATTCATCCTCTGGGCACCAAAAATGTTTGTGCAGAATTGTACCGCTGTGTTGTTTGCATGATTAAAAATAAAGCCATAAACAAGACTGCTTTGCAAAGTTCTTTAAAACGAGACCTAGAGATACTGAATGAGATTTTCACCTGCCAACAGTGCTACGACCAAAACTTGCCAAATGTGCTATCATGACATCACAACAACACACTTTGTGCTTTAGCGCAGTGAATGATGATGCCAGCTTGGCAGAGGCACAGCTCTCCTTGGCTGGCTTATCAGAAAACAGCATTGCTTGAGCTGTTGTCAGAGTAGAAAATGCCTTTCCCTGCATCTCTCACTGAGTCCTTGGGCCATCACAGGGTGAAATGCCCATTGTTTTGTTTATACAATATCAGAGGTGCTGGCGCCTTAATCTCAATAAAGAGGGCCATTGGACTGAATTATCTGTATGATTGCCCTTTAGAACTGCTGTCAATGCTATTCTCCTTATCCGGCTTCTCAAAGCCTCTCTCCCCGCAAGAAGTCTATGTGAGGGGAATACAATGCAGGCAGTTCAGACGCCACCAAAAGGGCATTGCATTAGAAAGCCATACCTCTGCTGTGTGACCTTTGGCTATGCTGGGGAGGTCGGTTGAATCCCTGTGGACACCCAGTCAGCTCCAGTCAAGGGAACAGAATAGATTCTAAATCTGTGATTCGAGGGGCGCACATCAGCGAGAACCCAGGCAAATGGCAGCTTATTGTTTTCAGTATTTTACACTTTTGAATGTTCGGCGTGGGTGGTAGAGAACTGTGCACAAACCTGTATCTCACACCTGGGTGTGACTGAGATATGAATCCATGTCAACATGTGGTAGAGAATGTTTCACCTTTACTAAAGTGTGTATATGATACATGGGCTTCTTTTTCTGCTGAGGGTATGCTGTCTAATACTTTCTTGCTGCTAACAGGATGTTTGTGCATTATTTATGTCCTTTATTCTTTATGTTACAGTTGTATATAAAATGCATATCAGCACAAATTAAAACAAGGGATTCACTATTTCCAAAAGTCTGGGCCGATACCAATACAGACATTTAAAATAACAAATAAGCTGAAAGTCAATACTGATGTATTTGTTGTTGTTTATTTTGTTTTTGTTGTTATTTATTCCCTTTTTTATGCCAGGGCACCAAAGACTTCTTCATTATAAAGTAACTGAATTGTTAAAGTCACTCAGCCCTGTGTTATACTACCTTTGAATGAGCACAAAATCAGTCATACACAGCAGTTTTTAAAAATGTTTTTCATGTAAAAGGAGGTTATTGTAAAGGTGTTTTCATAATTTTTTTTTACTATATGTAATATGTCACAGTTCCCTCTCTAATGTCTATTTATATTGCTGTGAAGACCATAAGACATTTATCCTTCAATCATCTGCATTTATTCAAGTTTCTTGCCACAAACTACATTTCATAAGATTACATTCGAACACATCATGACAACGTGACCTTCACCCAATACTCATTTGCACTTAAGAGAGCTTGAAGGCATCAAAATGTAAAATGACCTCCATCAGCTGTCAGTCCCAGCGACCGGAAGCTAACAGCTATCGTAAAGTAGCTGTCTTCCTGCCAACAGAAATTTGTTGGTGTTCAACAATGTAGCATTATCAGGGAAACAATTGGGTGCATCCCTTGACGTGTCAATAACGAGTTTAGTGCGCCCTGTTCATCTCTGTTCATCCCAAACATGTTTTTATTGTCCTTGGGATCAGAGACACCATTAGTCACTAACACTGCTTTTTAGCCTGTGCAAAATTGACTTGACACAACAGAAAAACATTGGCTACTGCTAACAGTGAATGTCTTCTTATTTGCTGTTAGGCCTCATTTGCTATCGGTGAGGCGGATATTCACATTAAAGTGAATATCGGCCCATGGCCAATGTCGGTGCTTCCCTGATTAAATCGCTTATATATCCTAGCAATCGTGTTTAAGCAGAGGGCCTCAGTTTTGCATTCTTTTCTGAATGAACTGAGGATCAATCTATTTCTGAAGTAGAACTGATACTGTATCTTTGTCTCTAGGTGTGTCAAAATGGAGGATGAAAGAAAGTGCTGCACTTAATTGCATGAAAAAAAGATTTCACTTTCCAAACCAATGAGTCATCGTGGGCTGAGAAGATACGCCGAAGCCCCTGGAGAGATGAAGAGAGGGGATTGTAAAAGCCTAAAATGGGATCATCTTGGCTGAGCTTTTTTTTTTTTTTTTTTTCGAAGCAGAATGGGATAACAATTCAAACACTCAAGTACAGAATGCTGTCTGCTGTAATATGGCCATAGCTCTATCTCCTTTGACAGAACTAAAAGATGTAGCATTTTAAAATGCACCTCTGTTGTTCTTTGTTCTCGCTTATATTGTACTTTTTCACCATTCTGGACACATTAGCACTGCTTTGTCCACACCAAAACACTATGATAAGCAGATGTTTGTTTTTTAACTTGACACTAGCCTGGTTAAAGGTTTTTCATTATTTATATGCCACGGGTTGTTTTCACTTTGTACACGCTATTAGTGAAATAAGATAAAGATGTTGCTGTCAGTAAGAAACTATCATCAAATTGTCAGATCTGATACCACAGATGGGTCGCTCAGAGCTGTCGCTGGCAGCATTATCATCATTAACACCACCATTATCATTAACACGCTTCTTTTTTTCAACATTTTTTTATTGTGCAAATCAACAAATTACAAAACACCACATACTTCATTAAACCAGTTAACAAATCACGACTAAGTACCTAACAAGTATGAGCTGTTGATCTGCTTTTTTTTTCATTTTGTTTTCCGTTCCTCAGCGTGGTTGTCCAATCTGTGCTGGTATTCTGTGCAGTCCATTACAGTAACACCACTCATCCAGCAGACTCTTACATTGTTTCTGTTGGCTTTTTTTCCCAGTTTATCTTCAAAGAAAGTTTCATTTCCCCCATGATCACACAGCACCATCATCTGCACCCGTGTTGGCAAACCTGTCCCTGCACATCATCCACAGTTAAACCCGCTGCACACAGTGAGGTGTTTTGTCAGGTGCTGGAGCACATACGGAGCACTAATGCTACCAGCAGACTTTAGCTGTTGGCTCCCAGCAGCATGCAGCTCCAGTACTGAGTCAGCCATGAGCAAGGCGGCACTGCCATCCGACTGAGCTCCTGCCTCTTTTTGTTGTATTTCCACAGCAGTGAAATCTGAATCCTACAAATCTGCTTTGACTGTGACAAAATGTTGTAAAATATATTATGATCTGTGCTGTTCATTGTGCAAACTGTTAAATTGTTTGGCTGTCCGGAATGCAGTTCTCAGCTCCAAGTGAGCAGTAGTGATGCCTCCAGGCAGTGAAGAGGGGGCTAAACTTATCTCAGTCAGGCTCTCCCAGTACTGTAGTTCTTTTGCAATGAAGACAGTTGATGGTGGCAGCAGCTGGCTGCAGTGATACAGAGAACAGAAACTGAGTTGTAGATGTGAATGTGTGGATGTAGAGTACATCCATTAAAAATGTAATTTACTATATTATAAAATAGCCAGTGAATTGCAGTCTTCTTCAGCCTGTTACAGTATGCTATCTCCTCCACATGTAAACAAACACCAGTAGCCAGCAGTTATGGCAGATTGTACCATGGTAATGTTATGTAAAGCCATTGGAAATGCATGTCAACATTACAACTAGGAATCTCATATCTTTTCTGAAAGCTCTGCTTTCAGTACAACATGATGAGAATGCAGCATTATTTCCTGAATTATGATTGACTGGTGCCTTCATGACTACTTCACTGCATGACCTTGGTGTCATGCATGGTTCTGTTGTCTATGGTAAGCAACATGGCTACTATAATTAAGGCGTAATCAGGGACAGCTTCCTATAGGCAAGCTCTGGAGGGGGGCGCCAAAACTGCATCCAATTTTTTTGGCATTAAAAACAAACATGGGGTGCCTAGTAGCTCATTTCAGCCAAATGCAAAAAACTTTGTGTAGATTCACGGCTAAAACTGTGTGTATGCAAAAAGTCAAAAATAAATATATGCATTCTTTTCATCATATTTCTAAAGCTGTGAGTCCACCTGATTCTGTTTCATAAATCTTGATCATTGTAGTGCAGGGCACACATGCATGAGTCTCATATCCATGCTCAAAGTTCGCCATAAATGGATGTAGAAACGCTCTTAAACATATGTTTGCATATCAATACTCATGTCCCTCCACCACTCATTAGACATGTCAATTAGAAAAATGGCAAAGAAAGCGCAATTTCACCAGTGGTGTCACATTGGCGAGGTTTTCCAACGGGGCTGAAGAACTGTCATTATGCATGGCTGTGGATATTTGTGGCGTCCGTAGCTATTTTCTTGAACTTCTGCATTCTATCATCGTTGTAAAATCTCAGTCATTACTATTAAATGCCAGAAGGATGATCACTGATTCATTCATAATGCACTCAAGTTAAACTGACTTTTCAAAATGCTTCAAAACAGTAAAATTAAATAATCGCTAACAGGAAGATGGACGCAAATAAAAATGATGAAATTCATCACTCATAAATAAATTAAAATTTACTTTATAAATGTGCCTTTAAATGATATTTTCACAGAACAGTGTGCAGGAAAAATCATAACACAATCAGTGAAATTGGCAAAAAAACTAAAAACAATGTTATCTGTCTCTCAACTCATATTCAGTATCCTCCTTTTCACCCACAGCTATCTCAGCTAAAACCGTGTGTACACCTGGTCTGAGGAAAGCGTGAGGTGTGCACATTAAATCCTATTTTATGTGTGGGGAAAGGGCGAATGCACGTTTTTTGTGCCCACACATCGTTTATGCATCTGGCTGCTGTTGAGCATGCACAAAGGCTGTGTCCTTACCACAGCGGCCACAGGTTGGATTCAAACCTGGGGCCCTTTGTTTCCTGTTATCCACTCTCTCTCCCCTTCCCTATCACTTTTAACCTGTACAATCAAATAAACGCATGAGGCATAGGGGAATAATGATCTGAAGGGGTACCACCTCTAGTCATGGCAATGCAGTTCACTTCCATGTGTTCATTAGTGAGTGCTCGTCCCATTCAGAACATGCTAGAGCACTAATGGGTATGGTGAAAAGCTTTGGAGTATGAGAAAATGAAAAGGCTAAAGCCATCAAGTGTACAGTACAATAAAAGAAAAGAAGAAGACATTTTTTCAAAATTTGCACACATCCTTCTTCTTGTCAATTTGTCATTAAGTACCTAATTAAGCTGGGGTAAGCTTGCCTAGGGCAACAAATGTACTTACTATGTCTGGCCCTGGGCCTAATCTTTGCAACAGAAAAAGAAAGTCATTTTATCACTGTGACTATCACACATGTAATGACAAAAATAACTTGAGGCATTTTAGTGCAGTAGTTTATATATATGGATGTATATAAAAAAAATCACTTATCTATAAAATAATTATAGTTATTATCTAGGACAAAAAACAGCTTAAGGCCCAGCTTTGCTTCTTGATTTCTGTAAGAATTACTAACAGCTCTAACTGCAGTAAATATTTGTGTATGAATACTGTGGCGGCCAGCTAGTGAACTGCAGCCGTCGTACCGCAATGAAATATGAACTACCACTGGAAATAACCCAATTTAAAACACTAGGACGGCACTGATAAAGGAAGAGATGGATTTGATGCATTACTGCCAAATGTAAGCAAGAAAAGCAAGTGTTTTATGAGACTGTAAACAATACTTAGGTCCCATTTGTGAGGGTTTAACAATTTGTAGCATTCCCTTAAGGATGCATTTGCATAAAAGTGCCCTGCAGGCTTGGACACTGTTACCGGCCACTTCTACTTATAGCAATCTTTTAATATTCCTCTCCTTTCTCTCCTCTTCAGTGTATTTCATTACACAGTTAAGATTCCCTGCCTCAACTGTTGACCTCTGCACTGAGTAGCAGTTTGCACAGAATCAAAGGCAGAGAAGATTTTAATTACTCTCTTAACTGTTCAACAGCAGTTATGAGGTTAGAATGGGTGAGAAAGGACAGTGCCAAGAAATGCAATTTACTGTTCCATCCAGTCCGCCTAGTCTTTGTTTCATGCCAGTTTGAGTTGAAGATTTAAAGTGAGTCAAGGCCCAAAGGAAAATGATTAGATATTAGAGTACAGTTAGGGCTACACCAGGCAGCATCATACTGGCAGCTTCCACTGGCAGGGAAAAGGTGACTGTTTAAAGCCGCATTAATCAATTTGGGGCTATGGGGGCACAAGAACTCCAAAAGAAGCTGACAAACTCACATCTCTGTTATAAATTACCACCTCATAAAGTTGTTAGGGCTAAAATGTAAGTTTTCCTGGCCATCTGGCTGAACATAAATCCAATAATAACATTTTTTAGCCCTGTTTTGGTAACCACTAACTTCAAAATACACAACATATACAACAACAACAACATATGCATACTTATTATAGGAAAGGTTAGTGCCAGGGTGACACAATTACAGTCCTTCTCAGAGTTATAATTGAGTCGCATCTGAACACACAGACATGACTTACACTTTCAGACATCATTACCTCCTGTCTGCTTGGAAATCATAAAAAAAAGCCAGTCCTTATAATATTGCTTTATAACCAAGTTTTAAGTTTTCTTCAGTATCAAAAGTAAGTCAGTGATAGTTGGACGTACATCCGTGGTAACATGAAAACAGAAACTGCTAAAAGCTAATTCTGTGTGACTTCTCATGGTGCAGATTTGCCAGAATACAAAGAAATATAGGAAACAGAAAAAAAAAAAATCAGGGCTCTAGGTTTAGTCAACAGCTCACTCACTGGCTGCAGTCCAATATGCAATGGATGGAAAGCATCATGGGGTCAAGAAAAATTGAGAAGGAGAATTCACAAGGTCTTAAGAAAAGACAACTACAGTGCAAAGAGAATCTGATTGCACTAACTGTGCTCCGTAATTATAAAACAGTGAATGCTATCAACGTAGTGGTGAAACTACAATGTTCCAAAGACAGACTACTAAAAGTGCATCTTTAACCCAGCAGGCACTTGACGTTGATGTAACGTTGGAACAATGTTGTACTGCAACGTTGGATTACCATTGGATTATGATGCGAAAATGAAAGTTGGGTTTACGTTACATCCTTACGTAGACTTGACGTCAAACTCCAACGTTAAATAGACATTGGATTTTGAACGTAGGTTTGATGTCACCCTCCAACGTTAAATAGACATTGAGCATTGGTTGGACTCCCAACGTTGGATTACCATTGGATTATGATGCAAAAATGAAAGTTGGGTTTACGTTAAATCCTTACGTAGCTTTGACGTCAACCGCCAACGTTAAATAGACATTGGATTTTGAACGTAGGTTTGATGTCACCCTCCAACGTTAAATAGACATTGAGCATTGGTTGGACTCCCAACGTTGGATTACCATTGGATTATGATGTAAAAATGAAAGTTGGGTTTACGTTAAATCCTTACGTAGACTTGACGTCAAACTCCAACGTTAAATAGACATTGGATTTTGAACGTAGGTTTGATGTCACCCTCCAACGTTAAATAGACATTGAGCATTGGTTGGACTCCCAACGTTGGATTACCATTGGATTATGATGCAAAAATGAAAGTTGGGTTTACGTTAAATCCTTACGTAGCTTTGACGTCAACCGCCAACGTTAAATAGACATTGGATTTTGAACGTAGGTTTGATGTCACCCTCCAACGTTAAATAGACATTGAGCATTGGTTGGACTCCCAACGTTGGATTACTGTTGTATGATGCGGATTTGAAAGTTGGGTTTACGTTAAAACCTAACGTGGGCTTGACGTCAACTTTCAATGTTAAATAGACATTGTATTTTGAACGTAGGGTTGACGACATCCTCCAACGTTAAATAGACATGGATTTTGAATGATGGCTTGACGTCAAAATCCAATGTTGGGATAACATTAACCTCCAACACTTAACACACACTTAAGACAAGAAAAAAAAAAGCTTGAGCACACAAAAATCTAGGTCACAAATTTACTCTTTCGAACTCTTTAAAAGTGCATATAGTGCATATAATGAATAACAGTGCATATAAAACAGCAGCACATCGAAAGGCAGGTTCTTCAGGTCACTTAACACTTAACAGACACTTAAGAAAAAAAAAAAAGCTGAGCACAAAAATCTAGGTCACAAATGTGACTGTACTCTTTAAAACAATGCATATAAAACTCTTTAGAACTTTAAAACAGTGCATATAAAACATATATAAACAACTGTAATAAACTTCACACTGAATAAACACAAACAGCAGCATAAATTTAACTTAATGTCCCCTGTGGGACATCAGCCCCCTATATATATGGGGCTTCAGTCTGTCTGTCATTTCGGTCCTTGCTTGGCAGCATGGTGCGCCTCCCTCTCCCCAAGGCAGGTTCTTCAGGTCTAACACTTGAGAAAAAAAAAAAAGCTTGAGCACACAAAAATCTAGGTCACAAATTTACTCTTTAGAACTCTTTAAAACAGTGCATATAAAACAGCAGCACACATAAAACAGCTGCCTGACAATTGTAATTGAACTTACAGCAGCTTCACATTGAAAACAACACAAACAGCAGCATAAATTTTACTTGATGTCCCCTATTTTCCCTATTCCTATTATTACTTGGTATTTTTCAACCTGGACCCTATTTTCTCATCTACTTTTATCTAAATGAGTGGTAGGGTTTTTTATTTTTGCAATTGCTCCTGTCAGGAGTGAACAAAAAGTGAATTTTTCACATTTTAATAGGGTCAAAATGTGAAAAAATTCACTTTTTATTGAAGTATTTTGATGTTTCACATATCACTGCATGAAAAGTGGGATTTTCGTCCCCGTAAACGCCCGGAAATCTCACTCATTTTCGGCAGTTTCCGACAATTTACAGGCTGCGAACGTGGCGTTTACGGGTGCCAGAAATTGTCGAAAACGGACCCATGACGTATGTGGAGACCTCCCGGGAGGTGTTAATGGCTCTAATTAGCATATGAATAGCAGCAGAGCCGCGTCTGGCTTGAAATTCCTCACTCCAGGATTGGATGAAACCACTACTTTGAAACAATAAAAATCACTCGTGATTGGTCGACAGATCTGTCGCTATTGGTCACTCTGGGTCATTATAAATGTAAGCCCCTCCCCTACAATAATAAAATATAAAAATTATTTTAAAAATAATACTTATAATAATTATAATAAATGTATAATTATTATTAAACATTTAAATAAAATTATGATGTTGTATATTCATGTCATTGTTATCCTATGGGCTACACTATTATTACCATCAAGGACATGAATGAATTTATTGAGTGAAGGAACATTAGCGAGGAACATGTTTATTCAAATAAAGAGCTTTATTTATAACACACAACTATGTACAAGTACAAACAGGAGATTTCAACAACAAATCAAAATCATACAGCGCCATCGACTGTCTATTATTCGCCGCCTCGGAGCTGTAGGCATCTGACGGTGATCTGTCTGCATGTGCTCCATCTTGCAGACGTCTGTGGTGCTGCCCTGTAGTTCGGGTTCGCCTCCAATCTGACTGCAGCGTGGCACAGAGTTCAGTCAGCTCCTGCTGCGGAACCACGGAGGTCGCACAGTCCACCCAGACACCCCGTCAAGTGTGCCGTCTTCCTCATCAGACATCATGTCTATGGTGGCGCACATCCATAGGTCCACCTCGTCCTCCGCCAGAACACTGTGTCTCACTTCCAGCAGCTGTAAAAACAATCAGTAAAGACAATAAGTACTGCGCAGTGCACTGCATATTGACACAACACATCTATTAATGCACCTGAAAAATAGTCACACTGACCAACAACGAGTCTGATCTAAAAGTCACAGTAAAAAGTAAAAAATAAACAGTAAAAGTCACTTACACACAATGGCGTCATTACATCAAGTGAATCCGGACTTACAGACAGAGCTCTCAGTAAATAGCAAGTCACGGCCTCGTTATGAGGCGAGGTCAGTCTGTGAAAAACAAAATGGACGGTTAAGATCGGTCAATAACGTGTCTGAACGTTTCCTCATACAGCAGAATGAAAGCATATGCTTTAAACTTACCCTCGCTCCGGTTCATAGTGCAAACAATTTGTCTCCGAGTTGTGGAGACGGTGTACTGCTTCCTGTAAATTACAAGACCAAAAAATACACTTTAATAACCAAACTTAGACTGGCTCTGCTTCTTCATTTGTTCTTTTACTTTTAGCTTAGCTAGCAGTCACTGAATATATTCTTACCGCCGTTTGGGGATTGTGCACCGTCTTCTCTTGTTAGTTAGTCTCCTCCACACGAGTTTACTGCGGTGAACTGCTGAGTCATATCGGCAGCAAACACAACAAGCTGGCAGACAGCCCACTGATAGCGTTCAGCTGTGTCTTCGTCCATGCTGAGGAGTTTCCGGGTGTTGAAGGAGAGACGCCGTCCAGACATTGTAGTTCACGAAACAGCAAAGCAGCGAAAAACGCGCGACATAGAGGAAACTGTCTGAATATACAGGAGTAAAAACAGGACTGTTGATATGCTCGTCTTGCGAGGTCTTCCGTTTGAATCATGCCGAGCTCGCACGTGATTGGATAGACGGCTCGTCGGGCTCCTCCAATCACATGATCATTGTTTACGGAAGAGGTCACTGCAGTACAGTCATGCCACTATGCACAGTGGTTGAGCTCTAGCAGACTGTGATGTTGTTTGCATGGAGTGCACATTTGACCTTTGTGGCAAAGCCTGGTTAAAACTAATTGTTGAAATAAATTGTTTAGTGTATCTTTTTTATTGAACATTGACCATTGCTAATGACCATACACAGTAATTAATCTAGCATACTTTCATGAAATAAATCAATTCAAGCTAAAATTTAAGAGTCTATAATTAGACTATACTAAGCCTCATCTATTTATACCAGAGATGAATGAAGCTAATACCTTTTAGAGAAATGTCACCTCTGTGTGGGGAGTGAAACTCCCCCTGCTCCCCTGGTTTGCATTTCTATAGCTCATAGCATGTTCATTTACATGTTAAAGCCTCCCCTAGAATTAGGGGAAGGGGGGACAACTGCCAAGCAAGGCCCACGACAATTTACGACAGTTTCCGGCAGTTTTCTGTGTTGCCTGTAAATTGCCGCGCGCAGCCGTAAACCTGAAATTCCACGGCAATTTACAGTGCCGCATACTGACGGAAATCCCTCTTTTCATGCAGTGTATGCCCATACTGAATGCATTGAAAAACGCTTTTGGACCTGCAGTTTGGCCGGTCCCTCACTCCCGACAGAAGCAATTTAGCTATCAGCTAGCTAGCTGATAGCTAGCAGCTAGCTAACGTTAGCTAGCTATCAGCTAGCTAGCTGATAGCTAGCTAACGTTAGCTAGCGCGGGACAATAGAGCGGACATACCGTCAAAATACAATCATCCATTATTACAAACTAACGTTAGCTGTGCCACATGATAACAGAATAACCATATAGTGGCTTATTAAATTGCAGTCATTACCTTGGTCAGAGTCGAGGACGCTAACGTTTGGCGTGCGTCCCCATTCGGCGTGCAGCGTGCAGCATGTGGTCGAGGCAGGAGAGGCCGGATGTGACGTTATGTGATGTGTATTGTATGTAAAATAGCGTCCGTAAAGAAACGTAGTTCCCGATTTATGGTTCCACCAAATGGTTATCCCAGCATTATAAAAAGTATTAATTCGACATAAAACACACGAGTCCATTTTATTCCAATCTCTATTCTGATAAGAGATTTTAGATTTATAAACGTTTTGTAAGTAGACAGTGAGAAATGAAGATATAAGGTTGAAATCACAAAATGAAGGAAGTTTCAACAGTTTCAACTGTTCATTTGAATATTTGGTCACCATTACCTCCAACAATATAATAATAATAATAATAATAATAATAGTAATAACCATCATCACCATAATAATCATAATAATCATAATATAATAATAGTAATAGGCAATAGACTAAACTAAATAATGACCCTTCAGATAGTAGGCTATTCAGAGCATCTGCAGGTCCCGATGGGCCCATCCATGGTGAGGGAAAGTTCTTCAAACAAATAACACAAATAACTCAATCACTGACATAAAGGACATTTCTAATCTTGCAAAGTGCAAAATGGCACAGCAGATCTTATGTAACAGATGCCAGGGTGCTTTAAAACTGGACATGCATCAGGCCTTCTGTGGCCTGCCATGTAGAGGTACAACCCCAAATATCCACCCAACCTTTTCAAGGTCAGTGAATTGGCTTGGACCTAGAGTCCAAAGTCCAGTTGGGTAGTGTGAACACAAATACAAAGCTGGTAAGTGACTGAATGTTGGTTTAGTTCTATAATCTCAGTAAATTCTATGCACTGTGATTCTCAAATTTCAAGGACCAGCAGTTTTATGTAGACTATAGGTCACAGACCACCAATTTGATATGCACTAACAACCTTACTTGTTCATAAAATTTGCATCTGTATGTGGGGCTTTTTGTTTCAGCATCTGACAGAGATCAGACACTGGAGCAGGCCTACATGGGTGTGAGTTGACAGAAAAATCTAATTGTGACCTCCTTGGCTCAGAACTTTTCAAATGGGGGTCCACAGCCCATTTTTGGGGTCCATAAAATGTTTCAGAACCTCTGCATTACATCGTCATGTGATGTGATATAGAGGCTATTTCCTTCCCATGGGTTTATCCGTACGAAAATTAAAGGAAAATGCCAGATGAATTACATGGCTACTGCATCGGTCTCCAGGCTTTACATCACTGTCAGAGGCACAGCCGTCTATGCAGATGCAGCTGATAGATCAGTGTCAACCAGTCTGCTATAGCAGCAGAGAAATGGGCCATAACTGTGTTGTCTTGGTTCAGAGTCTTAGGTATATAACCTCACACTGGCAAAGTATATCAGTCTATTCTACGTTGATTTGACATTAGCAGACAAGACATTGGTTACTTGCCAACATAAAACCTACTAAATAACTACATCAGCTTGATGTAGCTGCGCTACATCAACAGAACCTGCACTTCTTCCAGTCCTACCTGACCGACCAAACTTTCTCTGTCCAGCGTGTCCTCTGGGTGCAAACTTCCTAAACCTCAACGAGAGCAAGACCGAGATCATCATCTTTGGCAAAAACCTCTCCGGCCCTCTCCACCGATGCCCTAGGCCCCCTCGCCTCTAACATCAGGACCTTTGTGAGAAACCTTGGCGTGATCTTCGACAGCGACTTCAAGTTCGAGAAGCAGGTCAGCGCCGTGGTTAGAAACAGCTTCTTCCAGCTGAGAATCCTCGCCAAGCTCAAGACCTACCTGTCCCTGAACGACCTAGCGACAGCGGCCCATGCCTTTGTAATATCACGGCTGGATTACTGCAACGCCTTATACATCGACATCGCGAAGTCCCAGCTACGTCGTCTACAGTTGGTACAAAATGCAGCTGCTCATCTCCTCACCCACACATGTAAACATGAGCACATCACCCCGGTTCTCACCTCCCTCCATTGGCTCCCCATCCGCCAGCATATTGACTTCAAGGTACTACTCACCATTTACAAATCCCTTCATGGACTGGCCCCTGCTTATTTGTCAAAACTCCTGCGCTACTACAACCCTTCCAGAGAGCTACAGTCAGCTGACCAACTGCGCTTGGTGGAGCCAAAGGCCAGGCAAAAGACCAGCCCCCAAACTCTAGAACACACTCCCCCCTCACATCAGAGCAGCTGAGACCCTGGAGGTCCTTAAATCCCTCCTCAAGACCCACCTCTTCTCATTTGCTTTTAAATAAGTGTCCAGCCACCCCCTCCCATAGATAAGCTAGGCTTTTTTATTATTATTATTATATTTAATTACCCTCTGTATATTTTTATCAAGCTCTTTATGCACTGTTTTTAAGTGAAGCACTTTGGTTTCATCTGTTGCTGTCTGTAAATGTGCTATAGAAATAAATTTGACTTGACTTGACTTGATGTTAGAATTTAACGTTATTTGGATGTTGTCATTATGTAATGTTGAGCGGATGTTGGGATTTGGTTCTATACCCTACAGCTGAATGTCAGCATTCTACGTCAATTTGACGTTAGCATTTGACGTTGACCAGACGTTGGATGTTGGTTACTTGCCAACACAACTTAAAACCAACTAAATGAGAACGTCGGGTTGACGTTGGAATTTAACATTGTTTGGATGTTGTCAATATAACGTTTAAAAGACGTTGGGCTTTGGTTGTAAACCCGACAACTGAATGTCGGTATTCTACGTCAATTTGACGTTAGCATTTGACGTTGATCAGACGTTGGATGTTGGTTACTTGCCAACACAACTTAAAACCAACTAAATGACAACGTCGGGTTGACGTTGGAATTTAACATTGTCTGGATGTTGTCAATATAACGTTTAGAAGACGTTGGGCTTTGGTTGTAAACCCGACAACTGAATGTCGGTATTCTACGTCAATTTGACGTTAGTATTTGATGTTGACCAGACGTTGGATGTTGGTTACTTGCCAACACAACTTAAAACCAACTAAATGAGAACGTCGGGTTGACGTTGGAATTTAACATTGTTTGGATGTTGTCAATATAACGTTTAAAAGACGTTGGGCTTTGGTTGTAAACCCGACAACTGAATGTCGGTATTTTACGTCAATTTGACGTTAGTATTTGACGTTGACCAGACGTTGGATGTTGGTTACTTGCCAACACAACTTAAAACCAACTAAATGACAACGTCGGGTTGACGTTGGAATTTAACATTGTCTGGATGTTGTCAATATAACGTTTAGAAGACGTTGGGCTTTGGTTGTAAACCCGACAACTGAATGTCGGTATTTTACGTCAATTTGACGTTAGTATTTGATGTTGACCAGACGTTGGATGTTGGTTACTTGCCAACACAACTTAAAACCAACTAAATGAGAACGTCGGGTTGACGTTGGAATTTAACATTGTTTGGATGTTGTCAATATAACGTTTAAAAGACGTTGGGCTTTGGTTGTAAACCCGACAACTGAATGTCGGTATTTTACGTCAATTTGACGTTAGTATTTGACGTTGACCAGACGTTGGATGTTGGTTACTTGCCAACACAACTTAAAACCAACTAAATGAGAACGTCGGGTTGACGTTGGAATTTAACATTGTCTGGATGTTGTCAATATAACGTTTAGAAGACGTTGGGCTTTGGTTGTAAACCCGACAACTGAATGTCGGTATTCTACGTCAATTTGACGTTAGTATTTGATGTTGACCAGACGTTGGATGTTGGTTACTTGCCAACACAACTTGAAACCAACTAAATGAGAACGTCGGGTTGACGTTAGAATTTAACATTGTTTGGATGTTGTCAATATAACGTTTAAAAGACGTTGGGCTTTGGTTGTAAACCCGACAACTGAATGTCGGTATTTTACGTCAATTTGACGTTAGTATTTGACGTTGACCAGACGTTGGATGTTGGTTACTTGCCAACACAACTTAAAACCAACTAAATGAGAACGTCGGGTTGACGTTGGAATTTAACATTGTCTGGATGTTGTCAATATAACGTTTAGAAGACGTTGGGCTTTGGTTGTAAACCCGACAACTGAATGTCGGTATTTTACGTCAATTTGACGTTAGTATTTGACGTTGACCAGACGTTGGATGTTGGTTACTTGCCAACACAACTTAAAACCAACTAAATGAGAACGTCGGGTTGACGTTGGAATTTAACATTGTCTGGATGTTGTCAATATAACGTTTAGAAGACGTTGGGCTTTGGTTGTAAACCCGACAACTGAATGTCGGTATTTTACGTCAATTTGACGTTAGTATTTGACGTTGACCAGACGTTGGATGTTGGTTACTTGCCAACACAACTTAAAACCAACTAAATGAGAACGTCGGGTTAATGTTGGAATTTAACATTGTTTGGATGTTGTCAATATAACGTTTAGAAGACGTTGGGCTTTGGTTGTAAACCCGACAACTGAATGTCGGTATTCTACGTCAATTTGACGTTAGTATTTGATGTTGACCAGACGTTGGATGTTGGTTACTTGCCAACACAACTTAAAACCAACTAAATGAGAACGTCGGGTTGACGTTGGAATTTAACATTGTTTGGATGTTGTCAATATAACGTTTAAAAGACGTTGGGCTTTGGTTGTAAACCCGACAACTGAATGTCGGTATTTTACGTCAATTTGACGTTAGTATTTGACGTTGACCAGACGTTGGATGTTGGTTACTTGCCAACACAACTTAAAACCAACTAAATGAGAACGTCGGGTTGACGTTGGAATTTAACATTGTTTGGATGTTGTCAATATAACGTTTAGAAGACGTTGGGCTTTGGTTGTAATCCCGACAACTGAATGTCGGTATTCTACGTCAATTTGACGTTAGTATTTGATGTTGACCAGACGTTGGATGTTGGTTACTTGCCAACACAACTTAAAACCAACTAAATGAGAACGTCGGGTTGACGTTGGAATTTAACATTGTTTGGATGTTGTCAATATAACGTTTAAAAGACGTTGGGCTTTGGTTGTAAACCCGACAACTGAATGTCGGTATTCTACGTCAATTTGACGTTAGTATTTGACGTTGACCAGACGTTGGATGTTGGTTACTTGCCAACACAACTTAAAACCAACTAAATGAGAACGTCGGGTTGACGTTGGAATTTAACATTGTCTGGATGTTGTCAATATAACGTTTAGAAGACGTTGGGCTTAGGTTATATACCCGACGTCAATTTAATGTTAGCACTCAACGTTGAGTAGACGTTGGATATTGGTTACTAGCCAACACAACTTGAAACCAACTAAATGACAACGTCAGATTGACGTTAAAATTTCTACGTTGAACTGACGTTAGCTTTAGATGTTGTATCAACGTTGGCTTTTGGTTGTCCAACGTTGCAACCCATATCCAACCAAGAACCAACGTTAATACAACGTAGTGTGTCTGCTGGGTAATGTATTGGTTTTTATACACAAAATTGTTGTTTTTTATTGTCTTTGTTATCTTTCCTAAAGATTTAACCTAAAGATTTGATGACTTTTCTGTTTTGTTTTGCTGCCTTTGTAGAACTTTGTAACCTGGATTTTGAAAACTGCTCTACAAATAATGTTACTACTTATAATAATGACAAATAATAATTGTTATTAAAATGATATTATTATTATTATTATTATTATTATTATTATTATTAGATACTTTGCCTCATGTGTTCATGTTTCTTCATGCAGGATTTATAAACGTGAACAAACTGGTGAAAGATATTACTTCACTTCCGAGGTTGGAATTGGAATTTTAAAAAGGAATACAGGGTATCAGTCACAAAAGTGAAATAAAATAGTTGTCACACTGAGAATAGTTGCTCACGTTCACCGTCCTGTCCACTCATATTTACCCACATGAATACCACTTGAAAATGAATGAAAATAATTTTTAAATTTATGCATAAAAGGCATCCTTTGTTTGCCTGAAGGACCGAATGGTGCATCACTTTATGTGTTGCTACCACAAGGTATTGTGGGATGGCATTATCTCCTTTCCTCCCATGAAGGATGGTTCAGTGTATCTTATGCCAAAGGAGATAAGAGAGAAAGCAATGAAGCTTCTTTCCTCAGCATTTACAGAATTCGACCAGCTCTTATCATTGCTGCCACTTAAATACTTCCGGGTCATTTCACTCACTTAGGAACTATCTAAGCAAAGGAAACTATTTGACCGCAGCCACTTGGTGCTTCTCAAAGTCAAGGAAGGATCCTTAAATGGCTGAATTTCAAGGAAGCTATATCATTGAATACCGCCAAAGGTCTGTTCCAATATCAAGGATCCTTTGACTTCCAGTAAGGACCAAGTCCTTCCTTCAGAGAATTTTCAAGGATGCATGTGTCTATCCTCAGTGGACATGTAATACCCACAGTTCTTTGTGCATGATTTGCCAGAATTGAAGGCAGGGCCTCTTCAATGACGCACACTTGGGCACTCGCTAGCCTGCTCCAGTGTGAGTTCACTGAATGTTAGGAGGGAGTCTTGCCTAGCCTCTGTAATACATGACTTGGTAGGGTCCGTCCCACCATCATTAACTTTGAGAAGCACCAACTGACTCTACAGCAACATTGTACTTCCTCCTTGCATCCCCCAAAGCATTGTGGGAAATGTACTTCCAAATTTAGAACGTGGTTATCAAACAATTAGCGGTAAGAAAAACAGTCACAATAAAAGTGACAAAAGCCATTAATATTCACTGCTCATAAAAAGTAAGGGGATATTTACTTGTCACTGCATAACACCAAGTCAGTTAAATCAGAGATATCAATCAGACCATTTAGTACACAAGTGATTGTGAATCAACCTGCTTTGGTGTAAATGAAAGTGATATCACATGCAGCAGAGAGGCAAACGCCAGACAAACCCCAAGAAGGGAACAGTTTTACATGTTGTGTACACAAACAGTTGCTCTCTCCTTATCCTTCCTGACTGACTTCTCTAGTTTTGTGTTTGCTAGTGTACTTGTCACTACTGGTAGCATGAGGCGGTACCTGCAGCCCAATCAGGTTGCACAGGTAGTCCAGCTTCTCCAGGATGGCACATCCATAAATGCGGTTGCAAGGTTTGCTGTGTCTCCCAGCACAGTCTCAAGAGCATGGAGGAGATACCAGGAGACCGGAGGAGAGCTGGACAGGGCCATAGAAGAGCATCAACCCAGCAGCAGGGCCAGTATCTGCTCCTTTGTGTGAGGAGGAACAGGAGGAGCACTGCCAGAGCCCCACAAAATGACCTCCAGCAGGCTACTGGTGTGCATTTTTCTGACCACACTCTCAGAAACAGACTCCATAAGGGTGGCATGAGGACCCAACGACCTTTAGCGAGACCTGTGCTCACAGCCAAGCACCGTGCAGCTTGATTGGCATTCTCCAGAGAACTCCAGAATTGGCAGGTCCGCCACTGGTGCATCGTTCTCTTCACAGATGAGACCAGGTTCAAACTGAGCAGATGTGACAAGAGTATGAGAATCTGGAGATGCTGTGGTGAATGTAAGCTGCCTGTAACATCATCCAGTATGAGTGGTTCAGTGGTGGGTCAGTGATGGTCTGGGGAGGCATATCCTTGGAGGGTTGCACAGACATCCATGTCATAGCCAATGGTCCCCTGGCTGCTGTTATGTACTGGGATGAAATCCTCAGAGCGATCAGACCTCAAGCTGGTGCAGTCGGCCCTGGGTTCCTCCCAGAGCAGGACAATGCTCGGCCTCATGGCCGGAGTGTGAAGGCAGTTCCTGGAAGATGAAGGCATTGATGCCATTGACTGGCCCTCTTGTTCCCTTGACCTAAATCCAATTGAGCACCTATGGGACGTGATGCCCTGATCCATGTCTGGGAGGACATCCCCCAGGACACCATCCGCCGACTCATCAGGAGCATGCCCACCCATTGTCCGGACTGCATACAGGCACACGGGGGCCATACACACTACTGAGTCACATTATGAGTTGCCATTATAAAAAAATCCCACAAGTTTGATCAGCCTGTGATTTAAATTTTTCACTTTGATTTTCCATGTGATTTTGAATCCAGCCCTCAATGGGTTGATGATTTTGGTTTAAAATATACAGCATGCCTGATCAACTCATATTGTTACTCTGCTAGAAGCCTGTAAAAAGGGAATGAAATCTAAGCAAAAAACAAAACAAAGCAGGGTTTAAATAGTTAATTATTGTCACTTAAAAAGTACAAATGTTATAAGAAGACATCAGTATGTCATTAAACCTGCACACAGCCACTCCATTTGATGTGTAACAAAAAGCCAAGCCTTTGTGTCCATAACTTGGGACAAAAGAATTGAATGTGGACAAATAGGACAAATCAACAGCATCTCTGTTCTACTCTGTTGGAAGGTCTCACACTGATGAAATGGCTTTTACAGTATATAAAAGTGCTGCATAGCTTTAATGTTAACCAGTGTTTGTGTGTCTGGTAGATATGCTACGGTGTGTGTGTGTGTGTGTGTGTGTGCGTGTGCGTGTGCGTGTGTGTGTGTGTGTGTGTGTGAAGAAAAAGTAAGTAGGGGATAGGAAAGACACAAAGAACATGTTTATTTACATGTTTGTGTGTGTGCATACATGCATGTATATACAGTTTGTGCATAAGTGAGAGTTTTAATTAAGTGTGTGTTTATCTGAGTGTTAGCCAAAGTGGGCTGGGACGATGCGGGAGAGGTCCTGCTGGGGAGCGGCAGCCAGGGAAAACATCTGGTCTTCATCAGGCACGATCAGGCACAGAGGCCGGGAGCAGGCTGGCAGATGGTGGAGAGGTCTCTACACAATAGGGAAAGCCCACTCCCTTCAACACCAGCACCATTACCACTCACTCACACGCTCACGCTCATGTACAGAGAAATACTGTTACATATACACGCAAACTTGCACTTGCAGACACATGCGCACAAACTCGATGTGTCCTAAAAACTTTAAGAATCACAGGTATTACTGACAGTCATTTTCAACAATGGAAAAGGCAGCAGCACTGAAGTGAATCACACACTTTTGATTCAAGCTGTGACCCAATGGGCTGAATTGGAGAGAGAGACGCTTCATTTTCATGGAGCTGCAGAGCCAGCAGCTGGGCAAAGTAATGTCATTTATGACAACAACTGTCGTAATTTTTTAGACTCTATCTCCTACAAATTATTTGCTGCAACAACTTTAATACAATATTTTAATGGAAACAGAATTACTGCCTGGACTAAATTCACTGGCAAATGTTTTGTTTTTTGTTTTGACTCATGAAGAGTGTTCAACAAATCTCCAGTGGTCAAGGTCGTGGCTGCAGCTCAGGATCATAATCTTTTTCTGAAGTAATTACAGTAGATTTTGGTAGCATGAATGTGAGTTTTAATTGGCAACTGGCTGAGCAAACTACTTCACAGTTACTCCTGTGAGGTTGTTAGCACTGTTGGGCAAGTTACTTTCCAAATGTAATATAAATGTAAAGGTAAATATTACTGCTTGGCTCAATCCCTATTCTCCCCCTGTTCCTACCATTTTGAGTACTGCTGCGTAGGGTACACTGCTCAGCTTCTTTCGTGGAATCGAGGGGTAATGATTATCAAGCCTTCCCGGTAGCCCTTCAAACTAAGTCCTTACAGATGTAGACAAAGAGAGTGGTAGAAGAATTCCCACGATGCTTTGTGAACTGTCGCAGTCTAATTGTAAACAAGCACCTGCTTATACCAGTGCAGGGAAAGAAGCCCATAAATGTCAGTTTATCTTTGTAAATAATTATGCAAAGATGTTAGAATCTGTTGGGATATTTTAGTTGAATCTCGATACAAAGGAATATGTCATTTGATTGTTATAACAAGTATTCCAGAAAAATTGCTACTGTGTAAATAGCCCTGTCAGATGTTTCTACTGCCGATGCTAACTATCTCAACTATCTAACTACTGCCATTTTAACTTGCTCACCAGTTACTTTGAGCGAACTGTTTCAACCATTATCTAATGCTTTTAGCTAACTATACTACACTTAAGCTGTTTATTAGCTACTTTAAGCTTACTGTTTCAACTGTTATCTATTACTTTTAGCTAAAGGTGATTGAGAGACATGGATTAACTGAGGAAGGGTGGGGGCCCACAAAGACTGCTTATGCATAGACCCCAGAATTCGGTGTTACGCCCCTAACTAGGTACTACAAAATTAAATAGGTTAATTTTGTTTTATAACAGGTAATCAAAGCACAGAAGATCAGGTTTATTGAGGTTCAATAGAAATCCAGTGGCAGCCAATACTGTATAGCCTAATAAAGGCTGCCCTCCAGAGCGCAGATCTGGTCCATTCATGCATTCACACGCAATAGTTACCACTTTGTATTAATATCACCTGCTTATATTAACACTAGAGTCATGATATAGGACAATTAATTACCTAGACTTAAATGAATAACCTTGGAAATGGGAATAGGCAGGCAGACAAAGGATCAAAGGGTGTATAGTCATTTTGAAAAACGTAGAGTCAGATACCACAGCCAACACAGCCATCGACTGCAGAACATTTTCTCTTAATTATTGAAACTCTTCACCGATACTGACACATTTTGGTTTGTTTATTGTCTGACTCTCTTTGCAGTGTAGGCAGTTGTTGTCAGTGCTGGAGTCGAAACTCTCCATAGGTGTCTTTGCCATTGCATCAGGCTTCATCGAAGGGCCGTGAACAGGCATCTGCATTTTGCCTAGATTTTTTAAAGCCTGAAGCAGAGAGGGAGGTGCACAACTTGAATTACAATACACTTAAAGTTCATGATGTGATTTTTCAACAAACTTGGACTTTCACTTGGGAGCTCGATGTTTGTGTCCCATGTGAAACCACAAGTCAATATAAGTATTTTAATTACAACGTGGTGTGCTAGTATGTGTAGCATACCATGCTAATGGCTTATATTACATTACGTTAATAACAAAACTTATTTTAAGCCACACCATGTTGCATTTTTCTAATCCTAACCACATACATTTTTGCCAAAGCCTAAAGAGGCAAACCTAAAAAAGCAAAGTTTATTTTGAAAATAGACTGTATGCATTTAACAAGCAGAAACTGTGCATTTCCTATATAATAAGTTAATTTTGAAAAGACACAACGCATGTAACAAGGGTAAATTGACACATCAACCCTGTGTCCAAAAAACTTGATGCAGGAGGGGTACCTTGTGTTTTGATGTACAGTTGGGATTGAGAATGTGTTGAACCCTTCACTACTCTAATGATCCAGACTCCCTTGTTTTTGTTAATTCATGAGTATGACTAAGTTGTTCTTCTTATAAGTTTTGTGTTAATTATCACATACAGTATATTTGATGTCTGAACCACCACCACCATCGACTCCCCATGTTAGTTCAGCTGTGTGCTATTAGGTTGTCGTCTGGGTGGGTATCACCTGTCAACAACCGCTGGGTGTTTGCCTGAGTCGCTCAGCCTCCCACCAGCCTTTAAGTTTGTGCTGCTGTGAAGTGATTGATGACAGGTCAGCCACCAACGGCCTCGCAAAATTTCCAATTCTTCCACAGGGAAATTGCTCATTTCTTCACAAGTCTATTTCAATTTTTGCGACACGGCACCGTGCTAAGTTTATGCATTATGCTGGCACCTGGACGCAGAATTGTGATGAATTACGCTGCACGTTGGACAGAGTAGAAAAAAATATATATATTAATTTGTTTTACTTTATTGTTTGCTTTTCTCTCTTGGATGGCTTGTCAAGGGGGGTATTGTTGCAAGGTAATATAAAAGTAAGCAGGCGTGACACTCTTATTTAGATAACCACCTCACTCCCTCTCTCTCACAGTTTCTACACGACTAAAACTGCCACTGTGACATTGTCGAGGGCTCTTTTTTTTTAAGTCCCCCTGCCTTTTTAAAATACAGAAATGGTATCCTATTCGCTGCGGTGCGGGCTTCAAAGAGGTTATTTGTCATCATACAGATTTATGCTGTCATTCAGGGACATTTATATCACTTTAAGCTCTCTGGGTGTTCCAGCTCTGGTGCTGGGCAGACAATTCTGCAGAGACCCAAGCCTCTCTCTGTTTCATTTTCCTCCTTTTTGTATTCCTCCCCTTTACCAGAGAGGAGTGAAACTGTAATGATTGTTACTGCTTCAAAGGGCACATGTTGCAACAGCGCTAAAACAAAATGGGATCTGGTTGGGTGAGTGTGGCCGGGCTTTACCTGGAGAGGCCCTCTTTGGTGATTAGCCTGTGACAGGTTCAGGAAAAACAGAACAAGGGTGTCTTTTTGGGTTTGATACCAACACACATGGTTTTATCAACTCAATCTAACAAGCACAGCAGAGAGCATTTCACATTTTTATGATTGACTGAGATGGCTTCGTGAGGGCAAAAAGTGTTTGTGTGAATGCAAGCTGGAACAATTGCAACACTTGACCTCTAGATCTTTCTGTCATTTTTTTTCAGTTAAACTATATATTTTCATTTCTGCACTTCCAGTATATAAGGCAAGCTGTATGCTTTGGACATCCAGTTGTTGAGACTTCCAAAGGATGCTCACATACAATAAGCATGTGGAGCCCTGATCTGAAAGGATCCTAAGCCTCTATCCTACTGATGCTCTGATGGTGCCAAATCGATTTCTGACAGCCTGCCAGCAGAGTTCTTGTCATTCACATCCACCGTCTGAAAGCTAGAGAACATGGCAGGCAGAACAGCTGAATTTTCATGGAGCAGAGGGGGACTTATAAGGAAGCAAAGTGGACTTTGTACTGCATATTTCCATTTTATGTGCTGCATTGTATTCTACTGAAATGTGAAGTATTTGCTTAAATATTCTTTCTATGACTTCCAAGGTCCTAAATAAATGGAAACAGTCTCTGGACGGAATACCAGTTGGCTGTACACAGTGTGCTTTGAATAAAGTTTATTATATCATGCATGCATTTAATGAAATACTAAAGACCTGGCCATTGCATTCCAGCAAGTCAAGGTCGGTCATATTTGATGCCTGAGCACTGTGGAGACTGATAACAAAGTGTCCTCTCTGATTATTGTACATGTATGAGAGCACATTGAGTAAAAGGGTGGACGTACACAATGTACCAAGGTGGCAGTAAACTTTCGGTTGGATTCAATGAAACTGTATCAGGGATAATCCAGACACTTTAAAGGCACATGGGGAGCGGGGTTAGCCAATCACCCTCAAGTGGTCTTGAAAAAAATGCAGCAAAAGTTTCCTCTTGCTCACCCCTATGGTAGATGAAATAGGATAAAGTGTGCTCTTGGGTTGCCCCTTGTACAAGACAGTGTGATAAATTGTCCTCTAAGATGCCCTTCCAGTAAAGCCACCTCTTTAAAGGGCATAGGGTGCCCTTCAAGTGGAAAATAACACGACGCAGTGCCATTGGCTGCAGGCTGTCTTACATGCCAGAAAACTTTGTACGTGCTGGTGCCCCATCTCATGCAGCTGGTGCCATTTTCATTTTTTTCCACCCCTGCCCCAGCTCAAACAGCCTGAGTCCTCCAATGTTTAAACTGAGCAGTATTAGCTAAAATAAAACCCATCAAAATCTGATTCTTTCTTTTCTGCATTCAACTGTGTTCTCCTTCACAACAGCTGGCTCTTTACATTGCAAGCATTCTGCTGCATGCAGTAGTGAACATTATTTAGGCACTGGTAACTGACTCTATTCTGACACTTGAGCTGGCAAAACACAAGGATCTGCAAAGCTACAATGCTAATTACCATCAGCAATGACCAGTATACAAAACATTCAGGCAGCAGCTTCTCATTTTTAACTGCTGCTGACCATCACTTTCAGGTTGAAAATGACAAACGCCACAAGCAGCAGGTCATATCAGCTGTCGCAGATTAGTGTTTTTTTTGTGTAGCCTATTCGTTGCATTTTCAGTCCTATAGATAAACTAAGGGGATAGAGATACTCAGTCACGTACAATATATCATGATGGTTTCTTTCTCGTGATGTGAATGTTTAAGCTATTCCTTCAGTTTTTCTTTTTTTAGGACTTTTGGGGCTCTGTTATCGACATTATGAATGAGTGACAAGAAATGCAAAGTTAACAGCAACTTCACGCAGAGGCTCTGGCTTAGGGGTCCGTTTAGCCTTTGGGCTCTTGGGCCCCATAAGTCTGTTTGGTAATACACTCATACAAAACAGGTCAAAATCAAAATTGTTTTTTGTGTGGTTAAAGTCCTCTCTGCAGCTGATGCCTGTACCCATCAAAGACAGTTGTTCAGAGAGAGGAACCTCCACTATGTAACACCACTGTGCAACCACCAGTCTTGGTGGTATTCCGTAGTTCAAAGCAGCTCCAGTTGAGTGGTACATCTTCTGTCTAGCAGATCGCCCCACAGCAGTTTCAACAGCTGCATTTGACCAGTTAATCTTTCATTCATACCATATGAAAAATGTAGGTTTATAAAGCTAATACTTTTTACCATTGACCTCCCATTTAATGGTTCAAGTAGCTTGTAAAAAGATAAGGTGTGTCAAATTCAGTGGGCTACAACTGTTAATCCCATGTGTCAGATAGATGCAGCATAAATAATTTCTTCTGTAAATCCCTTTTAAACACAAAGTTGTGCTGTGTGTATCCTCTTGTCTTCTCTCCTTGTACATATATTTATCTATATATAGGTAAATGAGTAAATAGTACTTTACTGATACCCCATATTTACATTATTAATTAGTAGTATTACCCATATGAGTGATACCCTTGTATGAACCCACAAATTTGCAGAAACTATGCAAAGTGATCTAAGTAGTATACAGTAATAATAAAAGTGGTTATGAAAAGTTTTTTGTTTGAGCAGAGACAAAAGTACTAATTCCTAAAGTAACTAACTTAAAGATACTTTAAATAGACACCACAAAATCATAAAAAGTGATATTTTGCAGTGCTACTGGCTGTAAAAAGACTCTGCTAGCATCAATAGCTTGTTTGCAGTAAACCTAAAGCCCCCAGATGCACCGTGTGCATCCATGACTGCTGAGAAAGCTGTGTTACATTAATGGAGTTCCCCACAGTAATTCAGCAGTCATTATGCAGAGGTCTGCTCTGATGTCCTGCAAATTGCCAATTGCTTAAGCTAAGTTATATCTACCTGAGGCAGGCAGACAGTGTTTAAAAAACATTTAAAGTAAATGACTGTGGGTGAAGAGGAGGCTATTGCGGGGCAGAGCCGCAGTGACACTCCCACCGCAATCACACAGCAGTGCTGAAAGAGTGGCAGAGGAGTAGGCCTGCTACAAGCATTAGGTTAGCCCTGTGACATTTTCCACCTGGAGATGGAATGAAAGGAAAGTGTAGCGCTATTCAGAATATTCAAGCACTGTGCAGAATAAATGGATGACTTATTGTTGGCATTTGAGGCTGGTTCTTGATGTTTCAAAGAGAGGAATCATGACCCCTCCATCACTGTAAAACGTCAAGAGTCATTTTTTTTAAACCTTTTCATTTTGATAGGAAATAATACTTGGGATAGAGCACCACTTGTAAAGGACAAAACAGAGTAGACAGCAGCTATATTACAACGCACCAGCATGAAATACACTCTTTATTGAAATAACAGTATTTACAATTTGCTCGAAATATATTATTGACCCACACTTTGTGAGGAGAGAAAATTGAAGCACGTTCAACACAACTAGGAGCACTTCAAAAATGTTTGTGGACTAAAAATCTACAAAACAAATGTTCAGCTGTGTGCCTCTCCCCCATCCTTCATCTTGTGAATATCGCCTCCACTGCCAGGACGTCTCACTGGCCACCACGTGCCTCCGTCACCCCAGGAAATAAAAGTCATACTTGATTTACCTGACAAGGGCTCTTTGAGCTCTCCTTGACCGAAAACGTTGGCGGAGCTGCCTCTGTAGTGAGACGCAGCATTGAAATGTTTCAACTTGCCCTCCCTTGAAAAACGTCTCCTCCCCTTTTTTTTTTTTTTTTTTTTGCCAGAGATCTTCTCTCTATTCGGGTGGTGTCTCCATGTCTGGCAGTTGTTCAGCTTGGCTTGGTGCTCAATCTTATTAGAGGGCGGAAGGTGGTTCAGAAGGTTTACGGTGACACTGACAGACCCCAACCACTTACTCCCCCCCTACCCGCTTCCTTTTTTTTCTTGATACACACACGACTGCACACTTCACATATCCACTGACAACGTAAACACACTGCTAGCACGCCACACATGTAGAGTCGAGTTGACATTTCCTCAAGGTGTGTGTAATAACTGATTACATGCATATAGGAGAATCATTGTTGGCATGTTGCAGAAACGCCAGTGATTTGTAGCAGATCAGTCATCTGTAATGCAATTCAAATCTATTACATCTGAACCCCTGTGGCTCCCAGGCCCGTGACCTTGGCTATATGCTTCTCCAGAGGCTCCTTTTCAAAACAAGTACTGTTGACTTGTTGGTCATTTGATTTGTTGAGGGCATTTGCCTTGAATGTGAATGTGAGCTGAGATGCTGGCAGTGTTTTTCAAGGTTATTGTTTGTCTTTGGGCTTTTTTTTTATTTTCCTCCCAGATTTAAGCCATTTATAGAGGGAGCATAATAGCCATGTCATTCCAGCTAGAGTAATACAGCACATTAGCACATTAACTATCGCCAAAGCTCAGGGGTATCAGTAATCAATGGGTAAATGAAAAGAAGACCGTGGTAAATAATGAGGCATTGTGAGGAGGGCTATAAGCTGCTAATGCTACCGGTGAAGGCAGCAAGGCCATGCAGCAGTGACAGTCCACACAGTCACATTTCTGCCCCCGTGGCTATTCTATGCATTTGGCCCCTGACGCTTTAATCCACCACCTTCCTATCACTCAAGATCCAGCAATGGGTTGTCCTGCTATAATTGTGTTTTATCGATTCTGGCTTTGGTCTGACGCCTAGATATCTCCTGTAAATGGAGCTGCACAGATACAGTGAGTTTACCTGTATAAATATTTCAATTAAAAAAAAAGGCTTTGGGTATTAGGTTTTCCCAGGCCGACTTTGAGTTCCTGAGCCCCCTCCCCCCACCAACCCCACCCCTCACTCCCCATGCCGGCGCTACTGATGGTGCCAACTCGCAGACTAATGTGGACCCACATTAATGCTTGTGCTTACCCAGGTTCAAAAAAAGTCTGGCTCCAGTTGAACTGAAGAGAAAAAACACACCAGCTTAGTGTTGATGTGTTATTGAATTTTCCTCTAAATATATTTCATACCCCAGGCTCGATGCGTAAATGACAGACAGACAGGCTACTATGCTAATTCTGGCTCCAAGTACAAAGGTCCTAAACAGGGATAATGTGATGAAATCTGTTTTCAAACAGCTCTGAATTTAATGGCACAGTCCCAGCAGGTTTGTAAGAGAGGTGCAGCGGCTGGCTGCCTTTGAACCACAAGTCCTCTGTTCCCAGGCTGACCGTCGAGATGGACAACAAAGCGAATCATCCTCCACTCCTCCTCTCCAGACATGAATTATAAAGGCTATCTCTTCTCCGCCACCCCCTCTTTTTTTTACACCTTTTATTTTCCCTCGAGTCTTTTTCTTTTTTGGTCTTTAATGCCTTTGGGTAGGGTGGAGAGTGCTGCACGCTGCTTGTCTATGTGCGAGGCCTTCCCGTCTGTCAGCCTGTCGGCAGCGCAGGGGCTTTGTGCATTGAACGAAGCGAGGAGACGCCTTTTGCCGGGTCCCTAGATTACTTTTGAACGCCAAGCCACCCCACAATGCTCTCCTCCTCCTCGACCTCCTCCGCTTGCTATCTACATCTTCAGGGCATCTACAAAGTGCCCTCTGCCCGGCGGGAGTGACAGAGAGTAATAAGAAAACCGCTTAAGAGGCAGGTGCTCAGACGCTTTCATCTTTGTTTATTGTCTGTGTTTGTGTGTCTGCATTGATGTCTCAGGTGATGTCTCAACAATGAAGTGTATGGACTTCGGTGACACCGCAGATCGTTAATAATGAATTGAAGTTTGGGCTCTCAGATGGACGTCCAGTCAACAACTGAGAAGGCTTTGCCCCAGAAACTCTCTGAAGCACGAACATATTGGCCTAACTGGCCATCAGCTGCTGTTACCTTACCCCGACCTGAACCCCACTCCCCCCACCTTATTCTCTCTTCTACACATTTACTCATCTTTCAAGAAAAAAACAGCAGTGCGATGAGTTGTAATCATCAATTAAGCATGCTCATTCTGCTAAAAAACAAAGATTATTCCAAGAGAATGAAACTCCCATTGTTGCTCCCAGATTCATGGCTAATGTTTTGATGCAATATACATTCAATCTTTGTCTTTCCACTCCTTTGTTTTCTTCCTCGTGGCTAACATGATGCAAGTATTTCCACACTGATAATCATCTGTGATTTACAACCGTGGCTGAGTTATCCCAGCACTGCACTTTGATATGTGTACAACTGCTGCCAAACATTTGTCAAAAACCTTTTCATTATGTTTACTTTGGTTCTGTTCTGTTCAACCCTTTTTGTTTGTCTGCAGCTGAATGTGATTGTGCAGCAGGGAAGCTCATTTTGAAGAATGAAATCGGCCTGCTTGGACAGAGGTGCAGCCCCGCCGTGGGACACGCTGGGCAGGGGTCAGGCTGTGTATTCAGGGGGAAAAGTGGTGCAGTAGCATAAATTAACACCTGAGCCCTGAGAGGCTGGAATGCACTGTACCCTGCCGCATCGGGGGAAGAAAGCGAGGGTAGCATCTGGATGCACAGTGCCCGGCCATTAGCACACTGGGACAACACGGCAGTCTTCACGTGAATGTGTGTGTACCTGCATGTGAGATGCCACATCTCCATCCTAACATCACTACATCTCAAACGGAGGCGTTTGAAAATGGTGAACCCACATCACCCCATCAACCCTGCTGTGTTTGTTTGTTTGCTCGTTAGTTTTGTTTCTTTATTAGCTTCCTTTATGTGTTTCCCAGAATTTTTTTTTCATTACGCCCATTTTGATGCAACCGACTAGCATGATTCTCTTCTGAGTCATTTGAATGTGGATAATGTTACTCAGGGGTTCCCTTGTATCGACGCGTGCTGTTGGATAGAATTGGTGTTTGGCTAATAGACTATAGGAGTTAACATGGGGTAGGTCCTGTTGTTATCGAGTGTTTCATATTGGTAGGAGTAAAGTGCTGTAGGAAGTAATAGACTTGGTGGTTGTTATCGCTCCCTGGGGCTGCAAGAGGCAATCATCTAACTAAATGAGAGAGAGACCCGGAGACAGAGAGACAGAGAGAGAGAGAGAGACAGCGAGACAGGCATCCCTCTGGAAAGACTATTGATGGCTGACAAATCACTGCTTTTGATGTACTTTTCAAAGCGTGCCCTAACATCTACATTCTTTTATTTATTCACGAAGTTATTTAATTTTTTTTGCATCATGCCGCAGTTTTTACTACAAGTTTGGATTACGATCAGAGCTTGTAGAACCAAACTGAACCCCAGGCCGTTAAGCGTAGTGCGCCCGCCTGGCCTTGTCATTAGGCAGGAATATTTAGCAAGAGCATGCTCGAGAACTAATTACCAAGCTGTCTCACTCTTGCACCCCCCACCCTCCACCAACCCCCAACCCCACCCCCACTCACAGAGGAAATGAGGGGCTTCGAGCGAAACGCGCATGGATGGGAGAGACAGCGGGGCTAAAGAGGGACAAGAGTGAAGTCATCTTGACATGATAAACACAGAGACAGAGCTGAATTTATCAGACGCGACAGGACTGTGTTGTAAATTGCAACAGGCCTCAGCCCATTTACATCAAGTGATTGAAGAAGGTGTCCTTCCCACACATATACTGCAGTCAGTGTGTGTGTGTGTGTGTGTGTGTGGACAGGCCTTATTGACCTGACACTCTCTTAGACAACTGATATATAAAATCTAGACCATCACAGCACAGTAGAGAATGAAGCTGTTGTTGGTATTTGCAGCAGGTTCAGGATACACTGTACATTTAAGGTGCTTTATGTCACGCACATAAGTGTTGTCAAATTAATGAAGATGTTTCCTTATTTGATCATGTTTTGTCTATTTGCATGTGTGCATATGATCGTGAACTTGCAGTGTATATAGAATGGAACAGAACAGAGTCTTTTTTAGTCAAGAAAATCAGTTCTTTGCAATACTTCATCAAACAGCCCAATAGCGGTCTAACTCTAGGGGGATAAGTGCTGCACGCACATTGAACATTCCACAAGAGTAATGTGAATTGATTAAATCCCCAACGATTCCTGAACATCGTGTGTGTGTCTGTGTGTGTGTGCACGTACAGTATCCCTGCAGGTAAACACCCTGATTCATGAGACATTAGAGTGAGACAGTTGGTTCAAAAAGCGAGCGTCCTTGCGGATGAAGAGGCATGGCTGAATATCGCATGGCCAGATATTATTCCCCGGACCATTTATTACCCTGTCCGCCTTCCATCTCATCTATTATTCATTACACAATCATTTAACTAAGTGCAGTGATTACTTAAATGTTTAATGCTGCCATAATCAATATTGGCCTGAGCCTTTCAGGTGGACAGAGTTTTTCTAGCATTAAAGTCCCATCACCTATTGAGTCGATCAGGTTAAATTGCACATGGTTACAGTAATCGCCCCCATTAAAAAGGTCCTTTTATCAATGGCAGCGCAGACATGCGGTATGATAATTGTTAATTTCTGCCTTTGCCACTCGGGTTATCAGAGTCAATGTTCGCACTTTTCTATGAGGACAGCGCAGCGGGATAATGGTCTATTCTGAAGTTGGCTGGCTGATATGTCCCTGCTCGACTCTATTAATGACTGCCAAGTCAGTCAAAGAAGAAAGATTCGGTTATAAGAAAAAGAAATGTTGCACTCCCACATAATGACATAATGAACATTGTGGTCGCCTTATGAAAGGGATTTTTCATTTTAACGATGACTGTGTTGAGAAGAGGTCTATCAAAAAGATGTAAAGTGAATTATCTTGATGCATCAGCCCACGTATCACCCGGCCTGTCATCCATTCTCCCTCCAAGAATTTTAGACAATCAAATCAGATAGCAACTGCAAGACACACAGGCAGAGTGTGACATTCACATTCACGCTGTGTTCACACAGATATGGGTGCCATAAACATGCACTTTCCACCTGGATTGTGTGTCAGTGTCAAAGCCTGGCTTATAGCACCTTAATCATATCATCCATATGTAAGCAGTGGTGGTATTGTATTCCCTTTGCATCACTTACTCTCCCTGATAATCCGACCTCAATGAAGGAGCCCGGTATGAAATACGGCTTTATGTCGTTGTCGCAGGCTCGCTGGTGGCATGGATTTATCTCACAGGATTTATATTTCTCTCCCTGTGCTCTCTGAAGGCTTTGAGACGGTGGCCGTGTGCCGGCAGTGTGTTAGCTGAATGTGATGATACAAGGCAAATTATGTTGTGAAGCTTGTTCCAGTGAAGGATCATAATCTGTTGAACTTTGACCTACTGAATGGTGAGTTATTGGAAACTGTAAAAAAAAAAAAAGTTATTCAGTTCGTACATGGAGTAACATTTAATGTTGGCATCAAAAGGTAATATGGAAGTATATGAAGTGGGACATTCATTGGTCCCTTCCACCATATCAAATATGATGGCAATTTCAGGCAGAGTTAATACTGCTTGTAATGTATCAGAAAAGATACACAGAAAAATAACTGCATGCTAAACCCAGCTTTCACACAACTGTACTGGATGTCAAAAGTTCACTGCCTACTGGTTAGAATATTTTTGACTGGTTACACATGTCAGTCTATAAGTTAATTCTGCCATTCCTTAGTTAAGTGCAATGTGCACCACCCAGGTCTGGTGGGAGATGGACAGAGAGCTAGCAGGTTTAACATGTGGAATATATAGTGCTTCTGCCCACTTCCGGATTGGTTGGGATTGGTTGGGAGCTAACTGGCAGCACATTCGGCAATTACCTGTGCTGCCATCCTGACAAGAGCTGTGACTGCCCCCATGGTGCATCTAGCGCAAATTGCGGCCCATGGCGATATGCAGATGATGATCACCTCTCTTTGCTGTATGTTACGCCCATCTCTCCCACTGCTGGGTAGGAAACACTGCCAATCGAGCCCCCTGTCCCATCCCGGTTCTCCACTACATTGCTCTGTTTCGGTCACTTGCCCTCTCTCAATCACAGTCCCCCACCCCCCTTCTCTCTCTTTCCTTCTTTATTCAGCCTGAACCTGGAGGGTCGGATTTGGCCCAATCGGGCTCTGGCAGAGAATCAGAGCTCTAGTCCCAACCCAACAGCGCTGCTGTTGAGACAATGTGCCCGCCATCTGCCCCCCCCCCCCAACCCCACCCCCCACCCAGGTCACCTCAGTTAGTAAGCAACTTAATTTTGAGCCTGCGAACCTCCTTTGCGATTGATAGTTCTGTAAGCACTGTTGTGACACCATGGCTAGTGGTGCTAACATTGTTAGCAATTACCTACCTGGAAGGAGACCAGCGGGTGGCCACCATGTCTTACAGCAACATCATCCCGTCATCAGGACACCATTACCAGCAGTGTTAATCACAAATGAGTTGCGCAGTTAGCTAAAAGCTCCCTCCCAACCAGAGTGGTGCCTGTACAGAGTGGCCAAGGCTAATGTTAGCTAATCATTTGAGACCAAAGGCTGGACAGTTGGCACCATGTCCCACTATGTCTATGTCAGCTAGCTGTCTGTCTGTCAGCAAAGCCAACAGAAAAGAAAATAAAAGGCAAGACATTTACATCACAAAACATTTAAATTTCACCATTTCTAAATGGATAGTGCTTCAAAATGTGATGCTACTGCTCACATGAGTCAATGGAGCGCTGGACTAAAAGTTGAGTATTTAAAATAAATGTATTTTGCATAATTTTGCCATTTTTTTCTTAAAAATTATCCTAGTTGCCTTTTTATAGGTGTCAGGCTATCAAAAGCAAAATTAAATGAAAGTGACTACAAGCTACATTGAACATCATTTAAAACACAAAAGTTCCTATAGCAGCAGGCATACGTTTTGCAAAAAGTAGATGTTCCCAGTTCTTTTTGTGTAATTTGTAATAATGTTAAAGCAGCAATGAATAATTTTTGAGAGGAAAGGAGCCACAACTAAAACACACATTTTACTTGAGACACTTCAAACAAAAATCTACAATGTACTGACATATTTCTCCATAACCTGATAACTAAAGAGGAGGGAGAAACATCTTTTCATTAGAGGTTGTTTTATGTCATAATGGAGCTTTTCAGAAATGAACTGGCACCCGTAGGGCATGATCACCTTGGCGATCAGTGTTTTCAAAAGCACAAAATGACAAAGTACCCTCATGTAGAAATCAACACAACTTTAAATTGGTACAAATATGCCTCTGCTTTGATTAAAGGAAGAGTGTTTTCATTCTTCGCACAAGGACTGCAGATTAATGAAAGTCATGTCCAGGGGCACTACCCTTAAAGAAATGCTCTCAAAGAAGCTCTTTGTCTGTTATGTCAAATAGCTTGACCACAATTAACATGTCTGAAAGCAACTTCACATGCATGAATTTTAATGATTCAATCAGACAACAAATCTTACACCAAGCTCACTTGTTTGCAATTATGAGCCAGTGTGGGCTGAACAGTAACAAACATTCAGACTGTGATGTTGAGGAAGGAACAGAGAGAAATAATGGCTCTGTGATGTAGACCCGAGCACCATTAGAAAACAGCATTAATTCCCAGTAGCATCTGCAGGCCCAGCTGTATGTGCAGACCTCTGAGAACTTCAACCCTTTATCAATATGACTACAAAATGTGAGTGTATATGTGTGTATGTGAGCGTGTCTAGAGGAGTTTTCAGCGAGCTGGTAATGAATGTCTCTCTGGTGGATCAGCATGTAAACACTGGAGAAGAGTGAACTCTGGCAACAGCCATTCCCATTTGGCTCAATTAGGCCCGAAACTGAGACAATCAATGGTGCTGGCCTTTCTGCCGGCCCGCCTGTTGGCGACGGCGCCGCACTCAGTAAAACAAAATGGGAATAATCAAAGTCCATAATTAGTTGGCCTGAGAGGGTGCAGGAGTACGTTTTCACTCAGCTATAACCAGGCGACAGCGCGGTGACTATGGCGGTGCAAGCAGTACATGGAGATGAATGCGCAGAGCCTCGAGGAAAAAGGACAAAACAAAACGCAGTGTGAGCTCTGTGCTATAGAGTTATCCCACTGCTGCACTGAGAGAAGCCCTGCACTACACACAAGCAATGGCCCAAAACTCTGCTTGGCGGCAAATGAAACACCAAGGGAGATGTTGGAATATGATGAAAAAGTAACAGTGACATTTTTTTTTTTTTTTTTTGATCAGGAGGATCACTCAGTTGGGCACAGGGACATATAGAACACTCTGGGAAGGAAAGAGAGAGACAGAGAGCAAGAAAGAGAGTCAAGATAAAGATGAGATGTAAAAGGGAAGAATATATATAGCAAGGGTGTCCTTTCAAGTAGGTGGTGGTCTGGGGATTTGACAGCTAACTGGGCAGGGAATGTGGAGGGAATGTTGGGAAAATGGCCCAGATTCTCATGGAGCATATCTGAGAGATCTGGACGAGGATGTGAGCCTGCTGGATAGTGACCTGCAGAAAGATCCAGAAATGGGGAGAAACAATAGCAGTCCAGTATACTGCTCTGCAAGTTGTAACAGCTAACAACTGTACTAACTCATTTTCATATAAATCATAGAAATAGTGTCAGTCATTAGCCGTAAAATAAAGACCATTATCTAGTCTATGGCCCATCTCTGGTAGCTCCTTTTTTGTAAAGTTGTTGTTTTGACTTGACTTGGATTAAAAAGTAATAATAATTAAAATGAAAAAAACACAGTTGTCAGCATAAGCATGAGACACTGATGGTCTTTCTTTTTCATTGAGAAACTTGAACTTTAAGACAGAATCTTGTGATGAAGAGGTTTCATTTTCTGGACACACTACTAGACTGTGATAAATTCAGCATACAGCTACACAATAAACAGTTCTTAGCACAGATGGAGACAAATATCGATTTTCCCCCAAAATAGCATGTATATGTTTTTAACAGTGTGGAAGTTTGTAACTGATGTGTCACGTTTGATGTCACGAACATGCCGAAAAATACATTAGGAAATGGTAGAAAACAGCATGAAAGCCAGTGAACTCTTTGCTGTTGTTACTTCTAGGTCTGCCCCCTAATAGATGACCAAATGTTAGTTGACCAGAAAGGTCAAATCGAAACCTAAATGACTGGACCAGGTAGAAATTTAATTTAAAGGGACAGACACATGAAGTGGCCATGCACAGCTGTCAGAAAGGAGTCACGTTAATTTACAGGTGAAAGATGAACCCAAGGTGATATGTAAACTCTGCAGGCAAACATTTGACTATCATTGGTCGACTACAAACATGATGCATCATCTGAAACATGTAAGAAGCTACATGCCCATTAGCCACTTAGCATTATCGTTACTGCTTTGCTGACAGCGTCATTAACAGGCGGCTCGCTCAGTGTGTGACGTGCACTTGTAGATAAAATATAGGCCTATATTAATGAGGGTTCATTAGTACAGGTTTTGTATTTCTCTGTAATGTAGCACAGTGTTAACAATGTTACTGATACTATTCTTTCTCACACCTTGAACTCAAACCATTGTGTCGCCCCGCCCAAAATATATCATTGAATAATTAAATTAATATCATAAACATGCAGGTGACTAGTCGACTAATGGCCCTAAATGACGATTGTTGGTCGACAAGGAAAATTCCTGGTCGGGGGCAGTCCTTGTCACTTCTTTTTTTATATGTTACTTATACAGTCTTTAATTCAAACTTGGAGCTGACTTATTTTAAATGATGTTTGAGTGCTGCTTGGATGGAGAAAAATAGTACTCATTGTGGCGAGTACTGGCATCATGCCAGAAATTGGCTGAAAATTAGCGTGTCCACCCAAGTGTTTGTATTTCTATTATTGCCGATCAGAGCTGATCAGAGCTGGAGCCAATAAATACTCATGACCTCTGCAGAGTCATTTGTCGCGGGGATGAATGCTGATTGTATCCTTTCCCTTTAAATTCAGAAGCTAGATGCTACTGGGTTTCTTGTTCAGTGGGAGAGAGGCTTTAAAGGAATACTTCACCCACAAAATTATCTTTTGTATATCAGATAGCTCATGCCGTGTTACCTTGAATTCATGAAGAAAACTTTTTACCCGCATTCCTTCATGAAATACATATTGATTTATTGATTAATCGGGGACCATGTTTGTTTGTTTGTTTTTAGTAAAGAACTATATTTAAACATTCTTTTACAGACTCTCACACAACTCATGCAGTATATTTCAAGTCTAATTTATCCAGTGGAACGCACATTACTTCTCATACATGCATTTTTGCTTTAAAAACTTAAGTATTTAAAACTGGACTGATAGTAAAACTTATCTCTCCTCAAAGCCAAACTTCAATTCTAAGGTGTTTAGTGAAAATGCATGTGTTTGGGAAGTAAAATGATAAATGGTAAAATGGCATGACTAATTGATATACAAATTGTCATTTTGTGAAGTATTTCTTTAAGAAAGAAATCTAAATGAACCCTGCAGAGTATCACGTCATTATATCTAATTCTTCCTCACTATCATTAATGTGAATATCAGTATCAATGGATTAGCTTCACCGATTAATGTTCAATGTATAGATGAATGGATGGGGTAAAGAAAAAAAATAGATGGAGACACAATCAAAAAGATCCAAAGTCCAACCTGTCAGTTACATAATGCTGAATGGTCTGTAAACGCTGGCAAACCTGTTTAATTTCAGCACCAAAACATCTTAAGTTTTGCATAAATGTAATCAGAATCATTTCTCTACTATTATGACCTAAATATGGTCCTAACAAATAGTTTCCAAAATTGTTCCAATCCGAGTTTTTGCCTTGCCATAATCTTTTTTTTTTTTTTAATTTGTCCTCATTCAGGTTGGTGTTGAACTTGGCCACTTCCTGTAAATCTCTGTCAGTAAAATGCTTGCTGGGCACATTCAGGCAGACTATGGCACTAGGTAAAACAATGACTATTGGACTGTGTTGCTGCAGTGGGAATGATGAGAGGGGGAAGGTGACGCTGGCACAGGCCGGGGTCACGCTGCCCCTGGTATTCTCACAGAAGGTGGCCGGCCTAATGATGAGGAAGATTGCTTCTGTGTAAATGGCTGCCAAGTTGAAGTTGGATAGGGGTGAGGTGTGTGTTTGTGTCTGTGTGTGTGTCTGTGTGTGTGTGTGTGTGTGTGTGTGTGTGTGTGTGTGTGTGTGTGTGTGTGTGTGTGCGTGCGTACGTCAGGGGGTTGTTAGATGCCTTGGTATCTGGCCCAAGATCAGAGAAATAGATTGGCAGACAATATCCGTCCAATCCATGCACTCCCACACATCCCCCTAACCCTAAACCACACAACCGGCAAGCAATTATGTGCACACACACATACACACACACACATGCTATAAGGAGATTTTATTTAAGACTACCAGGTAATTGGAATATACTGCAAACTGGACATATGGATGCATTCAGTAGTTTTTTGTTCCCAGCACTTTAATTGGATTCATCTATGTGTAAGATGTTTACATAATTTGAACTAAATGAGTGAAGGAAGTTTTCAGATTGTGTGCTGCTCCATTAGACCATTATTTCTTACATATCACTAACAGTGTGGGAAAGTTAGAGGTCAGAAAAAGGGTTCAGTGAACCTGAAATCTTCATGGATTCAAGAATTTCTCAACATCACCTCAAGGGTAGCTGCTGGCAGTCTCTTAATAGTTGTAAATTGTGCTCAAACTCTGGGGGCATGTGTTGTGTAGACTAAATTATGTGAAGACGATTAGGTGATAAATTGGAGCCCCTTTGAAAATGTTAAGCAGCAAAAACAACTGTAGTTTTGTCATGGTTAAATAAACGTTATAGGCCACAGATACAGACGCACTCATTGTTTCTGCTGTGGTTGGATTGCTGCAGCGGTTAGAACTACAATGTGTGCCTCACTACTTAACCTAGGCTATAAAATTTGCTATACCTTGCCACAGCAGGTAAACAATATGCGTGTAATGTACGTGATTAACATGCATATGTTTAAAATCTTTATAATGTAATCAATACTAGAGACCATCTTGAGCTGCTATACAACGATCCGTGACTTAAAGACAATGCAGGGCCAGGGGCGTAAAGCGATGGGGCAATGGCCCGTTCCTTTGACCCCACCACTCTTTTTTCGGGCCCCTTGCTTGGACCACACCCATCTTCAAACTTGGCCTTTGATGACACACACACAGTCATGGTAATAACAATATTTCACACAGTGGCCTATTTGTGCTTTGCATGTATATTGGCACAATAAAAGGAAAGACTTTAATGACACACCCAGGTCTATTATTGCCCATCCCATATTGATTTTATATTTTGGGAGCTGTGTGCCTCACTCTCGCTCCGCTGTAAATGACCATGTGAAAAGGAGCGCCCACCCGTGAAAACCCTGTGCCCCCTTGCCGATCATCATCTGGCACCGGCACTGCATTGGGTTGTACTTGGGCACTTGGAGCTGAATGCTAACATCAGCATGCTAATATGCTTACATTGAACAACGTGACAACAATGTGTAGCCGAGGCGGATGTGAATGTCATCAATTTTGCATGTATTTGGGCAAAAGCCAAAATATCAAACCATTTGAAATCTTGACCCAGTGACCTCGTGATCAGATAATGTGTGACTTGACAGCAAACAAGAAAATGACAAGCTGAAATAAGGGACTGTCTCAAAAGTGCATGCATAAATGCCAGGAGAGGTTTTCAGATTTTGTTGATAGCTTTCTCTTTTTTTAAGACACTTTAAACTAACTTCATTTCCATCACAGTTGCAGATGCTGTGAAAGTAGCTTAGCTCAATGCTAGCATGTCGGGAAAAAAAGAGGGAACGAGAATGTGCATTTAAATATTTTCCGTAAGAATTATTTATATTTTGTTATTATTTTTGAGCATTATTTTTTACTGACTGTATAACACTATTGTTGTTTTGTCTTCCTGAGTGCAATTGTTTTTTGGTCTGGGCTATTATTCTCATTGCTTGGACAGTTGGTTTTTGTGTCAGTCCCTTGAGGTCAAAATGGAAGAGACTTCTACAGCAATCACTGAGCAATCAATCCATTTGTTAGGTGATTGCATGTCTGGGCTACATGTAAAATTTTTGCAGAGACAATAATAGAGAAAAATAAATAGTCAGAAATCAGTCATTTTGCATTACCTTTATTACATATAATTTAGGCATGTCATTGGAGTCATATATTCAGTTGTCTGACCATTTGAAATAACATGGTGAATCTTTAGCATTGATTCTCTGGGTCACAGTGGCCTTTGATTCATTTTAGAAAAACAACAAAAAAGTGGGAATTTGTCGCAATTAGCATCAGCATTGACATTAACAGCCGTAGAGCGCGTTGATCCTCTCAATGTCCCAGTAGGACAGGCCCTGCCTCTGGCCGATCTGGACGTTGGGGTCGGGGATGGGGGTGATGGTGTCCTTCCCGTACTGGATGGAGAAGGCTGTTCTTCCATAGTGCATGATGGAGGAGTAGTCGTAGGGAGTGTTCAGGTTGTTGGTGGCCTGCTTGTAGAAGTTGTAGGCCATCTGCGGGTTGATGTTCTCCCAGTTGATCCTGACGTAGTAGTCGCGGTCGCTCCTGGTCTGTTCGTGCTGGAAGCCCAGAGCGTGGTTGATCTCGTGCTGGATGATGCCGTGGTAGAGGCAGCCCTGCCTGTTGAGAGAGAGCACCTGTTTGCCTCCTGCTCTGCCCAGAGCAGAGAAACATCCACCTTTGTTCTCAATGCTGATGTAGTCGTACTCGCTCTGACGGGGGACGAAGCGGAGGCAGGTCCTGCTGTGGAAGGCATTTATGGCGTAGTCGATCTTCTGTCTCTCCCAGCTGGTGAACTCACTGCTCACGGTGAAGGGGATCATCACCATGCCGTCGGAGGATTTCTTCCACAGGCAGTTATTGTACCAGCACGTCATGGCGTTTCTGCTTCTGGGAAGCAGCAGGTCTCCTTCCAGCAGAATCTCATCAGTGCCGTTGTTGGTGGTCAGAATCCTGGTGGTGATGTCCATGGTGTCTGGGACTTCTTCCTCTCCTCCTTCCTCCTGGAGAGGAAGTGCCTGAGAGAGGCCGAGCAGGAGCAGCAGCAGCAGGCTGGCAGAGAGAGTCATCTTCAGGGTCGGTCTGGAGGCTGTGGAGCTGCTGTGGAGAGACTCCTTGAAGGTTGATGTCTGACTCAGTTCAGTCCAGGGTCTTTATACTCTCCTCTACAGGTGTGTCTGCAGGAGGATTATGGGTTAGGGGTCTACACTGCTAGGCCTGAACAAACCTCTGAAGGGAGGACTCCACAGACAAACCTACTTTTTAAACATGGTTTGTCATCTCTGGTCATTAGGTGGATTAACACAGCTTTACTAGATGGTTTTGGTTGGATTTGTTAAGATACACACTTTTGGCCTTAAACAAATAAGACCTTAGGGTCACTTTGGTGAACCAAACTTAATTTAGGCAGAGTAATGTCCAGTATATGTCACTTTAAAACATCCTTTTGAGGTGTGTTCCATACAATGGAATTGCTTGCATAATTAAAATTTAGGGATCAAAACAAATATAAATATATTATTCTGATAACAACAGATAATGCACCTTGGTATCTACAGCTAAGAGAACTCACTTTTTACAGAAGTGGCAAGATATATGATGTCAAGTGAGCATAAGCATCCATATATCCATTTAGAATAATAGAAAAAAGGCACCTCTAATAACTTCAGCTGCACATATTTAACATTTTTACAATCACAGTTTAGCATTCTAACATTTGCTTATTCTTGATAAACACAAAGTACTGCAGAGCCTCATGGGAATGTAATTAATTTTGGAGGTATCTGGTCTTAAACATAAGTATTGGATCAAAATTTTGGCATGAATATCTTGCGGTATTTTTTGCTGCTGCCTACATGTTATTATTTTTGTTTATTCAAAGTAAAAAAATATATATATATTTCTTGCAAGACTAACACTTTAACAAATTATTCTTTTTTCATGAAATCTCATGAGACCAGAAAGCTTTGTCGACACTATGGATTTACTGCAGCTCTGGCAACACTTTTGTCACCAGTTTCCAGCTGAGATAAACATTTCTGTTTGTACTAAGAGATCAATTCTACAGCAACTTTAAGGTTTAAGGTGACAGGTCAGCCTGCTTCCCCCTGAACAGACCTGAGCATTCTCGGTGAAATGAGGGCATTACTGCCTCAGAGCACCATCTGCTCCCCAGCGCTGAATGGAAAACAAAATCTGCAGTATATATATAAAGTATACCTGTACATACCCAAAAGCAAGCTCTTGTGACATAGGTCACAATGCTGCCATCTCTTCTTTTTTTTTTCTTTTTATCACTGAAACCTTTCATTCCGGTGTCAGTAAGCAGAGCTGTAAAAGGAGTTAAATTTGTTGCACTGTAAGTTTAAAAAGATCTTACCTTGATGGTTTTAGCTTTTGCTGTACAGCCTTCCTCATAAGCACCACAAGCTGTGCACAGAGAAATGCAGGATGTGACAAGACTTTTTAAGGACAGCATCCCAGGTGTGAAGCTGTTGGTAGAACCATTTATTCTTGTTTACTGTCCACTGAGCCTGCTTCCAGCTTTATTTTACCTCCTTCATCCACTTTTTACTCTCAAATGTGACATGTCTGGCCCTCTTCCAGTTCAATGTGCTACACTTTTGCAATGACCTGAGATTGCTGATTGCTGACTTTTTTTTTTCTGGACAACTTGGGGGAGCGGAAACAAGTCGTAAACATATGAAGGCATTTTTTAAGTTGATTTGGCAGACTTGTTAGCAAACAGTTGATTATTCCTACATCCAGCAGATAGGGCAATGATTTGGTGAATGTGAGTCTCATATTCATTCTCTGTTAGCACTGTTTTTGGTCTCTACCAGATCCTGAGGAAAATATCTTGTTCTTGCAGAGGTAGTTCAGGTCTTCTGAAGTGGGGTTGTATGAGGCATTTATCAATACTCAGTGTATTACTTAGAGTAGATGGAGGTTGGCACGCCCCCAGTTTTGAGAGGAGGTCAGGAGTTCTGACATGCTAAGTTGTTGACAAAGGCAGCAGCAAAATGTATTCTATTTACCTAAAACAAAAAAGTCTTTATATTGCTCTCTTCAAAGCCAGACTCCATTGAGAAAAACTCAATGGACAGGGGAGCTGCTGGTCTACTGCTGCCTTTTCGGTTAGTTTGTTTGTGTTATTGTGTGACTTTGGCCTTTAAAGGGTTAGTTCTGATTCACCAAAGTCACACAATGACACTAACTAACTAACTAACTGATCGAGGCAGCAGTAGACCCGCAGCTTTCGTGTTCTGCAAGCAAAATTATTGTTTTAATCAATGGAGTCTGGTGGCTTTGACTTCAGCATAGCTGGGGAACAAAAGCCATTAATACCTTACCCGCTGGACGGGGCTCTCTGCGTCAAGGTCAGAAGGTTAAAAATATTGTCATTATATCATACACTTAAACAGTTCAAATTTTTTTTAGGTGTTTGTTTTTTTAAATGGCTAAATATGTTTTGCTGCTGACCCTGTCCACGGCAATACAGTGCTTGGCTTCTGTGGTGGTTCTCCAATCTAGGGTTGTAATGTCCGACATCTACAGCCGAAAACACTCTTTGTTGCTGAACTCAGCTGCAACACATCCGATCTCTATTGAATTTTGCAGGCCACTGTTTAGTAATATTGTGGTCAACTGGCTGGAGGCACAAAAGGATCGACCACCTAAAAGGTTCAAGTTACAGTTTAAGGAGTGTAAGGAGGTTCCACGCGCTACCTTAATACAATTACTTTAGATAAGTACTTCATAAAGCCCTTCTTCAAATGATTCCAGCTATTCCTTTAAACTGCTACAGCAAATGCTCCAAAGATTGTGTTCACCAGTTGGTCTAACTGTATCTGTCTGTTGTTTGGTGCTCAGCAAGTAGTGCAATGTGGGTTTTCAGAGCTTTTTGCTGAAAACAACTTCCCGCTGCTGCTGAAAACAACGCTATGAGAGCGGTGAGAGTGAACCAAAACAGTAAAGTTGCAGCTGCATAGCTAAACAATTAGCTGAAACTCAGCTCTGTAAAGCTGAGTGGAGCTGCAGATTCAGGTGATAATTCTCTGTAGGTTCATCACCATGAACGACCCCTTTCACATTGTTATTTGATGCCTTTATATTCTAAAAATATTGGCTTGTTGTTCTATGCCCAAGTGTACTGTCTGTACAATATAAATCACTTAATGCACAAACATAATTAAGTACGTATTTTAAATTTATGCACTGGGATCTATGCTTGTTTGTGCCTTCAAATACACCCACATCCAAATTGAAAGCAAACATGTGCAACCCAAATATAATGACAGACTCCCTTGCACACATGTGTCTGCTGTGCTGTGTTACAAAGGTGTTGAAAGGAGAGGACTACTGAAAATCAAAGTAGACCAGCCTTGCATCCCAAGCATGGATCTGTGGGGATAATAGACCCACTGAATGCAGAGCAGCCAGCAATAAGGTGCTGCACTGCATGAATAGAAATGGAGTGTGCTTCATGGCCCAATCATAAAGAGGCCTCCGTGTGCGCGGCTGTCATTTCAGTGGGAATTGAAAAACTGATAATGTGAGATAATGCTGAAACACAGAAGTACTTTCTGCCAGATCGAGACGCTGTTAACCAGTGAAATAACACAAACACAACACAATGCAGAACCATGCTGAAGCGCGAATTTGCCTTGACCTCGACTCCTGTGTCGGGGAAGGTGCTCACTTTATGAGAGGACCAGACAGATAAAGGATGTTGTTTTCCGTGCCGTCACGTTTCCTTGTCTCCCCATTGGCATGAATAATAAAGGCCATTCACCTTGTTTATCTTTCAATTCAATATTTACTCCTTGTCAGATGCATTTGGGGGCTTTTCATCATCACTGTTCTCCAAGCGCAACATTTTCCTCTGTGGTATTCGTCCTCACTGTTAATGTTTGATGAACACCACAATAAAGGGTTGCAGGGGATGTGGGGTGGAGTGGTGGGGGGTTCTACCTGTGCCACAGCTGGTTTTTTTTTTCTTCACTCTGTATTGATGTTTATAGCATCTTCCCAACGTCACGCTTCCTCCCCAGGGATTCCTTCTCTTTCCGGGACTCCCTTTTCTTCCCCTCAAGGTAAATTTGGGCTAGATTGAATTAGGCAAGGGAAAGTAGGTCATTGGCTTTGATCAGTCTATTGCATTGTTAGTGTGAAGGTTAAACCTGACGCTGGTACATTCCCACCAGCGGCCTCAGTCAGCAGCCTCGGCCGGCCAGACGGTTTCTCTCTTCCTGTTTATTTCCTCCTCATTACTTTGTTGTGTAAAATGTTTTCCCCACCGTGTATTTTACATACATGCACACAGACACTGGCAGACAGATGAGCAAATGTTATTGTGTTACTAATTTTCTTCCTCAGGCAATTTTAATTTTTATTCATATTTCGAGCGTCTTTTTTATTGCACTGCTTTTCACTTTTTTTATTCTCACATTTAATCTTGATTATGCTGTCCACTTTGACTTTAGTCCAAGATATGCTCATTATTTCATGAACATATATATCTTTGAACGTTTTAACCAGAGAGAAAGAGTGGGAACACTTGTCCAGGTGCTGGGCAAGCCATCCATTCAAGACATGCGACACTGATTTGTAATATGACACTGCTTTATTTAGTGTTTTTACTGGTTTTAAGTACCAAGTCTGTTTGTTTTGGAGAGGAAGAGACCTCTGCGAGTAATTCAGCTTCCAGTAAAAACCTCCTGAACAATGTACACTGAAGGAATTCTAACCAGGAGAAGTTTCAGCTGGTTTCAATCTGCAATCCTCACCGCTAGATGCCGCTAAATCCCCCTAAATCTTACACACTGATCCTTTAATTAACAGAAGAAAAAGGCTCTTCAGTGGGTAAGTTTGGTAATTTTCAACCTGGACCCTACTTTACCATGTTTTTGTGTCCGAGTGATTAATCTGAACCACACATTTTGGACCTGGTTCAGTACTGAACTGCAGGGGTGAAACAGGCTGGAATGCAGCCATTCAGGGCATGTTAGCACCGTCAATGTATGTCCACTAAAAGTGCTTGTTTTTATTTTTATTCTAATGTTTTATTTTTATTCTAATGTGTCTGACAATATTATGGAAAGGAACCCTACAGAGGTCGACCTCTCTGTTAAAGAGTGGGATCCTTTACAGAATCAGCCCTGAAATCACAGTAACATTTCAGATAAACAGTAATTTTATCACTGTAAAACACATGTTATTTAAAGTTGACAGAAACAAAAATTCATCTCACAAAAAAAACATCTCGGTTTATCTGTCCACTGTTCCAATAATCAAATCTGGTTTGGTTGAAGTATACCTTTAAATGACCCAGTTAGATGTGAAAAAAAAAAAAAAAACACCCTTAAATTACTGTTTATTTCAATGGAGTCTAGGGGAATTGGCAATGGCAATTTAGGGACTATTTTTGGTTAAATGCAAAAGGATCTTACTCTCTAACAAAAAGGTCTATCTCTATAGAGATGCTTTCCATGAGCTGCTGGTAGGACTGCACCCTACTAGTCAACCAAATGTTAGTCAACAAGAAAGGTCATTGGTCTGCAAGATTTCATTGGTCGCTTGGTCCAGTCATATAGGTTTTGATTTATTTTGACAAGTTTTTTTTGTTGTTGTTGTTTTTTTGTTTTTTTTCTGTGACTATGTGAAAATTTAATTTGAAAGGACATACACAGGAAGTGGCCATGCTCTGCAGTCAGACAGGAGTCACGTTAATTTACAGGGCTGGTACCTGCGGTTATTCCACAGACTAGTTAATAACATGTCGGGCAGGAAATCTAAAGTGTGGGATCATTTTGAGAAGGTGAAGGACTAACCCAAGGTGATATGTAAACTCTGAAACATGTAAGTAGCTATATGCCCATTAGCTACTTAGCACAGTCACTACTGCTTTGCAGACAGCGTCATTAACAGGCGGCTCGCTCAGTGTGTGACATGCACTTATAGATAAAATATAGGCCTATATTAATGAAGGTTCATTAGTACTGTTTTGTATTTCTCTGTGTTTACAATGTTACTTATACTATTCTTTCTCAGACCTTGAACTCAAACCATTGTGTTGCCCCGCCCAAAATATCCAATTTTCTAATTAAATTGATACCGTAAACCGTGGCCCTAAATGACAGCTATTAGTCAATGAGGAAAATTCTTGTTTGGGCAGTCCTAGTTGTTTTTAGAATAACAATCTGACCCTGTCAATGTCAAAAATAATCAATTTTATTGGACAAAAATTTACGGCGTTTGCACTGTACATTGCAGCTTGTTTCGCCTGTTTGTGCTCTCCCTTAATGCTGGACAAATTTCGAAAATTGTTGTTCCTATTAGTCATTTAAACACAAAAAAAAACTTTTTTTTAGAAAATAGGTTCTGTGTTGAAAAATGCTGAACTAAGCCTTTAATGTCAAGTGGATCCTATGAAAGGATGATGAAACCAGTTACTTTGTCACGTAAGTTGAATGATGATTGCATGTGTGTTAAGTAAATGGTGTCACAAGTGATTTTGGCTTAAATACCTGTGTCTGGAGGGTCAGTTTCCTGGAAAAAAACGACATCATGAAGACAATAGGGAACGTTCCAAACAAATCGGTGCCATTGTTGTTGGAAAAGTACCAATCAGGCGGAGGACATGAAAATGTTCGAGGCAATGAATGAGAGCAGTAAGGTCAGCCATAAAATAATCACAGGGAAAAATAGCACCACTGTAAATCTGCCTGGAGCAGGCCATTAGACAGAGAGAGAAACTAGTGAAGAGGACCACCAATAGGCCCGTGACATCTCTGACGGAGTTACAGAAATACACACATACAAAAACTATTGTTACAATTATTCACGAGTTGCAGTTATATGGCTGCTGAAAACAAGACAAGCTATTATAGTTTTTGAGATTGGTTGTCATTGACTGAAACTGATGGCCACATTGCAAGTGCAAGTAGAACACCAAAATCATTAAAATGCATCCTGATGAGGACCTTAGATGTCTGTACTGCCTCTCAAGAAAATCCTCACAACAGGTGTTACACTGTTTCTTTCAATGGCAGTGTCTAAAATCACTCCAGTACTATAACAAAGCACACACTCTATAGTAACTCCTAGACTGAGATATTAGACACCTATGAATCATCATCATTTTGCACCTTTTACTGAGATTCTGGCCATCGTGGGAATGTTTAAAGGCAACAATAGTTCATACATTTTACTCTTTGAACATCAAATAAAATGGCAGAAGGCAAATATAGTGCACTATGTGGAGAATAGAGAATGATTGTGTTATTTGAGGGCAAAATGTTGGACAATATCATTATTTTCTCCAGCTACTATGTGACATCTTAGCAGTAGAATAACATCTGATAGCTGAATCAAACCACAGCTAAATGGTTATTGTTATTTCTGACCATCGACCCTTTACACACATAAGATCACGTCTCCTCCTTTCATCGTCAACACAGTCATGAGGAAGAGGGCGGGTGTGGGGGCTTGGAGCAGCCACTCCACAGACATGTTGCACACAATTAGCCAGCTGCAGAGGGACCGTATGGCTGTCATGTCTCCTGTTGTTCCGAGGTGAAGACGAGGCTGTTTCTGAAGGCAGAGTGCCTGGTAAACAGAGGTACCCCCTCACACACACACTCTTCATCCACACACACACACACACCCCTTGAGGAGCCCCGCTCTGTTTAGCACGTTCAAAGCCAAGACTGCAGCCCTTAAAGCTAAACAGTCATTGGCCGGCCTCTTTACTGTCCTGGTGTCGAGCCCGTGTCATATTTACAGTGTGGTGGCACTGGGCTGGAATGGCCTACCAGCTAATTGGGTGAGATAGCAGCTTTATTTCATTTAGCCCATGGCAGCGCAATCTCGCCATGCTTCTCTCCTCCTTATAGAAATTACTGTAGACTATAATAAATATTAGGAGGCCACTTGTATGTGTTGTATATTAACTAAACCATACAATGCCTCCAGAACATATTTACTACCTTGACTGTGTCAGACATTACTCCCTATTTGATATCTAGTGCACTATTTTTACTTTACACTATTTTATTTGAGTGTCTGGAATGTATGAACAAAATGTATAGATGATATAATACCATTTAAAAATCATACTATATACTTACTATACCTCACACATATGTAAATCAGTAATTCAGTTCAGAGTAGGCTAATGAGTGTTTAATATGCTGGGTTGGAAGAGTGAATGAGTGAAAAAAAGAGCGTCTTTCATTGCTTAAATCTAAAAGGTTAAAATGTAATGACTCTGAACGTACTATTCATCTGCAAAGGCACTTAACATCAGTGTGACAGTTCTACAACTTGTATTGGACAGTTCTCTAAAACAACCAGAAACATCTGAAAATGTACGAATAGAGTTTCATTGATGATAACACGTCAAAAAAATTAACATGGCTACATTATGCATTTTATTCATTTATGCCTTGTTCTGAGAGCACCTATTTTTGTTGCGCACACACCAGAATAACTGGGAACGATTGTGGTTTTTAGAATGTCATTGGACTTTTTTTAATTCCTATTTTGTCAATTACACTGCAAAACTATGGAACACACTACTTATAGATATCAGGGAAGCCAGCTCTCTAAATACTTTTAAAAGAAAGCTAGAAGTGTATCTATCCTATGTACAGTATGTATCTATCTAGCCTTTAACTTGCTCCTTCTTTTTATGCTTCACGCTCCTTTAACTCTATTAAAACATTGTATTCTACTGGGTTTTATGATGTCATGATCTGATGATGTGAAGTACTCATTGCTTATAATTCCCTGATTGTAAAGCACTTTGTGCTGCACTTCTTGTATGAAAGGTGCTTTATAAATAAAGTTTATTGTCATTATTATATTATTTCAGAGTAGGTACTTTCCCAGCACAAGAGGAACCGTGAGTGGTCTAAGTGTAAGGTAATTGGTTGAATGCGGCCAATGCAGCACCAGCAACTGATATTTAAAAAAAAAAAAAATCAGTTAGCCTTGTAAACAACTGACAAGACAAAACACAAACAACAGCTCTTAAAAAAGCAAAACAAAAAAGAAGAAAACATGGACAAATAGACTAACAGAGAGTTCCAGACTTAACTGAGCATATATAAGATGGTGAAAATAAGATTTTGACTCATCAAAGCTTCAGTGAAAGTGAGATACCAACCGCTAGCTGTCTTACATTGCACCACTTCATTGTTCCTATTGGCAGTGTGAAAAAAAAAAAGAAAAATACTCCTTGAAGGTACATAGTTTTGAGCGGAGCTCCCCCCCTTTTCAGGGAGTCCCCCCAAACTGTTTGTCCCGAGAACATTTATTGTCATCACTTATGTGCTTCTGGAGAAGCTAAAAATGAAACTCTTTGTAGAGATGGTTTTCTTACCAAGCAACCCTCACCACATAGGGTCAAAAAGGTCAAGGCTTAGACAAAGACGCAACAGCCTGCTATCAGGGTTTAACAGTAGTTTAAAGGAAACATGTTCTCGGAACTACTGCAGTCCTTCACACCGAGTATTGTTTTAAACTGGGCACCATCCATACAAAGACACATCAAACTGGTGTCATGCAGGGGCAGGGATATTCGTCATAAAACCTGTAAGACAAAACAAAGGATAAAAAACAAAGGCCATATCATGAAAAGAATCCGTCAAAAACAATTTTTCGGAAACTGTCCAGGACCAGTAACCTTAATCATACAAGCAAATCTACACTCGGATGGCTCCTGACAACGAATATGAAAAGTCCTTGAGTCACCCAGCCAGAACTCAGAGTTAAATCCCTTTGAAAATCTCCGGAATAACTCAAAGACAGATCGTCACATATGCTCCTTATCCAACTTGAGTATAAGCTTGAGCACATCTGCATCTTGAGATGGGAGAAAATCACAAAATTCTTGTGTGCAGAGCTGGTGCAGATACTGGTACCCATGGGAAGTAGAAGCTGGAAATGAACAAAATATTGACCTGTGGCTTGAACATTAGAATTTAAAATACATGGGTTTTTTTTCCTTAATGGGAAGAAATATGTTTGTCAGTATTTGATTGTTTCTGTAGAATTTTAGACAGAAAAAAAACAACTAAATATTCTCTGGCAAGATTACAGGTTATTATAGCAGTGATAAAGGATATAAAAAGTTACATATGGGCAGTACAGTCTCCACAGGCACAGATTATTCCATACAATTAGAAAATCTATAATGATTTTCATCCCAGCTTAGTTAAAACTGGAACAGACATGTGAATGCCATTGTTTCCCTCTACATATGCATTTGTATAGACATGGAATTTGTAATGGTTTCCTCTAAATGCTGCCAAAGTGGTTCGTATTATCCCATGAATAAATGCAGCCAAACATAAATCTCTCTCTCTCTCTCTCTCTCTCTCTCTCTCTCTCTTCTGTCCCTTAGTTGAGATGTCAGTGCTATCTCCAAAGTGACTGAAGAGAAGCAGTATGTGGTGTGACAGCCAGCCTGGGTCACAGCCCCCCATTTCAGCAAATGGGCATGACTTATTTGCAGGGTTGGGGGCTGTGGGGTGTGGGGCGAGGGCGATATTGACAGGATCATTTGCATGTCTGCCAAGTCGCAGGCAGGAGTGTGGCTGAAGGGGAGCTACAAGGGAATAGATGGGATGTGATGGCTTCTATAATCTCCCCTGGCCCGATCGGTCGGAGGTGCTGTGCAAAATGATCATCCGCTGGCTGTGGCTGGACCGAGAGCGAGTGAAGACTTGGACGAGCTCTGACATGATGTCTCTGTCAATCCAGGCGAAACTACTTTTTCTCCAGCGTTAACTCATTAACTGTTTTTGTGCGGAATTGGCAGGCTTCATCAATCACAAAACAATAAACATTGCCTTTTTGTCAATTTATTCTTGATTTCGACTTCTGTTACCACAGACAATCCGAAACTGGTGTTTGCCAATAAAAATAACAAAGGAAATGTCGCCTGCATGTCGCATTCATAATTTGTTTTTATTTGGCGCAGAGAGAATGAAAGCTCAAAGTGTTTGCCAGACAAGAAAAAAACGAGTTTTATGTGTGACATAAAGGTGCTGTTATAAATTGGAAGCTGTGGTTTGGTTTATAACCTGTAAGACTTTGATCAGATAAGTATGACTGCACATAAATTTATATCACTTGTTTTTCCTTTGTTGCTACTTAAAGTCCTATTAAATTCATGGTTGTTATGCTTTTAGAGCAACTTATTATTTCTGTTATATTATTTATTTATCTTGCTGCATAGATTTTTTTTTGTGTGTGTCAACCTCTAAGAGATAACATATTATTTTGTACATGTTAAGATACATTTCAATTCTAGTTTTTGTAAATTTAAAACCCACATAACTGATTTGCTGCCATGGTTATGTTACAGGGGTTTCCCATTTTATGTCTTTTTCATTTCATCTTAAATAATACAGTAAGCCAGTCATAATATGGGCTATTAGACTGAAATTCACATGGTCTATAATGTGTGCACTGAGTATTAGGTAGATGGATCGAAGTAACTGAGCATCATGAGTATCTTCAGAGCACAGCATTCCTAATAACCTTAAAAATATCCTGTGAAGCTCTCCAAATACAGTTCACCACACCAACAGAAATACATCTAAATGATAGGCTATGTTTATCATGAAAATTTCATTAACTTTATATTTAGAAGAGGTAGATTATTGTTAGCCTACAAGTATCTCCATAATATCACAGAACCAGCCAAAAACGCTTGTGTCTTATGTGGGTTATGGTAAGACTCATCAGAGACATAGGATTACACATGTTTAGGAAGGAAATTTTGTTAGCTACCATCCCAGAGTATTCATGGTGTAGACTTAGCACTGGATGTATCAAGCTGTCAATAAAAGCCACGTAACTGCATTTTTAGGACTGGCTAATTGCCCTAAAACACTTTTCAGGTTGTAGCAAGAGGCAGATCCTCTTATCCTGGATGTATAGAAATGTTTGCAATACTACATTACTGGTCAAACAGTTTTGACCTGAAAATTCCTCGTAGCTACTGTACGGCACGACCAGGTGGCAGCAGGCTAGCAGACTAAACTGTGTACTGCCCTAAAGTATAACCTTGTTCCTATTAACCTTTTGTAAAAGTAAAACCTGTTTAGAGTTTTAAATATATTGATATGAGCATGGAGACTTTTACTGCACAGTTGATGGCAGTTATTCAGATTTTACAATTCTCACTTACTATTGTAAAATAAACCAAATTCCAGAATAAATGCTGGCATTGTTCTTTTCTGCAAACCACATATTTGTAACATTTGTACATTATGAAGTTTCAATGATGCTGTGGTTAAGGTGTGGTTATGTTTAGGCACAAAAACCACTTGGTTATGGTTAGGAAAAGATCCTGTTAGGGCTTAAAATACCAAGTCTGGGTGCAGCAATCATGGCAGTCACAATGGCACTGATATTTCGCTAAACAATGAAACACTAGAGGGCCTTTCATTTAAAAACAGCAAGTGGCCGACGTAAACCCAGTCAAACTTCTGTTAGCTTTGACTTTTGTTTTACAGAGCTGGCCTGTCCCAGTTGTTACGGTAAGTACATGGTAAAATGAAGAACAGTGCACTTAGCCACAGTCATACAGCAGAAGGGAGCTGCTTTCTCTTGAGCTGTACCTACTGATCAAACTCTTTTTCTCTGTATTAACACAACCCTCCTCTCCCCTCTTCAGCTCCGGTCGTTGATATAATGTTCGACCATTATTGGAACCAAGCTCCGTCCATAATGATAGCTTGTAAGCTTGTAAGCTATAGCTTGTACCAAAAAGAGAATTTTGATATTGTGGCGGCACCCGTTCCGACATTTTAACATGTAAAATTCACTTCAATTTCAATCATTGTCTTTTTTCCATTTTCTTATCATAACAGTTACAGAACCCGTTCTGGCATTACCATTTTTAACTTTAAGGCTCGTCTGTCACACAGACAGGGCTTTTCCTCAAACAAACTGATGAGGTCATCCTCTCTTTCCTCCGCCCAAAACTGCCATTTTGCCAGCAGGTGGCTGACTAGTTAGCTATCTAGCTTGCTAATATCCCTGTGCTTTTATTTTTGATGTGGCAACAGAAAACAGCCGAACAATGTGCTTTCCTTCGCTATTACAAGAGTATGTGAATGAAGCATTAACTTGCTACATTTTACTCATATACAAGCAGCCTAGTTAGCTAGCTAGCTTGCTAATCCACCATGCTATCATGCTACTGGTTACAGAGAATGAGGAATACAGCACTACAGGACTGTCAGCGTCCACGGCTCTGTCAGCATGTCAGCACCTATTTATTTCAAAAGAGCAAATACTAATGAGGAAACACCAACTCTTACATCAATGCTCACTCTGAACAATGGTGTAACCTCAGTCATTCATTCACAGACAGACTTGCGTGTTCATTGGGTTGGCCTTGCCACCGCAGTCCAGCCAAAAACAACTGGTTTTGTCGTTTGTTGGTCTCAGCATGGCAGCCGTCTCGTCTAGGTGTCATCCACCATCCCCTTCGCTTCCCAGTGACCAGGTCAGCTCATATACATATAATCAGAGATACATCACTTTAGAAACATTAATATGATACAAATAAAACGTACAAATGTAATGTATTTGTGGTTTACAGAACTGTACAATGGCAATGTTTGTATGTGTATAATGCAGAATCACTTAAGTTTGTGGTTCTTAAATAGTAAAGGAATCCATCTGCATTTTAACTGCAATAACCCTTGATTAAGTGCTGCATGAGTACCACCACTAAAAATTCATGTCACAGCCTATCTGAGGTGACATTGCTTAAAAATGCTAGCGGTAAGTATGATATTTACTGGATGACTTTTGCTGCATCGTCATATTGGCTTGTAACTACAGGCACTTGAGTGCTGATGAAAAGGGTTGGTGTAAATACTAAGGACACTCTGAGTACTTCCAGGAAGAAGAAGACGCTCCTCGAGAGCTCCTTCAGCACATAGAGAGCTACACCCTGTCCGGTTGAAAGGTCAATTGCCAGAGTGAATGCAGGGCGGAAACTGCTTTTACCATGAACACCTCCTTGTGTGTTTTGCCTCTTTACACTCTACAGGACACACAGCCAAAGGCGAGCCAGCCTTTTAATGGTTAATCAATAGGGCCAGGAGTCCCTGGACTATGTGTCTCGATATTTGGGGGCCGAACCAAAATAATAAGCCAGCATCTATCTGCTGAGGCTGACAAAGAAAAGTCAATACTTTTATGCTCAGGTTCCAGATTGATAGCAGCTGACCAGCAGTTATGTGGTCCGCTTTTTGGACAAAACTCAAAGAGACAGAAGAGAAAGAAAAGGACATGAAGACAGGGACGAAAAGAGATGTTAAGATGATCAGCTCACCTTATAAAGAGCTCAGTCTCAACATCTGGAGTGTGATATGTAGCAGATAGATCATATCACACTACGAAAAACAAAGTGGTCCCTTTACAATCCCTCCTTCTGCTCTGGTTCTTGCTCCATCCTCTGTGTTTTTTCTATAATACTGCAGGTTTATCCTCCTTATCTCTCACCTTTCTATATTTATCTGTATAGGGCTTCCGTTCCTTTAATGGAGGTCACCTGCTTATCCACAGTGGAGCATCTTTTAAAGGGAAAGTTGCAGCTTGCTGTGTCTCTTGGCTTGTGTGTAAGGAAAAATAAAGTAGCCTATAATGATACTTCAGCTGTTGTGCGCATTTTCACATTTTTTAAAAGATGATAAAAACTATTTGGGGCATATTTGAGTAAACAGGGTCTCCAGTTCACTGAGTGGGTGTTTCCCATGGCAGAGGTTGGCTGACATTGAGAATTGGCATTGCTGGGAGAAGCCTGTCAACTTCCTTGGCACGCTGCTGACTGGAGCATGTCATAGCCTTGCATAGCCTACAAACAACAGGCCTACACAAGACATTTTTTCAACATTTACAACAAAAGCCCTCATAGCAATGGTTATGTACAGCTCACAATATATAATTTCTCCATGACTGTGAGAACTGTTATGACCCAATCCCTATACACATCTTGCCCCTACCACTTTGCTTTTACTCATGTGTTTTGCGGGTTCACATGTAGGGGTAAAGTGTTCTAGTTCTTGTTGGGATAGAGGGGAAGGACAAAGTGTAAGGGCTGCATGACTCCTCAAACAGAGGTTTTTCAGAGGCACAATTCAAACTGAGTGGTGTGAGATGGCTGCATGAGCAAGAAACCAAAAATGCCTGAACTTTAGTCCAGCAGTGAAGTTGCTGCACTTGTCACTGTGCTTCTAATATCAGTGCAGACTGGCAGGAGGTAGGAGCAAGGGTTGCTAGCATTAGCCTACAGAGCACCTCTAGTTGCCTTGTAATGAAGCAGTGTCCTTTATTGTGATGACTTGTTTGACTGATTGATAGCATGAAACTAAGGTTGTGAATGAATCACTGAGCGTCCTGACAACCACAAAGAGATGCCTGTAGCCCACACAAGACAAATTACCACTAATTGGTTTACATAAACATCAGCATACCAATGATGTAGCAGAGTCTGGAAGGGTCTGACCCATTTCATAGGGTAAGTTTTGAACCACTTTCCCTTGTAACTCTGTTCTGATGAAGGCACTCAAAAACTAGGTGTTCAAGTAAAAATATGAAATGGGATTGAGCCTAAGTTTACAGTATATTCTACTTGGAAAGTGGAGGCTAGTAGCCTAGAGGCCTTTGCACACCAAGTCTGTATTTCGCTTTATTTAATCTATCATCCAATAAAACAGAAACCTTGCACACTAAGCCCAGTGTGGTTTACTGTTGTATTTGCGCAAAAATTCATAATATGAGACAAAATGGAAAGACACATTTCCTCCCTTGCTTTTCTCCGCTGGAGGTACCTTCCTGGCTGTCGCCAATCTCTGCCCATGTCTTGCATTTGACACCACAGCTACCTGAAAGGCCTGAGCTGTGCTCCCTATCTGTCTCCACACTGTTGCCCTCTCTCTCTTTATCTGTGAGTGGTCTTCATCCTCTGTTACATCCATCCTATTTATCCTTGTCATTATCATCTGCCTTAATATTACCATCTGACCTGTTAAAAGTAGGCTATCTGAATCATGAAGCAATACTGTGCATCCCATTCCTCTCTCTTGCTGTGAATGTGTCCCACTGGTTACGCCAGCTGCCTCTTAGTCAAACAACTCTAAAGGCCTTTGAGAGATGTAAAAAATATTGCAGAAAATTAGAAGTTTTAGAGTCTGTGTGTTAACATGATTGACACTATGTGAGGCAGATGTTAATTTACATAAGTAACAAACATGTTTATTAAAAATGTACTTTTGTTTCCTAAACCTAAGGAAATAAACCTTAAAATTAAGTTTTTACCTATGTTCTAATTTTACTTTGAAAAGGGACTGTATACATTTAACGACTACAAACCATATACAACAAGCGGAAATTGACACGCTGTCCCTTAGTGTCCAAAACTGACACCGGAGGCATGCCAGAGCATCATACTGTGGCCTGGTGTGTAGGGCCACTGAGCAAGCGTCAGTATTTTACAAGTTGGGAGTGAGAATGTGTTTGCTTATCTCTCTTTCTTGTGTGCAGTTATTGTGAAGTGACCAGACTGTCAAAACTTACAGCAACAGGAAGTCCTCAGCGCTCTGCATGTTACTCCATAATTCAAATCAAGACATGGAGTAATGGGGTCACGAAGAAACGTGGGGAGTGCTAACAACAACTTACAGCGTCGGCCCTCCAGCTGGTGAACTGCCTCTGAATTAGAGTTATATTAGGCTACTGCTTTCCGAGCCCCCCACACAGCATTTACACCAATTAAATTGCCAGTACCATCAGTGTCAGTCAGTACCAAACATTCACACCACAAACACTGATGAAAGGGGCTCTTTTGAAAAAAACAAATATAACTTACACATCTTGTTTTAGGTAGTCACAGTTTTGACCAATTAAATACACATGTCAAAACCCCAAAGATTCATATATTTCTCTACAAAAATGACTTCAATTTCAGTTTACTACAAATAAACTGCTCCCTCTAACTAACAGATTGGGTGTGTGTTCCTATCATGCATAGGCTAATCAAAACATATTGCTTGTTGCTTGTGATTCCACCTTCCCCCTGTGTTGATTTGAGTTTGCTGCAGTTTCTGACAATGTCTGTTTCTAGTGTTATGCATCAAACATTTAAATAATATATATGCCATACTGAAAGTAGAATGTACTGTTCTAGAGTTGGCAAACACCACAGAGGCTTCATCATGAGCAGCAGATATTGTACACATCTTGTTTTCACCAGCTAACATTTAGCATCTGTGTGGGGCTGCTGGCTCTTGCAGACTCTCCTATTTGATCTTTCCCAAGAGAGTGCCTTATCTCCCTGGCTTGATGTATATCCGGACACTTGCCAACCCATTGTATGTCATCGTCACTCAGCAACAATATGGATCACATGCTCTCCGTGGAGAGCAGCTGAAGACATGTTCAAAGGCCAGGATTGTCGTTAAGAGGACTAAATAATGAACTCATTTGACTAAAGGCTTTTAATGCCCATTTATCCTAGAAAATGAGAAATAGGCTGAGGATTAGACTCATGCTTAAAGAATTGCATGTTGGGGCTTTTTTTTTTATTATGCCATCGTCTTTCTTCTTTCCTTTTTTTTACAGCCATATGAGGGTAGCAAGGGATTTGAGGCGTGTTGTCCTCATTTTCAACAAACGATGCAGCTGCATGAACAAAGGATGAAGCTGAAATTATCAATGCAAAGTAACATGAGACAATGGTGCTTGCGTATCACTCAAAACACAATTGAAGCACATGTGCACCCTCATAAATACTATGTCCATGTCTGCGCATGCACACACACACACACACACACACACACACACAAACATGCACTCAATGAGATCCACACTGTTCCAATCCACACACACACACACACACACACACACACACACACACACACACAGACACACACACACACACTTACCACAGCCATTGTTTCTCATTCAGCCCAAGTTGTCCAATCAATAAGACCACGTACAACTCTTTGCAGCACATTATTAGGATTGAAAGACGCTACTATCAGCTTTTGTATGCTTCAACTGATACGTCTTTCACTTCAAAGTCCAAACAAAGAGACTTGAACGTGTCCAGGAGCCGGGTTCTCTCCCTCTGGAGTAAAAGAAACCAAGGCGGTACACTGCCATCTTGTGAGAGAAAGAAAGGCAGACTAACAAGCAGCAGTAACAGGCAAATAATGGAATACTTGCCTGCCTAATGACCATCGCAAATAGCTGGTGGTGAGCAGTTGAACATTTTTTGTCTTTTTTCTTTATAGCATTGTCTCTGCCACTGCTAAGTAGCTCAAATGTAGCCTCATTTATTGGCACTGTGAAACCACCTGAGCATACGAGCAGACACACAGATACACTGAAAATACACACACTCGCACACACATGCTAATATCCATACACTTATGCACACAGACATGCTCACAGGTGAGTCAGAAATGTATTATCTGTGCGCTTTTCAGCAGAATAGAGGGCTTAAGCCTGGATGAAAGGACCACTCTGAACTCTTTTGATGTGCATTAGCATGCTAATAGCTCGCTCCCTTTGTTACCCCTCTCATCTGCGAGAATGTCAAGGCTAATCTGTGTGATTCCTAATGACGGCAATGGGGTGATAAACACTGCGCGCCGTGTTCTCCCCTAAGTCTGTGGTGATGGCAGTGGAGGCGGCAGAGCTTTGGAGGATATGTGCTTATCAGATTTCTGAATGGCCGAGACACTGGAAAGAGAGAGGAGCATTTTCACTATGCCCTTTTGTGGATTTCATTTTCTCCCTCTGTTTGTCTTTATATTCTTATTTTTGCTCTGTACAGACCATACTCTGAACCTCTCTGGTGTTTTATGGCATCAGCTTTATCATTTTCACTATTTCCTGCCCATTTACTCCTCTATCCCCATCTTTGTCTCTATCCACATCTTTGTCTCGATCCTCTCTCTTCCTCTATCTGTTTTTGGACCATATCCCTCCACTTCATCCCTGTAGGCTGCAAATTATCTCATAACCATGCCAAATCAAGTATCTCAGGGTCATCTCACTTTTGTAATGAGCACATTTTTGTAGCATATACTGCAGCACACTAAAACCCAAAATATTCCAATACAAATCTCTTGCACTGGTACCTCTGCATGTCACTGTATGTTTTTCATCCGAGTGGTGCTGCCTTTTTGTATCTTAAAAGTATATTTAGCAAGAAAATGGCAACTAGGTTAACAGCATGACTACCACAAAAAAATTACAACAATGACTACATTGTCAGAATGCCAGATAAATCAGAAAACTCTTTATTTCTCCACACTTTGGCCCTTCATTCACAACAACAGAAATTTTTGAAAACAGTCTCTAGCATGGATACATCTGAAAACAGTGCCTTTGCATTGTAGTGTGGATAAGGAAAACTGAGCTTTTTGGAAAATTATGGCTAAAGTTTGATCCCAGATACTCCTGGGCAGTATACAGGCCAGTCCTACATAATAATTCCAGGTGCGAATCTACAGTAATCTCAGCCCAGGGCCAATCTCTACACACTGACAACAGATCACATACATGTAACCATTCCATAATGTTACTGTAACTGTTTTCTTGTTATGTCAGTAGCATATACTATTCTATAACCTACACACAGACACTGCTTCAGAAAACATCCAAGATAGCCAAGTGTCTTCAGTTTCAAGAGTTGGCAAATTGCACACACTTAAGGTTACAGGAACAGGTGTTCATATATGTAATTTTTGTGCACTTTTGGATTGTTTGTGGTTCACCTGACATTTTTTCAGAGCTCTGACTGGACCTCTCTTTATCATCACAAAGCTTTGGTAGTGCTGAGTCAGAGGTACTGCCACCTGAAGAATAAAAGATAGAAAAGCGTGTACAGGTCTCTATTTGCGATATCAATTACATATTATTTCCATGTATACATGTCCCCTGCTTTCTTACATGGGATGATTAAGTGTCATTAAGTGGCTTTTTTTTCAACACTGACCACATCCCTATCTTGTGAACATATGTATAATTTTACAATTTTGCTGCACTTTCCTCAGAGGCTCTTTTCAATGTGCTCCATCTCAGCTCCATTCTTTTCTTTTTCTCTTGTTTTCTTCTTCTTTTTACCTGCACTGTCCATGGCACTTTACACACTGACTGAACATTGTGTTAATGCATCCGTGTGTACGTTCAATAGCATGTGATGACAGGCAGAGATCACACCATCAGGTTAAAAGCAGGCAGCAGGATGACAACCCACTGATGACAACTTTCTCTTCTCTCTAACTTTCTTTGTAGTCACCCATATTAAATATTACTATAACCGACCACACAATACAGATATCAAATGATGACTTTTAATACAATTTTTAACAGGTAATGTACCTGTTTACTTATATATAAATATATGTATATAACCATGCTCCAGAACTCATCACCCCAGATCCTGTATTTATGTTTGGGTTTTACCATATGACATTGTGATCACAAAACTAGGGATCTGATCAATGTCTCGCTGTGGAGTTCTGCAGACATCATAAAGTAGACGTAGACAGGTAGTTTTTTTTCCCCTCGTTCTGCTGTTGACAACAGCAACAGAAAAATATGTAAATGGGAACAACTACATTGTTAGTTTGGCTGTATTATAACACAGTTTGGGCGATGATGGGGATCCAGCAGAGGCTCTAACCAGACAGTGTTTGTCCCTCTTCTTACCAGATGTTGGCTGTGATGCACAGTGTTGTCGTTTGCTGACTGAAAAGTGGAGGTAGAAGAGATGTAACCATATTCCTATAGTTTCGGTGTGGACAGAGATCTTAACAAAAGTGATCGTTTTCATATGTAAATGGTGTTTTCAGATTTAGGCGGCTAGAGATATATTCCAAAACAGAAACAGATGCAAACAGCTGGGCTTCTGTAAAGGCGAACATACTCACACCTGTGTAAGCGGTCCACATGGTTATAAATGCTGGGTTTAATTTGAACTTGTGTCTGGATGTATTAGTAGTAATTGGTGCTTTATCCCTGAACGAATCAAACAATATTTTACATCACGGAATAGCATATTTATGACCGCCACCCAACAGCATTGAGTGAGGAAAGGCTGTGAATTTGAGATCCATAATTGCAAAGTATTGAGTAGTCAGTCAGCCCTCAAGTCTTTGCCAAGTTGTGGCGTTAACTGTCTTTGTGCTAATGTCAGATGTACTGCTCTGCTTTGTGCTCTACTTTTCTTTTAACTGGAGCCAACAAACAATATCATTTTGATTTTGCATGCATGTCAGCTTTAATCACACCTTGCAGAGCATAGTCCAACCTGACAGAGGCTCCTTTAAAAATCCGATCCAGATCTGCAAGTGAATCAATTCAATGCGTTCATTTCCCAAATGAATGATTGATATGTGAATTGACGTGTGACTAGTGTCTGCTGTCTCTCACTCTCTGTTTCTCCCTGAGCCTAGTACCCTTGCCCACGGTCTGTTGGTATATCAGGCTGCAGAAGCCATCAAGTTAATGCCCTCTATCAACACCTTATTATCAGACGCGGCCATGCTCCCTGCAGCAGATGAGAACTATTCCAGTTGTGCCTAATGCCTGTGAGTGGAGGCTATCTGCATGGCCAGACAGGCTTAACAGGGACAGGTAGCATTTAACACCCAGCCCACACAAACATTACATCCCTGCTCTTTATGGCTACAGTATGCTGCCACATTACGAGCCAAAGAGCGGCGATTGGATCGAAAATTAAAACCCTTTCAACCCCAGCAGATGGAGCCGGGGACAAAATGAGAGAGAGAGTGGGGGTTGCTAGGAAAATGGCAAACACAAGTAAGCATTGTCAGAGTGTATGTGTGTGTGCGTGTGTGTGGGTAGGGGGGTGAAGTGGGGGTTGTTGCCCACCCGCCACCACCTTGATTTTAATGCCAATAAAGGCGTGGCGAGCTTGAGCACACACAAAGCCAAGGTTAACACAAAGATGGAGGGGGCCGATACGGTCACTCACGCTTGGCTGAAAGGAAACCCTGATGACTTTTCATTTCCAATGTTCATCTTGTTATCTGTAATTGTTAAAGGATGGGGCTCTGTTAGTCGCAGGCTGGGCCTTAATAGTCTGAGTGTTAGCCACCACGCAAATTGATGCTCGCTGTTGGATGTGGAATGGGATGGCGAACATGTGTGTGGGTCCGTGTGGGAGGTGGGAAGGTGTCTTTTTACACCCTGAAGGAAAGTATGTATGTAGTGGGATGGAGGTGGTGTGAGAGTGGGACAGGATTATGAAAATGGCCCTTACATCATGCTCTTTATCCAGCGTGATGGATAGACGTGCTGCTGATGAGGCGCAGGGATAGAAATGAAGATAACGGCGAGATATGAAGACAGTGAGGGCACATTTCAGAAACACATGTGCTTACACAGGCATGTAGATAGGGACACATGGGTGTCACATGGTAATGAAAAGAATATTGATTGAAGAATTTACTCAGCTGAAATTCTTGCATCTCCCAGCTTGCCCATTAAAATCATCACTGCAGAGGGGCTGCATGGCCAAATGCTGTTAACATTAATCTCTGGGGACTTTACCTGCCCGATCATTATTCATTATTAACAGGTTGGATTGAGTCAGTACAAGTGAGCAATTTCACCGAAATAGCTTTGTTAAGCACCGACTGTGGCTCAGCTTTTATTCTTATTCAGCTGTCTGGTCCTTGTGTAAGCCTCACTTTCCCAAAGGTGACAAGCAGCACATTCAATAGTGGCTTTTAATAATTCTCCATAGGAAGTAGTGCAGTCTGATTTCTTTGTCTTGTATTTCCAGGCAATGGAAGAACTTGATAGTTTTTAAGCACCTCTAGGGGAGCATCATCGTCACTGTACCATCAGTTAAGTTTATTTAGTTGTGATAAGCAAAGTGTAATTTAATTTTGTGGTGTTCCAACTTTCCCTTTGCCTGTCTTGTCTGTGTCTTGTACCTCTGTATAATGATTGCCTCCATTTTCCAGAATGTCTTGTAATACCTAGAAGTGGATGTCAACTGGGTGCATTATGTTAGTGAAGAGAGCGCTACTAAATGGAAAGCAGTGGCAGAGTTTTGTTTTCTGTTTTCTTTCTTTTTTAAATGAGACACAGTGATAGCTTTATTAAAGACATTATGGGTAGGATTTGAACATTTAGGTCTCACTGCCCACCAGAGATACAATGAAATAAGAGTCTACAGCCATGCTAGCAGCTACTCTTAGGGATAATGGTGCCTTGAGCTAAATGCTATCGTCCATGCAGGCTGGAACTGAGTTTCATTTGGGGAGCATGTTTATCTTAGTTTAGCATCTAATATTTGCTAATTAGCAATAAAAACAGAAAGTACAGCGGAGTCCAAGGGAATGTTATTAGTTTTGCAGTTATTTGATCATAAACCAAATTATTGGACAAATGCAAACGCTGACTTTATGATGGTGCTTGAGAAAAAAGTCAGGGGATCATCGAAGTCATTTGTTCTAAGGGGGACAAAATTTCATTTATTACAATATTTGGCTCGTTCTCATCCCCAGGGCATCAAAAACTGCCCCTAAGTGAGTGATACTGACACCAAAGGCACCCTTTTAGGTCTGTCTGGGATGCAATGGCTACAGTGTAAACCCATCTGCAGCATAACTTGGTGCTAAGAGCAACTGACTTTGGATAAAGAGCCAGAAAGTCCCAAAGGACTGGAGGGAGGAAAGGTGGATCGGTCAAACAAAACTGGACTTTCATCCAGGAGACCACAATTTGTGTCCTGTTTTGTTTGTGTCCAGTATTGTTACATATTATTACACATACAGTCGTCGTGTGCTGATGTTACCTTACGTAACAAATACACCTATTTTACCAAAAGTGTGATCTTTTTTCTAAACCTAACCAAATAGTTTTGTTGCCCTAAACCTAACCATGATCGTTTCATGATACACTTAAGGGTGCCCTGTGTTTCACTAAGAGATGCAGAGGGGCATGACAAAGTACCAGTATTTGACAACCTGGCAATGAAAACAGATTGAGATATTACAGTCAAAGTGGAAAGACGGACCAAACTACACGGTTGGCAACGATGGCAACGACATTGCCATCCCAAGAGCCATGCTGCTACCATGATTAAAACATTGTGGCAGATGACAATGCAAGCTGTTATGCATGAGCTAAATGCTACACAGGCTGCACTGGTTTGTAACAGGACTGTATCCTTTGTCTGTAAATAAATGCTCTTGTAGTCAGAATGATTTGAAAAATGCTATACTTACATCAACATTTTACACTTTCATAAAAACTCACCACAGCTTGTTTATATTGCATTCTGGTCAACTGAAGGGTCTTCTGTAATGGATTTCTCCCTGTGTGGTGGCTGAATATTAGTTCATTGTGGTGATGCAACAAAGAAGCCACTGCTAAAGCCAAACAATGATATTAAAAAGTGATGTTTCACACACCTGAAATATTCTGCTGCGAGACTCCCTTGTTCTGTGACAGACAGGTATGCAACATAATGCTGTCTACAGAACATTTAGTCAGTTATCTAAGTAACCAAATGAACCCAGGCATGTAAGCCACGTTTCATTACACTGTATATTCACAAGCAAAGTTTGAAGTGCATTCTTAAATTGTCTAATCACCACACACCTGAGAATTGTCTGACAAGGTCAGATCTTCTTCTACACAGAACAGGCATGCTTACAAGAATTAAATACAGTAAGATTTCACTTCCTCCCAAAAGGTCTATAAGATGTGTAATTACTTTAATGAAAATAGATTTGCTCTCTCACAATGACTCACCCATGCAGAGAAAAGGCCGAGTAGATATTACATTCCTGCAGTTTGATCGACTCAGTTCTTGCCAGGTTTAACCGTAGCTACAGGTCTTTATACACAGGTCATTTGCTAGGAGTGTGTCAGCAGAGAGCCATCAGCAGAAGTGAAGAAGTGAACGGAATCACCTACCCCTGGTCTCAGGTGTGACGGTGGTAGCCAGGTGAACAGAGGGGGAAAAGGTCGTCTTAAAGCGACACACAAGGTGCAAAGGCCTTAAAGTGTGATGGAAGTGCTGGTTAGAAAGAGTGGAACGAAGCTGTTAGTGCTGTTAGTGCATAGTGTGTGTGTGTGTGTGTGTGTGTGTGTGTGTGTGTGTGTGTGCACGTACGGGGGACACAGATGTTGGAAGTGAGAAAAAGCGGGAGAAAATTGCCTCATAATATCAAAAAATCAAATCTACAAGAGTAATTCAGTACCTGGAGATTCACTTTACTTTTGTGGATTAGCGCAGTCTTCCACGCTCAAGTGTCGCTTTTAGTCTTTGATACATCACAGAAAAGATTTGATTTAATCTCCCCCACCCTTTGGAAATTGAGAAGAAAAGTAGCAAAGAGGCCCTTTTTACTTTTAATTCAGTCTTCTAGAGATCTGGGATTTAGTTCTGAAAACATTATCCGCTGTAAGAAAGGAAGTTTCTGTTATTTATTTATATGAAAATTAAACACTAAGTAAAAGAGACAAAAAGCATGTGCATGAGGATCCAAAAAATATTTTTTGTACAGAAATAAGTAATACTAGAAGCAATACATTATAAAAGAGACTTGTGAATATGATCCTCAGCAGTTCATATCCTTTTCATGAATGCATTTAATCAGTAGCTTAAATATCACTACAGAGGGTTATACCCTTAAATTGACTGACAATTAGTGGTGTTTTGGCTTGCAAACAAAGTTAACGGATTGGGCCACTTTCCACCCGTTTATTTAGCGTATACATTTGGGTGCTTTCCTCCAATGGAAAGTTAGGATTTATATTAAAATGAATCCTCTCCTCTAAATACATTTAATATTGCCAGTGCATTGAGTTCAGTAGGTTCAACAGGCAATAATCTAAAATCATAATAACTGAAGACCAAAAGACTAAACCTAATTTCAATTCATTATAGGCTGCATCTTCTTCCTCTTCGTGTTAATCAGTCAAGCAGCAACCTCCAAGGCTGAAAAATGAAGCCAATGCTGCAGCTCCTCAAATGGCCATCTGAGGCTGGCTCCAAAACAGAGTCAATCCCCTTCAACCCCCATGTTAAAATGCCCAACTTTACAGCAGAAATAAACATGTTTACAGCCTGGTACAGAAAATGGTTTTGGTCTTTAAAGCTAATTTCAACATTCATGACAACTGTTAACTGTTTTTTATAACTCATCTGTTGAGGATTTCTTAAGGCTCAAAGTTAGGGATATTTAAGGGCATGGCTGCTTGAGTGAAAGACTATCTGTGAGGCATTGGTCACCTCTGGTTTAAAAAACCAAGATGGCGATGGCCAAAACGTCCATTATCATACACAGCCTATGGTTCACATCTGCTGATTTAGGAGATGGCCTCTTATTTTGAATATGTTATCCAAAAGATTCAATGGAGATATCTTTGCTTACTGTGACTGTGGTTTTGGATTCACCTAATGTTACTAATAAGACTGGAAACCTGTGTCCTTAATAGTGGCTTCATTTGTGATGATGGAGTGGCTTTAAAGCTCTGACTGTGCAATTTGTTGTCAGTCAAATCTGATAAAACTGCTTGCAAATGTTTTCTACATAGGTTTTGAAGCTCCATGCTCTTATCTGTATTTTGGGTAAGGTTTAGAAAAAACATCATGTTTCAGGTTTAAAAAAAAAAAATGTGAGTAACGTCCCTGTGTGATGACATAGATTTATGTTACGTAAGTTACCTTGAAAAAATGGGGACTTTTAGTTTTGCACAAGACACAAACTCTCCTGGGTAAAAGTCCAGTTTTGTTTGATCCATCCACCACCCTACATGGACTTTCTCGCTCTTTATACTACATCAGTTGCTTGTAGTGTTATGTGTTGCTGGGGATGGGTTTACATTGGAGTTAGTTGAAAGCCTGGTGCTTCTAATAAAGATGCTAAAGGGTGCCTTTGGCAACAACGTCACTTGCTGAGGGGGGTGACAAAGCATTTGTATGTAACAGGCTGGAGTTCATCCAGCAGCATGTATGGTGGCCCTGAGAACTCAACTCACTGCAAATTAAGAAAACATTTTGAGACTGAGATCACAATTTGAGAAAACAAACACAGAAATGCCTTGCAAATACCGAAAACGCAACCAAAACAGAAATGTGTTAACCTTTTGCTCATTATAAACCTACCAATTCAAATAATCACGCAAAACACTACTCATGCTAACACTATGGTGTTTAGAAGGGTACACAGTGTAACTTATGTTAGCATTAGTGTGCATGCTAATATTAGCATTTAGCTGAAAGCACCTCTGTGCCTAAACAGCCTCACAGAGCAGCTTATTTGGCTGTATACTCTTCCCTTACATACAGTAAATATACTATTATTTAGTATATGATAACAGTATTTATGGTTATGGTGCAATAACTACAGGGCATATGTTCTGCGCTTTAAGGAGCAAATTTAATAGCCAACCAAATGAATCAGAAATACAAGTATATTGATAAAGAGGAACCATATGAGAGGACATACTCCAGTCAACATAGACGGAATATATTTTGGGGATTGGGCTAGTCTGGTTTGTCAACTTTGGGTATTTCTTTAGTGAAAGACTTGCTCCCTGGTGAGGTTTATTGTGGTTATGTGTTTTGAAATCTTTTCCAACTTGTGTGATGGTGTTCCTTACACCTTGTCCTCTTTTTTTATCCAGTCAGGGAGTTGTTTTCCTTCTGTAGATGGAAGAGTCTATGACTGCAGCTCATGTTAGAGGACCACACTGCTGCAGGCCATGTGGAGTTACACTGTAAAGTGTAGCAGCAGATGTTGGCCAGGGAAGGAGACACTTAAGCTGTCACGGATTGTTAAAACGAACAGCCTGCAGTGATGAATGATGATCACTCTGTACTTATAATATTATGTACTGTGACATGATTGTGGTTGTTTTTTTTTACAGCCACATGTGATTTATTGTAAATAATTAACATATCTTCTTTGGTACTAGGACAAATATGAGAACATGTAAATATGACATTGTTGAAGATGACTTTTTCTACACGTCAGATTCTGAAATATTACATATAATTGCACGTCTAGATCTGCGATAACCAGAGCTGGTTTGAATATTTGCTCACCGCTGTAAAAAATCATTCAAGAAATTATGGATGAAATGTTATTAAATGAATGAATATGCAGGACTTTATATTTCGGCATATTTTACCCTTGGTTCCCCTTTATGTAAGTAGTAACTGACAGAAGCTTCTGTTATTTTATTAAATTAAGGATACTTGAATCATCGTTGACCAGATCAATAGTTAATGAGAAAAAAAGCAGTTTGAATTTAATTGCGATTGGTATATGTGCTTGTCTTTCTGACACTGATTGAATACAAATATTGATCAGAGTTGTGTTTTGATGTAATACAATACAGATACAATACAGTGAGATGGGACAATTGCAAACACTGTGCTCTTTTGAGTGTGACAAGGAAAGACAAATGAAGGTCAACATGGTTCCGGATTTGTATTTAGCAAACTATTAATAGTGAATTTTGGAAGTGAAATTCCTCCACTGCTTGTTGTGAAGGGGCTGCTAACTACAGTGGCCTATGCAAAAACACAAATGGCCTGAAAGCCAATGGTTGTGATTGGTGTTGATTTTTTTTCTGATTCCAGTCTTCTTTCTTTCCATTCAAGCAGATTCACTATTATTTCATTGTATTTTTTCATTTATTAAGTGCTAGTGGAGAAAATAAGAAATTGATATGATTAGCATAATAGAAATTAAAATCACATCTGTTTCTTTTGCACAGAAAAATCATTAAAGTTATTTTGTAAAGCATCAGTGTGTTGGATTTAGGGGCATCTATTAGCAGAAATGCAATATCATATTTATAACTATGTTTACATTTGTGTAGTCACCTGAAATTAAGAATTGTTGTGTCTGCATTACCTTAGAATGAGCCATTTATATCTACAGAGCAGATCCTCCTCTGCAGGGCTTGCCATGTTGTTTTACAATAGCCCAAAATGCACAAGCCAAACACTGGCTCTAGATAGGGCCTTTTGCATTTTTGCATCAACCACTAGTTCTCTTACATGCTTGGCACATGGGAGAAATTTCAATTGGTTGTAATGTTGCAACCTCATTGCTAGATGCCACTAAATCGAACACACTAGACCTTTAATGAATGAACAATCAGGGAGATTAGGCCGTGATTGGCTATTTCTGCCCTGATGTGAATGTGGTCATTTAGGTTGGTTAGGCTTTACGAAGTATTCAGTTAATAAATGTGTCTTTTTCTTCAAGCTCAGGGACAAACCTTTCTCTTTAGACTGTAATTCTTATAAGTTTGATAAATAGCCCACAGGCCTTGGACAACCAGCATCCATTTAACAATGTGTTCAGGGCCTGTCAGCTCCTTTTGACAGGGCTTTTTTGTTATTATTACTGTCTTTCTGCTGTATGCAACAGTCTTGATTGTGCTATCCCCTGCAGGTGAAAAGAGGACACAGGGATTCTCTCTCTCCACAGCTCGCCATAGTAATGCATGTTTACAATGTACAATGTACAATCCAATAAATCCCCAAAGTATGCTTTTTTATTTTACACATCTGACAAGATGTACATAACTCTTGGAAGGTCTACATAAAATACCGGATACAGACGGCACAGGCAGTATATGACAATAGAAAAGACCCACCTGTCATTTTTTAACAAGCCTGCATCAATTCAGTTGCGGCTCTCTCCCGGCTTTGGCCAGAGTCAGGCTGTTTGAATCGATGCAGCTGCATCTTAGACGTAAGCTCACCATATTGATTTGAATCGGTAAATCATTACACTGCTAAGAGGTACTTGGCTGAAAGAATAACCTGTGGTCTCTCCTTTAAAGCAGCTACAAGGAGTTTTTAACTGGTTATCAAACAGTCCCAATTTAATACTGATGCCTGTACATGACCCACATAAGCAAACAAAACCAGCAGCGAAAAGATTGGCTGTTACATATTCCTCTATATATTAATTCTTAATGCCTGTCCCCTGAGTCTGATTCCCTGCAAAATCAGATGAAATGACTTGTCTATGTTTACATTTTCTCTGGCAAAGTTTGGCAGTGAGTATTAGCCAGTTTTAAGGAAGCAGAAGGAGATTTTTCTATTATATTATGAGTGAAACTGGGGCAGTATCAGCAAAGAGACAAAGAGAAGAATTGACTGAAGAGCATATAAAGCTAAAAAGGACAGTGAGTGATAGAGCACGGGTGAAAACACCTCAACCTTGGTCGGCCATCAACAGATTATGAAAATGGAAAGGTTTCAAAGCTGATCCTGAATTTACCTTCTACCTCTACACAGCTAATGAAATACGTCTACTTTTTTATGAAACACATTGCAAGACGGGGTTTAACATCAATAAATGAATTTACGTTAGTGGCTAAAATAAAGTTTGTTCCATCCTCATTATTTTAGTTATACTGTAGGCGTAAAGTTTGGGGGGACATAGGGAGCATGAGGGCTGGGACCTGTTCCGGCTGATGTTGGGCGAGAAGCAAGGGACACCACGGGACAGGTCGCCAGACTATCACAGGGCTAACAGACAACCATTCACACTCACATTCATACCTACAGGCAATTTAGAGTCATCAATTAACCTAACTGGTATGTCTTGGATTGTGGGAGGAAGCTGGAGTACCCTGACAGAGGGGCACCACCCTGGATTTGATCCCCGCCCTGGGTTTTAACCAGGAACCCTCTTGCTGTGAGGCAACAATGCTAACCACTGCACCACCGTGCTGCAAACAGCAGTGTTTAAAATAGAAAATGGTATTAATAATAAGTTATGTTCATGACATGAGGTGGTGGTGTACATGTAAACATATTTGTCCACAAGGGCCACCAAAATCAGCACATAATCAAGGCATATGCATAATATGTGTACAATATACATAAAACATAATATAATATAATAATATAATACATAATACATTTTATATATATATATATATATATATATATATATATATACATATTTATGTGTGTGTGTGTGTGTGTGTGTGTGTGTGTGTGTGTGTGTGTGTGTGTGTACTAAATGTCGCCTTTACTGAATGCTAATTCTACAATTGTCTGTCTCTAATTTAACATTGGGTGTAATGGGGTGCACTGATCTCAAGGTCAAACATAACTAAAGATTAGAGTTGAGTAAACACCTGTGTGATACAGCTGCAACATTGTAGATTGTGGATGCTATGTTGCTTGCATCTATATTTGTTAACAGACTGGATTTTACCTGCTTGCTGACCAAAAAAAAAAAAAAAAAGGCCAGGTCACATTCAGTACTAAGACTCCCCCCCAACAAGCATGATGACGTTTGCTCCACCTGAGACGATAAGGATTCTGTTTCATCTCTATTCACGTCCAGTTTGCTGTGATACCAGACCCATTAAATCCCATTTTGTGAAGAAAGTGGAGTTTTTTTACCAGTGCCTACATCAAAGGGAAAACTACCTTTATCTTTGACCTAGTTTGTTGCTGTAATTTGCCTCCTGCAAACACCAACCCCTCCAACTTCAGCTGAGCTTTATTTGTATATTACGGCTTTCGACCTGGAGCAGCCAGTTTGCTGTCCTGGAAAACTATTTCTCTACATTGAAAATCATTACACTTGACATTTGTTTATGTATCAACCATGCAGCTTTCCATCTGAGCCCGCAGTACTGCTAGAAAACCATTCCGCCCATTTAAAATAGTGACTTTGTTGCCCTTTAGCATATAGCACATTTTATGAGTCTTTTGAAATAAGTCTTTTTTTGAGCTGCGCTACATTTATCTGGCATTAAAACAGAGCGATTTACAAGCACAACAGTGTTGTTAACACTTGACTTTTGCTGGGTTGCTCTTTTGGATGAAAATGCTATGCTGTCAGAAACATTAAGATGTACACATACAACAAGCTTCTCCAGCGGCAATCATGAATTACTTTTGGCAAGAATACAGAAAAGCAAGCAGAGAGGGAATGACAGGGCTCACTGATGTATTTTGATGCTTGTGCGCACGCGTGCACGTGTGCGTGTGTGTGTGTGTGTGTGTGTGTGTGTGTGTGAGACACTATATCAGACCTCCAAATTAAGAATCGCTGTAAGTCAGTAAGCAGCTGTGCACTTTCTATTCTGCCCTTCACACTGGGAGTTTCTAGTTCAGTTCATGAATAGAAAACAGCTCATTTTTGATGTGGGTCTTTCTCCTAAATGGCCCTCAAATCCGTGAACAACACTTCACTTTTCTCCCCAGTGAATGAGAAATCTATTTCTCTCTTTATCTGTCCTTCTGCGTCTTCATCCCCCTCTCACACACCCTGAGCTAGAATTTGAGATGGAGTGTGTGTGCGTGTGTGTCTGTGTGTGTGTGTGTGTGTTGGTGCCTGCACGTGTGTTACGACCTCTCTCCCACTGTGACAAAGTGGTGTGACAGGCCGTGTCACATGGTGGACAAGTGGTGGACGGGAGCTCACCAGCACACGATAAAGCCTGTCAATCTCCGAGGCAATGTTAGTAGCCATCTGCCGCCTGATGTGTGGCCTGCAAACACACGCACACACACACACACAAACAAGGCAGCAGACAGAAACACACAGACCAAAACCTGTCTTAACCCCACATCACCCCCACTTGTTTTTCTTAGCCTGCAGCCCTCCTCATGCTGGACTTGTAGGTCTGAGAAAGTTGTCTCCCCAAACACGCACAGCTGACACTTTCCCTGCTACATGTCCTTCTTCAGCCTCTTTTCCTTCACTTACACGATCGTTCTAACCAGCAACAAGCTACAAAAGGCCCTCTGGACAGTAAGGTGTACAGTCTGGGAGGCTCACAGTATGAAATTCGGGAATTGGATAGGGCAAAAGGGGAGGAAATATATTCCCCGCAGGATGAATTATAATAACTTTGAAGATTCCTTAACATTTCATCAAGTGCCTCCACAGGTCAGAGCTTTCATTTGTCCAACACTTTAGTTTATGACCAAATACCTGCAAAACTAATCACGTTTAGTCATCTCTACTCATGCTTAGACACAATTTTAGAGAATGCAAACACACTAAATAAAGATAGTACACATTATACCTGCTAAACATTAGTATTTTAAAGGACATGAGATTTAACATATATTTATTAATCATTTAGAAGACTCAAGCTTTCACATCTATTCACTGAAAATTTATAACATTCACATCTGTATATAAAACATTCACCCCTGTGAATTTGAAATGAGGAAATTTAATGTAAATTTATTTTAACTACTGCCTTTTACTTATTTATTTATTTGAGGTTGTACTTACACAAGTCTTTTCATGCTGCTTTTACAGCTTTTTAACGGCTTTTAATTATTTATTTTATCTTAAAGGTCCCACATTGTGAAAAGTCAGATTTTCAAGTCTTTTTGAAAATAAATAAAGCAGAGTGCTTCATAAATACTGTGAAAGTATTAGTACACTCAGTCCACAGAGAAATGCACACAGTTCATATTCAGAAACTGTGCCTTCAAACAAGCCATCAAGATTTCTGTGAATTACTGATGTCACAACTATACTATATAGACTGTTTAAAACACAAAGATTCGAAAGGGGTCATTTTGTATTTCATGTTAGAACGTTTTGCAGTGTATGTGAATGACATCGGTTGACAGGAAGGAAACATGGACCCAAGCTGTTTCCTCACAAAGCAATTACAGTGAAACGGATAGAAAAACAGGGCGTTTCAGACAGAAGGTGATTACAGGTATATTAAAGGAGAAGTCCAGTCTTTTGCACTTTGAGCCCCATTCCTGGTTGTTTATGATGAAACAGAGTGGTTTGACCAAAAACTTGACGATTGCTCCTTCTCTGAGAATTTGAGAGAATTTGGCTTTCCCCTGCCTGGCTTAACAATGCTGTCTATCGCCATGTGTAAATCTGTCCTAGAACCACCTTAAACGTTCGTTTTCAAAGCCATGAAACTCACCGAGTGGTCAGTGGTGTTCCTTGATGTTCCAACACAAAAATCGTAGCAAACTGTGGTTTCCATGATGATTTATTTGACATTTTGTCCATGCATTGATTTCCTATAGGAAGCCTCATTGCCTGTTGGTAGTAATCTGCCACTGGAAACAGAAAGGGGGTTATTTACGACAAGGTTGTGGTCATTGTAGTCTTTTAGCTCAGTGAAAGTGCCGGCTTGACAGTGCTGTGTGCACTCCTCCTCTTCAGAGGAATTCTCCCGCAGTTGCTGACCACACAAAACTTGCACATTATTACTCGCGTGTAAACAACCTTTGCAGTACAATGCCTTTGAACACAACACCAGCCTTCGTCTTCTGCTTCTTTCTGTGTCCCATTACATTGCAGTGGTTTCCTGCCAGTTGGCGAAACTCGCGTAAAGGAGCATTATTGCCATCAAGTGGTCTGGAGTGTATAACGCTTCAGGGTCAAACGAACGATCAAGCGGAAGTTTACACACGGGTGTGAGGCAGCTGAAAAAATAGTTCCACAATCAAGATGAATAGCGAAAACACGGATGGAAACCACAGTTTGCTACGATTTTTATGGCGAAACATCAACGAACACCACTGACCACTCGGTGAGTTTCATGGCTTTGAAAACAAACGTTTAAGGTGATTTTAGGACAGATTTACACATGGCCATAGACAGCCTTGTTAAGCCAGGCAGGGGAAAGCCAAATTCTCTCAAATTCTCAGAGAAGGAGCAATCGTCAAGATTTTGGTCTAACCACTCTGTTTCATCATAAACAACCCAGGAATGGGGCTCAAAGTGCAAAATACTGGACTTCTCCTATAAGGCAGACAGTATGAGAAAAATGTGTGTGTTTTGAACATTACAGCATGTAAACATGTTCTGGTAGAAACCCAAAATACAAATATGAACTTGAATATGAGCATAATATGGGACCTTTAACTACACTGACAGATGCCTTGTGAAATTTCATTATATGAGTATAAAGACAATAAAGATCCTTCATTAGTTAGAATTGTGAGGATGTTAGCATGCTAACATTATAGATGGATGGATGGATGGATGGATGGATGGATGGAGATAGATAGATAGATAGATAGATAGATAGATAGATAGATAGATAGATAGATAGATAGATAGATTCTTACCCTTCCTTGTCTTTTGGTAAAATCAAAACTAGGAAGCAAGACACGGATGGAGCAAGAGATGCACTGCACAGTAGAGTCCTGTACAGGACTGTTTTATTAATCCTACCCGCTGGATTTCTGATCATTACTGCCCATTCCCACAATATGTGTGTCTGCTCCTGCCCACACCCACAACCTGGGGGGTTCGGTAAGAGCTGATTACATATGTTCAGCATACCACAGTCAGTTTTACTTGGTGGGGGTTTAATGTAATATATATGTATTTATAATACCTGACCTGCATAATTGCAAATGTTTATCACATACTGTGTCATGTTTTCATGTTAAAAAACTCCAGAAATGATATTGTGGCTTCTTTTATTATCTTTCATATAATAATAAAGAGACAGACCCTCAAAATCCCAACGCAGTCCTCTACTGCACAGCTAGGCTAGCAAGACAGACAGACGAGAGAGAGAGATGCACTGCCAGCCAGCCCATCAACTTAATTTTACTGTTACTGCTGACGTTAAACTTGGAGAGGAGAGAACACAAGTTTATCTAATTGCTGTTCCCGTAACACTCTCATGATTTTTTTTTTTTATCTCTTTTGGTAACCATACAGTTAGTTCCACTTCCCCGTGTCATCAAATTGTAAATATTGACTCCCAGAGGAGGCAGGGCCCTTGCTTAATTTGCGGGCCATATACTCAGCTTGCATTGTGAACATATAGGGCTGCCTAGCTCTGATAATTACCTCCATGATACAGACACATCCAGCAAACCAATCAATCATAATAATTTTGTTAAAAAACACAAGCAAAGACGAATAAGGCCACAGTTGGTGCAGTTTTGGAGGCCGTGAGAGGTTGAAGGTCCCCAGGCACCAGCTCAGGTGGATAATCTGTGCTTGCAGATGCACTGTTTAATAAGGCACTAAGCCAAAAAAGGGGGGTTACAGATCTGATTGGGGCAGCTTAGTGTCAATTAAGAAATAAACAAGGGGCCGATATACCTGTTTTATTGTCTGATCAGATTTTTAAAAAGATGTCTAAAAGAGATGAGGAAATCTAAGAATGCAGTGTCTCAGTCAGTGATTTGGTTATGATGGCTGTTGGACACTTTTATTGCACTTTGAAGTGTATGCAGCTGCACTGACATTTCTGATGCAGTTTGCTGACTTTAAAGCTTTTCTTCCTCTCATGCTACTATTGCATGACATTTTAGCATTTACCATTATCCTGAAATGGTCACTAAATATTCAGTAAAAGATACACAGACACAGTTTGATGTTGTTTAACGTTGCTGAGGGTGACATTGAAGGTGACCTGCCAGACCACTTGGACTTGCCTTGATAGCTGAAATTTCAGATGCAGCCCTATGACTTGAAATTGAGTTTTTTTGAATCTCCTGTCAAGGTGAGAAATTTAGAATTTGGGGGAAGTGAACAAATTAATGCACTCCCTTACCTCTTACTAGCACTGAAATGCCTTTAGGCGGTGGGACTGCCAGCAGAAGCAGACTTGGGGCTCTGAGGTCTAAATATGAGCATGAGTGCGAAGTCGAGGGCTGCTGAAAAAGAGCTCCCTCGGTCAGCCTCCTCTGCATAAATAAAGGTTAAAAACTGTGAGCCTACTCTTTTCTCTTTCCCTCTCTTTACCCTTCCACTGCTCTTTCACTTTTATACCTTCCTCCCTCTGTGCTCAAAGGCAGCAGCACGCCCATTAACATTTAACTATACACAGTTAATGATGCCGTCCTCCTGTAAGTTTAATCCTCTGCTTGTTTCATTGGCATATCATCTAGCGACTGATCTGAGGCGCAACAGACAGTGAGACGGGAACACGCACACACACAAAACACACAGTTTTGACAAGAGTCTTATTAAACAGGCTTGTAAAATTATCTCTGAACCCTCCCTGTCCTGCTTTCAAACTGCTTCCATCAGGTACAAACTGCTTCTATTCAGTGAATCCTCACAACTGAGGAAATGAGGGTGGGAAGTGAGAGCGCATTTTATGTCTACACTTAGTCTTAATTCATTAAGTCTGTGAACGCACTGTGAATGTCGGTCACTGCACTATAATTGTCTGTGTAATTGGGACAAATAAAGCAATCCTGGATCTTGAACCACACACTCACGCATGGACACACAAACACACGAGTGTGGGCTCCCTGCTGACAGACACTCAAGGCCATTTAATATTCTCAGTAAAAAACAGACAACAAGGACGACAGCTCGAGACAATGAGAGGTACGAGAGAGGCAGGAGGAGAGTGGGAGACAAAAGACAAAAGGGAGGCAAAAACAGAAACAAAAGCTTTGTCAAGGCAGACGCACAGACGAGTGTCCAAAGCAGTGGCTGGCCTGGAGCAGAAAGAGCTTCACCAATTAGAGACCCTCCTACTTAGCAATCCACACACACACACACACTCACACACACAGAGGAACCCCCTGTCCTTACCTCCTACCTCATCCTATTCCCTCAGGGCCTTTTGCAGCTCTCATGCAGAGTCAATCACGGCAGATCTTGGAAAATGCAAGAAACATTCTCCCAAACTGTCATTTTGCTCCCCAAGTGAGAAAAGCTACCTAAATGGGTGAAAATTACTAAGCAATTTCAACTGTGAATATCATGGTTTCAGAATGGGTAAAGGTTATTATTGGCTCTCTCAGTAATATTGTTGGTGCGAAGAGAAATATGAATTTTGTCAGATTTTTTAAATGTTTTATTTTGCAAGAATTCATGTGTGGATTTAATAAATTGGAGGCTTTAGGCAAACTCAGACATGAGGCTTCTGTATGGCCTTATTTTCACTTTATTTTTGTTTAAATGTTCAGATTGGCATATTGGTGGATGAAGTACTCTTATCATCAAAATACTCATGATTAATTGTGAAGTGAAAGTACAGAAGTTATCCAATTTACTTAAAGTCTGTTAAAGGTGGAACTAGTTTAAAGTACTTTATATACTGCTGGATAGTTTCATCTACAATAATGCATCATATTTTATTTATTTATCATATTTTTGTGTGCAACCTGTCCAGGGTGTACCCTGCCTCTCGCCCAATGTCAGCTGGGATAGTTTCCAGCACCCCTGCGATGAATGAATGAATATTTTTGTGTGCATGAACTGTGAATTTGCAAACTGCCCAGTCACCAGCTGTCAAGTATATGTAGTAGAATAACTGTGTTTTCCCTCTGAAACAGAGGGGACTGACTCCCACCTAGCAGAATTATACAGTTATATAAACAGTAAGTAATGTACCGTTTAAAGCTGCAATCAAGCACTATACTTGGGTAAATATATTCAGTTACTCTCCATGTTTGGTATCACTGAGGTCGCTGATTGTCATGGATAAAATAATTTACCTTGGTTTAAGGCAACATTTTAACAATAAAAGTATAAAATAAAGGTATGTCATAAAATAGCGCTCAGAAAGGAGTCAGCTTGCTTAATAAGTATTTTTAAGTTTCATATCTACGCTTAACATGCTGACAGTACCTAAGCACTTTTACTTAAAGTTGTATTACCTAACATTTTAGTCCACGTCGATCTGTTTACCTCTGTGATTACTGGTGGTAACAAGTAACAGTAATTTGAAGAGACATTTTTGATAAACAGTCACAGTAAGTGCTAACCACTGTGACAAACACATTGCTTCACATTAGCAGCCAACCAGTCTCAAGCTAGCCAAATACTTTAAATGTGAAGCAGTGGCAGTAGGAATTGTTCAGTTTAGTTTAGTGGTGACTTAATACAGCTCTGACATGGCTGTGGAAGACCTGACAGTAACCAGTGAGGCTGATGTTAAGGAGATAAAACAGTAATGTTAGATATAACACATACAATATTGTTGTGAAGTCAGACTTGACTCCGAAACGTGAATGGCGGACCCCGCCACTAAGACTAAATCCACACTAATAAGTTTCATTTAAAACAGGCGCTTATAATTAAAAGCCATCACCGTACAGTCAAGTGTTAAAGCACCTTTTTCGAAATAATCTCCATCCATACTAACACACCTGAAAGTGCATATCACATGACCACGTACACTGGCTGTGCATGTGCAGTTGTGAACAGCAGATTGTCTACTCTGTGCTTGATTGCTTAATTTCAGAAAATTCTACAGATGAAGAACTGTAATGGTAAAAAGACCAGAGAGGTCTTTGTTTTGACAGAGTGGAACTATAATTGAAATTAACACAAGTATACAGCAGTGGAAAACATTGACTGGGAGTCTCTGTCATAGTGGTTCAAAAACAGCGGAGCAGTGTGGACACTAGATGTAAATGTAGCAAAAGTTACAGCTATTGCCCCCCAAAAACTAGGGCTGAATGTTATTAAAATCTTTTCCACTGTAATTTGTTTTTCCAAAAAAATGTGTTTCTATAAGTTACTGCTAATTAAGCAGAGCAATTCCTATTACACAACAGGCATAACACAGGGTGGCTCTGAAGCAATGACAGGAAAGAAATGTATTTGTTGAGGTTAGCACTGAACGTAATCGTTTATCAAAAATGCAGTTACAGACTTTGCCTAATGGTAAAGTCAGCCCCTGCTAGTATTTGAGCAATTTTGCATTTTACTGTGTTTTCCTAATAATACACTTCCTGGCTTGATCCTACAGCTGTTTAAATAATCAGACATCTTGTGAAACAATGTTCGAAACTTTCTCCTCACCTCCCATCCTGAGTAAATTAGAAGAGTGAGAAACTATTTCTGTCTGCGCTTCAGGGTCTTTAATAGCAGCTGATATCTGCCGTCTTGTCAGCCTTTTGTCATACCATTGTTTTCTTTGTCGCTCCCAGTAATCCACATCAAAAAAGAAAGCCCTCCAAGCATCGTGTCATTACTCTGCTTGTCACGCACTGCTTCAGAATCCGTTTTATTCTTCAGTGTCGCTCATTTGTACCATCCGTTGCTTTTGCAGAAATTGGACACTTCAATCCATTAGGCTGTTTACAAGTATAAAGTTTTTCTGTTTGCTTTAGTCAAAGTGGTGCCATAAATTGAATATATTTGTCTCCTTCAAACAGAAGAGGATGCTGACAAAATAATCAACAAAATCACTGTGAAGAGAGATCTTATAAACATACCAATCAATGCTCCTTATTGACTCTTCAAAGAGGAGGGGGCAGCGTTTGACGGGGCTGGAGACAGTGAATGTTGGCAGAAAAGGAGATTTGATGGGATAAATGTGACTTAGGTCACATTCATTTAATGATAACAAGGCAGGCACATAATGTGGGTAGATAAATGCTTTGTAATGTGAGTATGTGGACACATACTTGTGGACATACATTGTGTCTTTGCTTTTGATGCCTGCTGCCTCATGTTTTGATCGTGTGTTCTCAGTAGTCACAGTCAAAGGCGCAGTTCAACCAAACAGTGTCCGATTCCTTCTCCTGCAGGTTCAGGGTGTCTGTTACACCATTTCTCCACCGTAATCTTTGCCACCCTTTTATTCTCTGTTGCTGCCCTCATCTCCTCATCTCCTCCCCCCCATGTGTTTCTCTCCAGAGGGCTTGTGACAGCTGTAAAACCTTGTATCAAGGCGTTGACCTACGGTGCGCTGCCCCATCCTCCCCCTTCTCCTCCCCTTCCTCCCACCCTCCCTGATTCTCCCCTTCAACACTTTGCTGAAGTGTAACACCCCTCCCCTCCTCAGCTGCACTGGCCCGCTCTGCCACTGCAACGTAGCTATCTGCAGCTGATGCTGTGGAGCTGATAACAGTCTCTTTTATCTGTCGCTTAGCAGCACAAAGGGACCTGGGCATTGATCAAATGCCAGCAGACTGATGGCTGCTCAACAGGCTGCTTTTTACGCCTGCGACACTGCCTAGGGGACGGAGGGAGGAAAGGAGGAGGAGGAGGAGGATTCAACTCTAGCTAAAAGTACAAGGCCTGAACTGACAGCCCGATTCCATGGTAATAGAGGGGAAAATAGCACAAAATTTATACTGTTTTGGTTAGCTCTCTGCAATATGAGCAGACACTGACACAAGATTGTTTGGCCTAGGCTGATGGTAACAACTGATGCTAGTAGCAAAAGTGCCAGGAGCAAGATGGAAGTTGTTATTCCACAGCAGGAGCATGGCTTTAAAGATCCAGTGTGAAGGATTTAGGGCCATCTATTGGCAGAAACGGTATAAAATATTCATAACTATGTTTGCATTGGTTTGTATTTACCTAAAAGTAAGAATTGTGTTTTTGGTCTCTCAAAATGAGCCATTTATATCGACACACGGAGCAGGACCTCTTCCACAGAGTCCACCATGTTGTTCTACATGAGCCCAGAATGGACAAGTCAAACACTGGCTCTAGATGGGGTCATTCGCGTTTTTGCGTTTACCACCATAGTTCTCCTACATGCTTGGCACACAGTAGAAGTTTCAGTTATGCAACATCACCACTAGATGCCACTAAATCCTACACACTGGGTATTTAAGTCATCCCAGAAACATACAACCAGCAGCACAAACATTTGTAACAAGTGAACAATAACCTGTTAGCCTGTTCTCATCTCTAACTTAATGTTCTAAGCTCCTTTTTACCCACTCTAGCACCGTAGCTTTTTTGGTACAGACCAAGTGGGAACTTTCACAGTGTGCTGAAAACCTGCAGTTCCTCAAATGGCCACTTGAGGCTGGCTCCACAAGCCCACTGACCCCCGTGTTAAACTGCCCAAATTTACAGCAAAAAAAGTGGTTTTTGTTCTCTATAGTTCCATTGCTCCTCCCTCTTGTCCAAATATGATCACTTCTGGCTCCATATATCTAAGATGGCGACGGCCAAAATATCAAAGTTGATGCTTCATAAACAAATGTCCATAAAACTATGTTTGTCATCACCATGGCTACATCTATTACTTTCATACAGTCTATGTTACAGACATGGATGGTTAATAAATAATGCATTTTGTTGTCTTACTGCCTTTTGCCGATGAAACCTGAGCAGTAGTTGAAAGTTCAAGCTTAAGATTATATTGTCAACAGGGAAAAAGACGTTTACTATAGTTTGTTCAATACTTGTAACATTAATTGTCGAGAATCCAAACTAATACAAATGTTCTTTTTTGCTCGTGGATATGCTTTGACTGCCCAACCAAAACTGAAAGACTAAAAGAAACAAAAAGAAAAAATATGCATGAATAACAATAAAGAAAAGTATACATATACAATACGCTGCTTATACTTACTTAGCAATACTTTTGTATACAGATATATACATATTCACTCACAGTATCGTTTACTTTAAAATTATTAAGTATAATAATTGTGTGTAAAAAGGAAAACTGTAAAGAGTTCTGCCTATTTTCAAATTCATCCTCTATGCTCCTCAGTGTTTTAGTCCCCACAATTAAAGGGGAAATTCAATGAAGATTTCTTTGCCAGCCAGTAGAGAAACAAACAAAATCTCTCCCAGCACAGCAGCTGAGAGCTGCTCTATTTGCCCCCCGACAGACCTTTGAAAGAAATTGTAATTGCATGACATTTTTAAGAAATGCTTTCATAAGTGATTGACCTGCAGAAGCATTACTAAGTGCTAAGTGCCAATTTTGAGAAATACATAAATCATTATGAAAACACATATAGGGTTTAGATTCAATAGATTTTTTTTGTTTGCCCCTGCACCCTGCAATGATTTCTTTCTTTCATCATTTCTGAACACATTTTTGAGGAGTGTGCATTTGAATGGATTCACTCTGAATCAACATGACTGACAACACTGCATCACAAAACTAGCAAATGTTGCTAACTTGAAAGAAGTGTTGTTTTGTTCATGCTTCCCACGCTCATTTGCACTGCATGGTGCAAACATTAGTTTAATAACTGACTGATGCATGTATAGGCCAAAAACCACGGAAATCATAAAGATTTTTATTTCAGCCAGCCAGTTTATTATAAAATCTCTCCATCTCCAGTCACCAGAGCATTGCAAGAGTTCAACAGAAAAAAAACACTTTTGTGTTATTAAACCTCACTCTGACATCTCGATACCTGGTTGTTATCTTGTCTAGATAATTCTTTTCGTGGCTCGAACTATTATTAGAGGGAGTTGCCTGTGGATTTATGTGTGTTACATTCTGTGAACACAATATTAAAATCTTGTTGGAACTGATGTCATGTTGCAGTGGCATATTAGTTCCTTTTTGGGATTAACATGAAATTGCAAACTTTTTGTGAAACCACATGCCACTCCTCTGAACAAAGACATGTGGGAGATCCCTGCAGCAGTCTCAGCTAAGAATAGAGATACATAATGACATTTTAATTTTGTGCTGCTAACAAACCCACTGCTTCACTTCCCCTCTTTATTGTGAGAACTACCAAAGCCTCGACATCGCTGCTTTCAGAATTAAACAGAGGGTGTCAAACAGGCAAAACTGAGAGTGGCATTACTTTCTGGCACCACTGCGACAAGAGCCACCTCTGGATTGTTTTCAGACTGATGCTCAAGAAGACTCATGTCAGCATTTCATTATGGTGATGTGGTAGCACTTCAACTGTTTCCTGGTGTATCTTTCTGCAAATGAGGCAGGAAGCAGCCTCAAATATTCTGACATTTTTCTGACATATTGAAGTAATCAACAGGATTCTGTCTCTAAAGGGTCACATCACCCAAACCTCTACAGCCATGCAGATAGCTCTGGTTTTATCTGCAGAGGTTTTGAGATATCAGTCTCTGAGTTTTCTGCCACCACCTCAACACAATGGGGGTGAAATTGAATCAAATGGATTTTTTCAAAGCTCTGAGCAGCTCGAACAAAATCCCATTCACCTCAATCAGGGTGGCAGCAGAAGTTTCAGAATTGGATATCTCAAAACCTTAGCCAAACAAAACCCAAACTGAATGGCTGGATACCACAAGGTTTAAGTGTAAATGTATTTTTACTTGATTTTATGTCTGGTAATCTGGGTGACCTCTGTCTTTAAAGCTGCTACGATCAATATTTTAATATTGACAGTGGAGCATTTAGCAGCCAAAGACCCAAATATTTCCCTCAGGAGTTGGTGGAGACCAGTGAATATTGAACTTAGATTCATTAGTCAACTAAACAAAATCCAAATGAATGCTAATGTTGTTCCATATATGCTGGATGTGTAAAAAAGCAACTATTTCCCTTATCAACTTTAAAAAAAACGACAATGTGTCAGTGTTGTGTGTACAGTCTATTGCACTTCCCCCAAGTGGCCGAGACAGCAATTAATCAAGGCAAAAGAATCTATTTTGTCTTTGGTGCTAAGCACCCCGGTGGGTATAGATACAGTACATATGTCATGGACAAGCTGCAACCTCTGGAGCTGAAGCCAAAAGCAGAAGTGCCAAAAACTGCAGTTCCTCTAACAGCCACTTGAGGCTGACTTCAAAAATGAGCTTATCCCCAAAGACCCCCTATGTTAAAATGCCCAACTTTACAGCAAAAATAAACATGTTTACAGTCTGGTACAAAAACGGTTTTGGTCTCTGTAGTTAATTTCATCAATGACAGGCTGTCTGAGAGGCATCACCTCGTGCTCTCAGTCAGATCATCCCTTCTTGTCCAAATATCCTCACTTCTGGCTCCAAAAACCAAAAAAAAACAAACAAAATAACAAAAAAGAAAGATGGCAAAATGCCAAACTTGAGGCTTCAAAACAGGAGCCCACAAAGCAATGGACAGTGTCTACATCCATTTTTTATACAGTGTGTGGTCACGGATCCAGAAAGTAACTCACTCACATAATTATTCATTCTTTCCCTCACTCAGAGTTAACCTGTACTGTCCATATGTGTCCATGTTTTCACGGTGTCTCTGTCCCACTATCTGTGGTGCGACTGTTGTGCTCTACCCAGACATCACTTGTCAATCAAACAGTTGTTGGCCAGTACTGTGACCTCCACAGTGCGTCCTTGGACTGTGTATTGTTGAAGTGTGAGTTTCTGCTATATGGTGGTCTGTTTAGTTATATAATGTATATAATATTTTAAGTGAAAATGCTTCATTCCAGCTTGTCACATTTTTAGTTAGTATTCTCAGATAATATTATCAGACCCAACTTGTTTTTCATCCAAACTGTGCACCACTTATCTGTGATGGTGGTGACAACTAACACATGTACAACATATAGTCACATACACTACATGTATGCGCACATCGACCCTACATTATTTTCCCTGACATGAATCAAAAACATGCCAATAAGCGTTTAAGCAGGGGTCAGCAGGTTACAGAAGGCTAAAAACAAATGCTCCAATTGACCTGGTATTGTATTACACTTCCCCCTTTTCATCCTGAATGCTCTCTCCTCCCCCCTCCCTCTTGTCTCAGCATAAATCCATCTATCTTTTGATTTCCGTTTCCTTTTTTGTTCAGAAGTGACAATGGTCCTCATTTGTCATACCATCATTGACACCACTGTAAATCTAAGCTCTGAGAAGATTGGGAAAAAACTTGTCTCAGCTGATTTATGAAACCTCCCTAACTATTGATACAAGTGCAAAATCCAATGTGAAAGGTAGCCTGGTGACATTTGTCAGAGCCATGCAGTGGATACAGTCTGCATGCGCTTTCCCAGTGAAAGAGAAATGGGCCATCTTTGTTGTTTGTGAGGCTGGGGCTGAGCCTCTCCTTTGAAATAGTTTAGTTAATTCACCAAAGGCTATTCTATTCAAAGGGGATATGTGCTGTGACAGGAAAATACTACCTCAGAATACAAATGTGTAATGCTGAAGGTTGGCATGTCTTGTACTAAGATAACACAAATGAGGTTTAGTTGATATTTAGCTCCATATCTTGCTCATATTTTTTACATTCAGACTGAATGTAAGATGAACGCTGACAGTGCCAGAGAAATTTAAATGATACATTTTATGGATGCCTCCCTTTCACTCTTCTCTCCTGACTTTTTCGAAATTAAAGGTAAAAATAACATAAGGAGATGTGTACCCACTTGCCTCCCTGAGTATGCAGCTATCATTGCTAATTCCAGAATATTGCAGCCACTTCAGCCCGCCGCTGCTCCCATGCCACAAGTGGCTCTCATGGGCTTTTTCATGGAAATTCAAGGAGGGTTTTCTGGCTTTTCGGTATCACACAGGTGCAGAGACAAAGAGCAATTATTCCAACCTTTTCGCAAAAAGCCATATTGAGACGTGGGTTGTGGAAACAGGCTGTGTAATTTTCTGCCCTCCCAAATAAAGAATGCATATCAAACCATCAGAAGCTGAAGGCCCTGTGAGGACACAAGTGTAGGTTCAGTCGATGCCTTATTTAGTATCCATTTGTGGCAGCACAGTCAATGGAATATATAGTGTAAAGCTATTGCTGGAATAAATTACGCTTTTGGATTTGTGCATTTATTTCCCACTGCAGATATGAGATGAAAAGCACATTCCAGGGTCAAATTTAATCACACAGTGTTATGAATTCACTTCTCTGGCTTTTTTTTCCCTCTTTACTTTTTTTTTTTTAAATAAAATCTAGGTATGCATGTCAAGAAACCAAGAAATACATGTTCAATAACCCAATTGCCAGAAACAATGTTGGTACTGCACACAGATGTTAACGTGTGGTTAGGTTTAGCCACAAAACCACTTGGGAAAAGGTCTTGTTTTGGCTTAAAATGCCACCACTGGAAATGCAGTGATGTCTCTGTAAAAAAAGCAATTAGTTTTGTGCCACCATCAAGGCAGGAAATACTGAAAAGCAACCACTTTTCATGGCACTATCCCCGCTTGAAAAACAGGGATGTCTCAGTAAAGAAACCACCACTTTTTGTGGCAATTTCCCCGCTAGAAAAACAGGGATGTCTCAGTAAAATAAGCACTTTTTGTGGCACTATCCCTGCTGCAAAAACAGCAATTTCTTAGTAATAAACAGTTGCTTTTGGTGGCACTATCCTAGCAGGAAACGCAATGATGTCTCCGTGAAAAAAAAATGCTTTCCATGGCCCTATCCCCACTGGAAAAACAGCGATGTCTCAGTAAAAAAAACAACTGCTTTTTGTGGCACTATCCCTGCTAGGAAAACAGGGATGTCTTGGTATAAAGCAACTGCTTTGCTTGACACTGAGAAACAAGGAATGTCTTGGTGTAAAAAATACTGGGGTTTTTTTGCTGTTTTTTTTTTTTTTTTTTGTGGCACTTTCCTGGCAAGAAAAGCAACAATGTTTCAGTAAACAAACTAACACTTGTCATGGCACTATCCCCCACTGGAAAAACAGCAATGAGTTGCTGCAAAACAGCCAAGTGCTTAAAAAGCTGCTGGAAACAGCAATGACTTGTTGTTTGTTGGTCTCAAACAGTGGTCTGTAGCTTGGCAGGTGTCTCACCTGGGTGTCACTTCATCCACTGTCCCCTTCACTTCTAAATGACAAAGTCAGCTCATAAACTACATTACTTTAAAAACATTGATATGATACATATGAAAGGTGAAAATATAACATATACTTGGTTACATTTTCCTCTGGCAGCTGGGCTCTGTGCAGATATTTCCCTCTGACAGCAAGGTTGACTGGGTTTTTTATGATCTATTTTAAGATAATACTTTTATTTATTTATTTATTTATTTGCAGTATATAAAACAATTTGTCCTTATTTGTCCCAAATATGCATGTCTAGCTTTTGGCTCGGGCCCCTAGATGGGGTTGGCTAATATGATTTCAAATCACAAGAAAGTTGCACCAAATAGAGACAGACTTTGTGACAGTATTGAGTTTATATTAAATGATTAATAATGAATTAACTTAATGTCCAGTCAACATTTAGTAAAGTTTGCTAACATTTTTAAAAAGTGTGATTCAAATAAAAAAGAAAAAAAGTGAATTATGTGGCATAACGCCACATAACCTGGCATTCAGCACAGTTGTCTACATAGTGATGGAAGCAAATCTTCCTGTGATGCCTGCCAGGCCTGCGAGTTAGCAAAAAATTTGAGTGGGTGATTGACCCATTTAACAGCAATGCAACCTCCATGGATCTGCTAGCCAGTGCTGTCGAACAGCTGATTGACCTGATAAGTGATCGAACGCTACGAGGAGTTTTGGGTTGGATCAAGAGGCAATTACTCAAAGGCAACACGGTGCGTTTTAAAACGTTTGGTTCCTAAATCAAAGTACCTTTCCAGGGCAGATTTGAGAGATGAGATGAGATGTGCACTCTCGACTGCGCCCGTTGGTTTGGTACTTCAGGCTGCAGCATGACATACAAGCACAACCATCTCATTAGATGTGTGCTTTCGGACTCTTCAGTACCATACTGATGGTTGAAGACCAAAATGTTCTTTCAGAATTCTAAATTTAAATCCCAGTCTGTCAGTGAAAACATATCCAATGGCAATAAGTAGCTGGAGTTGCAAACATGTTCATCCCTAAAATTGGGGCCCTGAGCCCAAAGAGGTTGGGAACCTCTGGCATATATGATCTGCATTTGGCATGCTTAGCAACAGGCGGAACAACAACACCAGTACCCAAAGTCTGAATTCCTGTGAGGCTTCTTTTTAATTTGGTGGCAGGAAAGAAACTGAGTAAAGCTTCCAGTTTCTGTTTTACATTTCATACACTTGGGACATAATGAGGAGGAGTCCGTCTTAAACTTACTGCATTTGTGGGCAGATGAGCCTCGGAGGTTACTTCTCTAGAATTTTAGACAGTACGATAAATACACTATGAATAAGGAAAGGGTTAGAATGAGTCAGGACAAGGGTCTAGCTTCAGTTTAAAGAGGAACTGTATGTAGCATATGGTATAAAATATTGAGTGAATTCCTACTGTTACAATGCAAAAAGCACAGACAATTGGCGCAAATGTAGGTGGGAAGAAAATTCAACAAAAGTCTGTTAACTATTTTTTGCAAGCTGTGTACAGACTGTAACAAAAACAAGGCCTCCAAACAAAACTTCTTTCACAGCTGTGCTGTCGACTGTTTCTGCATTAGAAAAAAGAAAAGAGTCTTCTCTCCCTTGACTTGTTGTAGGCAGCCGGATAAGAAAATGAAAAAAATTGACAGTGACACTTGTAGCTCTGCGCTATTGTACCAGCTGAATAACTAATCTGCATCTGCCTGCTGATTTCAACAACACTATATTCCACACACCCCCAAATAGGGCCAGGGTGGTGCTGGGTTGGGGGATGTCTCGCCTTGCAATCAGTCCCCAGCAGCACGTGGAGAGCTGCTGTAATTAAGGAGCAGCGTCCCCCATGAATCGCATCCGTGAAGCAGGACTTTAATTCCCTACTAATTGAGGCCAACACGGGGAGGGTGGAGGGAGGGACGAGGTATTTGAGGCTCCTGCCGGGTGGACCGACCACTGAGTTAGATGATTAGCCGAGGTGTAGCAAAGGTAACTAGGAAACTGAACCTCGCCAGCACAGCCAGACACACCTGCCCACCTCTCCCTGTTTCCCTACTCGCACCCCACTGCTCTCCGAAGGAAACCCGACCCTGAATGGAAGGAAACTTTCCCATTTTAGCTCCACTTTAACGGCAGCTGTTTTCTCTGCTGGTGGGAGAGGAGGGAAGAGGAAGAGGAGCAGGCGGTTTGATTGATTTGCTTCATTTGGATTCATATCTATTGCAGTTGTGATTGCTGTTGACAGAGGCTCATACAACTCCAGAGAGAACAGAAGAGAGGTGGGGATATATTTAGAGAATACACCAGGTGCTACAAGTACCTAATAAAGGGAATCATTTGTTAAATGGGATATAATTATCATGCTGATTTTAAGAGTTGCATGGACGTGTGTCTGAGAGCTTTGTCAGTTTTGTGCTTATCATATTTTCACCATTTAAGTTCACTGTAAACAAACTAAAAGTAAGGTGAGGTAAGCCGTCAAATCCGCTGACTCCGGCTTCAGGTGACAGTTGTTTTGTATCTGTAATGGTGCCGTTCACCGTTCAGGCTGCATGCGATGCCTCCTTCACTTTCATGTGTGTACTTCACCAGAGGCACTGGGTAAAAAGCACTGAGGAAGTGGCTGTAAGGCACATTGTCACTGAAATCTGTCAGACTCCTCTCCCTCACTCCGTCTCTGTCTGTCTCTCTTATTCCCCCTCTCTCTCTGTCTGTATATATATAAAAATCTTTCCATTTCAGAGCACTTTCTGACAGCCACAGACGCTCCAGCGGGCTGAGATCTACCTGCAATTGTCACTATTGTCTTAGGAAAAGTTGTGATTTATTCCTACGCAGCTCCGCGGCCTGCGCACGCATGAAGTCGTGCATGCCTGCACACACACAGCAAAGACCAGCTCATGCACACACTCATACAGTGTTAACTGCAGTAAATTGCTTGTGCTGGTGCTGTTTGAGATGTCACAAAGCATCGCCATCAATGCTTCTTTTGCTGATTTAAAGATGCAAGCTTTACTGTACACCAGACAGCATACAGATGGACTCCTTTGGCGCCTTTTTATACCAATTTTCTGAAGCCTCCTGTAAACATAGTAGATTTTTGTTTATTTGAAAGGCCCACCAGCCCCCCACATACAGAGCTGAGTTATTAAGGCAATGTGAGGCCGAGGGAGGATGAAACGCAGCACCGATTTGACTTTGTCTAAACTTGTCTCAGCTTATGGGATGACTTTGAGATTTTATCAAGTTATTCTGATCCATTAGACTGATCTGAGCTGTGTAAAGATCAACTCTGCACAGCAGCGATGGAGAATTTGTCCTTTCAGAACGATTCAGAACATCTTTCCATTGAGTTGAAATAGCAGCAACTAAAGCGAATCTCCCTCTGAAATGACTTCAGAGACATTTTGTTCAAGCATAGGGCCTTTCACTTTCAAAATGCAATCTGTTCAGTCTCATAAAGGCCTCAATTAGATGAAAGTCTTGTTGAAGGCGAGCCTGATGTGGAGGCACTTCATGTGCTATGTGTGCCACTCAATACAACAGAACATACCGTGGGAGGTCAAGTAATGGGGAGTGCAAGCCAGTGGTGGGAAGTACAGTCATTATGTATGAGGATGTCGGCAACTTAAGTATGTGTCTGAAAATAATGTATCTGCTGTAATGTGACCACTGCTGTGTCCTTGTTTGAAGCACACACATGGCTTTGATTTATCGAGGTTTGTAACCTTGGCCAATTACCCACAAACACACTCACTGGCTGTTTTTACACAATGAAGGAGAACACTCCACCCCCCATGTTTTACACTTTTGTTGCTTGCCTTGCACAAAAAAAGTAATAGTTAATTGGTAATAGTTCTGACCTTGTTTCTTTCCGTCTGATGATGTCTCCCCCTGATTATTTGTAATTCAGCTTTGCCCTCAACGTGCCGGAGAGCACTTCATTTACTTAGGAAATCACTGGTGGTCTAAAAAATCAAGCCTGGCTTGTTTTCGCCTATTCATCTTTTTATCCGCAAGGGGCGAAAATGAAGGATCGCCTCTGAGATTCAGCTGGCATTCCGGACCAAAAAGTCTGAAAAATTGATAGGTTTGGAATTTACATATCTGTTGTGCAATTGTATTCCCCATGGTCGGCGTGAGCACGCAGTTCATCAATAAAATATGACTGAGAAACAAATATTGAAATCGCGCCTGTCAAGAATGAAGTTTGGGAATGTGCATAGAGGAGTGGTGCGATCATGTTTAACTGGGAGACAGAGGTCAGAGGAGTCAATGCTTTTGTTTGTGGAGACGAGGAAATCAAGGGAAATCTATTTGCATACATCTTAGGTGTTAGAGAGTATGATTTATTTTGCTGTTGTTGTTCTTTGTTTATGTTGTTGTTTGTAATTTGCATTTAAAATGTGGTTTAAAATGTGGAGGAAGAGAAAGACAAAAGTACATCACAGTGGAATTACTGAGTGAGCATTGCCCTCTGGTGGCAGGGCGAGGAACTCATCGGTGGTGTACCTCATTTGTACCGCAGCTCCTTCAGTGTGTGTGGCAGCTTAAAGCTGGTTCCATTGTCAAACACAGCAGGATATCATTTCAAAGCTAGTCTCTGCGCACATTCATATACGTGTATATAGTGTGTACTTGCACTGTATATGGCTCTATATGAATAAATTGATGTCAAGCAAAGCAATGTGTCTCCAGGGAGGAGGGGGAGGGGGTGGTGGGACAAACATCAACTCCTCTGAGAATGAAATGGATGAGCTCTCTGCTTTACATTGATTAATTCACATACATACCGAACAAACACAACAAGAGCAAATCTGAACAAGACAACAAGGGCAGACAGAGAGAGATAGACACAAGCAGGGGAGCACGCTCCTTTTGCAGCTACTTGGATGCCGTTTCCTCAAGGTCGGAGGGTTAACAGGCAGGTGGGCACGGCTACAGCTGGTGCCTACAGGGCCCCGAGGATCCTAATCAATTCTTACATTTCAGGGGAAAATGATGAGAAACCGGCTGCTCAAAGGAAGATAGATGAGAGAGAGTTGCAGCAAACACACAGATCAATAATATTCATAGCCTCAAGGAGAAAATACGTTAAGTAAAAGCTTTTTACTCAATGGATCTGAGCAGGGATGCTCAATGAAGCAGCTGGTACGTCCACCTTTATGCTCCAGAGAGAAAGAGAGGGAGAGAAAATGAGCTTGTATGAGCACAAAGAATGAAATCGTCCACTGTCAAGGTTCTGAAACATAAATATGTGGCAAGGGAGGATGAGAAAACAAGGTTCTGTGATACTGGTTAGTATATTTGTACATTTGTGTGGTCGATAAAGTGTAAAAAGATGAACAGGTGGAATACATTTTGTGAGAGAGGTGCTCAAGTAACCACAGGGAACAGAGCTGCTTCAGCTGCAGTATGACAAACGGACGGTGCAATGTTGTTACAGCAAAAAGTAGTTAATGAAAACAGGTTCTTAATGTAGGGTTAAATTAGCAGGGTCAAAAGGTTATGTTTCTTTTTGAAGAAATACACTGCATTTGCTTCAGGAGAAGAAGAAGAGGCTGTACCTTTAAAACTGGATTTGAAGACTTGCATAGACACCAGCTGTGGCTGACTCCCAGATGACACCCGCTGCAGACAGAAAACACACAGCAGGTGGGGTTATAAAGTGATTTGGGTGCTCCCACAAGCCAAACACTACAAACTTTTCAGAGTTTACAAAAGCATAAGCAAGGGTAATGAGATGAAAGGAGTGAGAGAAAGGTGATGGAGGCAATGGGGGTTGGAGCAATCGAGGATGGCCGTGGCACTGCAGCGAAGAGGAGAGGAGAGGCAGGAAGGAGGTGAAGAGGATGTAAAACAGATGGAGATGGATAGCGGAGGAGGCTAATGAGAGGCAGGCTGGGAGCGTGTGATGGGCAAGGATCAGGGCGAGGGTTCAGGAGAGCCGAGGAGGTTTAGTTAGGCGCGAGCGAGATATCCACGGGTCTTTACCCGACTCTTAAATCACCCAGCGTGACAGAGGCACAAAGGCTTGGTTTGACGCAGAGCTGTCAGTCGTCTTTTGAGCTGTTAATCACGGAGATCTGCGAGGGGGCAGATCTCTTAACGTTAGAGGAGACGCCTGGCAGCAACAAATGAGCCCCACACTGCGACTCCCACGCAACTGCACACCTCTAAAGCCCTGCCAATGCCGTGATCCACCTGCAATCACCCTGCAGCAAATACCAGGCTCTCCCCTGTGCAGCCAGCCACATTGTCTGTGTGTGTGTGTGAGAGACAGAGGAAGAGAGAGAGAGGGGTGAGAGAAAGCCAGGGGGGGAAATAAAGAAAGGGATAAGAGTGTGTGTCTGTTATCTTTTTGTATGTGTGGGCACGCGCTCGGTGAACTCTGCTTGATACAGAGGTACTGATGGGAGAGGTGGCGTTGAAATATGACAGATCTCACTTGTTCTGAAGCCTGCCCTCATAGTAAGCCCTGCAAGAAATAGAGAGATCACTCTCACTTTCTCTCAGTCCACACACACATACACCCACACACACACACACACCCACACACACACACTAAGATAGAACTCTGTTAAGATGTGATTAGGCTGACTGTCAGTTGTGAGGGGTCCTATCAAGGTTCACTGCGCGCCAAGCGCACACAAACGGCCGTCTTAGCCGGGCTGTCTGACAGTCGGCTAGTAGAGGGATGTTGAAGCTGGAAATAACAGCCGGCCCTGACTTACAGCTGGACCGACTGGTGCTTTGCCAACTAGAAAAAAAAGATGGACCTGGAGAGCATGTTGAAAACAGGAAAGAAATACCTGCATCGATCAGTCTGGGTAGGGAAGGTATTAAGAGAGACAGGCCTATTTTGGAGTTGACAGCCCAGGGCATCTACTTTGGCTCAGTGTGCACACTGTGTACCCTCTTTCCAAAAAGGGTGAATTGTTGCACTTATTTTGCTTCAGACAAGCTTTTCTTATAGAGGGTTATTATATTGTTCATGGAAGAATGTGATGAAATAGGAATTTTGAACAGAGCTGCACTGTGAGGAATGTACTGAGGCACAACAGTGGTTACAACATGCTGTTGTTTAGTAAGTATAATCCATAATGTTTTAGCATGTTAGCATGTTAACATTTTCTTATTAGCACCAAATTCAAAGTACAGTTGGAATGTACAAGTGTGAATGAGAGCCACTGTAGGGAAAAAGTCCAGTATTAAAATCCAGAAAAAAGTTGGATATTCTCTGAGAGTTAGTGGTATATGTATGAGGAAAAACACATTTTCTGTTTGTTTTAATTGTTGGTGTCTGTTACAGTAGTTATATTGTGGGAATATTTTTTAGTGTTTAGTGTCTGTTTTAAAGTGATAATGTCAAATGTCTCCTACACTGAAATCCTTAAGAAACACTCTTATTCTGCTCTGCATTTGACAACAAATGACAACAGCAAATGACAACAAAGCAAAATGAATGAACAAACGAACGATGAGAAAAAACGTAAATATTCTCTGAGATCAGAAAGTCATACATTGGTCTCCAGTGTCAAAAGTCTTCATCTAAGCTATCTTTGATCACACATGGGAGAAATCTGCCTTCAAGACTCTGCTGCAAAGTCAGGTAATGTACTAAGAGTGAGAGTCAGTGTAGGAAGGAAGTTGTGGTGGCTGAATGGGTCAAGCACAGGTCTATCACCCAGGAGACTCAGGTTCATGTTCTGAGTGAATCATCATTGGTTTATTATTCTTTGACTTAGATGGCTTATTATTATCAGTTTTTAGGATGTGTAAAACTGCTAAAAGCACACTGTGTACATAAACTTCAGCAGAATATCTGAAATGGCCTGTTCCTGTCTATCATATTATGACATTCCATGCATGCTTAGGAATTACGTCCAGCTGATGGCCACATAACATCCTGGATCTCAGCACTACTTTCATTTTGGAACTGTTTTTTTAACCCTTATGGTACGTCTTGATCAGACTTCAAATCATTCTATGTGTCAGTGTTTGCTGGGATTCCCCGTTTATCAGCTGGCATCTGTGCTGACGCGTGCTGACGTTAGGCATTTAGCTGAAACCACTTTTGTGCCTTAGTACACCCCAGCAGCTCTTAGTCTTCTTCCTTCATCTTATTTTGTCTAGAGCAAAATAGGAATGCTATTGCTTTTGTAGGAATTTAAAAGTATTGGACAAATTAATACTTTGACCTGATGGTGCAACGTATAAGGAGAGTTAAGTAACTACTATTGATTCTGAAGGGGACTAGAATGTCTGTGAGAAATTTTATGGTGTTCTGTCTGATAGTTGTTAAGACTCTGCACTAAAAACCAAAAACTGTCAACCTCGTGATAGCAATAGATTCATTTTCAGAGGTTCACCGAAGGCAATTTTATGGCAACAGCTGTCAAGATATTTCAGTCAGGACCAAAGTGGTGGACCAACCAACCAACCGACTATCTGTACATAGGTAGAGCTGGGAGATGTACAATACCAGTGCCAGCTGCGCCTGCTTTTCAGTACCACTACCCAAACAATATGTTTTCATGAACCTCACATTGAGAAATATTACCATATTTGTCTACAGCAACAACCATACAAAAAAACTAGATCTAAATAAGATCTAAAATAACCAAAATCATTATGTAAATCAGGAAATATTTGTGCATAGAATAAGTTAACAATAAGTCTGAGCAAGTGTTTTCAATACTAGATGCTATGGACACATTTCTGGAGGCACTATAAAAAAGTATTGAGGTTCATAACCCAGCCCTACACGTGGGTACAGATCCAAATTCAAGCGGGAATACCAAATAAAAACACCCCTCAGTTTCAGTCTCTTTATTCCAGACTTGGTCTCTTTATTTCTCAGCTGCAGTAATGCTCAGGGTTGATGTGGCTCCCCATGCTAAGATAATCAAAATATGTCATTACAAACCAATATGGACGGGGGATATTGAGTCCCATCTGGAAATGAAAGCAGGATGGAGAAATAGAAATTCTCACATCGGCTCAGCAGTAAAATTGCTGCCCCACTGAGAGGTAGACATCATAAGCTGGGCTGTAGAGACATACATATGTATTGTACAAACACTCTCTCTCCCTTTAAGATACACACATACACACACACACACACACACACACACACACACACACACACACACACACACACACTAAATGCATGAATTCAACCAGCAAACACAGGCAAGCATCTGGGAAAGCATGCAAAATGCGCATGTACACCCAAATTGCACAAGCATGCTCTCACCCACACACACTCAAGCACAGTAAATACACACCTTCATAGCCAGCCTGGTGCTCAATGAGCACGTTATATTTGTGTATGTTAGCCGAACTGACATATTTGTGTGTATGTGCGTGGGCCCCAGCTTGTGGTGTCTGGCTCACAGCATGCCGGTAAACAGCATGCAGCCGAGACGATGTGGGGACTCCGGGCTCCATGATTCATGCAGACGGGTTGATTAAAGAGCAATCGCTGCCCCCGCAGTGCGAGAAAGGGTGGAATAATCACCGTAAGAAAAACACTGTTTGGTAGCATAAATCTCAGCACGCTTCAAGTTATGAAAGTTTTCAGAGGGGCAAAAAGTTATAAAATGTCTAAAGTTGCCAAAGAGGCCAATGAGATACTCTCACTGAGTGGCCAGATAAATAGTGGCAGTGTGTCTAACTGGGCATGATAATCACTGTGATCATGGTGAGGGCAAAACACTTTAGCATACAAGATAACACTGATGCCATTCAAAACTTTGAAGCTGGTCTATCAATACTTTTTATAACACCATGGATTAAATGGAAAGGGCTCTTTTGTACTGATAAACCCACTGGTTACCCACAGCTCTGTTCTATCTTTTAAGTCGGGATCAATGTAAAATGTCCTTTTTATCCTTGTAGATCATACTGTATACCTAGTCATGTTGTTGTCCTATATGTACTTATATATATATATATATATACACACACACACACACACAATAAAAAATACAATGAAATTCTTTGCATTCTTGTATTTAAATCCAATAATATCATAACATCCACCCATCAATCACTCTGCACCAAGAGGAGATTAAAATAGCTTGTCAGGAGGGGGGGGCTTAATCACGCTTCAAAGTTAGGCTAAACTTTGGTGAGGGAAAAACTGGCATTGTCATTTTCAAAGGAGTCCCTTGAACTCTCACCTCAAGATGTCTGAATAAAAATTGGATATTTGAGTACAAGTCTCCCCTAAACTTGTTCCCAGTAAATGTACTGTTCCTTAAAGGACAACCAGCCTATATGAAGAACAATGAATCCCATAACACCTATAAACAGATACAGATATAGTGTGTCAAATGCAGCATGCCAGAAATACCAGGATGTTCAACTACATCAGATTTTGTAGGATGCAAGCCAGCATGCTTTTCTGGCTATTCTGACTCACAATAATTGTTTAATTGAATAAAATAATCATAAATATAACCAACAACAAAAGAGTATAAGTATTAAGTAACAATGTCAGAGAAATGTATAGCCTATGTAATTATACTATAATGAATATAATAGGTTAGAATCTACAATGTGTGCAGTTATAACTAACTGCAAAGTAACAACATCAGAGCTCTTTGGGTTGACCTCCAGTCTCTGGCAAGCTCGGTGAGTGGCAGTTTGTTTTATCTCCATTGTAAAGGATATAAAAGCAAGAGGGTCAAAGTTCATGGCGCAAGGTTATGAGGACGAAGTATGTCCCGATTGTGTGCATACTGCATGCAACAGTACATACTTTTTAGAGGCAGCTGCAGTACCTACTAAAAGTAAAAAGAAAAAAGTATGCGACTCAGAACGCACCCTATGTTAGCCTGCTGGCAACACCATTCAAGGTCACTGTGTCTTTGTTTCCCCAAAATTCTGTGGTTACTGGCCTGCTGGCTGGCTATCTGTGACAGTTCCAAATTAAGCACAAAACATTTTACAGCGGACTGCTTCAGCAATTATCTGAGGGGCCTCACTGTCATGACACATCCACTTTTCAACAATCAAATCAAATCAAATTCCACCCAGCGATATATCCCGCCTGCCCACCCTGATTCAAAATGCTGTTTCATGTGGACTTAGAGCTAATTGTTTTGGTTTTAAAGTCCACAACTTTAATGTAGAGACAGGGAATCACTACAACTTTAATGAGCAGTGGGAAGGAATCAAACCCTGTCACTGCTCTGATCAGTCTCTTCAGCTGCAGCGGGCAGCTGTTTTCAGTGAAAACGCTCTGATAAAGCAACTCTGCATCAACTACCTTGCACTAAACTACTGATAGACAAAGTTAGCAACAGGTGGAGTAGAGTTTAATAGAAAATAAAGAGCGTGATTTATTCCTCAGGTGTTGGTGAAGAGCAAATGAGCTAAAAGGAGAATATTGGACTTGCGTTAGTGATGTAGACAGAAACACATCTCCAGATGCATGCTAATGTTGCTCCATGTCTGTTTGATGTATAAATAAGCCACTGTTTGCTGACACGTTGGCCACTTCAGCTTCATATGGTGGTAGTTTGTCAATGTTGTGTTCATGTGGGCCAAAATGTCCATTAATGCAGCTCTGAAAAAGATCATATGGTTTAACACTGCAGAGAAACATCCAGCTTCCACTATATCATCATCTAGTCACTAACTTTCTGCCATTTGCTGCAGAGCAGGTAGTATACAGTGGGTATATCACTGAGTTTATTCTGCTGCCTGCTGCAACTGAAAATGCTGATCAGAGCACTGAGAATGAATCAAAACAGTAAAGTTAAAGTGCCTTATGGAGCTGAGAGGAACTGCGAGTCAGGTAATAATCTATGGGTTTGGCTCTAGGAGCCACAAGAGATGCTGGGTTCCTCATGATGGGATCACTTTGTTTCACAAAATCAAAAAAGTAATATTAACTGTACACAAATAAAATAAGACTCACAAATGTGTGCTGTCTGTTTTTGCTGTTTTATTTTGGATCAAGAAACCAGCTTGCCAAAGCATTTACAAATAGATTTGCAAATATTTTCTGTATATTATAGACCAAATAATTGCTTTCCAAATATGTGTTTGGATTTATACATAGCCTAGCACATTTTTATGGATTTTTTAAAATGAGATACAGTTTCATAGTAGTTTTAAAGATATTTAGCATATTATTTTACAAAAGGCTCTGGACTAATTGGGTGTACTGGTTACTTATTGGGTGTCTATCAAGCTCTGGTTTGTTTAACTGAATAGGCATTTCTATGCTGAGACTGATTGTTGGCTAATAAAGGTGCAAAATAATACCTGTCTCCAGTTGTCGATGATGTGAAGATTTACTTTGTGTATAAAATACAAAACGTTTATTTCACCTCAGCCAGGACATGTGTTTGTGAGGACAAACTCATCTTTAAACAAGCAATTTCACACAAAACACATTCATGTTTTTATAATTGTGTGAGCTTTGTGTTACTTATTTCAAGTTCTTTGAAACAAATGTAGCCCCATTTCAATCAGATTGATATTTTATTTGGTATCTTTCAGGGAATTTGAGCCATCATCTCAACTCAACCAAACTATGTTTCTTTTTCTTTTTCTTTTTTCAGCATTAAACACAATTTAATCCTGTATAAATAGGGCTGAATATAAATAAAGGTTCAATAACTTTGCAGAGCTCAGGAAGAATTGACTTGGTGTTACAGGAGAAAAAAAAAAACATCTAGATGTCAAAGATACAACTGGAGAAATTTGATTGACATGTTTTTTTGAGACATCTGGGTCAGCACAGTTGAATAAATAAATTCATCTTAGGGTTAGGTCCTGCTTCATGGTAAAAGGAACTTAGACAGTGAAAGAATGTCTTTATTTTCCTTTCTTTTTTTTAATCAAAGTTTTTTTTTTAGATGTCTAGACGTCTTATGACCTGCAGGCCACTGGCTAAATGCTGACTGAGAGACTGACATGATAGAAAATAAGGATGCTTATGGATGTGTGGAACATTGAATAATCTAAAGTTGTCTCTCGATTTATTATTGTGAAAAATGTGCATAGGAAACACATTTGTGTCCTGAGTCATGCTAATTTTGCTGTTCTGGTTATCAGGTACTACATTGTTGCTCAGGTGGTGGCTGATTAACACCAAACTGAATGTGACTGTGTCATCACTCATCTGACGTCCTCCAGCCAAGGCTCTATCACATCAGAGCTGCATTTTGACCAGACTTCTGCGGAGAACACACCTACACTGTTCTCTCTTAACGTAGCAAAACCTCATACTATCTAGACTGCACCCACGCTCACCCTGCAATCATCCTCTTCTCTCCCTCTTCACCCTACTCTCCTCTCCTCCAGGCCTGCAGACAACGCAGATGATTCCCCTCGTTGTGGCTGTATTGATAGAGAGTATGCAGGAAAGAAAAGAAAAGACAGGTACATGATCAAGTTGTATTACCATAACCGTACAGGAGAGCGACCACTTACAATGTGACTGGATAAAATGTTTAACGTACACAGACAGGCATGTTTTTATAGCGCTAACATGATTGGAATGCACAGGAAGAAATGTGTTCCAGCTTGTTCCAAATGATTCAGCAGCAGTAAACATAACAAGCAGAGAATGTGTGAAGGAGAAGTGCAGAAGGCATCAGACCATCGATTACAAATGCCTCATATAAAATCTCATGATGTGGATCCAAGGGTGACTGGCACAATCCTATGGTACATCCAAACATAGAAATAACATGTCACAGATCCACTGTACACCTGACAAAATGTACAATCATATATTACGAACCATAATAACTTAAATAAAGGCGTATGAAACCAGACGTCTTTAAAAATACAACATGTAAGCAAGCTAAAACACTATTGTCCTTTCCTGTTCTCTTGATGGCTTGTAGCTTTAGAGGTTTCAAAAGGAAAACACTCAACGAAAATGACAACATATATATTACATCAACAAGTCTTCAGATGCTCTGTAATTTGCATTGTCTTTCCAGTTCCAAGGTGATCGATGACATGACTTGACCGCTTTGGCAGATGAGCATGAGCAGCCGCACTGCCTTCTCCAACAAAAAGAGTCCATGGTTTTTCTCTTTTACTTCTTTTCAAGATTCATTAGTCAAGTACTCCAGGAAGAAAACACACAAGTGTTGAGCACAGTTCTGTGTGTTGTGTGTAATGGCCCCCAAATGGCCTCTGTGGTGTTGTATCCCTCAGAGGCCCGAAGCCACAGACACAGAGGTATCACAGCTCTATTGCCTCTTGCTGGAGCAGGACTTGCAGCACTGCTGTCCATAGAACTTGTGGTTACAAACTCCGTGCTGGGGGACCAAGTGACACCAGCTGAAATGGTCCATGCAGTGTTCATCTGCAGAGAAAAGAAAAAACAAGGCACATTTTTAGTAGCAGTTCAAACCAAAGCTGCGACTCATGAATACATAGCCGGGAACCAGATGAATTTGTGAGCTCATATTTTATTTGCTCTGGCAGATGCGTCTGGTCTTCCTTCTGTTCAGACAAATTCAAGCCAACCAGACCCAGGTCCGGCCAATCACTATTGTTTATGTTAAATGGGAAGGGTTTGATACGATGACTGACAACTTGTTGTGCATCCATGCTTTATCAAAAACACTTAATGATGTTATTGTTGGCTTGCACACCATTGTGCCGGGGACGCTATGAAGCTTAAACCTAGCTTAGAAAAGAGCAGCGCTTCTGAGGCATTTTAACAAACAACAGAGATGGCTGCAGCTGATGTGGAGCTTTCTGTTAAGATACAATTTTCAAATTATGATAGCAAAAACAGCAACGCATGTTGATGCTACACCATCATATTGCATCTCTGCACACTGTAGTCTGTTTACATTTGTCCTGTCGCTCTGCCATATGTCACATGTTTCATTGCTCTGATTGGTTGTAGGTCTATCAAATTGCATCTAGAGGCATTTTGATCTACGGCCACTGATAGTGCCCCCTTGGATATCAAAACTGAACTGAGAGGTTCAAGACTAACTCACGATTGCAAATTTGTCTGGCGATGCCAGGCTAGTGATTACATTTGCTTTTATATGCACTTAATCTGTGGATTTTTTTTTTAATCGATTGATTTTTCTGCCTAGAGACAGTCAGAAAATCAAGATAAATAGCCATCAGATTTCCCAGAAACCACAGGTGAGATCTTTAAATCGGTTATTTTGTCTGACAAATACCAGGTATTTTCTCACAGAGCAAAGTGTTACCAAACCAAAAATGTGACTTGATGATGATGCTAGATTAAAAGTTACCCTAACGTACCATCCAATAGTGGTTGAGATATTTCACTAAAGAACATAAGTGTCAGTCTCACGGTGGTGCTAGAGGAACATCAGTAGAATTCATGCTCTGGGGATGATGAATGTGTGCACAAACTCTCATGGCAACCCATCCTATACACAAGTCTGGGCCAAAGTGGTGGACTGACTTACACTGCCATCCCTAGAGCCACGCTTGGCTAAAAATAACACAACATATATGCAAACATATATAGATATACAGATGGACTATTTACTGTTAAATCCACAGTGGACTATAGTAAGAATCCATCAAGAGGAGCAGAAAAACCACCCAAAAACAGGGAATGCAAACTTTAAATAGTGCTGTAATGTTATGCTTGTAAGTGAATAAAACTGGATGAATTTGTCTTTTCCTTCTGAGAGGACTTTACCTTTCAGTGTTGGTGCAGCAGCTGTGACCCGGCCGGGGCGTTGTGCCGGAGCCAGGGGAGCAGCGGGGCAGAAGTGTGTGTTGCATGCCCTAGAAGTGACAGGCCTCTGGTGGGGCAGGCAGCCAGCTGCGGGGCGACCTTGCCGGAGACACTGGATGGACCGAGTCTGGACTCCTCCGCCACAGGACACGGAGCACTGAGACAGAGGCAGGAGAGAAACAGCAGAGACAGGAAGAAACAGGAGAGCAGAATGAGAAGGAGAGAAATGAGGAAAAGGCACACAGATATAAATAGGAGAAGGAGATCAAACGCTGAAGCGCACATAGGAAAAGAAAATCGTCATAAAAGGAGCAGAAGAGGGATGGAGGAAAAGTCTACGCAGAGACAAAGAACAGATGAAGAAAACAAACATCCCATCCAGCATGTACTTGCCCTCCAGCGAGCTGTCAGGAGATATCTGCTCTGGTGGAAACGTACAGGGATCACAAACTTGAGATCAAGCAGAATAAGACACTGTGCTATAAGAGGTTGCCCTTAAGACTCTTTGCATAATAGATGATATAACACGTAGCCTACACAACCTGCCCCAGTAGACTCAGTAACAGAGTGGAGCTTTTGGATTGAATCTGAGGTGCATTCCACACACAAACTATGCTATGTCTGTGAATTACCACCACCTACACTGTACAGTCTGCCTCTGAGGTTTTTGGTGAAACTTAGATATTCGAACACAAGAGCTACTTTTTATTCTATTTATTTATTTTCTTTATTTGATAAGGACAATGCATTTTTACATAGTTCCAACACAGAGTATGGGACTGATGTGCAGCACAGAGCGTTTATAGCTTTTGCTAACTCATTGTCATCTAGCATTGATTTGCTGTTTTGGCCAAGAATTTGTGTTGCCTTCCTCATCGTGCCAGGGCCTCTCAGAGAAAAAAGCCTGGGGCCTCATTAGAGAAACATACTAAACCTGAAATCCTATTTTATCACAATTTAGGATGACAATTAGGATTTTTGGTATGACAGAAAAATATTTCCTCCATTGAGACCTGGTTGAGATTCTCCTGACATGAATCAGAAACGGAGGATAAACTTAATGTCACTCTCTGTGGAATCTGGAGCTCGACAACTCAACTTCAGTATTGTACAGAGGGCTCAGAGAAAAGTGAGCAAAGCCATAGGACTATATGGTAAGTTCTGAATATATGTATTTGTGACTTGTGTAAGCCCTTTTGTTGAGATGCATCTTATATTACATTATATGTATATATAATGATATTAGCTTCATTCATTGCTTGAAAATGGCACTCCTGGCTAACTTTTAATGTTTCCAGCTCACTCAGTTTAGAACAAAAAATTGTTAAATGGGGCCCTAAATATGTAGCAATGTAATGTTATAAGACTGAGGCTGAAGCTACACCTTGAAAATCCACTGAAGAGAAGAACATTACTGCGAACTGACAGCATCCAGGATGGGCTAAAATACTACATAGTGGATGTGCTAGTCGTGATCTGAGCTTGTTTTTTAACATAACCTGCAACCTCACAGACTAATGTAATTATTTGTCAACAAATCCCTGAACAACAGTACGTATGATATCCGACAAATTAGCGCCTCGCGAATTGTGTAGTCAAGTACGTACTTGACTTAAAGTTACGTACTTAATGTAAAGCTATGCAGGTTAGGTATAGACAAGTAAAGTTAGGTATGTTTAGGAAAAGAAACATGGTGATGACGAACCTCAAAATTCATGATTTGACACAATCCTGAACACCAGTCTCCTGAAAGTCTTTAAGACTTCCAGTCTTTATACTACTTCCTTGGTCATGTGATTGCAGCTTTCCAGATTACGTGATTTATTAAAGAATTACTGGCTAACTATTACAGGTGTAATATGGGAACTGTGGTGAATTACTTTTCGTAGGTATATGGACCAATAGTGCATGAGAACACTCTTGACTATTGCTTAACTTTGTTCTATCTGTTCTATCTCACACAGACTGCCCTCTCCTGGATTCTATGGGTAATACTATCCTCCAATTACGAGTACACATTCGCCAACTGAAATTTGCATAACGTAGCTGGCCAATCAGGACTTCCCTACCTGAGTGTGCGTGGAGCTCACACCACCACAGAGGGCTCTGCATGTGCTAATAGAACTGGGGTTACAATATCTTACCTTGGTTACTACTTTCAGGTAGTAAGGTGGTTAGATGGACAGGCTAATGGTCACAGCTTATGTTGTTTCTTTGACTTTTGCACTTCTGTTTTTAGTTATGGAAAGAAAGACCATCCCCAGTAAATGCAGACAATTTCTCTTACTAGAATCCCATGGAAACCACTTCTACATGTGGAGAAATACAAAGCTTTCAAATGCTGACTGTCGTTAGCCATCCTCCCAAACAGAGATAAATGTCCAGTTTACTGATGTGAGATCTAAGTGTCGTCATGACTATGATGACAAATTATAGTTTGAGCATTCAGCCACGCGTTACATGTCCCGGGATGCAATTTAATATCCGTGTAGTGCACTTCACAGTTGTGTGGTGTGTGGGAGAAAAGCTCCAAATTGGAAGACTGTCAGCTGGAACGCACATGTAGCACTAAAAGTCTCTCATGTATACAGTTTAGGATCAAAGCCTGAACAAATGTACCTGTTGCCAGGGAGAGGAGTACCAGCCTAAGACCACAGCACTGGAGCTGGTTCTGCCAGGGATAACTCGAGGGAGCTCTGGGCACGGACCTCGGTTGCAGCCCTGCTGGAGATCCACCAAAGGCTTTGCCATATTCCTGCACCTCCGTATGGGGAACTCCACATACCTGTGTGGGAGAGGACAGATTGTCAGCTCAAAATTACTTTTCCTACAGAGCTTCCAATTTTGAAAACATTCTGACTCTGAGGATAGCACACAGATGACACAGCGGGGTCTTAAGCATGTGTGCAGATCTATTAAAGTGTCTTGGTGTGCAGTTGAAGGCACATACCCTCCCTGTGAGTCTCTCTCCCCACAGCGAAGCTCTCTCTTCTGGATGCCTGAGCCACAAGACCTGGAGCACTGAAACAGAGTACAGGCAGGAGGGACAATTTTACAAAATGAACTCTGTGAATGTGTGTGTGTGTGTAATGCGGCAGGTTCCCATAGCAGCAGACACCACAAGGTCACTTTTCGTTGTAGTAATAGAGCCAAAATACTAAGTGCTCTACTGAGTATTTTTCAGCCATTACATTTGATGAGCAGACAGTGCATATGTACGCGTGTGAGTGTTCGATGTGTCTGGCTCTTTTTCAAAAATCCAAACCACCATTCTGGGAGCTAAGTATCTTCACTGTGTTTTATCTTGCTTGTCTTGTGCTGCAAACCTAACCTTTTCGTGACCTTTATCATTCCATATTCAGCAACATGAACTATTCAGCGTGTAACTTGGTGCCCCCTCTCTCACTCAAACTACTGCACTTAACATAAAAGAGAACAAAGAAGAATTTACATAACCAAGGCACGTAAGAGTTCACAAAACTTTGGCATAAACACTAAATGTATATGCTAATGGAACTGATGGTTAATGGCAAACATAAATATATGTAAAATACTTGTATAGAGCCATAAAAACACAGATTAAACTAGGGTTAAAGATAAGTGGTGGTCTATAGTATGGCTTTTGCAAATTCATTTTTCTTCTGGTATATTTTCTCATTATTACCACTAGGATCTTGTAAAGACATGAAACTTTTCAAGTTACAAGTTGTTGTTTTTTTAATCATGGTGGCAGCTACACTCCACTGTACATTACAGTGATAAAAGCTCAAGGTAAGGTTGTCAAACTGTTTGCTTTTGTCTAACTATCTGTTCAAAACCTAAAGATGTTAAATTGGAAGTCAATTTAAAAATGGAAAAGAAGAAAATCCTCACATTTTGCATGCTTTTCTTGATAAATGAATCAATTATCAAAATCCTTATCAGTTAAATTGACTTTCTTCTTAGCAATAGCTGCTTCACTCTGTGTGACAGTATTCTATTTTATATTACTTGCAAAGAGGAGAGATGGCTTAAAAATCAATGTTTCAATTTTTTTCATTCCAAAAGTGATTTTGTGGAAAACATATTGTAATTTCTTTTAATGGAGTGCCTCTTTGCAGTTGGCTGACAATAGTCAAACTGCAGCTATTCGGCTATGTACACCCATCCCTGCGACAAATTTTATTATGGATCCCACTGCATGCTGCGATTTGCTAGTACTCTTTAAGTTCATTAGAGCAAAGAGGTCATTGTTAGGGACAGGACTAGCCTACATCTAAAATCACTAAAATCTGAGTTTGAAGTTGTAAACAAATGTACAAATGTACTGCAAGAAAGTCAGGTGACATAGCATTGAGAGTGACACAGTGCACTAAAGGAGCGAGATGTGGTGGATGAATGGGTCAGGCGCAGGACTTATACAGCAGGAATACAGGAGGCTAGGGTTTGATTCCGGTTGGGTCATTATTTTTAGAATTTAGTTGACATTATTTTCAGTTTTAAGACATATAAAGCTGCTGAATGCATGCCACGTACATAAACATCAGCAGAATAGCTGAATAGACTGGTTCCTACCTTATTTCTTTACTATCAAGTTTTAGTTAGTCATTTTTCCTTTTACTTCCAGTCCAGTTCATCCAGTTCCTACAATTACCAGTTAGCCTTTCAACACGCTCAGTGAAGGGATTTGACATTGAGCAGTGCCGATAGTTTTTCCAGCCCATATGAAGCACGAGTCTTGATGTTGCATGGCATTCTGGTCTACTGAGGCTGTTGGCTGTTAAACTGCTTTCTCTGTTCTATAATGGATCTCTCCGTGTATGATTGATAAATATTTCTGAAAAATGAGAGCACTAGTGAGAGGCATTTGTTTTCTTAACTCTGAAGGAGTGACATCAAAGCGTGATGTTTACTCCTGATAAGGCTGCAAATCACAGCTGTGCTGGAAGTGTTTCAGTCAGTGTGAGGTGACATTCGGAGCGAGACAAACACGCCACCAAGCAATAAAATGGACCCACAGTGCACAGTGCATCATCAAAAGCTGTTTGTGATTCTCAGTGCTTTAGGGTGGATTTTTCCTCAAAATTATTTAACTGAAAATAAAGACATTTCACTTTTATCACTACTGCTACTAGAGCTTTACGTGTCTTTTTTACCTCTCCCCAGGGAGTGGGGATCCACTGCAGCCTTTCATTCTTGGGGCAGCGCCGCAGGACGCAGGTCTCTTGGGCTTTGGGTCTGTGGTGCTGTCTGCACATGCTGTCGGGCACCACCACCGCTTTGGCTCCGGGATCAGTGCTGCGGCAAAACACACTCCGCTTCCTCAGTCCACGGCCGCAGGTCTTGGAGCACTGTTAGTGGACGAGAAGGAAGTAAAAAAGGTCACAAAAGTCAAAAATACTGATGATTTATCCTCAGGAAATTAGTGATTCAATAGGCAAAGGTTTAATGACAACAAACTTAATAAATCATACATATATGCACATACACTGTAGCTTGTACTTTCTTATGATTGCTTTAACCTTCAGCTGTCATCACGTCTAAAAGAGGTGAAATCCTTGGCTCGGACACTGTCAATGAATTTGTAATTCATCGCATGGTGTACAAGCAAACAGAAGGTCACCGGTTTGACGACAGCCCATTATGGCCTAACATTAAATACAATAAACCAATAACTCGTCGATGAATGTGACCCCAACCCATCAAAGTATCCAGTGCTGCTGTAAACTCCCACTGAACAGCAGAGGTGGACAGAGTCAAACTGCTCCGCTGGGACTGACAACCACAGCAGTCAGGGTGGTTTATATAACAACATCGCATTAATTTATTAGACAAAAGACACACACACATCTGTGCGCATCCATTTACATATACAGCCATGCACAAACACACATCCCAGTCGTCCTTTTGTCACTGGAAGGTCCGATTGATCTTTTCAGGGAGAGTGGCCTTGCCTCTGCGTGACCGCCGACTGAACTCTGAATGGTGTGACAAAATAGTCCAGGCGCACAACCAGAGTGTCCAAAGAATGATGGCTGAATGACAGCTGAGTGTCCCGACTGTACAGGTCACACCGGCTAATCAACAGATCTGCCGCCAGGCTATTAATATTGTATAAAGGTAAAATGAGCAAATAAAAGTGCTGTCTGGTGTGTGATGCACTGTGGTTACAGAGGAACTGGCTAACACATTGGAGTCATACTTGGTTATTAGCCATAAGATTGAATGGCCTAATCAAATGTTGGCTCTGCAAAAAACATATGAATACAATCCTGCAAATCAGCATCTTACAATAAGGGTTGATTGCAAACCAGACGATGACTTATGATCACTTTTGTGTGGCTGTTGTGATTCATGGCTGTGTTTGGTTACTGCGTGCAAGAAGAGCTCATTCTCATTCAACTGTTCAAAGTAAATTTCCCCAATTCCGGATGGACAAGACTACAAGAGAAAACATTTCTTTGAGATTACAATGAAAATAGAAGACAAATGGCTTTTCAACAACTAGCAGTTAACAGAATGCAGCTGTCAAAGGGAATAAGTTGAATAGTCCTTTGTATCTTAACAAGTGGCCCACCATTAAATTCTGTAGGTTGTTTTAAGTGTTCTCCACATGTCCAACAGAGGGCAGCAGAGCGTTTGTTTTAGCATGAGTGAAACATCTGACAGCTTACATAGGAAACTGTGTGTGTGAGTGTGTGTGAGTGTGTGCATGTGTGGATCTCCTCTCAGGCACGTGTTTCTGTCATGCAGATGTCTAAACATGTAAGTGTGTTTTAAGCTGAAGCTGGCATTGCTCTACGTGAATTTTAGCCAACAAATTAACTCTGACAGCGGGCACACATAACCTGTAAATCCTGACAGCAAAACAATGATTTTACAGCAGACAAAGAAGAAACAGAAGGAGAATTTCATCAGCAGCATTGAAACATGTTTTCCTTTTAAACTCACTGTCAGCGCTTCTCTTCTTTTCTTTGCTTGAACAGTAAGTATGACGGCAACTACAGAACTTTTTAACATGTCACAAAAACACAGGTGTAGATAATCAAATAATTATGGCTGAATTCTATTTAGCTGCTTCAGTTTCAAGGTCCTGGTGTTGTGCCTAGAGGCTCACTGTCATGCTGCCATGGACCAGGGACACTTGAATAGAACAAAGCCATTGTTAATGTCATACAGTCCCTGTTTGACAACAGAAATGTCTGCTATGGAAAAAGGGGCTGTAACAACTACATACATGGCATGTATTTAATTTGTGTAAAATGTAGCATAAAATAAAGATTTCTTAGCATCAAAGTTCCTCTTTTCATGATGTTTACAAGGTCAGCTTCACTGTGTCAAGTAAGAAACAAACTCCAGGCTTTGGAAAGTGTGCATACAGCTTAACAGAAGTATAGCCATGAGTTACAAACTACACAGATTAACATCATACTGATGATTGTATTCCACTGGATTTACACTCTCTAAAAAGGTGGTAACCAGCAGTCAGATTCCCTTTCTATGCAGGAAATTATAGCAGAACTAGCAGTCCAAATGTCAATATGATGTCAAAATAGATAAATAGATTTTTCATGTTGTCGTCTTGGCCCTGGACTCAATGGGATTATGCCTGGTTAAATAAAGGCTGCATAAAACTTTGCAGACGTTAGGTTTTATTCTCCATACCTTACGACTACAAGTTGTTTTTCTACGTCAAGGTAACATTGGAAGATGTTGGATTTTAGTTACTTATCAACACAACTTAAAACCAACAATATAGCAGCGTCACCTGCTCTTTGTTCTTTGTCATTTGGCGTCCTGACATTAAATTCTGGTCATCCAACATCGCAACCTGAATTCAACCAAATATCGGCATCTTAGAGTGTTGGTGGCCAGCTGGGATGTTAGCAGCGCTGTGAAGCTGTACTTAGGATTAGCGGGACATTAAGCTAAATGCTTACGTCAGTATGCTAACATGCTCGCTGTGAAAATGTTAACTTGCTGATGTTTCCACAGATAATGTTTACCATGTTTACCATCTTTATTTAGTGTATTAGCATGCTAACTTTTGCTATTTGGTACTTAACATAAAGGAGGCTGACTGCCAATTGTTTTACAGCTTTTTAACTACACTCAGGGCCCATCCACATGAAGCCTTGTCAGGGTGAATTCGCCAAAGTTTTTAACTGGTTCGGCCATTCATCCATACGAAACTGGCGTTTTCGGAGGTTGAAACTGCATCTTTTTGAAGCGGGTTCCAGAGTGCACACATTTGAAGATGCTGCCTTTGTGTCTTCATGTGTACAGCCAATGTGCGACTTTTGGCAGGCAATGATGTCATAGCCCCACCTCTCTAACCTCTGACTTAATTCCGGTAGGAAGCCGTCCCATCACAACAACAACAATGGTGGATTACAGACTCATGTTCCTGCTACAGAACCTGCTGAGCCTATTGGGGCTTCAACAGCAAAATCCTCTCGTCCTCCTTCACTACTACGAGCAGCAGACAGCAATAGAAATTATTTATGCTACAGCAAGCTTTTTGCCCATGCTCTGCATCTTCTTCTCTGGTTCACAGCTGTATGCTCCGGTTTTTAGTGGCGCGTCATCTCCTGGCTGGCATATATACTGCAGCCTTTTTATGCGGTTTCAGTGGCTTGAACCGGCGTCATTTTGACGCCCGCATTCTTGAAGTCGGCGCCATGTTTACAGAACACTGCTGCAATCCGATCATTTTATTTGGCGGTTTCAAAAAGTCAAGTCCTTGAGTGGATATAGCCTGATGATAGATATATTTCACATGTTTTAGGCATGTTGCTTTAGTGGCTAAAAAGATGTCAAATGCTGCCACAAACCCACCTGTGACCAGGATCCAGTACTCCATTCTGGCGGGCAGGCCTGGGTGTGGCACGGCTGGACCTGGGCTGGAGAGATGACGGGGCAGAGGGAGTGCACCACCACCTCTTCCCTCTGATAAGTCACCTTCCTCAGGCAGCGCAGGGTCCTGGTCTGCTGACCTCCTCCACATGAGCGACTGCAGGGACCCCAGTCTCCTGTTGCCCAGCTGGGGTGAAACAGCAAGAGGAGGTATGTGTAAGTGGTGATTTGGTATATACATACATTATAAGGAGATGCTATGGAGAAAATTCAGCCTCTGTCATCAGGATACAAACCACATTACTGAGCTCCTAATCAGGACAGTCAACCACAGGTTCAAACTCTAATCTGCTGAGCTTATTTTGGGCCCTAACACACACAGAAAAACACAATTTTCCCCTAAATTACCAGTGAGTACTAACACACCAAAAACCTTTGAAAACCACTTGTTATTAGGCGGTTACAAACTCCAACTGGTGCACTGGCTGTTTTTTCTAGCTCTCCTTTAAAGTTATGATTCATGAAAATCTGAACCTGCTGCTTTTAAAATGCTCAAAATATTTTTACACATTGATCTCTGTCATTTCACAAATTGTTAGTTAAGGTCAAAGAAAATACACAGGTCGAAATATATATCTACATCCATCCATCTCTCTGGGCACTACTCGGATCTGAAACTAAACATGACGACCATATTGTATATACAACTCTCCATAACAGCTTTTCCAGGTCTCCAAGGCCAACCGCAACATACAACATACACAAAGGCTACTGACAGATGGGGACTATGATCCCTCATGCCTCTCTTTTGTCCTTTCCTGTTTTTTCATTCCTCTTTTCACTTCTCTTTTCACCTGTCCTCTCTCCTGCCATCATTTTATTCCCAATCTCCTCTCTTTTTGTCCAATGCTTTTTGCCTCTCCTGTGCTCTCTCTCCTTTGGTGTCTTTGAAATCCTGCTTCACCACTGATGAAAGCCTACTGCTGCTTCTAAAATAGCTTCTGTCTTGGCATTGGGGCTGAAGGGGGAGATTACAGCAAATGAGTGGTCTGACAACCACAGGCTTAGAAGAGGGAGATGGAGAGATGGGCAGATGGCTCAGTCCAGTTCTGAAACGACATGCTACCGCAAAGACCATTCCTCCACGCCACCGACCTGCTTCAGGGAAAGAAAAATGCTTTCATTCTCTTTCAAACGCCACAGACAAATGAAGCAGCAGGACTAAACTGCAATTTGGAAATGGGAAAGATGTGAACCATTGGGACCCGAAAGCATTGGTTTGGGATTTTTGGGGACTGTTTGCTTTTTTTTTCTCTGTTTTGCCTGGCTTATAAATAACAATATATCATTGGGGAAAAGTGGCCTAAGTGCCACTCCGCTTCGCTGCAAACCACCACTGACCTAGCTGTAATTTGTATCTCTGAAATGTTTCAATAACTGACATTTTTCGAGGTAAAAGAGTGCAATACTGCAGGGGAGGTTCTAAAAAGCTCACCCATGCATTTGTAGCACTTGTATGGCTGCACACCAGTCACCACCTAATATTGAGTTTAAGTTAACTTTTGATGCTTAATTATATACAAAATTACCTTCTCTGCCAAACAGGTTGCTGTAGCTATATTAACCAGGACTAAGTATGTATGTATATAGTGTGATTTTTTAAAAGCCCAGGTTTATGCATTTTTATATTTGTGTGGTTTGGTGTACTTAGACATTTCCCATCTGTACTTATTTTGCTTGCACAAACATCCTTTCCATCTCCCTCCTTCTATTTTTTATTTTCTCAGCATTTCACTCCAATATGGTCATCCAGTGGTCCCATCAGGCTCTGACATTTGCATTCCTTTCTTTTAGCCCTTCACAGCGTTGGTATTTGGTAATGTTGCTGTAGCACTCATTGAAAGTTTCTGTGGATATAAGTGTAGTCCATCAGGCCTCTTTTACAGAAGACATTTTGAAATGTCACAGTGGAGAAAAGCACATGTGCAAAGAATAAAATTAAGGATGGCTGAGTTTCATTTAGCTGCTTCAGTTTCAGCGTCCTGTGTATCGTGCATGACTGGTGCACCGTCATGACTTACTGGGACACTTGAATACCAAATTTAAAACATAAGAATAAAAGCTATTAATCAAATTTCTTTTGAGCTCCAAACAGACGTTTCGCAGAATATCACAACCAATTTTTTGATTTTATTTTCATGTCATTTTTTAACTCGAATTTGACCTGGGTGCAGAAAACATGAAAAAACCTGGCACTCATTTTGTTTGAAATTAATTTCCATCAAGTGGCAACCCCCGAGGCTGAAAAAGAAGCCAATGTGGAAGTGCCAAAAATTGCTCCTCGAATGGCCACTTGAGTCTGTCTCTAAAAACAATTCAGTCCTCATAGACCCCAATGTTGAAATGCCCGACAGCAGAAATAAACATGTTTACAGCAGGTACAATAAACGGTTTTGGTGTCTATAGCTAATTTCCTCCTTCATGACAACTGTATGGGGGTGAATTTTTGCATAACTGATCTGTTTAAATATTATTAAGGCTTAAAGTTTTGTATTATTAAACGTGTGGCCACTTTGAGTGACAGGCGGGTGCCAGTCATTGATAATTTGCTACCACAGCAACAACATTGGTTAGGTAATGTATACATGGCAAAACCCCAGATTCACTGTCTCCATTTCAGTGCTTTTTCTGTTTAAGAAAGTTAATTAGAACGTTTTGGTCACTTAAAAAATATTCAGTTTTTACAGTAAGATTTTAAGCCAGTTTTTCGCTAGCAAAAATTAGCATTAGCATGAATATTATCACAGTTAACAATAGACTGTAGATTCACTGTGCTAACCAAGCTAGCAGCTAGCATTATCTCCACCTTCTCATCCAAATATGGTCAATTCTGTCTCTTCTGTATTTTTTATACCGTAGAAATATTTCAGACTGTGGTTAACTTCACGTCAGTCGTTAATGAAGATATTAATTTCACTCCGATAAAGTTACCTTAACAACTTCGAAAATCACTTATGTTTTTGAAATGATCTAAAAAGTATGTTCAGTCTAATGTAAAGCAAATATAAAGTTTGATAAATACAGGCCCTGGTCAGTATCTACATATGTTGTCTCTATTTTTGTACACATCTCGTCTGGCACAGGTACAACATGTCTCACTTTGATCTGTCTACATATGCCGATCTGTGATGCACAGAGAAATCCCCAACCTGTGGTAAGTGACTCTACAGATGGCTTCTGCCAAGAGAAAGGGCAAAAAAACTTCAAACAGCAGAGGTGGAACTACAGAGGAAGAGAAAATGGAAAGGTAGAGGGAGGTGGGGATGGGGCTCTGCTGTGGAGAAAATGAAAAAAAAAAAGACATTGACATATGAGCATATCTCTTCCTAACTGCACGCTGGGCTGGAAGATTGAAGTGACTTCTTAAAATTCTCCTTGCATCCTTTTTTTATGTTCAGAAACTGCTGCTACACCACGGTTGAAAATCCCAGTTTTGCCTGACAGCAATATGAGGAGTGAAGGTTTAAAGCAGGTCTAAAGCAAAAAGGGGTTGGATGGGAGAGAGGGAGAGGGTGAGGGGGGAGTTTGACTGGCTCTGCATGGCTAGACTGGCCGGGCCCCGTGGGAATCCTGCCGTCTCTGCACAATAAAACATGGATAGGCCTGTCACCACCCGAGATCCACGCTGCAGAGATAAGCAGGCACTTTTACATTCCCCCTCCTGTCAGACACACACACTCGCACACAGAGCACACATGCATCTCACCTCATTGTCAATTTTTCTTTTCTCTGCTGGGCTCTTGAATGCGTGCCCATACATCCTGGAGGTCTTAATGCAGTCATTAAAGCTTTCATGCTGCTCACTCAACTCAACTTTCTTCCTGTGCAGCGCCCATAAATTGGCCCATACACACAACCAGCTGAGAAATGGTGTCAGCTACTGTATAATAAGATCCATGGGTGTCAAACACTGCTTTATACTCCTGAATGGACAACCACACGGATGTTATTTATCTGGGCTATACCATTTTCTTCACTCAAACAAAGGGGGGAGGTCGGGACACGCAACAAGACTGTTTAATACCTTTCGCCGAGATAAGAGAAATGGTATGCCCGAGATTAGGCGCAGGAAATGCCCTCTCGGGTGGTGGGAAACTTAGTGAGAAACAGAGGCTGTATGTTGGAGGTGTAACCGATAGCTGTCTGGCTTGTTCAACCCCTGACACAGGAGAAAGTTCAGTCTGGACTTGTTGTGGCATGGCTAATGGTGGACAAAATGACAACCGCATTAACATCACACAGAAGCAGCTTGTATTTTTATTTTCACCTCACGCTTTGGATCCAAAATAGATTATTTCAGCGTCATACATTGGAAAATGTGTCTGCATATGAACTGTAACTGTGCATGCCGCCCTGTGTTTGTGTGTGTGTGAGTGTGTGTGTGTGTACTCTCTCTGAACCCAAGACACGGTTCCCTGCCTGTTCTTTGGAGCAGCGCTGTAAATCAAGCTAGCTCCAGTTCCCTCAGCCAAAGGCCTACATAGGAGCGAGGCCATTTATTCAGTGCTGTTTCAACTTGTTACTCCACTGCACTTTAGCCTGGTTTCCTCCTTTGCTTTCTGCACTGGTCCCCGAATGCTCAGTCTCCTTTAAAAATGCATGCCATTAAGCACGATGTCTAGACAACGCAGATAAAACATGGGCATGATTTTTGCTTCTGAGTCAGGACGCTCTGAGAATTTTTTAGAGGGATGATGTGCACTGAAAGCAACAATCAGTCTGAGTTGGCTTTGATGTCTCCCTCCCTCTTTTTAGCCTTGTCTTTCTTTGTTTGCCTCTCTCTTTTTTACTCTCAAGTGTTCGCTAAAGGGAAAGGTCTGTTCTAGACTTGGAAACATCATCCTGTATTTACTTCATGACAAAGACAGTCAGCCAATTGGTTGAACCTTATGTCAAGGGGTTATACTGGAAAGAGATGTCTCTGACAGGGCCGTAGCCAAACGTTACAAATACCAAATTCTTAGAAAAGAAAAAAAAAACCACTCACCTAAGAAAATGTTTGACTGGACACCAACCAAACTCTAAACTGGGCATATAAATGATCGACCCAATGCTAGCAGCTCTATAAAACACTACTCTGGCACTCCAGTGCTTTGAGCTGCATGCTAAAGTTAGCATGCTAACATGCTTACAGTGATAATATTAACAAGCTGATGTTTATTCTGTAAAATGTTCACCTCGTATTTTGGCATGTTAACAGGCTAACATTTGCTAATTAGCACTAAACACAAAGGACAGCTGATAGGAACGTCTGGAGACACATACACTAAACAAAAATTTGAATGCATCAGTGTTTTTGCTCCCATTTTTGCAGTTTTATAAATGTTCATTTCACTACCATAAGATGTCTCTAGTGTTGTTTCCCTTAATTTGGCAGTACATCCAACCATCCTCTCATTTTACCTAATTTGCGACCAAAATTTAAGAGAAATATATCTACAGAGCACATGAGAAAATTCTTGGATTATTAACTTAAACCTGTGAAAAATGGGGGCAACAAACAAAAATGTGTTTTCAGTATATTTAATATTTTATTTATTAATTTAACTGATCAATTTTATTTTCTCTGACATTAATCCTTGTTGTTTCAAGGCCTTCTCTACACGACTAATTATGCCTAATTATTCTAAAAGTTTACAGTTCACATCAATCTCTCTCTCGACTCATTTATTGCAATGAGAGTTGACAATCAAATACGGATGTTACTGTTAAGAAGCTACAAATTCTAAAATGTGAATGCTTCACACACATCTTCAACCCAGCAGCTCAGAAGATCTATACAATCAGCAGTTTCAAGGTGGACACCAAGGATCAATGTCACTAATTCAGAATCTGACCAAATGTCTCCCCTTCTCTTCCTGAGTTAAGATAATAAGTAATGTGAAAAAAGTGTTTTTGCAGAACATTACAATATCACATTGTAGTTAGATGTAACAACATAGTTATAAAATTTCATCACTGTGAAGTTTTATCATAATAAGCCTATGTATTCTTGAGTTAAGGCCAAAAACATGTTTTGTGCTGTCACAGTGACCTTGATCTATGACCACCAAATTCTAATAAGTTTGTCCTTTTGAGTTCATGTGGACATTTGTGCCAAAGCTGAAGAAATTCCCTGAGGGCGTTCTTAAGATATTGCGCTGTGAATGTGATGTGAGAACATGATGGATTAATGGACAGACAACCTGAAAACATAATGCTTCCAGCCACAGCTGCCGCCTGCGTGGAGGCAGAAAAATGTCAGAATCAGCCTTAAAATCCAACATTCTGTGATCACATCCAGCATGTCTGTAATTGCAGAATGTGAACTCCTCCTCATGTCACAGAATCCCAGGAATAAAATATGACCTGGGTGACCTCAATGGTTCTGCTACAGGCCTGTTTTCTGACCTCAGCTGAAGCCACAGCTGGGAGCACAGGGTTCAGTTTACTCTGAACAAGTGAATAAAATAATGCATTCTTAAGTCGAGTGTCCTTTACAGTGATAATTTCTTGTATTATTTAAAATATATTTATTTTGTTTTAGGTTTCAATTCCTCTACTTGTTATCACTTGCCAGGCTAAGACGGTTCAGATTAAACCAAATGGTCCACTCTGAAGACAGAAAAACAGGCATTACATGTCTGTCAAGTCACAGTGATTAAAATCCACTTGATATGCAGGTGGACATACATCTGGAGAAAACACTGCAATGGCATAAGTAAAGACTGATGCAAAAAGACAGCAGATAGGGGAGGCTTTCATGTGTTTTCTCAAATAGGAAAATGAGAAAAAAAATTAGAGAGTGGGCAGAGAAGGGAGGAGGACGGAGAGAGAGAGAGAGAGAGAACACAGGCTGAGCAGAGTGGTGGCCGGCCACAGCAAATGGACCACAGGCAACCTCTAGACTGCTCAACCACAGTGTGTGTGTATGTGTTTGTGTGAGTATGTGTGTGCACGTGTCTGTGTGTGTCTGCCTGTAATAAAAACAGCGCCTAAGGTTCCTGAAAATTTGGCAACATAAAGACACATACCACATATCCCACAGCCAACTGTACATGAAGAAATGCCTTGACCCCCCCCAACACACACACAAAACAGCACTTACTATGCAGGGCAGGGCTGTGTGTTGCAGAGATGGGAGCCCAGTGTTGGTTTGGTGTGAGGATTACACATGGTGGAGTTGACCTGAACCTTCTGGTCCTGCAGACAGATTGCCTTGGTCGAGATACGACCTGATAGAAAAAGAGCGAGAGAGTTGATGTAGTTTTTGGACTAAGTTTGACAACTTCAGCATTTATGCCCACAACATGGAAATCTGAAAAGTTCAATTTTGTAACTGTCATGGATCAAAATCTCTCTCAAGTCAAGCCTGTCTGTGAGTGAGCTGTTGCAGCCTCTGAATGTGGAACTACAAGGACCATAGTAAGAACACACACACACACACACACACACACACACACACACACACACACACACACAGCCATCCACTGACAAGTCTTTTGGGACCAACAGAGTCTGAACTTCTCAGTTGACAAAGGTGCTTTTCATTAGCCTTAACACACTTCCTGGACCACATTCTACTCCAGGAATAGTGCACAATACAAAAACACACTCAAACACACACAAAGAGGCAGATACAACATACACAAACATACAGATAAAATCTGACACGTGCACATACAGTACACACATAAATACACACTTATTTCAACCTCTTTTTTATCAGGGTGTCTACATGTTTGTAACATGTTGACATTTAAGACATTTTCAGGTCTTTTTATGTCCCATTAAACTGAATCTCCACTGGAACGTGGCTGCACTTGGTGGAATCCAGGGGTTAGTTTAACAATGCAGACTCATTGCGTAATCTAAATGCGTACAGTGGGAGAAAATAGCGGCACTGTGTGCAGACAGGTGTTTGTTCCCACACTGAATAGTGTCTCCCTGCTGTTAAAATGTGTTCTGTAATAAACAGTCTTCAACACAACATCGGAAATATTCACAATGGCATGAAAAAAAAAAAACACAGGCCTTTTATCAATAAATGGGTATTTAAGACATGTAAAGACTTTCTAAGGACCTGAAGCCACCATTGTATTCTAACTGAACATTCGCTGAGCTTATTTGCTCTTTATCAAAATAGAAAGTAAAAAAAAATAAATAAAATTGAATTAAATTATAAGTAATTGTTGAAGCAATAAGGAGTTATTGATTCAGTCAAAAGCAGGCTTCTCATTTCACTTTTGCCAGCAAAAATGACAATGGTCACTGGAGGATTTTATCAGCTATAGCTAGCTAATTCATTCACTTATTCATTCATTATCTTAGCTGCGTTTTCAAGGTCTTCAGGGAGCTGGAGCCTATCCCAGCTGACATTGAATGAGAGGGGTACACCCTGAACAGGTGAGCAGACCATCATAGGGCTGACACAGACTACCATTCACACTCACATACATACCTACAGGGCAATTGAGGTTCACCAGTTGACCTAACGTGCATGTCTTTGGACTGTGGGAGAAAGCCACAGAAACTAGAAAACCCATGATGACACGGGAAAACATGCAAACTCTGCACAGTAAGACCCCAGCCGGCCAGCTGGCCTACCCTAGCTAGCAAATTAATAACAGTAATCCATGATCCATGGCTTCTTTGAAGATGCTGTTTTTCAAAACTCTTGTAAAAGGGGTCGTCAATACAGACTTGAAAGTCAGAGGCTGAAGCTGCATGGTTTTGGCAAAGAGGTAGCATTTTTACCAGTTGATGAAGCAGCATTTTTTTCCCGCGTTGTAGCATAAACATAATATGATAAGTATTACAAAGAATAAAATTTAAAAAAGACATCAGAATTGTTTCATTCTATGTTAACCTATTTGACTCATGTGTATGTACTTGTTTGTATGGTTAAATGGTGTGCTTTCATTTTTCATGCTGTAAGAGGAAAAGCTGTAAAGATGAGGAATAGTCGACGTGTTTGTACCTCTATCTCAGGTAACACTGGCTTACGTTACAGCAGATAAACACCGTGTTGAATCCATTCCTTACACTTTTGCTCTTATGTTTTTGGTTTTGGAAAGACTACAAAATAACACCCTCCAACCTCTCTAAATACCAAGTGTCGCTCTCGCTACAGCCCCAAATACACTGCTTTAACATGTGGAGAAATCCAAAGCTTTACCGGCTTACCATGCCAAGTTGCAATTGCTATGCAATAATTGGTAACTGCCATTCAAGGGAGTTTAGCAACCGGTCAATTCATGCACACGATACATGAACACACACAAAGTTCTTCTGTTTTATCCCTAAAACAAACACATACAGGCCTACATACAAACACACACAGTCTCACCTCCAGCACAGGGAGCAGAGCAGTCAGAGCGCACCACACCCCAGCTGTAGTCAGGCTTCCTCTCAGTGCGAGGCAGCGTGTACTCCCACACCACACCCGGGTTCTTTCCTTGTAGGAGAATCTGTCAGGAAAGAAAACAGTGAGTCAGTAAGTTGTCACATGTGTGAATATAGTTTTAACCTTTTTCATCCAGGGGAAAGCGCACTGAGCATCACCCTGTTTCACATCAACATCAGATTTTAGCCACTACATTCATTTTTTCCCCATCGGCTCTATGGGTTTAAACTAGAAACCTTCCTCCCCCAAATGTCCAGGCTGCCAGTATACAGGGAATCACATCATGTTCACACATACCAAGGGTCAGTAGTTACAGAGGTATTACTAGAGAGCATTGCCTTGATGGTTGTCAGTGTTCTTAATCGCTCATCTTCTCAGCCAGCTGCAGCTAATTGCTATTTATTAGTTATTTACTAATCATTTTTTGATACAATCTATTGTTTTATTCATAAAATGTTAGGAAATAATGACAATTGCGCTTCACGATTGTTGACAGTGCAAGGTGGCATCTTCAAATTGCTTGTTTTGCCTGACCGACAGAGCAAAACTAAAATATATGCAGGGTTCCTGCAGATTCTTAAAAAGTCTTAAAAGTTATTCAATTTATTAATCCAAAAATTAGACCTTAATTCGTTTTACAATATCATAAAAAAAATCTTTCAAAGGTCTTAAAAATGCTGAGACAGGGGATGAGGATTTTTGGTTTTTTTTTTCTTATCTATTATACAATCTCAAAATAATTGGTAACATCTATTTTTTTTAATGATTTACCAAATGCCCCTTGCATTGACATCACACACACTCAGGATAGCGGAGCCAACAACACTTATATTTTGTTTCTGGCTGGGATGCTTGAAGCAAAGGATCCACTGTCTGCTAGGCAGCTGTCACTGTACCCTGACCGACGTGGGGAGTTGCAAATTGAATAAAAACCGGCTATTTCAGCTTCAAAATTTCTCAGCATGGCTGAATCTGGTACGCAGCAATGCATACGGGGCTCGCTGCACTTAATACAAAAGTTTTCAAACTCATAACAATGGGAATCAAGGCAGTGAGAAACATGAAATTGCCAAGAAAACTCGCCAAGAAATGCCAAGTATTTTCCAGTTCTGTTCTACCATCGTCTTCACCACGCCTATTTCGCCATCTCCAATACCAGCACCAGTGCCAGCAGCATTTGGAGTGTACACCCACGTAGATAACAAAGGTAGTGTGGTGTCTGAACACAGTGACATAACACCAATTATACAAATCAAATGAGGGAGAAAGGGACCTACTCGCCTTAAATTTCATGTTGAGTGGCATTAAAAATAAGTCTTAAAAAATGTCTTAAATCTAACTTAGCTTAAGCTGTAGAAACCCTGTATATGTCAATTAAAATTATAAATCTTCATCTGTGAGAAGCTGAAAACAGCAAATGTTTTGCAATAATTCATCAATTAATTGTTTCACCGTAGACTCGTGTATTCCCTGATTTCCAGACTGACTGTAATTTCAAACTAACCAGCTAAACAGCAAACAACCATAAAATGTCTTGCCCTACATACAGTATGATGTTACCCTCTTACTGAGCCAATCTGTAACAAATATATCACGTTATTTTCTTCTGCATTTTGGTAGAAGTCCAAAAATCTATACAGTAGGTCCTAGACTGTATAAACAAAAAGGTTCATGTGCAGTGAAAGGAGAGCAGAAACAAAAGGCCCATCTGTTATGGATTCCAGTACAAGAGACTAAAGGTAAGACCACTGACAACGTGGCAGCCCAATTCAGCCGTTTAGGTCCCACTGAGCTGTTAGATCTACTACCCACTAACCAAAAGGTTCCAGAAACATTAAGGAGTGCTTTGTTCCCTCTCTAGTCCAAACTGGCTGACCACACTATTATAAGGTCATTTTATTTGGACAGTACAGAGCACATATGAGGGACAATTTCCACTTTCTTTCAAGAGTTAGCTCTTTTTTTGCCACATCCTTTACTCTGGCTGGTGATTCTGAGTTACCTTTGTCTGTACGGGAGATTTATTTGGACATTCAACTCAAGCAAAGACTAACAGAAGAATGAAAGCAGACATACCCATTACAGGAGAAGCATCAGGCTATCATTAAAGCAACCCCGTGAGGATTCGACTGCCATGGTGAAGAATTTTGTTAGAGGCACATTTACATAGTCAGCTCATAGTGTGTCATTTTAAACCATTTGAAAACACTGCACTGGACTGTGTTCAGTATAGTTATGTTTCTTTAACAGCCCACCTCGGTTTAGTTCAGGTTGGGTGGGTATTAATCTTTAATCCATTTGGCAAACTGTATTAAGTCCAAACTGTCAACAGCCATTCCAGTGCCTGAAAAACATATCAAGTCTATCAATATCTGCAATAATGGGCTTTGACAAGTGTATTTTTTTTGGGGTATATCCTAAAGCAGGAGGAATCTACCATCAAATCGTCCAACTTAGAGAGCCAAGCACCTCCTGGGTCCGATCCACATTCAACAGTCCTGGGGCGCATCCACTGACTGGACCAATCACCTCCTGCTGCATGTTAACTGTTCCATGTGTACGGTCGGCCAAGCTCCAGACAGGAGGCAAAAGGAGATTATGTTTATGTGGAGAGGAGCAAGGAGCTCTCTAATGTCAAACAAACACATCTACATATGTTGGTACAATATGCAGACTTAGATAGATGTGAGGAAAGGATACTGCCTGAGGTGAGAGAGACAGGTGCATACCAGTTGGGTGAGATATTGTAGTTTGGTGCGCTAATTTGGCCAGCTCACCAACAATAGTTGTCTTTGAGTCATAACTCATGATTTTAGAGTCGGTGTGACTTCCACTTTTTTGTGGATATAATCATTTTAAATAAACATCCATAAATCTGCTCCTCATATTTTTAAGTTTTTGTCAATGTCAAAGTAATTCAGTAATAGTTGTCTGCACATGCATGGGCACACTGCCAATAGAAACTGCTTATAGCTAATTTGGCCGACTCTCAATGGTGCAAAGTTGACATTTCATCAAAAATAGACTCAGAATACAGAGCTCAAGCTGTAGGCAACTCACTGAATCCATGGCAACATTATACTTCCTGTTTACATCCCCCAAAGCATCATATCAAGTGTAGTTTGAGGTATTTTTGGGTGGGGGGGGGGGGCATAGTTTTTGTGATTTTGACTGAAGGGGGGCACACATGTCAGACTTTAAAAACCCCTGCGCTCAAACAAGCTCGTCTGCTTATGTTATCTGTTTTTCTGCAGGGGTGTCATTCAAAAGTCAGCCAAAGCTTTAGTTTAATCACACTGAATTAGGCTTGCGTGCTTAAACCTGCTGTGCATATTATTCTGCACTGATAAGAGAATCATGTAAGTTAACTCTGAAACCAAGTGCAGAGTGCAGACACAGATTTGATTTTGGTAACACCACCAAGCACTGATAACAGACACTGAAGCCAAAGGTTTGCCTAATTTCACATCATGCTGACACTTAAAGATCTGTCTCTAATGGAGTCCATTATTTTCCAGAGCCATCAAACATCATCATCAGTTGCTAGCTACCCAGGTCCTGTTCAATGCTTTTACCCACTGTTTAATAAACAAACTCAAGCTTAAACCGAGTTAAACAAAAGCTTAAAATGTAAGCTTAAAAAAGGTTCTATCTAATATGTCCTCGCAGTTAAATGCAAAACTTCACACAGTCTCATCAGAGTGCTACTGTGCTTCCTCTCTTACCCTCATCCACACTATATTCTTGGCCATCAGCCACAGGCCAAAAAAACATTTGCACACTCACTGTCTTGGACTGTGCACCGTCTAAACTTGAGGGTGTCTAGCCTAAAATATTGAAATTGTGGCCCTGGCCTCTTTTAAACAGTGATGAACTGGCGACACTTTAACACCCACAATCCCTTTCCTGATGCTAACCACCCTAACCAAACCCAAACCCACCGCCATGAAGCAACTACCACCACTAACCACACCAGGACTTTTTGCTTATCCAAGCAAACCAGCTCTTCCCAACATTCCTGCACCTTCGCCAAACAACCACCAATAATGTGAACCAGCAGCTATAAAAACAACATTCAGCAGGATTTTTTTTTAATCCCTTTAATAGAGGACCTACACAACATTGAAGCCTTGAAGCTTTCTAAATAACTGATCTTTCTTTCCTAAGCCATTCGCAACATTGAATACACCCAACCAACCACAGCGTTAACATTGTCTAGGAGAAGAGACGCTAACTTTTAAATAATAATTTCAGACATATCCAAACCTGTCTCCTCTCCACTTCTTCAGTCTAGGACATCTGCCGCCAACGCTCATCCCCTGACTGACAACTAAACACCTGAACCAATAAGAAAAATATAAATAAATAAAACCAAAATCCCACAACCTTCGGCAAATCAGCCACAATAGCAACAATGACTTCACGCTTGCTCCCACTTCATGGACAGAACTCACACTGCCCCTGTGAACTCTTTGGTAGTCAAAGCAAATAACAGCAGCAGCAAAATACTGCCTCGATATTAATGACAACACATATAAATCTACTAAAGCTCTACCGCCAGCAAATAAATGAGCCTTATCTGATCTGACAGCACACGCTACTTTCAGTAGGAATTGCATGTAGAGAAAGAGTGCAACAGTAACCTCTGTCACTCAGAGTTTACATGACACAGAATCAACATCATTTGTTCCAACTACCAAACATCAGTGATATGGGTGAGGTGAGGTGCCTGCGAAGAGCCCAAAGAATACCAAAAGATATTACCCACCCTAGCAATAGCCTGTTCACCCTGCTACCATCTGGCAAGCGATATGGGAGTATCTGCTGTTGCACCATAAGACAACAGACTTTCTTCTTTTCCCAGGCTGTAAGACTCTTCAACTCTGTACTACACCAGAAAAAAATACAGTTTTTTTCTTGTGTATCAGAAAGGGACTACAGTACAATTTGCACTCTGTTGTGCAACTCTGTGAGGCAGAATTACGATAACTGAACCTTGAACTTGAACCTCCTTTTCTGAAACGTTCTGGTCTAGTTTCAAGCTAAAATTTAACAATTAAAATATATTTTTCCCTCTCCTATATCCCCGTTCCAATTTGGTTTTTATACAATATCCTTAATGTTACTGAACATAGAAGTCACGATATTACAGTCCTATAACTTAGGTCATAGCCACCAGTTTTAATTATTATCAGTTTGGCTTGGCAAACATCTGTAAATACTAAATTACCAATGATTCTCAGTGCTGTTTCAATGGTAAAGACGCGCTGTCAGAGGTGTGAATGAGAGCTGTGTTCAGTGCTTTGTGTTTGCAGAATGGACACTAAAGCTGCAGACTGCATTATCTGTTTTCTTAACACCACATTTGTAAGCTTCTACCCAGCTGTTTCTTGCCAAAATGCTCCTGTATCTTATGCAGTTGTTAGTCTTTGGCATTTAACTGAGCGAGTTCATGCCCATCCAAGATAGATATGCTTATGCTATGAGCCACATACATTGTCTTTGGGATGAGTTAATGGGACCCTTGCTCCCAGAACCTGTGATGCCCAAGAGAGCTCCTCACACTTTGTAGTGCTATTCAATGTGCATGAAAAATTCGTCAGGCAAGGACTATGTTGCTGTGACAGCCGAATAGCTAGATGAAAGTCAATTAGTGGTAAATTGTTCAATGGAAAAAATTAGTTTAAAAATCTGACCTTAACTAAAAAAGCTTAAAGATTTGATGGATCAAAATTGCCATGTTTTGGATATGTGTCTTAAAATATGTCAATACAGGTCTCAAATTACATAAATACATAAATATACATAGGAGACAAATGTGATTCTTGTGATCAAACTTGTCATGGAATAAAAAAATAAGCAAACCTACATGTTAAAAGTTTCCTTTCTAACATGTTAACATGTTTAAGGTGGTGATGAAACAGTTCTATGCCGTGCACGCTTGACTTGAATTTTCCTGTTTTTGAGGGGCCAAAGTTGGAGGAAATATTTGCTTTCCCTGAATGGCTATTATCTCTATTTACTTGCTTTATTTTGGTTCATAGAAAAGTCCTGTATATATTGAAAGAAACATATATTTCCTGAAGCAAAGTTTCAGGAATGCCTGCCAAGCTCACGTTGCATGATTGATGGGGGTCTGTCTTCCTACATCAGACCACAGAGTGTCTTGGTTTTCACAACCCGAACACCACACCACTCATCAAGTCAGATGAGATGATGATGAATTAGAATGCAGCAGACACAGATATCAATCTCACTTGTGGACTCACAATGCTTTGCCCTGGACTGGCATGACCTCGCCTCACCATACCACAAGAATGTCAGTTTAGGGGGAATAATCCTCCTTGGTATCCACTGAGACCTCAGCCATATGCTCCTTCTGCTCTTGTTAGCTACGTTTCCCCACCAGCTGAGCAGCTGTACAGATGTGAACACCTTGTCACAGTTTGCGCTCACACTCCTCAGTATGTTTTTTTTCTCTGAGTGGTTCAAGCTGAGTAAGGGTCTGTGAGTGATCGGTGCGTATACCCTCCCCCATGTTCTCTCTCAGTTTCTCTGTGACAGCGCCAGTTAAGTAGAATGTGTGAAACAGATGAAGATCAGCAGTGGAGAAAAAAACCTACTCGCCTTCCTTCATTTGGCTCTTTTCATTTGCAGTTAAAGTCTCTTTGCCCTGACCTTAACTTCTCACATCCAAAGAGTTCAATTGCAGAATTCTTAATCTTTTAATCTCACTCTCCCCCCTCTCCCTATCCTTCTCTCTTTATCAACCTCTTTCTCCTTTTTGTAATTACAGGACATACTTATAGAGATTATGCTCGTGTCATCTGCAGATCCGCAGCATGCTACCGCTGAGCGCTCTGCTGGACAGATGTATGACTGGGACACACAGACAAGCAGGAGGAGCACTGCCAGACTTAGGAAAGTCGCCCTCTTTAAAGAATATTTAGGGCTATTATATCTTAGGTCTTCGGTCATTCTTTCTGTCGGCACACTGTACTCTACAGACTAAGTGGTGGGAATGCAATGACCACAAACTAAGTGGTGGGAATGTGGTGACTCTAGTACCATGAAGTATGACAGGGCAAGACATACAAATGGTCTGACGATCAGATAGGTTGTGAGCAAACCCACAGTTAGTTTGGCCCAATTATCTAAACTACTTGATTTTGTAAGTAAAACCAAAAGTGAGTGCAACCAAAATCGTCCTTAGGTCCTGCAGGTCAAACTTGAAACAGACATTGGTCTGAAAACTTGGTATTGATAACAGACAATTATACTGTTTGCTTTGGATTCCTCTGCTACATAAGTTTGACTAACCTCTTAGCTTCTTAATAAAAACACTGCTCGTTTTTTGTGCCCCATCTATGTTTCTAGCTCTGTCATCATGTTACCAGAACTCAGCAATTACCTTAGTGACAACAGTCTCATTACCAATAGGAAGAAAGGCCAAAAGTACAAGTAAGTCTACAGCTACTGCTCGTGGCTCTGTGAGACTGTACTTAGGCACAGTGGTTCTTGTTATTCATCTTTCTTTAGTGTATTAGCATGCTACCACTCATCAATCTGCATTACCCACAAAGAACAGCCAAGGCGAACGGGAATGTCATTCGTTTTGCAGTTATTTCATTATAAACCAAAGAGTTCTGGGAAGCATAAATGTTTGTACAAAACTTTGCACTTATCCATCCAGTAGATGTTGAGATATTTCTCAGCTTGAGTGAGAAGTCAGTGGCTCTCCAAAGTCATTAGGATTCATCCTCTGGGCACCATGAATGTTTGTACAGAATTTCATGGCAATCCATTTCAGAGTGGTTGAGATATTTCAGTCTGGACCAAAGTGCTGGATCGACCAACTGTCCGACATGCTGACATTTCCATCCCTAAAGCCAATCCACCAGAGTGCTAAAAATAAGTTTTCCTTTTTAAAAAATAAACAATAAAAAACTGAATTATCCCTAAATATAACCATGCTCAGTGAAAGTAAGATTGTGGCATTCCAGGATGCAAAAATTGCTGAAGCAGAAGTTGCTAAGAAAAATCATAAACTCTATCTTGCAACCTCTTCTGGGAATGACAATATTAGATTGTTGTTACTAGTCTGCATGTCTGCAAGCATTCATCTTGCCAAAGGAAACAACAATGGGCTGTTCAAACGCCAACTACAGCAGCGACTCCTCTAAACTGCCCACAAACAAAAGTCTCTCTTCTAAAATAACTACAAAAACACTCAGACATTTCCTGATGGCCAAACAAGTGACCAGCCAAGCAATTTAGAAATTTCACACTGGTATCCCTCCTGGATTCACAGGCCAGTCATTCCTGCTTCAACCGCAGGATTTCAGTAGCCCAAGGGACTTATGAGAGACTAGCTTTTACATGACTACCGCTTCACCCATGTTGGAAGGGGAAAAAAACTCTTCCCTTCACCTGGTTTCCACTTCTGTTTCCACGCCTAGGGTTCAGAGTTCAAGAGAAAATAAATGCTTTCGCTGACAAAGTTATGTGAGAAGAACATCCCACACATCCCACTACCATTCACTTAAGCCTACAGAGTCATATGGATAATGACTCGGCCACTTGTGGAATATTAGTTTTGCTCTCAGGAGGATACGCCTGTCCAGCATCACATTCTGCTGCTTTAGGACGGGTAAAGACTCGCCTTCCCTTCCAAGCTCTGGTTTCTGACACACCACTGATTACAAACGTGGGGCAAAAAAAAAAAGTACCACCAGCTCATAAATAACCTCCTATACTATGCAGAACATCTCACTCCAAGCAACCATCTCGCCTCTCAGCGGGCAGTTGACTTAGGGATTTTACTCGCTCTATTAGCCGCAAATCACATGGCTGCAACAAAGCACTTTTGAGATCAGTGGACATGGGGGCCACATCCATGGCTTTGAGTATGTGTATGTGGACAAACACGTGACTGTGCGACACTGGAGCCAGCAGTACCAAGAAACTGTACTGCATATAAACAAGAGGCAGGCTTCTGCCATGTGAGACTGAGCTGAATAGTGAAAGTGGCACAAAGGCTGATTTAGACTAATTGCGCCACATCTCCCTTTTCTCTGTCTGCTTTATTGTCCTTGTCATTCTATTGATGCTTTAAGGATTGGTTCAACAAATTTGCACAAAACATATTTTCTCACTTACCCTTAGCCTAACCCCTAACCCTTAACCCCTAACCCCCTAGCTCCTAACTTGTATCTGACTATGCAGATTTTTTTCCAGGTTTTGAGATATCAGCCTCAAATCTTTCGGCTACCACCAAAACACAATGGAGATCAGAACTGAAATATTTTTACTGTGTTCATACAGAATGCAAAGTGGTTTTAAAAGTGCTGTAATTTCATATACTGGACAGTTGTAAAATTTCCCCTGGGTGGCCCACATTGAGGAGAGGTGGTGATTACTGAGCTTTCTGTCTTAAACTCACATTGACAGTGTGCTCTGAGTGAAACAACCATTTAAACTTTTGGCTTTGATTATAATTAATCCGAGATATGTTTTCTTCTTCTGCTTTTAATCCTTTTATTCTCTTTCTTTCACTCACAAAGAAGACAGCTCTGCACAGCGACCGACTGTTTGAAGCCCCCAAAAGCTGAAGATTCTTCTGATTAAAGTCTTCCATGCCACCCACCCATCCCCAGATCATCCCTGACGTAACCAATCACCAAACACAATTAATCCCCCACAGAAGCATTACAGACAGTTACAACCACCCCTTTTTTCCCTACCACCCAAACCTCTTTTTTTTCCATCTAAGCCTATTCATATCCAGACGTAAGAAGGAAAAAAAAAGGAGGCGCGGCAGCTCTGCCAGGGACCCTGTCACTGTCAATTGCCACAAACGGACATCACCCAGCAGCGGCGGCTTACTTCAAACACCAGCGTCTCATTAGTAGGTCCAGCGGCATAAAGGCTCTCCGGCTTGTTGAAAGAGCGCTGGTAGTCGAACACGGTCCCACCAAAGTGGAACTTCCCCGGCCAGTCCACAGTCCAGTCCCCGGTCAGGTAGTACTTTCTCTTCAGGGAGCGGACAGCCAGGTAGCTGGTGGAGACCTCCATTTCCTGAATGCGAATGCTTCGTGCTCCAGCTGGGACTGTCACCATGGAGTAATACTCTGGGAAAAAACAGGGAAGGAAGGAAAGTCAAGGCTGAATCATGACTAGATATTTGTTGTTCTCTAATTCTTATGTCATGTTTAATCATAATCCAGCTATCCAAGCACGCATACACCATCATCTCTGCTTTAGCTCATCATCAACTTTATCTCTGGTCCATGTGTATTACTGCACATGGATGAAGTGAATCCGTCCATTATGAAGTGGGATTAGATGGTTTTTCAATGTTCTTGTTTGTCCGCTTAAGTCTCCCTTTGTCCTTTGCAGAAGGACTCAGTTTATTCTTGCTAACATGCACAGACAGACTACAAACAAAGACAAGCTTACCGTTAGCCCTGTGTTGAAGGGTGTATTGGCCCTTGAAGAACTTGCAAGTGGAGTTGTCTCCTTTGCAGATTCCACAGGCGTCCAGAGAGGCCTTGGAGCCCAGCATCTGGTCACAGCCTACTGCCTGCACACACAAACACACACACATACACAGCATCAGTGTGGACAGAACTAGAATTATGAGGAATAAACTAAAGTATTTTCAAAATCCAGGGGTAACTGTAATTGCAACAGGTTTTGACATTGGGTGTTTTGCGTAACTATTGCACCTGGACCTAGATTATAAGGATAATAGAATCACAATGTAGATGCAGTATTACTCTTAAGATTAGATGAAGCATAGGGAAAAGATGGATATGCAATCAAATGGAGACATTAGAGCTGTTTGTTTTTAAGAAATATCAAAAAACTGTCAAAATACTGGAACAAAATAAGAAAGTTTCTCCAACTCTCGTAACAGTTCATTAGCCAGGTTTTTAATACCTGCTTGCATGCATTTTTCTTCAGCACTGAACATGCTGAGGTCAATCCATGCTGAGAAAAAAAACAACCTTTTTTATTATAATGCCTTCGTGCATGCTATAAGCCATTAGATGACATATTGGCAAGAATTACTCCTTAAAGGGCTGCAAGTAAGGCAAGCAACATGAATGCTTTCGACAACTAGACAGGTTTTAAACAAATCCCCAGTTTAACCCAATTATCTAAATCTCTTAAGTAAAACTGAAAGTGAACACACCCAAAATGTCCACTGCAATCATGTTTGCACTGCAGTAGGTCAAGGAATTGGCTGCTTAAGATTTTATAAACATTTGAACTTTTTCCAGCATTTGCCTTCTTTGTGAGGCAGGTGTTGCAACTGCAAATCCTGGACATCCACACCACGACAAATAAGTTACAGAAAATAAAATAAAAAAAATCTGAATCAGGTCAACATATCCAGGGGTGTATTCCTGAGAGCAGCTTTAATGAAAACCCTAAGTTTGTTAACTCTAAGATGAGGGAAACTTTGGGTTTTCCATTCCAGAAAGACAGATAACTTTAACTCTGAGTCAGTTACCGTGGTAACATTAACTGACTCTCTAAACCTAACTTGCTCACTGGCAGGTTTTCCCTCTGTCTCCTCCCTCTGACACAACCAGACTCAGTGTTTCATTTCCTCTCTGATTCAGTCCGTATCAAAGCGCAAATCGAAGCACATTCATTTATGGAGGTTTGCTGTGTGTCAGAATCAAAATCCTGGTTGGATAGCAGTTTGTTATTTAGAAATATTTTAAGTTATTACTCATGATTTGATTGGTCACACTAATGGAACATAATTCCTATAATAATGGAGATTATATGTTAATAATTCTGAGTGAGCAGGATAGTTATGCAGCTGCAGAGTGTAGTTTGAAAGTGAGTTTGTTAGATCGGCTGTGTATGGTCTGAACATGTTTTAACAGCATTTCAATGACAGTGTTTAATTTCAAGTTACTACATTTGTTGAATTAGCTCATATAAAGCCACTGAATGCTGTTGAGCCAGAGATCCATATAGATGCCTGAAATTTAAAATCTACTGTATTTCAACCTTGACACCTTTTCAAGTGCAAAAAAGAAACCATGTCATCGCTGGATCAGATTGTGAGCTACAATCATGTCTCTATGTCTTTGATTTAAATATTTTTATAACCTCCAACTATAGATTTCATTTTCAGTTTCTGGCCCCTGTGTTTTCTCCACATTAGGTAAAGCTGAACAAATATATTCAAAGTGTAGTGTAGGCTTTGGCCTAATGATGAATTTACGGACAACATGAAACTTTTCCTTGCTCTGACTCAGGCTCTTTTTTTAAGATAAATATGCAGTCTGAATAAATATGCATTAATATCCCATGTCCCCTGGATTAAAATGGAAGCTCTGCCTTTAATTTACCAGTTGCTATGGTAAATCATAGTATCGAAGCTCCATTGACGATGGCTTTCTTTCAAGCTGAACTCACTGAACATACTCAGAGTTGATTGAACTGACTGATCAGCTGTTCTGGAACCGAAAACTTCAGAGTTTTCCATCTCAGCATTCATCAACTCAGAGTTCAGGGTTAGACACACAGTTTGTTAAACCTGCTCCCTGGAATGGACCCCTGGATCACATTGAGACAAATATTTATTGAAAGCATCTATGACCTGATGCGCCCTCCTCCTTAAGTCTACTTTTGAAAACACTTAGAGAGACCAGATCCCAAATCAGTCTGCGAAAGATTCCAAGCCTCAGGGGCAGCATACCTAAAAGCCCTTTTTCCCAATTCAACATGAACTTTGGAGACAGGTAGTGAGAGTGAGTCTGCCGAATATGTCAAAGTTTGAAGACAGTAGCTTCCAACATTTTTAGATGGATAAATTTACATAGATTAAAAAAGAAGCAAGTTACAATTTGCCTTATAAATAATGACAAGCAAGTGATGAAGTCCACAGATGGACAATTCAGACCAGCCAGCCCTAGCATACAGGGAGCACTGACGAGTGGGTTCCTTAAGATTTGTAATGAACCTCAATTCTTCGTGGTATACAGTATCCACAGGAGTGAAGGCAATAAGAATATGATATCACACAACATTTTTTTACCAGTGCCGCTAGGACAAAAAATGTCCACAAGGAAAGTTTTACTGCACAGTGACTCCATACAGATGTATGTACCTCACACACTCCATCTATGCAGACATCTCCTTTGTGGTCGGAGCAGGAGGTGCCATCTTTGACCTTGCTGGACATGGCAAAGAAGAAGTCAAAGTCTTCTGCAATGCAGTACAGCTTACAGATGTCTTCATCTGCACACAGAACATACAAATGCAGTCAGTGACACTATTACAAAAGGTAGCATCAGTTAAAAGTGCAAATTGTTGTGGGGATGACACTTAATGTTACTGATTCACCAGAGTTCTTCTATGACCTGGTGAATGTAAAGTTATCGTAGCTACTGTACTGCAACCTGTTACACACACACACACTATGTTTAGCTCCTACTGAGGCTGAACTGGAAAAGATGGAAACTGACTATGAATGCACCCAGGGGTATTCATGTGGGGCTACAGGTTTACTTTGTGGTTCAGATCAGTTATCACAGACAAGTCTCTACAGCCGTCTTTGATTAAAATAAATGACGGTGAAGGTGACTTGGCCCAAGGTCCCAGAAGGCAGTTCAGAATCTGTTCCTCTCTACATCACCTCCCATTCATCAACAGCTTAAACAGGTCCGGGACGACGGCCAAACACGCTGCTCTCCTTCATTGCACTCTCTTTCTCCCTTTCTCCCTCGCTCTGTGTAACAAAGCTGGCCCGTAGGCTTCCTTTTTAAATCTATCCCCACTGTGTCAGGGGGTGCAGGTGGCTACATGTCTCCCATGCACATTACACAGAGTGATCGTTTCCTCCAGCTTTTTGGCCCTAATCATTGCAGCAGTAAATAGAGGTTGGCATTACAGAAACACTTTATAAAAAAAGATTAGGACTAGCAGAGCAAAGAATGAAAAGATCTACAGAATTAAGACAAGAAAAAGCTTGCCCTAAGCAATCTGCAATTCTCTGTGTATTTAGCTGTGCTATGCTCTTTGAACAATGAGATTTCTTTTCCTGTGCATTATGTGCCAAGAATACAATAAAGATGTCTTTATAATCCGTGGAAAGTACTGTGTAGTTTTAATTTATAGTTTACAAAGAAAGACACAAAAATCTCTCAATAAATGATGATGGAAGAAAAATTACATCCAAAATATCCTCAGAGCAAATTATGCATTAAACATGAATGAACCACAGGACTAAACAGAATTTGTACACTGTTCACCACAACTGATCACCTCACCGTCCACTTTGGTGTAGGGCTTCCACTTGTAGTACCAACCCCTGAAGGGCTTGCTGTTGTACTCAGCACACTGCTGGGCCCGGAAGTCCACAGCGTTAAGAGGGCACGGCCGAGTGTTACACAGCTGGTTGAGACGGCTGGAGCCTGAACAAAATTTACCATTGTTCTGTGGCCTGGGTGGAAGATAAGACAAGACAGAGAAGTAGAAGAGAGACAAAGAAAAAACATTTACAGATCTGAAATATCCACTTTGTTTCATTTCTACACTTCTAACTGTGTATCAATAAGCAGTGTTGTAGTCAAGACCTACTTAAACCAAGACCAAGTCGACCAAATCGAGACCGAGACGAGACCAAAACATTGAGGGGATGAGAACAAGTCAAGAGCAAGACCAGACCAGTGCGAGTCCCTCGCTGCAAAATGCGCAACATGCAAACCATAGGCACCCCACAAATCGATCTTGAAGATCCTCATTCCCCCATAAAACCCCCACAGAAAACAAATAAAGATTCCTCTTTATTCACATGTGTGTGTGTACAGTAGGTGTACCATAAGAGTTGTCTTGATATAATACTCAAAAGGTATTGCAGAGGTAAATTTTGTCTGTGGTACTTTTCCTTTGTTTTTTATGAGCAAAAGAAATACAGACAGCCACAGAGATGAAATCAACCTAACCATCTTCATTCAACACTCCATGTTTGCACAGGAATCTTGTGATATCCCTGCAGTTGAGGCACTGATTGGTCTTACAATAAGACCGAGACAAACCCTTGTGAAGATGCCGTCAAGTCCAAGACGAGACCAAGACCTTCAAAAAGCTGTCTTAAGACAAAGTGTGATCTCGAGTGCAACAACACTGTCTGTTCACAATGCACATAGACTGTACTACACGTACACTACTTTGTACAGTTCAAATATAAAGATACATTTGTGTTCTTAAAGGTACCCTGTGGAGGTTTTGAACAGTTGAAGTGCTATGGAGCCATGTTCTTACATGTGGGTCTTCATTTTGTTAATATCTGCCAAACGCACAACAGTGTGGGCAACACAATACACTGCTGTCAGATCAACACCATTCAACTTTTTAACAACTGGAAGTGAAAACACGCAAGGGTGAAGTGCATCCACATCGACACTAATACATTGTCATTTTAAAAAGTCCATACTAACACATCTTAAAAGGCATATCACATGACTATTGACATACACTGGGCATGCTTGTGCCAGTGTAAACAGGAAGCAGATTGTCTACTCTGTGGTTGCTTAGTTACAGAAAATGCCACAGAGATGGAAAAAAGTAAGACCAGCGATTTCCTTGCTTGGGCCAATGAAGAAGTGGAGCTGTTACTGAAACTAACACGTGTATAAAGCAGTCAGTGTGGCAGAAAACAGAGTGGGGCTACCAACTAGGAACATTATCCATCGCCAGAAAAAGACATTGCTATGGGAGGAAGTACCCACACGAGAAGGTCACAGTCACAAAAAGTATGCTGACCTAGTTATAATACTTTGGCTTAACACATTGTGACTAGTAAGGAGACACAATCAGGAAGCAAACATGGGTGTCTGCATCATTGTTTTCAAACGTCTTCATTTCCACCTGTTCAGACTAAAAGGCAACCCCAAAGTTTTCAAATTAAAATAGGGTCAGCAGTGTTTTCAAAGGTCTCCGTTTTAGGGTGTCCAAAAGGTCGCAGAAGTGTGGATGCTAGGCGTAAACAATGCAATAGTTACGTGTTTGTATGGATGCAGACCTAGACATAGACCCTTTACAGACTTTAAACAACATGACCTTTGACATCATCATGTTGAACCAAATCAAAATATTTAGAAGTAGCCATCATAAGACAAGTAAGTACACATACGTACATAACGCTGGTTGCTAATGTGTGTACATAATTTAAAGGTAATATCGCCTCTCCAATTCCCTCCATGTTTGTTCATTCTGCTTCTCATTGTCACTGCTGTTTTGCAGACTTGTTTAAAGTGTGCATAAAGGCTTCAGCAAGACAGCCAGAGAGTCCACAAACACTTGCCAAACTTAAGTTTTAAAAAACTGCAAATGTTTAATGAGGAGGAACACGCATTCCTTTGTTTTTAGAAAACTTTTAGAAAACAGGGCAGCTTTAAAGCTTCACGGGGCAACTTTCCACATCTCCCAATCAGTGTGACTGATGAGCCAAGACAAATTCTTTCAGAGCATAATAAAATCCAAGATATTATCAGAGAAGAGCCTCTTACATTTTTCTTCATCCATGACAAATGTGCTGCCTTAATTCATCAAAATGACACCATCTTATCTGTCAGTATGGTGTCAGCCCTGATCAATGTGTAAATTAGTTTTAATCAGGATTAAAGACCATGTTGGTTTAGAATAGGACTGCCAAAGAGAAGTTTGCATACTATGTCAGATGTTTGCCCAGCATATCAAATCAACACTTCTCTAACCACACAGGAACAGCTGGTACAGAACATAAACAGGTAATGGAGCTTTAATATGCCATTAAAAGGATAAAAGCAATCACCACTTGTTAGAAAAAGACAAGCAAAGTCTTGACATTTAGTAAACATTAGAGTGCCATGTCTGACTTCTCAGGCTTTCTAGACTCCTGCCAGGCATTCCGACACAACCACCAGCAGAGAAAATTGAGTTTAGCTATTTACCAAAGTGGTCTGCTCGCACACATACACACACAGAGAGACTGGGGAACCATGCTGATCAAACAAGTCTAATAAAAACAATTCCCTAAGTGTTACAATGTAATGAGACGCTTTGGAAAAGGAACTGAAAAAAGTGCCTAACAGAAAACAGTAAACACCAGCAGGAGAAGGCAACTAGAGGCATATTTCCTTGAATCTCCTTCACCAAAGCAACAATATTGAAAATGTCTGCATTAAATGAATGTCAGCAACAATCAGAAGCAAAACGGCATGTTGCTTCACTGCATTTTTATTTCACTCCAAGCGTTCGTCCCCTCCATTCAGACCTGGACTCAATCAAACAGTGACTTAGCTGCCAAGAGTGATGGAGCTCCATTCAAGGTGTGTGTGTGTATGTGTGTAAATGTGCTCTGTGCCGATCTTGCTTCCCTTGGTGAGGGGGGGATTGGCCCAGGTTTTTGTAGGCCTGATCCTATTAAGACTTAGCAGCAGACAAATGCAGCCCATATGGTAATGTGCTTACGGCAGGCCAGTGGGGGACTACACTGTATTGTACACTGTACAAGGCCCTCTGATCAGAAGCTAGCATAGACGAGGGACAGTAAACTTGAGAAAGTTGAATGCACTTCATGGATTACGGACAGTCTGGCCCTGAGTTTCACAGCACTGCTGGGGCCGTATCTATAAAGCTTCCTAGAACAAAGAGTTGCTCCTATTGACAAATTCAAAGAAAATTCTTAGAATTATGATGTTTTGTTTTTTTTTTTTGAGAATTTCCCTTTACAGTTAAGACTAGATGCTTGTAAAGATGAAGACCTTGAGAGAACTCTTAAGGTGAAAAACAGTTAGGCGTAGGGAGGAGGACTTTAAAGAGGCTTGAGAGTTTTTTGAGAGGTCTTTCACAACCTTCCATCAGCAGAGTGATCACACAAACAAGACAGTGCTTTCACAATCTTTACATTGTGATGCAGTTCATTTCATTTCCACTGGGTGTCCACACCTTGCAGGCTCAACTGATCACACCTTTTAAAATAATACATCATATCTGTTAACAGGATCAACCACACTTCCTCATTAAAACCACTGTCACTCATGCACTGCAAATCGGAATTAACATAGACACATAGGAGCTGTATACGTGTAAGAATGATGACAATACATGGACTTTACGTTGCCAGCACCCTCATACAGTCTGTGAAATGTTCGATTGAGTCCATGTGTGAATAGAGCAGGTACTTGTCCCCAGCATTAACAGCGCACAAGTGGGTGTTTGATGACATTCCAACCATTAGGCTCGCGCAAAACAGAAGAAAACCAACATCCAAGGGTAAAGCACAAGTGTCATTCATTTACACAAACACGGCAAGAAAAATATCTTCTGGAGACATAACAAGATTCAGGAACTTTTGTTGGTAAGAGCCGAATCAAAAATCATCAGACAAAGTCAAGGAAGGGTAAGAGACTGTTGTTTATGACCAAATTAGGAACCAGCTATATGATTACAGCGTGATCCACGTCATATTCTGCCTCCTGCACACTTTTCCCAGGCACCACCCCTCGAATAAACCAAACAGGGTATTTCCAGTAGGTAAGAGCGCTTCTGACATGGGCAATGTCCTGTTGTGTGCTGTATGTGTGAAAGGGCAGCTCCAGGCCTGATTCTGCAGACATTGTCCAGTGGTAATACAAGAAAACAGCCTGTGGTAAAAGTTTCTGTCCCTTTGTTGCATGGAGTTGCTATGAGAATACTCTGAAATCACACCTAAGCTAGGACTACTTTCTTCTTTAGGCTAAGTGAGAATTTACATTTGTGACTATGGCCCCTGGTTTCTCTTCCAAATTTCATTTTAGTCTTCCCAGCTGCTCTCCTATCCCCACATCCTCCAGTATCATTGCAACTGTAAATCTACTTTCACTAAAAAGACAGAAACCAGATATGACAAGTTTTCAGTTTGGCTTTCAGTCATTCCTCTCCTGTCTCTACACCCCAACTCCAACACAGCCCAAAGGACCCTTAAGTATGCTTAAATGTCCCGAGAGTCCGCTAAATCTGCCCGGCGACAGAAGCTAGGACTAAACTCCTGTAGGTCAGAGGTCATCATGTCTAGTCTTGTCTTCTTCTTGAGTCACCTGCTCTCCCCCTGCTCCTCTCACAACTTCCTACATAGATCCACATTCTGCTGCTCTGCTACAGGCCTAACCCCTGCAAAACCCTTTTACAAGTCTACCAGGAGACACCACACAAGGTTCCATCTAAGCACCATCGCCCCCTCATAGTACACCCCTTGCTCCCTTTAAATCGAGTGTGTGACAAAATGTGCTCCCTACAAAACCAGGTCAAGATCGTGAACCTAATCTCCTTGTTGGTGAGGATTAGGTTGACTGTGTTTGATCTGGCAGGTGGTCTACAGGGAATGGAGGAGTGAGGAGCGAAGTGGAGGGGGGTATAAGGAGAAGATTCATTTTCCATCTCGAAGAAACTCCTAGATGGGATGGCTTTAATCGGCTGATCCAATAGAACTATTTTACAAGACTCAGCAGAAGATGCATGCTGGCCTCATTAAATGGATGAGTTTGTGCAGAATCAAATGAATGATTTTAAAGACTTCTCCTGCTGAGTGAGGATGTTATAGTAGGGCAGAGGTGAAAATGTACAAGGAGCTGCCATACCTGTGTGGTCAACTTCCAGATAAGAAGGATTTTATTAGATTTCACCTAAAATTCAAGATATGGAATGGAATCCCATGCATGCCTTTAATGCACATATGTACACATAATGCAAGTCTGACAAGAATCTACATGTTTAAATAGTGTCAATGATCTTTGAAGAGGAGAGCCCAGGCTGTCCAGACAGTTCAGTTTGGGGGTGAAGATGACATTAGAGACAAGCAGTCAGATTCAGGCTAATCCTTCTTGTTCTGCTCAGATTAAGAGCAGAGGGACCCTGCCAAAATAATCGCAGATTACTGGGGACAAACACACTCTGAGTCAGGGACTAAAACGTGACTCAGGGGTACAGGCTGCAGCTGGGATAAGGTCTGAGTGTGTTTCCGTGGCTGGATTCTTTTGATGGAGATGTGTGTTGTGGTGGGGTTGAGGATGGTGACAGAGGGGAAGATATGTCATATTAAGACATAAACCAGCCTAATGTTACTGTCTTCACGTGAGAGTTCTAAGGGATCTGACAACTAGTTGACCCACTGTATGTTTCTGAAAATGGTATCATGACTTGGGTTTAATGCTTATCCCTCCCCATCTTTCCATCCCCTCTCTGTCCCACTGACCCCTTAACTCACCATTTAGCAGCATCAACCCATTTTTTCAGCAGCTGCTGCTACAAAGCACTCTTTAGTGCCACAGGAATGATAAATGAACTTGACAGCTAACCTGGTTTAAAGAGCTCTGTGGCCCTTTTTGGTCTGCCAGTTCTGGTGTATAATGTGTATCATATGAGGGCCGGTCTGCCTCTGAAACCTTTTGGTCTTTGATCCCTTACGAGGATTAAGAGACGAGTCGGCTGTGACGGACGGAATAGCCACATCAGTGTCTGGCTGGCTGTTAAGTATGCGGTGATGAAGCCGGTGGAGTAAAGAGGACGATATACAGGAGTATCGGGACAGACACCTTAATAGAGTGGATATGATTAAATTCAAAAAACATAAAAACCTAAAAGGCTACATTTTCTCAAGAAACTGTATATGTGCTCGCAGTTTGAAAAAATGCATTAAACATTAATAGCAGTTAAAGTTTAGGTTCTAAAAGAAGCTGAAAATTCAGGTTCAGTGTAAGTACTGAATAAAGTTGAAAAGTCAATAAAATTAGTTTAAGTGAAGAATTAGTTGGGGTGAAAGTGCTGTGAGGGGGTGAAGATTCAAATGGAGATAAAGCAGTAAAAGGTTGAGAAAAGCAAGAACTTTAAAGTGTAGGTGAAGTCAAAGTCCTCGAAGGAAATAACTGCAGGGTTAACTGTATAAACTGAAAGATGATGTCAGTTTAAGTGTCAGCTGAAATGTAAACACTGAAAGCAATGGCGTAAATTATGTATAAACACTATAAGTTGTGGGAGTAGAGGAGCTATAGAGGTTTTTTTTTTCAAAAGTGGATGCCTGAGTCTTAAATATGTTAAAAGTGTCAATTGAAGTGAAAGCACTAAAAGCACAAGAACTCAGAGAGGTTAAAAGCGGTTTCCAGGTTGGCAGCCAGGAATCAGCTTTTGGTTGCTGAAACTGAAAATATGGTTGCCATTTTCTTCACTTTATAGTTTGAGAAATGAATATCTATGCAGTTACGCGTTAGCTAATGATGAAAATTTAACATAGAAGAATGGCTAGTCAAACTTTTCCCTACACAGTCAAACAAATTTATTGGTTTTTCAATTTACACTAAAACAGATGGCTGTGTGCAAATGAGTGAGCACACCAATGGACAATAGGCAATGTCTGCCTTTAGTTCTGACAAAAACAGTACTATCTAAATATTACTCATCCAACAAATATTAAAAATGGCAAAAAATTGGTTGCCAATTTCTCAAAATGGTTGCCTATGGCAACTTGGGTTGTGGACTGAACTCAGTACTTTTAGAGGTACTAACCAAATTACATCAGTACTACTGAGTACTGATACACATTAAATCCACTGGTGCTAAATGTCAGTACCTGAAAGCACATGTGGGTGAGAATGCTGAGTTTAGACAAGAGGCCAAAGTACTGCAAAGAATAAAAATGAAAGCAGTGAAACTGTCCGTTTAAGTGTAAGAACTGCAAGTGGTTTAACTGCAAACTTTAGAGCAAGAGATGAAAACAAATGTCAGAATATGTGTGACCACTGAAAGCAGTGAAATTGCTAAGGAAACTAAGTAAGAAGTGAAAGCAGTGAGTCTGTCAGTTGATATTTAAGCACTGAAACTAGCTGAATTGTGAACTGAAGAGTAAGATAGTGTGTGACCACTGAAAGCAGTTGAAATGTCATTATGAAGTTAGAGATAAATGCAGTTGAAGCCTCTAATTTCTTGAGGCAATCTATAACATAGCATTATATTGTTCAGGTGTGCTTGTTATTTTGTCTTGTGGTGACTCAGTGAAGGCTCCTATATATGGGATTGACAACCATGAAGCTTGTGTAAAAGACAATGTTAGATGAAAAGATGATGGTATGAAGTCATTCTGATATTCAAGTAGCATATGCAGACTCTACTTGGCTCAAAGACAGTGTAGAGGGGCAGCAGTAATTAAGACAGCAACTGTGTCCCCAGTACCCTTGTCATCTCACCTGCATTTAAACACACAGAAATGCATAAGTCTGTGTGCAGACATGTAGGATTGGATGTGACATGTCACTATGATCTAACCTGCTATGACTAATTCCTAAATGATGGCAATCATTAGCAGTGCAACCCGAACAGCAGATTCTCTGTGATGAAGTCTGAGATCTGTCCACCAATCAAGGTGGTGGTGGTGGCCTTGGATGTTAGCCATTAGTCAGGATCCTTATTATTGTGGTATGAGGGTCTAGTTAGACTGTATGTCAGTATGTGTGTGCTCATGCATGTATTTGAGTTGTGCATATGTGGCAGTGCTGTTTCCTTTAATAGTTGCATAGTCACAGGTTGATCCATTAGGATACTACTGAGTGAGACATTTGGCTTCAAACAGCATGAACTCTGCTCAGCATTCGCTGGACAGACATCTCACTCTCCAAATCAATTCCTCCTCATTTTTTAAAAATAATAAATATCAAGAGTGCTTAAAATCCTCTTGACAGCTGGCTAGAAACGCAACTAGGAAAAACATTAGAGATGCTGTCTAGGAATTTGTGTTGACTTTGTTTCTTGGTGATTGGCCATGGATCCCACAGGCGAAAATAAAAACAAAGTTAATTGGTTCCACCATCCCCATCATGACTGTTCCTGAGTTACAGTATGGAGGAAATTGCTAGTATAAACATAAGTTCTTGAAGAAGAATACTTTAAACCCTTAACAACAACAAAACGTGCTCAAACATTGCATATAATTGCAACATAATGTCAGTGTTAAACACGACCTCTGTAAGACTGCCTTTGGTCTATGGATTACACATTCTACAGTACAGGCAGGCGAGGGGCTGACATTGCATGAATGATCAGTAAATTAATCCTTTCTCTAAATATCCCATTGCAGACATCCTGCTTGTCCTCTATTGAATTTAAAGGGCCAGTGTTGTGGGGGCTTGCTAACTAACTGCAGGCTGAGACAATCAATTAGCTGGTCGCACCATTGTGACAGAACAACAATAAATCTATTGTATGAAAGTGAAATAAACGCTTAAGAACATGTAATAAATCTCCCAAGTGTTCTGGGGAATAACAATAAGGGACTGTACATCTCTTATGAAACACAACATTAAAACTAAGGATCTCTCACGTGCCTGTAATGACATGCACAGAGCCCTGTGCTAACATAGAGATATGCACTGTGGGATCTGGGTCTGCAGAATTATGTTTGTGTGAGTGAGCAGCAATGGGGGACGTTTGCTGACTGTCTTGGCAGCTTTCAGAGAAAAGAGCATGCTATTAGAAGGTTTTCCTCGTCTGGAGCACGGGGAGAGATTGTCTGTCTGTCTGGACTGTCAGCCTGACTGATGAGAGCCGTTATCAGGCGCATGTGTATGTGTGTGTGCATGTACAGTATGTGTGTGCTTGTCTGCGCTGACAGCTACCTGGCAGGCAGTGCTTTCAGGTGTTCAGAAAGGAAGGATTTTGGGACACGAGGCTTTCAAGAATTGCTTTCTGGCCCAAACTGCAACTCAGATTTTCATCGTAGAGGCAGGCACATGACAACATGAATCATTTTGTCATCTGTTTGGCTAGTTAATAACATTAAAAAGGAGGTGATGAATTTGGAGATTATGTGAGTGTGTGCAAGTGTGTATACCTTGGGCTGTTGCAGGAGCGCTCCCTGTACATGACACCTCCTCCACAGGTTCTCGAGCAGTCAGACCACTGTGACCAGGCTGACCACTGACCATGGACCGCCCTAGGACCGTGCTCCCCATATTTAACACACTGACCCCTTCGACACCACTGGAGAAAACAGAGAGAGCAGGAAATAAATGAAGAGAAAAAGACACAGAAATAGCTTTCTTATCAGAACTTGAGCATTGGCCTGGGCTTCTTGCCTCAGTTTCCTGGTTTGGACAAATGCCCAGCACCACACCTGGACACCCACACTCTCAGTCTACAGCCAAAACACAACACACACATACTCACACACGTGCACCACACCTGGGCCGATCCAAGCCAAACCCTGCACTCACACACATCACCACCTCTCTCTCTTTCTAAATATCATCTTTCGATACGCGAAAAGGTACGGCCGCTCTGTGTCCAGCTGGAAGAAACAAAAATGCTTCTGCAGGTACATGCATGTGTGAGCAGCAGGAATGAATACAGAGCTGAGTTTTGATTGATATAAGTAATTGACTTTAAATAAATTCCAAATAAAAGAATCCAGTTTGAGCTGTCTTCTCTGCCTTTATAAGCAAGGATTTACTTTGGCTCAGGAAAGTGAGGATACTTTAACTTAAAGGACGATTATGATTTATGACACTATTAATAGGGCATTATCACAAGATTTTACTCCCTGAAGTAATTACCATGATCAGGGAACACCATCACATCACAACAGCCTGATTTATCTAAACCACAGAAACGTCAGTAAAAATCTGTCATCATACAGAAAAGTGTTTGCACTTACAGTTACAGCAAACACATCACATCAAAGTTGATTTAGGAAGCGTATCCATAAACTGTGATTTTAAAAAGACAGTTTGGTGGTAAATTTAGGGTTTTCCCTAATTTTAATAAGTATGCAATATGTTTTGCATTTGGGGAAATAAGATTATACTCTGCCTTGCCAAGAGTTAGATGAGAAGATTGATACCACTCTTGAGTGGTATCAATCTTCTCATCTAACTTTCTGCAAGTAGGCATTTTTACTAAATGTCAAACTTTTCTTTTAAAACTTTCTTGCTCATCTGACTTCAGTTTAGGGATATCACATGATTCCTACATCTCAGCATTTAACTTAGTGTTGGTGGTTAAAGTTGTATGGAATCATGTTAGTTTTGTATCCAAGTCATCAGTTATTTGGTTTCTTTTTTAAATAAGCAACCCATTACTTATAAATTATTATCATATTTCCATTTTTTGCCATTAATTGCTTGTTTGTTGAAACATGATGTACACTAGCTGCCTCCGAAGAATGAGCGAGACCGCTGCTCAGCAGGCAGCTGTTCAGCAGTCAGCTGAGAGGCAGACGGAGACAGTGGGGAGAGACTGTGGGGATAAACAGCATGTACATCAAGCACATTTTCACATCTGACTTGGTGAATAAAGGGTTTATTTCGACCAAACCGGAGTTGGTGACTGCTGAGAAAGTGGAAAGACTGATGTTAACCAGGATGCTTTTTGTGAGTTTTATTTTGTTTTTGTTGAGTTTGAATGAAGTGTTTAACAATAAGTATACAAGGCAATTTAGCTAGTTTCAGTTTGGTGAAAGAGAAAACCTTGGATTCGTGAAGAGTTGTATTTTTCTGTTTTAAAATAAAAACAGGTGTGAGAATGTTTCCTTTCCTTTTGTGAGTTTCTTTTGTTTATTTATTAGATACACACAAAAGTAGTGAACTCACCACTTGAACATCTCCCAGATACATTTATTAATGACTAAACTAGGGATGCACCAGTTTTTTGGCCAAACATCATTATTGGCTGATTCTGACACTGCAAATATGAATGATAGCCCCTAATAGGCAAAACACAATGATATTATACATCCAAATGAGACACTGTCAGGCACATGCTTGTCCCTTCATCACTTTTAGAAATGTATGCATGGTTTCCAGTTAGTAAAGTGAGTAATATTGTGAGGCAACAGAATGAGTGACTGGCTGCTGCGATTCTTCACAGGAACAAGAAATCATTTCCTCACCATGTCAGGACCACAGCTGGTGCCTTCTGCAGCAGGCATGAACTTGGTCTCGCATCGGTGCCCTGTGCGATGACACCACAGCGACTTGCAGATGTCCTGTCAAACAAGTCACACACAGTCAAACACACACACACACACACACACACAGGATGAGATGTCTGTCAGATATGGTCTCTTTTTTTTACCATCATCGGTTTTCTTATGACCACAGACTGACGGCCTTTTGGCATCGTGTTCCTCCCCTCTCCCCTCTCTCCTCTCCCTTGACCCGACAGCACCTGCTTCCTGCCAGGACCACCATCACGCTGGTCAATAAGCCCCCACCGCTCCGATAACCGGGGATAAGCTTCTCCACAAAGCCATGGTGTCAAATCTAATCACTGTACTTCTTTAATGAAACGGGATATAATTGTATGTGTCATCTGACCCAACAATACAGAGACAGAGCGAGCGAGTGAGCACAGAGGGAGAGCTGGGGTCGAAAGACAGGCGGCAGAGTCTGGCAACCCGCCCAACAGCAACTGGCAACGAGAGAGAAAGCAGAAAGGAGGGAGAGTAGGAGCAGAAGAGACTGCTCAAGTGTATGTGTGTGCATGTGTGTGTTTGTGTGTGTGGCAATGACTTAGGCTACCTTTGGGTACACATTTCAGACTAAAGACCAGTTAATTGAGGATGGCTTGTCCAATTGAGGACAAAAGCTGTGTCCCCAGTTGGAAAAAAGCTGATTTTTGAGTCAGTGGTTAAGGTTAAGCTTAGATTAGGGTTTAGTTAGGGTTTGGGTTGGGTTTGGGTTAGGCAAGTAATGGACTCCAGGAAATGAATGTAAGTCTATGAAATTTCCCCAAAAGGGGGACCATAGTAAATGTGTGTGTGTATGTGTGTGTGTGTGTGTGTGTTCAGTCTTTTTCCCCATTCTCTGATGCCAAGCAGGTGGTTGACAGCCATACCGGCATGCTGAAAATCATTTTACATGATCCCATCGGGAACAAAAAAAAAAAGGAGTGTGAAAGGCAGCCCTAAATCCACTGTTAATCAGTGTATAGGTTAATTCACCACCCACCAACTTGCACACAGGTCTAAGAAATGCAGATGTAGTATTTGATCTTCTGTTAGGGAAACATAGCCCGGATTTAGAGAAGTGGTGAATAGCCAGGGCAATGTCACGTGTGCTAATCCGACATATATACGATTTGGCAAAGTCGATTTCCCAGCAATTAAAGCCCTGGAGAGGATACCCCGTAGTATTTTAAACAGCATTTACATGTGAATCAAAATCACTGAATGCATCCATTATAAAGGCTTATACCAAGACCACAAGGCTTTGTGAAGGGGGGCAAGGCTGGGGATTCCCATTCAATTTATGGAATGCATTTCAATGGTGGGTCAAATGTGGGGGGTTCGAGGTTGTTGTGCAAAGATCACGCTAATTAATAAAGTGCCAATTTAGCACTGCATCATTAGCGCTGCAAAGCAGACAATTGCAGCCCCTGTATGAGCTAGGTGCTCCATCTCATTACTGGAGGCTCATCTAGTGAGTCTCAGTTTAGTCAAAGGGACGCATGAAAAATGCTTGATTTAGGAATGCTGAGGTCTATGTAAAACCAGGACTATTCAGCATCTATAGATTTGGTTCTTTGTAACTGCAACACACAAGGTTAGTTTAATGATCTATTGTGGGAATGATCCTTTCTCCTTTCCTTACTCTTCCTACTTTAGTGTATACCGTCTTTTCTGGTTTGTATAACATGCTGCCATTTTAGTCAGAACATTATCAAAAAAGAAACTCAAAGAAACTGTCAGCAGAGCACCCCGGTTAAACCTGCAAAAACATATTTTTTGGCCACAACACGGATATATCATCGCCTTTTAAGATGGTATGATTGATTGATTGTTAGCAAACAGTTGCCATTTAAAACATCGAAGAGATATAAAACAACATTAGGGTTTGGAGTTTTTGGAAGTTGGAGTATTTGTGTCCACTCGATGAATGAATGAATGAAAAGTCCAACATTTTTGCTCCTTTTATCTCTGTTTTGTTCTCCACCAACTCCTGAGGGAAATATCTGGCTCTTAAGCTGCAAAATGCTCCACTTCATTCACCAGCTAGTCACTATTTTTGTCTCTGCCATTTGGTTCTGGGGAAGCAGAATATAGTGGATTTTTTTAGCATCTTTGCCAAAAACAACACTGATAGACACTGAAAAACAATTGTGGCCAGTAAAACGAAACAATGTGCTTAAAGATGCTAGACAGCTGCATCAAGCTTAGGAGTTCTACAGGGGGCAAATAACTCTCTGTGGGTTTGTCACATATATAATTCATTGTTTAACCCATGGTAGCAATTTATAAAATGATATCTCACCTTCACAAAATCAAGGCTGCACAGTTTGGCCTTGGAGCCAAACTGCCATTTGCACTGTGTGTCTGCATCATACAGCTGCCCAGGAAGCTGTTCAGGGTACTTGTACTGACCGATCTGCTTGGGCTCGTCAATCAGACAGGATGCCTGGGCTGTTCTGGTGAACACAGCAAACCACCCGTGTCAGTCAGAAAGTGAGCAACGACAACTGACTAGCAAATGTGACAGTGTTGGTGCACTTGCACAAGGCGTCGAGGCCTACCCAAGGAAGCGGCTAAGGTACTGCCGACTGCAGGTGGACCAGAAGAAGACCCCGTTGTTTCCAGCCAGAGTGGGAGACATAATGTTGCCTTCTGTCTTGCGACAAGGATTCCCCTCACCATCATGGATCATCCCAAAACTGGAGAGAGTAATGAAAAGTGATTTTAAAGTTTATACAAAACAAAGACATGTAGAACAAGTTCCTCATGAGTAGAAGTGCAGCTTTAAAAGGTTCTGTATGTGACGTTGAGAGCATTAATATAGCTACAAACTTCTATTTACTGATAGTGGAGTAATGGTGTCCTGAGCAGAGAAGTCACGCTCCCTCTGTGTGTGTTGTAATCAAGCTTTTCGGTGGTTTGTTGAGGTAAGCCAGTCTAGTCGTATACCACTGTCCAGCTCATTGTAGCAACTTTGCATTGCACTCATCCAGCAGTTACAATTGATATTGGGACAGCTTTGTCGTGAAAGCATTGCGCCCACCCTCAAGTGCCTCCGTGGTTAACACCATTACCTCTGTCAGCACTGCTGCCATTGTTTAGCACTAATAATGGAGTTAGCACCATTGGCTGCGAGCCACCAGCTCAGCTACCTCCTTGATGAGAACCACCTATTTAACAAATAGCACATGACAATTGTCCTTGTGATGATCAAGCTGATGACACTGTTTACCAACTGTTTTTATACAGTACAGTATAAAATTATGAAAATGTAGCTTATTGCATGGAGTCATCAGAAAATCAATATGCTTGCTGATGTGCACAGCTAAGACTTCTTTCTACTTACTTATTAATCACTGCAACATATGTTTAGTAATTACTTTTTTGTTAATTTGCCAATGATTAACAGTTTTAGCCCTTGAGTCAAAATGTTTCTGGGCATGCCTTCTATGGAGCTGGCTATATTCATTAGGATATTGCGGTTAATAAATATTGTAACACATTATCACCTGGGTGAAGTAAAAACAACACATTGTTCCTATGCTGTGTTGACAGCATGCCAGACAGACAGAAGAGTTTTACCACAACATGAAATCACAAAAATATCAAAAATAAAGGTCCTCCTATCTCATAGGAAACGTATAAACACAAACACAGGGCCATGTGGCCTGAGGCAGTTTCCATTATTCTCTCATAAAGTGTCACGGGTTGGATGAGGTAGTGCTCTAACGTAATGCTCTTATTTCAGAGGATATTTGTTTCTTTAAATCAGACCACATTTATTTCATTTAATATAGATTCATTACATCCACTCACAACACAGAGCCAATGTAGTGACTGGCTCTAAAGTAACACTCCAGTCTGACATGGTTTCATCTGTTTAAGTCTGTGTGGTCTATTGTGGAGTCCAGAAACTGTGACTTATAAAGCTTGCCGTGATGCAGTTTTTGTTAAAACATACTTGTGTCCAGACTCATGAGCAATGGTGAAGGCCAAGCCCAGTCCTGTGTCCTCATTGATGGTACAACTTCTGTACTTGCTGCACATTCCACTGATGGGGGCAAAACCTGCAGAGGGAAAGGGAAAAAAACAGAAATAAGGTGAGGTGAGGTGAGGTGAGGTGAGGTGAGGTGAGGTGAGGTGAGGTGAGGTAAGGTAAGGTAACGCAAGGTAAGATAAAGTAAGGTGAGGTAAGGTAAGGATAAAAAAATAATAATAAAACTTCAAGTCTGTAACATAAAATCATTTTCTCCGTCTCTGTGGTGTAACTGAGCACATTCTTTCCGTTGAAACCTCTGACAAATTTGGCAGGCAACAACTGTCTGTCATATTTGCATATTGCGCACATGTACGCATAAAGGGGGATTTCACACCAGCTGCAAAGTGCAACCTCACAAGCCCTGGACAACTTGACTTAAGTTTGTTCCTAGACTTTGAAAGCCAATCAGTTTAGAGGAGGACAACTGCTGATGGCAGACCGACAGCATTAGGAAAAAGATAGGTGATCCTAGATGTGGGATTTACTGCACAAGCTGATGAAAATATCCTGCGGTTACTGTGTTTTCTCACCGTCTTTTCTGGCAGCAGTTTCTCCTACTGGACCCAAAAATATAAGAACATGTACAGTAGAAACATCAATATATGGCTGATGAATGAGCCTGTGACTGAAAGAGCCAGATGTTGAACTTTAATAAACTGGCAGAACATACATAAATACGGAAGTTACATAGAGTTAATAAATAATTCTGAATGTGAGTCACCTTTCACCTTTTTTACTCATGCAGTGAATGAGATAAAGTGCTGTCCTGAGATTACTAACAATTAGTGGTGTGAAAGCAATATGATTATGGTATTAGTCAAGCTTAGTTGGCTACGTTGATGTTGTTCCAGCTGCCATTTGCACCTACAGGTGTTAAGATGTATTCCTGCTTATCCAGACACAGGTGTTTTGCACATTTGTTGTTTTTCACCCAGCTTTGTGATATAAAATAGTGATAGATTACCTTAGAGACCAAGCGCAACATGTCACTGACAACCACGCACACCGGAGGGAAACAATAGGTGCCAGGATATTCAACCAAGGGATGACATGCTAACAAAATGCCTGTAACTAGCTAGAAATATTAGATTTCAGCATGTCACGGGATTATTTTGGCATTCATCTACCAAAGAGGAAAAAGTATATTGACAAAGCTGAAAAACAAAATTGTCGGTCTATCTCAGTGTCCTTCCTCCTTACCTCGCTTATCTTGTACCCTTTTCCAGTGGAAATTAGCATGTATATGCAGGTTTTTTTAAACCAGCAGACTTATCTCTCATTGCAAGTGGACGAGTATGCCTTTGTGGGGTTTTTTTTCACTGGTCTGTCATGTTCAGCATCATAAACATGCTGAAAAACAAGTTATTAAACAGTAGAAAGCAGCATAAAGGCCAGTGAAAAAGTTTTCAGTCTCTCCTTAAAACTCAGTGCCAACTAATTTCAGTCAATGTTTGTTTTATGGCAGTGCATCACTGCAGTCGTGCCAGAAAGGGGGTGAAAATTAGTGCATCCACCAAGGTCTCATATGTCCATCACTGCTGATCAGAGGTCATCTGAGCTGGCGCCAATAAATACCCATGACTATTGCAGAGTCATTTGTCTCAGGAATGAATGTCAATGGTAACCTTTTCTGATAAAGACAAGAGCTAAATGTTAGTGGGTGTTAGTGTTTTTTTTGTCCAGTGGGAAAGGGGTTTTGGAGAAAGTGAAATACTTTGATACCTACAATTATATTATTGAATCACAATTTGAAATTGTTATTTAACCTAACAAATATCAAGACCAGGCCTTGCATAGCTTGGTAAGTGTCAACCACTACAGTTTATCTGGTCGAATTAGCAACTGTAGCTTATTTATGATCTCACTGTTTTCTCATTCTTCCAGCTGATGCCTCACATCTGTATCCACATATGTCTTCTTAAAGGCTCAGCTCTAAGTTCAGAATTTCATAAAAACTTAGCTCTGGATTCTTTACCCTGTTGGTAGTGCACTCGACCACAAAGCAGCCTTTTAGGCATTGTCCTGTTGTTTGCTAGCAGACAGAAATAACAAGAAGCTACCTTCATGCAATATGAAGTCACTGGAAAGTGATGAACTGTTTTCCCTTTCAGTTTGAGCAAGATGTAACTGCACTGTGTCCCTATGACAGGATACTTTTTGATAAGCTCCCTCAAAGTGACAGTTAATCAAGGTCATGTTTGCATCTCTGGCCAAGCAACATGTTTGCAAGTCATACCCCCTCTGATGTTTCCTGTCTGCAAAGTCACGATCCAAGAAGGGCAAAATGCCCAAAAAGTCCCACATGCTTGGCTTTATGATATTGTTAAAATGCTCCAATAAAATGTAGCTTTCAGTCACAGTGGGAAGTGAGTACCATTCTTCACTTACAATCTCTTCTGCTTGCACCTGTCAAACTTCCTTCACTCCTTCTTGTAATGTCTGCACCCACAGTATCACCTCTACACCTGTCTACATGCCAAAAATTACAACATTTATGTCATGCAATGGATTCTTGGTTGTCACCACGGAAGACAGCTCATACATCTCCTGAAACCTTCGCCATACTCCATTGTATCAACTGCTGCTTCTGACTTAAAAAAATAGGATGTTTGGCTTGTAAAGGGTTGCTGAGCACAGTCTCACCCAGGGTGTCACAGGGCTCATTCTTCCAGGAACAGATGTCCAGTCCAGTGAGGAGAACCGCGTGGTCATGCCGTTTACCACCTTTCCCCACCAGACCTGACTGCCACTGACAGAAACTGTTAAGGGACTGGTCAGCATGGTGATTGATGGTCAAGCCCAACTGGGAATGAAAGGAGAGAATTAGAGATACAGAGCTACCAGTCACCAGTGCCCAGAGCAAAACAACACAAATTTGCAGAATTGTAGTCTGAATCCACTCACTGGGTCCTGTTCCAGTAGTAACAAGCTCACCACCACGATGTTGATGTCTGTCCCAATGGTGCCATCTTTGAAAAGACTTGAAACCTGAAAAAGGGCAGAAACAGTTTAAGGAGAAATATCCCACATGTAAATTCTAATAGCTATAGTTTTCTAATGGAGTAATTTTATCGAGAGATACAAGGTAGAAAAGCAGAAGAGGCTCCACTTCCTAGATCATCAAAAATTTCTTGCACTCAAAAATATGAACGGTAAAGGACAAACTCTTTGTGCCCATACACTGAAAACACACCCAGCAGTGGCGAAGTGCGGCCCGCAGCAAGCAACCATGCAATGTCTATGGAAAGCTGCGGTGGCTGCTCTGAGCTGCAGCCGTTAGATTTGGCTAAATTAAAAGTTGGGGTAGTCAAACTTTTAGCTGTGGATAGTGGCCAGAGAATACTCACAGTCAATCAGTAAACAAAGTCCTGTGACTCCTGTGGCATGTTGACCTATGTTACAAAGAATTTCTTCCCGCCTGAAACACATTAACACGCCCCTCAGCCACAGGAGAATGTAATTATTGCAGTGAGTGACACTTTGACACTGCTTCATGTGTTTTCAGCGTTTTTTGATGACATCAGTAGGCTTCTTTGTACTGTAGACAGTGTAAACAGTAAAGAAGTATATACTACAACTGTCCTTGGAAAGTTACCTTAACACTGTACAGCAAAGGGACAAATGCAGCTAAGCTTGCTGATCAACATTCCGTGTTTCTTTGTCCATGTACACATGCCTTTTCAATTTGAAAAATCTTGGAATAGGCTTGTAGCTTACTAACCTTCCCTCTGAATTTTGACATCAAATTCATTAAGAATATTAATTTAAACAAACCTTCTACTTAATCAGGTTTTTTAAAACCACAATTAAGGCTAGCCTGTGTAACTTTTGCCACTCTGGCAGCAGGTAGCAAGTAGAAAATGACAATTGCTTAAATGTAGCATAACAATTGCACAAGTATAGCACGGGGTTACAAAGTCAGGATGCTGACTCAGTGATGTGTGTTATACAGTAAAATCTATGTAAAGATAATATTTGCTGACATTAGTCACGTTATGCTACTGGTCATACCAGACTAAGTAGTGCTATTTCGACTTTTAAAAGTTACATAGTCTTGCTTTGAATATGAATTTTTTTCCAATCCTGTATTCTTGCTGATGACAAAAACGTCACAATGTCTGGCTGGAAAACAGTACTAAACATGCTAGTGTATTAGCTTGCTGGTGTTAGAGCTAGCTCGGCTACACCCTTGGCCCTGTGGCCCCTGTCTTGTAAGTCGTAATGTTCTATTGAATCTCCTTTGTTAGATAAATAAACAAGACATGGGAGCAATAGAGCAATGCAGCAGATTTTCATTACATGCCATCTCCTCCTTTCCTTCTCCTCCCTTCTCCCACCCTCACCATATTCATGACGGTGAGGACGTAGGTAGTGACGTTGTCCCTGCCGTGTTTCTCCAGCATCTTCCTGTCTGCCACCACCAGAGTCTCCACATTCAGGCCCCCCACCCTGTTGGAGTTAATGGGCGATCTCTTTGCCCTTCCTGGCCCTTCTGCCTCAGGTATCGCAAACTCATCAGGCATGATGAAACGCTCCTCAGCGGGAGGCTTGGGAGCGTCTAGGAGGGCAAAAAGGGAAGGACGGAAGGGAGGAGAGACAGAGAGAGTATGAGGGAGAAAGATAAAGACAGAGCAAGAGAGAGAGAGAACTTGGCAGTGAGGGTCAAATGAATGAACTGTCTTTTTTCCTGGCTCGTGCCGGGTGATAAGAGCACAGGCTCTGGTGTTGAAAGGACAGGAAATTCACTCCCCATGCTGCTTCCTACCTCTCACCACTAGAATGGTAGATAAAATTGTGAACCAGCCTGAGGGTTGAGTAGCCTTAAGCTGAATACAATGGACACAGTGCACTAAAAAACATTTAATACAGACATTAATCTTCATAATGAATGTGGATATACCTAGAGACTGCAGTGGTTTAGGGTTAACCACTCTATAAAATATTAAATTAACACTTCCATATCATGGAAGTGCTTATTGCTATTGCAATAATGCTGTGACAGTGCTATATATTACAGATTACTTTGGCTAACATGTAGTGTCTCATAGTGGTCAAACAGATTTTTAAGCTAAATAATACTGAGAAAAGAAAATCAACGACAAGTCGAAAACACTTGCCTTTGGTTTCAATGTAAACCAGTTGGATCCTACACTGTATACTACCGTGTACTATTGTACAGTAAACAGTTGCATCCTAAGTACCAGGGTGAACTCCCTTCAGTCCGTCCTATATTCCTATATAATTATTATCTTTATATTACATTGTTTCTTTGATAGATTACATCATAAATTCACAAAAGCAAAGGAACGTGGAGCTACCAGCACCTCAGGGAAATCTCTTCAGTTCGCTTCACTCTATAATGCATTTTTAAAATAAAATCACAATGCTGTATTTGCATACTTAGAGTTAATAGTGTTAGGCAAAATTATCTGAATTATGCATATTACAGTTGCATGCATGTTTACCACGTGTGTCTGTAATCCATGGATATATGAGACACCATACAAAAATGTTAATTTGTGGTGTGCACTTCAGTGAAACTTCTGTAAACTCTAGTAAACTAAGTACATAATTTAACAGCAAATGAGTGTTATGGCTAAAAATGCTGATCTGCCTGATTTATATCCCACAATGCAGTCATGTCTGCAGATCTGAGACTTGTTGGTATGTACAATTTGGCTGAAGGGTGCATGAACTGACAACTCAGTAAACCATTACATCACTTCCTCAACATAAATACACAATTATTAGATGGTAAAATATAAGGAATATTAGGTTCCCTTACATACATTGCTTGCGGCGTCCGCAGAAGTGTTGCCTCTGCAGCTTTCCATGCTGGTAGTCATGGTGATGATGCTGCTGCTGCTGGTGATGGTGGAGGTACGGGTTGTCAGGTGTGGAAGAAGCGGTGCTCAATGGGCTGCTCGATCTTCTGTGGACAATGTGTTCTGCTGAGCGTTTGTAGACGACATGCGGATGGTGACCCTCAGGGGCGCTGAAGTTGTGTTGCTGAGCCAGATGTTGGGGTAGCGGGGCAATCAAATACTCATCCTGAGACACACGGATCAAACCTGACTGGAAGACACACACAACAAAATACATGAACAATGAGTGAAAACCACAGATTATCCACAAAACCAGGCAAAAAAAAAAAGTTGTACACGACACTAGTGGTTAACTGTGTATCACATATGTCACTTAAGTTACTGCTCTCAAAGAAAATATCCCACATAAATATCATGTAGTATCACCATGCAGTGCACCTCACATACTGTGCAAAAACTGCCTTTGCAAAGGTATTTAAAAGCACAGTTGTCCAGTCTCCACCTGGCTTTAGCAGAGATACAGTGTAGCTGAAGCAGCTCTTGAATAAAGCCAACAATCATTCCTACGCTAAACACACATTTTACTTCCAAACCCACCCAGATCAGCCTCATCTACACTTACCACCCACCCTAACATTAGGCAGATGTGCACAGTGCGACAGACTACAGCTGTTGAGGGGAGATGATGTCTTATTTGGTTGGAAGACAGAATAGCGTGAAATTACCAAGCTGGACTTTGTTTTTAATTGATTTTAACAACATCTAAAATGTGTCCAAACAGATAGAGATAAGTCCAGGTTAGGGCTTTATTTCAAAACAAAATTAACTCAAAGCAGACTACACTGCAGGACTTATTGTTGGCATATTTGTCATCAATTACAACATTGTTGTAGAAGTTCCTGGCGTTGTTTCTCAAAATAAAGTTTATTTTGTAATTGTTCTTTTTCAATATTTTATTCAATTTTAAAAATCAAATAAGTAAGAGAACTTTTTTTTCATTCATCTCCTCCTCGACACTTGTTTGTCACTTTGAAAACGTCAACTAATGTTCCACTGATTGCACATAAGGCTACTAGAGCTGCAGTGATTAATCGATTAATCAATTACAGTAGATGTCAACTATTCAATTAATCACCAACTAATCTGATAATTGATCAATTGGTTTAATCTATTCTCTAGGAATTCATCCAGCTTCTTAAATGTGAATATTTTCTGGTTTCTTGCGGTACTGAATACATTTGGATTGTGAACGAAGCACAACATTTTAAAGTTCCTCTTGGGTTTTGACAAGCACTTATAGATATTTTTTCACCATTTTCTGACATCATAATAATCAATAATCGACAGTGAATATAATTATTAGTTGCAGCTGTAATGACTACATTCATTTTATTTTGGGTTGGGTTTTTTTTTTTTTTTTTTGCAGTATTAACATTCAACCTTTGACATCACGGCTGTAGAAAAAGGGCAAAATTTGCATAGAGCCTGCCTTTGTTTACATGTTTTGTCCACAGAAGAAGTATAAAGCAAATTAACATGTCCAGCTTACTACCATATTGTCACAGCAGCAGACTGTGTTTTGGGTCTTTGTTTTAGTTGAGTTGCCTGAGCTGCCCTCTGAACTGAGACACTGAGCTACTGAACCTTAAACATTCCGTCTGACCACGGAATTCTACCTAATTCACTCCACCACCCACCAAATGCACACAAAATAGCTGTGCAATCAATCAGACACTCACATCCATAGGAGCAGACGCTCACTGAGTTTATCAAAAACACATACGTGCACCCATTGACCCAATGACCTCTGACCTTTTTGTGTACGTGTGTGTGTTATCTACATCTCCAACAACCTACTAAAGTGTGTGTGTGTGTGTGTGTGTGTGTGTGTGTGTGTGTGTGTGTGTGTGTGTGTGTAGGTGTGTGTGTAGGTGTGTGTGTGTGTGTGTGTGTGTATGACAGGACCCTGCTCCTGTTGAGCTGACCCCATTCCCCCCAGAGTATAGCAGGTGGCAAAATAAACACAGGCAAGACAAAAGGGAAGCCATGGCGAGGCTCTTGTTGTCAAAACAGTGCCTGGATACATGGCAGCCTGCCATCATCAGCCCCATCCATCCCTCTAACCATCCATCCATCCCTCTGTCCTTCCATCCATCCATCCATCGTTATAACAGTCCAGCTGCCAGCACATCTTTCATCTGTTCATAAATCATCTTCTCCATCCATCAATCTTCCATGGTTCCATGGGAAGTTTTACAGGAAGTTAACTGTCAAACTTCATTATTTCGACTACATGTAAGGTCCACATGGTCCAGTGGTTGAAAGTTTTGTTCTGCAGTGTCAATGGTTTGAACTCCAGTACATCAATACCTGCCAAAACAACCTTGAGCTAGATACTTCACAGCTACCTGCTCCCGCGGCATCGCAATGAAAGGCTCAACCTGCGAGCACAAGGTTGGAAAGAAAATGTACCCCCTGGGCCATGAATAAAATATATCAAATCAAAGACTTGAATTAAGAAAGAGAGGGTCCTTGGCAAAAATGACTGCCGCTTCCCAAAATAGATTGGAATTCAAAACAGAGCTCGAGGAGGTCAAAGGAGGTGTCTCCCATCAGCACACACTGCTGTCGCCTCTCATTTACCCATCTTTTCATCTGTCTTTCTGTCTGGCATTTACAACGGACCTGACCTGTAAAAATATACACCTCATCAAATATTCCTCTTTTAAAGATGAAACACTTCTAATTTTTGATTTTTTTGACAGCCCCTTCTGTCAAACAATATCAGTGTAATCATCCCGCAACACTGAGAGATAATTTCATAATTTTCTCCCCTAAACCAAAGGCTTTAGAACATTACACTTGGATTATTAATACACCATGAGAATGAGATTTTTACACCTCAACATAAGATTATATTGCACAGTGAAAACTGCTATAGTGATCAAGGTCACAGCAATTAATTGGTTATATGGATCAAAATGTTTGGGACAAAATTATTCCTATAGAAATGCTGTTTCAATATTTCGATTTAAGTAGTCTGCTTAAAGTTTTATTATTGTGGTTTGTCATACATGACAGCACATTTTTTAAAAACTTTAACTACGGTAAGTCTATCTATTTTTAACTGTACTCCCATGAAACTTTGCCTAGCGGTAACATTCCAGCTGGCTAACAACCTGACGCTAGTGCTGCGTGCACATTGAAATTATGACAGGGAAAAGAAAGTAATTTTCTCTTAATAAAAAACATAGTTTCCTCAAAGCTTTTAATTACTAGTCATGGTTGCATGGTCTCTTATATTGATCAATTTGACCCAGACAGGTGTGATTACTTTAAGCAGTTTCCACTATTTATCTTTTTGCAGTGCATATTAGGATTGGGCCAGTGTAAACATTTTGAAACCGGTTGGACATTAAGCCAAATATCGGACCAGTATACCATATTTTACCACTCGGTGTCACACTTGACTCAGTAGGTGAAAACTCAGCTTAGTTACTACCTCTGCTGGTGGCTTAAAGGTAGAACAATGCCCCCCAACTGTCCTGTACAAAGAGGCAAGGCAGAATAACAGCTCACATTCCCTGGAGAGACTTTCCCAAAGGAGAGATAAGATGAGAGAGCCTTCTTACCTTGTTTCGTCTCTCCAAAAAACACATGAACTTTCTAGTAAACAAACATTGTGCTTATCTTCCCGCTCCCCCTTCCATTAAAATTTGATCTCCTTCATGTTGCTGGTACTTGGCTCGGCAATAAATTGCACACAGCCTGTCAGACACTGTGTTAGAGTGATTATAAACAAATACAATACTACATTAATCATGTTGTAGTATGGCTTATTACTACTATTACAAGTTGGATTTAGCACCGTGATGCTGTCGGTAGAGGTTGCTGATGTAGGCATAGCTGCGGATAGCACTACAAACAGCTGGTGTGGCTACTATGGCACCCAGAGGCAAGATGTCAGCAAGCCATTCAACAACAAGAGTGCTTTGCTCAACCAGTGCTGCAGGGACTGTGGTGGTAGGAACAGAGTGAATCATCTTTTCCTCCTTGCCTTTCATCCCTGATTTCTTTTAGTTCGTCTTCTTGCACCGTGATAGCATTGGCACAGATTGCTGATGTAGCCTACTTTTTCATTTGCCATGACATGCCATAATGACAAATTACAGTTCAGCCGGTTTGCATAGAATCAAACTAGTTTAAACTTGTACACCAGACCGGACCAGCGGAACTGGGACTCTCCCCAACTCTAGTACATCTAATTCTAGTTCATCCAAATCACCATCATACTAAGGTGATGTCATTAGTGACTAATAACCATCCTGACTGGCAATTGCATTCCAACAATAACATGATAAAAGGCCCAACTGTCTTAAGTTACTTCATTAACCTACAACTCCATCCATAACACTCTCTCTATCTGTCTCTCTCTTTTGCTGTATCACATCTGCCAGCTCTCCACTTTCTTTTCCAGCAGTTAGCAGATGGAAGTGTCTGTGATGATAATGACAGGAAATTTATTCCATCTGTAGGGATGGTAATAATGGTGCAGTGTGTGTATGTGTGGATTCAATTTTCTTTTGTCAGCATGTGCTTTGTGTTTTCATGAATATCAAAGGCAGAACAACTAATACAACATAACAGTTACCTGCCTTTTAGACCCAGCTGCAGTAAAACGTCACCTGCTGCAGCCCTACGCAAAACTTCATCAATGGATAAACACCACATTCATCACCTAAAGTGATTTTTTTACATGGATGTTTTTAGAATATCAAGCATCTTGCAGATAATACATGTAAAGCCCTACTTCCTGTGTCAAACTCAGTGCTCAGGTGCAAGCCTATTCGTTTAATGAAGTGCTATAAAAAAGACAGATGAGCTGTATAGAGTTTCACAGAGTTTAAGCACCCTCCACACACCAGAGAAAGGCCAGCTGTAGCATTGATACAGCAGACCTCTAGTTATCTCCACACATTAACACTTGTAAGACTTGGCTAGATTAAAGGGATGAGCTATCTTTGCTAAACACCACTTAACTTTTCTCCCACGTTTACATGCAGACTCAAACATTTCTTTGACTCTCACACAGATTCACACAGTCAGATTAGAGGTTGAACCAGGCCACCTCCAATCAGCAATGACACTAGTTTCTACGGAAGAAAAACGAGAGTTAAAAAACTCCCACAGGACTTTTTCTTGGGTAAAGCTGATCCAAGACACTTCAACAAACAGCTCTTTCTCTCTGGCAACATTACGGTGTATGTCAGGGGAGACAGCATCTTTAGCTTGTCTCTGTATAATGTAGTCTCTTTTAAGGTTTCCTACCATGATATTATAAGGCAAATGAGTAAGTGCTTACATGCTGTTAAAGACTAGTGCCGAGCGGCGAGAAGCCCCAAGCTGGTGATTACCGAGCTCTAAAGCACATCTGCTCTCCAGCTCAGCAGAAAGTCACGTGAACAGTGTGTGGTGAGGGGGAAAAATCATACAGGAGCAGAGAGGCCCCTCAGGCATCAAACTTATTCAATAGAATCACAATCTGAGTAATTACAGTTTGCTCAAGAGAATTATGTGTCTTTAAAATGGGTTAAGAACTGGGTAGAAAAGAGATGGTAATTTTGGATCTTGGATCAGAAGAAGGTGGCACAGCAGACAAGAGCCAAGCAGCAATGACAGGGTTATGCCCTGTCATTGCATCTGTTAAGTTTCTCCTCCTTTAACTTCAAATGAGTGTATTTCAGAGTGCACAGTAGTGTTCATGGAAATACAACAGGACTGGTGAACTGCAGCCATTTGCAACTACTCCATTAGTGGTAGTATGTCTCTAACCCTCGTCATGTACAACTGATTAAGATCACAATGTGTCAATAGCCTGAGGTCTTGTTTGGGTTCACTAATTGCCTTTGAACAACCTACTGACACCCTGTGAGCATGTCTGGGGAACAAAGCAGAGGTGGGCAGACACAAGGAGAGAAACTAATGGTGCTGGATGAGTCTTTTGTCATTTGGAGCCTTTGGGCACGGTCCCACTCACTATCCCGTGTGGACACAGTAGGGAACAGGAGGACTACTCCCACATCAGCCCATACAAATGGAAATGTCCTCCTTCAAAGTGCTGTTAATTGCTCTTTAACTAGGTTACAGTGCAGCCCTAACACTTTTACTGACTTAAATATGCAGAGCTGCTGTGATGCAAATGATGTAAAAGGGTAATTTAAATGAACTTAACTCTGCTGGAATGCACATAAATGTGTCGTGATTTATGTGATAGAAACTTTTCCATTTTCCAGCATTAGCACCTGGAGCTGGAAAGGTGGAGGTTGCAGAGATGGGAAGTTTGCTATTTCTACATATCTGCCTGCCACACCCTAACACCCTAACACCCAGAGGAGCTGAATGAGCTGAAGGTTGTAATGGAAAAGACCACAGACTGTAGACTGTATGAAACTAATGGACATAGCCATCATGAAATCACCTATTGGTTTGTGGCCTCATGTTTAGAAGAGTTCAGCATTCTGGCCATCACCATCTAAGAGCCTTAAGTGACCATATTTGGATGAATGGGTGGAGCTGTGGAGGAGTGAGGGGTGGACGTGACTCATAGACACACCTATCAGAGAGCCTGTCACTCAAACGTCCACACCCTAATTTGTGCATAACTTTTAGGTCTTCATAATATTTAAATGTATGAGTTCATGAACAAGGAAATTAGCTCTAAAGGCATTAGCTGTTTGTTCTACAAGGCTGCACACGTTTATTTCCCCTTTAAAGTTGAGCATTTTTACAAAGGGGTTCTGTGGTGATTGACTCACTTATGGAGCCAGCCTCAAGTGGTCATTAAAGTAACTGCAGAGACAACCAGTTGAAATGATTTAGGTAAAATTTAAGATCATTTGGAAAGCTTCAGGATTCTAGCACTGCTTACAGTGATATTCACTGATTTGTCACAGATCTGATACTGATATTGATACTGACTCATATAGCTGGATCGGGTATTGCTGAACATGGGGCCAATTTATTGAATTCAAATCTGTGTTAACATCTGATTACAGATGCACTTAGTATGTCATGTGTCAGCAGCGTGCCAGCAGACCGACAAACTTGTGGGCTGCTTGGAGGTATTTCAAATTTGTATCTATGTATGTATTTGTTACATTTTGTTTTACAAAATTAGGACAGCAATGTTTAAGTCAAGCTACATGTGGCCTTACACATAAAAGAATTGTCCAAGTCAATTCCACACAGGCTACCAGCTTATCACTTAAACACCAGTTTCAGACTGGTACACAGTATCTGCCGATGACCAAAGCCCAGGTATCAATTTCGGCATTTTGGACTGAAATGTCAGATTAGTGCATCCCTAATTATGAGTATGAGACCTCGGTTGAAAAATACCAGAATTTGCCTTTAAGCTGGCTTGTTCCTCTTCAAAAGCAGTGTTCATACAGAACGATGGAGGTGAAAAGTCCCTTTCAGACTGTCAGACAGAGGGGGGATCGTCAGAGCTCCAAATGCTCTGTAAACGGTTTTCTCCACATTCCACATGTTCCTACTTTGGCTACTCTTAATGGTTTCTTCTTACTGCACCATTCCCCTTTGTGTCTGCACTGATGGAGGCAATGTAATTTCCGAAAAGAGATGTGATGAGTGTGACCAAAATCTGGATCAAGTTCTAAACAACAGATGCAAAAGAATGATAGACGATCTCTTCCTTCACTTCATTTCCACGCTTAGAAATAAATGTTCACTGTTGCTATGTATCACACACCAAGAAATATTTACTGTTCTGTAGCCTGTTTATTGACCTCTTGTACCAACGACTACTAATGCTTTATGATGACTGACATTTCCCTGCACCTGCAGAGCGAGACGCTCGGAAAAACGCCGTAAACTTTGCTTTTTTCTCAATGTGGACACATCATCCAACCTTGTCTTGAGAGACCATGCATCCATTTTCATTTCATTTGGAATCCAGTCCAAAGAAGTGTCACTTTACCCAGCCTCCAACTGTCTTCACAAACAAAACTTGTCACATAAGCAACAATATCAATTAACAGATTCCAGACGAGAGCTTAGCCCATGTAGACAATTGTGGCAATGACACAACACATACTCTGAACTTAACTGTCATCACAGTCAACAAAGACTAAATAAGAAAAAACACTGATACTCCACATGAACCTGGCAGTACTTGGTTTTTTACCGTAAGTCTGGGCTGTTTTACCACAGCACCAGTGAATGTAGTGCAGTGGTGACAATAGTGGGTCAGATTTGATGTATGGGCTCTGTTTGTGGAAGTTGCAGCATCCACTTGAGGACCTCAACACCAGTCATTAGTCTTGTGTGAGAAAGACCTTGCACAGACTAGAAAGGACACACAAGCACACACACATATACAAGCAGGCACGCAGACGTTCTGTTTTTTTCACTCCCTTTCACACACACAACATCCCACGCCCATGCTGAGAGCCTGACCCCCCTCTCCTGCTGGCATCTAACAGTGGGCACTACATCACTGTCAGCGTCCAGACCACCAGGGAACGGCTCCGGGCCACTCTCCTCTTGTAGCGCCAAGCTCTGAGCTCCTCTGTGGCCCAGCCCAGTCGCTGAATTATGGCCAAGCCAGAGAGGCATATTGTAGTAGGGAGACGTTCCAATTTGTTGGCCTTTACAGAAAACAGACAGGTACAAATGGCCTGACTGCTGGCTGGAAATCGGTCATTCAAGTGTCATTTTAACTCTACAAAAGCCTAAGGGATTTGGAGCACACTGACAAACACACACACATCATATGTTGTCTCGGTTCCCAGCCCTACGGATGAGTAATCATATATTGTCTCAGCTCCACAAGGAGTCTAATGGGATTACAACATCTACACATGTTAAATATTCAAACAGAACAAGTGAGTGTTTAAATGTATGCCTTTTGGCCAAACGGTCTCACTTTCCAGATGTAGTTTACGGACACTCTTTCAGATATTTGAATGTCATTTCAACTTCCCATACAGCAGTTTTGGAGTAGAACTGACTTTTAAATCATCAATTGTTCCTGTCATACATATTCAATTTTACAAAACAACCAACAGACTTAAGAGGCTTTGATGCCAGCAACAGTTTTGCAAGACAGGATGTCACATTTTCCCAACAAGTAATGGAGCTCAAACTCTCATATATTCACATGGTGATGTGCTCTACAACCGCAAGCCCTCCAGAGGCCAGACTACATGCAGCATCAATAACGAGACCCCGGGAAAAGAGCAAACACATTCTTCACACCACAGGGAGCCCTGTGACTGGTAGAGACAGACAGAGGTCGTAGGTTGAGCTCCCCTCTTACAACGGTCACTGGTGGTTGCCACAACACGCGGCACCGTGTCAACGACAACCATCAGACAGGTTTGATCTGAGCTGCCTGAAAGATGAAGGGGAGAAAGGGGGAGGTGTGTACTGACACTTTCTCTAGTGTTTTGTATCTCACACATGGGTGTGCAAACACACATTTGAGCTGTAAACTGTGATACCTGGGGGTTGCTGGGTTATTAGGCCAACTGCCAACACACATCCAAGAAGTCTCCTGAGATTATCCAAAACCAAACCATGGTAAAAAAAAAAAATGTCACCACATACAGGTATGTTTAGTTTATAATGTTTTCTAAGCGTCTGCATTATCAAAGCTCACCAGGACAACAGACACATTACTATAGAAATGTAAACAAAGGCAACTGACAAGGAAAGGGAACTGAGACACTGTGATGCAAAGTTCAAAAATACAATGCAATAAAACAAATTTTAAATACCCAAGGCGATCACTCAGTTGAATGCTGAGCCAGATCAGACTGTATCAGACGGATCCTGACACACCTCGTCTCATGACAAATTTAGTTTCTAGAAGATGGTCTAAACCAACCCGTACAACCACATAAATCATTTGTTCCTACCCTCTAACACATAAGCCTCTTTTACACTGCCTCTTCAAGGCAAGAATTCCACACTGTTATGCCACCTTACTGTTCTGTATAATAGGTACAATCATGGCATTGCGGGACAGAGTGGTCTTGCCTTTAAGCCAGCATCGGAGGTTGCAAGAGCGCTGGTGGTGTCAGTATAAATTGGGACAGCTGGCAGGACGGAATCATGGGCAGCACGGGTGTGACATTTTGACGATGTGTTATACCTGTGACCCACTGTGGGAGATTGTATAACATATAACAGGGACGGTACATGATTGTCATTGCTATTGTTCAGAAACTGCTGCTGACGCGTATGTTATATGTAACACTAGAGGCCTACACCTCTTTTGCTTCTGCTTTGCTGGGATGCTGTCTAAAAACACACACTGGAGTGGAAAGATGCTGCTATTGTTTGGCTCTGCATAAAAATACAAAGGTGGGATAAAGAAAGGACTTTGTAGTGGCTTTATAGCACAACTATGGCCCTGGAAAAAGGGTCTGCCAGGTTAGGAAGGACAACTTCTGGAAAGCTGCTTCCCTGGCAACTAGTGGCTCCTTGCAAGTGTGCAGGAACTATTTTAAGTCATCAGTGCTAGTGCTGGCAGCTAAAATTTGCAATTATAGTGGACAACTAGGCAGTTTAATGTGGAAATGAGATGGAAAGGCCACCAGGGAAAACTACTGTATGGTTGAGGAGAAAAGGAAGTTTTAGGAAAAATGGATATACTCTTACTAGGTTGCACCTCAGGGGATAGATAAAGGGGTCTTTTCTGCAAACAGATGAATTTGGTTTGGGGTTAAACACCATTATAAGACCAATCACAACTCCTACAACAGGTTCATGAAAAGTGGAATAACAAGGTTGAACAGTTTCCATGGGACTTATCTGCTCCACAGTCAGTTTGGTAAATGCAGTTAGCTGTTCAGCGATGAAGAGTTTGTGCAGGATTGCTTGGTGAAAGGAGCTGACATTGTATGTCCTGACATTGTGCTGCCATCACTGATATGCTGGCTCCCTAAATTTGCACTCAGTCATCAAAACTTTGAGCAGCCCTCCTCTAACACAACCCACAGGAGCATTTCCTAAAATAGTACCCCTACAGGTTTCAAACCTTAACAACAGAATAGGTAGTATATGACTGCTACTGTAGTTAATGTTGTGAAATGGTCACAGTTGCACCAAAATCACTTCATAAGGTTTAGGCAACCAAACTACTACTTAAAATAACTCAACAATGACTTTCACAAGGGACACAAACAGCTGGTAAAAGTCCCGTGTGTGTCCTGTGTGCCTCCTCCCTTCACAGAATTGATTTTTACTACCTCATCTGACTTCCTCACAACTTGATACCATCCACTATGCACACAGTGTTTCAACCGAAGTACTTAGAGAGTGCTACAGAAGAAAAAAACTGATCCCTTTAACAGTACCTGTTGGTCACTCTGAACCTAGGAGCTCAGTTTCCACAGAGCCTAACCTGTCTCTGACCTGGCCTACAGGGGCTTGGGAAAGGTCACAGTAAAGGTCATGGTCAGCTCAGCCACAACCACAACAGTCAGCCCAGCATGGGGTGTATCTAACACTCAAATGTTTCAGTAATGAAGACATGTCATGTGAGTAATGGCCTAAGGTGTTATTTAAAGCAGTAACACAGGGCAACTTCAAAAATAATGCAGCAAGTGTATTTCTTAAAGCTCACCCAGTCCAGTACAACACTTGTATGTGCAAATTATAAACATGATCATCATAAGACAATCGCAGTATATATCACTTTAACACTGGTATTTTCAAGGAGTCTTAGATGTGGCTGCATACCTGACTGGAAGCAAAATAAAAATCAACACACTCAGATGCTTATATCTGAAGGAAAAGATATTTCAGACAATGTTTAAGTGAGAAAGTTAAGTGGTGCTGGGCAGATATTGCTTCCTCAACCACTACCCATATTTTTTTAAGGCTATAAAATATGAAGTATATCCTAATATAATATGTCCAGGGCTGAAAAGATAACCTTTTTATAATCGATTCATTGTTTTAAGAAACAGTCTGTAAGATTTAGTGGCATCTTGCGGTGAGGACTGCAGATTGCAATCAGCTAAAACTTGTCCAAGTATGAACTCCTGGTTAGGATTCCTTCAGTGTCCATTGTTCAGGAGGTTTTTATCAGGAGCTAAATTATCCACAGAGGTCTCTTCCTCTCCAAAACAAATCCACCAGATGATTTGAACTGGCAAAACACTGAATAAATAAAGTCGTTTCACATTAGAAATCAGTGTTTTTCTTAATCTGTTTGGCTCATCTTGGAGGGGGCTGCTTATTATGGTAACTGCAGCGAAACGCGAATGGCCCTAAAGCCAGTGTTTGTCTGTTTTGGGCTACTGAAGAATTAAAGCTGGGCAACATGGCAAACTCCGTGGAAGAGGACCCACTCCCTCTATAGATATAAATGCTGATTCTAAGGTAACGAAAATACAACAATTCTTATTTTCAGGTGATTATCACTAAAGAAAACATACTTAATATACAATATTCAATTTTCTTAAATCCCCTAAATCTTACACACTGGACCTTTCAGTTATTCACCAAGCACAAAAGCCTAGATGGTTCCAACTTAACCCATGTTTAGGATTTGCTTCTTTTGTCTGACTTAAAGCAGTGAAAAGCTAAATTTAACATCTTTGGGTTACACACTGTCGGTCATGAAAAAAAGTTGCAATTTGAAGATGTCATCTTCATGTCATGGACACTGATGTGTTTTTTGTTTGTTTGTCTTTGCCATTTTCTGGTAGTCCAAAGAATAATTCAATCAATCAAAAAATACTGACACATTGATCAATTCAAAAAAGATATTTTTCTACTGTTCTCAAAAGTGTGTAGCCTTAGATCAGTGCAAGTTCTTCGGTGTATTTTCCCTATTTTAATTGTTTGCCCAATTGTCTGTCTTCTGTACTTTTTCATTCATTCACTCACAAGCTGCAAAGAAGTGTCCAAATTCCGATAACATTCTGAGGATATATAGTTGAACTATTTTTCTCACGGGCACCAGCACAGGCCTGGCAGCGCAGATCTCTGATCTGCCCTCTTCACCCCAGAGAGAAGAATCCTATCCTGGGAAGGGGCTGGAAGGACAGAGGGGAGCAGTAAATTACTTCTCTTCTCTGCATTCACAGAGAACCTTCACCACATACTAAGACCTGTGAGAGTCCAGGTTGACACCCTTCAACCACCCACCCCCATACGCACGAGCAGAGAGGATTGGGGTCAACCAGCAAAGAGACCTCAGATGAGAAACCCTCAAAAGAAGAAAGAGAGAGGATGCTCCACCCCTCCTCTTTCAAATCAGAGAGCATTACATCTGAAACGACATCCTTTCATCTCTCATGCAAAAGAATCAGACAACTTCATTTCACTCGAAAACACTAGCGTGGTGCTTCATGCGGACACAGAGAGTGTAATTAAAAAGCAACACCAAATAACACCATGTTCAATTAATGGGGATTTACAGTAGAAAATCCCTCTTTGCCAGTTATCCATCCATCCGGCCCTGCTCTTAATACCATCTCGCCCTGGTCTTCATTTAAACAGTGGAATCCCACTTCCATCTGCTTGGCCTGGGCCAGGGTGAACATTAAAAAAAGAGTTTGGCACAGTAGCTGGTGCTGATATCCCTACTGCTATTAGCAAGCAGGGTCAAGTCCAAAACCCTATTTCAGACACTTTCTTTTCCCTTTTCTCCTCTTTCCTCAGCTCTGTTGAAAGGAGACAATGACATGAAGTACGAGGAAGCTCTTTTTCTTTCTTTCTCCCCCTCTCTTGCTTTCACCCCATTTCTCCTCCAAAGCCCTTTGATATAAACAGTCCATCTCTCCAACTCTCTATAAAGAGACCATCCAGCCTCCCTGGGAGCTTCCATCCCAGACAATGAATTCGCATTATTCTTGCACAACACTTTCTCTCTACATCTCCTCTTGTAGCGCAGCGCTCCCAGCCCAGCCTGGCTCACTTCTCATTCATTATTTCACCCTCTTTGCTTTTCTCTCTCTTGTGTTTTCCTGGATTTCCCCATCTCCTTTTCTTTTTTCTGACTTCTTCCTCTTTAGCATTGTTTTTAATCCCACCTTAATCTCTTTCTCGAGCCCATCAATGCATCAAGTAGGCTTGAATGGCTCTTTCCTCATTTGTACTTAATCCAAATATTCTGGGTAGAGGCCTAGATGAAAAGCAAGGGTCAACTGCTTTCGTTGTTCTAAGCCTCGCAGCAGTCCAACAAAGACACACAGACTGATGCACTAAGAGAAGAGACGGAGAGAGGAAGGAAAAGGCCCAGAATTCACTTTGGAAGCGCTTGTCATTTTGTCTCACTTTTCAACTTTCATTTTTTTAACAATGTTCCTTATCTGCCAGGGATATAACAACATGAGTCCATTTAATGGGCCGAGTGAACATCCAACCAACGATGGCCCTGGGGTGGCACTTGGAACAGGAAGAAGAAGAAAAAAAAAAAACAAGGCAAAAGCTTGTGAGGAGTAAAAAATAGATCAAAGTGTTCGTCCCGGCCCATTCAAATGCAATCATGACCCAATCACATTGTGTTCTCGCAGCGCTTTTAAGTGAACGGGTCAGTGGTGTTTTATTGTGAGTGGGAGCTAGCCTAATGAAAGGGACAATGCAAAGATTAGCAGTGCCAGCGAGGCGGCTCAAACTTCACCCTGGCTTTAATTGCTGCAAACAAGAGGAGATGTAGAGGCAGGGCAAACAGAGGACAAAAGAGCAGGGCAGGCGCACAAGGAGGAGGTATGAAGCCTGGATGATAAATGGAGGTATGGTTTTTATGGAGGTGTAGTGTGTCCATCTGGTCCAGGCTGGTGTGGGATATGTCAAGGAATGTGTGAGTGCTGGTGGGCCAGAGGGTCCAGGCACCTCATAAACCACGAATGAATGCATATTGTAGGCTTAATTACAAAGTCCTTGTGGTGGAAAATATCTGAGTTAACACAAATCAATCAAAGTCCATAACTCATGCCCACACATGGCATCACTGATATCACCAATTATGTGATTTTGGTTTTCCTAAGAATGAAAGTCAAGTCAGCACATCATAAAAAGTTTGGGAATTTTACTTAATTGTTTTAATTGTTTAAATTGTCACAGAACTTCGATATAAATCTCATGCCCATGCATGAAGTACAGAGCTGGAGTCACAACATGTTTAGTTTGGTAAGGAAAAAGACTGGAGGCAGAAGAAAACAGCTAGCTAACGTGGCTCTGTTCAATTTGAAAAAGAACAGCTATGACTGGACTGAAATGTAAAAATGTAGATTTTTGGTTTTAGCATAAGATAAATCGCTGTTATTATTGAAAAACAACTCTTCATCCATTCACTCAGTAGCCTACTTCTATGCAGCACTTTTAGCTAACGTTAATAGGGTTAGCTAACTGCACCACATAACACCCTGAAAACACAATATTTTGCTTTTACATTTCTGTTTTTGTATGGGTTAAACAAACCAGATATAATATGTTAATAAGTCAGTTTGGTGTTGGTAGGTTTTTTTTAATCACTTTGGAAGGATAGCTGTTCCCACTGTTTCCAGCTTGTAAATTGGCTAGCTGGAGCACCAGCTCAGCAGCATACAGCAGCAGACTCAAGGTATTTTCGTAAACGCACAGATGTATTTTGTCTGAAAGAAAACGTGTTAGCTCAAGGCTAACAAAGATTAAATCTAGTACTGTGCTGGTAATGTGCTAACTGGCTAACTAGCATGTAAACAGTCATCCAGTTTCTCTTTTTGAATGACAAATACCACACAGAACATATGTGCTAGTTGGTCATCGGCTGTAGTCTTTGCAGTGTGTTCATGAGAAACTTTTTGGCGGAGACACAAGCAACAGGAGGCAACGCAAAAGTGGGCTTTCATTGCTGCTAGTTCTTTAAAGTCAGTTTGGTGCGTCTGGGCCTTTAAGGTTTGCCTAGGGAACAATGTGCTCGATTCACAAAGTAGGCTACTTAGCTTAGTGCTTAGGTCACTAATGGGGCTAAAGCTAGGTTAAACCTGTCCTGATTCCAGCTCAGTTATAAACACACAGAGTCAAAGTTATTGATCTTTTCTTTTCACTCTTTCAAAGAATCCAAATTTCCCAAAATGCTGAGTTGTTTTTCTAATATTTATTTACACAGCACACTAGTGGGTGTGGTGACTGAACTGAAGAAAACTGGAAATAGCAGTGACCAAAACTTAGCAAAGACACAAAGAAACAAAGGCAACAACATGGAAAATGTGATGAAGACACTTTTCCACAAGGCCACACAACCAGTCCTCCACTTGCAGACAATCAAACAATTAGTGCTGGTGTCAACAGCTGGACTTGTGGGCCAGCTAGACTGCTCACCACTAACAAAGCCAGTGCGGATCGATCTTTCTTTCTGTGAATTCACTGTCCGCAACAAGATAACAAAATTAGCTCTTGCAGGATTAACATGTGGTGAGAGAGTAAGTCGATGTAGTCTTCCTAAGACTGTCCTCTCTGATCAATACGCTGGGTGTGTTTGTCATGTGTGCTGGCGCAACAATAAACACTTCAGTTGAATTTTGGCCTGTTTTCATGTGCTGCACTGTCAGCAGTGTAACATTTCTCTCCTCTCCTGCTCTCCTCCTTTCATCCTTCCATTCTCTTTTTCCGCTCCTCCCAACGTTCAAAGAAGTGCCTCACAAAGCACGAGAAACCGATGCTTACACTCATGGGTAATGATGTCATGTTACAGTTCACCCATATAACCAAGGTCTGCATTGTGCAGACAATGAAGCATCAAAACAATCGGGTCAGTGGAGGACAGAGGGCTTTAAGGGCGTAAGGGGATGGAGTTGAGGTAGGGGTGGAGCTGAAAGTCTGTTTTCACAGTGTCCTCGAAACTTTTCAGAAAATGAAAATGTTTGAGATAACTTACACTGGTTTGGAAATGTTTCATCAACCCAAGGGATGATTTTCTCAAACCATGTAGAAACCATGAAATCTGCTTAATGACATAACCATGTCAGCAATTTTGAAGTAAAACAACAACATGACAAAAGCTCACAGTGTCTTAATAGCCAATAAGTTCCTGGCAGACACTTACCAGACCGGAGCACGTCGATATGGCTGCAGAGGAGGCTGACAGGTTACGGATAAATCCCTGATACAAGCAGTTGTGAAACCCTACATCGCCCATCACTGTGGCGATGCCATCCGAGCCAAACGTCTGCACGGTGAACCCCGGGCCAACCACAGGGGACGGATGCAGGTCCAGGTGCATGTCCTGCCCGAAGGCCGAGAGCCGGTAGTGCAGGGAAGAGGAGAGCGACCTCCTGTTGCGATGGATTTGCCTGGTCACATCGTGGGTCAGGTATCCTCCCTCAGAGTCCACCTCCACCGGGGTTACAAACACGTAGTCTGAGGAGAATAAGGATGGAAAGGAAGTCACGTAAGAGTGCCAGCATCAAATACTCAGATACTTCTGTTGCGGGAGTTAGTCAGTAACATTGTGCTCCATTTGCTTCAGTTAGTTATTTCCATTTTCCTTAGTATATTTGGCCAAGAAGGAGTGTGAACATTTGCATTTAGTCACATATCAGTGGAGACAGTGGAGAGAGTGAATGACATCATACTAAATTGCTCTGCATTTTACTCTTATTGCTGTAAAGCTAATGTTGTCAGCTACACTATTTTACCCCTTTAAAAGAAATCTGCATGCTTCTGCACTGTTTACAATCAATTGCCTGTGACAGTTCAGACAACTGAAAAAGGCAATCTGATATGAAACATCACAGATGTGATCGAAACAGCTCCACATGGCGTCACGTCTTTGCAAGATGCAGCTAGAACACAACATATATCACCAGCATCTAAACCGATCTGTCAATAGGAAACAAAACCTGTCACTAAGATGAGAATCTGGTGCTAGAGCGAAAGGTTCAGTGCTCAGCTGTTGCTCAGAGCGAAGCACTTCATATGGATCACAGATGGCTTTTAACAGAAGCCATAACTCCAGCACGATACATCACATGGGTTAATACTTCAGAACCAGAGGTTGTGAATATATGATGTTCTGATTTCACACAGTTGTCATGGTGTTCCAGTCAGATAACATGCTAAAATGATTTATTTGCTAACCATTTCAACACAGCCGAGGACTGTGAGACTCCACAATAAAAGCAGAAACGTGAAACTCCATTAAGTTTTTAACTAACTCTCTTTCCGCCTTGGCAATGTGACAATGGTCCTGACTTTCTCTATGTCCCTCAGCAATGTGACTGTTGGGAGAATCAAGATGCTTTCTTCACAACCAAAGAAAAGAAGTCCACCTCCTTTCTTCCCTCAGTAAATCAAAGTATGTAAATCATCCTAACTTGTGTCTTTGGTTTCTATGGGTCAAAGCAGCCAGAGGGAATCCCTGCACTCATTGGCCTGTCTCCAGCTATTACAACAGTGGTTTCCTAACTTTTTTTTTAATCATCAAGTGAGATGTACACATGTCCGTTTGACAGTAAAACTATAAAATTGTAATATTCAAGACCATCTTTGGCAGCCATTGGTCCAATAGCTGAACCCGGCACTGCCATATATCTCATTCTATTCACATTCTCTCTACAAACGTGGAATCAAGCCAGCTGGAAGAAACATCCAGAGATGTCAAAAGACAAGCACTCACCATGATTTAATCCGTGGCTGTCGCTGGGAGAATAGCTGGCCGTAACGGTGTGGGAGGTGTGAGAGCAGTAAATGTGCAGCGTCTGCAAAAAAAAAAAGAAATCATAAACGAACAGGTAGCAACAGGTTGCAAGCATTGCAAGAAGTGGAAGCCAAAAGATGATAAATGGAGCTCCTCTGTTGAAACATGAGCTGCACTCGCGTTTAATTTGGGATGACAATCACTTGTCTTACTTTTCACCACAATCAGTGACCACAGCAGTGCAGACAGCACTTTGTTGCTGACATGAATCATGCAGAACAGAGACAAATGTTGTTGTTGTGGTCCCAAACTAGAATGGTGCATGTGATGGATTTAAGAGTGTGTACGTTTGTAAGGAAGTGTCACATGCCTTGATAATATTCCAGGACAAGAGGGTGGACAGGAGCTTGACTGAGGTGCAGCCGACCAGCGGGATGGGTAAAGTCCATATCAGAAGAAAAATGCAATCCATGGTGATGGCATGCAAGCGTACACCTCCCCCGTTACCTCCTCAAAGAGCGCAAAAGTAGTAATAACCTGCGGTATCGCATAATGCAATATGCACGCATTGTTTAGTTGTTCTGTTCCCCGCTTTGCTCGTTCAGGTGAAGTCGGCAGCTTGCAGCAGCCGGTGGTGCGCACAGACGCGGCGCGCACTCATGAGTGTGTGTGTGTGTGAGTGTGTGTATGTGTCTGTGTGTGTGTGTGTGTGTGTGAGGAGGAGCGGTGGGTAGCGGTGTCGGGGATCACCGGGAGGAGCGCTGACTGAGCACTCAGCCCGGCTCTGTGAGAGTCGGCCTGCAGGATGGAGCACAAGTCAGCGGGCAGCAGCCAATCAGCGCGCAGCATCATTTACCACGCGCAGATAAAAGAGAAGAAAAAGAGATTCTCCTCCTGGCAGCAGCAGGGCCGCTGCTGCCTTTAGGTGCCGCTCGTAAATTTCTACTTTGAAGGCTTCGAGAAGAGAGCGATGACTTAGTGGTTTTAAAATTAGTTCTGCAAGGTTGTTTTCTTTGTAGTGGCAGAATGTTGTGGGAACAATGTACAGCAGGCACGTGACTTGTTCCAGTACTTTTGTCCAAAAAAAGTGTAATAACAAAGACCTGAACAATTTTGCTTCTCTTAGTGGTGAGAACTATCAGTGATGCAAAGTACTGAGCAACTCTATGGTACTTAACTTATTTCTCTGTGTGCTGCTTGATATCTTCTTCAGGTGTACCACATTTGAGAAAGTAATATTGTACTCTTACTTCATTACATTTACCTGACAGCTGTGTTTACTGGTCACTCTAAGATTAGCCTAAGATTTTACATTAAAATGAGCTTATAAATACAATGTACTGTTAAAAATAAAGGGGATTCCAGCCTTTTTGGCTGTCCACTATTGCTTCTACTTGTATTTTACATTGTTTATTAGTACATTAGCTTGGATGAAGGTTCTTAATAATTCCTCTGCCATTGCCAACAAAATATACAGATCATCCAAATGGCAGTCCTATAATATGGTTATGTTGTGTTTTGGCCCAGAAGTCCAGAAGCACAAGATCTTGAATCTAAACTTGCTATGCTTATTTGTAATATTGGGCTATATAAATCAAATTGATTTACATTCCTTAGCTTGATGCAAATACAACACGCATCATTCTTTTTAGCACAAACTGTTTTCTCACCTTCTGCAAACTTGGTCTGGTTTCAAATTTTGCAAAATATAAATAGCTTATCGCTTTTTTACTGCTATAGCAATGGGTACTTTGATGTAGTTTTAAAGTCATGGTAGACTTAAAATGCACTACCAAACATTCTGCTTGTGTATTAATGTTTTTTTTGTGTGTATGAAGAAATTGTTACAGAGCAATCAATTTAAGTATACGGCATAGTTTTAAATGTGTTGTGCCCACATTTCATCATTTTATTTTTTTATTATATTAAGGTTTCATGCTTATGAAGCAAAAGCAGACTGACTTAAAGAAATTTAAAGAAACGGCTCTCACTATCACACTTCATATTATCCCACTGCAAATACAAATATATTGTATTTTATATATTGAAAGTGTCATAATATCTACATTACTGATGATTATTTATGAAAATTTTCATAGTGTAAATATTTTGTGAAAGCACCAAAAGTCAACCCTGTAATATCATACAAAATATCTACGTAAAGGTATTTGGTCAAAAATGTAGTGATATTGTATTTTCTTCTTATCACCCAGCCCTAAATGCAAATAATTTTAACTGTATTAGTATCAACAAATGTGGAGAATTTGTACTGCACCAACAAACAACAGCATACCAGTCCAGGTGCTCCTCTGTGTAATCACTAGTCAGAACTGAAAGACTGAATCCTGACTCGAAACCAATGCATTTCCAATTAAACACAAGTGTTCACCAGGATGTGTCACACCCACACATTTGGTCACGGTCCATGTGCAATGGCAACTTTTGTTTTTAATTGTCCTACAACTCTGCCTCAGTCTCCACAAAAGAATAGAAGACATTTCATTTCCTACCTCTTCTTTGTTCTGCACCATTTTTACTTGTTTTGGTTGGGCTGCACATAAACAACTGGCAGCTCAGATGCACAAACAAGAAAGGATGCAGATTTTTTTTTGAATGCTGCTTCAGGCTCAATACTAACCCATTCTAGCAGAACATGATCATTTGCAGGATTCTCTAAAGTATGTCAGGCCACATTAGGCACTGTTTCATCTGCAAATGTGGAACTGTCAAAGAAATGTTTCATCTTAGTGTTACAAATAACATTCATCACATTGTATCAATATACCAACAAAGACAATATAACCATGCATGTGAGTAAAACATGTGCTAAAGCATGAACAAATGAGGACAAATGTGCAGGATCTAAAACAAATACAGACCTTGGCTTAATAAAAACAAGGATTAAAGATCTTTTATGTGGGGGCTGTAAAATGCAGTCTACGTGTGTTTTCTAAAATATATGCGAGGCTTAAAATAAAGTCTGCCATATAGGCTAATGTTTTCTGTATGCAGGGACTTTTCCTGGGGCACTCACCTTAAAATTCTCGTGACTTTATTTCAAGGCAGAATTAACTTAATTCCTTCCACTTGAAGCAGTGTTAATATAGTCAATTAAACTAACCAAAATTGTTGCACATTGTTTAAATGTTTACAAGTCCTACAGTTAAATCTGTCATGTTGAAGCGACAGGTTGCACACACTTCAGTGGCTTGTATTGTTAAAGCATGTGTGTAATCCTAACTGTTGTGAACAGGTGGTCCTGCAGTGGCCTTTTCCATTCCGGTGGCTGGCAAACACCTGGATAGGTTGCTGGAATGCACCGACAGACACACAGCTGAAGAGTACAGCCAGCTCACTACACACATATTCACACCCCGCCGAGCATAATAAGGCTTCTCACAGCTCTTGCCAGCTTCTCTGGCAGGGCACAAAGCGCAGCCCGAATAAAACATCACCTTAATAACCCCACAATATTCTCATGGGGCTTATGAATGTCTGCACTGCTTAAATGTGTGTTTAGACTATACTGACCGAATCATCCTTCATGGCATTTTTTAATATTCATAGTATTGGTTCTACAATATTATAACAGGTGCAGTGCCACTTGTATAATATCTTACAAAAATGTATATCGCTGGGTAAATCATATTCATTTATGGATCCTGATAAGGATCTTTTCTAATGGCAGCCCCATTAACCATATATGAGAGGATCACCTGACACATGCCTCTTCGAGGTATGAAACAAAGACTTAGCATACCACACTGTTGTATCCAATGAACCCAGTCTACACCTATAGACCCTGGTGGGGACAGTGACACCCAACACAGCCCAGACTTTGACAACAGTCTGGAACAATAGCACAGCCAGGAAAGAGAACTGAGGAAAAATCCGACCAATATCATTTTTGGGCAGGATCTGTGAGCTAACAATATTGAGTCTTGTTTTGGGCTGGGCTGACAGGCAAGTGTGCTAGCACTCATATGCTGTTAGTGTCACCAAATTCAAGCTGGTTTAAGACTCATACTAGTTACATCACAACTAAGTGTACAGTCCACAGTACATGCTGTCAAATTTTACAGTAGTGTTCATAAGACAGAAAACAAAAGATGAGAGGAGATGGTTGGAAAATATGCCTTAAAATATCAGAGCAGGATGCTGCCAAGTGCCCAAAAATAACAGATATATCAGTGCATGTGGGTGGTGTAAGTGCAGAAATGGGTGATTTTTTTCAATGATAAGTCTTGTATTTTTATTGGTTTGGAGCTGTGTCAGGTATAGAGCTTTAATTCTCTGTCCCAACCCGATTGGGCACGACCTGACCTGCTGCATTTGGGCCCAGCCAGGCTGTAAATTCTCAAAATTCCCAACTCCCCCAGGCTTGCATTGGGTCGGGTCTGCTCCAATTTCCCAACGTTTTTTTTTTTTTAATGCAGACCTTATAGTTTTTATAATGTCATGAATAATGAATGGCCTGTATTGCCATCAACACACCTTGACTCCCACCTTTCATTAACAAGAAGAATGTTATATAATTTCCATTTAATATCTGTGGTTTGACAGTTTTTGGTTGAGTTGAACATTCAGTAGGAGAAGGCGCATACAGACTGAAAGACTTAAGTTGACTTTATCTTGTCACAAATGTTTTTATATTTATTTTTATATAGTTTTTTACAGTGGAAATCATGTTTTTAGTCAGGCTCAGGCCTAATACTGCAGTCATGGTTCGGGCACAGGTCTCTGTCCTCGCTTAGGACAGAAATATACAGACCTGACTTTCTGGGCCTGATCATAGTTCGAGTCAGATAAGAGGTTTTATCACCACCACCACAGCAACCTTTTCCCACTTGAGATGGGCCACTCTGCATGTCTAACTCCTGAAAGTGGGATCCACTCTGCCTCTGAACAGACCTGCTATACATCTCATTGTAGTAACAGGCATACAGTTGCTGTAAGCGTCTCAAAAAAGCTTTGCATTCCTCACAGCATGCCAAAGCATGCAACAGACATAATCAGAGGAACATTTTTTGGCAGCAGTGTTGGGCAAGTTGCTTGAAAAATGCATCAATTATTCATAACTTTTTACTGACTGGTGAACCTACAGCAGAAGTAATTTGTTACATTACTTCATGTTACTCAGCCCCATTCTGTCAAAGGTGCCTATCAACAACATTAAAGTCATGTCTCATTGTGAGGTCTCTCTCTCAATCATTGTAAAGAAAAAAACCACAAAATCCAGTTTGGTTTTGGGGGCTACTTCTACAGTCTGCACCAGATGGGATCGGTGTGTTCCTCCATCCTGAAAAACTAGTGAAAGCAGAGCATAATTAGCCTGTAAAATGGCACTTGCTCTTCTCTTCTCTTCTCTTCTCTTCTCTTCTCTTCTCTTCTCTTCTCTTCTCTTCTCTTCTCTTCCTTTTAAGTTAAGCATGTACAATAGTAGTAAGCATGCAGGGAAAATGGAAATGCGGCATTACCTTGAATGTGCTGCTAAGCAAAGGTAACTGATTCCTTTGGAGCCCATGAATGGATGAATTTAATGTGTGAAAGAGCTTACTGTCCTTTGTAATGTATAATGAGTTTCTGAATATTGTGCTTTTAAGGACTTTAAAACAGTTTCCCCCTCTTCTAACAGAAGATGTCTTATTGTGGAACCAATCTCTTCATGGGAACAGACACCTTTATGATGATATTTTACCTCACTGGCTCATTACAGCGTCTACTTTTCATTAAGATGTAAGATGTTATTGTGGTGGCCCTGTACTTGGCCTAAGTGTGAATGTCAGTGATTTGAGGTTGCTGGGAAATTTTCTGCACTGTACTTTGGAGGGTAATTGCACTGTCATCTGCACTGTGTGATGTAGAGTTAGAGTGAGGAAACACAACCACACTGTTTCCGCAAGTTCTCGCTGAAGGTCCCTGAGTTGTTGTATATAAAGCCGCTCGTGTTTGACACTCCCGCTGACTACCTGATTACTCTGCTCAGACCCACCTATTTGGAGCAGAGAACACACAACGCTGAGACAGGAAAGTGGAAAGATTTGTGGGCTGAGAGGCTTTTTCTAATGTGGCTGATGTGGTTCCTGTCCTTCCTTTTCTTGTTGTTTCTTCTCCTCTGTTGATGTGTTTCTCTCAGCATAGATTATTCTCTTTCTCCCCCTCTTAAAATGTAGTTTGCATTGTTGGTGGTGTCTACAGATGTTTTTAAATCCGAACAGTGTTACACCCCGGCGCACCACAGCTCGTTGCACCGTGCCACTGTGTTGACAGACGATGTGCTTATTTACGGCATGCTAAACCAACTGTCTGAAGCCCTTAGCAGTCTCTCCCTCCCTCTCTCCCTTTCTCATAATGTCTCTCCCCCAGATGGGTTGTTGAGTTACCAGGGCCTGTCAGGCCAGTCTGTTGTTTGTTTCCCAAAAGCAATACAACATATCTGGTTGCAGCGGGAAATATAAGCAGTTGGGTTTTCTGGCCATGGGATGGAAATAGATTGTAAGATTTAGAGACCACACTAAGACGAGATCAATCCCCAGAGCCTTCTGTCCTGGGAACAAAACGTGAGAGGAACCAGAGCAAAGATCCCCATTGACAAGTTTATGGTATCGAAGTAGTAGACTGCAAAAATATACTCACACTGACATATTTTAACTCAGTAACATAACACAAATACGTATTTCACGGTGGCTCTAAAACTTCTTTGGTGGTGAACATCTGCATGGTATATGATGCATGGTGCTTTGCTACTGTAAATGCAGAAGACTAGTCTGATCTAACATGAGACATTTTTATTGTCAAGCTACTTTTTAAACCATATTTAGCTAGCACTGTGCCTGCAAAGCTGTATACCCATGGTCTTGTTGTCTATCTCAACACAATACTCACATGCCATTATTGAAATGGGTCATTGTAATCATTCCCGATCCTTGCCGGCTCCGTCACCACCAGGTATGGCAGTTGTACCTCCCTCATACATAAGGCCTCACAAATGATGGTGAGTACTGCACAGCACATCACCAGGATGGAGCTGCCATCCGTTAAGGACTTCTACACCCAGCAATGTAGAAAGAGGGCCAACAGGATGATCAGAGACCCCAACCACCACAGTCACAAACTGTTCTGTCTGCTGCAATCCGGCAAGCGGTACCTGCAGCATTCAGTCCTGCACCACCTGGGACAGCCTCAACCCACAGGCCATAAGACTGTTGAACTCCTGAGCTCCTGAGCTCATCACTTGTACAGTTCAGTCACTTTATTATCCCAGATGGGAAACTTGATTTGCAGCGAGGTGCAGAAGATAAAAAACACAAGTAGCAAAAAAACCACTGTGTCTACAGTACAGTATAAAGAACACAATAACACATAATACTACAACAAAACAATCCCTAAACTTCTAAATGACGTATGCTTATTAACTTTACCACTATACTGTCACTTCACCCTCATGTACAGTGCCTGCTGTTTTACAAACTGTTTACACCACTGTGTCTATATATTTATACTTCGATTACAATTTCTGCTGTACATTCCCATTTGGATTCAGTTCTTCTTTTGCAAATACTGCTTACACAAATTCACATTACTTTATTTTAGATTGTATTTATGTTTATATTTTAGCCCTGTATTTTACCTTGCTCTATTTTATGTCTTAGATTCTCATTATGCTTTACTTTTTTCTAAAGAGCATTGCTGGAAGGAGCCTGAAATCCAAGATTTTCATTGCCAACAACTTCAGCAAGCGTCTCTGTAATTCTTGTGCATATGATAATTAAAAACTTGAAAGTTGCTGCAGTCACTGTTCTATATACTGTCACTGTTTTGTCAGTAGTTGTGACGCATAATTACTAGGAAGGATCACTCGGCCCTCTGCTCAGCAAGGACACACTTTCTGGGAAAACAAAAAGAAGGAATTTTGTACCAACAAGTCCATAACTTTCGAACATAAGTGTTGACATAAAAAAACAGGAGCTATCCTTTAAGGCTGTTGATCCCAACATAATTTAGAGAAATGCAGCAGACCATACACCCCATGTCAGCCCTTCTCATTAGAATATAAGTTGTTTTGTTGGCGACAATGGACTCTAGGACAAAACAGTAATCAGTATAAATCAGTTAGAATAAAAAGAATCTAAGGTTCTACGTGGAGCTTAAAATGTTATATGCTCTCCTCTGGTGTCATGTTTAAAGTGATATTTCCTTTGGCATTTTACTTCTATAGCCACTGCTGTATCCTAACCTGAAGGGTGAAGAAGCCTAATTCCATTTCCAAAAGGAATATTTAACTAATGCCAAAGTACTAAATGCAGCACCTTTAATATTTCTATTTTGCTGGAGGAACACGATACTGCAATTTATGACTTTGACACAATACCTCGAAAATATTAGCGCTTGATACCATTTTCAATACCATGGGGAGAAACTGACACTGAGAGCATAACATTTTAAATTTTATTAAAGAAAAATACAACATGGCTATAATATGACAAAGACACTTTTTCTTTTCTTGGTTAGTAACAGAAAACAGCAGAATGACTGTAGCAAACATGAGCAGTAGAAGTTTTTTTTTTTTGCAATAATCAAAGCAATATTCATTTTGCAATAGTGCACATGTTTAAAAGCGTGGTGCAGGTGCAAGTGCATGTAAAAACCAGAACAAAGCATTTCTTTATTCAAGTTCATCTTTACTTATTGTATGTATTTTTTGTTTTTATTTCAGACCTGCTTTGGCAATATAAATATATGTTTCCCATGCAGATAAGGTCTGTTTGAATTAAACTAAATTAAATTGAGAAGACAGAGTGAGTGAAAGGAAGCGAGGATTTAGGGGCAGCTACAGTAGTGTGTGTGTGTGTGTGTGTGTGTGTGTGTGTGTGTGTGTGTGTGTGTGTGTGCGTGCGTGCGTGCGTGCGTGCGTGCGTGCGTGCGTGCGTGCGTGCGTGCGTGCGTGCGTGCGTGTGTGTGTCAACTTGCTGTACGAGAGAAGAGGGAGCAAGAAAGTAGTATTGCAGAGAATGAGTACTGAAACTGTTTCATATTATCAGCATTGATATTTATCGATATTTTTGACAGCACTAGCTGAAGGCCCCTGAAAGTCGTCTCAAGAACTCCAGGTTGACCTCAGATCTCACTCTGTGAGTAAGTCCTTGGTGTAGGACACAGGCTGGGCTGCACTGGCTCAAAATCACTGGCATCACTCATCACCCTTTACACATTTCTTAACACACTGTGGCACAGAGTTACCCATGGGAGACCCTTTTCCTTCAAGGCTGGGTGTAGAGCTGGCTGAGAAAGTGGATGCACTCTGTTTCTAATCAGACGTAGGGCCTATTTACTGAACAGTCAAACACTTCACTGAAGCCTTAAGAGGAGCAAGCTGTTACCTCAGGGATATGTCAGCTTTTTCCCTGATTTCTCTCCTTCTCACTTTACTTTTGTTTGTTTGTTTTGCCTGTCACTGCTTTTTCCAGCGTGGGCTCCAGAATGTTCAACTCCAGCTCCAGACGTTGCTCCTCTCTCCTGTCCTGTGCTCTCGTCCTGTATCTGGTCCTCATTTCAGACCTTATAATTTCCCCGCCGCTTGTATCTGTGGAACTTTTTGGGGTGAATTTCTGTCTGTTCTTCCAGGATTATTTTTGGCTGTGTCAGCGGTTGCCACAGTGGCAGGCATCTGTTTGCCTGTCACTCACATCTTGTCCTTTGTGGCCCTGTGTGATCTCCTCCTGCATGCGGATAGAAATAGATCGAGTGTGGGCCGACCACATACAGTGTGTGTAACAACGTGATACCTTGGAATCACAATATGAAATTCCATCAAATAGGTCGAATTACTCCGATTTTGAAAATGTCTACAGGAAAAGGATGGGAATACAATTTTATTTTAACATATTAGTTATAGAGAGCCAAGCTCCTGATGAATGCGTATGTTTTTACTGTATGTCTTTGAGAGTGTGTGTTTCCAGTATTAGTCAGTGTCACTGATAGCCTCATCTCTTTCTGAGTAGCTCTTCTGCAGTCAGACCTTCTGGCATCTCTCTCTACCCCCCACCAGCATCAAAGACATGAAATACTATAGTTTAGCTCACAGATGGTCCATCTAGATTTCTAAAACAGCATCTGTGTTATCGGTCATCTCCAGAATTTAAGAGAACAGTACAGTTAAGGTTATATGGGTTTACAGTGGATGGCTGACCTCAGGCTCATGAAAAGGATCTTAGACTTGTCTGTCTCTTGTCAAGAGGAACATGACAATTCTCCTGAAATGTATCTTTCAGAGGTACACTGTGAATCATGCCTACTGACCATTTCCTAAACCCCTTCCCCAAACAGAGACTGACCAATCATAACTAGCGCGGCGGGCCTGTCAAACTTAAGATTTCACCACATACAAAGCAGTGCAGAGGGCTGTCGTAGCAGCAACACTCTGTTTTCAACAGTTTGAAGGGTCACGTCTTTTTGTGGCTTTTTACAAAACCAGAAACACATGAGCACAAGTGTTAAGACTGGATTTACAGTGTGTTTATCTGCTCTAATGTAAGCTGCAATGCGTAGCATGCCCTATATCTATTGCAGTGTCTACAGTAGTAACCAAGTGTACTTCAAAACCTTGGAGCACATCACTTTCTAACAGAGATAGCGCTATAGGGCTGCTACGAAGTCCCTTCTTTATGCCTCCTTTGCATTTTTTAACATAACCAAATGATGGCGCCATCATTCCACTACAATGTGTGATTATACACTGCATCACAGCTTTGCGGGATCGAAAAGGTGTGACAGGTGTGAAATGTGACACATCAGCATTGGCCTCTAGTGTGACATATAACATATGCATCAGCAACAATTTCTAAACAACAACAATGGCATTAATGTGTCAATAACAATTGTTTTCCTCCCTTCTTATATGCCGGATGATCTGGTTCTCGCCTCGGAGGGTATGAAGCTTCTGGACCTCATTGTCTTCCAAATTTGCGGACATTTACGGCTGCTGTTCTTCTTGGAGTTAGCCACTAATTGCTAACAGCTACTTTTTTACTGTCTCACGGTGGGTCGCATACATAACATGCCGTCAAAATTTCACACCTGTGCCGCCCATTATTCTGTCCAACAGACTGTCCTTTTTATACAGACACTGTTTCTGAGCTGTTACTGACTCCTATGGTGGATTAAAGGCGAGAAAACTCTGTCCCCCTATTTTGCAATCATACCTTATAAACAGCATGGTGACGCAGCATAATGGTGCAATGTTCCCACCTTGAACAGGCAGTGTAAAAGAGACTTAAAAGGGTCCTGTTCACAACTGGTTTATACACTGTGTAGTACAGCGAGAGGAAGCCAGTCCTGGCCGGGTTGGAAAGTATCTAAGTGAATTAGATCAACTACTGTGCCTGAGTAAAAATCTGAGTCACTTAGACATTAATACACTACAATGACGATCTAATAATAATACAAAAATAATATAGTATTACATTCACGGGCCAGTTTTTTCCATATTGTACTTCAACTTATACTTACAGTACAGTACATTTGGCTAATAATACTGACATACTTTTTCTTAAGTAACATTTTCATTGCAAGACTTGTACTTGTGATGGAATATTTTAACAGTGTGTAATTGTTACTTTTACTGGGATACAAGTTTAGGTTAGCATGGCTTTGTCCTAGTTTGGAAAACAGACAAATGTGCCAGCTCATGTTTTATTTGCTCATGTTTTGTTTGATACATCAGGTCCCTCTCTTGCGTAGAAAGATTTCTAGCTGACCTGGTCTGCATCAGACCAATCAAAATGGTTTATATAAATGAGGCGTGTTTGAGCACGGCCTCACTCCAAAGTCATCTAAATCCGGTGTTTGGGCAGTGACGTGCAGCATCAGAAACCAACAAAAAAGGTGTCCTTAAACATCAGCATGGTACGCGGCCAGTTGCCATCATAGTTTAACAGTGCCCGGCGACATCTGGGGGAAACGTGGCAGGACAAGGACAAAAGTTAAGGCGCTGAAAGTCTGAGTGGGGTGGGTGGAAGGGGTGGTGGATGGGTTCAACAAAAACCGACTTTCACCCAAGAGAGTGGTGTTACTTCTAAAGCCAAACTCTGTTCTTTTTGCCGAAATCCAGCCATGTGTGTTTATTGTTGAAGGAAAAAAAATGTCAGTTCGCTGTGTTGTACCGACAAAGTGTGTTTATTTTGAAAGAGACTGTATGTAAATGTTAAATTTCCAGTGAAAACAGAAGTGCATCTTGAAAGATAAGAGAACTTGACATGGAGAACATCTTGACACCAGAACATCAACAACCAACGCACCCAGGGTACCTTGCACGTCATATGTGGACGGGGAAAGTCCATGATCAAAACGTTAATATGTGATGAGGTCTGAGTGAGAATGTGCTGCGTGTTTCAAAGAAAAACTGATAACTTGCAGAGTTGTCAGTTTATTTTTTAAATACACGATAATGTCATTTTTGGTATCCCCACCCCTGTGCCAGGGACACTGTAGTGAGCATCAATGTAGCTTGGTAAAAAAGAGCATAAGGTATTTTTGAACTTTCTGTTAAATTTCCATTTTCAAATTGTGATGGCAAAAATGGCCACACTCGTTCACTGACATACTGAAGTTCATCACAGCTCATCTGGGCATGCTGTGGTGAGTTTCCACTTGCCTGTTGCTCAGTAATATGTTACATGTTCTTTTGCTCTGATTGGCTGTAGGTCTATCCACTTGCTCCCAGCAGCTGTTGATAACGCCCCTTGGATATCGAAAACGACCTGAGAGATTATAGACTTACATTTGCAGTTTGGTCAAGCAATAATAGGCTAGCTCTGTACTGCTCTTTATTGTATTTATTGTATTTTGGGAGGCTTCCACACACTAACTCCAGCGTTACTCACAATAGTATTATGTTTGCTAAACACACCGGTTAGTCGTTCTAAAAGCCTTTTTTGTAATGTTAAAAACTAGCTCTGCACTACAAGGACAATTTTTTTTCTTTATTTCCATGTCATCAGCTAGTGAGGATGCTAACTTTTTGCTTGGGAAATGCATCTTTAGCTTTAGTCTTATAGCATATCACATATATATATTTATATATAACCCTGTTTTTTTGTTAAATGTATCAGGTTTTACATAAAGTGACCATTATGACATGAGACACATTTCTTAAGGGCCTGTATCTGAGATTTTGACATCTGAAGAATAGTTACCAAAAGGAAGGGACAGCTATAATCATGTCACACCTTACCACTGGGAAGAAACATGAGATCAATGCCTATCCTTATGCTTTGTGTACATGTGTGTTAGTGTATGTGTGTGAGGTGGGATTCCCCTACTTTTCCCCTACTTTCACTTTGAAGTCAAGGAGATCATTACATGAAAAGGGAGATGTCATCAGTTGTCAGCCAGGTGCCAGGAGTCGGGGGAGAGCTAGAGAGACCATTTCCTATCCCATCAGCACCTGGGATTTCTGTCTTTGATGACATCATATGAGCTCACGCCAGTGAAGGTGCTAACTGCCCGGTGTGTGTGTGTGTGTGCGTGTGTGTTTGATGTGTCTCTGTGTTTGTTGCCAGGCAGAATAAAAGCCTGCTGCTCCCGTGGCACCAGGCCAGACTATTTTAAGATTAACTTCTGTGCTTAGAATTCATTGTGAAATGTTTGTGAAGTTTCTGTCACACACACACAGACCCACATACATGCATACACTTTTCTTTGCCCAGTGCACAGAATCTAAAATAACCACTTTTTGTGAAGCAATAAACCTGAATGGAAACGATTGTAGGTGCTGTGTTTATTCAAGATAACTTCTCTGAATGACTGTCCCCTTTGCACAGTGTTAAACAGAGTTATTCTTTGTGTCTTGAAGGTCCTCTCTTCAGGGAAATATGAGCTTGCACACAGGAGGAAATACATTTTATGTTTGTGGTTTGTTTGGAACAAACATAAGAAGAAGTGGGTAGTTAGACCAAGCCACCATAGCTGCAAAAAAAGAACAAAATTAAACAACAAAAAAGGAAAACAAAACTACTGCTGCCGACAGACACTCAGACTTCATCAACAGAAAATCCAAGGAATAGGCCTGTGTTTGACTGACAGATGGTTCCTGGGAATTAAAGTGTAAAAACACTCCTTAGTACTAAAGTCAGGCCCATGGCGGATTGAAACCAACAAGAATAAATACCTATCATCCATTCTCTAATGGCTCTGCTGCTCCAGTATTGATCCAGCCAGTTTCTATTACTCAGCTAATGAGGAAAGTTGGTGGAGCACATATTTCTGACCCTCCCATCTGGCTGTGTCCATTTATTTGTCTCGTAAAGCACTTTGTAACAATGTTTTGACAAGTGTTCAGTAAATAAAGGTGAATGTAATAAACGTAAAAAGTAAATCAATGACCAGGTTGATGTACACTGTTAACTGTTAACTCCATTAGAAGTCAGGGAGAGGAGGTCCATTTATTATTTTCAAACCTGAGAATGACAGTTTTTTTTTTTTAATCTTAATTAGAGAATTTCTCTTTTTTTATGTATCCACTTCATATATTAAGGAAATGATTAAGTGAATGTTGCGTCCAAATTCCATTTATCAAAATGATAAGTTGACTATTATACTGTCTTTAAATTAGGGATCTGAGGCTGTTATTGAGCATGTCAAATTTGATCCAGTGAGAAGAAAAGAAAGTCTGGGTGGTACACTGCACCCTGGGAAGAAGGATATGTCTTCATTGATCATGTCAGCAGTGTGCTGGCATGTGTAATCTCAGAACAGTTTTAAGAATTCTTTTGCAGAAGCAAGAGAGGCGTGACAGGCGTGATGTTTAACACAACAGCGTCAGCCTCTAGTGTGACATAAAATATACACATCAGAAGCATTTTATAAACAATAACAATGGCATAACATGTCAATAACAATCATTTACCATCCCTGTTAGGAGGGCTGATCTAGCCCTCTGCATGGAGGGTAAAGAGCGCCTGGACCTTGTTGTTTTTCCCAATTTGTGGACATTGTCAGCTGCCATGCATCATCTTCTTCGCACACATAACACGTTATCAAAACATTACACCAGTCCCATCCACAGTCATATCCTGCCAGCTGTCCCTTTTACACAGATATCAATTCAGATATCAAATCTGTGTCAATTCTCCTCCTTACATGCATTAATGCCTTTCAAAATAAACTTCCGTCTCCTGCAGCAAAGTAGGTTTCAAAACTATGTTAGGTGAAGGCAACATAATTACTTGGTTATTTTTAGAACAAAGATTATGGCTGAGTTAAAATAACTAGATTTAACAATAAGTTAACTATGTAAGGTGGTTAAAAAAACTCAAAGTCGACCTTTGGTTTCACACAGGACACAAACACCGATCTCCTGGGTGAAAGTCATATATTTGTTTGACCCGTCCATCACCCTCACCTCCTGCCGAAACTTGTATTTTCTCTCTCTTTATACTACATTGCTGTGGAAGGGTTTATGTTGGAGTAAGTTGAAACGTGGGTCTCATACGTACACCTTAGGGTGCCTTGTGGGTCAGTATCAGAAGCCAGGGACTACTGACCAGGCTGCCATATTTGACGCTTTTGGAATAAGAACAGGTTATATAGGGCTATATTCAGTCAAAACAATCAGATGAGGATGTCATATAGTACTCCATCAATATTTTTTCAGTGAATTCCACTAAATTATCTGCTATAGCTGCACTACAAAACAAATTAAAACAAATCTTATACTGTTAACCAGTCTGAGTGTAGAGTGCTAGCACTCAGAGCACTACAGGACTGTCTTAGAAGATGGTCATCGGGCAAATGTTGAATTTTCTACCTGGACTTTAAATTAAGTGGTATTTTTTTTTTTTCAAAGACATTTCAGACACCATGCACCGCTCGAAGTTTATACTCCTCCATCACTGGATTAGATGTACAGCTTGATCTTGTCCAGTAGCCAAGCATAGGAAGTTTCCAACTGTTGTGACGAGGCTGGACAGAAAGATGACTGGGCGATGTTTTAATACGCTGTTTAATTCCCATTAGATACGGTCTGGTGCTGCCCTGGGGTTTTACTGTATGTGGCAGGCTTCCCACACACACACACCATACCACACTACACAAACACATTCTACACTGTCCATTGCCTCCTTTTAGAGATCTGATGCTATGTTATTGAGAGAAATCTCCCTCATCTGTATCAAAGGGGTTCCTTCTTGTAGAGTTGTTGTGACGAGGCAGCAGCCCAGTAAATCAGCCTACAGCAAATAAACAACAACAAAGACCAATGACTTGTTTTCCTTCTGCCATCACAGTACACTAAATTTGCTGAAGTTTTAAGCATGTTAATGTGTGCTGATAGACACTATTGTCCTACAGTGCAGTGCACAACAATAATTGAGGAATTACTCACAGCTGAAAGAAATTAAAATACATTTTTGACAGTGCTGAGAGTGCCAGGAACGCACTGTAAAATGAAAAATAAAGCATTAAATCTTAGAGAAAACAATTCTCTTTGTTTGCTTAAATCTCCAGTATATTCTTTGGTACAATTTGTCCTCACTGTTTACAGCAACGAGCATTTATTTGTATGCAAGATGCAAAAATAGTTTACTATGAAAATTAGTCTATAATACATACTGCACAGTATTAAAATATGTGGACACAGATTTGGTATGTCATATAAGCACGGGGGTTCTGTGATTATTTTACAACAGAATGAATTCATTATTTTTATACAGTCTATGTGTAAGAACTACTTTGTTTCAGGCATCCTAAGCTCTTTTAAGGTTCACTGACTTAATGTCTCAACCAATAAAGTGTCATCTGAACACAGTCAGTGACACAACAGTGCAATATAGTAGAAATCTAGAAGTACGTTAATGGCATCATTTCAGCGCTACATTGATGTTGGCTTCTTTTTAACCTTGACTTTGAAAGGCAGCTTGAGGTTCCTGGTTAAACTCTTTCACCCGCTCACCCAGGATTAAAACAAGTTTGTTTTAGAAATACCTTCTTACACACCATGTTTATAATCCATTCTCCAATTACACCCTGCTGTCATTAATACAGGTGTTCAGTGCACAAAGTATATATCAGATTTAAAAGGTTTGTGAGATTCTGTTCAGCCACAAAACCACTGAGTGACTCACTGTTTTCCTCTGGGGAAAAAAGCATTCCAGGAATCTTGTTTATAAAATCATTTCATGTGTATCATGCTGATATTTAATGTTTGGCTGTATTTGATCACAGTATCTGCACGGACACAGTTTGTGCTGTTAGCCTTTTTTGGATGACATAAACAGAAAACTGAGAAATACTTCCTAGCTTTAAACATTTCATTCTAAACAAGGTGCTCCTTGCAATAAGGCCAAGCTCTGAGTTTTAGCTTTGCCTCTACTAGATGACACAGAGACAAACACATGCTCAGATATCTACTCGAACAGGGAGCTGGCAGAGGTAGAAACTCTGTCAAGAGATGACTCAATAGTGAATTTGGCCAAGTATTATGTCAGTAATGAATAGGATGACGATGAGGCTGAAAGGTATAAACTGTGCCAATGAAAGAAAATCCAAGCATCTGTCAACCCCTCCCCTCATCCGCTCTCCAATGAAAATAGGAAGCCCTTAATAAACCCTTATTGGACCAAAATATTTACAAGGCTGACTAAAGGGGTAATCTTTTGATATCTTAATACTCCTCAAGAAGAGGGCAAGCCTGAGCTCGAGGTAAGAGGAGGCAGATTTGGTGGAAGAAGCTGCAGTGAAGCACAGACTCAGAGTTTGTCCTAGAAAGAAAAAGTTGAGATTGGACAGTCAACCCAGTCTGTTTATCCACCAGACAATAAAGGATTAGGACCTGTGTGTGCATGCTTGTATTCATATATGTGTAAAGAAAATCGTGGTTGCCTGCATGTGTGTGTGTTACCTGCATGTGCACTTATCATGTAAGCCGAGCAGCATTACCTCACTCCATTTCCCCCAGGAACTGCAGGTAAAGAATAACAGAGGGCGTTTGTTTTGTGTCACACGGCGCCCTGGCGTCCTCAGATACCTGCTTAATGGCTTTACACAGACAGAGTTGCAGGCGTCAGGTGACAGGTGATAAAAAGAGCTAATGTTTTGCAAAACCTCCCAGTCAGCACTATTCCATTCATATCTAGGTTCTTTTCAGGAGACTACTTTCCTTCTTTTTTTCTCCTGCCTCCTGTAAATGGCACCGGGGACAGCTGACAGTAGAAGCCTTCAGGTCACAGAGCAACATAGTATCTATCTGAGCATCGCTTACGACAGCTCAGCTTGTGGGGAAACACACAGACACTGACATCCAGCAAAGAGGATATGAAATCAAACCTCTTGCCTTGAGTCAGGAAAAGTGTGTTATTAGTCTTTCAATCTGGAAAGTTTTTGCTCCAACACTTTTCACTCATCATGATGAAGTGTGTTTTGAACTGTGAGGGTTTATCTCGCATTGATATTCTCTCCAAACAGTCTTCAAGCTGACCACAGCTGGTGTCATAGCATGCTATGGTAGTGACATAGCCCATGTCACATGATGTTACATGATGTTAGTAAAAACTATGCTTATTTTAAGCCAAACCAAGATTTTTTTTCTTAGTCTAGCCACAGACTTTTGTTTCCTAAACTTAAGGAAATAAACCAAAGTGTTTTGCATATATTGTAGTTTTATTTTGAAAACGACTGTACGCATGTAGTGAGCAGAAACTGTACATTTCCTGTGAAAACGGAAATGTATTATGAAAAGATAAAATGCGTACAGGAACATGCAGTCCCTGAACATCAAAAAATGACACAGGAGGGTACCTAGTGCGTATATTTTGATGTGTAGGTTCACGAGTGGGTTGAAGAGTTGGGATCAGAGCCCACTGAATTAACGAATTATATTCCCATTAGCCTCAAGGGTACTTTATATTTACTGCTGATCAGCAGATGTTAGCATGCTAACACACTAAACTTAGATAGGACACATGGTAACCATTATGTCCATTAAACATCAGCATGTTAGCATTATCATTGTGAGGCTGTTAGCACAATACATTTTCTTAATTGTCAAACTTTCCAGTCAGTTTAGTGTTGACAAGCTTTCAGTTGTTTCCTGGCCTGTAAATCCACATTGCCGTTCTCTAGACTGTGACTGGATACAATCAAAATAGATTGCTGCTACTTAAACTATGTGAAATTTTTGACCACTAGTGGCACTGTAGAGCAAAGAAATTCCTGAATTACTTGTTTGTTTTCAATGACAGACACTACAATTACATTAATTACATTACATTACATTAATTTTTGCCGACTGGAGTGGGTAATACCTCCTAAATCTCACAATGAATGCAAGACTTGTTGTAGTATCTTTTGTAGACATCTCACAGCTGTTAAATGGAAATCTCAGGGATGATTACAGCGTTAAAGAGAATTGCCTGTTATAATCCTGCAGATCCTCGTCCTGGATTTGCTGTGAATTTGCTCATGCTGTGCTCCTGACAGCGCTGTTTGTGAAATGCATTGGTCGACGGTTGAGAAAGCGGCGGCAGAATATTTTCCATTGTTTGGTGTGGAGGTGTTGAGTTGCACCATAGTTTAGAGTGGCAGAGCAGCTCCCGTTGTGGCAAAAGAAAAAACCGAGACCAAAAATGTATAAATACTGGTGAAGCGCTTCCTCAGTGCACAAGACTCAAGAGAGATTTTATGCCACCATAGAGGTGGCATTCTTTGTACTGGCCAAGTTATTTAAATCAACTCACTTGTATTTACATATATTTGTAGTGCATTGTAGATACTTACAATGTATCCTATACTTTAGATTCAAAAAAGGGTCTCAAGTAAGACTATATAAGAAGAGAAACCACTGCAGAGTGTGAGCAGTACAGGTATTAAAATGCTGTATGAGATGGGAAATACAAACAGCATTTTTGTTAGACCTTCAGGAGACATACAAAGTATTTTGTATTAGTTCTGTGAGAATCATAGTCTGTAAACAAAACTGCATTTGTTTACAGCTCCAAAAGATATTTTTAAATGTGGTCAGCTCCAACTGGAAACACATCAATCAAATGGGCATCTGACAGCTCAGTCACACACTTAAAATGAAAAGGTGACAAGTGCATCGATTTAAGAAATATAAACTGAAATGTGAATCATGCTCATGCAGTTTAATGTCTGGTTTATGCGTTATCATCCATGATAACTTCTCTCACTCTTCCTTTGTATTGTCTCATTTAAAAATATGGATTGTAGTGTACAGCCCAGTCCTTGAGGAATAACTGATTAAATCTGAACTCTGTAACTCCTCTTTCCTCACTGACTCTTATTTCACCTCATATTGTTTAGGCATGGTGAAACATCAAACAGACAGTTGTGCTTTGATAAGAGCGGTTATGTAGAGGCAAAATATGTGATGGGAATAAAAAAGATGACTTTGGACTTCTTCCTTATAAGAGAAAATGAAAGGCGTTTGCAGGATCTGTCATATATTTGAATGCAGAGTCTTAAACCACATCGAGCCAGACCCCTGAAGAAAATGTTGGCATTGTACATTTCTGCAAACCACATACACTTTACATTTGAATGTTTCACAAGTGTTTCCAAAGAGATGTAGTTCTAATTGTTTGTATTTGAGCTGACGACCGCTGTTCGAAACCAACCAACAACAACACGGGTTATTCCTTTGCAAGACACTGCTGCATATCCAGCAGCATTTTTCGCCACCAAACTGTGTTTTTCGCAACACATCACAGCATTTTTGCCATAAAACCTGCATGTTTTTTAGCAACACTTGGCAGCATTTCCAGTGACATTTGTGCCACCAAACCCGGGTGTAAAGTTTCATTATATGGGCAGCACACAAAGGTAGAAATGTTACATATTCGTGGTTCGCAGAAACCACGATTATTTTGCCGATAGGGCTTGACCAGGGTTGACCTGGCTGGACACATAGACTTATATCAGCTTCAGGTGTCAAATGAACAAACACACAAACACAGTATATTATGTTAGCTTTAAACAATTTCAAAACTTTTAAGAAAATTACATGTAATATCTGGTTTGCCTCAAGTCTTCCTTCCCACAGTGTAGCACATCCATAGTATCTCCTAAAAACTGCTTCATGGCTGTTAATCTGTGGAGTAGTGCTCCCATATACTCTGAGGAGAAGTATTGCCTTGCCATCTTAGCAAACAGTCGGAGCTAAAACAGGACCCTTTGTGAATCTATAAAAGGAAGAGGTTGAAGATGCAGTAGCTAAAACAGAGAGTAGGCACAGCGAGTGAGAGCGAGGCCGGCGGTGACAGCAGCAACACAGAAAGTCTGCCTCAGTGAGTCACTTCAGAGCTGATGGGATAATGAGGTCCGGCCAGGAGCCCCAGACTTGCGGTTCTGTGTTTTCCACCGTGCTACAAACACAACGTGACAACTGGCAGCACTCATCTCTCTCCATCTGGGATGTGCCGCCTGCCAATGTCCCTCCTGTCTGCCCTCCCCCCTCCACACCCACCTCCGCCCCAAACCCATCTCAGTCAACACATGGCCCACTGTCTGTTGGCTCGCTATCAGTGCAGGACCAATGGCTTGGCCCTGCATACTGGGATTTCCCATAGTCAGCCTTGGTGTCCCCCTTACCCCCAATGCCCCCTTAGCCCACTCGCCTTCTGCAGGCCAAGTTAGACCCACTGTCTTCCTAGGGGGACGTGACAGAGAACAGGTCCGTAGCTGTGCTGTCATGACACATTAAAAGGGGCTAATTGCTGCTTTTTACACAATAGAAACTGATTGATATGATTGCTGCTGAAACCTTGGCTCAAAAAGACCTGATTTGATTTTTGGGTTTTGATAATCATTGTCCAACTGTTTCATGAGCTGTAATACAATGGGGCTATAAACCCAGAGGCTAGCTCCAGTTTTTAAATCAGATTTTTTTATGAGCACAAACAAAGGCAACATGTGTGATTGGTTCCCCATATAGTATCTGGAGAGGATTTTGAAATCTGCTCTTGCAAATGTGCTCTGTAATCTGTTGCAGTGTCAGAAATAAATAGCTGACTCGGTTCCATGGTGCATCTGGAAGTCCTGTGAAGTTTTATATGAAATTATTTGTAATTAGAATGCTGACAAGGACTGTGAAAGTAAACTGGAACACCCAAAGAAGATGCATGGGTAAACATGCAAACTCCACACAGAAGCGCCCCAACCTGAGTGCCAACCAATGGGTCGCCCAGACACAGAATGTGGACAAATTGGAATATGTAAAATTGCAAATAAATGTGTTTATCTGCACCTGCAGTGTGTGTCAGCCCAATGATAGACGCTGCTCAGGGTGTAATCCACATCTCGCCCAGTCCATGCTGGGATAGAATCCAGCCCCTCACAACCATGAATAGGATAAGTGGTTTAGAAAATGACTTGATGGATGGACTGATAGATTAGTGATACTAATGAACTCAAATTGGAGCTCCCATGTGAGCTATGTAGGTCATCTTTCTGTCCATTCTTAGGGAGAACAATTAAGCATGTTTTCCTTTTTTTTTTTTTTAAATCAGAAACAAATACTCCCATGCAACAACAACAAAACAGTGTCACTATGAAACGGCTGCCTCAAAAAGGAAATGAGGTGTTAAAATGGTCTTATTGGGGGTATAGACTAGAAAATGGTACCATCTTTTTATATAATATACAACCAAATTGCCAATAAAATGGTGGCATTGTACGTTTCTGCAAACCACAGATATGTTACATTTCTACATTACATACGTATCATATTGACATTTCACAAGTGATGTAATGTATGAGCTGAATTTGTCATTGGGAGGTTAAGAGGATGTTGGATGATGTGAAATCCAAGCGAGATGCCTGCCAAGCTGCAGACTACTGATTGAGACAAGCAAATAGCAAAATTTGTTGTGTTTTAGTCAGTCATAGATGTGTTTCCAGCAGCTTTTTAGCCACCAAACGTCAGTGTTTTTTAATGACCTGTCACTTTTTTTCCAGCAGAGATAGTTCCATGGAGAGTGGTTGTTCTTTATGAAGACATCGCTGCAGCTCCTGCCGGCATTGTGCCATGAAAATGAATTGTTTTTTAACCAAGACAATGACAGCATCTCCAGCTGTGATTGTGCCACCAAAACTAGGTTCTGAAAACCCAAACAATGATATTTTCCTAACCATAACCAAGTGGTTTTTGTGCCTAAACCTAACCACATGTTAACCACAGGGTTGTTGAAGTGTAACATTTCAAGATATCCACCACATCATAACATACACATGTAACCAATCTGTGTTTGTACGATGCCAACATCTTTATTGGTGATTTAGCTGGTAACAAGGCCCATTTCCAGATTACAGCAGTGGCAAGGAAGTAAACTGGCTCTCGCATAAGTTGAGTCTTGATGTGCAAGTCAGCACTGCAAATATATTTTATTAAAACTTAGTAATATCGCCCTAGAAAGGATCAATATGCCCAAAAATTAATAACAAAATCAGTAATTTTTTTTGTTATTTCTGTTGTCTGTAGTGACTGTAATCACTGTGGTTACCAATTGAGCTTGTGCTGGACTTCAAAAGTTGTTTGAAGGCACCGCAGGTGACTCATGCTCCATGGCTAATAGGGAAAATGTGTGTTGAAGGGCTGAAATTCATATTTTCAGAATTTGCAGCCTATAAAGCCCATTTTCAAATGAAACGGTAGCAATCAGCAATTGCTCTTCATTAGCCAGCAAACAGAAGCAGTGTCCAAACCACGTCAGAGGTGATGCACGTTGCATGAGTGTTACTGTATCAGAGGGAAGAAGCTGTACAAGCAGCTTGCCCCAGTCTGTACTAGCGGTCAGCAGCCACAACCTCTTTCCTCCCCCAGAGAGCAACAGACAGACACAGAGACGGATGGACGACCCAAAATTACAGCTCAACCGGCATTTTGAGGATAAACATCCCTTGTAAAAATACACTAAGCGGCCAGGAGCAGAAAAACCAGCAGGTTCACCAGGGCGCGACGGGGGGAAGGCACGTCGGCCAGCTGTATTTAGAACTTGTCTTTCTGGGGATAATCTCATCCTCTGACTTCTGCACATGGATCTCAATTTGTGGCTTCTTTGACGGACCGAGGGTGGAAGGGCCACCCTTTGATGTATTTATAAATATGTATTGCTTGTTTGTAAAATGCGCCACAAAGTAGAAAAGAAGCAGAGAGCATAAGAGAACTTTGAACCACAAGGAGGTCATTTATTTTATGTTAAATGGTGTCTCGCTGGCAAGACGAACATAATTTGAGAATTGAGAAAGTGCTGTATTAGGCAAAACCTTTGTGAAACATCTTTGGGAAGCTAGTCTAAACAAGTTATACTGGGGTACTGTGGAGAAACAACTTCAGACTGGATTCCATGAAAAGCGATCACTTTCTGACAGCCAAAACCAAAAGTCAAACAAATTGAGGTGTGAAGTTAAATGACCCCTCTGACCCTTTCTATCTGAACCAGGGGGCTTGTTGTACTTTGTCAGTCCTGGCCCCCTCCAAGGGCCCCATTGTCTGGGGGCAGAAGCTGGAAAGCCTCCCCTGTCTCTGGCCTCCACGGCTGGACAATGGGCAAAGACAAACCCCTGACACCCCGTCCTCCAAGGGAACAGCACTGGGCTTATTGCTGCCGATGTTGACTTTTCTATCTCCTCTCTTCTCACTCTGTGTGTGTGTATGTGTGAATGTGTGTGTGAGGGTAAGCCAATTTGCTTTTTCAATGAAAGGAAAACACAGAAGGAAATACAGCGAGAGAGAGGAGAGGACAAAAGATGGAGGGCCTCAATGATGAAGTGACCTGAAGAGAGGTGAGATCATTTCAAATGGGATTACACACACACACACACACACACACACACACACACTCCAGCTTCATTGTCCGTGACCCTACTCAAACTACACAATACAGAGCAGGATATTGCTGCACCATGCAGTCTTTTCACTATGTGGTCTCAAGCCTGCTGAGTTAACAAAAGCTAAAGCTCAAGGGTTTTTTAGGGTCGGCAGGCACAGAAAGTCCTCTTAAAGTCAGTGATGAAGCAAAGTGAATCAAAAGAAGAAAATACAGAGTAGTTTTGTGCATTTATGAAATAATTAGAGGTAAATAAAACATTCTACAGGTGCATGTAATATTTCTAGAATAAAATGCAGCACACATACATTCCTCATGATGTGCATGTAGCCCCAGGCTTAGCACAATGAATCAAGGAGCAGATCAAAACAGTCTGAGCAGCAACAGGCAACAAGTGTTCTTCATCTTCATCTCCCTGGTGCAGGGAAACCCCCTCCTCCTCTCCCTTCTTCTTTCTGTTTTGTGGGCAGAGTTGATCCTGCAGGCCATAAATCTGAGGAGTTTGTTTTTGTGTCAATGAGACAATGAGATGCTGTGTTCCAACATATATGAATAAAACAATATCAAAACATCCATCATGGGACAGCTACATGATATAATTGTTTTGCATCCAAGGGAAGCTTGTCACTGTTTTTTATATTTGAAAATAAATGCTTTTGTAGGTCGTGCAAGTAGCGTGGTTGCGTGATGCATCATTTAGCGTGTGTAGCATCACGTGACATGAAGGGCGAAGTTGGCAGGCAGTTATGCTGACACTTGAAGCTCCTGTGGTAGGACAGTATGCTGATGGAACTTGGCGATGACAGTGAGAAAGACTTCACACACGAAGCGGTACAGAGCTGACTTGTGCAGGATGGACATGATGTTCACAAATTACCAACCTGAATTGAAGGCTTGTGCGGCAAGAAAACAAAGTGCCAACTGTTAGCTTACCAACGGTACGATAAACAATGAGAACTGGTATATTTTCCATTTGGCTCTGCATGGCTGGATCCAAATGGAAAGATTACTGTGCTGACTTTGCCATTTAGAAGTGGCGGTGAGCGACTTCTTATGTAGCCGCTCTTCCTAGCGCACCTTTGTTCAAGTCATTCTGAGCAGACTGTGTTCCCACAGCTTCAGCCACATTACCTGCCGCTCTTTGATCACCGGTTGATAGAGATTCAGCAGTTTTCCACTCTTGCTGATAGATGTGGCGTGCCAGCAAGACCGAATGGAGTGCGGCCAGAGAAAACACCTAGAGGTGCTCAAAACAGCGTAATAAACTGCTGTCAGATCAAGCCCTTGCCTAATTGATAAAAGCTTTGTTTAGAATGCTCGAGTGCAAAAGATGGCAGTGGATTTTTACTTCCTGAGGACATCAATGATGATAGAATTGAAAGGTTTAAAATAAATAACAGTCTCTATCCCCATGAAAAACATAAATCATTTTGAATACTAATTATGATGTCAGTGCGCTCAGTGCATGACAAATTCAAGAATTACATGAAGCTGATACTCTGAACTATTTGAACACTGAACTAGTATGGTGGGTGCAACAGTAAACTAAGTGTCCAGAGTTAATCAGGTTCATATTCACACCATTGTCAACAAATCAGAAAACATATGTCTCTGCATATCTTCTCTTCAAAACATGGGAGACAGACATTCATTGATGGCCTAACATTGACCGATGGCCGATCATCAGCTTGGTGTGTCAGGGTCCCATAAACTGTATAAATAATGGACGTAGCTACTGTGACATTACCTATTAGTTTGTGGACTGCCATTTTGAAGCCTCAAGTTTGGCATTTCGACCGTCATCATGTTGGTCATCTAAGCCTAACTCATATTTGTTCAAGAGGCTGGAGTTGTGGAGGAGCGAGAGGCGGATCTGACTCATAGACTGGAGTGACACCTCTCAGACAGCCTGTCACTCAAGTGGCCCTGTCCTTAAATATACGGAACTTTAAGCTTTAATTGAAACTAAATAAGGGAGTTATGAAAAAAAAAAATTCATCCCCCGTACACTTGTCATGAGTGTTGAAATTAGCCATAGAGACCAAAACTGTTTTGTGCACCAGGCTGGACACATGTTTATTTATGCTGTAAAGTTGGGCATCTTAACATAAGAGTCTATGGGGATTGACTCTGTTTGGAGACAGGCTCAATGGGCCATTCAGGGAACTGCAGTTTTTGTCTTCCACATTGGCTTCATTTCTCAGCCTCGAAGGTTGCTGCTTGCATGCCCCTAAGATGATTGCCAGGTAATCACAAAACCTTTGACCTGTACCAACCTCCTCATAATAATCTTAACTACCATCTGAGCCTTTAAACTGAATGAAACCACTGCTTGACTGAGGAGTAAAAACACAGGGTCGTCTGTTCGTTATTGTATGTATAACACATAATTATAGATAAGTCTTTTTCACTTTTAGCAAAGATATTCTGGCCCATATGATTTAAACAGTTTGTGTCTCAGCTGGAGAGCTCATCTGAAAGTCATGTTTCAGAACAAGAGAACTGCGTCTTTTTCTCTTCTGTAAATCACTGTAATGCTCTGAACCGAGGCAACTGTAAAGGCACACTTAACAGATGAGTTCTCACTTTAGATTCCACAGCCAATTCACTCCCAGTTTAATACCAGCACCGAGACACCAAAAGACTCGTGAACATTTAAATACAGTGTTAAAACATGACGTTGACCCTTTTTCATCCAGTCATTACTTTGCCATTCGCCCTTGTCAGTGTAAAGTACATGAACATAAAACCTGACACTTTTTAATTCAGATTTAAGGGGAATTCAGGGGATGTTCAGTGAGTTATTGTTGAAGAGAAATGTTGAGGATTTAAAGGTTTCCTACATTGTGGGAGGTTTCATCCCTCGGGTAGTTTGAGCTGAAAGTGATTTAATATCAATGTCAAAGAGACACAGAACTGAGGCTCATTCATACGCACTACAGCCAAGCCAGCTACAGAAAGCAGAGGTCTTCTCTTCATAGTCTTTCATGAGGTTGATTAATGGAGGTAATATAGCTATCAGTGTAACAATGGCTCATTATTGCTGTTGCTATAAGAGCCCTGTGACCACAGACAGAGCAGGAATGGCTGCGAGCTACTGTATCTGTGACATAAAGAAAAAAATCTGTGATTTTATATTCTTCATCACCATATCAAGCATCTAAACTCATCTGTGATGCAGCCAGAAGCTACTATTGTCTGCTCCCACCTTCCAGAAGTCAAAGGCTCCCATTGTTTCCAACACAAACAGCTCACAGAGAACTGTTGCTTTAAGAACATTAACAGGACAGTTCACCTCAAAATCAAAATACATATTTTTCCTCTTACTTGTAGTGCTGTTTATTAATCTAGATTGTTTTGGTGTGAGTTCCCGAGTGTTGGAGATATCGGGTAGAAGCGTCCGCCTTCTCTCCATTATAATTGAACTACATGGCATTCAATTTGAGGTACATTTGAAAAACTCAACAGCAATGTCTCTTTCCAGAAATCATGACCTGGTCACTCAAGATAATCCACAAACCTTGTTATGGGCAGTTTGATGTGGGAACTATTTTTTCCTGCGGAACTACACCCGCCAACCGTATCACAGTGTAGAAGGAAGCATGTATCTACTCATGCTTGTGACAGCACAAGATGTAAGCATTAATGATGTCTCCCTCAGTTGAGTTGTAATGTTAGCTAGCTCAGTGGTGCTAGTGACAGTGGTGGATTTTCTTTCTATCAAACTACACCTACTAACATTAGCCCCTTTTCCACCTTAGGAACTTTTATCATTTACCAAGGATTTTGAAAAACCTCAGCGCGTTTCCACGGAAATTACCTGGGGAAAAACTTTCCCTCAACCCCAAACTTTCCCCGAAAAAAGTACCAAGTAGGGGGGTAGGACTTTTCAGATTCCCTGGAATTCTTGAGGGGCGGGGCTGTGTGCTGAAGAACACCGATTGGTGGAACACACGCTTGCAGTGTTCCGTACTTCCGCGCCAGGTACTAAATTATCCCTGGGGCTAAATTATCAGAGACCGTAGTATTGATAAGCGCTAACGCCGGTGCTCTGTGCCAGCGCTGAATTCCTCCACATACACACACACACGCCTACACGACATGGTAATCTATGAACAGCTGAGCAGCCCCAGTGGAAACAAAGTGAAGATAACTCAAAAATGACTCAAGTTGATAGCAGCTACACTTGTTACTGTAATTTGAATTAAACCATAGCAAGTAAGAAGCCAATACTTTATCAATACATGAGCTCAGCAAGCATCAACATGTAAACATGTAGACAGTGATATTCAATATGCTCCGTCCTCAGTCTCATTCATCATCAATAACATGTCTTACACGCTGATTTAGACAGCATGCTAGTTCAGTTAATAGACTCACTTAATGCTGTCATGAGCAGAAGCCTCTTGTCCATGAGTAGGTGCATGTTTACTTCTGTACGGTGATACAGTTGGCGGGTGTAGTTCGGTAGAGAGAAAGTAGCTCCTACATGAAACTGCTCACAACAAGGTCTGTGGATTATCTTGAGTAACTGGTCATGATTTCTGGAAAGAGACATTGCTGTTAAGTTTTTCAGTGTTATTTTTTGGGGGTGGATTGAGCACCACAAGCCAAGTGCAAACGAGTTCCATTATACTGGAGAAGGCAGACATCTCTATGGCTGATATCTCTAACACTTGCAGCTCATACCAAAACAAGCTAGACTGATAAATACTGTAGCACTACAGGTGAGAGGAAAAATTAGATTTTGGGGTGAACTGTCCCTTTAAATATCATATACTGTATAGTGTACTTTTTGTCCTGATCTGATACCATAATGCAAGAATGGGTGCAGATGCTCAGTGAAATGTGAAGAGAACCCAAAATGATGATCTTGGCCACTGGGGGGCAGTGCAATTAGCTCCAAACATAACATTTTCATTTCATAATCTTTTGAGATTGCATGTGGTGAACATGTTAGAAAAAACTAAACACTGAGATTGAATAAAACAAGACTGGCATTATTTGGAGTCCGATGCATGGCCGATACTCAGTCCTCTTTTGGCTCTGCTTTGGTCTCCACCAACTCCTGCATTTTAGCTACCAAATGCTCTACTGTGTTCACCAGCTATTCACTACTTTTGTCTGTCTGCTGTTAAGTGTTGGGAAGGTAGTGTGCAGTGGCTTTAACAGAGCACTTTTTCATTGTCAACAGCTGCCTGTGTCTGGAAACAACACTGATGAGAGCGGAAAGAGTAAAGCAAAACAGTAAAGTTGTGAAAACGGTCTGTAGAGCTGTGGGGAAGTGAAGCTGAATTATAACTTTCCATGGTTTCTTCACTTTGAGTGCCACCTTTCCCATTACATGTAGGCAATGGCTGGTATCCATTGTTAATACAAGAATATTCAATATAGCAGCTTTTCAGTTCTGTTTAATTTGGCGGTTAACCGACTCATGTGGAATAGACATAAACTGTATATCCGTTCAGCTCAGGCACAGCAAAGTTAGTTTTCAATTTTTCTGGGACTGACAGACATACTCAGAGCTAAAACCTGCAGCATCTGAACATGATGTATTCCATTAGTCAAAGCAGCAATATGTATGTGCGAGCTGAGGACAACAGGAGCCTCTGACATCTGAAGGATGAGGCGAACGTGGCAGTAATAGCTTCTGACTGTGACAAATACATTGGTGGCTTTACAGACTTTTCATGGTTTCTGATCTGTGCTCCTGTCCACAAAGAAGCTGCATGTCAGCGCAACCAAACACCAGCAGTAAATAATGACAACAAGAGCAACCACCACGCACATGAGCTCATCCTTTGACAAGCCCCACCCACTCTTCAGCGGAGTGGCGGGGAGCTTCAGAGTGGTGACACGGCTCTTCTAGTCATCTGTTACAATAGAGGCCCGACTCGTTTCGTCTGATCCCACCGACCACTTTCAACTGCTGCCAGGGCCACAGGAAGCCAGTCATCCTCGGTGTGCAAGTGTGTGTGTGTGTGCGGGACGGGGCGTTCGTGCATGTGTGTGTGTATGTCCAGCAGGGAAGGGGTCTCTTGTCTCTCGATTTTCCGCCCTGATTGAAGTGAATGAGTGGCCATTCTGTTGCCCAGCTGAATCTCTCCATCTCTCGTTTTGTTTGAGTTCACAGTGTGGAGGCAAAATGACACACTCTTACAGCTCTAGACGTGACATCATCCCAGGCCTGCTGCTTGTTTACATGCCAAGGATGCACACCATTGCAGACTATTAGCCTTTAAAAAGCTTTTTTATAAATTGAATGCTGTATAGTCATAAAGGTTACACTGAGACAGGGAATATTATCTTCTGCTTTTCCACCCAATCAGTTTTAATGGATTTTTGATGCCAGCAGGCAATGGGCCAATGAGCTTTTTAAGGCACAGTTGTAATTAATTATATTAACGATGGCAGACGTTAATTTCAGTTATTTATTACACCTTTGATTTTTAAAATGTCTTCTGTGAGAAAAAGGTCTCACAGCAGAACCTTCACATTTTATGCCACCGCACAAGTAACAGCAGTGGACAGAGGCATCAGGTTTTCGGGTTGTCCGTCCCTTCATCCGTTCAAACGTGCATCCCATTCTTGTCAACGTGATATCTCAGCAACAGCTTGAGGGAATTTTCTCAAACTTGGCACAAACATCCAACTGGACTCAAAGATGAACTGATTAGATTTTGGTAATCAAAGGTCAAGGCCACTGTGACCTCACAAAACATGTTTTTGGCCATAACTCAAGAATTCATAAACTAATTATGACAAAATTTCACACAAATGTCAAATAGGATGAAATGACGAAGTGATGACTTTTTATATGCAAAAGGTCAAAGGTCAACTTCACTGTGACATCACAATGTTCTGCAAATTTCTGGTCATTATTCAGTGTCATAACTCAGGAACAGGAGGAGAGAAATTTGGTCAGATACTGAAGTGATGACACTAATCTTGAGTGTCCACCTTGAAGCTGTGCTGTTTGTATAGATCTTCTGTGCTGCCAGGTTGTGTGTGACACATCCACGTTTTAGAATTTGTCGCTTCTTTGCAGCAACATCCATATTTGAAGCATTGTCTACTGTCATGGCTACATATGAGTGTTGACAGATATGGATGTAAACATCAAGAACAGCTAAAATGTTACTTTCAATCCTCAGTTTAATTGTTTCAGATGTTGTTATTTTTCACTGAACTCTGTCCTCTTATTTTCCAGCCACCAGAGTCTCTGAGGCTACATTCAGGCTACCTTATTGGTAGAGGTTGTTGGGGCTTAATGCGTCCTGAGAGGAATACCTGCAGACACTACTCAGGGCTGTATGGGAACTAAAACAATATCTGTCAGATATTTGATGCATATGCAAGGATTAACATAGTATTTCTAATGTTGATTAACCAGCACAATAATGATTTTTTTATCATGATTATATATAATGATATAATACATCATACATCCACTTATCTGGGGTTGTGTCGCAGGGGTCAGTAGGTTGAGCGAGGCGCTCCAGACGTCCCTCTCACAAGCAAAGCTTTCCAGCTCCTCCTGGGGGATACTGAAGCGTTCTCGGGCCAAATGAGACATATAATCCCTCCAGCGTGTTTTGGGTCTGCCCCCAGGCCTCCTACCAGTTGGACGTGCCTGGAAAACCTCGGATGGGAAGCGCCCAGGAGGCATCCTGGTCAGATGACCGAACCACCTCAACTGGCCCCTTTTTTTTTTCAGCTCTACTCCGATCTCTACTCCACAATCTCATCCTTTCAGTCACTACCAAAATCTCATGGGCATATGATAATACTCTAATTGTAAATAATTCTATAACTTTATCTAATTATTTACATTTTTCATATTCTAAATAGATACATGTGTGTGTAAGATGCTGCTTTTCTACATAGTTAAATTCTGTAATTGATAAGACGTCAGACTAATAATGGTGTGTGACTTGACAGGATAAAGTTTTCAGTCAGATTTTTAGTATAATGTCATGATGGACCAGTCTCTGTTTTTTATGTAGTAGCAGTGATGTGAGCAAATCTGTTACCCTTAATCTTTAACTTCACAGTCCTACATGTAAGGAAGAGAAGAAGGTGAGCTCAGCCTGTGACTCCTTCTCATAAAGCAGCCCATGTTTGTGTAATTTATAAGCTCAAGTTTCAAGTTTACCATGTATCTCACGACACTCACTTATACATAACATCTAAGAGGACGGGAACTTTTCTCTCAAATCAGCGTTCTTCCTTTCAACTAAGCTGCCGCCTGCAGCAACCCTTATTAAATTACTGTATACATCAGGACATGCGGGGTCTTGATGGTGAACACTTTGTAGTGTGTGTGTGTTTGTGTGTGTGCAGCACAGAGTTTACAAATTTTTACAGATTTGTTTTCACTGTAACCAGGGATTGACTTTAGATATGCCAGACTTCCACCTAATATCTCTTCAAATCCCTGTGAAAATTATGACTCAATCATCGCCCGAGGTAATGACTGTTTACACTCTGTTTTACAGCCTGGTTTTTTAACGATCAATCTGTTCAGTGGGAGTGTTAACGCCCAGACTCGTATCCCTTGCCCCGGGTCTTTTACTAATTTTCTTTACCGGAGAACGGATACGATAATGAGCCTTTGCAAAGTCCTTGGCCGGAAAACGTGGAACAGATATTCGATGTAAAAGTTCTGCTGAAGGTGGAGGGCCAACAGTGAGAGGTTACATGGATTGAGGGTGCTCTGGCAAGCGTGTCCGCTCATATCCTCCCACACACACAAGCATCAAACCATGCAGTTTACATCATCTCAGACACAGAAACACACACATGCAGTCTCCAACATTTACCCTGCTGTACCACTCAGTCTGATTTGTTCTGCATATTTTTGACACGCATATGAGTAAACATTACAATACACATTTATACATACATACATATAGTAGTCATTGTTGTGTAGAAATGCAAATATCAGAGCAAAATCAGGAGCGACATAACTTTATTTTGGGCGTTTTCATACAGCATAAGGTATGATGGATTCATACTGAGCCTAAGTATGACAGCCCCTCTTCTCCACTCCCCCACCACTCAGCTTTCACATTAGTAATGTTGTTCCGTATTTGAGTACACTTGCATCATCATCTACGTGACATTTGTTTATGTTGTCACTACAGTGTAGGAAAGCACACCAATTGCAAGATCCCAAACCCATACTATGGAGTTGACCTTTGCGTTATGCCCACTTTTGTTAACTTTTGTAGACAATGTCAAGAACGACCTTCTCACCTGCCTTCCTACTTTATCACCATTTGCCCACAGAGGATGAGATTTGTGGGCACCTGTGCCCATATGCAGATTTCAGAGGAAGCCAGCAGCATTTAGAAAAGCCTTTACAACTCTACATGCTGACTGCTACTCACATTAAACAGCAAACTTCCATGTTTTGGTTTTCACACCTGATGCAAACCATATCCAAGTACACATTAACTGTAGTGAAACCACCCCTGGAAGGGCGTAGGTTTCATTTTGGCAGGGACACGTATGACACGGGAGGGGTCGGAAGTCCTCTGCCAGACAATTTTGAGTATCAAACCCTTAATTTCCTGTATTCTGGTACATTTTTATGCACTTATTTGTGACTTTTCTGCATTAATTTATAGTGTAAATGTGTAAAATAAAAGTGCACATCCTGTAAATACTGAGGTGGATGTACCCCTTGAATATATTCCTTATTATGTTATTTTTTCATTATATTATGTTGTGTTTACATTTCTTTTATTAATTAATTATTAACACATTGTTCTCAAATGTGCTGGGGCTGTGATTTCAATTTCCTTTCCAAGCAGCGTGTATGAAATAGAATATCTGCCACAGGCTGATGTGGAGGCTGCTGGTTCATGAATCAGAAATATGATCAAAATTTAACTGTGAAGCTGTCCATTCCATCTTAATAAGAGAGATCCCCTCATCTGCCCCCAAGTGTCTGCACTGACATGTCTCCCACATGGACACAGGGACCATTAACTGCTGTCAGAGCCAGTCGTTTAAAGACAATCATACCAAACACAAGGCAGTTTCTGAAACTTCTCATCTTGGATTACAATCAGAGAAGGTGCCAGATCCTCAAAAGAACAAAACCCATTGTGAGTCTTTCTGTACACTGACTGACAAGGAAACATGAAAAACATGAGTGGGAAGAAACATATTAAATCGTGTAACTTGTGCAGATCCTGTGAGATTTTCCACCAGCCACTCAGTTTATAACAATGTGTGTGTATCTTTTCCAAGACACCCAGGATGAACACTAGACTGTGTGGTGGTGATGCATAATGGCTAAAGTTAAAATTGCACATTACATCATGCCCACAAAGCTTATTCTTCAAGGGATCACCATTTTAGCCATTAGGTCATTATTTACTGTCTTAAAAAAGCAGTGTTTCACTGCTCCAGTAGAGATTGTAAAGACTGCTGCACCTCTGACGAAACCCAACAGTGACATCTTGATGTACTGACACACACTGGAGCACAATTCTATATCACAGCAGCAAGGTGAGAATATAAACCACTGGAGGTCAGCAAAAACAGCATCTGTTAAGTTGCTCTTTAAAGCTACAGTTGGTAACTTTTATAAAAAAAAATATATTTTTTTATATTTGATGAAACTGTCACTATATCCTGACAGTAGTACATGTGACAAAAAAAAATCCTGTTTATCTGACTCCTCCTAGTGCTTCTAATGGCATTTGCAAGAATCCTCCTTGTGTGAATGAAAACAACCAATCAGAGCTGAAGAGTCTCTAATGCAGCTGTCAATAATGTGAATCTCTGCTTGTGACCTGCAGCCAAACTGTCAATCTAGGCAGTGCTGATCAAATATGAATCAAGATTCTGTTACTGCATTGCCTCTGTCTCACCTCAAATGTTTTCAGAAACATATTTTAGTGTACTGTTTAGCTGTAAAATGAGAAATTGACCCATTGAAAACAGTCAAGACAAAACCAAGCACCTCCCACCAGCTGGAGAAAAATGGCTAATTTTCTTGAATCTTGATTCATATTTGATCAGCACTGTCTAGTTTGACCGCCGCTTATGAGCAGAGATTGAAATGACTGACGGTTGCGTTAGAGACACCCCAGTTTTGATTAGCTGTTTTCGATCAGACTCAGTAGATTCTTTCAAATGCCACTGAAAGCACCCCAAGGAGAAGGAAGAACATGATTTTGTCACAGATACTCTGCCTATTTTTTATTGTCAAGATATAGTTACAGTTTTAGCAAAAATGACAAAAAAGTGATTTTTATAAAAGTCACCAACTGTAGCTTCAAAGCTAGAAAATCATATTTTTTTTTGGCATTAATGTGTGCACGCAGATGGCTGGCTTAGGAGGACACTCTACTCCTCAATACTGCTTGTGTTGCTGTTCTCATTACCACTCATGCATACTGTTAGTGGGCTACAGCTTGAATAGTATGTAAAACCAATTGTCAACCGATGAATTGAGACTCCTATGTACTGTATGTTTGCATTGTGTTGTGTAATCTGCTGCATATGCTGATCACTCACTTAAAAGTGGAGACTTATAGGGATGAGTCATGCCAAACTTTTAATCACTGTATGCACAAGCACGTATATTTAATAAAGGAGTGTTGCAGCTCTTGATCACGACTATGTTTTGATCAAAGTGAGTTCAAAGAGAAAGCAAGAATCATCATTTTTCAATTTACGTCAATCCATCGCTTTAAAGATGGGACTTTTTCCCTGCACCAGCGTTTTGTTCCTGCAAACTGAAGAAGCAACAAGAACAAATTGAAGGAACTTATTTCAGAGGAATTCTGTGTATGAACCAAATAAAACAACCTTTTCAAAAGGAAACAGTTCATTAGATCAAATGAATTGTAACTGGCAGAGAGGGACAGTACCGAATGAGAATTTTCCTGCATATTATGAACATTTTTACTTTTGTTTCTTTCAAAAGCTGCACAGTGTTGGCAATGTACAGGCAGCTGTAGAACCTGAGTGTAAACATGGCTCTTTAATCAGTTATTCATAGCATTCCTGCTGCCTCAAGGCCACCCTTGTTGGCAAACAGTGCTTTGTAAACCAACAAAAGTGCACTGCAAAGAACCAGTGTATAATGAAGCTGTTATTAGAGCATGCATACAGCAGCTACGCTTTTGATACACACTAAAGAACCAATTAGTAGCAGACAATTCTCAGAGTGCACAGGACCAGGAAATTAAAGCACTTAAAACATTCAGGCGAGCAAGAGATGCAAATGTGGCTTATTTTCTCATTCCTGGGTATTCACTACGGGGAGAAGCGAGGCTTTATTAGTCACTTATCACACATTTTAATGAAGAAAACATCAGTTTGGTTTCGCTGTGGAGTTTATTTCTCAACTCTACACGCTCTTCATCTGCTGCCAGAGAAAGGGATAATATGTATGATACGTCCTTCACTGACAAAAAGATATATCTGGAACCATTTTTAAGTTATAAAAAATTAAATCCACTAAACATTGCTGCCACTGTGCACTGCACTCATACAGCTGTTACTGCTGATACTGGACAGCAGTGCTGCACAAGCATAGCCCAAAGCTCAGTTAACGCTGTCAGCTTTTTAATTTTTGCCGTTGTTTAGTACCGTTGGCACCTAAAACACCATTTGCTGTTAGCACCATTAGCAGAACTGTGTGCAGACAACCTCTGAATCATTGATATGCTCTGAATATCATATAGAGCTCCTTCAATACAACACTATGAGGTTGGGTGGGAATTCATTGTAAATACGTTTAAGAGCCAGACAGAGCAGTTAATGTTATCCTGCACTGGGTTTCCCCTGTCTACTCTACATTAGCCTGTCCGCAATAAATGTCACAGTGGACACACGTAAACAAAAAACACACATACACATGGGGGATGTGGTGTCTGACTAATTAAACAACAGATTACAAAGTAAACAGTATTATCTAAAGAAATAGTATCTGAAGGCAAATTAAAAAGCTGTGATCCTCCTGGTCTGCTGAGGCCTTTCATCTGAGGAACACAACCACTATTGTGCATTTTACCACTTTCAAACATTTTATTTTAAAGAGAAGAGGCACTTTTGAGTTTTGAAATCTGCATGCGCATTTCTCTCTATCCTAGTAACCTCCTGGCAGCAGTATGATGTACTAATTGCAGTGCATTTATAGTTTCCCACCACCTGTCCGAGAGGACAGGATTAGCCTACCATAGTTGAAGTGATTATAGCTCCTTTTAAACTGCCTACTGAAGGTGGAAATATCACAGCGTTCTTCTGCCTCAACATTCTATGTAAAAGGTACAATCATGGAATGGGGGACAGAGTTGTTTCGCCTTTAAGCCGGCAGCGGAGGTGGTAACAGTGCCGAAGCAACATCTGTGTAAAGGGACATCCAGCAGGACAGGATGACGGACGGGACAAGTGTGATGTTTTGATGCTGTGTTATGTGTCCAGTCTACCAGCAGTACATTTAAAAAGCAGCTAGCAGCAGCTAGCAGCTAACTCAAAGAAGAGGAACAGCAGCCAAAAATGAATGTAAATTGGAGTGACAATGAAGTCCAGAGCCTCCCTACCTGCCAAGCAGAGGACAAGATCAACCGCCTTATAACAGGGACAGTAAATGATAACTATTGCCATGTTATGCCATTGTTATTGTTTAGAAAGTGCTGCCGATGATTCTGCTATAGATCATATTAGAGGCCGATGTTGTTGTGTTACATGTCCGTCACTCTTCTTTTGCTTCTGCAATGCCGGCATGCTTTCCAGAATCACTCACAAGGGCAGCATTTTGCATCCACTGTTTGGTTCTGTGTAAAAATGGTGTCAGTTTGAAGCCTGGCCTTGGAGACCACGCATTTTTCCCATTGTATGGATAATACGTGGTACATACAAAGCTTTTTAATATCATAAAGAAGAATCAAAGTGTAGTGTAAAATATGGTGGGGAAAATGCCAGTGTACAAATAGTGGTTAACTGTGTTGTTGTGTGATTGTCTTGAAAAGATGGTGGAGATGGGCTAAAGGGAAAACATTTAGGACATACATTTACAAACAATTTCATGAAGAAATTCAAAATCAGTTGATGTTTTAGTTTTAGAGTCCGTATATGATAGCTATTTAACATCTGCCCATGTTAGTGAATAGGTGCAGTGAGTCTAAAATGTCCATAGACACTGTGAGCTGGTTTACATGCAATTTAGAATCAACTTTAACTGTACACTCAGCATAAATGGTTGGTAGTGTTTATGTATTTAATAACATAATCTGTGCACATAATGACACAGAATGGTGCTGATGAGAGAGAAGAGTTTACTGAGATTACTGTTGGAGGTAGAGGCCTCAGTTTGTATTCACAGGTGAGGTCATCACTTAGAGGGGAGCTTCTTGAGTTTTGACTGTTTGCTTACATGTTTATTGGCATAGAACTACAGCAATCATATTCACATGCAACTTTGTTTAGCCTCACTATTGACTTCTCTTCAGAGTTACATAATTTTGTTATTCATATATTTTAGGTCTTTGTCTAGTTTTATTTATGTCTGTGATGTTAAAGTGATCATCATTTGCTTTACTATATAATTGTATGGGAGAACATACAATATTCAGAACTATGAGCTAGTACAGGCAATGTTTGCTCAATTTGTTGTTGTCTATCTCCATCTTGTGGCGTGCTTTGGTACAACTGGGAAGTATACCATGACTAGAAAGGGACATTTAAGTGGTACTTTATTGATCACTTAGATGTTTGTGTCTGAAAGTCAGGTCTGCTGCAGAAAAGCACACACAACACATAAAAGGTGTATGTACGTCTCAGGCATTTGGCTGATAGTCTCATCTACATTCAAGTACCATGAGAATACATTTTAAATCCAAGATCATCATCAAGTACAGAAATAAGGAATTCAAAGGTCAGAGTCTAAGTACCGGTATAATATTCATGTAATCTGGGAATGCTTGTGAATGAGAGAATGATAAAAGGCATCAGATTTTCTCTCAGAAAAGACAAACGTGGGTTCTTTAGTGTAATGTTCAAAGATTATACGCATACAAAATGTCAAAAACTGCATTTATGGCAGGGCTGCTGTATTTAATAGTATTTTATAGAGCAGCCCCTGTATTCGACTTATTGTTGTGCCCTATTTTTGCTCCTACTATCCCTTTTTTGCCTTCTTCCTGCTGTTACTTTTCCCACAGCTTGACTCAGTTTCTCCATGGGGATTAGTACAATGTTATCTCTTCTCATCTTAAATATATAGGATACTGAAGGAGCCACACAGTGCAGCAGAAAGACAGACAGTCAGTGAGGTCCAGACAGATGGATGGACTGACAGGCAGAGATAAAAATGATGTGGATAAGTAAGGAAGTGAAGGTAAAACAGCTATGATCAGCTGACAGTGTTGGTCAAGCACCAACATGACACCAGCAGATGTGACGCCGTTTGAAGCGGCACGTCGCCCTCCTGGTGGGTGTTGTGGAAGACAGATAGCTCAGCAGACAGCCCGTCCTGCCCCAGGGTGAGACTGATTTATAGGGTAGACTTACTGCACGGTCAGGGCGGGGTGGAGAACAGGGTCCCTTGTTTCAGCACTATTCACACTGCGAAGTGGACTCCAGACTCTGCTGCTGCTGCTGCTGCAAAAAAAAACATTTTTACAACTCTTTTTATCTTGTCCAGACTAATAATTCTCTGCTTTGTAGTTTGCCCACTATTACTAAACCTCAACATTAGTGAGTATGTTTCATAGTGGGTCTTTGCAGGGATTATTAAAACATATCTGCATTATATATACGTGGTGTTATGTCAGTCTCTGGCATCATTTCTAACTGCTTTTGAGAAGAAAAAAAAAATGCAATGATCACACAAAATGAAAGATTTGCGTGGACAAGGCTTGGACTTTGACCTGATGTTGCCATTTTGTTTTTCCACTAATCCTCAGAAGGCATACTGTATATGTAACCCTGTGTTTGACCACACAGGTCAGAGGGCAAGCTAAGCTATTTTACCTCTGGAAAAGGTGGAAGTTCAGCTGCCCTTTTTCAGCCATTTGCCACAGCAAGTGAAACAGCTGCAGGTTTTGCTACAGTAAAAGGTATGTAAGTAAAATATACAGCATTGAGAAGGAAAGGGCAAAGTCTATGTTAAAGGGTAAGTTCTGCATTTTTTTTTAGCCTGGACCATATTTTCCAGGGTTTTTGTGACTAATGAAAACATACATGTTTGAAAGTCGCGACAGTGGAAAAGGCAGTAATGTAAACACTCTGGCATGTTTGCACCATCAATGTATGTCCACTAAAAATGCTTGGTTTTGCCACTGACAGGTTCGGATTATGTTTTTTAAGCGTCTGACAACTCATAGAAAGGATCACACCAGAGATAGAGTTTTATGTTAAAAAGTAAGACTCCATTTAAATAAATGGTAATTTTATCATTATAAAACACATTTCATTTGAAGCTGACAGAGACAAATTAAAACTCACAAAAAACATCTTGGTTTGTCTCTCCACTGTTCCAACAGTCACCAACTCGTGTTTCTTTGAAATGAACTCTTAATTCATTCTCTTTGTCATCATCCGTTTGATGTAGAAGTGTGCTGGCTCCATTCATACTAAAATGACTATTTATTTAAAGGAGAAGTCCAGTATTTTGCACTTTGAGCCCCATTCCTGGTTGTTTATGATGCAATAGAGTGATTAAGACCAAAATCTTGACGATTGCTCCTTCTCTGAGAATTTGAGAGAATTTGGCTTTCCCCTGCCTGGCTTAACAATGCTGTCTATGGCCATGTGTAAATCTGTCCTAAAACCACCTTAAACATTCGTTTTCAAAGCCATGAAACTCACCGAGTGGTCAGTGGTGTTCATTGATGTTCCGACATAAAAATCGTAGCAAACTGTGGTTTCCATGATGATTTATTTGACATTTTGTCCATGCATTGATTGTCTATAGGAAGCCTCATTGTCCGCTGGTAGTAATCTGCCACCGGAAACGGAAAGGGGGTTGTTTACGACAAGGTTGTGGTTTTAGGACAGATTTACACATGGCCATAGACAGCATTGTTAAGCCAGGCAGGGGAAAGCCAAATTCTCTCAAATTCTCAGAGAAGGAGCAATCATCAAGATTTTGGTCTTAACCACTCTATTTCATCATAAACAACCCAGGAATGGGGCTCAAAGTGCAAAATACTGGACTTCTCCTTTAAATGGAGTCTGGTGTGTCTAGTGATTTTGGGGCTGTTTCTTGTTAAACAAAATGGATCACACACTTTAAAAAAAAAAGGTCGATCTCTGTCAGGATCCTTTACGTGAGCTGTTATACACTTAGAATAATGATCTAACCCTGTCAGCGGCAAAAACACTTTTAGTGGATGTAAATTAAAGGTGCGAACACACCCGAGTGGTTAAATTTCAGCTTGTTTCATGGCTGTCAGCTGCAGTGCTCTCTCTAAATATTGGACCAGTTTCAAAAATTGTAGTTCTCGTTACTTACCTCGACACAAAAACATGGGAAAATAGGGTCCAGATTTAAAAATACCAACTTACCCTTTAAGTTACATTCTATAAGTAAGTTGTAGGTTAAAAGATAAATTAAGAAAACAAAAGCAAAGGCCTCCTCTGTATCAGACTGACATGGTGTGTGATTGACTTAAAGCTGCATCATCCTTTTTTATAGCCACAGTGTAACAAGCTGACACACAGCATTGACGGACTATTACCTTACAAAGTTGATATGGCAAACATGATATCAGAGAGTTGCTGATTTACACATCCAGCTGACACAGAGCAACATCATCCCTTGTTTGGAGTCATGTTTGTGGCCACCTGACTGACCTAAGTCCAATTCTCACTCTCCATTTAGCTCTATTTTGGTCTCCACCAACTCCTGGGGGACATATCTGGCTCTTTGGCTGCTAAATGCTGTACTTCAGTGACTAACTACTTGCTTCTGCTTTATCTTTCCATCACTTGGTGCTCATTTGTTGAAAACCACTATGTGTCCACAAAGCACGTATTTTGAAATTTACATCTAAGTTTCCATGTATGACTTTTCTTACATTGAAACTGACTGCATGTTTGGAGCCAACACGTCCCTTTAAAGGGAGAAAACGACAGTTAAGAAGAGCTGATATTTCCAGACTGACTGATCTTGAATACAAGTGAAGTGCAAAAATACATGATTTCAAAAAAGGAGTTTGATCTGATACTTCTTTGATAAATTCTGCAGATTTTAAAAATCTAATTGGAGAAAAAGAGGCACAGAAGGCAGCTAATAGACTGATATTTGCTTTGCTATAATTACTTTAATGGTGCCTACTATCACTGCCAAAAGCCGCTTAAGCACAGCACTGTACCAAAAGCGGTTTTAGAAGCATTACATCTATTGTAAATATTCCAGAAGACATGAGCTGTTTATGTAACTTGGAGGAATACAGAAAAAACAAATTTAGTTGGAGCAAAATTAGCCAATGAAGTAATCCTCCAACAAAGCAATGACACATAGCGTGGCAGCAGTTTTTGTTGCATTCTGCTGTGATAGTAATTAAACATTAAACAACGTCTATATGTTCCTCCTCCATGTCTCAGGGCTTCTCTTAATTGTAAAATTTACTGTGTGTTAACCACATCCTCCCTGATCAGGCCAGGTTTCCTTCCAGGATTCTGTCTGGCTCGAATTCACTCTTGTCCCACACTCCTTTTTCCTCTCTGTCAACCTCCTGCTGCGAGGGCTTTCTCTCTGACAAGGTCAGGAGCTGTGGTACTTCCCCCAGTCTCCTTGCACATTTCCCATCGTCTCCAGTCTGGACCCACTGCTGCTGCTGAGATACACACACCGTAGGAGGCTGGACATGAGCGTCCTTCACATCCTCCTCCTCTTTCTTTTCTCATTTCCTGCTCCTACTCCTTCAAATGTTCTGTCAGCTTGCATCATCTTTCTGTCATACTGCACGTCTGCCACCTTTTCTTACATTTCCTACTTCTGCATCTCTTCTTCCACGTCCTCCTCCCAATCTTTCTCCACCTTCCTTCCTCATCTCCCCCTGTCCTCCTCTGTCAATGTGCAGAAATCATTAACCCTCGCTCAGGTCCGGCCCTGGGTGGTGGAGAAGATTAAATTACCCCAGGAACAGTAACAGTTGTCTGGGAAGTGTCCAGACATGCTCGGATATTCATATTAATCTCCCTTACATCTGCCTACAGTTCTCTCCCTACATACAGACCGACAGAAAGAGGAGTGTGTGAATGGAGGGATTTGTTCACCCTGTCATTAATCTCACACACTCCCCTGTACATTGATTAAATATAAATGAATGTTTAAAAAGTATAATTTGACACATAATGCTTGTTTAAGGGAAAATGATTCCAGATCCAAGGATAAAGTGTAAAATAGTGATCCTCACAGCTCCACATAATTGAAGCAAGGATCAAAACAAACAGAATGCCAGCACTCACAGATGAATAGTCTTCTTATTTATTTTGGGCAATATGTCCCTGTTGAAACTATTTAAAAGAGTCATATAGCTCTTGATTAAATGTTGACATTGTATGTCTCTGCAAACCACAAATACATTACATTTGCACATAAGTATTATGTTAGCAGTTTTAAAAAAGACATAATATATGAACTGACTTTCTCACCTGGGTGAGACACCTGCAAAGCTGCAAACCACTGCAGACCTGTTTGAGACCAACAAACAACAAAACCAGTTGTTACTTAATGACTAAAGCACACGAAGTCACGTCTTGTGTTTTTTGTCATTTTAATTCAGCATCTGCAGCTGATCTCACAACACAGTCAAGTGAATAAGCTGAGAAAATGAGCACAGAACACAGGTGATGACACTGAAAACTAGAAGGGGATGAGTTACAGATTAAGGTAAAAACAGTCCTCAGAAAGACAACAGAGTCGTTCAGGCTATCTTATCTTGTCCTGTCTTTAAACATGCTTTGTAGCAACCTGCCACTGTTTTCCCAGCTGGAACAGTGCCACAAAAAGCCATTGTTTTTGACGAGGTGTCACTGCTTTTCAAGCAGGGATTGTGCCTTCAAAACAGGGTATTTTAAGCCTAAACAAGATATTTTCCTGAATATAATCAACTTGTTTTGTGCCTAAACCCAACCACATGTTAACCACAGCCTTGTTGGAATGTAAAGTGTCAACATATCCACTAAATAACATGCAAACTTATCTGCTGTTTGCATAGGCGTACAATGCCAACATTTTTTCCTGGAAATTTGGTTAAAATTTTACATGCTATTTATCCTTGCTGAATTTGGATTCTTTATATTTTGTGTAGCATTTACTCTTAAAACTTATTCTATGACATTTTCAGTGCTCTCTTTGAAATTTTAAACTGTCTGGGGCAGGGTCATATAGCTCTATATTTATTGACCTGTTCATAATATGTGTCCCCATTAAAGTCATATCCTGTTTCAGAGATTTTTCCATTAACTGAGTAGGTTGAGCCCTTTATTTAGAGCATTCATTGGTGCATTATCGACAGTTTTAAGCATAGACTAATTTTATTTTGTCCCTCAATAGAAGTCATTGTGTGTATAAACAGTGAGAGACACTAGAAATGAGAGTCACAGTCTAATGTCTAAACATACTCAACCAATAAAGCTGATTCTTTATGTTTTTAAGGAAAACCGCATTGCTCACACCACATCATACAAACAACTCACACACATGTGAACAATCTATAAACAAAGTAAACGGGAGTTCAAGAAGGCAACTCTTGTCATCTTCTTACCCACACTTTTGTGTAGCTCCCTGTACATCCAATATGAGCACAATAAGAATACATGTAATCATCTTTCACGTAGCGTTTGTTCTTAAATTCATTTCTCATGTCTTGTGTCAGAGATTTACAGTAATTAATCATTGTTACCTCAGCTTTTCAGAAGTTATACAGCTTCTGGATGAAACCAAACTTCCTTCTGTTTACAGGCAAAAAGTGCATTCCTTGTTAATTGTATTGGCATTTCTGAAGGCTATTTCAGTATTAAGCTGTGGAAGGGATGTCATGTGTTCATCATCACTGTAATCATTATCCTCCTATTCATCATCACTATCACTAATAAAAAGGTATGCATGTGTTACTGTGCACAAAACATCCATAAATGAGCTGCTTAAATGACAGCGATGTTTGAAATCATTGTGGGGAGACGATCAATGGGAACTGTTTGTGTTTTAATGTAAGAAAATGAAATGTATTAGACTGAGCTGTTATTTGTGAAGTATCGTTTAAGCTTAGCCGGCATTTTGGGAATTATTGGCAATTGTTAAAGTACATTCAATACATTAGCTATAGTTTATTTTCAGTATCTTTGCACAAAAAAAAATGGGTGGTGAGCTTGAAAGCGGCACCGAGCTTGTTTCCTTTTAATTAAGCAATGGATTGGTGCCCAAAAATGCTGCTGAGCACATTTGTTATGGAGTCCCAAAACACTGGAGTGTTTGTATAGAGTGTGGTGCTTTCACAGAGCACATTTATTCACATTTGCCATATCATATGAATTCAAACTGTAATGGTTGGCCCCAGTACAGTGCTGTATTTAATGTAAGTTAAGTTTCTACATCTCATACTATATGAGGACAATGAGATCTGTCATGGATGGTTTTTTAACATTAGCTGAAATAGTAAATACACCCCACCATGTATCCCACCATGTTACCATAACATCTGAATGTTCCCTCTATGACTAGATAATGTGTCAATTGATTACAATTACAGGGCTCAATAAGACCATCAGCTTTGCGTCTTGAGCTGTTTAAAATCAGTCTGTAACCTCTCCGCTACATGTAGCACTGCAAAGTGAACCACTTTTATAGTCTCATGTTGTACATTAATTCAGCCATGATTAAAGACAGGGACGATATTGCTTACCACTCAAGGTCTGTGTTTGTGTGTATGTGCCTGGGCTTGCTGCCATCTGTAATATGAGATGTTGATAGATGTGTGTCACCTTGGCTCTCTTGATGACACATGCTGAGTTATGGGACCACAGCAGCACCAGTGTGTCATAACACAAGCAAAGTGTTTCACGGAACCACAGTGCACTGCTGTTCTGCTGTCCTTCAGAAGACAATCTGCTCCTTAATTGCACATATTAACCAGAAGTGGAAAGAGTGCTAGAATATTGTACTTGAGTGAGCCCTGTTTCTTTAAAGAAATCAACTGCACAACTTTTACACACCAGGTAGCACACACACACACACACATCAGTGGTTGGTAGGCAAGGCAATGGTTGCTGACATTCTCATTTGGAGAAAGTTCAGTGAATTTGTTACTGTACTCACCTGTCTTAAGGCATTCTCTGAGTCTTGAACATACTACAACCAATTCACTCAGCCTCTCTGTCCCAGTATAACCAGTCCACTCAGCTTCTCTGTGCCTGTATGACCAGTTCCACGGTGCTCCTGAAATTTAAAAACTTTTGAGCTGAATGAGGCTCTGCAGTCACATCTGGGATTATTATCACAACCAGTAGATAGGTCTCACCCGCCTCACTAAGGATAAAAGTCGCCACTGGAGGATCCACCGTGAGGATGTTAGCACTTAGCATGTTGGTCAGTCACCTGTTAGTGATGCAAAATCGTGGGTGAGATTGTTTTGAATCAGTAAGTGCACTTACTTTAAGGCAGATGCCATCCTTTTTTTTTTTTTTTACCGTGCCAAGGTATAATAATGTTAACGATAAACCATTAGGGCATAATCTTTACTTTCATTGCATTGTTGTTAATGTTTTTTACTGGCTCAGGTGCAACGACTGTTCCATACCCTGCCTGCCCCCTGCCACTTAGCCAGTGAACCAAGGAGGCGGGAGGAGTAGTCAAAGGGTCATATTGCGTCATAACATTGAGGTACAACACATGCAGTAAAATCTGGTCTGAACTTGCCTAAAGGCTCAGTAGTTGGCACACGATCATAGAACAATGGCATGACTGATTCATTTTACAGAGGCGTCCGCAGTTGGCCTTAGGGCGCATACCGTGTGGAATGAAGGGAAGGTGTGGTAGCCTATGTTATAGGTGAGAATTGCAATTCTGCAATTTTTAAAAAAATATTTAAAGGTAGGCTAGACTATGCAGGATTTACTGTTTGTAGACATGCTCACCAGTGAAAGTATCGCCGCACACTTTTTATGGGTCATAAGTAATGACTGAGAGGGATTACTTCTGTATGAGTCTCTACATTGTTTTTAAAGAAAACCCTACATTGTAGCCTATATGTAAAATCAAAGACCATAAACAAATACTTTCTATTTAAAAAGCACTGTATTGTATATCAGCTGCCATCCATTCGAGCATTCCCTAAAAGTTCTGTAAGACCAAGCACACCTAAAAAGCACCTGTGTTGACACCATCCCTTCATTTCTAGCACAGCCTACTGTAACCCTCCGACACTGCAGCTGTAGTTGCACGTCATACCCATAGCTCCAATGGGGTCAAAGCCTTACAGTGAACTAAAACACTTACAGGACGTACCTTTTCCAGTGTGTCCGCTGAGTGCAGTGTCACCTCTTTGGAGCTCTGCTCTCCGGCGGCCACAGACACACCAACATCTCCGCTGCAGCTGCCGATTTATTTCTTTTGCTCCATTCTCACACAGTATACCATGGTTTTTCATGTGACTTTATTTTTACTCTGTGATGATTTGAAATGTAGCAAAGTATGATACTTGTGACAAAAAAGTACACACACACACACAAAAAAATATTGCTACAGTAACAAGAGTAAATGTATAATTTGTTTCTTCCACCCATAATATTTACACAATGTCATCTTTGGCTGCATTTGCCTCAACAGTTTTAGAATTGAAAGCCACTATAAAGTACTGCAGCTGCAAAAAGTGTTTCATTTTATAAGCAACCATTACATGTTGAGATACTTCAGTCTGGACAAACTGACCAACACTGCCTTTCCTAGACCCATTGGATTTGTCAGTAAGACCACCCACCACCAATGACTGATGTATATATGATATATGACAACCACATGTGGATCAGCTGTATAATTCCCCTGTGGTTGGCTGCCTGCAGACTAAACACATTATGAAGGTGTTTTATCTACAGTCTGGCGGTCACTCACATCTCAAACCCAGATAACACCAAGGGAGGAGGCGGCGGATGTCCTGCTGTATTGTAGCAGGAGGTGTGATAGTAATGCAGACGAGGGAAGGCTGCACTCGCTGCCGTGGGAGAAACCTCCCCTGCTCAACAGTCAATCAGGGCACACCGTATGAGTGTGTCACCTGTGATTATGCTCCCCATCGGTTATCTCCTGTGTTGACAACATGCTTTCAGAGAAATGTACATGTGTATGTCTTAGGGCTGTGGGATGTGTGAATACTGGTCATATGTGTGTGTGTGTGTGTGTGTGTGTGTGTGTGTGTGTGTCAGACAAGACAAGAAAAGGAAAGAAAGAAAGAAAAGAAAAGAAAAGAAAAGAAAAGAAAAGAAAAGATGAAGAGTGGATGGATAGGCACATATTAGTGCTTTCCCACATTTGCAGTTAATTGATCTATCATCATAATACTTCCCCCTCATACTTCACAAGTTGACTTTGGTTTTAAGGACGTAACTCATGTCGTCTTATCGTCTCTTCGCTCACACTTCTGTACATGTCTAATTTAATCTTATCTAATCTAATCTAATCTAATCTGATCTGATCTAATCTAACAATTAGTCACAATACATTTTGATTTTATTTTCTGCAGTCATGCCATAAAACACTGTGAGGCATCTGAGGCCCCTGATCTTTGTGCTGCTGGCTGTTGATTACTAATGTCCCTCCTTGTTTCTCTCCATTCAGCCTAACAGCAGGGCTTCTTGCCAGCTCCCACCTGTTTGTTTTTCTCCCGACTGACAAGACAAAACCACTCTGGCCACTCACCTTGTGTGCCCTTTGGTCAGAGAATAACAATGCAACTTGAAGCAGAGGTGGAACCTGACCTGTTTTCTGAGTTGATTTATGTATGCTGCATGAAAAAGTATCTTTGTTTGAGGATTCATTGCTCTGCCTCTATGTAAGATAACTGCTGATGTTTTGTGCAGCAGCAGCAGCAGTCACCTCTTTAGCCATTACCACATATATCAAATACATATTATATGTTTAAAATACATCAGTAGTCAATTGTGAGGGAATAATGTAGAAACACTGTAACACTGGATATGGATATACACATTATCACACAGGTCATGGATATGAATCCACATCATCTGCCTTTCTATGCATTTTTTGTCCAATTTCCTGTGATATATTTTCTGAAAAGGAAATACCATGAAAAGGTTTTTTTTTTATTAAAAAAATCATATATATATTTCATTTCTTGAACTTTGCTGCATCCTAGTGGACTGATGAGGCATAAACTCCTTAAGTGCAGGATACAGCTGTCAGCAGTACAACTATGTTACACTAAGGAAAATATCACCCTGGTCCCTGCATCTGAGTTCTTTTTGTTAGTTTTTTATTTTTATAATATTATTTTATTTATATTTATATTATTTTATTTTTTATTTATCATTAGTTTTGCTATTTTCATAAACATGGGCAATGGGTCATGAAGAGATTTAAACAATAATCATCAGCCTTTCAGCGTTCACGCTGACGGTCCACCGCATGAAGTACCATCCCAACCTAATTAGCAGGTTTGGGAGTGCGTTCTAAAACCCTCCAACAGCATTCGCCCACTTGCTGACCGTGTGCAACGCCAAATTATGTTCATCGTGAAAGATGCTTCATACAAATGCCAGTTCTGTGTGACTACCCTTACAAATGTCAATGGCTCAAACTAACACGGACATTTAATATTGTCATACAGATGTTATTAACTTAAAGGGCAGATTGTATTTAGGATAAGACTCTCTAGTCTGGAAATTGGTGTTGTATAGGTAACTTACAGAGACTGCTGCAAAAACCAGTCATCTTACAAACATCAGAGTGAAAAATGTGGAGATGATTATAAAAAAAGAGCTGCCACCGAAGAAGCTTAGGAGTAAGATTTATTTCTATTGACTAATTGATTTACTGATTTATTTAAATCTTAGTGACAAAAGGACAATATACAAAATGTTAGCCAAACAAAAGCAACACATACAGATACAAATACGTATGAAGAACATAACATGAGAGTAAAAAGAAAGTTCCGTCAGTTACTCCTCCCCCTGGACAAATGGAGTTCCCCCAAAGCTTGTATTTCTGCCCTACACCTTAATGAGGGCTGCTTCATTCAGCTGTAAAGGTAACTACAAACAGCGTAACACTCAGTGACAGAGTGGGAGTGGGGTGGGTCTGGTTTGGCTTCAAAAACACTGGATTCTACACTTCCCATAATGCAACCAATACCATCTTTTTGTTATGCTCTTCTCGTCATTTTCTTGAGAGCTGAAGAAGACCTTGTACAAGTCTTTTAACAGTATAAGTGGTAATCTACCCATTAGAGTGATATCTGTAGAGTTCCCTTTTAAGGTTCCTTAGTGGTTAAAGGAAAGATGTCTTTTCTCTCTAATAACATAAAACATGTTCCTTTATCTGACATTTTAAGGTGTTAAGTGGAGTAGCAATAAATATAAAAAAGTAAACTATAAAACAGATATTAAGAATAAAGCCCAGAACCTTTTTGAGATCCCACACTTCATAATGAAAGAAACTAATTTCTTTTGGATTCTTCTTAGTGAAGAAGTGATTTATTTAACAAGACAGGCTAGATCTCCTCTCACCAGCATGCAAGTTGATTTGAATATATTGAGTGTGAGGCAGAGCTCATTTATCTTCTCCTCTGGCTCTCGCTCGCCCACCTTTCTCTGCCAGTCAGTTAGTCAGTGTTGCAGACAGCACACACAGCGTCAGCGGCGAGATGCAGATTGATAAGGGGTTCGGGCAATATAAGTGGGTGTAACTAGTAGGATCCGATACAATGCCAAAACGCAGCGCTCAGGGCTGTAGCAGTCACGCTCCATTTCTGCTGCAGTTTTAGCCAAGGAACAAGAGATTTTTGAGTCATGCAAAGCAATTACATGTCGGTATTTCATATTCACATAACTGAGGAAGAAGGGGGGAGATGTTCCAGAGGCAGCTGCATAATGCAAACCTGCACTTATTTACACATTCACAGATACAGTTTAAAAGGGTGATAGTAAAGTGACACACAGGAAATGTTTATGGTTTCTATGATAACTTTATTCTTTGAAACTACAGTTTGAGTTAAAAATACTTCTTTTGAATAACAACGGTAAACAACACACACACACACACACACACAGTGACAAGGTTGGGTGGATTCATCACAGTGATGATATTCAGAGGCACGCTTTAAAATAAGTCAAAGTGAATCTTTTATCATTTCCACCTAAGGATGACAGCAGTCTTTACTGTTGCCCACATTCAACAAAACAGCATTTTCTAAAGGGTCTTCAGTCCCAGCACTTCAGATGAGCAGTAGTCGTTGTCATGCAGAGCCCCACTGCTCAAAACAGGCCTCTCAGAAACTAGTTTGTAGCCTACAACATTCAGAGAAACCGTCACAATGGTTATGGCAAACAGCACCTATTGTCATGCGGCAGACTGTGCATGCATAGAGGTAAGGGGGCACAGCATCCCATTAAAAGAAACTCAACATAGTACAACAAACACCAAACGTCAGCTGAATATACTGTGTGATTCACTGTAAAATCTTAAATTTATAAACCCTCTAATGCCAAAGACCCACTGATAGTTTAGATGAAGATGTTAACCACATCAAGAAGCAATTTGTTGACGATTAATACGCGAGATAATGGCAGACTTTATGTGATGATGAGCTACATTTTTAAGGCCCCTGGGAGCCAAATAGATCAATTTAACAACCACATCTCTCATGATACATCATGACCTTGCACTGACTAACTGCAATGTAACAGCTACAGGTTATTGCTGGTGAGGTAAAGCTTACATCTGAGCTCATGGTTCCTGTATCAGAGTTCAAAGTGGCATCATTCTTAAATACCCGAGAATAGCCAGAATACAAAACATTTAAATTGTATTTTTTTTAGGAAAAAACAAAAATGAAAGAAATAGTTCTTTTTTAAAATATGCTGATTCACTTTATTACAGAGGATTAAATAAGAAGATTTAAATCAATCTCATGTCTGTATGAGAAATGGGAAGCCACAGCCAGCAGCCTGCTAGCTTAGCTTAACATACATTGGACACTTTTCAAACTTTTGGACATTGCCATGCTAGATGTTTCCCCTCTGTTTTTAGTTTTTATGCTCAGCTAAGCTAAGCTAACCCAAAGCTATTAACACAATTTCTCCCTCAATAGGTTTTTTATTTGAATGGAAATAAGTATTATTGGAGAGAGGGCAAGCTGACAGTAGTTTGGTGGCTAGGTGCCATTTGATATAGCTCAGCACCTAAGGTGATTAACACTATTAAAATCTTAACTGAATACACAAAACAGTGCAGAGATTGAACTCTGGCAACAAAAAGATGTCTACAGGTTAAGGAAGATTCTAGCTGCGAGTAAGTTAAGCACAACTGGTGGATGTGTAGGATATTGACCCTTTGAAAAAAGTGCAGATATGCTAATCTACAGCATCCAAATAAAGGATAACAAAACAGAGAGCCAGTTAGGGTACAGTATGTGGCAACATTAGCTGGTTATGTGGCATTTCACATGACTAGCTACCAATGTTAATAAATAACTACAGAAATTCATGGTAAGTCTATTAAAATCTTACAGAGCACAGTTGGGATACTGACAAAAATGTGTAGAGGTAAAAGAAACAAGGCCCTGGTGATACTGTGAGTATTTCCCAAAAATATCAACATTTCTGTGGATTTATTTTAACGCCTGGAGCAAACTGCAAACATGCTAATCTATGCCAACTGAGCCTTCTGCTTAGAGCTTCTATTGCCTGTGGAGGCAAAAGTCCGGGAAAAATGTAGCTTGCAGGAGCGGGCAGAGTGCTGCCGAGGAGAGGATTGGAGAGGTTAGAGGTTATCTTCTGAATATATGTGATGGATACTCAGTAGACCATTTGATGACTACACTGCAGCAGGCTGGGATTAGGGGTCAAAGCGTTGTAAATCTAGCTAACGGAGCACGGGTCGTCCTTGCAGGGCTTGACATCCCCTTGCAGCAACAGGATCATAACAGCCTTGGTCAGGTAGCTGGAGGTGCCTCTCTTTCCCACTGGTGGTGTGTTGTAAAATGCCTCCATGTCATCCTGGCAGACACAAGAATTTTAAGAATTAACAAAAAAGTGCTCATAAAAGTTTAGAATGACATGCTATGTGTGAAAAAGAGATCCTAACAGGATCATATTTCGAGTGACAGACTGTTTCTATTAGGCTTTTGAGCGCTATTAAATTAAACTTCCCCCTTTTGTTAGATTATTAGTGTATGACTAGTACAGTAGCTCAAAGTTTGGGAGCACATCAATTTAGAGAGGTGATGAGACCATTTTTTGGCTGACACTCCCGTGACATTCAAATGAGAACATCTTATAATACCAGTTAATATCTGTTACAGCCTAGAGGAAAGGCACTCTACCTGTTTCTCCATGCCTTCAAAGCGGCTGCGATCCCTCTGGAAATCATTAAAGGCTTCCTTCACCAGATGGTCCAGATCTACCTTGTCGCTGAACTCCAGCTCCGGGTTTCTCTCCAGCACTATGGACACCACCATCAGCAACTAGTCACACAGAGGAGATAAGATGAGGCTGTCAGAAACTAAAAACACAGCATCCTTTTTAAAAAGTGTAAACCACACAAATTGTTATCACAAGGAGTATCAACAAAATAGATATTCAGTGAACTGGAGTCACTTAATATCCTCGTTGCTTGACTGTGGACAAGCTGCAGTGCTGAAACAGAGTATGTTATTGATTCCAGAATAAAGAAAGCAAAGTCAATGTCATGTTGAGTACAAATCCATACACATTTAATTTGTTAGCTTCATTTATTTTGACTCTGTTATATCTGTGCACTTTGGCTGTGTGGGTGTTCAGGTGGTTACCTCTACTATAATCTGTCTGTACTCAGGCAGGACAATGTTCTTCAGTGTGTCCTCCACCAGCAGGGAGAAGTTCATCTCATACATGGTCATGTCAGACAGTGTCGGTTGCTGCAGAGAGACAGTAAAATAAAAATAATAAAATGTAGTTTATGTGAGCGTGAGCAGACATGTCAGCTGCTGGATGCTGTAATTGATGATCGCTGTGTATATCCTTTGTGTGTTTGTGGCCGCTACAAAATGACCACAGGGCTGTTATAATTATTCTTTTTAATTATTTTGTCCTGATTAAAATGTCACACTGAATCATCTCACTCCATCACTGTGAGCACAAAAGAGGCAGAGGGTTGTGGGATCTCCTTCCTCCTGTGCACTAACAACCTGTCCATCATGGTGCCGACAGTAGGTGTAAAAACAAGTCAATCACTGTGCTGTTAACTAAAGACTCTCCCTTCCAAAACAGATTATGAGAGATGTAGAAAAAGTAAATATAACTTGTGAAAACTTAAGAGTGGAACTGGATCTGGTCCCCGAGTATTTGGCAAATCACACTTGCCAATACATTAACAAACTGTGCTTTGAGGCACCAAAATACCAGTGATGTGAGTGTCATTTTTTTATAACTGTCAACTGCCAACTGTCTTTCTAACATGACTATAAAAGGAGCAATTTCAACTTTGAAATTAAATTCTAACTTTGATATCGATTAACTGTCAGTGTATGTGAAAAATTAAAGTAAACATTAGTCTTTTATGAGTCATCATTCACTATAGTGTGAACAGGATTTTTGGTGAATAGCTATAAAAACCCAACCTGTAGGCCTGCATGAAACCAAACACAGACAGTGCTTAAGGCGCTCTGCTCACAAACTCTATTTCTCTGTGTATCGGTGGAGTTCTGCACTGAACAACCAGCTGATAGGCATTCACTGCAAACATTTTGACTAGTCATGGCAGGACAAGAACAGATGTTAGTAATGACATTAACAGAGTTTAAGTGTCTGAAATTTACTGTTACAACCATAGAGCACATTTTTGAGTATCTGTTAAACAGGGTGTGGTGAATGAATGAGTGATTTCAGACACTGTCCCAGTAAACCATGACAAGGTGACAGTGAGACAGCATGCATAACACCGGGACCCTGAAACTGAAGCAGCTAAATGGATTTCAGCCATCATTAATCTTCCTTATTTAGAGCAGTGATTTTCCTACTGTGGCATGTCAAAATACTTTCCATGAAAAAGGTCTATCAGACAAGTGGAACACTATTAATGAAATCACTGACTGTTGAGTCTCTTAATAAATAATAACTGAGTGGATGAGAAGTGATTAAAAATAGCAATTTTGCTGAATGCTTTCAATTAGACCAGCAGAGTAAAAGATCAACTTATGTTATCCATACACAAAACAAAACAGTTTCATGATGAGACACCTTGAAATTGATTAGGTACTTTGTATTATAACAAGAATCAATCAGTGTTCATCAGCACAGGTTCCACTGTGTGGCTGATGGTCAGGGGACACTTGCCACCTTTCGGCAAAAATTGCCTCTAAGAATCTTTTACAGTATCATTTATTTGGCTTATGACTTGCTTATATGAGCTTGGGATCATTAATTAGACTGATAAGGTGGGTTGTTTTGATTTAGCTAATACTAGCCATTACAATTTAGATGTAGTCCTTAGTTAAATTTCCTGAGAAAACGGAAGTGTATCTTGAAAGAAAAAAACTTGACACGGTGTTCCAGAACATCAACAACCAACGCACCCAGGGTACCTTGCACATTGTATGTGGACGTGGAAGGTCCATGACCAAAACGTCAATATGTGATGAGGTCGGGGTGAGAATGTGTTGCATACTAGTATGATGTCACTGACTTAAGCGCTCTGCAACTACTTGTTCAACATGATTAATGTTACCATTTTGCCAATGATTTACAACATAAATTTCATAAATTCAGCTCTTCAGCCAAAGTGCCAGTTCACTTAATGTAAACGTTAGTCCCTGACAGTTTAATCTCCTTGCTAAGATAATATTAGCAAAGCTAATACTGTCATAACTCTGACATAATTAAACAATCTGCGTTTGTCATCTTTTCACCCCTGATTGTGGCCCAATTTCTTGTGCATTTGTCACTTTCCATAGAAAAAAGTATTCAGGTAGACACTGTCACAAGCATTTCAACCAATAAATGTGAACAACACTCCTTTGAGCAACAGAATTTGTTAGGTACTCTTAAAAACAGCATAAAGACAACATAAAGATCTGTGCCTGTAAGGCTTAGACGTGCCTGTTACAGAATGAATGATCTCTATACCCTGTAGCTGTTTGTATAGCAGCACAGCGTCCCCTTCAAACAGCAGTGGTCATTGAGTACTTATCCTACAGCAGAGTCAGGGGAGGCAGGTACCTGTGGGAGGTGAGCCCCAGCCACCGTAAAGCCGTTGGGGGTCCTCTCCAGGATCTGCCACACACGATCATAAAAGCCCAGAGGGGTTCTGTTCAGAGAGCCATCGATCTGACGCCTATTCAGCCAAGACCTGAGGCGAAAAGAAGGGTGAAACTGTTGAACCGAGCTTCACAGACTGGGGAAATATAATGTTGATAGCCGTTGTGCTGGAGGAAATTGTCTATGAGTCAGTGTGTATTAGATTAGATGAGATAAGATAAAAATGTAATAATTCCCATGGGGAAATTGGGTTGTGGCAGCAGCAGATTAAACAATATGGATGTAGACAAGACAGAGGATGAAATAATTAAAACTAAAAAGATTATACAAGCAAATGTGTTAAGATAACGACACTGCATCTTCAAAGGCAGATCTGTGAACAGACAGGGAGAAGAAAACAGGTAATGTTCTGTTAGTGTGAATGTGTCTTTGAGTACCTGCCGGTGTGTTGTGGCTGCAGGACGTCAAGCAGGAGCTGCTTGATGTCGCTGGGGGAGAGCTGGTAGATGTCCTGGGGTGGCATGTCTCCTGCCCTGATCTTCAGCTCGTGTTTCATGGCCTGGACAATCCATCTGGAAATTCACAGTATGCCACCATAGAATTGAATCCTATATAGCTCTGGTCCTTCCTTCAGTATCAGCTTTACAGTGCCATGATTCTTATAAGTTAATACGTATTAATTTGTATGTTTTACAGTGGACTTTTGTAGTTAGTTAATTGTGAAGGGAAAACTTTAATTTATGCTGCACTTGGCTGAACTTTTAATGCCTTTTGTATTTTGTGGACAAAGCGTTTCACTCTGCATGGCTTTCTCACACTTAACACAGCCTAATTAAGTCTAAACCTTTCTCTGCTATGTAGCAGATAACATCCCAAATGAGGAGATAATATCTCCTACGTAGATAAACTTAGGTTTTGACCCCGAATTTTTTTTTCCCTTGCCTCTCAGGGCTTCTGTAAAAAAGTCAAAAACAGTAAGATAAAAACAGCTGACTTGTTTGTCTAAGCGGATGGCACAAAATTTCAAAATGGCACACTGTACCTAACCTCACAACACTTCTTCCAACATTGAGTTTTGCCTTTCCTGACAGTATTTTAGGACCAAACATGTCTGGAGAAATTTGTTCAAATCCAGGTGCTTTTATTCAATAAGTGCAGAGCACACCTATAAATTGAGTCTCAGTCCACTTCTGAGAAAACTGCCATGTGGTTTATCTGGAGTGAACAAAGAACTTCAGAAAAACAACCTGTAATGTATGGACACAGACATTTGAAAGCTCTGCCTTCCTGATGTTTTGATCGGCTGACATAACAACATAAAATGAAGGAAATCTGCAGCCTAAACTGATGCCAATATTCATTGAATTCTTCATATTCAGTTGAGTGGTCTGAAAACCAAGGTAGGAGAATTACAGCAAAGAGCACAGTCTGTACGAGGTCGTCTTAGTTCACTAAACTTACAAGAGTTGTTAAGGCACCACTGCAGCCACCCTGAACCCAAGTTTGCCCTACCCGACTCTGATCTTGAGCATGCCGCTGAACAACTCAGGGTTGTTGGAGATAATCCATCCGATATGGATGACCAGTTCCTGCTGAAGAACAGCCTCCCGTTCCCCACCGTGAGGAGAGCACTTGCTGTAGATGATGCCCTGGATCACCCCTGGTGACAGTGGGTTGGAGATCACCTCCTCCTCTTGCCCGAATAGGCCGAGAGTCACCTGGTAATCACAGGCATTAGCACACACACACACAGAGAAAAGGAGCATACACCAAACCTTTATACATTTAGAAAGTTCTTTGCTGTGCAGAAGAATTGTTGTGCGTAATATAGCTAAGCTTTTGGAAGCATGTGTGCCTATGCAAGTGCACCTGTGTGGAAAGTGTTCATGTGTAGACTGACATGTGCACACAGTACTTCCTCCCAGGTGCAATTCCTACAAGTATCTTTGTTCCATCACTCTAAAATTGGCCTCCTCTCCCAGAGTCACATAAAAGTGAGAAGGGAAAAAAATTACAGATCTCAAGATTACTCTTTTGTATTTCATTTCTTCTGAAAGCCATCTCATGAAAATTACACCTAACCAATCTTTCTGATGGGAGGACACACTTTTATCCTTGCCTTCAGCTGATGAAACCCAGCACTTTGAAGATGTATCATTCATCTTTACATCTAAACTGATTCTAACTGAGCAAGGAACAACTTGGAGCTGGAAATGTTCGAGGGGAAATACATTGTTGAATTTTAATATTTACGAGAAATATAATGAAAACTAGAGTCAGATTTGACTTAAATGGGGTGCTGCCTCTTATTTCCTCCAACTGGGCTGCTATTGTAAGCACAAGAACACAGCCGTCTCAAATCTTAAGTCAGCTTTTGCAATCATGTCGAGAGGAGCATTCCCTCCGGTAAGCAATCTATATGCAGATTCACACCTTGAGCTACTTCAGCATAATGAAATGCCTAAAACTGTTCAGAGGGGTAAAAATGAGGCGAGATAACTGACACTCTTGAGAGGAGGCTAATCTCTGAGTAACACTTGACAGGAAATGATGCACCGAATCTCATTCAGCACGAGGGAGCGGCATCAGACAAATTCCCGGGTCACATTTTATCAATTGGCACATGGGAGCGTGTCTAGACACGTGGACACGGTGCATATTAGGATTCTACGCTGGTCACACTGGCAGCCTTGTTACAACTACAGCTTAGATACACGCACAATGGAGGTGAGCTGTGGTGAGGAATATGAGCATGCAAGTAATTTCCATAGGATGACAGTATGAGAAGCTTATGATCATATATTTACAATTTAATTTCTTTTAATCAGTGAACATTAAAATCATTGTCCCGACATGCCATTTTCCCAACATAACCCCAAATCATTTGTACAAAAGGGATAGATACAGTTAACTACTCAGGCCCTGCTGTCTGTGTGTCCACTTACCTGCTTGCCATGCACTAAAACACTAGTAATACTGGGGGCAAGGCTGTCCACTAGTTTAGTTAACAGACTGGCAGCAAGACGGACAACAGACCTAGTGGGCAAAAAGACACAAGAACATTCTTGACATCATGACAGATAACAACTAACAGCTAGGACTTTAGCAAACTACATCTTTTTGGTCATTTTTACGATAAGGCTAAGGATCCAATTCCTCTTTACTGCAGCTTCAGTCATATCACTGTATATACTGAACAAACATTTAAATGCAGCACCTTTGTTTTTGCTCCCATTTTTCACAGGTTTACGTTAAAGATCTAAGACCTTTTCATGCACTCAATAGATATATATTTAGATATAAATCTGTCTCAGTGAACACTTCTTCTTTTCCAAGATAATCCATCCACCTGACAGGTATGGCATTTCAAGATGATCATTACACAGGTGTGCCCTGGGCAGATCACAATAAAAGGACACTCTCAAATGTGCGGTTTGATCATATGACACAATGCCCAAAATGTCACAAGTTTTGATGGACCTCCAGAGCTGTTGCCTATCAACCGAATGTTCATTTCACTTTCATAAGACGTCTCCAAAGTTTTTTCCATTAATTTGGCAGTACATCCAACCGGCCTCACAACCGCAGACCACATGTAGCCACATTAGCTCTGAACCTCCATATCCAGCATCTCCACCTGCAAGACTGTCTGAGATCAGCCACCCCTCCAGCTCATCATCCTCATCAGGGTCTTGACCTGACAGCAATTCTTTATCATAACCAGCTTGGTTCCATGTGGTTGTGATGCTGGTTGGATGTACTGCCAAATTCAGGGAAACAACACTGGAGATGTCTTATGGTATTCAAAAGAACACTGAGTTCACTGGTGGACATTCTGACATCTGTGACATTATGTTGTGTGATCAAACTTTCGTCTTTCATTGTGACCATCCCAGGGCACACCTGTGTACTGATCATGCTGTTTAATCAGCTTCTGGATATGCCACGTGTTAGGTGGATGGATTAGTTTGGAAAATAACTGACATGGATTTTAACCAATTTGCAACCAAAATTTGAGAGAAATCTATCTGTTGAGTGCTTGAAAAAAGTCTTAAAGTAAACCTGTGAAAAATGGGAGCAAAAACAAACATCTTGCTTTAAAATTTTTGTCCAGTCTACGTTATGTGATGTCCAACTTGTAATCAAATTAAATTAACTGCCCTATAAAATATGGAATATGTGGAGAGAATGCAGGGGCCAAACAAGGCACTGTGACTAAAACATTGATTCAGCATTATTAGAAAAACATACAAATTTCACAAGATGAAAAGGCAAGAATTTCTTCCATGGCATGACGTACATTATCATAGCACTTTAATCCCCCCAAATATACAAACTAACCAAACATCAGAATGAATCTGAAAACAACTCCCACCAATAATTCCAGCAATTCTGAAATTAAACCTCAATGAAGATTTCAACACTGTAAGAAATAGCAAAATAAATGTGCTCGCCCCAGTCCTAGGTTGTGAATTTGATGTAGTTATCAAATGAAAAATACAAGGTTGGCTTCCCAGAAAATATTTTAATGTTCACTAATTTCCCAGTTCATAATTCACACGAGTCACTACAGCCTTCAGACTGCCTCCTCTAGCCTGCAGGAATCCTATGAGGAAAAAGCAGCACATAAACACACATAATCTTCACATGGTAGCTCACAGACAGGGTTGCTACAGACAGACACACACACACACACGCACAGTGTTGAAGCCATCCTCACAGATGCAGTGAACAAATTAAACCATTTCATTAATGGGGTCATGAATACAATCAGCTGAAACACAACCTCCTCTTATTATATGCTATCATATACAGCTCTTGTTTGTGTGTGTGTGGGTAGGTGTGTGTAGTTATTCAGTGCTTAAACCTGTGGAAATTCGAAAGCACATCTTGAGCACGATGAATAAAAAGGTAACAAAGCCTTAATGTTTAGAAGGCATGATGTGGTGTCAATCCACTGATGCTTTGTTGGGGAACCTATTTCAAGCTTCACTTCCCGGCCCGTGTTAGGTAAATGAGAAAGTAAATTGAACTGAGTATTGATGCTATTTCCAAGCAAGTTGGAAACTAGCCCCCAGGCTTTTTTCTACTATATGGCATAATCAAATTTCTCTATGCTAAAAGAGTATTAATTAATAAAACAGCATATAATAAAAGTTGTCATGTCAGCGTAGGTAGCTTGGAGTAGGGCCGCAGCTCCTTCCTGTCGAAAGGGGACAGTTGAGGTGGTTCGGGCATCTGATCAGGATGCCTCCTGGGCGCCTCCCGTTGGAGGTTTTCTGAGCACGTCTACCTGGCAGGAGGCCTGCGGGCAGACCCAGAACACGCTGGAGCGATTATATACCTCATCTGGCCTGGGAATGCCTCGGGATCCCCCAGGAGGAGCTGGAAAATGTTGCTGAGGAGAGGGACGTCGGGAGCACCTCGCCCATCCCGCTGCCCCTGCAACCCAGCCCCGGATGAGTGGGGGACAATAGATCGATATATGGATGGATGGATAGATGGATGAATGGATAGATGGATGGACGGATAGATGGATGGATGCTTTGGATAAAAGCGTCACTTAAATAAATGTTATTTAATGTATGGCACAAATGCAAATCAAACCATGGACACAGAAAACACTGACTATTAATGAGGAGCTCACATGAGAAGTTGCGGCAACCATCTACAGTTTTTGGTCAATTTTGGGTGAGTCAGGCCAGCAGTATACCACAAACAAAATAAAATCTTAGCAGCTTTGTGATCAAAGATCAAAAAGAGAAAGATGTTGAGTCAGAATGTAACAGTGGGCAACAGCTTGCAAGCCAATGTTTCATTGTTTGCTTCTGTCCAAAAAATTAAGCACACAATTTTTCTGACGGATTAATGAATATTCTAGCATTGAAAAACCTGAATATTGGAATACCAATGAATAAACTGAAATACCTAATCTAGGTCTATGCAGACATTGTGTAGCAACACTGTAGTACAAGTGACTCTTTTATGAGTTAGCCAAAAAAACAAACAGTATTATGATATTGGAAAAATACATTTATGTTTTACATGTTAGTAGAGGAGACGATGTTAAGGACAGTCACCTTTTATTTAAAGAGTACCTTTGGTCATTTTCAAGCTAGACCCTATATGCCCATGTTTTTGTGTCAAAGTGACTAGTGAAAACAACTTTTTAAAAAATTGGTCCAGTATTGAGGAACACTGCTGCAGATGGCAGTCTACAATGTAACCACGCAGGGCAAGCTCGTACCATCAATTTACATTAATGAAAAGTGCTTGTTTTTGCAACTGACAGGCTCCAATTGTTATCATAAGTGTCTGACAACATTATGGAAAGGACTGCTGCAGAGGCTGACTTCTTTGTTAAAGAGTAAAGAGTGAGATCCTTTTTGTTAAACCAGAAATAGCCCTGAAATTGCTATCATCAAACCCAGCAGACTCCATTTAAATAAACAGTATTTTCTTACCATCGTAAAACACACAGCCATCTAGGTTCCTCTTTCCACTGTTCCAGCAATTGCTAATTCTGGTTTGGTTGAAATAAACCTTGAATTCACACAGTTAGATGTGAAAATATACTGGCTCCATACACACTCAAATTTCTGTTTATTAAATGGAGTCTGGTGTGTTTGGTGATGGCAATTTCGGGACAGTTTCTGGTTAAAACAAGCAATCGTATTCTATAACAAAAAGTAGGACCTTTGTTGGGATCCTTTGTATAATGTTGTTAGGCACTTATAGTAACAATCTGTCAGTGGCAAAAACAAGCACTTTTAGTGGACGTAAATTGACAGTGCTCAGTTGCCCGCAGGATACATTGCAGCCAATGTAGCAAGTGTTGGCTGCAGTGGTCTCGCTCAATACTGAACCAACTTCAAAAATTGTTTTTGTTTTTCACTTTGAGACAAAAAAAAGGCAAAAAAGGGTCCTGGATGGAAATACTGAAGTTACCCTTTAAAATGAAAAAGGAGACAGTCTTAAAGAACAATCATAATCTAAATGTTTTTTTCAATGCTTTGAATACCTCCACAGAGAGACACATGCTCAGTTTGTTAAGATGAATTTGTGAATGGTGTCTGCACCGACAGCAACTATCAAGCTCCTCAATCTAGCATGGATGCCCTTGATGAAACAGACCTTGAGGAGTAACAACAGCCAAATTCTATTCCATTTGGAGTATACAACCGGCCTTATTGCAGCGAGTGATGCTGTAGTAGGACATGAGAGCAGAAACGAGGGTCCAACCTCCGTGATGGTTAATGGAGGGAAAGCAAACAAGCTCCTGTAGACATCTGAGTCAGTGTGCCTGCTAGCTTGGCCAAACTCATGACTGTGTGAGTGTTAGCCTACGTTACGTTTTAGCTTTTTAGCTGGTTAACGTTTTAGCAAGATGCTAAGCCTATTACTGAATTACAGTATCTGTTACCAGGGTGACAACTGGTCAATTACAAATCACTGCGAGAGGTTAAATTGAACTTTTTAGGGGATTAGCATTAGTTTAGCACAAAAATAACCCAAATAATGCTGAGTATAGTGAGAAGAAACTCTTTTTTTTAAGGTATCCATATGTTTTTTTTGATAATGTACAAATTATTATTAGTCATATTTTCTTTTATTTAGCCTTTTCAGGAAATGTAGGCTATATACATAGCTTATGTCTCTATTTCCAAATCTTGACTACAGAAAACTCTTCTGTCTTTCAAAAAGCCCTGTTGTTTGGCTTGGTTACGATGACGAATCACAGAGTAGGACTGGCTGACCCTCACACAGCTCTCAAGCTCGACAGCTAGCTAGCCAGCTAACTGGAAGTCAACATGCAGAGTCTGAAGTCCATCTCTGCCTGAACATTACCTGTTTCCCATGCACCAGTATTGTGGTGATGTGAGGAGCTATAGAGCTGGCGAACTTCTTGATAATGACAGCAGATTGGCGCACTGCCAGCCTACAGTTCGGCCAAATTAAATAACAGTTATTTTAAAGTGTCAACATGAGGCAAGATTTTGTGAGGACGACAAGCTTGGACACAACAGGTATGGAGACAAGTCATTTGGTTGAGCGTACTAAAATAACATGGGGCAAAACATCTCATACAATTTCCCAACATAAATTCCCAACCCCTTTAAATCCACACAAAATTACCTGTAAAATTCTGAATGTAGTGAATGTCACCATTTCAGAGGAAATCATTGGTCCAGAATGCATCATTAGAGTTGATGTTTTCAGATATGGACACTTTTGGTAATCTTTATAGTTGGACTCCATAAGGACTGGACTAATAACAATATATGCTCAACAACTGAAGGCTGCAAATAGTGAATGAACTTTTGAATATTTGTTGTGTTGGTGTGTGTATGTGTGTGTGTGAATATATCAGACCAAAGCTTTCTGCTGCCAGCTCTTCTGTAGATCCTCTCCAGTTCATCCATCATGTTCTCTGGAATCACAAATATGTTTGCTTTCAGACATTAAAATAATAAAAAAAAAATCCTTAAGACGTATACAGTCATATCCAAATTTATCCTCCATCCACTTTTAATTAGAACTGCCGAATTAAGCAGTTACTACACATTCAACACCATCCTAAGGACATGTACTCGATTACAGGTCTGAATAAAGCCCAAAGAAACAGGTTATACTGGAAGAGACAGGACAGATTATGATGCAAGTGTGTGTGTGTGTGTGTGTGTGTGTGTGTGTGTGTGTGTGTGTGTGTGTGTGTGTGTGTGTGCATGCTTACCATCTTTGGCAAGGAAGTCTGGTCCTTCTCTCCTAAGAAGGATGCAGGCAAGTTGAGCCTGACTGGCCAAGCAGTCACAGTCCTGAGCAATGACACACACACACACAAACACACAGGCACCCACACACACACACACACACACAAATGGGAGGATGAGCTTGGTTATGCATACAAACACATTAGACTTAAACAATTAGGCAATTATCTTTATTGCACACCCTATACACAGCTGCAACATTATCTGCTCTCAGTAAGCACTAACAAGCCAGATTGAAACTATTATTGTTGGACCATTTTCTGCAATCCTGCAATTGTGGTAATAATGGATATGTTTTTAAAGTATGGCCTCATTTAAATGTGATAGCAGCATTATTGCGCCTAGAATATTGAAAAGAAAGCATCTCTCAGCTTGTCAGAGGACGATTGGGATAAATTATTTACTGATTGCTTGTAATCACATTAAGTAGTTACTGAGTTTGGTAGCTTTGATATGGCTGCCAACGTGCTTAAATTATTTAAAAACAGACTTAAGTGACAAAAGAAACTATGGGATGTTCATTACAAAAAAATTCAAAGTCTGTTTCATGTGATAGATCACTTTAAACACAACACAATCTGACTTTCACTCTGACTTTTACCTGACTTTTTCATACACCCCTTTCCTACTAAATTTGCTCTCGTTCTTGAACAGGCTTGGTTCAGAATTGTTGGAACTTTGGTGCTATCAAGCAGAGCAACCCGCAGTTCCCCCAGTTTTGAGCAGAACCATTGTAATCAAGGATTTGTCATCAACGGAGGGCACTGCACAATGGAAGTAAACAGTAGTAGCAAAATGGCAGATAGCACTGATTACCCACAAGGTTTTGTTCTGTTAATGCAGAAATTTGTTTCAATCCAAAACATGCACGGACCAACTGTTAATGATTAGAAGACGTATAAAACTATTCTGCATCCTCTCTTTCCAACCTGTAGAATACGACACATCCACGGCTTGTCATCTGGTTTACACTTCAGGTCAAAGAAAACCTGCTATTTTCTTTTGGTTCCAGTTGGGAACTGAAATTTGGGCATGTGAACCAATGTATTTTTGGTCAAAATGCTTAAAACCTTTAAAAATTAGATGCTGTAAATGGAACAGAACCTGTTTCATGTTGGTGGAAAAGGTGAAATAGAGCCAACAAATCAGAATTGATTTGAAGGTGTGGGTTGGAATTTGGATTTTTTTAAACATAACTGAACTTGAAAGCTTAAAATATGTAGGCACAGAGCCAGACTGAAGAGCTGTTCATTGTGAGCAGACCTGGACTGATGGTACCCAGAAACCTGGCCTTGAGGCAACATGTTTGAGCATATTTATAAGATGCTAGAAAGAAACAGGAGATAGCTGGCCAAATGAGCCTCGGCAAGAGTGAGGAATGTCAATGAGTCAACAAGGGGGGACACTGAGAGCACAGGGGTTATCTTTCACACGAATAATCAGGCAGACCTTTTGCAATTCTCTGAGGAGGAGGCAGGTGGACTACATGGAAGTAAATTTGAGGGTTGTTTACCTCAATTGAAAAAAAACACGAGGTTGTGTTGATTAATAAGAATATGCCTTAAGTAATATAAAGGTCTTTAAAATCAAGATTTAAATGGTTTCCAAATGTGAAAAGTACAAAGTAAAATGTACTGAAGTTTAGATTATTCTGTTCTTTTGGAAGTACTGCTACATGTACATGTTTGACTGTGAGCATTTTTCTCGAGTTTCTAATGAAGAATTTCTTAGGCTGCAGTCCTCACCACAGCCTACTCTCACTGTTTACCTAGTGTTGGCTGCAGACAGTCAAGTGTCTCCTCTAATAAACACTGAGTTGCCAAATGCTTCTTTTCACCTGCCACTCTGACTAGTGTAGTGACATAATTCATCACCAGCGTACCTTGCAAACACTACTATGTATTTATTGTAATGAATTATAAGTGCAGTGCCAAGTCTAGGGACGTGCTCAAGCTTTACACGTGTATGTTTTTCTTACTGCTTCTGCCAGGCTTAGTTAAGGAAGTGGTGTGTAATATATAGCAATTAGCTGAATACTGCTACAAATGTAAAACAGCAACAATTACACATTGGAACATTTTTGGTGGTTGCTGGAACCTTGGCCTCCTTAATGTGTGCGATCAATGGTTCTGTTTATTAAAATATTACCATTTGATTAGTATAATAGTTTTATATCATGGTTACAGAATATTATAGTTCTCTTTGGAATTAAAGCTTTTTTACTCCTCTAATTTACTCCTTTTTAATGGGAGTAATGTATTTGTTGGCCCTTTCCCTCTAAAGTCGATCAACTCACATGGAACTTCTGGATGATCTCTTGAGTGGACTTCTGCAGCCATTCCTCCACACTGATCTCCGGCTGCTGCTCCAGGTCTGAGGCGTTGGGTGTGCTTGTCTGTCTCTTCACCTTGGAGTGCTTCGGCAGCTCAAGCTCCTCAAAGCTCTTAAACTCTGGGATCCTACGCACACGTGCACACATTATTTGTATGTAGACAGCAGATCTGTATGCAGCTGTTGAACTGCTTTTTCTCATGTGAAGGATTTCACAGATGAAGCAAAGAATAAAACAATGCATGACACTAAACTGATTTATTGATCCTGGAATCCTTTAAAATCAAGTCTACATGTCTTTATGTCAAAAATCATCAGATTTTATACAAATCAGATCAGCAACATTGATGAGTTGTTTAATTTGTCCACTACATCATTGCAGTCCTTAATGAGCCTTTTGAAATATGCTGCCAGCAGACAAACTGACCTCTGACAAATCAAGCATAAAGAAAGAGGAAGCTCTTACTCTGCCTCGTTGACACGCAGGAAGTCCAGCTGCTCCACCACGGCTCCAGATATCAGGGTCTAAAAGGTTGGTGAAAAAAAAAGGAAACACTTAATGATTTGCAAAGTGATAATTCTATCTACATACAAAATATTCTACAGTAAAAGTGGTATACACATGTTAAGAAGTGTACCAGGAAATCATACTCTAAAAGCACATTCTGGAGCACAAAAATACAGAAGGTGAGGAAACACAGCTCTATAAATCCCCGAGAGGAGGTTTGTCGGAGGAGTCGGTATACAAAACAACTGTTTGAATAACAAGGAACACATGGAGTAAGTAGTAAGGTGTGAACTCAGTTCACTGTTTCAAATTTTACAAATGTGTACGGGAGCAGTAACAAGTGAGTGTCTTAACAGGCTAAAAGTAAAAGTTTTATTGCTGAGTGTTTTAAAAGCACAGCAGAGTGGGAGCAAAGAGCGCAGTTCAAAACGACTTGCTCCTGTGGTCTAAATGTGATATTAGCCATTCCAACTGAAGTCAACTCCAAAACAAAAATAAGAGGCGTAGGAGAGGAGCAATCCTGCTCCCCATAACAATGAGGTGATGAAGAGGAGAAGTGTTTCAAAGCTGGAGGAGTTAGCTGTGAAGTGAATAGCAAATAGGCAAGGGGAAGGAAGAACTTTAGAGCAAAAAAAAAAAGAGGATCACATGAGGAAGTCTCTGCTGAACACCACAGACAGAGTGGGAGAGAAGTTAGGGTTGGAAAACCTGTCATAAGTTTGACAAAGCAGTTGGTTAAAGTTACCAGTGTGAAAATATTTCTAGTTCTACCTTGGCCCTGTTTTATTGTATCTATTTATCTGCTCGGCTGCGTTTAAAATCCTGCAACTTAAACTAATACAGTCTGCTATGAACAAAGAATTATCTGCTGTAAACTGTTTATGGATTATTTAAAGTTCATGTATAGTGCTGGGGATATTCCAAAGAGTTGACACTGACAGAAGGAATTCTCCAGGAATGAGTCCTAAAACCCAGAAACGACTTGGCATTTTTGCACTCTTCATTCCCTCGTCTCAAAGTCAATGGGTTGTATGAGTTTTTGCTTAGGACAATGATTCAGCGTTAATTGACAGTTACCCATTCTTCCCACCAAGCACCCCTTCCCAGCAATACTGCTGAACTGTAGGCTGGTATCATAGTGTCTGTGACAGGCTAGGCATCACTCATGTCCTCATGCAACAAATACAATATCACCCTGTGATGCAAATGGATTCAGGTTCGTCTACAGTCCTCTAGGCTGGCAGGGGGACACATTGAAGAGATAAACCTTTCATCTATTAATTCAATATTTAATTTGTTTTTGTCACCTAAAGTCATTCCAATGTATTATGTACAAGCTACAAAAAGCTTCGACCCAATAGCTTCCATCTGCTTTTTTAAACTGTCCAGGCTCAATTCAGTGTCACCTTTCCCAGGCTCACCAAAACAGTTAGCCTCCTAAATTGAATCTGACAGACCAAGGTCAAAACACAGATAAACACTATTGAAATAAGGAGGGACCACAGATTAAGGGCTGGGATGTTGTTTTTTTTTCCCAGAAAAAAAGGGGAAGCCTTGCAACAATTTATTGAAACATCTGTAATATTAAGCCATTGTTTATGTCTGAGATGACAGTAATATCCGTTGTTACCTGAGCCAGAAGGAGAGAGCAGGTGGCATATTTTCCCCTGACAGCTGCCTTTGTGAAAACCCCGCAATATGCAAACAATCAAAGGTGTAGTAATAGTAATGGTAACATTGATTCAGTAATCCACCATCATCCTTTCAGTTAAATGTATGACTGACCACTGATTTCTTTATCACAGAAGAAAGATACCAGCTGTGGATATGAAATATACATTAAAGAAACCAGTGTCTGAAAGTAATTTTGATGGATAAATGTATGATATATATGTATATATTTTTAATGTACTGGTGGTAAAGACGTGTTTACTTTGTGAAGGATTTACTGAGTTGGTAAAGTTGACAATATTTGTGCCTCTTCATTAATGCTGCTTCTCCTGGGCAGGTATTTTCAGCTTCTGGGCTACTACTAAAGTGAACAAACAAATGCGCTACTCACCGCTATCATGCAGCTAAGGTATGCTTACTATCTTAAATAAAATCAGTAAACCAAAATATGTCGTCAAGAGATCAGTGTAACCTATTTCATGTGTACTTGGTAACATTTATGACTGTGGCTCTTTTTGCCGATACAAAAAAATGGGTTGGATTTAGTAGTACTATAACTGCCTATGATGTTCAGTCTCGTTTTAATTCTGTCATGGAAGTTATGCAACATTATTTGCCATATATAATATTTTGGTAACTTGTCTTGTCATTTGATGATAAAACAGATTTTGAACAAGGCATTATTTCGTTCTTATAACATAAAGTATATTTATTTTATTTGCTCAATTCAATTTAATTTTTTGGATCTTATTGGTCATGCTAATATTTAAAAAAAAATGCTGTTATTGAATACTTGTACTTCTTGCTGAGTCACTTTTTAACAAATAACTAAATATTGATTTTTACACGTCCAAAAACCCATTAAAGAAATTCCATGAAATCTGCATTCCTAAAATAAAGAATGGTTTAAGGACCAAATAAAAGAATCAACAAGTCTGTTTGAGCTGGATCCACAAACCTGAAGTCTGTCGACATGAACTTTGACCCCTCCAATGTTGCCTTTCTTGAACGAGGCCAGCATGTCCAGGACTGGGTTGAAGCGGCTCCCCCTGGTGAGATAAAGGTTGGTGAGTAGTCGAGCTAAACTGTCCCATTCTGAGTAAAAACATTTTGCGTTACCTATTATATTCTAAACAGATCATATTTAATACATCATCAGTATGAAATCATCGCAGCTCAAGTTTTTCTCATTAAATAGGCACATTTCATCCAGACCCTCGCTGCTTTATGCGGTCTGCCGTCGCCTTCTATACAGGTCATCATCCTGATCAATAGCAAACTAATGACTATTGAGTTGTTTCTTTGAGAGCCCTATTGACTCATTCCAGATGCTGCAATGTGGCTGTTTAAGCGTTTGTAGCACATTTAACATATGGCTTTCTGGATAATAGTCAATAGTGCTGTAATCAGCCCACCAGCCAGGCTATAGTGATACAAATGATGAAACATTATCACCCAATCAGCAGGCAAATACAGTTGCACCTTGCTGCTATTAAGATGAATAGCACACATAGGAGGGAAGAGAGGTAGAGAGGGAGAGAGAGAGAGAAATATGTTGGATTAAAAAAATGAACTAAACTGCATTGGGACTGTCAAGACATTTTGCTGCAAGCTTGAGCCAGTATCAGACAGAAACAGAGAGATAGAGGGTGATGTATGAGGAGATAGGAGGAGGAAGAATGCTGTGAGAAAGCTATCAGAGGACAGGAAGACAGGAAAAAAAAGATAAAAGAGCTATTATTGAGTGTGTATATTACTTGATGTTATCCTCGCGGATGAGAACCAGGAAGAGAGGACGTCCCTGCATCTTCCAGCACTGTTTGATGAACTGCAGGGCGTTCTGCACACACAGACACACACAGACACTGTCAGACTGGCATGGTGGTGCCGCTTCAATGGTTTCAGCTTCCAGTGTTTCTGAGCAGAAACTGAATTAGTGCCAAGCTCAACCTCCTCATCTGTCAAACTGATCAAAGTCTGAACTATAAAGTTTTTGATTATGGAGATTTATTTATGTTGAAAATATAAACTAAACTTTAATGGTGTTATGTTTGGAATACAAATACTGCAGTTACCCTTGACTGATTTTTATTCTGGTATCATTCAAAATTCCCAATTTTCTAAAGTCTGAATTTGTTTAAATAAAATTTCAATTCTGTGATTTGTTTCTTTTTTTCCTCTCCATATTTCATTACCTTTGCTGCAGCAATGTCACTTCTCCACAGGAATCAATAAGCACACTGTGTATAGTACGTAGGTGATCTGAAAATAAGGCACTGGCTTATTTATCATAATTATTCATTACTTAGTTGTTACGTATTTTCTTTGTACATGTTACCAGTAAGCCACGTTATGAAAAGCATGGTGTTATGTATCACTGTTACGCTGACGACACACAGTTGTACCTCCATTTGAGACATGGCAGCCCTGATGTGCTGAAATGATATCAAGCATTGGATAGCTGGTAACTCTTTAAACTAAACAAGATTAAGATGGAAATTTCAATTTTTAGATATCAAGATGTTGCTAAAGCTTGTGACCTATGGGAAGACCTTCTAGTTTTGTCAAACCCTACGCTAAAAATCATGGCATTTTCTTTGACCCCGATCTTAACTTTGATAAACAAATGCTGCTGTCAAGCCGTCTTTTTACCTTCCTAAGGTTTTCAGCAAGGTTATGTTTTCTTTTAGAGATTTGGAGACGATAATGCATGTCTTTATTTCTTCTCACCTGGACTATGGCAACGCACTATATTTCAGAGTCAGTCAGAGACTGTCACGCCTTCAGCTGGTGCAAAATGCAACAACACAACTGCTAACAAAATCTAAAAACTTGTGTCATATTACTCCAATTTTACCGTAGTTGCACTGGTTACCAGTGAAATTTAATGTTGACCACATGGTTTTTAAGGCGCTGACTGGGCTAGCTCCAGCATATCTCAGTTACCTTTTACATCACCAAAGTCCTCCTAGAACTCCGAGGTCATCTGATAAACTGCTGCTGTCTATCGCAGATAATCATTCAAGGTGTAAAGGTGACTGTACTTTTTCTGTGGCCGGGCCCAAGTTGTGGAATTGCCTCCCTCTATGTGTTCGATCATTCCCCACCATTGAATGTTTAAAGTCCAGGTTTTGGCTTTCTATGAACGTATGTTAAATAAAACTGTAAAGGTGTTTCTGTCATTGCCTTTGTATCATTTGCAACAAATTCTCTGATCTCGTCACATATCGCTGCTTGGTTGTGGTCTTACCACATCTACATATGACGTGCAAGGTAGCTTGTGTGCGTCGGGGTGCCCTGTCAAATTCAGCCTGTTACATAAATTGTGTCCTTTCAAAATACACTTCCACTTTCACAGGATATGTACAGTTTGCATACAGTCTCTTTCAAAATAAACGTACACTGGAAATTGACATTTTTTCCTTCAACAACAAATGCATGTGGTTAAGTTTAGGTAATAAAAGCACGTGGTTGAGTTTAGAAAAAAATTAAAGGGTATGGCTAAACATTCATACGTGAAGTTAACATCAGCCTCTTGGGTGAAAGTCGGTGATTGTTGGACCCATTCGTTACCCCTCCTGCCCACCCTCCTTGGACTTTTTGCCCCCTTAACTTCCATTGCTGTCCTGCCACATTTCCTCTTGACGACTTATGGCGTTACACACTGACGGCACCTGGCCATGTATCACGCTGACGTAAAAAGGACTGCTGTTCTTGTTGGTGTATGACACAGAAGTGACTGCCCAAACACTGGTATTTGGCAATTTAGGACTTAGACCAGGTTGTCATTTGTCAATCTTCTATACTTTTTCATTTTTATTGTGCAAAGCACTTTGGTCAACTGCTGGCTGGTTTTAAACTGTACTAAACTGACTTGACTTCATGATATAACTACAAAAGGTCCCTGGAATAAACTGAGGGCATCAGGATAATATGGCATGCAATTTAGACCTCTATGTCATAAGAATGCTCAACAGCTAAAGGTTTGTTTCGAGGACCTTTTCACAAGTTGTTACAATGTAAAAACAACCCCTATCAACCAACTGGAAGCTGTTCCATTATTGGATGATATCTGTTAGTGACAAATTGAACAATGATACAAGCAAACTCGATCATCAATCAATAAATCTAGTTCTTGAATGGACTAGTACTCATAGGAACATCCACTCACCTTGACTGCCCCTTTTTATTGAATGTAGTGAAGGTAAACATGATACAGTTATTATACGTGTAGGGAAAAATAAGGCATTTTTCTGCTCAATCAAGCTCTAAGAGGAGGCAAAACTGTTGATGAACAGCGTGAGGCACGGTACAATAAGTGGTGTAATTCATTGGAAAGCTGCTGGTTAAGAGCTTAGATTTCTGCCATTAGGCAGGCTATGACTCTATGTGCCCTTACTGCCGGGACATATGCAATCAAACCAAATGAGGTGATGTCCTGTCCTTTTCAAAAATATCAGACTGGAGTTCTTTAGACCAAACAAACTGCATATATCTCAGTAATTTCAGTTCTTGACGCGCATAATAAGAGGTTAGCTATGGAGTCATGGCAACGGTAAGCTCCGTAAGTGTGACCCCAACTTACCTTAATGTCATCAATCAGCAGCATAACATCTTGGGACAGGTAAAAGTCACTTAGATCAAATACTATTGGGTAGCACACCACCGTCTTCCCCAGGATACGATAAATCTGGAAGGAGATGAACACACACACAGTATTGCATTAGAAGACGGATGGCTCACAAGTGGCGACGTATACATTATTCTGGGCGGCGTATAAAACAAGCCATCAATCCTAAGATAGAGGGGACACACAGAAGCTACAAAACCACACACTGATAACACACACATACAGTACAGAACTGGTACAAAGCCCCTTTTCACACATACAAATTGTCACAGGGGCACACACACACACACACACACACACACACACACACACACAGTACAGACACACTGATGATGATAACGCCCTCTGGCAGTCTGCCATCTTCCCCATAAATGTTCCATTATAATATTGTCTTAGCAATGCGTCGGGAGCCATGATTCATTTGTTTGGCAATGTCTTTGTTTGAGAAAGCTGCTATGGCTCAACTTTTGGTGACCTTCATTTAGGAGAAACTGCAAACAACATCCGCAAGAGACATTAGCACAGATACACACACGAACTGTGCAAACACACACTTCCACAGCCACATAATATGCACACACACGGACACACACGCACAGACTGCCTGACAGCAGCTTAGCATATTAAAATGCAATAAGTCCCGAGAATAAGCAAAATCTATTCAGCATTCACTGATGCATACTGTATGTCTGACAAAGAGCAAAACTCTTGGAACTGAATATTTTCTGTCTCTGTGTTCAGTCTGTGAGCTGTAGTCGACTCCGCGGAGCTCTGGGAAATGTATGCAGATCAACATGTGGGAGGCGTGTTTAGTGGTCACCCCATGACCTTTGCAGCAGTGCAACATGAAGTGCAAATATGTGTGTGCTTGTACCGCATGCACATGTGTGTAGGTGTGCTGGCAGATCGGTATACCTTGCAGGTCCCAATACAGCCCACTGGCCTCTCTGGACGCCCACTCAACCCCAGCTTCTTATTGATGGCAAGGAAGCGGTATGCCTGCAGAGAGACACACACATATTCACATGCAGACAGAACAAATACCTTGTTAGTAAACACAATTCACATAATATCACTGCAGGCCTTTCTGATTTCAGAGAAAACATCTTCATCCAAACATTTCTCTGTGAGATTACAAATACGTTTGACTGGAAATGTCATACCGTACACTGCCAGTCCATATCGTAATGAAAGTGCATCATCTGTCTGTTCCACTGAGACATTTTTGTTGTTGCAACTCATAAGCTGAAATTACCACCATATGGCAGAACCACCTACTGATATTAGCTCTGTGTAAAGTTATGAGACGTGGCGATAATGAAAGGTCCCTGTGCTGCCATCAGCAGCGTGCTTAGTGGACCCAAGCACACCCAGGGGCACCGGAGCTGATAACACTGTTGTGCTGAGATACAGAGGCCCATAAGAAGAGACAGTGAGACCTAGCTGAGCCCTTATTAGAATAAATATATGACAGCATGCTGTTTGATACCACGTGAGCTACTTAGCATATCATACACTGCTAAAAATGCCATATAGGCTGAGTCCATAGCAGCAGCCCTGGGTTTGATTCTGACCCGTGGCCCTTTGAAGCATGTCCTCCCTTCTCTCCTGCCCTTTCCTGTCTATCTTCAGCTATACAATCAATAAAGGCATAAAGAAAGCCAAATCCATCTTAAAAGTTTGAGACATCTTGTGAGTTTTTTTAAGCCTTTTTTTTCCTTTAAAGGGATAGTTCACCCCCAATTCAAAAATACATATTTTTCCTCTTACCTGCAGTGCTATTTATTAATTGAATGATTTTATGAGTTGCTGAGTGTTGGAGATATCAGCCATAGAGATGTCTCTCCAATATAACGGAACTAGATGGCACTCGGCTTGTGGTGCTCAAAGAGCAAAAAAAATACATTGTGTTTTAAACAGAGGGCATGGAGTTTAAAAACATAGGTGGGAGAGTCTAAAGAGACACTTTTGGATGCATTATGGGAAATGTAGAAACCACCATTTTGGGAACTTGACGCATACTATGTAGTAAAAGTGAGTATATCTGTCTCTGCTGCTTCAATCTGTCTCTTGTGAGTCAGCCAACTTTATGGAAATGTAATGCAACGATAAATTACTGGAGTACCCATTTGACAGGGTGTTTTTCTTGCTCTGGATTGGCCTTCAGTATATGACCTTGTTTCTAGACAAATGAAAGTGAATTGGCTATTGGTGAAATGACTTGGTGAAAATATGTAACACTACTCGAATTGATGTTTAATTTATTTTAGCCTTGGATACAGCACCACAATTTCCCCTTACCCTCACCAGCAGGATTGCTATGGTTTTGACGTGGGAGTAAATGGTTTCCACCTGCTCAATGCTATCCACACATTATAATGCTATCCTCTTTGGCTCTACAGTAGAAGGACTGTGAGTTTAATCATGTCAGAAGTCATGTCTCAAGACTCCACCTTAGTTTTAAGCCAAGTTAAAGCAAATCTAGGAGCTGAAAAATGTTAACATCAGCAGAGGCTAGGAGAGAGCTTGACATTAATGCTCACTCCAACAGGGTTTGGATAAGAAAGATGGGCTCAAAGTAACTGAGGTCAAGTCTTGCACTTAATTGCTGGACTGAAACTCTGTGGTGTCAGTCAAGCAAGAAAAAGTATAATTCCCCTACATGTAGGATTTTTATTTTTAGGGCTGATTTAGCTCAAACCCAAACACAGGCTCTTATCAACAGCATTGTTTTACTTGAAGTCTTAAGCACTGAAAGTGGTATTATTTATACAGGTGCACAATTACCTAGATACAAAGAGCAAGACAGATAAATAGAAATCCTTGACTGTTTTCGCAGGTGCTGCTGTATAATTATGCCGTTGTTTCATCAAAGGGCTCCCTGGTTCGTCAAAACAAAGCAGAGAAAAAGGTCATGGCCTTCTCCCTCAGCCATCTCTAAGATGCATTTAGAGATGGCAGCAAGGAGAACACACAAACTCTAGCCTATCAGTTTCTGGAGTATTTCTTTGGTGCTTCAGATAAAAGCTTCTTACTGCTGTGTTGCCTGCTGTCAAATGCACCGATTCAAAGATGCAAAGAGAAAGAAGATGGACATTGATTTCTCTGCTCTGCTTGCTCGGAGCACAGTGGTGTGACATTCTCACCACAAGTTACTGTTTATATCTGTGTGTGTGTGTGTGTGTGTGTGTGTGTGTGTGTGTGTGTGTGTGTGTGTGAGCTGAGGCATTTGCACTGTTGTGTATGAGGGTGAATTACATTTCTGATGTGTCTGGCTGAGTGTGAAACCAGAGTACTTATTCCCTTTGTGCCAGCCTATAAATTCTAAATTTAAATACCTCCCAATCTGTCCTATCATGAAACAGCATCAGTACACCCACACACCCAAGTGGCACTGCAGGAAATCTGCCTATCAAGCCCAGCATGCCGCATTCTTCCATGTCAAACCAGCTGCAATTCACAACATAAGCCAAAAGGTGGTGCTCTGCTACTCCAGTGCACTTCCTCAACTGTCTTGAAAAGGCTGAGCTGAGCTGAACAGAACAGGAGGAAGCAAGGGTTGGACCAATTAAAAGAAATTATCTAAAAGAGGAAAAAAAATACAGTTTTTATACAAAAGAAAGAGAAATTTTAATTGAGGATTAAGTGGTATTGCAAATCATGCCCTAACAGGCAAAGATGAGACCTGGAGGAGAAAAGCCATAGGAGGTTGGAGGAACCTCTGCACCCAACACTTCCTGCGTGCAGAATACCAATGAAGAAAGGACAACACGCAGGCAGCCTATCAAAGCATCCTTTCATTCCCTCACATTTCCACTGACCGCAGCACAAACAGAGAGCCTGACAGGTGGGAAAGATAATAAAAGGCTGTTTCTAAAAGCTGTATTTTACACGTCTGCAGTGGCTACTGTGTGTGAGAATGTACAACTATTTACTGACAAACTCTGCAAAACTTTTTAATACACCATAGGGAGAATCCTCAATTTGATAAGAGCTCACACAGGAGTAGGTTCCTGCACATTTTCATCGCTGCTAAGTTGGTGCCCCAAATAGTGTAAATGGAGCTGTTGGTGTCACAAAATGTGCATAACAGATTTACTTTTACAGCAGATGCTGTCATCTAGAGGGGCTTAGCATGCAGGTAGGGGTTCAGCAGCTTGCTTCACAGCTCAGAATGATACTGTATGTGCGTACTGAATCTGGGATTTAACCTTCTGGCTTTGAAACGGCTTCTTTAACCATTGGGTTGCCCCACAAAATGTCTTTAAAGATTAGGGTCCTACTTTTTCACATTTCTGTCAAAACAACACATCCTCATACGTACATTGAAAGTGTTGTTGATTGCTTTTATTGTCCTTTCAGTGAAGCAATCCCATACTATAATGACTTCTACTACGTATGGAATAGGTTTCAAAATCCAGTGTTATCCTCCTGAGGTAAAAATGCAATCTCAACTTCAGGCAAGGCTAATGGCTTCTGCAGTCGCAGCTGACTGAGCTGTGATGGAGGAATCATAATATAGCAAAGGATTTTGCACTAAGAAGGCTTTTACCTTGGAAGATACCCACCTGATTTGACTAACTCCGCCTAGTAAAGCCACATTTTAGCTTCTGCTGAACTTCAGGCTGGACTTTGGCACAAAACAAGGACTGCTGATTTTGACCCCGCCTCTTTGCACCCACATTAGGAAGGGATCATTTCACAGCTAGTATGAATAGTTAAAATAATTACAGTGACCGGTATTGTTGGTCATAATATTTGACTCATTTGGCTGTACTGGGAAATGCATAAGTCACATAGGGACAATGTGAGGCTTAACAAATAACTTTTAAATTCTTAACTTTTAACAGAAACGATCTCAAACACTTTGGGCACGATCTAACACTCCACACACCACAGGGCAGCACAACTGACATTGCTACTTTCAGACCTACACAGTTGTCATTTTCACGGCCAGCGCCCACGTTTTATGTAACCATCTGTGCACCCATGGGCATATAGGTCTTAAAAGGTATGGTCAGCCGCATTGCTGGTGCATTGCTATTGAAGCAACAGAAAGCGATTGCGCCATTGACCAACAAAACCTGCTCTAAAGTCAGAATAGTGGAGTATTTTCCTGCTATTTAAAGGGTGCATTATTCAGATAGTAGGATGCGCCTACACACAGTTCACAACGCACTTAAACTCTGGTTAGTATACACAAAGGGACGCACGGATGGGTTGTTGGTTGGTGAAATAATGTATCATTAAAGAAGAAAATATTTCAATTTCATTCACAAAGCCCAATATCACAAATGGGCTTTACAGCGTACAACATTCTTCTGTCCTTTGGACCCTCACAGCAGATGAAGAAAAACGTTCCCAAAAAAACCCTTTAACGGTGGGAAAGAAATGCTTGAAACCCCAAAAATAGCAACTGAGGAGGGATCCCTCTTCCAGGGCAGACAGATGTGCAAAAGATGTTGTGTGTACAGTACAAATCAACAAAATAAAATCAAAGTAATCCATATGATAAAATCATACAATGAGGGGGAGAGAAATTAATTACATTCTATAAAATGTAAACGTAGCAGAGAGCAGAGCAGAGCTGCAGAGACGCTGTCCGACTCCCCATTAAAGAGATGCTGCTCACTTTAACACACAAGGAGCACTGTAAAAGTTAAGTTCTGTTTCCTCTGTCAAGTTTATAACTACAGTTTTTAGTTTTGCTGCTTAAATGAGCCATGATATTGGCTGCAGTAACATTACTGCTCTTACTGCTCGATTCTCCAATGTGGCGCATTCATCATAAAAATAGCAGCGCACAAGGTGCAAGCACACCCAGCTTTTAAAGGGAATTGGAGATGACTCACTGGTTGGTTGTATTCATGTTGTACCTAAAACCCACTTATGATTTATGAATTAAGGGTTAAACACAACCCCTTTGCCCCTTTCACCTTACTTCCCACCCAGATGATGTGCTGTTTAACTAGCAAAAGTGGAGTTGAACACTCCCCAAAGTGCACTTACGGAATGCACTTTATACCATGTGCTATAGATGATTAAAATAGGGCCTTCTGTGTCAAATCACAACACAGAATGTAGTCACTAGGAAATCCCTGAAACAAAAAAAAAAAAACATAATAGAACAAGACCCAGGTGAAAAATACTGGAATGTCTATTCAAAGTTTTGTCAGACCAGAGTGTCTCTTTAGAACCTTACCTGGATGACTCCAGCTGTTTCTTATAACTGCAACATGTGTGAGTGTCTTCAACAAACAAAACATCGTCCACAAAGATCTTCACATCGACTGACAGATATGAAACCAGGAGAGAAATAGCTAAAAGGAAGGCTATTTTTGGGCAAAGCTGTGATTTGCAAAGGGATAAGCTTTAGGGTGTACGGGTGGGAATAACACATTGCAAAATGTAATTGCCACTTTCCCATCGTCAGGCAGCTGTTGTCAACACAATCAAACGGCTGCGAGGGACGAGGTGAGGTGAGCAAATGCAGCCCGCAGCACTGGAGATGGTGGTGACTCCGAGATAAACAGATTCTGTCGAGGAAGAAACGTCTGTCTGGGCTTGGGATTTAATATTCAGCGCAGCGCCCGCTCTGACTCACAATTGCATATCCATCTGAGAGGCTGAGCACCACGCAGCAGAAAGAGGCAGAGGGGAGAGAAGGAAAAAGTAACAGGTATGACAGTTCAAAGGCAGATGATAGACCTGGAGGGGAGAGTTGTTTTGGTGTAACGGACATAATGGGGGCGGGGCAGGATGTGGGGCCTAGAGGGGAGAATGGGGTTAGAAGAAGTGGATGTGATGGATATAGCAGGAAAGGGACAGGAGGCAGAAAGGCCTAGAGGAAAGAACAGAGCCCGGATAGATGACATGAGAGGAGAAATTGTTTGTTTATAGAAGGTGGCGTGGAGAATAGACGCTACATAACAGACATGACAGATGAGGGACAGAGGCTTGGGAGGAGACCAGGGTTTGAGTGACGGGTATGACAGAGAGAGTAGAGACAGAAGATGGGGAGATAGTAGACTTCAAACAACACACATGCAGATGAGGGACAGTATCTAGAGGAGAGACCAGGGTTTGAGTGATGGATGTGATGGGAGTGAAACAGAAGTTGGAAGGGAGGTGGTGGGTGGTGTCACAGATATGACAGTACAAATGGTGTAATCTGCTGCAGATGAAAGGAGCAGAGTGGACAGGGTGGAAATAGCAGCTAGTGCTGAACTTGTTACTCATAAAATGTTCAATAGACTGTAAGTTACTGACACTGAGCACCTCCATTGTTAATAATGAGTAACCAGACATAATAATTGGCGGTACTTTCATCCAGTCCTTGAGTTTTTGCTCTTATATATCAAGTTACCTATGACTTTTGTTACCTTAGGTTAAACCTGAATAACTTCAATAAGGGATTTTAAAGGATTTAGATTTGACGAGCAGATTTGCTGGTGGATTCAGATTTGATGAAATTCTATTAAATCCCATCCCTTTATTTCAGAAAGCTGACTTATAATGAACGTGTCATCAGGGATTTTTATGAATTATAGGTTTCGGATAGTGAATTTTAGTTTACTGATGCAACTGGGCTGCCACAAAACCTTTGTGTCTGACTTGTAAGAGTGGTATTACTGCTGAAATGAAAATGTACCTTTTGTTCCAGTCCTCACAGACAGAGTCATTTCACTGCAGTAGACACTTAACTCTTGTGATGACCATGATGAGTGTAGTTTACATAAGAAAGCCGCCAAGGTAAAGCTTGATTTCATCCAACTGCAGCTTGTGTCTCTTTAATATTCTCTTTAGAGGTCTCTCAATAACAACAACTCATCTGCTTGTTTTGACCTCCAACTATTCAAATGGAGGAGTAAAGCAGTTGTTAAGGAAACGATGGGAGTGATTTCAAATAAACCATTCAAAATATCTCTGTTTTCGATCAATTTTAATCAATCAATGTATTTGTCACATTGAATCATATATGGTACAATTTCAATTTACATGTCAGTTCCTTCAATTTGAGCATTAAAAAGTTTAAATAGTATGGGGGAGTCTTAGGCAATGACCTTATTAAGGATCCTAATGCCCGACAGTAGAAGCTCTTCCTGAGCCTCTCAGTGCTGGCCTGGTGTATCCAGTACCATCTTCCAATCCTCAACAGGGATTTAAGGCAGTTATCCAGGTGGTTAGGAACTTTAATGATTCTCCTGGCCTTATTCTTGCAGCGCCTGATATAAAAATCCTTTGGGCATAAGAGCACCACCTATACTGCGTTCAGCTGAACGAACCAATCTTTGCAGGGCCTTGCGATATTGTTAAGTGCTGTTTCCATACCAGGCAGTAATGTTCTCCGTCAGGATGCTCTCAGTGGTGCAGGAGCAGAAATTCCTCAGTATTTGAGGGGATACCCAGAATTTCTTGAAGTCTCTGAGGTGAAACAGTCTCTGCCTTGCCTTTCTTACCACTGAGTCAGTATGCAGCGCTCAGGTTAGGCCCACGTTTACGTGGACACCAAAGTATTTAAGCTGTCCATCCGCTCCACCGAGGACCTGTCCACTCACTAGAGTTGTTCTGATGCTGATACAAGTGTCAGAGATGCCCCTGATACTGCCTAAATGCTGGATCAGGTATTAGCAACTGCGCAAGTCTATGCACCAATCCAATACCACATAATTTATTAATAAAATTTAATGAGGTTATCTATGTTGTACATGATGTCAAAGTACCTCGTTTACTGTTTGTCCTACAAACTTACTATACATGGCCCACTTTTTTTACTTTTTTGTTTGGCCTCTTTTAATGCAGTTACATTGGATTGGTACTCTGTATTGGCTGATACACAAGTTCAGCTATCAGAACCATTATTGGAAGGGGAAAAAAATGGCATTGGAACATCTCTACCACCCACTCTCACTGTCTGGGGTTTGCCTGTCAGGAAGTCAAGGATCCATATGCACAGTGAAGTGTTTCATCCCAGCTTCCTGAGCTTTGTGATGAGCCGCTTGGGAACTACAGAATTAAATGATGAATTGTAGTCAATGAACAGCAATCTCACATAGCTCCCTTTTTTGTCAAGATGAGATAAAGTGGTGTGTAGGATGTGTGCTATGGCATTTTCTGTAGATCGGTTGGGAAGGTCAGCAAACTGTCGTGAGTCCAGTGTGCATTGTTGTGAGGAGCAGATGTAATCCTTAACCAGCCGTTCAAAGCTTTTCATCACTACAGACATCAGTGCCACTGGGTGGTAGTCATTCACAGCAGGTTGGTCTTGTTTTCTTGGGAACAGGAATGATGGAGCAATTCTTGAAGAATGTGGGCATGAGAAACTGAGCCAAGCACAGGTAAAATGTCACTGTGAATACCAGCACTAACCTGGTCAGTGCATGGTGTGAGAACTCGCCCACTGATACCATCTGGTCTGCTGCTTTCATGTTCCATGCTTGAAAGCCCTCCTGACATCTTGTTCAGAAAGGGTGATAGGTGTGAAAGGTGAACCCACCTATCCATTAACCTGCTTCTGTCATGGCTCTTACACCTTGCCACATGCCTCTGGGATTGCCCACCTGGAATTTCATCTCTTACAGAGCTGTCATAATGTACCCTTCCGAGATCAAATGTGGAAGCTGCTCAGCTCCATATGTCTCCAATTTGCCTGAGTGTCACAGTGACGGCTCCACCATCATGCTGATCAATCACCATGAACAATCACTGTTCAACTGATCAATCACTTCAACCAATCCGTAGCCTTGCTGTGATTGATGGGACAATCAAGAAGAAAATCTTAAGAGCAGGAAATCTTGGAGTGACAAGCAGATGGACTGACTGGGCCAAGTTCTGCTGCGATATTGACAGCTAACTGCTGAAATGTAATCTTGCTGACTGTGAGATTGATTTGTGTAGTTGTGGTGTGGTGGTGGTGGTGGTGGTGGTGGTGCTGAAGAGGCATCAATAGTCGTTCACAGTTTCCTCCCCTCAAATTTCCATCCAATCACTCACAGGAAACAGGAATGACAACGAATTTTCTTTTGACGGTTTAAGATAAGCCATAAAACCAAGCAACGAGGCACTGCAACTAATCATGCACTGCAAAATTTCTGCAATCAGTGAGCTTTCAGTTGACCATTGGCAAAACCCTTCTCTCAAACAGTGAAAGTCCACTTTCATCTTGGTAACTGTAACTAGGTATTTCTCCAGATGCTAAAGTGGTGTGCTTGGGGTTGTAGTAAGAGTGCTGCACTGTATATAAGGAGGATTATGACTTTTTTCTTAACCTTTCCATAATCACGAACACAACAACAAGTGTATGGTGTGGATCAGTTACCTGCTGTAGCAGCTTAACCTTTTGGTATTTCCAAGGCCAATAGTTAGTATATCATTAGCTAACTACATCATTATCTGGAGTTACACTTAACATTACAAGAAGCTCCATTCAGGAATGACATATCCACTGAATGACAGCTGGTGTAACACCGGTCCCAGATGCTATTAACTGCCTTATCTGAGCTCAGAGTAACACTGGCAGCACTGCCTGCTCTGTCTTGGATTTAAGGACGCTTACCTGAGGTGACTTTGCCAAACTCATCGGTTTGTCCTCAATCTTCTTTTCCCATGTAAGTATTGGGGTAGTGGTAGTTGCTGGGGTTTGTGTACTACTGGGTACATAGGTAGGTTACCAGGAGGAAGAGGGTATACTCTTCTGTATATTCCAATAGCTTTTTGGTTGATAGGTTGGCATGCTGTAAATGGCCCAAAAAGAGGTGGGTATACCCTGTATGCCTGCATCTACCCTTTACTACACCACTGCCTGTAAGTGAAACACACTGTTTGAGTAACCTCACCATAACGCTTAACTCTACCCTTTGTGCTGTTCCTCAAATTCACTTATTTTGTATCTCTATAGTCTAGTATCATTTTACAGCCTAGTATCTGAACTGTGTTATGTTAGGATGAAATATCAGTCTGATATTACATTCTCTCTCATACTGTACTGTCGCACTAGGGCAAACTAGCTCTCCTCGCAATTCAAGACTGTTGCTTATCCATTCCCATATCTCCTATATGGATCATCAACTAGTAAGAACTAAGCTTATGACATGCAACAATGCAGCTTTAGCTTTAGTCTTAAAACTGTACTGAATTAGCATAGCGCTATGTATGTAGCCAATGAATGCATATTTAAAATCCTTTCAGGAGTTTCTCATTTTGGTACGGCTTTGCGACAACTGACGCAAAATCAGTGGTTGTCATATAATGAAAAAGCTTCTCTCGTCTACTTGTATCTCAAGTCAAGCACCCATTGTTTACAAGAGATTATGAACAACTGTGTATTACTTGAAAGTGCATGTGTGCCATGCAAAAATGGAAAGCTACATGTAGCAACAGTCTCTGAGTGGGATGAGGCCTTGTTAATTGCTTGTAAACTTGGTGACGAATGTGTGCCTGTGTTACCTTGACCAGCTCCTTCTGAGGCCAGATCTGATGGGTTCCACCTGCTGGGGCGTCTGGGTCTGAATGCCATAGGTGTTCAAAAACACCTGAAGTCTAAACAAATACACAGACACAAAATTACAATATCATATTTATAATTTCATGTATTTTACGTGTAGCTGTTGGCTTAGTTTCAGCACTGGAGCTGATAAAGTCTTTCCTACCCTTCTACCATATTAACACACAAACCTATTTACTTAGTTGTTTGTAACTTTCTTAATACATAAAAAGAAATGCTTGAATTACTTAAACTAATTATCCTATTTAAAATCTACTCAGCTTTGATTCTACAGCAGCTAGTGACCTTTAAATCTACCTGTACAGATTTATCTTTCGTTAATATGCAGCTTTATGAGTCTGTTAGTCCTTGGAGCTATGGCTTTGTCAATAGACAGCTAATAAATCTACTGGACATGTGCTCTTGTAAATATAAAACTCATGTAAATCGGGTCTATTGTAAATCTATCATGAAGTCATAGCTGTTATTAAATGACTGTGTACATTGGAGAGTATTAATGGACTGAAGTGGGAAAGTTGATGCATAAGTCCTGATAGGGACTTGCGAGCAAAAGTAATTGAAGCTACAGGTTTACAAGCTTCACACAGTCATCTGACCTTGTTTGACAAACACACCAATGCCTTAACACGTGTATCCAAGCATGCGTGCACACACACACACACACAAACACACACACATACACATACACGTGTGCAATGAGAAGAATGACAGATGATGGCAGAGGTCAGGCTGAGCTCCAGCTTTATGAGCTCACCACAATTACAGCACTGAAAGACTCGGCCTGCAACACATTAAGAGACACACACACATATATACAAACAAACACACACACATTACCTCTGGCTCTCCGCTATCAGGGCCACGTGAATCACAACATCATTCTCTATGGGACCCTGTCAAAGAGACAGAGAACAAAGAGATTAAAACATGGACTACATCTCCTCTACATGTTGCATATGTTGCATCGGTATTTATATTACATTAGTATGTGTGTTTTCTCTCCCAAGAACATTCCTCCTTTGGCAACACTGGAAATGTACACCAGAACTAATGCAGACCTGCTGAATCTGCACGGATGGATTACAAACAATTAGGTCCAAGTGCTCTTCTGTTATTTCTCAATCCAGTCTGCTCATGTCACGTAGATTTTCTAGGATTTTGTTACTATGGTTCATGTTTTACATGTTAACTGTTAGTTTATTCGTTTTTTCTGTTTTTTTATATTCTTGCTTTATGAATTAATTGAATTAATGAATTTCCTCATGTTGCTGTACATCTAACATCCATGCCAATAAAGGAAACCACAAAAGGTTTGATTTGTGCGTGTATGTGACAGAGATATATAGAGAGAAAGGAGGAGAAGGTGGTTAAAATCAAAATTCCACTCACTCTCGTATAAAATGGCATTACCCTGTGTTATTGCTACCCACTCTCTCACCCAATTTAAATGAAAGTAAAACTCTGAATAACCAACAAAGGTTGATGAGAGATGTGAGAGCGCTCGGCTAGGAGGGAAGGAGCTGGGAATTAAGAAGGACGGGGGAGATGTAAAAGGGAAGGAAGAGCAGAGATGGAGAGAAACATGAGGCTGGTACATTGACGTTTTCTCCACTTTGGCACCCACACGGAGAGATGAGTGGAAATTACATGAAATGGAGAAGTCACATAAAGGCAAGAAGAGGCAGAGATGCATGACATTTATGATTATTTTTTTTCCATATCAAAAAACACAAAACTATTCCAAGAATATTTGGATAATAATTTCAAGACTTTCATTAAGTAGAAATCTTGCACATTTGCTGGTTGCAGCTTCTCTAATGTAAAGATTTGCTGCTTTTCTCACTGTCATATCACCCTTATGCTTAACAACCTATATGGAAAGTGACTATGATTTATGGTCAGATAAAGTCAGAAATATGAATAAATCACTGGGCTATGGTAAACTGAAGTGGGCATTTGGCATTCATTTTGGCATATTATGGATTAAATGAATAAAACAATGATCAGTAATTAGATAATCATCAGTCTCTGCCCTATAAAACATCACCAGATTTCCACACTGCCCAAGAATAATTTTTGTTGAGGTTTTGTGTTATGGGGTTGATCTCAGAAATTCAAATTTCCCAGTTCACTATTACTTAAATTTAAAATTTAAGTAATTTGCCATGGCACACAAACATTGGTATTTCTGACTGATTGACAGATTTCTGTTAAAATCACTAAAACAACACACCACAGACATACAGCATAAGGCTGATGATATTCTATATTTGTCTTATTGTAAGCAAACCTCAAGAACAGACCAAAGCCAACAATGAATCCTATTAACAAATATCGTCTTTGTATCCAGCCTGATATATCTTATTCCTCTGTGCCGCGGAGTGCCACTCTTGTCCAAAAACAATTAAAAATACATCAGTGAACACTGGATTGTTGCACTGGGTGACCCGGTCTTTCATTACCATATCCACACCGTAGTTTTGTTGAGTTAATCACATGAACACTGTCCTGCTGTGGTAAATAGGCACTAGGGCACCAAATGTGTATTAATCCACAGCTGAAAATAGTCCCAGACAAACACACTATTTACTTCTATTTGAGGAATGTTTGCTAAAAACTACAGTGCCCAGCTGTTCTACAAAATCATTTAGGCTTTTTCAAAAATGTATTTGTAACCAGTTTTTAAAGATTTAAATCCTCAGCAGGAACAAATGGGCTTCAGGCTGAGACACAGACGAAGTAGGGAATGAAAAATATTGAGACATGGACTCAAGTGTTGTGTTGTTTTGGTCTTTTCATTGAATTTGTTGAAAATAGGAAAAAGCAGACTAACATTAGCCTTAATCTATTATGCTTTTTATATATTTTATATATATGTTACAGTGTAGGATATTCATATTAAAGTCCAAAGAGGCAAAGAGTCCAAAGTTAAAGTCCAAAGAGGCATAACCATATTGAAACGTAGTGTTACCATTTAAAATAATGAGGTAAATGTCTGTAGGAGAAACCCCTGTGAGCAAAACCTCAGACTTCAGACCATTCTGAATACTGAGTTTCTAAAAGTTTTTTTTTTACTTTCACGACAAGTTGATGTCAGCTTGTGACAGATTTCTTTATATGGTCATCCAGGCATGTTACTGCAAGTGTTTACATTGCGTACACTGCTGCATGTAGCTACATGCTAACGTCAGCATGTAAACTTGGTTGCATAAGTTGTTAATTTCCCCTCATTTTCAGATCATTTTCCTACGGGGACATGTCTGGTTGTGAAGATTTTGGTTCAGAAGCTTTAATTGGTGATTTTTCACAACAGAAAGTGCCGCTACTCTCTGACCAATTAGAGCAGACTGGGCTTTTTGGAAGATGGGTTGACAGAAACAGGCACTAACAAAGTGTTTCAGACAGAGGGTCAATACATGTGTTACAGCACAGATAGCATGAGGAAAATAAACAGTTTTTTGACAATTTAAGCATGTAAACATGTTCTAGTAGAAACCCCAAATACAAGAATGAACCTGAAAATGAGCGTAATAGGCTCCCTCAAAGTTAAACCACTAGTACAAATCAAGGTGCAGGGTAAACAGCAGGCATCTCCTCTGTATCTATTATTTTTGTCAGGACAACTTGTCATTTTAGTGCTTTCTTAACATTGTAACTATGCAGCTGGAGAATAACCACAAGATAAGTAGCAATAAAACTGCACAATGGCTAATAAAAAAATAATAAGATAAAAACATGACTATACTGTGCACTACATAAATAATGCTTTCTAGCAGGACGAGTCTCCTCATAATGAGGTAGCATCGGGAAAGACAGTACTAAGGCAACAAAAACACATGGCTTTTCATTGCTTTTATAACTGTGGCCTCAGATGGAGCCCGTCAAGGCAACACTTTATCGCACTACAACAATAACACACAGTCACAATTGGCCAGAATGGAGCAACACATCAGTCATATTGCCTGCAGTGCGAATGCAGGGTGTGAAACAACATGAAAGGCAGTGAGAAAATACAGAGAAGAAATAGAGAAAAGAGGGAACAGGCAGTCATTTCGGAGGTGTTCTCCGCAGTAATCTCAGACCTTTTGGACTTGTGGACAATCAAGGAAAACACAGACAAGAGACATCACAGTTGTTTGTCTTGTAGTGGAGCACCTGAATATATCAGATGGAATAAATTGCATGCAAATGAAGCGAATGCGTTGGGAAGAAACAACTTGGAGTTTTAAATTTCTCTTACGAAAGCTGCTGTTGTGTTTTTGGAACAAAAAGAATGGAAAAATATCTGTGCCCAATCACTATTATCTTCGGCAAAGATACTTTTATTTACATAAATTCAAATTTATGTCTTTTTCCTACAGCTTTTATTCATGACTGGTTAACAAGTTTGCAGCTTTCTTTCTTTTTTGCTATTTCCTATCCAAGACTCGTGCGTACTGTTATATTTATGCGCATGTAAATGTCTCTCTGTGCACGGCCTTTGGTGCCTTTCATCTTCTCATTCTATATTTGTAGAAGTACCATTTATATGTGTAATTTATATGTGTGTGTCTAAGTGCATTGTAAGCCGAGACGATCGTCTTCATTGGCTGAGTGACGGTCTATTCAGGGCCATTTAGAAAGCAGGCAGCAGCTTGTGACTCACAGGAGCAGTGGCCTTTCATCTCATTCTGAATGTGGGGATACACGCAGACACACACACACACACACACACACACACACACACACACACACACACACACACACACACACACAAACTCATGTACTGATACATACATGCACACACAACACTCCTGCACATGAAGGCACAGCCGCACTGATACAGGCATGCACAGATGCTCAGATTCATAGTTAGTGACACAACACAGAGCCAAGGAACAACACACACAGATAAGCATGCTTGTGGATGCATGCACACACACACACAGAAATCTGGGAGCCATTTTGTTTGGTCAATAAGAGCTGGTTTTAGCCAACAACCTTGTTATCATCAATCAGAGAGTACAGAGAGAACAGAAAGTAGGGGGTGGCTGAGTAGAAAAAAAAACAGGCGGCCAAGCACAAATCTCTCCTGATGAATGGGGGAGCAATGGCTTCTAAAACGCTGCAATGCAACTCTCTCATTAGCGCTGGTCTCTGAGCAGACAAAGAACTCATTTGGCGAAGGAGAAGATATGGAAATGCATAATGGAGTACTGTAAATGTGCTCCCTCTCACTCTCACTCCCTTCTCCATGCGCCGCAGTCGAACCTCAGCAACAGACGGCCGTGCAACCGCAGAGAGGAAAATGAGATGAAATGTTTCTTTTAACTACCTTTTCAGAGGCACCCGGAAAAAAAACACATCGATGTAGTGTGACCGAAATGGTGCAGATTCTGAGAGGAAAGCGGGAAAATAAAGATGTGTTGTTTCACCACAGGGGCTCTGCTGCAGACTGCTAAAAGGTAGTTAACAAATCATGTTGGACCCTGGGTGTACCCGATGATGCAGCTACTGGTCTGATGTCAGCACAGCTCAAGCCAAATCTAACAGTTTAAAGAGCTCTGTAGCACTCCCTGGAATTGGATCTCAGACTAATTAATGAATTGGAAAAAAGCTAGTAGAGCAAATGAGTTGCAATTGAACACAGGTAATTAAAGTTCTGAAACTTTAACTACTGTAAGCGTTATAATACACAGTGAAATGACTGTTTAGGGAGATGACATCCAAACAGTGGAGCTGATTTAATGAAAACAGACATGCTGTTTTAACCCTGTCTTACATGGCTCTTGTATCAGATATCCATGTGAATAAAATGTTTCTTGTGTGCAAAAACATGCTCTCTGGCTCTTGTTATTCCGTCTCTACCTACACATTAAACCTACATGCGAACCTATAAACCCTGTAAGTTCTGTCAGCATCTCTTGAGAGATTCTACTCGAAACTACTAACTGCAGTCGAAGGAGACAAGGCAGGCTCGGGGAGGTTGAGTCAGCCACAAAAATGGATTGCATCACTTCAACATGAAATAACTCCTGGAATGCATTTAATATCACAGGTTGATGATATCTTACAGTGTACGCTATGTATCCAGGAGGGAACTCGGCTGTTGGGCAAAAAGTGGGGTCGACAGCTGAAGGGCGGCATATCATTGATCTGACTGAGGAGGTAAATTCACTGTGACATGGCCAACCAGAAAAATATACTGTACATAGGACCATAAAACCAACAACTCTCTGGGTACCTTTCACTCAGGAGCTTAGAAAACCTACTCCAAGGTGGAGTTTAGGTATTTTTGCATAATATGCCCCTAAAGGAACAGTTCACCAACAAATCTGAAGTACATATTTTTCCTCTTACCTGTAGGGCTTTTTATCAGTATAGACTGTCTTGATGTGAGATGCCAAGTATTGTAGACATTGGCTGTAGAGATGTCTGCCTTCATCAAATATAATAGAGTTAGATGGCACTTGGCTTGAAGCACTCAATTTGCCAAAATAATAATAATAATAATGATAATACCTTCAGAAAATTTAACAGTAATGTCTCTTTCCGGAAATCATGAGCCGTGTACTCTAGATAATCCATAGACCTTGTTGTGAGCAGTTTCATGTGGGAACTATTTTCTACTACACCACACACAACCTTTCTAGCTTTATTATATTGGAGAGAAGGCAACGTCTCTGAGGTGCTTTAGGCAGATTTGCTTACCTTTGGACAGAGCAAAGCTGGCGGTTTCCCCAGTCTTTATGCTAAGTCAAGCTAAGCTAACTGGCCTAAAACTTTACTGTTTTGTTTCACTCTCATCAGCATGCTTTCAAGCTGCAAAACTCACTGCACGCTACCTGCCACCTCCAGAAAACTGACTAACAAAGTTATTTCACTAATGGTTTTATTAGTCAGTGAATATGCTGCAGAGGAGCATTTACCAGCTGAAGAGCCAGATACTTCCCCCAGGGGTTGGTGGAAACAAAAACAGAGCTAATAAGAGAGTGAAGATTGGATTTAAGTTCACGGGGTGCACACAAACAAACAGACGTAATCCATAAGTTGCTCCTTAACTGTTGGCTGTTAAATCAGCCATATTTTGCTCACAAGTTTACTATATCAACATAAAAGGTGATGATAGTCTTGTGGTTACAGCTTCCAGTTTCCACTGCCCTTAAGTTCCCCCCAAAAATCTGTTAAGGCAGGCATTACTACTATTACTACTAGAAATTATTGATGGTTTTAATATGTTGAGGTTTTGAATTTCCATGATTTTGTCAAGCTTTGTTTTATGGATCAGTAGGACCTGAAGATACTCTCTGAGTCATATGTTTCAGTTTCCAAATTTTAATGCTCTTCTGAACTATTCTTGCAAATACACAACACAGAATATTAAAGATGTGTGTGCCGGAAGGAAACCCAGCTCACCAGGCCAGAATATTGAATACCTAAACAGTGTACACAAGGGGGCAAGGGCAGGAGCCGAGACCTCAGAGCTGCCACTGAGCAGAACCTCTGCTCTGTTAGCCTGAGGTTAGGGGTGAAGTGGAAAAAAATCATATCATCAGCACGGTTATCCTGCTACCAGCCCATACAACTGCACCAGTCATTAATTAAATTGCTGAATACCACCGAGTTTTGCCTCCACATTTCTCCACTGACTTGATATGGAAATACGATTCATTTATTCATGAATTAAGCAGAACAAAGCTAAAACAATCCAATGAAGTATTTAATATCAACTTGAGACCCCTTGTAGGAGGAGTGTTTGAAAAAACAGATGCAGTTTAGGCCATCAGTGAAATACGTGGTTATAGCAGGAATTGGCAGGTGGCTGGATGATTATTACACACAATGAACTCGGGCCAAGGGCTTTAAAATGGAAATGAAAACAATAGAATCTCAACAAGACAGATTTAAAAAGGTTCACTGGTTCGTTTTGGTCCCATATGGAGCATCCTGCAAAGTTTGGTCTGGTCCAACCAAGTAAAGTTTACTTATAAATCATTTTACCATAAGTATGTATCAAAGGACTTAATGTAGAAAGTTGCTTAATCAACACTCAGTCACACAGCAAAATGATACACTATGACACTTAACTCTCAACAAGGAATTGCATAAGTCTTTGCCAAGACGCATTAAGGGAAATCTTTGTACAGCCAACACAAAGGGCTGCAGCAGCAAAAAGACATTTGTCTACACCTGGAAAACAACTACTCAGCACTCCTGCAGTCACAGCCCTATGCTGAGCACAGCTTGTCTGGGCCAGTTTAAAAAATGTTTATTCTGAGATGATAAAACTGCTGTTATGTTATCTTTTTATTATCATAAAAAAACAATGAAAAACCAAACTAAACAATGAATTAAACACACTGTGAAGAACTATTTGTTTTGCCAAAGCCACATCCTTCAAATGGTTTCATATTTGCACATCTCTGTCTAGTCACTGTGAGGTCTGCCTACTACAACCACAGTCCGCCAGAATGAGGCCTGTAGTTTAATATACTTATAGGGATGCACAATAATATTGGCATGTCATCGGTGTCGGCCAATATCAGCTTTAAAATGAACTATCAGAACTGGCCAACATGTTGCTTCTTATTTTGCACAGTGAATGAAAACTACATACATCTAAAAGTACTGTATTTCATGTCTCCATCTGCTGGTGGACCCTCAGGATAAGAGTATGCATGCATAATATGATGTTAATTCCACTACAGAAGAGTTGAAGACCACTGAAATTAGGTAGGGAAAAAAAGTGGATATAGCGATTTCAGTATCAGTTATCGGTTGAATGAGTTGTTACATATCGGCATATTGAATATAAGCAGCAAATGCAATATCATTTATCCCTAATGCTTATCCTTACTTTTCACTCCTGTAAAACACTAAGGCCTAAGCACATGCACTGATACCTTACAGACCTGACAACTGTATGTCATTTACTCCGAGGGTGATAATACATTCTTTGGAAAAGCAAAACACTCATGCATGGATAAAAACCAGAGTTTGTCATTTTGACCAACTCCACTCTTAACTTGCCTGCACTGACCTCCTATCATTGCTAGAGCTGACTTTAAATCACTCCACCTAACATATCAAGCATAACAAGGACTTGCTCTGCCATTAAAGGAACATGCCAGAATGTTGGGAAAAATGCTTGTATGCTTTCTTTAGGAGTCTCGTTTCTGTATGATAAATATGAAGCTACCGGGGGACAGTTAACTTAGCTTAGCATAACTGGAACAGTGGAAGCAGGGGTAACTAGCCCGCAGTGACTCAGAATCCCTCGTAAAACCACGACTTGATCAGGGTTGGAAATTAGCAGCAGCCACTAGCCAAATGCTGGTAAAATATGCAAGTGGCTACTCAATTTGCTTAATTTCCCAGCCAAAAAAAACCCACAATGGTAATCTACTGAGTGGCTGGTAGACTTTGGAGTCCACCAGCTACAGTGGCAGGTGGACCAAAAAAGCTAATTTCCAACCCTGAAGATGATGTTTTTACACTTCAGTTTTCCTACCAATTTAATCAACAATATGTACGTGTTAATTATTAAGCTTTAGAGGTTCTGGAAGGTGGACTTGTAAAACCCTGGCTAGAAAGTTGTTTCTCAACTAACCATCTTCTGGCTCTAGTTTATACTGCATACAGATATCAGAATGTTATCAATCCTCTAATATGACTCTTGACATGAAAGCAACAAGCCTTTTATTGCCTCCCAATAGTGTGCTGCAGAAATTAGTCCTACAATGCCAAAATGAGTTAGTGTTTTAGCACTGGTCTCAAAGTCAGTGGTTTGTTTTTTAAAAGGTTTTTGGTAATATGCATGAAATAAGGTCTGTGGTTCACGCAAGCTTAAAGAGTTTCACGTTTTGTTATACGACATAAGATAAGTCAGTAAATAACCTGAATTTTAAAGCTTTTATGTGTACTCAAAAAGGCGGTTGTTAACAAGTGAGACTACATAATGACATCACGCTAAACACAGCTTCATAGCCTGCGACTATGGTGTAGTTTGTTGCTAGACTAACATCAGGTTTTCACTTCTGGCAACTGGATCTACACATCAAAAGTCATTAGAGGTGTGCATTTGTGAAGATTATCTCACTGGACAAAATGCGTAAGTACCATGAACGTTTGTTTACCACAGAGCTCATTTTCTGCAAAATCCAATTTAAAAATTCCATTGATGTTTTGTCAAGGGAAACCAGGCTGACACTAACTTCCAGGTCGGCCTATAAAAGAAAACATAATTTCTGCAGCACTCTATTGTCTAATTGCAGAGGCATTCAATGGTGTTCAGTAGTGTAGGAGAGTGTAAGTGTAGCTCAGGTTTGATCAGACAGTTTATTCAGCTGTATTGAGTTGTTAGGTAAGACGTAGTTTTAATTTTGTAATCTTGGTTAATTGGGTAAAAAGTTAAGCATTACTAATGAGTGTTGTTGTCCTGAAGTCTCCTGCTCTTGCCCTGCTGGATTTGACTCCTGGGGTAAGTAGGACAGTTAGCTGCCAAAAAAACAATGCAGTCAAATTTAATTTCCGACAAAGAAAGACACTGATTACAAAGGGAAATGCTTGTGTGTGAGTGGGCGGAAATGTGTGTGCGTGTGGGAGGGAGGGTAGGAGAGAGCTAGAAAACTGTATAAAATGATCAAATGAGACAAATGGGGGACAGAGCTACAAAGCAGGTGAGAATGACTCGCGGTGGGCAGGGACGGAGGCAGGGAGCTGTGTTCTTATTTGTTTTGCCTCAGTCTAATAACACTGTCTGTTTCCACTGTGTGTGCATGTGTGCACCAACCTCAGGCACTTGTCTGTGACAGGAAGAACAAACACTACTGTTTACCTATGCGTGCACGAACAAACACACAGGATGACTAATGAAAGAGACACATTAATAAATTGAGATGGCACACATCTGTCAGGAAAACCAAACAAATTAGAATAAATAACTCCATAACTCCTCGACTCTTCATCTCTGCACAAGTAGAGAGCAGAGACGCAGTCTCCTGGAAAGACAGACACAGATCTGTAGTTCAACCAAAATCAATTTCATGACAGCTGTTGCCTTTGCTATCGAGCGAACCCCCAGAAAGTATTTTGTATTGTTCGGGACAGTAAATATATAAGCTTCTCTGAACAGGCTACAGACTCTACTCTGCGAATGAGATTATGATATTATATGGAAAAGTTGCAGATTACAATGTGGAAATGGATTCCAGAAGAATGCATAATGTAGCCGCCGTCCTGGAAAAAAGGCAAGAAATGCCAATCCACACAGACAAGAAGATGGAAAAAGGGAATAAAGGCAGTGTTGAGATGGGACAAATTGAGACATGCTGTTGACAAGCGCTATACAACATTTCCAGCTGCAGGACGGGCTGCCGGTGGTTCGCAGCAGGCCTGGCTGCTGCGTCCTGCCCCTCAGAGATACGGCCGCGCTAAATTTGACAAAGTGAAAAAGCCATTTGCCAGAGAACGCTGCTGTGAGTCCCCAGAAATGAATTTTCAGCTCCGCTTCATTTGACTTTTCCCCCAAAATTAAAAGCACTGAGTTGTGACACGAGATGAGAAGCGTGTGAGATCTTGCTTTCTCTTTTTCTCTTTCCTGTCTTCTTTCATTTCTCATTTTCCTTCTTTCCTTTCTTCCTCCTGCCCCTCACCCTCCCTCCCTTTCCTCTATCCTACCATATTTTCCTTCTTTCTGTCCTTGTCCTTTTTTCTATTCTTTCCATACTTCCATCCATCCATCTTTCTATCAGTTGATCCATCTTTCCTCCAGGTCTTTTTTATCATTCATCCTATCATTGTTTTCTTCTTTCCTTTCTTCCTTCATTTTGTTCTTCTCTTTCCTCCCTCCCACCCTTATTCCTAGCTTCCTTTCTGTCTTCCTTCCATCCTACCATCCTTCTGTCTTTTCTTCCATACTTCTTTCCTTCTCCTCTTCCCTTTCTTATTTATTTCTGTCTTTACTTCAATCCTTCCTTCCTTCTTTCTCTTTTCTTTCCTTATTTCTTTTCCTTCTTGTCACCTGTCTTTTCATCCAGCCTTACCATCTTCTTTCCTCCATATTTCCATCCCACTGCCCTTCCCTGTCTCTTTTTGCTTTTGTTTCAGCCCTTCCTTACTTCTTTTTCCTGTCCATACTTTGTCCCCTCCTTTCCTTCCCTATTTCTCTCCTTTACCACCTCTCTCTGACTTACTCTGTCACTACCTGTCTTCATTGCCTCTCACTCTCGCACTCTCACTGTCAATCGTGTGTCTCACAGGTCAGGAGTAAATCGTCTATGAAGAAAAAAAAACAGCATTTCTCGGAGTTGAATCTCAGACGTTTCTGTCAAAACTCCAACACAGGGTGAGAGTGACTTGAACCAGCAGCAGATTTATGTACACAGCTGTGAGTCTGCAAATCAGACTGACAAAGCCTCACCACATGTGATTAATGTTGTGTACTGAACGAAGACGTCATGAATTTATTTCATCCAGCAGTTTCATACAACGTCTGGTGTTTCTTTTCTTTCAGTTTCCTTCTTACTTTTCTAGAGAAAATCTAGTTAGTGATAAGGGTTTATCCTTGAAATCAATAAATGCAACAATTTGCCTTGAAAATAGAGTATACGTTACAATCAAAACATGTATTTCTAAGTATGGATTGAAGGATAAGAGACCTGAAAAGATAACGGAAAATGCAGGAAGTTCAGCTGGGATTAGTGCTTATTTCTTGAGGGGTTTGCATAGCCTTGAAGCTGAATGATGGTCTTCTTAGCAGAGATAACAGGCAGAAGGTCACACACTCACATAAACAGAATTTCAGTCATACATATTAGAGCCAAATGTCTTGTTCTTTCCCTCCAGACAAATGTTCTCCTGTGCCTGAAACATCCATACAGTGATCTATAAACTGACTGACACTGTTTCTATGGAAAACAATAGTCCTGTTTTCTCCTCTAGCTCAATATTTAACCGTTTAAATAAAACTTATAGTGGGGAAAAAAAACTTCAGCTATACTCAGTGAGACTCTGTGACACTCTTTCAAGGTCAGATCCCTCCCAGTGTGTCGGCTGGCAAAGCGCAGCACGAGGGAGGCAGCCTCAAGCGAGCATCACATCACAAAGGAATAAAACATTCAAAGACTTTCATAAAGTTAAAAAGCAAGTGAGGGAATTTATCCGCCACCAAAAAAAAAAAAGAGAAAACTATTTGAATGAAATATAATCCCTTCTTTTCATGCCCCTGCACAGACGAATGACTCCGGGCTCTGTATCGTCCTCGGGAAGTTGGTCTCTGTGCAGCTCAGAGATTCATATTTTGATGGGGGTATTTCAAAGTGTCAGGGGTTTAGCAGAAATACGTTTGGAAGGGGGGGAAGAAAAACATGAAAGAAATGCTAAGTCATTTTCAATCCGGGCTGTGGGAGAGGAAAATGTCTCTTGTGTACGTTTTTAAAGTTGGATCTTTTCAAAAGGTTATCTGGTGGTAATAACGCGGAGACCATGACAGGAATCAGTCGCAGTTATGAGCCGAACACAATTGGAGGAGGGGGAGGGGGTGAGGCGGGAGTTTGATTTAGGGAAATGCTTCCAGTGTGACAACATGGAGGAAAAAGAAACTGGCAGAGCTGGAGATGGAAAGAGCGACACAGAGGGAGGGAGACAGATGGAGGGTGAAGGAGGGTGGAATCACCTCAGCAGAGAAGAACTGAGTGAAGAATTGGATTGTATGCCGCTGGCCGGTGTAATTGTAAAAGCGCTCTGACTGAGAAAGCGATACATTGCTCCCAGGACTCAGCTCAGAAATATTATCCTCCGTCTGAGAATTTTTATGAGTGAAGCAGCAGAAGAAAAAAAAAAAGCAATTGATATTAAAGGCGAGCCATGGTGTGAGCTACAGGAGCCTGGGCTAGTCAGAGCGGCCCTGTTTGATATCATGCTCAGAGAGCTGGGAAGGCTGGGGAAGATAAGTGGCCTGATTACTACTGCTGCGTGTGTGGGGGCATGTGACGTGTGTACATAATGATCTGAGTACTGCGGCGGAAAATCAATATACATGCAGCCACATATGAAAATGAACTGTACAGGTGATGCTTTTGTTTGAGTATGTCTGATTCTGAATAAAGCCTTAAAGCTGGGGTAGGCAGTTTAATTTAGGCGTCAGTGGGCAAAAATCCCATAATAAACGTTGACCATATTGTAATTCAAATGGACTGATACCCCTTTTCCACCAAATTAGCTCCAGTTCTTGAACTGGTTCTGTTCAGGATTCTTGGAACCTTAGTGATATCTAGCGCACCAGCCCACGTTGTGCTGAACAACTGTAATCAAGGAAGTGTCATCAATGGAGGGCGTTACACAATGCACACCAGAAGTAAAAGGCAAAAAAGCAAAAGACAATCATTAACCAACTATTAATGAGACCACTGCACACTCTTTTTTGTCTGACAATTTCTCACTTGACTTCTCTGTTGTTGCTCCTCTATCCTCTCCTTCCAACCTGTAGATCATGATATCTTCACAGTTTGCATTTCAGGTCAAGGAAAACCTATTTTTTGGGTTCCAGCTGGGGACCAACTTTTTGGGTTCTGACCAATTTATTTTTGGTCGAAATGCTCTGAATGATTCAAAATTAGGTGAGGAAACTGGAACGGAGACGGTTCCATGTTGGTGGAAAAGGGTAACGAGAGAAAGTTAGACTTCAGCACCACCTCTTGACTGTGTTTTCAGGCTTTAGAAAATCTAGACCATGAAGGGAGACTTTGGCTGACGGTTCCTATCAGCTGCTCTACAAATGCAGGTGCATGTGCACATCCCTTTGGTCATAGTTTGATTCAACTGTGGACAGTCCTGCAGAGAAAGTTGCTATCTAGCAAATAGGCTGCGTGCAGCTACAATTAACTAAGATTAAATAAATCAGTGTATGGGAAACACTGGGTCACTGTATGAAGTACTTGTATATGTTCCTGGTCATGTGGTGGGAGGGGCTTAGGACAGAAAGTAGACTGTGACCGGAGGAGGGTGTATTTTCAAATTCTATCTTTTTTTGTTTTGTTTTGCCTCTCCCAGATTTCTGCCTACTCCAGCTTTAACGTTCCATCCCTATACAAGTCATTTTAAAGCCAGAAACACAGGCTGGCAAATGGCAAAACTTGCATTAACTGTGTTTTTGTGTCTGTGAGTTATTCTGAATGAGTTCTAATGGGCACACGCAGCCTGACAATGACCCTGGAACAGAAATACATCCTAAGTCTCCGTGCCAGGCTCCACTCATATACACTTGGAGGTACACACAGAAAGATGCACAACACCCATACACACATAATTATAAACTTTGGGAACAGATGGGCATTATGGTTGAAATGTGTTCTCTATCTTACTCTCTCTCATACACACTCACACACGCTCCAAAACTGCTCGATAAATAAACAGACTGCACTCTTACACTTGCTGCCAGAGCAGTTATAAACTGGCCCCTACACTTTCGTTTAGTCATGGAGGACACACACTGACGGGTAAGGTGTGTCAAAATATATTTCTAATGGTTAAAAACCTGAAAGAGTGCACAGCTGTTATTACACACGGTAAATGTCGCCCATTTGTCCACAGTGAGGCCTATATGAGCTGCATCCTTCTATACGTCTAGACAGAAATAAAATCGAAATAAAAACTAAGTTTATACCTTCAGTAAGTCTCCTAACTTCTTGTGATATCGGCACAACCTCTGAGAGCCTTAGTAAAGTATTGAAGAACTGATGCTGCGTCATGTGTCCTCTTGGGAGAAGCTTTTGAAGTTAACCCATATGAACCCACGGGTAAGGACAAAAGACAATTGGATTTGTCAGAACTTTACATTCCCAACTGTGCTGCGGTTGTGCTGCGTGACTGCTCACATCATCATTGGGTTTCAGAATCCATTCCTCCATCACGAAAGGATTATGTGACAACAATTTTAATTATACAGAGCACATAAGGATGTTTGACGCTCTGGATGGTGGTAAAAGTTGAATTCAGGTCTGTATATCAGAAGCAGCATTTCCTAAATAGCTAAGAGTTGTTTTGCCAACATTTCTCAGTGTTTTACAAGCATATTGAAGCTTAGACGGAGGAGTTCATTTAGATGTAGTAACAGATGTTTTGGGGCTGCTGTTTACTCCTTTGAATGACTGTACTGCCACATCTTATATCTGCATTTCCTGAACGGAGTAGCAGGGAAAACATCTTTCTGTCTCCCTCCTACATTCTCTGTCTTTTTCTCTCTTTCTCTCGCTGCTTGCTTGCATACAAGATTAATATACAGTATTGGGCATTTATATACAGTACGTGACAACAAGGGAAATGAAGCAGTAGGGCGAGCATTGAACAGGCTGTAAAAAAGCACTCTAAAGAGAAAAGGTATATTAAAAGCTATTTAGTCAGTGAATTGAATTGAATTGAATTATTAATGCTTTAAAACGCTAACCGGTTATGGCCTCACATAGGGGATGGTGTAAAAACAGACAGATTACACCTGGTACAATACACTGGATGTAAACATTACATCATGGAATGGCCAAAGATACAAAGAAAAACATAAACACTTATCAAGATATTAAAATGCAGATCCATTATTTTTTATATTGTTAGTTTTTTGTCATTATGGAGCTTCCCAGTAGTGTTCCTTATGTATAAATCCGAAAAAACAAATCTTGATCTCAGTATGTTTTAGCAATATAATGCTGTTTTCCAGAGCCTTTTTCCACATGACCTGATGTAGCTTTCTGCATGATGTCATTGCTACATGTAAACCCAGTGCTCTGGACACCAAGATAGTTTGGCTCCAAAACTCACACAATAACACAAACAAACCAAACCTGTGTGCTGTGAGGTAAAATAACTGTTTCTGTCAATGGCACCTGGTGGCTTTGAAGACAGTGATAAAACAGCTGTCTGACAGCAAAGCAAAGCTTTAAAATAATCTGAAAATGCAGAAAAGTCGTGGGACTTTTGAAAAATTGCAAGCCCCTGCAAATGTTGTGGACCTTCGTTGAATTAGCGCAAGATCGAGATTTTCTGGAGGGGCTGCCTTTTACACTGCCTGTTCAGGGTAGGAATATCGTGCCGTTATGTCGCATGGCTGTTCTGTATATAAGGTATGGTCGTGGATTAGGGGGACAGAAAGGTCTCACCTTTAAGCCGCTATGGGCTGGTGCCGAAATGGTGCCTGTATAAACAGGACAGGGTGTGATGTTTTGATGGCACTTTATGCTTTCAACCCACTGCAGGAGATTTAAAAAGTAACTGTTAGCACTTAGAAGCTAACTCAAAGGAGTAAATGTCCGCAGATTGGGCAAATGATGAGATTTGGCAGGCCCTTACCCTCTGAGCAGAGGATTAGCTCAGCCACCTTATCACAGAGATAGTAAATGATTGTTATTGCCTTGTTAATGCCACTGTTTATAAAGTGCTGCTGATGCATATGCTTTACGTCACAATAAAGGCGGCCTTGTGTTGCATGTCATGCCCGTCATGCCTCTTTTGATTCTTCAACATTGCAATGCCGTGTATAATCACAAACTGGAGCAGAATGATGTCACAGTTGTTTGGTTCTGTGTAAAAATGCAAAGGAGGCATAATGAAGTGACTTTGTAGCGGCCCTAAAGCAGTGTCTCTGTGTAAAAAGGGCTAGTAAACTGAGTGTGTGTGGGGTGGGGGGTAACCTATGTTACTGCTTTTTGGCTGAATGGGAGTTTCTATTTGAAAAATATGGAAAGGAATGCAGATGGACCTGCCCTTTAAAAATAATGGCTACATACAACGATGCATACAGGCCTCACAGTTTATCATGCTGTACTCTACATTAGTGTTGTGTGACTGGAATTTTCTAGTGGCAAGTTTTCTAATCTTTAAAAACAAGCACATAAATGTGAAACTGACTGAGTATTTGGCCTCTGCATTTGTTTGGAAGAGGCAGACAACTCAAAATGTTGGTGGCAAATCAAGTCTCCAGTCTAGTTAACTCACGAGGCTAATCATTTGCATTTTCAGGCTTTAATACCAGAAGACCAGGCTTGAAAAAAGACAGCACAGCTCCTATCTAACAAAAGAGAATCTTAATCTTTTGTTTGTTGTACCAATTTTGGGGTTAAAGCAGAGTTACTGAGTACAGGTGTGAGAACTGTGAACAGCTGCCCCCTATTGCGAAGCTTGTGCTTGTACACTGTCAGCAGTAACCATCAACAAACAGCTAATAGAAGCCAGGATGCCTCCCTCTCAGCACACCTGGCTCCCAACCCAAATCCCATACTCATCTAACACTCCACATCCAACAGCAGGAGGGGTTGATGTACCTTAATGTACGAGGGATGTGACAGCCTTTTGCTCAAGTGAGGGCTGAGATGAATTGAGCACAGCAGGTTCAAATATTTGATCTCTACTCGGGTGTTTTTTGTCATCCTCCCTGAGGTTGTGTATCCTGGCAGCTTGCTTTCCTTTTGTTTCTGTGCAATACGTCAGCTGTAAATACGAAGAACCTGTATGCCAGAGCTGGCCAATAACACTGACAGAGAGGAAAAAAAAAACAGGAAGGGCCAAACCTATCAGACAGTGCTAAATGGGGGCCCTTGCAAGCAGAACAGCTTGTAACACAGAAGAAGAGGCAGAGGTGTGTCTGAGATAGACAGAAACACACACACACAACTTCTGAGAGTACATAAAAGCAGTATGTGCATGTGTTGGTATGAGTGTGTCAAGAGTCAATGCATGCAAAGTGTGGGAGTGTGTGTGAGTGATGTCCATTTCCCTGCAGGTTAAGGTCAGTAGCCATCTCTCCAGGGCTTTTACTGTCACAGACCGCTGGGCTCGACATTTCCTGCGCGCCACCAGGCCATTTGGCAAACAGCAGGGTTGAGCACACTCTCAATCTTTGTGTGTGTGTGTGTGTGTGTGTGTGCGCGTGTGTGTGTGTAAAAGTGAGGCAAAGGATACAGAGGAAAAATTAGAAGTAGTGTATGTTGGGGTGAATATGTGTGATTTTGTTTGTAGGGTTTGTGGAGGGTGTGCATGTTGTGCATTTGTGTATGCGTGTGCGTGTGCGTGTGTGTGTGTGTGCGTGTGTCTGGGTCAGAGGCATCCTATCCTCAATATGTTCATTGCTGCTCAGGGTGTCACTTTGCTCTTCAGAAAAGGACAGTCTGTAGATCATTAAATTGTGTCCTACCACTGACCTCTAATTTGTGGTCTCCTGTTTAAACCTAGAGTCACATCCATATTTCACTTATCTTAACAGGTGTCTGTTTAGTATGATCTCACCACACAGCCACACTGAAAAGGCTTCTACAGTAACACATCTATTTGGCAAAGAAATACAGGGCGATAATGACACTGACTATGTGTTCATGCACAAAATATTCCACTTTTTGCCCTTATCCCAAAAAAGACACTATTCCTACTAACCTGTTTACATGGTTAATGAAAATGAATATTCCACTAATATTCCTGTTTACATGCAGCCGTGAATCCTGTGATTAACGTGCCCTAGCACGTCAAATATCTTATTAAAACTGGAAAAGTGGAGGGGCTGGAGCTGCTGGTGCCATTTTGTTTCTTTGCTACAAACAGGATTTTTTCAAGTTTCAAGTTTTCCACCAGTGGCTGCCTTATTCAACAGAGTGAACACAGCTTCCCTCTTTCATTCCTTCAACCACCTTCTTGAAAAGGTCAGCACTGTAATATGCGCATATCCCAAAACCTGTTTATATCCAAGTCTTTTATATTCTTTAGAAGTAGATGTGTTTCTCTTTCTGACTAGAAATAAGGGGTCTTCTTTTGGGCATGCACCTCTACCTCAGCCTTGCAAACTGTTGGCCAGTTGGTTTGTGTACAACACATACATGACAACACACAGAGCTGACTGTAAACGACTGTGCTGACTGTGTGTCGTAAACTGTGATAAAATCCACAACTGAGACGCATATTCTAAATGTGCTGTATAAATGTCCAAAGAATGCTCCTAAAACCTGAAAATACAGGCATACACACATGTCTTAATCAGCAAATCCTACATTCGCAGAAAGGCCAAATTTGGAAAATCCAAATGGAATATTCCATTTACATGACCCGTATCAAATTCTGAATATTTTCACATTTGGAATAATGGGGGAATATTACTGTGCATGTACATAGTCAATGCCACATTGTCTGACCATTTCCTGACACAGAAAAACAAGCTTTACAGGGACATAATTTTCATTCATTCATTCTACCTAACCTCTTATCCTGTTAAGGTTCATGGGGGGCTGGAGCCTATCCCAGCTGACATTGGGCGAGAGGCAGCGTACACCCTGGACAGGGTCGCCAGATCACAGGGCTGCCATATAGAGACAGACAACTATTCACACTCACATTCACACGTATAGGCAAATTAGAGTCACCGACTAACCTAACTTGCATGTCTTTGGACTGTGGGAGAGAAGCCGGAGTACCCTGAGAAAAATTGCCACTTATGGCATCTAAATTTCATTTTAGGCTGTGTTCAAGTTTTATCTAGAATTTCCACGTGGTTATCCTGCAACAATTCTGTGTTATCAAACTGTACACAAAATATTACATTCAATTTTAGGCTTTATAATATTCAAAATACACAAGCAGTAAGGTACAGAGGTAGATTGCTTTCCAAAGTAAGAGAGAATGTAACAAAAACTTTCACCCACCAATTTACTACAAAGAGACAAAAATAAACAGGGTTGTTCATGAATGTTTAAACTCAAATCTGCATGAAGCAATGTTTGACTACTCGAGACCAAAAAAGTTGACTTGAAAACAAACATGTTCTTTAAGCCCCTGAAAATCTGATTTCAAGTATTAAGTATTTCTCTATAACATTAAACATTCACGGATAAATAAGCAACAGTCAAACAGAAAACAACAACACTCAAAAACTCATCAGGACTGTGTGGGTTGATCAAATTTGATTGACAGTGACGACCAACTGTCGTCAAACTATGATTCAAGTGTTTTTAAATCTTAATTTGTGCATAGAAGAATGTGAAATTGCCTTTTTCTAACCCACCCACATCAAACCAGTAAGAAGCTAAAGAAGGCTATGTTTCAGACAAACCTCCTCTTAAATATACAGAATAAAAAGGGTTCATCTCTTTCTGTCTTTCAGTCCCTGCCTCCGTATATTTCAGCCTCCCTCCCTCTCATCTCTCTCTCTCTCAACCTCCCTGGTTCCACTCTTTTCTCCCGCCTTCCATCCCGCCTCTAGGGAGGTATGTTTGTTCCCCACGCTGCATCATCAAATCGGGGGCCTCTTGTGACCCACGCCTTATCTCAGATTGATGACTGACGGCTCCCGCAGTTTGGACCACAATGCAACTTTTCCATTAACCTTCCTCTAACATAGTGTGAGAAATCTGACGGAAGCCAAAGGTTCTTACAGAGTTTTACAATGACGGAGTTGAGTGGTAGGTTGTTAGGTTTTTAATGCACACAAGTGCTATTCTTGCATGCGCTTCAGCGCTGTTTGTGGGTGTATGTGGGTTGTTGAATTCACAAAAAAAATGGAGCAGAATTCGAAGAGACAGATGGAGAAAAAGATAGAGAGCGAGAGGAGACAGACTGAGAGAATGTGACACTGTGAGCATGCCTTAGCAGCTGAGTAGATTAAGGGTATAACATTAAAAGCAAGTGTGTGACATAAGCAACATAACCAACTAATTTACTTTTACAGCCATTCATGACTTCTCAGATCCCCCAGTTGCTACGCCCGCTGCGTATTATTGCATGTTTGTCAGTGGGATGTCACGCCACGCTCCCCAGGGTGCATTTGATCTGACTCACCCTCATAGCCCTGGGAGCGCGTCGTCTCTCATGCAGAAAAACCCAACACAGTCGACCACTGCACTTTGGGAGCTGCTAAGTATCAAGGGAAGCTGCCCTTATCCACAGGGTCAAGCTTAAAAAATGATCCATTTGCAGCTATTATGAGAGCACAGTGGTGCCGGCAGCACCGTGGCAATACACTTTTGCTGATTTTTCACCATTTGCCTTGTGGCTTGCATACATATTTAAGCTGTGTAGCCTTATTTTATAGCCTCATATTCTATTTAACAGGCTTGCAGTTCATTAGGGTAGTAAAAGGTTTCTGTACATCAAGCTCCATTATGCATTGAAGTTGCATTAACGCCCCATTCACCACCTAAATCACAACTTCCCACCCTCCATATGCTAGCTGTTTGAGGCAAAGCCACATTCCCTTCCCGCTGAGATGCACACATGATGCAAATTTAATGCATGGGGCATTACCTATGTACAATATAGGGATATGCGCTGTATAATCATTTTTAAATTTAGACTGGCTACGTTAAATTGATGCTGTGTTGTGCACATTCTTAACACATACTTCTCAGGCATGTGCAAAAATATAGTGTTTCCAGGTCAGTTCCAGCATGTTGGAGTCACCTTTTCTGCAAGGCATTGCAAGGTTCTTGAAGTCACAGTGGGGGTTTATATATGGGACTAAAACGATTCAGTAAGAGGCTTAAAGGTTCTGCATGCAACATTAGAGGTTTAACACAGCAGCAAACCACTGTTTGCTTTATAATGATACAGTAGAGTGGTGTAGGTTGTAATCCAAGCTTCTCTTTGGTTTGTTGTGGCAAGCCGGTCCGGTCATGTTTGTCCCACTGGCTAGCTTATCACTGCCGCTCAACAGTCCCATAATACGGCCAGCCTGCTGTCACCGAAAAAAAAATGACCACATAGGCTGACTGTGCAAGCAGCTTATCATTACTCATACCTACGTTTATTATGAAGGAGCGCCCTCTAGTGGTTGTAGTAATTGTTACAGGAGCAGAGGAGGAAGTGATGTGTCATAGCATGAAAAGCAACTAAGTCCATGCAGAAATATGAAGGAAGCCCCTATAGAGGTGGGCGGGAAGGTGGTGTATGACTCACACAAGCAGGACTTTCACCCAGGAAACTACAACATTGCCTTCTTTTAATAACAGCATAGCCTAGTACGCTAGTATGACTAACATGCTATGCTATCGATCTATTTGATGTGTTGTGTGTGACCTACGTCACAATACTTTAGTGGCAAAATGACTTATTTAATGCCAACATGCTTTCCTAAACCTAACCACATAGTTAATGTTGCCTAAACCTAACTAGGTGGTTTTGGAGCTGAAGTGCAACCATCTGATGATAAGGAGGAGTTTAAAAATGCAACCATTACAGCAGTAATGCATGTCGTTCTGAGGCCAGTCATATACGTCGCTTTCGAAGTGAGTGGTAATCAACCGGTTCTACTGTTTAGGTGTGAGAGAGCATTGCATTTGGTGGTTACCACTGATATCGGTATGACGTTGTTGCATAACTGTAGCGGCCACCCGATTAACAGTGTTAGCTCTGTCAGCACTGTTGCCGTATTTTAGTGCTGTTTATGGAGTTAGCACCGTTTGCTGCCAGCCACCGACTCAGTCACCTCCATGTTGAGAAGTGTATCCAGACAACTCATACACTCAGAATTTTGCATTGATGTATATAAATGCAAAAAAATGAATCCATAACACTGCAATTTCATATTTTAGAGAGAAAATAAAGGTGGTGATTTGTATTTGAGGGAAAAACATTAAGAATACAGTCACAACTTAAACTCAATGTAGTGATATAACATACTGCTGCTTAAAACAGTTTTGAAAATGGATCTGTTGAAATGGAGTATTTTAGACATTTTTGGTGGATATGACTCAAACGTTGTGCATTAACTATTAAAACAGGCTTTGCTGGTTATTTGAGGGAGTGTAGCCCTCGCCAGCTATTTTGAAAAACACATTTCTCGACTGTATGAAAGAGCTGATGTCAAATAACCGCGACCTTATAAAAGCTTATAGGTGGAACCAAACAGCACAATACTGCAGGCTATTCATGGGTTTAATATTGCGGAGCATCTTATTGTCTCCAGCTGTGGAATGAATTGATGCAGGGACTTTAAGTGGCAGCATAACATTCGGAAGGAATGGAACTATGAATAATACACATGCACACAAACACACAAGCACTGCATAAGAGCTCACCTATACAAACACAAACCTCTCTCATATACACATAAAGACAGAGAGAAAGATATGCAAAGATGGACGCAGGCACTCTCGTAACACATACATGTTCTTTTTTTTCTTGGATACACAAAATGGAAAGCAAATTACACACATACAAAAAGGAAGAAAGGGGAGTGTACAAATCAAGCTTTAACTGCATGTGAAAGCCCAGCATGCCCATGTGCCTTTCCTGCCCGCAGACCAAACACTGCACGTCAATGATGCAGAGGCAACAAGACAGCTGCTACAGACACACACACACACACACACACACACACACACACACACACACACACACACACACACATTCACACAATTCCTTGCTTGAAACACAAAACTGTAAACTAAAAAAGTCAATATACCTCCTTCTATTTCCCCTGTTCCCCCCTTTTCTTTCCTCTCTTCTCTCTCTCATTTTTTTCTCTGCTCATCTCAAGCCTCTTTGCTGACACAACGTGTAAGCTACATTAACCGTCTAGCTGAGATAGAAAAGGTGTGAGTGAAAGAGATACAGAGGTAAAAATGGAGATAAAAAGAAGGAAGCAAAAAGACCCAGAGCCAGGGAGAGATGGTATAAAGTAATGAGAAAGAAAAAAGGACAGAGGTGAGAGAAGCAGCAGGGGATAGCGGTAGTAAAGAATTAAGTCTGCAAGTTGTGTGGCCGTTTGACCCTGCAAGGCACTCAGCTTAGCACCAGCCACATGAATAAACAACCACATCTAATTTCTCCGGGCTGAGGGCAAGATACAGGTACACTCTGAAAGAGAAAGTCTGTTGATGTACTGCATTCACGTCTTACAGGAAAATTTGCTTCACATCAGCTTTCAGGTGGTTCTGGTAGAAAACTCATATTGGTTGAAAAACTCAGATTTACTGAATTCTAAAGACGGTGAATTCTAAACGTCGCAACTGTGTGAAATGCATTCAAAACACTTTAAAGCTGTTAGGATCATAATGAAGGTTAAGTTTGAAGAGCAAGGGCACTAAAAGCTGGAGGTTAGGAAGGAGGGAAGGGGCCATTCATCCTGTTTCAGTTTGGACTGAATATAATAAAGCATTTTTTGGTGATACCAAAAAACAAAAATAAAAATAAACAATGAAAAAAAAATCTCTTAGTAATGTTGGTGTGCAGGAAACTGTGACAAGGTCCACTCTGTAGCAGTGGATATTTTGGTGCCGCAGGCAAAGTCTAACTCAGATATCTGTGCACCATTTTGCTACTGGAGGATGTAAACAGAAAGTATAATGTTGCCATTGAGATGAGCAAGCTGCAGCCCAAGGATGCAAAATGAGAACTGGATACCAGACTCAAAGATGGCACCCACTCACCTAAATGAGTGAAAATTGCTTGCTGAGCATGTAATCCCCCAAAAGATTTTCTAGCTTCCAGGTTGCTTCTGTAATGTGTGGCCCAGTGCTAAATGGGTGCAAGTAAATGGGTGGGTGTGGACCAGTTATGGTAGCATTTTTCCTTGATGCCCCCATGGGTGGGCTGGATTCATCATCTCTTTTCCGCCTACACAGTCTGTCCACTGGTGAAACTGAGCGCACCCAGTTAGCCTTCACAGTTTGCATTAACTTTGGTACCTGAGTTGTCAGTTCTTCAATAACCACATTAACAAGCTGTTCAGGCCCTAAATTACATTTCAAATGGCCATGAAAAGATACTGTCTCATCACTGTGACAGCAAACCACGGGGCTTTCAATACTTTCAGAAAAGAATTTGAAGCAAAACCATTCACTCACATTCGCATTTATTTGGACCGCATGTGGCTGAAAACATCAAACTAATGTGAAAGGCTTTTGTTGATGGGCTGCACACAGAGCGGTGCCTGCTACTATCAGAGGCCGGGCTCACAGCAGCTGTCACGCTGCCTACAAATCCAGTTTCAACAAAGTGTTATTGTGATAAAAGTAATCTCAACAAAATATGCAGCCTACCTGAGGGGAGTCAAGCTTTGCTCACACTGCATACTAGTTTAGAAGTTGAATTCATAAAAGCAATGCTGCCAGCACAATGGAGCTGCATATATTTATCCTGTTTTCCTACAGAGAAATATCACACTGTATCTGCTGATACAAGTGAGATTATGCTGATATGCTGATATTCACTATATATTTACCATGACAAAATCTAAATTGCTCTCTGTTTGATCCCAACTAACGATGTACACAATTTGTAATCTAAAATGCACAGAGCATATGTTGATGAATTCTTAATCTGCTTTTCAGCCTTTCAGCAACCCAAATGATTTAGACCAGTGATTCCCAACCAGGGGTACTGGTTCCCAGGGGACACTTCTACAGTTGCCAGTGGGTATGTAGAAAGACTGTGGAGTAGCTCAACTTATTTAGTCCAACTGAAATCGTGTAAATATGCTATTGAAAAATATATCCATGCATTTAGTCTGCTACAACACCTGAATGCCACATGCTGTGACTAAGAGTGCACGAAAACTCGTTAGCAAGACAGCAGAGATGTTGAAACAGTTAGCTAAAAGTAATGGATTAACAGTTAAAGAAGTTAAAAAAAACCACATAAACAATTGGACTGGCTACCTAAATGTTAAGAATAAATAGCAAAATGTAGGCTAATGGGCAAAAAAGTTGAAATTTTTAGCTAAAATTAGCAGATCGACAGTTGAAATAGTTAGCTAAAATTAATGAATAAATGGCTTAAATAATTTGCTAAAGTATTGGCTGTACAGCTGTAACAGTATAGTGATGGATAAAAAATTAAAAAGTACTATAAAATAGCTAGAAGCAAGGAAAAATCTGTTAAAACAGTTAGCTAAAAGTATCTGTAAATAGTAGAGTTAGCTAAAAGATAAAATAATCTGTATTTGAAATCACATACTAATATACCATTCATACTAAGGCTGCATTGAGTGCATTCTGGCACCAATTGGACGGTTTGTAAATTTGGAGCACCATTGAAATGTATGGTTCGGTTATTCAGAATAGCACACTCTTAAAGCAGCAGAGCACACTCTGGGCACTCCGTCTGGTGAGAAGGAGCAGTACAGCACTGATGTGATTAACTTAACCAGACATAGAACACTCTGTTTCTTCAAACAACAGCGCCCTCATTTAAGTGTACAGTTTGGATTTACGAACGCACCCTTGGCATGATGTAAAATTGAGTATGTATTGCGTTCGCACTGCATAGTATGTTGATTTTGTGTACATGAGAAATGCTCAGATGTATACTACATTAACAAAAATTTCTGATGTGACATGAGCTTACTGGACATACTTAACGATCCCATAATGCAATGGTCTCTTCAGATGGCACAGTGGCCGGCAAAGGCTGCGATTTTGAGTCAAGTCAAATGCCACAATATTTTTTGGGCAAGAATGTAACCTATTTAGATTCCCAATCAATTTATCCAAAAAAATGCAATGTTTTTGGTGATGTGAGAGCTGCTGGCCGGGTCAGACTCGCTGTCAGTCATGTAACACAGTCATGTTGCTTGAGTACACTCACACAATATGAACTGTCTGTCGGTAACAGCATTCTTAATCGTTAACTGGGTAGGCAGTATGCAGCACACACAGACTGAGTATGTAGTAGGCAGTATGTTCAACCCATTCTCATTCTGAAGTCGTCAAACACTGTCACTTGGTCACTGATTTTTGCATCAAACATCCATGAAACACAGTCATTCTTTCATGGTGGTATAATACACCACTGGGTGGCCTCAGTTATTAATGCCACCGGACAGTGTCAGTTTGAAACGCTTTCGGACAACAGCATAATTCAAGGACCAGTAAAGTCCATGTAGGGTGGGTGAGAGGGGTGATAGATGGGTCCAACAACACCAGACTTTCACCGAGTCTGCTAGTGTTCACTTCCTGTATAGATGTAGAGCCAAGCCATGATGTTTTTTGCTAAACCTAACCATTTGTGTTTGTTGCAGAATGAAAAAGCATAAATACGCTGTGTTTTACCAGCATTGTAAGTTTTTGGGAAAAGACTGTATGCACCTAGTGAGCAGAACCTGTACCTTTCCTGTGAAAAACAGAAGTGTATTTTAAAAAGACACAGTGCATGCAACAGCTGTAAACTGACATAGTGTCCCAGAACATCAACAGACGCACCAAGGATACCTGCCATGCAATATTTATACGTGAACGTCCACTGCCTAAGCAGCAATATGTGATGTTGGGAATGAGAATGTGATGGTACGTTAGCATATGATTCCGAACACAGCCATGGATTGATGGTTGAAATAGTTAGCTACTGACACATGCAACTTCTCTCACTAGTGGTAGAAGTACGCAAACTGCAAACAGACATACACATCGACAGTTCAATTGTATGAACATCCACTATTATATCCACCTTTACGTATTTTTAACCATTAAACTATAATATCTAGTTGAAAATCAATGCAAATGAACATATTTGGAACATGTAGTAGGGTAATGGCGAAGGGTGGTAATCACTTATAAGAACATTATTACACACAAACAATAGCTCTATGAGGAAAATGCACCCTCAAACATTTATAGTTTCTCAATTTACATAGCAAGTGCTGCAAGAGAGCTGTTATCTGACAGCGGTATGGTGTAATTGAGATAAATCACATTTTCCTTGTCAAATTTGAAATTCTAAAACCACTGTTTTACTTTAAGTCGGCACAGTAAAAGACAAAATGAGAAATGTCTTTCCAGAGATGGTAAATGTCAAAACCTTTAAGTGAAAAAAAATCACAAGTCTAGCCTCTTACAGGGCTGGCCTTCCTCTTATTAGATAATATGAGCATTCTCTACAGAGTTAAATAATGACATTTGTACCTCTTAGAGGCAAATGTTCATCTCTCTGGTTCTGTCTCTCCGCACAGTTTTCCTACTGGTTGACATGCTCTTTTCTATCTCTGTGTGTTTCTCTCTGTTTTTGTTCTTCCTGTTGGTCTTTCTTCCTGCGCCCTATTTGATTCAGTCTGGTGTTCATAATACCTCTGTGGACCTCCTTGTTTCAGCACCATCTTATCAGCCAAGCTACAACAACAAAACTCAACATACAGGAGCAGAATGGAACTTATCAATCCTCACTGTACAGCAAAGAGAATGAACATCAGGCCGCTGTATACGTATCTCTACCCTTCATCTGTGTGATCCTCAGAGCTGCCGGCTGTCTCAGATATGGATTAAACCTCAGACATGATCGCCATTCAGAGAGGCAGTTCGTAGAGCAAATGGACTGGGTTTTTATCCTTATCTGCAAGACTGGCCTTTGGCAAGGTGAAAAAGGATAGTTTCTGCTGTTTAGTGGATGAATTGTAATTAAAACTTTTGCACACATGAATAACGTAACAAAGTAAGCATGACTGAGTAGTGGGAATTTTTTAGATGTGATATGGGAATGCCTGAGGTAGAGTTTGTGGGCGAGAAGAACAGGAGTAAAGGTGGATTTACAGTTGTGCGTTAAGGGGTTACTGCATTGCTTTGAAGCCTACACACAAGCCGCTGTAGCTACGTCACAGTTGACGTGTGCCTCCTCAAATATGTAACTACACATTCAGGATATTGTAGCTACTGTGGCTTCAACAATACTTCAGATGAAATAGGCTGGGTTTTATCCTACAAGCTTCTGATGATTTCTGTGGTTGTCGATAGTGAAGACAACATTGAGGAAGTTTAAGTATGGCTCAGTAATCTTGTCTTTTTCAGCAAAGCACATCTAGCAAAGTCATCTCCACTCCAATCCTTATGTTCGCCATGAAAGCCGCTCCATCACAGTGACTGAAAGAGGGCACAGTGGTATTTGCAGTAGTCTCCTGTTCAGTAATGAGATGAGGCAAAGTAGAAGTCACCTTGATGTTACTCCAGTTCAAGTGCATGCAGTGCTCACCGTCACTTTATATCACACAGTGAATGAAAGACTTTGCACACAGTTACTGTGGGGAAAAATATCAAAGCATGATACATTTGTCTAGTGTTGTGTGGGTGCTGTCAGTGGGTGACATCAGACACTGAACAATAAATCAAAACACCATTATCTACAGTTGGACTCTCGTTAACCCCTTGGATCAAGTAGAAATCCAGCTAAGTGGACATATAACAAGTGTGTTATATTTCATATATATATTGGCGCTTGCCATTGCTGAATATTTTACTGTTACATGCTTTTGTTTATACCATGGTTACTGTGAGTGCTTGATTCCAATTGGTTGCCAGATGCCCATTAATATCTGCACCTCTGATGAAGGTGTTTGTTATCATTAGTTCATTTACCAGGATTAACTCAAGTGAGGCTAAGTTAAAGAACATTGACAAAGCCTGGTGAGAACAATGCAGCAATCTAACTCTAAACCTGTTGGATACGAAAGTGAATGCAGATTTTTCAAATCAAGTATTGCTATGGTAAAGGAAGAGGATTATTTTTGGAATAGCCATAGCAAAGCTGGTAGACAGAAACCTAGGTGATACATATTACTGCTGGTATCACCGCTACTTCGTTTGCATAGTGCAAAATACAGGGCTGTTCTTTAGGCTAAATGTGTTTAGAAAAGAGCTCCAAAGGGTAGGTAATTTTTCCAAAGTTTAACTCTGAAAGTCTGGAAAAATTTAACTTTATACACAGCTCAACATAAAAATAGACCTTTTAATTGTGAACTTGTTTTGGGGGAGAACACACATACAAAAGCAAAACTAGGTCCTATGGTAAAAAGTATCCCTAGGGTTGCAGAGTGTCTGTAAATTTTAGGGAAAAAAATGTTTTGTTACAATTCGTTTTTCAATATATCACACCTAGTTAACCTATTTGGGGGGAAATTCACATAAAATCTGATATGCATGAAGTCAATGGAGAAAATATGGAGGCCTGAGAGGAAAATATTTTTTTGGAGAGACTGTTTTTGTTTGTTTATTTTGCGAAGGGGGTGGGGGTCCTAAGGAATGTTTTTTTTGTTGTTTAATATACCTTCAAAACAATGTAAAATGTGTCAACTCATTATTTAAAGTTCAGCTCAACTAAATGGGCGATTTTTTAATTTCTATTTAAAGGGGGTTACAATTATGCATTAAAAAATCTGAGTCAACTGAAGGGTCTCTGACTGATGATTCGAATCTCCGACTTTCAGGGGGCGTCCCTAAATGTTTTCACCTTGAAAATTTCCAGAATTTTGCAACAGTAGTTCTCAATATGAAAACAATCACAGACATTTCTTTTAATGTGTGAAGCATTCAAACACTTAAATTTCATTTAGCCAAAGTTGACCTGTCTATATGAGCATTCAAGGTGATTAGTTGTGAAATAGGTTCAATAAGAGACCAGATGAGAGCCAAGTGATGACATTCCATCACAGTCACATTAGAGCTTACCTGATTGGAGTATCGCATGCTGACATTGCGCTGGTCCTGGCGGGGAACGTAGCGATGGATGGGATCGATGTCTTTAGGGCTGATCAGCTCATCCACTGGATTGTGGGCATACACATAGAGAGAGTGAGACAGACACATTAACATACATAAAAACACACCCCCACACAGGCAAGAAGGCAAATGCGAAAAAAAAGATTAAAAAAAAAATTCCCACCATTTACACAAATACAGAATGCATACACACAATGGATGAGTCAAACTGCATCCTCTGATTCATTTCAGTGAAGAATTCGTTATTTACAATCATTGGGTAATCATGAATAATAAAAAACTAAGGGATATTTTTTTATCATACCACATATAACATGGTCTAATAAATCTCATCAAATATGACCCTAAGGCCATATTAGTTTTGCATTATTAATGAAGTTAGAGTGAAGAGAATGAATTTGTGGGTTCAGAGCATCATACCAAGCACACACACAAACACACACAGAGGCATACCCAGCAGCTTGGCGATGTTGTAAAGGGCCTGACCACACAGGAAGAACATCCCATCACGACCGGAGTTGCTGGGGAAACGCTTCTGGCTTCCATGTTTGAGCTGCTCCCCCTCTACAAAGTCAGCCGGTACGTAGTAGTATTTGGGGATCACAGCCTGGCCTGGTGTGAGAGATGGGGATTGTGAGGACTGTGTGTGTATGTGCATGTAGACAGTACCTTCTGTGGACACGTGTTATACAGTATATGTGCTTGAGCGAGATCAATCTGCACTTCACTCCTGTAGTTACAGAAAACACACTTGAGTAACACTGCGGTGGTGATGCACACAACACAGTGCATAGCAATAATTTCGCACAGTAGTACAGCAAATGCGTTTTTAGACCAATTTTGTACTTAAGAGGAACGTCTTTACGTTTGGCATGTACTGTACACACACACACACACACACACACACACACACACACACGAGTCAACCAGTGAAATGGGCTTTTTTCAGTTGCTGCATTTATGCCCCCAGTCTGTTCATGCTTTACAAAAATTACCCCTGAAATTTTTATTGGAAGTTCAAAAAGGCTATTAAAAGCAACACAGGTACTTATTATTATTAACCTGCATATATTTGAAAGAAAAAAGGAGTTTGTACAGATGCGCAGAAAGGAACAGTACATTTTTGTACTAAGAGTGCAATTTCACAGATTTAGTATAACAGGTACATAATGGGCGCCAGCTGCTAAACCACCATAGTGGAACAAAGTAGCTCCTGATTGCTGAGGGTAAAAATTGTGCCAATTCAGTCTGAATTTAAAGGTACAGTCATTCAAGTTGGTGAAAGCAGCACACTAATTAGGGCGCCCAGATAATGCAGTGAAAAAAGCATTCACCCACCAGTGCAGAGACACGAGTTCAACATTCTGGCTAAGGCAGCTGGGAGTGTTTATGGGTGGGAAGCTGGCGAGGGATCATGCCCCTGTCCCAAAAGTAGCCTCTCTTAATGTTTGGTCTGTGTACACTGTCTCCTTCTTCACACCCTGCCCAGAGCACTAATTAAAGTTAGCAGCAAAGACTGCAGTGAGGGAACAACTGGCTGTTGTCTGTAAGAGAAACAGATAAACTAAGCATGACTAAGGCCATGTTGGCTTAACAGGCATCCTGGGTGATCCAATCACAAGTGGACAGTGCTAAATACATGTGTAAATGACCACCAAGACACATTGTGATCCGATCACTCAAATGACTTGCAGCAATGATCTGGGATGCATTTGACCACATATCTTTTGCAGTGTCAACGCTAACGGTTCCCATAGAATGTAAAATAATGGACATAGCTTCTGTGACATCACCCATTGGTTTGTGGAATCCTGTTTTGAAGCCCCCAGTTTGGCATTATGGTTGTCACCATCTTGGCTTTTTGAAGAGCAAAAAGTGATCATTTTTGGGCGAGAGGCTGGTGCTGTGAAGGAGCGAAGGGCGGATCTGACTGGGAAGCTGAGGACACTATCAGCAGACAGCCTGTCACTCAAACCAGCCTGCCCTTAATTGTGCATAACTTAAGGCACGGAAAAAATGTTAACGGGTGAGTTATATAAAAATTTGCCTTCTGTACAGTTGTCATGAAGGGGGAATTTAGCTATAGAGACCAAAACTGTTTTTTGTACCGGGCTGCATTTCTGCCGTAAAATCGGGCATTTATTTGGATTGACTGGCTTCTGGAGCCAGCCTCAAGTGGCCATTAAAGGAACTGCAGTTTTTGGCACTTGCATGTTGGCTTTTTCTTTAGCCGCAGAGGTTGCCACTTGATTCGTCCTAATGCGTCTCAGATGAAGACTGCGTCATCAATGTAGGCCATGGTGGTTGTTTTGGTGACAGCAATATTGCCCATTTTACGAGTTGGACAAAGTATTGCATGACTGTCCGTCATTTTGCCCTTTGGAAGAAGATGTGTTAAGTTACACTGACAGTGATATCTCCAGCTGTGCCAAACCAGCACTTCTGTGACTAGCGAGCATGCTAGGGAGCAGAGAGTATGGACGTTATAACTGTGCCCAGGGTTCTTTGACCTTCAAGAGTATGTGTAGGCAGCAACGAAATCTGATCACAGCCGGTAAGCTTGAGACGCATGATAGACACAGGTGTGAACGGCAATGTGTCTGTTGCTTTCAGATCACCAAAACCAATGTTAGTACCAGGTGTCAACAGGCTCTAAGAGTCCATAGCTATTGAATTGACACTTAGCACAGTGGACACATTGAAATTTGGACTTGATGGATGCACAAGAAGACAAGTAAAGGCATCATCAATGTTATTACAATTCACCCCTATAGTTGTTAATATATTTCACTCAAGACTAAAGAGGGAAAAACAAAGTGAATTGCTCACCCTTTAACACAGAGATTGGCTGATATGAGCATGATGTAAGGATGAGTAATGAAGTGAAATCAAATGGAAATTCAGTCTGATTATCAGACTACATTTGGTCACTTCAGATGTACAGTTATACCTGTGAAGGTACGAACAGTAGGAATACAAAAATGGCCTATGTGCCCGTATGTGAGACAATCTTTGTACTCCAAAACAAAAAATTCCGCTCTACATTTTCTTGAAAGTGTGGTTCAATATGAAACAAACCCTCTCCAAAGTAAAAGACTGACTCGAAGGATGGCACAACGGTAGTAAATGTTGCCCATTCACCACAGTGTAGCAGCATGTCTCCCAGAGCTGCACTCTGCATGTGTGTGCATCATCAAAACAATGGGAGACCGTGACTCCCGGGAGGTCTGGTTAACCTGCAGCAGAACACACAATAGCAGCTTCTGACGGCAGCAAATACATCCGTGGATTGAGACTTTTCATGGGCATTAATGGTGAAAGAAAAAAAAGTACACTTGAGTGATCCTTTAAAATCCGGCCAATTAACTTCAGGAGTTTTGTTAATCCATACATAACCAGTACAAAGGCACTGTGGAGACATGTGGAGCAAGCTAGCTCTGTCCCACATCATTATCCTTTCTACACTCCAATTATTCCCGTTCTATTATGAACGGACCAATAGGAACTCAAAGCTCTTGACATCCCTATCATTTGACTGTCTTCCCTCACAGCAATGTGTGCAGGTGAATATAGAAGCCAGGCTCGCTACTCATGAAGAAAGGCTGAGTTCACTTGAATGTAACGCCCCTGTGAGCCTTGGTCGCAGCATGCGGTGCATGAATATGGATGACATGATTTAACAAGAGAAAGTTTTTCATAGCTAGAGGGAGAGAGAACAGAGGCAGAAGCTCCAATGCCAACCATATTGATGTGCCAAATCATAGAAATTTACACGTGTGTGTGTGTGAGTGTGATTGTGCATTCGTAATTTTCCTCCATCCACTGGTTACTGCATTTGTCTGTGTGTATGTGAGTGTGTGTGTGTGTTTGTTTGTGTGTATTCATATGATTGCTCACCCTCATAAGACTGGAAGATAATGGGTTCAAGGAGGTCCTGGTATTCTTTGACCTGAGCTTTATTTCCTCTGAACACCCCTGCAACACAAACACGCAGACAAAAATACACACACATGCACACACACACGTTAATGATACTTATTCAAACTTTTCCATGAAACTTTTTGCAACACACACACATCAGTTGCCTATTTAAACAGCAGATACAGAGCAAGATTAGCATTCCTATGGAAGCATGTTTATGGCCACCTGATGAATGTAAGTCCAATATTTCTCTCCACCATCTCCTGAGGGAAATATCTGGGGCTTTAGCTGCTAAATGATCCAATATGTTCACCAGTTATTTGCTACCTTCGTCTGTCTGCTGTTTGGTGCTGTGCAGGTAGTGCACAGTGGATTTATCAGAGTTTTTTTGATGTAAAAAGCTGCATGATGTGACTGGAAACACTGCCTGTGAGAGCTGAAAGAGTGAAACACAACCTTGAAGTTTGGGCCATAAAAGCAAGGTAAAAGTCACAGTTTTTGTCAATGGAGTCTGGCTTTAAAGACAGCAAGGATAAGTTTCACCTTTAATTGAGTTCCCCGTTAAAAACAGCTATCTGTTTGAGAAGTACTGAGCATACAAGTGGATAAATGAGACTTGGATTATCCTGCTGTGTGAGAGTTTGTATATAGATGGTCTGATATAGTTTTGCTGTTGTTACACACGGCCTCCTGTTACTTCAATTAACCAAGAATTTTCTCCATTTTGGAATCTTGGCTCAATGAAGGCACGTAAGAAAAAAGTTTTCTTCACACATTCAGTGTAATACAGGGTGAGTAACTGATTTACAAATGTTCATTTGTGGGGTGAAGTATTCCTTTAATGCGTAAGCACTCTTGCATGCTTTATAAATACAGGTGTGACCTGAACTGATCTTTCAACTATCAGTTTTAGCTGTCTGAAACTGTTTTAAAGACAATTTATGGTTTTTGAGTTGTTAAAAAATGGTCCCATAAAGAGACATCTGAGATGAGACAACAGGCCATAAATCAGATTGTTTGTTTGTCCTACAGATGTCAGTGGGGTATAAAGCAGCATGAGGTGGATTAAATGATGCTTGAATTCACATTACGTGGAGAAACTACAGTATACTCCTTATTTTATGCCTGACCATTCCCTAAGGTTCACACACAAATTTCACACATCACATATTTTTAAAAAGTGTTTCTAAGTCCTCTAAAACCTGGCAAACACCAAAATGTAATTTCCTGTCAAATGCTTCAAGTCTGTCTTCTATCTTCCCAATGACCCACTTGAGGCATCATAACAGCAGCTATGGGTAGAACAAGGCTTACCGTCAATCATCATGTAGATGAAAAATATGGGAAACTCGCACTCGATTCCATCAAAGAGCTGGAGAGAGACAGAGAGAGGAGGAATTATTGCTTTTCCATTTCAGAAAGGGGAGAGAGGCATAGGGACTTTAAAGCAGCGGATGGCTGAACTTTAGTAGCGCTGAATATGGAACAGCACGGCACAGGGAAGGTATATAGAAGACGTGACATTGTGAATGAAAACTGACAGAACACAGAGGAATAATAATGCTCCCTTGCAAGGTCACTTTCTTTAATTCAAAGTTGTGCTGTTTGTTTTGAGGAGGACATTTCAAGGTCTGAGATGTCAGAAAGTTTACCATACGGAGACAAATATGAAGTGAGTGAAATATGAGTGAGAGAAAAGTTGGATCACTGGACTATTTTAAAAGTTTGGCTTGGGCCCACACTTCAATTTAAAAATCTGTTATGTTATGAGACTTGAAAGTAGAAGATGTGCAAACAATTTTAATTGAATGTACACAAATCGCACAGCTGGGTTATTACAAATGAACCAAGAGCTGTGGGCATGAAGTCATATGGACTGACAGGTAACTCATTCATGAGACATTGTCTGTGATGTCAGTCTGCATCATTAGTGACTCTACATGGACCTGTGTGGGGAAATTAAATTCTGGTGACTGACAGCAGTTCATGCTACTGCACCTAATTTGTTATCTTCTCTAGTGTCACAAAGAGCTAACCAAGAAAGAACTGATTATGGGTTTAATTAATCAAGACTGCAACTGGTCCTTGTATATCCTAAATGGTAACAAACAACTGGAAACAGGAGAAAATTATTTTTAACTGTAAAATCAACACATTCTTACTCCAAAGTAATTGGTAAGACGACTTTTACATCTACATATTACGTGCATCTAGTATTGACGTTCTGGGACCCCCTCAATTTACACCTGATGCATACATTGTGTCTTTTTAAAATACACTTCTGTTTTCACAGGAAATGTACAGTTTCTGCTCATTAGATGCATACTGTCTCTTTCAAAAACTTGCAACATTGTTTATTTCACTCTGCAACAAATACATGTGGTTAGATTTAGGAAAAAACATCATGGTTTGGCTCTTCATTCATACATGTTGGACCTATCCACCACCCCTCCCGTCTGCCCTATAGGGACTTTCCTGATCCTTAAATTGCATTGCTGTCTGGTGGCATTTCAAAGTGACGCCCTCCTGTGGTGTTATTAACCGATCCCGCCCAATGGCATATCATACTGCAGCAAAAGGATGCCTGTTTCTTGTCGGTGCCCTGATGTGATAATCAATGACCAAGCTGCGGTATCTGACAACTTCAGAATGAGAGCAGATTGGTAAGATTTATGGGGGGACAGTTGCTATGTGACAGTGAGGTTTAACTTGTTTCCCTTTTTTTCTTTTATAAATAAGTAACTGCTTATATACAGAGAGAAGGACACAAGTTACATTTTTTGACAGTTAAGAGTCTATTAATGCAAATCTTCTGTTAACCATGGTGACATATACATACCAGCATTTTCCCTGTTACATCAGAAAGAGACAAGGGGTTAAAGTAGAGGTGTGCTGTGCTTATGTCCCACTTCATATATTTTGGCAACGGAGCAAACACAAAGCAATTTAAAGTAATAGCCATTTCTTGTTTGTTCTTGGTGAGCTTTTTGAAGCACGAGGGTCAGATAAATAAGTGCATAAAAAGCAGAGAGCAGTGCTTCAGTGAGTTAGCTGTCAGTATTTACAAGTCTATGGTATTCCACAGGAGGGTTGAACAATATTCTTCTAAAAGATTACCCAATCAGGATGTTATCAGTCCATTCAATGGCTGTTACCTATTTTTTAGGTTTCACTTTTACTTTCCTTAGGTTTAGGTGCTAGAGCAAAGTGGTTTGGTTAGAAAAAGACTGTGGTTGGGTGTAAACAGTGGTTTCACATGGGACTTAAACGCCCTATATGCAGAATTTCTTGCAGATGGGGAAAAAAAGTACCCATGGAAGTCCTTTCTGGCACAAAGTTTCCTTTTTAACCCATATCTGTATTGCTTATCTCTACTGATAGCGACCATTTAATGGCCTGATACTGCCAAATTGGCTGAAAAGATATCCCCTGTAAATGTTCCAAATTCTCCTATGGGTGCTTAGTTGGGCTGGTGACTGTGACAGCTAAAGCATATGATTTACATCATTTTCATACTCATCAAACCACTCACTGACCCTTATATAGAAGCATGTGCATTTGTTACGTTTCTCCAGTGATTTTAGTTTCAGGTTTCTGATTTAATTAAATCTCTCCCTCATAAACACTTTGCAAGCTATGACTGACTGACTGATTGACTGACTGATCAATATGAATGAGTAACTGATGAGTGTATGCATGGCTGTGTGACTGTCTGCTTGTTTTCAGTCGACAGAACTCAGAGAAATAAAAGCCAGCATGTGGCAGCATCTGGAGTGAATTTTCCGGAACAAACACTTGAATTAACATGAACACCATCATTTGTTGGATTATTCTCTGAATCTTACTCAGCCAGAAATCCTATTATAGATCACACATCACACGTGTGTTTCGTGTCACACGCACACACAAACGCACAAACCTTCATTTGGTTACAAGTCACATGTAGAGGAGACAGTCAAGTGAATCACAGTCTTATTAATTCCAGTAATTCAATCCCATCTTGTTTGTGCTTGACTAAAGAGGATCAGCACAAACACACAGTAGAAATGTTAGCAGCTTTATATTTGCAGAATAACTCTTTTCTTAGTCACCAAGTTTGTATAAACACAACAAATCATCAAGGTCAACTTGAAAAAGAGATCAAACAAGCTGCAGATTCTAATTAGCCTCTCTACAATTCATCATTACAAAAGGTGTGTGTGTGTGTGTGTGTGTGTGTGTGCATGCATGCTGTGTGCCCATCTAACTATAAATGTCACTATTCCTCACAATCTTTGTCCCTCATCTTTCTCAATAATCTCCACAGGTGATGGAAGATAAAAGAGATTACGTCCTAATGCAATGACAAATGACTGGTAGAGCTGGCAAATAAAAATATATGTGGGAGCTGCATTCACTATCATCAGGCAGATACTACGATCTGTGTGCTTAAAACGAGCTTCTTTAAAACTATGCACCCTGTCACTAGTACGGTGGCCCTGAGGGTCAAAATACTACAACATTTCAACAAATACAAAAACATTCTACTACATTTTGAGAAATGTTGTGTTTTCCAAAATATTGTTTTGTTTTTTGATATGTTCTAGTGATTTCTGAAATGTTTTGTTTTGGGAAATGTTGTGTTTTGACCCTCAGGGCCGCAGTTAATTAGCTATACATGGCTTAAAACTGTGTCTCTCAGCAGAGATGAGACACCATGACATCCTACAAAGGCAAAACACATTTACAACATATTTGGTAAAAATTCAGTTAGAATCTGTTTTTGACTTTCTAACACCTGTTTTACTATTTAGAAAATAACATATTACAGAAATGTGTCATTTCTGTAAAAACAGATTTCTAAATTTGTAGTAACCACAAAAATGGCACAAATACAAAGCCAAAATGGAATACAGTATCTGCACTTTGGCTGTCTAGTTCCTGCATTGTGGCTGTACTATGTATTACTGTGTGCTGTAGGACTCGTCAACACAATCACTACACTCTCTGCCACAGAAAAACAGTCAACCCAACAGCTAAAGTCTGTGGGCTATGTCAAGTGAAAGCTGTTAGATACCTGCAACTAGCCATGGCTAAAGCTAAAGCTACGTTGGTACGCCTGTTGTTTTCCCCTTGTTGTTATGTGTAAAAATATCCACTTTGATGAACTGACATTATGTTTATTTAGTTTGGTATTCCACATTATTTAATAAGGCAGCAGCTTAATCCTTCACCATGGAGAAACAGAAAAACAGCTGAAGTTGTGCTAAACGTAGCTAGCTTTGCAGAGCTCATTACTTGCCATCCCATTTTGTGACAAGTGAATTTCATGAGAGTTGGTGTGGTCAAGCTACCTTTAAATCACACACTAAGATGTATTACATTGTAAATTAATTTACTATATTGATTTTAATATAAATATTAATGGCACTTGGACAGATAGAAACAAAGCCAACCACAGAAACACTGGATTCCTTTAAGTTATAGACTCTAAATAATAACCAAACTGAAGTTAATTTTCTTAAGTAAAATGGATAAGAAAGCTGAGAGAACACATTTTGCTGGCTCTGTGAAGATCCTCCAAAGGCAGAGTGCAGTATCTGCATATTTTAGGTACTAATGTCCAATGGCAATGATTTTTTGGAGTAAAACAATCTGCCCGAAAAGACATAAAACTATATTACAGTTTGCCTCGACTTCACTGCTTCTCTAATTACTGCCTTTATAGGGCAGAACAGATAGCTATCAGGGGGTGAGAGGGGGGTGAGAGGGAGAAAAAATGAAAAGAAGATACGAAGGTGCATAAAGAGACACAGAAGCAGAGGAGTGTTTATTTAGAGGGAGGGGGGAGAGAGAAAGGGAGAGCTAAGGCAGTCACCCAGTGAGGCCTGTGCTTTTTGGCCCGTTGAGGCTGTAAACAGGCAGGGATCCCTGGTGTTTTGTGCTTGAGCAGCTCGACTGATTGGTAAAACTGTCTATCACACAGGCTGCTGCTCTCTGTCAATGGTAAACAGACAGGGAGCACAGACGTCTGCCCTGCTGTGAATTCTCTCTTAAACACCAACAACAACTTCACTCCGTGTCTTCTGCAGGGAGACCTGGTCTACCTGTGACTTCTTCTTCACCAGACAGAGCTCACACTGTGTCAAACACTCGCTCGGCATTTCATTACTCTGTGTTTACGCACATCGCTCAAAGGAGGTAACATTTTACATTTTTGCTATGTACTACGTTTGTAATGTTGTTACACCTCTAAAACTGGCATCGGCAGTGGCATTTCTAACATTTGAAAAATCAGCAGTTTGTTTCAATATTCATTACTGAAAAATGGGAATCTTGTGTTAATATTTACTGCATTGTCTTGTATTACCACCTGGCACAGTTTCCCCTTATATGACTGGATTACTTGCAGTATTTGCTGATGTAGCAGCAAATATATTACTATTGGTAGATGGAAGGCAAATAGCAGCAGGAGCGATCAGGACTTTAAGTTATGAAACTTAACTGGCATCATCTTCCGCAATAAATCTGCCTGCCTGCTGGTAGAACTGAGGGCGGGATGGAGCCTGAAGGAACCGAGGCATTAAATACTGTTTGCTAATTCTTAGCCTTAGAGTTTTTGTACCGTATTAGCTGCAGGATTAAAGAAAGCTAATTTCAAAGCATTCTAAGTGGTTAAGAGTTGGTGCCCCACGAGTGCCCTCTGTGACAGATCAAGCAAGCACTTCCACTGCCTGTGCCTCTTTTTTTCTTCTGTTTTCAGCACCAAGGAGCCACCTCTCTGCAAATAAAAGAATATCAAAAAAGCAATCTAATTTTGTAGAGGGGATATTGTTTCAAACATTTTTTAGGGCCACATGGCAGCTGTGAGAGCTATGAGTCTATGAATCTGTCGAGTCCTGCTGAGGTACATTAAAAAACAGGTCACTGCCACCCACAACAGCCAAACTATATTTTATGTGTCTAGCTTTTTGAGAAACAAATACATATTTCAAGCAATGTCTTTTGTAAATAATTATATGGCAGTATTTTCTTTGCCAAGTAAAGATGTCAGCTGGTGATAGTATTTCAAAAGTAACAAAATATAGATGCCAGCAATATTTTTGGCTGCTTGGAAACAGCACATTAAGCTGTAAACACAACACTGACACATCACAAAGTAGAAAAGTAAAGTAGTTGCCTATTTACATATTGAGTGGATATTAGGGCTCACTATTGATACTTAATACCTTCAGGTATCAACCGGAATAACCTAATACCAAATAGCATCAAAACTTCTGTCAGACATACCCGCATTAATTTTTTTTTTTTGTATTCAGATTTAGAATAACTGCCTTAACCGTAACCATGAAATCCGTTTCTGGTAGAAAGCCCTGAGGACAAGCTTCTCCAAACAGCGTTACTGACCCACTACCACAGCAGCTACAACCCATGCAGACTGTGGTGTGGTGAAGTCGAGTGTGCTGTATTTGACACAGCTGGCAGTTCAGTGTGCTCAGATGCCGCAAAAATGTGCAACAGTATGGCTGTACTACATGACTGTGGCATCTGGTGGCATTTTCACAACTGAATGCTTCCATTCTCATGACAGTGACATGGAATGAAGTAGAAAAAAAAAGGTATCAAGTACTTTCTTGTTATTGGTATCACTTTAAGGATGCTGGTATTGGTACTAGTGTCATAATTTTTTAAACACTGGGTCTTCAACAGTGAGTCCGCAATCCCCAGGGGGTCCTCAGAGTTACAGCAGGGGGGCCGCAAAATTACTGCTTGGTAATTTGAATTAACTTAAGGTTCTTTTTTTTTTTTTTTTTTCAAAAAATTAAAATATGTCTGAAAATACACATTAACATGAATCCAACATATTATTATAAATTATTGGCCTTTAGGCAACTCAGTGTTATACAATATATGTAGGGGGTCCCTGCTCTGTTCCTTTCTCAGCGAGGGGGTCCTTGGCCTGAAAAATGTTAAAAAGACCCCTGTTTTAAAGAACATCCAGCCCCAGTGGATACTGACTAACAAAAGCATTCTCTATCCATTTATTTTCATCCACTTATCTGGGGCCGGGTCGCGGAGGCAGCAGGGTGAGCAAGGCACTCCAGAGATCCCTCTCCCCAGCAACGCTTTCCAGCTCCTTGTGAGGGATCCCGAGGCGTTCCCAGACCAGATGAGATACATAATCCCTCCAGCGTGTTCTGGGTCCACCCCGGGGCCTCTTACCAATTGGACGTGCCCAGAATACCTCTAACAGGAGATGCCCAGGAGGCATCCTGATCAGATGCCCGAACCACCTCAACTGGCTCCCTCCGGATGTTCGAGCTTCTCCCACTATCTCTAAGGCTGAGCCCAGCCACCCTACAGAGGAAGCTCATTTTGGCTGCTTATATCGTAAAATCATGAATAAAATGAAAAGTTATATCTCTACCAAGTCTTTTTGATAATGTTACATAAAGGTTTTTAAATCAAGATGTAAAATTTTCCACATCTTTTATCACAGAGTTTTAACCGATTTATAATTTGAATAGGAAAGAAAATTTTAGTAATAATTGCTACGTGTAATGAATTGAGATTACATTTGGTTTTTGTTGGTCATCAGTTATTGTGTGTTAAGCCAAGCCTATTGAACTCAGTGTCCTCTCAGCCTCCTTCACAGTGTTGGACAAGAGGAAGGGTTGATTTATTGGAACACAGTCTAACTTTTCGATGCTCCAGGGCACTACAGAGCTCATTTGTGACTTAACCCCTCTCAGTAACGTTTTTTTTTCAAGTCAAACTGTGAATCTATAAACTTTCTAAAGAGACATAAGCTGTTCTGCCATTAGGAGAGTCCCCGCTACTCCTCCATGAACCTGTAGTACAACAATCTAAACCTTTGCGTCAGGTAACCTCAACGACCCGTGACATCAAGGTGTGAATGACCCACCACTTAGTAGAACTGACGACACCTCTTGGAAGAGACATGAAACATCCTCAAGACCAAATAGAAATTCCAGTTGCCTCTGACTTGCAGATCAACTTTTATTCTCTCCATTCGCCTCTCTGAGTTCATTAATTCTGGGAGGTTAGTTCTGTAGCTTGTGCAATGATTTGTTTAGCATTAAGAGTCCTGCCGCTGATTCACTCATTGTACGCTCACTGAGCTGACTCTGAAGTGAGCGCGCTGCCATTTTGCCAGGATCACGGGGGATTCAGAAAAGGACAATGAATGCACTGTCATTCACATACATATATATGCATGAGCACACCCACTGGCAGGGGCTCACTCTCACACACAAACACGCCAAGATTGGGGGTGAAATACCTGGAGGATTAAAACACTTGAAATGGGAGAGGCTAAGTCACACAGATTTCTGAGCACTATCATACAGGGATAATACCTACCTTTGCAGGCTTAAACATTTCAAAAACTTTTCAAATGTCACACTCACGCACTTTCAAGTTGAACTTTTTCAGGTTTTACGCATTGCCAACCACTGGCACTCTGCCTTTTACTCTGCATTAACAAGTGGTAGCCTTAAATACCCTCTTGTTACATTTTAAAACTTTATATTCTTTAACTCATGCAGCATTTTGTTTTTCAGTCTCCATGAACTAAGGTTCAGCACTTGTCACAGTGGACCACAATATTTCAAACAGCTGTCTGTAAAACATGAAGGTGTAGTTGTGAATTGTTTCTGCTTGCACCTTTCTAACAGGTTAGTCTCTGTAATGGAAGGAGAAACCGCTTCCTTGTGGGGTTCCCCAGGGATATACCCTGGATCCTTCACAGTTTTATATCTATGCTTTCTTTGAGGTATATTATCCACAGATTTACTTTTTATTTCAACTGCTATGATTATGAAACTCAGCTTTACGTTTTGCATAAAGTTGGAAGAATGACCAACATTTTCTATACTTTTCTATTACTGTCTGGACATCGACTGTCGAAAAATTAAAATTCAAGGAATTCAATGAGCAATGAAGAAAAAAAATCTGTTAAATATAACACATATAAGCAGAACAAACCACTAGCACCAACCTTCATTTCAGCAGGTTTGTAGTAGCGGCGATTCTTGTCTTCGTTAGCGGTGCGGTAGCCATCACGGAGGAAACGTTTGAATCCATATTTGCCCCGCAGCTTGCGGACAATCTTGTCCAGTGTCTGACTGTAGAGGGCGTCGTCATCTACTGCAAAAGCAGGATAGCTGATGGTTGGTAGCAAGGCTGCGTCCGTGTTCTGCCAGAGAGAAAAGATTTAGCTTGGTGTTTGAGTTACTATAAGAGAAACTTTTTATAGGACAAATGTATATGACCATAACCAAACTTAAATTGCTTCACCAGGGTCTCAATATATAATAACTATGGGATTCAAATTATATCCTTCACTTAGTAATAGGCCATAACAGTGGGTAGCTAATTCCGTTTAGCACATAAATCTTCATGTGCTAAATGGTCACATATTGGATGCTAGTTTGCATCTCCTTGGATAGCAAAGCTGTGACTCTCCCTACTCTGCCTCCAATCAGCTTATCCTGACATTCTTAAGATAAGCTTAACCAATCCAACCAATGAAGGCAAAGAGTACTAGTCAATCATAGGGAGAGTAGGGTAGGTAATGCCTCTGCTATCCTAAAAAAATGCAAATGCATTCTGGACAGCTGTAGATGCCTTTTACCAGCTTAAAGGGACAAGTCACCCAAAACTGACAATACAAATGTGTCTTCTTACCTTACCTGTGGTGCTAATTATTAATCTAGATTGTCTGGTTTGAGAAAGCATGCATCTACTGCTAGCTCACCTAGCAGCATCAAGCCAACTAATGTTAGGACGCCATTTATGTTTACATCCCATGCTGTCACGAGCACAAGCCTCTCGTCCATGACAAGATACACGCTTTCTTTTGCCTGATGATACAGTTGGCGGGTGTAATTCAGTGGAAAGAAAATAGTACCTACATGAAACTACTAAAGAGAGAGGCATTGTTGTTGACTTTTTCAAATATATATATTTTTGGCTCTTTGAGCATCACAAGCTGAGCACCATCTAGTTCCATTATATTGGAGCGAAGGCAGATATCTCTCTGGCCAAAATGTCCAACACTCACACCAAAACATTCCAGACTGATAAACTGCACTACAGGCTAAGAGGAAAAATCTGTATTTTTGTTTTGGGGGTGAACATGTCCCTTTAAGAGTGAAAGCTCCTCGTTATGAACAGCACACTACAGCATTTTTTCAAACCGAGGATTGTCTGACTAAATTTCAATTGCAACAATCATTAGGAATGAATACTGTTATTAGGGCTGACAAACCGTTATGACTGGACTTTTAATTCTCTCATTTCATTTTTGTTTGGTTTACTATATTAAGCAGTGAAAATGAAAGCTATTAGGCCCTAGCCTCGCTGCAAACTGCTATGAATATTTAAGGTTTATTAATAGATGGTAGAGCTTCCAAAAATAAAAAGACCTGCTCTCCATATTCTGCTCGGACTCCGTTGTCTATGAGTTGAAATGCTTAATAGCTGCAGAGACATGCTTTCTTACAGACATATGTGAAGCAGTTTGTCAACCAGCTCTCGGACTAGATTTTACAGAAAGATGCGGTCGATTGTTTGATGTTGCTGTTATGTTTTGTTTTGTAATCTTTTTTAATTTCCAACACATCTCTACAGTTCACAGAGGAGGCAGCGGCTACTGTCTGGTCCAATCCTCTCCTGTTCTACGACTCCTTGTTACAACTCCAATTTACATGTTAACATCCTCGGCAGCTGCAGCTGAAATGGGATATCAGCTTGCAGAACGCATTCAGTGCAGGTATTGAATGTGTCTGGAACTGAATATTGAATTCCAATCTTTCGCCATAGTTTACGAGATACTGATATTACATTGATATTATGGTTAGCTCAATATTATCCTGCAGTATGTTGGTCTCTCGCTACCCCTCTGCACTCCATCTTTCCAGCTCCTTAACATTAATCTCATACAGCTATAATGCCACTCTAATCGTTTAATTACACTCATTTCCTCGCAAGCCGACTGCGGCTATTCTGCTTGACACATTCAGCACAGACAGAGAGAGAGAGATGTGATCATTTAAGTGTCTGCAAGCAGTGGAGTGGAGAGACAGAAATGGTTTTGCTCTTGCTTTTCCTCAATGTACTACTTATATTTTTTGCCACTTCCTTTTGCAGCTTCACCTCCCTCCAGCTCTGCAGCCACCTCTCACTTTTCCCATTTCTTGTCAAGGCTGAACCATCAATAGCATGAGTATGGGCAGTGTAATGACTGCACCGTGAGGGAAATGCACTTTCTGATTTACAGATATTCCCTGACATATTGACATAAGTATGGAGTTTGTTTGATGTGTACAATTAACCTTTCAAGTTTCTGGCATATGCATGGCAGGCATCTATTTCAGTCTTTGATTGGTAGAGATTATGCGCACAGCTGCGCCTCTGAGTCAAGTAAAAAAAAAAAAAGGAGGGGAAAGAGGCAGCAGGTTGCATCAACATGTGCACCTGTGGACATTTTTTAAAGCCTACAACAGAAACACTAAATAGTTCTGAGCCAAAATTTGCATTTAAACATCCTTTTTACATCATCTTGTGCTTTATTTGTTGGTTTTAGTTATTTGTAGGGTGGTTTTAGTTGCTGCACAGGTAGATAGCTCGATGGACTTACATGTGAGCGAGACTCTCGGGGCAGTAAAGAGCACAGGGTTTGCCTGTTCCTGTTGTGGGCGTCCAGATCCACAAATATCACCGACCACGAACAGCCCTGCAGAGCAAAACACATAAGCAGAAAGCATGCCAGTCAAAGCTGAACTATTCACCCGTTACAGGTACAACAACAGCACACAGTCTTGTGTTCTGCATGTGCACACCACAAAAATGCACAGAAGAGATGCGCAAGTCCTCCATCATTTAACAGAGAAAAAAAAAAATGACAGCAAAATGGCTAAAATGACTTAAGGACCACTTTAGAGCCCCCTCCATCACACCTCACACCTCCGCACATCAAAACACACTCTTTCGCTGTAACACCAGGCTGATATTTTTGGGTTGAACACATTTTTGAAGTACAGTGTGGGAGTGCTTGAACAACAGCGAGTTGAGAGTCAACCTATCACTTCAAAAGTCCCCATGTACAGAAACGAAGTGCTGTTACTACAATGCAGTCTGTCCGACCAGTGCACTTAAACACCTCTGGGAGAGAGAGAGGTGGGGCAGTTTATGCTTTTACTCAGCGAGCGAAGTGATCAAACCTTTCTGGTTCTAAAAAGCTGGTTCAGTCCACTTCATCCATCCATCAGCAGCGGTTACATAAAACCAACTGAGTCACTCCTGCAACCTGCTAAGCAGTTTCTAATGTAAGTCAAATGCATTATGTATGAAGATTGCCAGAGTCGACTTTTTTTTCCTTCAAAAACAGATCCAGCCAGGGCTTTTAGTCAAATCAGCAAGCTTTCCTGTCGCAATTTGCATAGTGCAGTGGATTGCTGGTCACTGGTGTAGGCAGCTGTGTGACAAGTCAGTGAAATGGCCCTCTCAGGGAAACCTTTTCCGGTGTTCTAGCAGCAGAGTGTAAGAAAACGAAGCATGTAAGATGAGTGATTTTGCAGGAGATGCATGCTAATGACTGTGGTTTCCTTCATTGGGCTGACATTTACATTTTAATAAAAGAGAGCAGCCCAAACTGTATTTTATAGACTTTTTTTTTTTTAATTTTTTTTTTTTAGTATTTCTGCTTTATTTGACCATGAGAGAGATAGTCAGAAAATGCAGGGGAGAGAGAGGGGAAGATATGCAGCTATCACAGACTGTAGAAGTAATGGACACAGCTGTGACATCACCCATTAGTTTGTGTACTCCTGTTTTGAAGCCTCCAGTTCAGCATTTCAATCATTGCCATCTTGGTTTTTTGGGGGCAGAAGTGATTACATTTGCACCATAGGCTGGCCCTGTAGAGGAGTGAGGGGATCTGACTAAGAAGCTCAAGCCAGTATCGGCAGACAGCCTGTCACTCAAAACAGCCCGCCCTTAGTTATGTGTAACTTTAAGCTCCAATTAATTGCAAAAGGATGACTTAAATATAAAAGTCACCCTCCATAAAGTTGTCATGAAGGAGAAAATTTGCTATAGAGACCAAAATCATTATTTGTTCCAGGCTGTAAACATGTTTTTTTTATCTGCTGTGAATCTGAACATTTTAGCATGGGGGTCTTCGGGGATCTACTGGCTTCTTCGGCCAGCTTCAAGTGGCCATTAAAAGAACTGCAGTTTTTGGCACTTTCTATATAGGTTTCATTTTTGAGCTCCACAGTTTGCCGCTTGACAGCAACACGGGTCCCCGGCCAGACATGAATCCTGGCCGCTGTGGTAGGAAATCAGCTTTAATGCAGGGCACTCTGCCAGGTGAGCTATGAAAGCACCCTGTATTTTATGTATGTTAACCCTTTAATAGTTCCACCCAGAAAAAAGCTATGGAAAAATTATCATCTTTGCCACCAGAGAAACAAAATGTTTAACAAATAACACAAATATGTAAATATTCATATGAAATATCAAATAATTAAGAAACAAAGAAACAAAATGATTACCTAATGGTCATAAAATCTTGTAGAACATTTTAGAACTAGATCAACTTTGTTCTGCAGCAAGTACAACTTTTTTTTTTTCATGATGAATCTAATGGTTTTCTACAAACTGCTGCTGACATTCAAATACAGGAAAAGTGACTATTTCTCATTCACTTCAATCTAGACATTCCTCCTTAAACCTCCAGCGATCAGAGCTGTGCTTAAATTCTTACATGCATGAGGTATTTTCTGTATCATTATCACCTGTATGAGCAGTATCATGCTGGATTTGCCCAATCACTGTATTTTCATTTAAAGAAAATGTTGAAAACAAAAATAAAACTTAAATTATTCTCAATAAACAATGTAATAAGATGAAATTTATCACACTGTTAACAGTTTAAAATTTCATGAAAACCTTGTATTTAAAATTCAAATTTGTTATTATTTTATGGCAATGTTCAGTTTAGTTGAATATATTAAGTAAATAAATAAATATAAATCATGTCCTTTTAAATGCATTAGGAAAAAAATCAAGCAATTATTATTATTAAAACATTAGTCTTCAAAGCTGTTTCCATGCATTTACATAATTCTGTTCAGTGAGCATTTTAAAGAGGCCACATGCCAAGTGTCTTGTCTGAAAAGTATCTGAAAACTGCAGTGCACTGTGGGTTGTTTGGGGCCCTGAGACATACTTCAGCTGTGTGCTAGACATGCATGGAGAGACGCAAAATATAAGAAATCTAAATGTGCTCTAGCAAAAGGTATAGAAAGCCAATAAAGTGTTAAATGAGATGAAATTGTAACTGAACCTTTGTTAATCATGTGCAAACAACCGCCAATATAAAATATAAATCAGTCATATTTTTAACTATGCATTTTTCTTCTCTATCCCTACTTTTCCATGCAACCCCACTTACCCCTTCTACCTCTGCAGAGTTAGCCCACGTCCCTCTATAATGAAAATGTGACTGTATAATACGAGTCAATTACAGGCCACCATAATCTATGCCAGGAGGCCATCAATGTCACCGCTATTATTATGGGTTGCTAATAAACGTTGACAGGGTGTAGATTATATAATACCCCCTCCAAAGAGCATAATGTACATCAACTTGACATCGCTTTCTGTGCATCGATATGCATGAATTAAATTCAAAGATTTATGTCAGCATAGAAAAGTAGCCTCTCGTCCACACACACACAGAAAAAAAGAGAAAAAAAAGATTGTTGGATTGAGTTAGGCCGGCGTGTGTCCGCTCCACTACATCCCTGCTCTTGACTGGGTGTGAATTACTGTAGGTGACAATCCCGAGATAGAAAGTGGAACCTGTTAGGATTTGATTGTCCAGCCGTGTGTACACAGCTCTGTGAATTTAATGACTGGCTTTAAAGTTGAAGGATCCTCTTCTTGGCAAGATCAATTTTATCCACAGAGTTCAATTTGTCACACAGAGGAGCCGCTATCTTTGCATCCGTCGTGTGACTCAGAGGGATCATAAAAAAATCAAAAGTTCACCATACTGAAGGCTGAGTGTCCGTTCATCTAGTACAAGGGCTAAATGTGACACACACCCACAGGAGTCTGCAGCCAGTGTAAAATGTGATAGCGTAGTTCAGAACGTAGTGAATGTTACGGTTAGAGGGTTTGGGAGCGTTGCATTTGGTGTTGGAAGGAAGAGAGTCAATTGGGAAATCAAGATTGATAGAGATCATTAATAACCAACTGGCTGGCTTGTAGCACTTTCACTTCCAGAGGGACAAGAGACTGGATGAGACACTCACACTCACACTTACAAAGGCCCCACACAGCATGGGCCATAAAGCAGCTACCTCTATAAATTGATTCTTTCAACAAGCTGAGCTTGATGACAAAATCCATTTTCAGGCACAGTTAAACCCCTCATTTTGCAGCTGATCACGAGAGAAAAACAGAGACTTTAATATACACTCATGAAAGCCTCATGCAGTGACAAAATAATACTCCATGTTCAGATACAAGAGATGGCCAGGGAAGCCATTGCTGGCTAAAACCCAAGTGGAGGAAAGAAGAAGAAAGAAAGGCTTGCTAAGTACAGGGCTTCATTTTCCAATCCATTAGCAGATGTAATGAATGTCCCTGTTTTTCCTTTCCACCACACAGCGAGAAAAAAAGAAACATATCCACTAATGGACATTGTAAGGGAGATTCACAGAGAAACCAGGAACAAACATCAACTGTGGCAATTGATCAGTGTCTGCAGAAACAAACGCAAATATGGTTAATGAATCTCCTGATGGTCAAACATCCACTTTAAGAAATAGCTCAGCTTCGATGACAACCGTGCCAATTATGCTGATGACGTGTCCTTGTTGAAACAGCCCCTGGCTTTCCATAAATTAAGTCACTGACTCAGATTATTCTTTGCTCAGGATGCAAACATCACGCATATCTCACTGATGTATGGAGCTGTGATGGAAAATGGGCTGTCCATCTATAATACGATCTCATGCCATGTGACAAGATTAGACAAGTGACAAATACATGTCTCTTGGGACTCGTGAGGAGGAGGAGGAAATGTGCAAGGAGTGGGTGAATTATTCAAATAACGGTACCTGGTTTCCAAAAAGGTTGAATCCATTGATGGCCTCCAGAGCAGCTTTAGCAAGGCCCACAGAGCTGCAAAGAAAAGACACGCTGAAAATTACACGACACAAAATAAGCAGCGTCACTAACATTGATGCACTTTGGGGGCGAATGTGTTAAAATATCTTGCATTTTATAAGAGTGACAATAAAAACTATGATTGGAACCATAAATGTCTTTCAATTTTCAGAGATGCCCCCCAAAAAAAGCATTCAGAATCGCACTTGAATCTTAAACAGCTATCTGTTAGGATTCAATAAAGTCGAAGGGTCCCAAGATTGTGGTCTACTGTAGATAATGGATCTCTTTAATAAAAACCTTATACTAAATTTCACACTGGCTGGCTACTGTGATTGCAATGCAGACTTAATGTGAATCAATTTCACTGTCATTTTGTTTCCCTTTCTACCCAGCCAAGATTTCCCTGGAAAAGAAAAGGAGCGGGGAAAAAAAAATTGCAGGGAACTTGGCGATGACTGGCAGTAGATCTGCTGACATATCAAAATGCATTCAATACCATTAGTGAAGCCTGAATCAATGCTTAAAATACAAAGGATGGCTGGCTAATCAGCTTGGAAAAGAGCACTGCTGAAACTAGTTCTGTGAAAGACACACACACACACACACACACACACACACACACGAAAAGGCCAGTACCGGTCGGCAAGGCTGTCAGCACTTCACACAGAGGTAGAGGAGATATGATGCTTGGTGGGGAGACAGGAGGTTAAAAAACAGATACCAGGAAACAGGCTCAAAACTGCATCATGATGCAACAGATTCAGTTGACAGTTGGAGATAAAGATTCGCATGATGAAAATGTTGCTGTAGACTGTTAGTCCATGAGCTCATACTGTAAACTGTACAACAATATTCTGTTACTCTTACAGTAAATGTGTTTACATACATTAGCTCAACTCCCTGTTGAGGTCATACTGGGTTAATTGCTTGTATGCTTCTTCATATTTCATATGCTGGGTTTGTTTTGGAATTATGGACTATGGGAGGAAAAATAAAAACTCATAGCATAGCGATCATAGCATTGACAATAAAAGAATCACGTGGCCACTTACACTAAAATATGATCACTTTGGGTCCAAAGTTCCATATAAGGTCATGTGATGACAACTGAACAAATTGCCGCTAATAATGAGCAAAATGCAATATGGCTTTCAGTGCTAGAAAAAGCTAGTAAGTGGATTTTTATTTCTATTCAAATAATTAATCCACATTATTTGATATTTTTGACCACTTGGTGGCAGCAAAACATTGCACTGACATATTATGACCTTAAAAAGTTGACACGGTAAATGTGTAAGCTAACAGTTACCTGTTTACACCACAGAACTGCGTGGATTCATTCCCATTTAAGTTACTTAGCTGCACATGAAGCCAAAATAGTTTGACTTATGAGTATTAAATTACCTTGATCTCCCGCATCTATGGACCCAAAGAGGAAGCTCGGTAGAGATTTTCGCTAGCCGATCTGGCTAATTTTTTGTTTAGCTTTTTAATGAGGACAAAATTATTTAATCTTGCATCTCTATTTTTATCTATCATTTTCGAAATGCTGTCACCCTGTGAATGGATCAAATTTTGATAGTGAAATGAGGCATTTTTGGGTTGATATGTTTAGGAAAATGTATACCCTGATTTACAGATGTCTCTTTCCCGATGTAAGTCTTTGGGGAATCATGTGATGGATCCACATGTTGTATGGTTGAGCCGCAAAGCCCTGCGCTGTTTCCGGGGCTCGGTTTACATATTAAACAGATACAGAGAAAGATAAGCATTTATTTGGAGTCATACTCTAGTCAACCTCTTCTTTAGATTTGTCTCTGTCTTCAGCACCTCTTGAGGGAATAATTTGACTCTATGGTTACTAAATGATCCACCATGTTCACCAGCTGGTTGACGTTTTTTTCTCAGCTATTTGGTGCTAGGAAGGTAGCACACACTGGGTTTATCCGCTGCCTGCTGAGTCTGGCAACAGGTTAGTAAGAGCAGTGAGACTGAACCGAACATTAAAGCTGCAGGCAAAACAATTAGCTGAAAGACACTAAAACACACCATAAAGCTCAGGGGAGCTGCACTCAGGTGACAATAGCTTGTGGGCACATCACTGTATGTGACCTATTTCACATTACACACAGTCACTGGATCCACTGTTAATATAAAAATATCGATTAGAGCAGCTTTAAGGTCTTAAAAATGACGATAATTACAGACAGAATAGTAAAGCACATGCAGATGATGATTTAAATTTTTGCTGTTGTAAAATGAATTAAAATTTAAGAATCATAAATATGTTGAAATATTCATGAACTACGGGCACAGGCCTGTTTTTATATATCCGAAAAAATATGTTTAACTCAAAAGTTGAGATATTTCAAGTAAACCAGCTGCTTACAAGATTAGATATGCCACTTTAAATGAAACACTCCAGTCCAACCATTTGACTGGGTGTGATGATAAACATGAGGCAGAAGCAATCATTTGATTTGATATGGACAAATGAGTACTCTGCCAAAATGAACACATCCTTTGCTGTTCATTTCCACTGAGCCTCTCTCTGCCCACTGGCACTCCGGGACTAGAAATGACTGCTCAATTTGATCATTTACACAGATCTTGTTTACACAGAACCATTTTGAATCCGCCCCTGCCACAGTTCACTGTTTGCACACAGCATGTTAATTGGTATTACGCAACTACATGTATAAGCTCGCTCACTAATTGTGGAAATCCAAAGCATGACCTCGAGGGGAGGAAACTACAAGAAGCGCAACACACAGGGCTTCTTCACTACATCGAATTTGTTATCTTTTCTTGAGGATATCTTGGCAAGCTGCTGCCAATAGCCTTGGATTGTTGGAGAAAGAAAAAAAAACATGCTTCCCAGAGATAAGCAATAGCAGAAATTGAGGATCTTTATCGAGACACTGAGGGAGGAGAGGGAGGCCCGTTCGACCTTGGATGATAAATCAGTTAAGCGCACGTAACAAAAACTCACTGCAATCTGAGTTCACTGGCCAAGGACAGCACTGGTGTTTTAACATGTGGCCAGAAATTCTTATCTCCATAGCAGTTAATAGTTCAGACTGTTGATCCATCACATCGTCCTCAATAAAGGTTATTTGCTCACTGATGGAGGTTGTGTCATTGCAAAGTCGTGTTGATTTGACAGTTCATCAGTAAAATTGCTTTAAAACTGACACACTTACCCTAAATACATCTTATCAGATTAAATGGACTGATATCTCCCGTCTGTAAATGAAAACATACTTCCCATAACTCCTGCTGCTTCCTCTCACCTGCTGTTAGTTTCTTTGTTTGGAGGGGCAAGAAAAGTTATATTCCCATTTAGTAAGCTACCCTTGATATGAAATACAATGTTAGACATATGTAATTACGTTCAAGCTGTTTTCTTTATAAGTTGTAAGTTCATATTTATTTATTTGACCTTTAATTTGCCAGCATGGTCTCATGACAACTGACAGCAGGACTGACAAGTAGATAAGGTACGCCTGTGATTCCACAATGCCCTGGCTTAACACCTCTGTTGTCTGCCATCTGGACTCTCCAGCAAGCAAGCGACAAGCAGGAAGCGTGGACCTCCTACTACACCTGTACACAAGTGGTTGTTAGAGGTAAAATGAAAAGTAAAAGCTGTGAGGCTCTGAATGAAACTTATCCTGAGCGGCTCGCAACCTTAAATTGCTTCCTCCCTACCAATTTACTTTACTGATTAAATCTAAAGAAGTCAGCTTTAATAAAGACATAAAAGATAGTGCTAAAATAATAATATTAAGTTGGAGGCATCCACCAGTTAAAATGAAGGCCAACGAAAAAAGGTTGTTTGGTATTTAACAAATATTTTATTCATATAATCCTTGTTTTAAAGCAGGCATTCAAAATTGAAATGACGTGCACTTCAAAGCAGCTTTTCTCTCTTCTGATATCGTCAATAATTAAAATGTGAATGGTACGTCTATGTTCTGGGTTTGTAAATGCTTAATTGTCTGGGTTCAATACACGTTCAATTAATAAAGACAAAAAGGCAAAAGCTCTTTTACTGTTGTGTTTTCTGAGGTCCCCAAACACAAGCCTTGCTGGAAATGTTCAGACATGACAAACAAGAGTGGAATGGAAAAAAAAAATCTCATCATCGCTCCAACACAAGTGCTTTAAGGCCAGAAGACTTCAACACTGTCACTGCTGGCATCTCCAACACTTTCATATCATATCGTCAATAACTTCCTCTGTGTCTACCTGATTCTATTCCTCCCTTCACCTTTATGTCTCACACCATTCTGTTCTTCCTTCCTCCTTCGTCCTTCCATTCATCCCTCCCTAAATTCTTGCTGAATGCTCTTATGTTATCACATCACTGCCCATACACAGACAGTCTGATAGGTCATAGAGGCATTTAGTAGTCCATTATTCTCTTCTTGCTGCTGGATTGTTTAATTCAGTTTATTTTTGAAGAAAGTGTCAACCCTCAGGATAACACACACCCACACAGACTCTGGCTTGGGCAACAGCATTGAGAAGGGTCTAGCTGCAGAGCTCAATGCTCGAGCCCACCTCCTCCTTTGGACCATTTCCAGTCCTGAGAGTAGACAAGGAAGTCTGAAATGATGTATGCATGCCAGACACGATCATCAGGATACGATAGCATGTGTTCATTAGTTAGAATAGGCCACACGCCCTGCACCAATAACACCAAGGTAAACAATACAATCTAATATTTCAATACAGCTGTAACTTATGAAGTTAGGTAACGTAACATCAACAAGTGGCAAGCTCCTGGGCTGAGAGGTGAAGCCAGCATGGTAGTGCCAAAAACTTCAGCTCCTTGAATGGCCACTTGAGGCTCGCTCCAGACGACAGTCAGTCCACTTAGAACCCCATATTAAAATATCATACTTTACAGAAGAAATAAACATGTTCACAGCCTGATACAAAAAAAAGCAGCTGTGTTTTTATACCTTATTTTCCCATTCATTAACATTAACACAAGCTGAAATGAGTTAGTTTGCTAACTGCATCAGTATAGCTAGCTAACTGTCGCAAACTCATAAAGTTAGTACAAGTTATTTAGTGCTTAACGTTACATTATCTTATTTTATGAGTTACAATTATATAAAAATATTTAGTTGTATTGTTTACCCAAGTGTTATTGGTGGAGGCTGTGTGGCTTATTTAAACTAATGAAGGCATGCTATCATTTCCTGATGACTGGCTTCTAAACATAAAATATTCAGTGGCATTTAAACATAAAATACAACTATTTATAAATGAAAATGTGATCAGTCATTTTATGATAGGATTACTTATTCAGTGACATGGACGTAATACAATGTATTAAATATACCCTCAGTAGGCTATTTTATTTATTAACAGTAAGTGCAATAAAACACTTTGCAATATAATACAGTGGCATGAAAACATTATATATCGATAGGGCATTGTGATAAACACATGATTTTCCAACTAAACATGCCTGATAACACATGATTTTTTAACAAGCTAACATGCAGTTTACAATATTACAGTGGCTCGTGACTCGCTGTGATCTATAAAGCTCTGCACGTAAATATATTTGGAATCCATCTTTGCTGCAGTGTGCTCCCCAGGGGCACTGAGCAGAAAATAAAACTCATGTCAGTCAAACTCTCCCTGTGGTTTGGTTTTATCTATTGACGTCTGTACACATTGCTGGATTGTAAACTACACTGATACAGCTGGTGACAGTGACACAGAGAACATTGGTAGAGTGTTGTAAAAATCTGACAAGTGTTTAAAAAAGACTGCATATCAGCATTTGCCAGTTTCCCCTGGTAACAACCTGTAAAAACCTCCAGCTGAACTCCACTATGTACATTCATTTTGCGTGTGTGCTGCTGAGCTTCTGACTGACCTGGAATGCAGCTCAGTGCTGCCGTTGTTGTATTTGCTGCCTCTCTCCCACATGCCGTAGTCAGGTACCCTGTAGGCTCTTTCCACACAGAACACCAGGTTCTGGATGAAGGAAACCTACACACACACACACAAAAAAAAAACCATCAAACACAGGAAGGCATGGGACATTGAGAATTGATGCAATACACATTCACAGTGTCTCACACATATATACACATGCACTGATAGATTCAGGGCTGCAGGTAGTAGACATGTTTCCATAATGAGACACACATTCACACATAACTTCAGCTGCAGCTACACAGGCACACACAGCCTCGAACACACTTACATACGTATACAGTAATGCGTGACCTTTGATATTGATCTGGGGTGAGGTGTGTAACTCTCCCCCTAATTACATGGGTCAGTAAAGTGGATGAGAAAGTTGATTTCTCATCAACGCTCAAGGTCAAACTGTCCCTGCAGCTACAGATGAGGTGTAATTAAGTAGTAAAGTGTGGCAGTATATGATGCTATAGCTTCATTGGCTTGTCAACCGCCCATGACACGCCACTGAATGGACACATATCACAACATCCATTTATAGCACAATTTTAATTATCAGCGCATCGACCTGATAAAAACTCATCCGCAGTGTCCTTGATTTCCAAACAAAACAGCGGCCTTGTGGGTTTTAAGGTTGTAATTAGCAGAGTTAGGGGTTACGCGTATCTGTGATCTGCCCCACACGGCTGTGGAGAGAGACCCTGCGTATGTGAGAGACATGTCAAAATCAATAGGCACATCTAGAAAAAAACTAAAAGGGAGAGACATAAATTGTTTGATGACTTAAAGGCCTTGAATCATTAAAAAGACCTGAAAGTCGCAGTGTGTGCATGTGTGTGTGCATGTGTGTGTGTGTGTGTGAGCTTGACTGATGGGAGATTTAATCTAAAATGACAAAGTGGGGGGGAGAAAAAAGAGAGATGAGGGAGTGAAAGAGAAAGATAGAGAGAAGCAGATACAACCTGTGTAGGACTTAAATAGGCCAGTGTGTGAGGGAGGGCAGGGAGAGAGGGAGGAAAGCCGACGAGGCTGGTAAAGACAGAAAGGTTCTCAGGTCCTCTTATTTGGGGTTTTATGAGTGAAGTGATTAATGAGGGGAACTTTTTAGTATCTTAATGGTATCTTAATGAATGTTACTGCCCACCGGCCAAACAAGCCTCTCTGTCTCCTGGCCGCCAGACGACAGTCCCTGCCAGTTCCGCCTTTTTTCTCTTTCTTTGGAGGTGGATATTGCGCACATGGACACATTTGCAGAAGTACACTACATGTGCTGCTGCTCTTACCCATGTGCCTGCAGCACTCACACTGTGAAAAAATTCCCGCACCTGTATCATGTGAAAAAACACGCACACGGGCTAATGAGACGCTCCATTTCATGCTGCATGAGACTGAAAATGGCATCTGGAAGGAGGTCGATAGTGCATCTTCTCAGAGGACAAGCAGCAGCCTTTTCTATACCTCCTACCTTGAGAAGAAAAAAAAATACTGCAATGCAGCTTCCAGCTCAGTCAAGTAAACGCCAACGGACTTCACAAGCAGTGACAGCTAACAACAAACTAATAAATGATACTGTAACAATGTGATCAGTCCAAATGAAACGCTTTTCAACCAGCGTTCAGTGAGAAAACAAAGTCCTTTTTGCACACAGGAGCTGATGATAGGAAAAAGAAGGATGATGGGGTGTCTTGGTTTGAATTATGCAACCTAACAAGCAGTGTTTAAACATGCATATTAAGGCTGCTGCGCAAGCAGGACTGCCCTCATAAACAAAGTTGCATTGTCAATTTGTTTGCCATCAGGAAGGGAAAATGGAGAAAAATGAGAGGTTATTAGGGAGGGTTTTCTGTAAACAAAGTGAAGACTGCACGCACTAATTGGTTAGTGGCAAAATGTTTTACCATGCCCTTACTTTCTTAAGATAAGCCCAATCTAGTAAACAAATGGATTCCTTTACCAGCGGCACAAATTTCACCGCTCTGTGGCGGTAAGTAAAGCTGTGAATGAGCAGACTATAAAAACTAACAGAATTAATGAAGTTCCAACTGCTCCTCGGGGCCCACATAATAAACAGCACAGTGTGTAAACTTAACAGCCAAGTTGCTTTGTTGTTTTATTAAGAGTCAAACATAAAGAAAATGACACTGGACAGATACATCACACTCTGAAGGAAACCATTCAAAGTAGCTTTCCCGTAATAGTCTGGGCTGGTGTGCTGCCAAATAAGACGTTAGCGGTTCGATTCCCAGGAGGACATTAAAGCCTCCACAATGAAATCATCTAAACGTTTCCCTGTTGAAAGTCAATTGAGCGGCTCAGCAAAAATATAAATGTGAGCCGAGCTATAAAAGTGAGCTACTGTCCCCTGATCCTGCAGTTGTGTCGGCTCTAGGATATCTGTAGGGGATTTAGGGTACATCTAACTGCCTTTAGAAATCCCATGCTCTTACTTTATAGCATCTGCTTGGATCTTCAGAAGGTAGCATCACATAATTTAAGACTTGTGAATCTCATTAGGTCCCACAATATGTTTTAGAACAAACAGTTTTCCAGTGATACGTTTTCACATCAGGAGTTTTTATGTGCATGCATGCAGACCCATAAAAAGTAAAAATGCTTCTCATAAACATCAGAATTTAGTTTAGAGATGCCTTAAAATATGTGTATGCTGCCAGTCATGTACAGATAAAGGGACTAAAAGCCTACAGCTATGCTAGCAGTCTGTCACACGCTGTACTTGATACTAGCCGTACCTAGTAGATGCTAATATCAGCATGCTAATGGCAATGTTTACATGCTGACATTTAGAAGGTATAATGTTTGCCATTTTCATTATCCTAATGCTAACATCTGCTATGTGGCACTGACATTATGAGGAACTTTTTCCCATAGACCACCATTACAAAGTCTATAAACTCTTCACAGGACTCCTCAAACTGCAAAAAAAGTTGAATTATGAAGCTTTCCATAATGAAGGTTTGATCCATGAAGGTTTTATATTTACATCCTTGAGCCGAGAAAATCAATTTAAAAATCTGTGACATTATCACAATGTAAAGTCAATGGGCCAGACAGGAACTTGCAAGCAGGGTCAGCAGGCAGGGCTGCTCATAGGGGGGTAAAAAGGGGGATCGTTTCTTGGGGCCCAGCCACTAGGGGGACCCATGGATGCCAACAATGATCATCCTAAACATAGGCAACGATAAACAAATGTTATTTTTAACCAAAAAAAATTAAATAAAATGCGCGCTTGACTTTTTCAGGGGTCCAGCCATTTCTGTGAGCAGACCTGTCAGCAGGAAAAACGCTACTGCGCATATTCAGTGCTGATTACCTGGACATAAATGCAGATGCTAGAAACTTTTTTGGTGTATGTGCCAGGACATTCTCACTGGATTGAATAGACGCCATCTTGCGGGTCCGGTATATAGTTCTTATAACATATCTATGAAATGTGGTCATAAGCATTAGACAAATTATTAAGCTGACCAGCTGGTGGCGCTAGATGAAAAGTCTGGGGTTCACCAAAGTCAGTAGAACTCACCCTATTGGGGCCACTAATGTCTTTAAAACAATACATGCAACAGTTGCTGAAATAGTTCAATCGAGATCAAGAGCATGGCTAAAAATATTTCAAATGACCAAAATTTGGTTAAAATAAATAAATAAATAATAATAATAATCTCTGTGGTTATTTAATAAGCAGTGTAATTGTTTTTCACACATTTTTGTATTTTTGTTTGTAAAATCTCCAAATATTCTGAAATATATAGAGTAAATTGAATACTGGCAGCAGCTTTCTGCACGGGAAACAATACTCTGCATGGGGAAAAGTATTTTTGTTCAATGTTTATGATCTATATAAGAAAAGAAGTTGCTTAACTGTCTGGACACTTACACTGGATACTGATTGCTGCTAGTGGATTAGCCAGAAAATATCAAACCAATAAAGAGGACAGGGCGTAAATCCCTAGTGTCCAGAATCGATCACCTCGGCAGTCATTTTCGTGTCTTGTTTACCTCATCAGTGTTGTAAATGATCTGCAGACCAGAGCAGATCATCTCCACCAGGTAAAGCAGAAACAGAGAAACGGCATCGATCTGTAGCAATGACAGAGGGAAGGACAGAGTGGATTAGATACCATTAAAAAAATTACTATCATTTGTACACTGTGTGATATTTCCAGATTTGTCAATACAGCCATCTTCGGTTTCCTACGTGGTGCAGTGGCTGAAGCGTGAGCCTTGTATTAGCTATTAGGCCTTTAGCATTGGACTGGCATCATCAATAATGCAATTTACTTCATGGCAAAGTTGTTGGAGAAGAAATCACAGCCAAGGACTGAATGTATATACAGTAAGTGTTTAACATCTATACAGCTTTGATGATTTATGAGGCTTTCTTTGTCACAACATAATAATTTTGATTTTCTATCTGGCTCTCTTGATGAATTAGCTACCCCTCATTCGAAGTGCAAGCTCCATCCAAACGTTACACACCAAATTGACCTCTGTCGATACCATTGACAGAGGAATAAGCTGTTTTACTGCCAATTTAATGCACATCCACCTCTGAGAACAAGTCAATTTTCCAACCATACATGAATGCCAAGCAGAGGGATGGCATTTTTTATACTAAAAAACAAAACCTCAAGAGATCGATTGCCTAATTATTTCATCCTGTTGTTCATTCAGTTTTAAAAGGGTTTGCTTCTCATCTTCCCTGACCACAGCCAGTGAAATCATTTTCAATTTTGTTACATTAGATATGTGACCAGAGATAAAATAGCAGAGCAGTGTGTGGGATGTTTTTTTAACATGAATGGAACCTGTCTCTTTAACCTTGAGAAGCTTCTAGCCTTTGTAGACATGTTCATTTCATCTGGATATTTCACTGAGGTGGACAGACAAACCCAAGACACACCAATACACACTGTGTTTTTGCATATATGTGAAAGATCATTTTCTATTGATTTTTGCAACTGAGGGTTGCCTCATTTCTGAACTTGTCTGCTTGCTGGCTGACCTGCAGGTGGTGGTACTCGCTGTAGGAGTACACCTCGTCACCGGTGTCTACGTCAAACACTGAGTGCAGACACTTGGAGGGGCTGGGATCCTGTTTGAACTGCTCCACCTGGCAGAGAGACGACAGGATGAAAGAGAGGGGTCAAGGGTAAGCAGGGGGCAGAGAAAGACAGACGGAGAGGCATTCATTTCCTCACAAATGGTGCAGTACCCCACAGCAGCAGCCTTGAACATTCAAAAACACGTAATTAGGAACCTTGTGTATCCAGTTAATTCATGATAATGATCTTTCTCTGCTGTAATGTCTGTTATGCTCAATGGCTGTATTGTTTTACTTCAACTCTGTGAAAACAGATTCCTTTTAGCTTTTTCAAAGCCACCATGACATCACCCATTGGTTTTTGGACTGCCATTTTGAAGCCTCGAGTTTGGCATTTGGCCGTTGCCGTCTTAGTTTTTTCGGATCCAGAAGTGACCATATTTGGATGAGGAGTGAGGAGTTGTGAAGGACGGAGGGGTGGAACTGATTCAGAGGCTTGTAGGCAGCAGGTTACTTCAAGTGGATTCACCCTTAATTATGTGTAACTTTAAGCTTTAACAAAATTTAAACAAGTGAGGTATATGAAAAAAATCAACCCCGTATCACCTCCCCCAACAATCCCACATTCAACCCCATCCCCCACATGTCCGAGCATATTATTGTGGTATTATTGTCGGTGCCAATGTCGCAGAGACAACCGACCTGCCTTCGCATTTTCCTCAGTGCGTAGCAACAACAAACAGCACACAACACATTACAATTTGTTTTTCATACTTGTTTCAATTGCTCCACAGTCCGCCACTTCTGGTACAGGGGTGAGTAACTGCAAAGAACTTTAGCCCCATTGTAGAGTTCAGTTCAGTATGCTTTTTTTCTGTTTCCACTGTGAAAAGTTGTGGATGGTACCGATGGAACTGTTCCTTATGTCCCCATTTTTGGTCATCCATCTGTTGGGGTACCTAGCAGTCCACTGATTAGTCAATAGCGCATAGTTACTCTTGCTCAGGGCCACGTTGTTTTCTGGTTTTGCTGGTTTTGAGGCTTATATAACCACTGATCAACCATGCAACCCTGTTCTGTAAACAATAAATGAGGTGCAAACTGATAAAGGAGGAAATACAGTGAGTGTTGGACAGAGCAGTGAATGACAACAACCCCGTCTACATGAAAGAGTGCTGTTTGCGGTGGAAACACTAAGCGCACCTAGGGTCTAGGTACCATATCTGCAGGGTTATTTTTGGTTTCAAAAGTACCACACTGAAAGTGTTTGGTGGAAACAGGGCTTTACACTGATACTATTTGGTAACTGGGAACAGCTACTGATAGCTACTAGGAAACACAAAAGCGCTATCCTGTCCTGGTTTGGGTTGCACAAGCATTGATGCACTCCCTTCGTGCCGTGAATCAAGCCGTCATTTTCCCAAAAGATCAAACCCGATAGCAGGCAGAGTTGCATAGTGACAGCGAGGCGTATAGGGAACCAATCTAAGCGCTGATAGTATTGTTAGTCTATAGCCATTACATTTTGAAATCAACACTTACTTCATAATGATGAGGTATATCCAAAAACTTGTCTACTACTCAGTGCCTCTGCTTCATCCAAAGTTTCAAAACCTTTAAAGGAGAAGTCCAGTATTTTGCACTTTGAGCCCCATTCCTGGTGGTTTATGCTGAAATAGAGTGGTTAAGACCAAAATCTTGACGATTGCTCCTTCTCTGACAATTTGAGAGAATTTGGCTTTCCCCTGCCTGGCTTAACAATGCTGTCTATGGCCATGTATAAATCTGTCCTAAAACCACCTTAAACATTTGTTTTCAAAGCCATGAAACTCACCGAGTGGTCAGTGGTGTTCGTTAATGTTCCAACATAAAAATCGTAGCAAACTGTGGTTTCCATGATGATTTATTTGACATTTTGTCCATGAATTGATTTCCTATAGGAAGCCTCATTGTCCGCTGGTAGTAATCCACCACTGGAAACGGAAAGGGGGTTGTTTACGACAAGGTTGTGGTCATTGTAGTCTTTTAGCTCAGTGAGAGTGCCGACTCGACAGTCGCTGACTCTCGCAGTCGCTGACCACACAAAACTTGCCCATTATTACTCTCTTGTTAACAACCTTCGCAGTACAACGCTTATGAACACAACACTAGCCTTCTTCCTCTGCTTCTTTCTGTGTCCCATTACATAGCAGTGATTTCCTGCCGGTTGGCGACACTCAGGAGGAGCACAAAGGAGCATTATCGCCATCAAGTGGGCTGGAGTGTATAACGCTTCAGGGTCAAATGAACGATCAAGCGGAAGATTACACACGGGTGTGAGTCAGCTGAAAAAATAGTTCCACAATCGAGATGAACAGCGAAAACACGGATGGAAACCACAGTTTGCTACGATTTTTATGTCGGAACATCAACGAACAATTCTGACCACTCGGTGAGTTTCATGGCTTTGAAAACGAATGTTTAAGGTGGTTTTAGGACAGATTTACACATGGCCATAGACAGCCTTGTTAAGCCAGGCAGGGGAAAGCCAAATTCTCAATCGTCAAGATTTTGGTCTTAACCACTCTATTTCATCATAAACAACCCAGGAATGGGGCTCAAAGTGCAAAATACTGGACTTCTCCTTTAAGTTATTATTTCTTTATCTATCATACCCATACAAATACAGTTCAAAACTTCAAAGACTCAAGGAATTTAGGCAGATTAAAAGATATTTATGATGACGTTTTAGCAGAAACAAGCACACATACATTATCTTCAATTCATTTAGCCATTTCCAGTACGCTATACTAACTTTCAGCACAGGTGCCTCCGCTGTAAATGCTAAGCCTGACGTTAACACAGTGTTCACCTCCCCAAAATGCAGGATTACATGAATCCATAAACAGTAGTGACAAATACCTTATATAATCTGTTGTTTTCCAAACACAATAAACTGGAACAGAATATGTCTGTCCTATGAGCAACAACCTGGGGAGATATACTGTACAACATAACATAGTCTGCCCTGAAACAGATAAGGGTCAGATTTAGGGCAACCGCACTATGACTTGGTTTACAACAAACACATAAAGAAATCCTGAACAACATATTAGTCGTGTTTTGTTCTGTGAGTTGTTGGTTGTTGTCTTTGTGTGTGTGTGTTTGCTGCATCGACTCGACTACACTCCAAATTACGGCTGGGCCGCCAGCCCCGTCGTACAGAGTTATAAATAATTGGCCCTTTGTCCCATTTTTACCTCGTTTGTTTCTTTTCTCTCCACCTCTTTCGCTGCTCTCTCCATCATCAAGCCCTCCCTTGCTGTCTCCATTTTTCTCTTTCTCCCTCCCACCCTCCCTCGCCTCACTTCTACCTCTCCTCTCCCAATACTTTCTATTATTCACTCTCCTTTTTCTTTGTTGTCCCCCTTGCTCTTTGTGTCTTTATCTCTTTTCTCAGGCTCCCCCCTTTTTTTTCCTCCTTGTTCTTTCCTCTGGCACACTCCTTTTGCCCACCTCTGTCTCTCGCTCTCGCTCTCTTTCTCTCCTAGTCAGGTCATAGTGGAGACCCTCTGTCCCACTTTTACTCAAACTGCTCCACTTCCTGCCATCCCACAGCGGCTGATACTTGAGGGGGCGGGCCAGTAAAAAGAGCTACCTCTGTAAGCAGCTAACAATAGGTACTGCTGTTTATGTTACGATAAAACCTACTTCTGCGCAGAGGTCTCTCTGATTCTCGCTCCAGCAGAGCCATAGTGTCAAGTGGCTCCACTCTCGGGATATTCTGAGAGGCCCCAGATCTAGCTTATTGTTTCAAGTGCTGCAATGCGCCAGCATCATTAGTGAAACACTTCAATGTCTGCTGCCCCATCCAGTAAAAGGAAATTGTGTGTGCATTTATTTAAGTTGCAAACACAAAACTCTTGCACCTCATCAAACCAGTGCCCAGGCCATTCCTTATCATTTATGGTTGCAAAGGAGATCCATTTGATTTTCCAAAACAACTCATGGTAAAGAGATAAAGCCAGTGTACTGCATTATTTCAGAAAGCAGGCAGGCAAAGATGAGACATCACAACACACTTTTACACTAAATGCTGAAATCTGTTACTTTAAACCTGCATGAATTGATTTGTTGTCCTTGTGGGGGCAGTGCAACAAGCTGTAAACACTGACATATTACAGTGACACTGTAAACAATGACATATTACCACCTTATTAATTAATACGGCAAACTTGTTAGTGAACAGTGGCCTTAATCAACACATTCTCACTCCGACCTCGTCACATATTGACGTTTGGTCATGGACTTCCCACTTCCACATACGACTTGCAAGGTACCCTGGGTGCGTTGGTGTTGACGCTCTGGGACACCGTGCCAAGTTCTGCCTGTTACATGCATTGCCTTCTTTCAAAATACACTTCTGTTTTCACAGGAAATTTACCAGTTACATAAAGTCTCTTTCAACATAAACACACTTTGTCGGTACAACACCGTGAATTGACATTTTTTTTTTTCTTCAACAATAAAGACACATGGTTAGGTTTAGGCAACAAAAGGAAGTGGTTAGGTTTAGGAAAATAGAACAGGGTTTGGCTTTAGAGTGTTATGGGACGCTAACACCGCTCTCTCTGGTAAAAGTTGGTGTTTGTTGGACCCATCCCCTACCCCTCCGGCCTGTCCCAGTTGGACTTCTGCCGCCTTAACTTTTGTCCTTGTCCTGCCGCATTTCACCCTGATGTGGCCGGGCGCCATTAAACTATAACAGCGACTGGCCACATATTATGCCGACGTTAAAGGTTAAAGGACGCCTTATTTTGTTGGTTTCTGACTCCGCAAGTCACTGCCCAAGCGCACCATTCTGACGACTTCAGAGTGAGACCGTGCTCCCTCAATACACAGCCAGCAGCCAGAGAATGACATAGCACTGATTTGGAGTCGTGTTTGTGTACACGTCATGAATGTAAGTCCAATATTCACTTTCCTTTTGGCTCTGTTTTGGTCTCAACCAACTCCTGCAGGAAATACATATCCTGGTTGTTTAGCAGATAAATGCTCCACTATGTTCACCAGCTTGACGCCAATTTTGACTGCCACCTGGTTTTGGGCAGGAAGCATGCAGTGTTTTTTTATGGTTTCTAGAGCATATTCATGTTGTATTCACATCAGTAATTTATTTATTTATATTAGGGATACTGAGCTTGTAATTGATGTCCCGAAATGTAGCCCTTTATTCTTATTCTTACATGAAGTTGTAAGATGATGTGAAGGTCATCCTAGGGCCACCGTTGTTCTCCCCAAGTCTTCAACATTCAGTGCCCTACATGGACCTTTTGCATTTGTATTTTATCGTCTTGTGTCTGTGTCTTGCTGCAAAGACCGATTGCCCTACGGGGACCAATAATAAAAGTTGGAAGTTGAGCTTTTTTGCTGAAAACAGCTGCCTGCTGCAGCTGAAAATGACACTATCAGAGCACTGAAAATGAACCAACAGCTGTACAACTTAACGTTAAACTGTGCTTAAATGCTCTATACAGCTGAGACATTCTGCAGAGTCGGGTGATCATTTTCTCGGGATTTGTCACCACAGGTGTCACCTTTCACATTACATGCAGCTATTTGATCTATTGTTAACAAAAAATATAATTTAGGGCACCTTTCAGTCCAGCAACTTTTAGTCTGTAGCTATGAAGAGGTAAAAACATGACTGTTGGGAAAGATGTGTAGACACTGCAAAGCAGTTGGAAAAACTTTTAGCAAGAAGGTGATAGTGCAAGTATTATTGTATTGCTGGAGCAGGGGAGGGGGGTTGGTTGTCATTATATTTAAGGTATAAATATGTATGTTTTCAGAACAGGCATTTTCTTTACATGAGTCACATAATGAAGCAGCCCTTGCGTTATTAGTTAGTGACTTGAACATTGTTGTTTGTAACCTTAATGTTACATGGCTTGTGAGTTTCTATCTGCCTGTCTAGCAACACTGTTGCCTTAAAATTATGTTCATATACATCTAATTTGCATTAGCAAGTATATTTAGTCAGAAACCTAATGTTCTACAAAAGGCATCTGCGAAACATTGAGAACAACAAAATATTTCATTAGTTTTTCCTTCGGTATCCAACCAATTCTGACTTTCCCTGACCATAACCAAGTGTTTTAGTGAGATAAACCTGCAGCAACATGTATCCTCTCTCCAGTGTCAAAGTCCAGTGCTTCTGGCTGCCTAAGAATATAACAGCATTATACCCCTGCATCCTCTGGCTCTAAACGCTTTGTCTGTTTCCAAACAAAAATTCACCCTATGAACTGACAAAGTGACTTTAACTATTTGTTTAGCCCAAGTCAAAAAAAAAAAAAACATCCACTTGAGAAAATTAGCCCTGTGCACCACGCTGTCGACAGACAGTGGGGCCCAGCTGCTGTATTTGCTCTGTGATATTTGCCCAGCAGTGGACCTGTGTCACGTCTCCATTAAAAATGCCATGTTCTTGGTAAGTGTTGGAGACGGGGCCGTAACGAACGCTGCTCTGTGTAATTAACTGTGTAAACGCAGCTTTGTAATTAAGACACAGGAAAGCTCTCCCCTAAATTAGGTCGTCAAGGTCGAGGCAAGATGAAACAGAATGGCTTTCAAAGTCACACACTGTACACATGCACGTACACAGTGACACAGCCAGCTGCTTTGCTTAAAAATGTTGTTTGTGAGGAATGGAAAAAAACAGCATACAAAGGACATATCTGCTTCTGCTTTGGTTGTGTAAAATGGTGTGTTTTGCCATATTTGGCTGGACTGCAGCAAAGCAGGGTCCAGGCCTATTAACACAAAAGTCTGACGCTCAGTTGTGATGTTAGATTGGCGAATGGATTGGGTTTTTTTAACGACTCTTAAAAGGGAACAAGTTAACCCTGAGTCACAGCACAAGTCATTCACAAACCCCCTGAGCTGAAGACGGAGTGCGCCAGAGTTTGATATCATGTCGCTGGAACTCTCTGAGTCGGAAGTGAGCAGTAGCTCTTTGCCAGGCCAGAAGATTTTCGAGCTTTCACGTAGCATAGGAGCAATGGCTGTCCTAGTATTCACAATATGACAGAGACTATAAGCTATCATGCCAAACTACTGTTGACTGTCTGTGTTTACTGTTTGCTAAAGTAATGATAACCAAGAGTCATTCATGAGTTGGTTCTTGAGTGGCAGGTGAACGACATGAAGTGGGTCACAGCGTGAGTTATGATGTTACACTATTGGCCGTTGCTTTTTCAAAATGAATGGTCATGACAGTATTTCCCCTGCTATCATCTTTGCCTCAGCTATCAATCATTTGATTCACTTCCTCAATACACATGTGGTTATTGTTGCTTCACAGTTTGACCCAGAAAGCCTTAATTAAGAAATTTAGGGGGAGCTCTAAAATATTGTCATTTTGGGTGCCATTTTTTTCTGTATAAATTTTCCTATATATGTGTTTCAAACATGGTGTTTCAATTCTATGCTTTGTAGGGTGCTGACAAAGTTTGATGCATACGTTATAAGACTTAAGGTGTGTGGGCATGACGAGTGTGTACGGTGCTGCCAACCTGGCAACTTTCTTGCATGTGGCGACAAATTTACCGATTTATCCAGACCATCAGGAAAAACGAAAGAAATATCTTCAAATAAATTTTATTTTAATCCATTCCCATGCATGCTGCTCAGAGTAATCACAGTCCACAGCCCTGCTGACGACACTGTGGGGTCTCATCTCTCTCTCCTCTTACTCCATGCCACTGTGCAAATACACGCTGTCAGTAGGGTGGTCGAGTGAGAGACAAAAAGGGAGACATAGGATGTGCTAAGAGCAGACAGGTGTTGGCGATCTGAGCAGAGAAGAAATTAACAGTATAATTGTCAAGTGGTTGTAAATGAACAGTGTAGGTTTTAATTTGTCTGTGAATAAACGCTGCAGCAGTTCAACAAAGTGAGCATCAACTTCAGCCCTGGAGGCAAAACAAAGTCTCCCCTGTGCTTCCCGACCACCGTCTGGAAGCTGAAGCAGGAAAGTTATCTTCCTCTGTTTTCCGTAAGACCAACATTTGAGGCTGTGGGCATGTTCAACACTGTCATGGGATGCCGCCTAGGTCTAGTCTGTTTAACAAAGTAACATAATTCCCGTAATAACACTACAAATATTGTTGTATTTATTAAATCAAAGCAGTCCTCAGTTAGTTGTCTCAAACGTATTTTAACAATGTCATGTGATATGCTACTTCAGTGCACTCTGAAAACAAATATTAACAGCTACAGACATTTGCAGATGAACATTTAATATCCAGGGATTCACTTCATAGACACAAGCACTGACTATCCTTGTTACAATGTGGCCAAAAGTTTGCTCATTGACCATACATGGTCCAGCCATATAGAGGGTTTTCACCTAATCTTGTTCGTTCACAGCCTAGTCTTGCGCATGCATTGGGTTTCCTGCAGACGTGGCGTGAAATTTCCCCCTGTGGAGCAAAAGTCTTTGGCAATTAACAGATTGTCGGTTATTAAGCCCTCAGGACTAAAGCAACCTGCTCCCATTGTCATTTGTTATGATATTAAAGAGGAACCAGATGTGTCCAGTGCTCCAGCTCTGAGAGGCTTTGATGAATAGCAGCTCAGAAATACACCTTTGATCTGCAATACAGTGTGTAATTGCAGAGTGCTTTTATGCAAACACGCAGAGTGAAAGCAGGAGCTGAGTGGGGGCTGACTAAAAAACTCACCTTATCAGCCTGTCGCATGTAGCAGTAGAGGATCCCTCTCATGCACTTGATGGCAGAATGCTCCAGTTCATGGGTCCGCCCCATATCGTCATCAATGCGTCTGCACAGCGGGGTGAGCAGGCAGAACATGAGGGAAAACAAAACAAAACAATGAGTGGATGAATACATCACAAACACACTGATTTGGGGTCTTATTGTAGTTTTGATTTTTATTTCTACAAGTCGTCATAACATTTTACTCACCAAAGAAATCCCTGAGATCATCTGACTTTTTTAGTGATATTGCCACGTCGTTAGACTTCAGCACTTTTGACTTCAATTTTTCTATAATTATACAAACTGTTCTAAACCTAGATAATGATTCAAGACAGTAAGCCACCGAATCACTGCGCAGAAAGAAGTGTGCCTCTACTGCTAGTTTACCTAGCACCACTGAGCTAGCTAAGATTACAACTCAACTGAGGGAGACGTCATTAATGTTTACATCTTGCGCTGTCACGAGCATGAGCCTCTCATCCATGAGAAGATGCACGCTTCCTTCTGCCCGCTGATATGGTTGACAGGTATAGTTCAGTCGGAAAAAAATAGTTCCTACATGAAACTGCTCACAACAAGGTGTGTGGATTATCTTGATTAACCGGGTCATGATTTCTGGAAAGAGACATTGCTGTTGAATTTTATTAAATGTAGTTTTTGGTTCTTTGAGCACCCCAAGCCGAGTGCCATCTAGTTCCATTATATCGGAGAGAAGGCAGACATCTCTGTGGCCGATATCTCCAACACTCAGCAACTCACTGCAATACAATCTAGACTGTTAAATAGCACGACAGATAATATGTATTTCTGATTTTGGTGTGAACTGTTAACTATTTGATAATAAGCCAAAGCACTAGACAAATAAAATGTTGACCTGCTGTTGGCGCTAGATTATAAGTCTCAGGATCACCAAAGTCAATAGGACTCACCCTATTGGAACCATAAATGTCTTCATGGCAATCTATACAGCAGTTGTTGAGATATTTTAGTCTAGACCAAAGTGGACTGGCAGAAAATTTTCCAAGTGACCAAAATATAGTCAAAAATAATTTTTTTACTTGCAGTTTAACTAGTTTTGACTCATTTGAAACACCTCCCTTTAAGCTTGGTATTCACTGTGTTGTTTTTAGGGAAGTGATCTTGCTAAGATACCACTCAGAAGACAATCAATTACTGTTGCAGTGACCACACTGGTAGTCAGCACATTCCTGGTGGGGCTGGCAGATCTCAGATGCACATTACAAAGGTCACGCTAATAATGACTTTGGGTATCGACAGAGGAAAGCCGAGCCGCTGAGGTGAAACTCCAGTGGTAAACGGCACATTAATCACACTGTCTTTTGGATGTGACCCTCCACATCAAAAGTGATTGCAGGCAGAGAATACAGCAGGCAGCTTTTCATCTCCCAACGTCCTGTTTTAAAGTACTTCATTACCGGACTACAAGTATTCAGCACTGTAATATGCATGAGGGGATCAACACTGGCCAGGGGTTACAGTAACAAACCCAGCTCTTCAAACTTAATTATAATTAATCAGGAAAATACAATGGGTGTCAGGAAGGTTAGACAACTACAAGAAAATATTAGGGACTCATCCACTCATGAACCCTCCCCCCATTATAAAAATGAATTATTACAACAAATAAAGTGTAACAAAATAAAGAATAAGATGTGACTGGGCAGCGTGGTGGACTGAACTTCTTATGTCTACTAAGAATAGGAGTTTGTGGCGAATCCTAGTGCCACACTCTCAAACACACACACACACACACAGCAGCTGGGCGTGAAGTAAGTAATGGCACTAGCCAAGCCTGTCAGATGAGAATCATCTTAATTAAATCCCAGTGACAATTCTAATAGGAGGCAGGCATGACTGATGACTGAGATCTGCCGCTGGTCACATCACTGCAGTACACTCTATTTTTACCCCTCTCTTTCTCTCTGTCTTCCCCCTCCATCTCATTCCTCCACCCAGTCTTTCTCTCCATCTCCCATTTTTTTTCTCCCTGGCTCTTATCTCTCCATTTGCTTGATCTCTCCTTCTGCCATCTCTCTCTCTAACTCACTCCCCGTATCTCTACCTTTAGCATCTCCTTCTCTCCATACCCTCTCTGTCTCCCTCCTCCCAATCTATCTCTCTCTGTCTCTCTTCACATCTTTCTCTCCATCCTTTTCCTCTGTCCTATTACAGGCTCATTTCGTGGAAGTGCTCTTTTCCCTTGAAACATAATCACCGAGGAATGCAGGCATCAAGTGCAGGGATGGCTGATAAAGGAGTTTGGGGCCTTTAGACGGTTCTCAGTGAAATTCTAAAGTGTTCTCCTTGAACTAACAATCCTGATGTGTTTAAAAAGCAAAGGCTTCAAATGGCAGAGGCAGATTAGAGATCAGGGTCAGTAAGCATGAAATAGAAGAGAGCGGAACAAAACCAAAAGTCGAAGAAGAAGGGATGGGGGGAGGGCAGACCCATAAACCTATGTAACTAAAGACTTGTAGTCTGTTCTGCACTTAATGCTTTATAAAGACACGCTAAGAGTCTTTTGAGTCGGTGCAGTTACGGAAAATGAATGAATGAATTACTTCATTGGTCAGTTATGGTGCATATTCACATGCACACAAAATGAAACCACTATCCTTTACTGTGTAAAGAAAGGAAGCACTCTGCGAAAATGACCTCAGTGTATTCACCACCTGCAGCTACACACCAAGGCCACATTCACACTCATACAAATTTATTTTTAAACTGCATTTTGAAATGAAAACGATCACCTTACACAGAAATAATCTCCTTCCATACTAACAGGCCTGAAAACGCATATTTCATGACCATTCACGTACACTTGAATGCGCGTGCTGATGTAAACAGGTAGCAGATTGTCTACTCTGCGGGTGGCTGCTTAGTTACAGTAAATACTACGGAGATGGCAAAGAGTAACCAGAGATTTCTTTGCTAGGACCTATGGAGAGGTGGGACAGTTACTGATAATAAAACATGACTGAAAGGCGGCATGTTGGAGCAGTATCAGGAGCATTGATGTTATCCATAGCCACAGGAAGCCATGGCAATGAGAAAGGAGTACACGCACAAGAAGGCTAAGCAATGCTATAGATAAAAGGCATCTAGGCCTAAGTAGAATGTTTTCATTTTACAAGTCATGACTGTTAAGACCCTATCAGGGAAGCGAGTGTGTGTTTCTGCGTCATCAAGCCTCATCATTGACCTTTTTTGCATGATGAAAACAAGATGATGACGAGCTAAAAATAGATCTTGATTATAACAACTAAGACGAAATCTACATTTCATTTTCGTTGAGGAGACATGACAAAAATGTTAGTGGTGGACTATCGGACATTGAAAGCCCAGCATAGTCGTGCTTACAATTATCTTCAAATGCTGCATGAGCGACAGGCTGGCAAGCTCAGTTAATAGTCTGCACGAGGACGTTTCACTAGCGAGCAAAAACACACTACACCGGAGCAGTTTCAGCCATTGGTGCGAGTTGTGAGCTGGAATTCAGCAGTGCATAAGCAGCCATGTGTGTCTGACTGGATGGTGGAGCTGCTGAATGGATTTGTGGGGTATGTTAGTTGCAGCAGTGGCTGTTAGCAGTTAGCTCCGCTCATTTGCCACTGAACAGCAGCGGAGCAAGCAGCTGCCAGCCGCCGCCAGCTGTCGGATTTCATCTACATAGGAATCCACTCAGGCTGCACTCAAGAAGGTAGGAGGCTGAGTTATCTGTGAGTGTTAACAGTCTGAACCCAGTGGAGTTTTCTCTAACAGATTATAGTTTAGTTTTAATCACCAACTCGGTGAGAGGACACAAGTTTAAACCTCCAGACTAGCATGCTGCAGATTAAGATAGAATTTAAGCTTTAATTAAGTTATTTCTCTGCTTGTTAACAGTGAGATGATAAGTCAGAGTTTACAATGAACCTGGGTGCAAATCCAGTTGTCTCAAATTAGTTATTTGTGGTGTCAAAGTTTCCAAGTTTGTAAGTGTGTAGAAATTATTTGTAGTTGTAGAAAAAAAAAGCCTAAATAAAAATTTTAAACAACCTGTCCCCTTGATTCTACCTGGATTAGTTTAAAGATAAAAAACACATAGAAAACACAATTACAAAAAATTTTTATCAACCAAAATGTTTTAATTTCGTCGACTAAAATTAGGCTAAAACTATGAAGAATAAAAAAGAATAAAATGCGACTGAAACTTATACGCGTTTTCATCTCAGGACTAAGACTAAATCTAAAATAGCTGTCAAACTTAACACTGGTCCAGGCTAAAACACAAACCCTAAGTTTTAAAACTAAATGGGGTCAGTGAGATTTTCAAAAGTCTCTATTTTAGGGATTCCAAAATGCCGGAGTAGTCTGGGTGCTAGGTGGAAATGTACAGCTTCAACCTGCAGGGCACACCGGAGCTGACCCTGGGATGAGTCAGGGTCCAGAGATACAATGTATATCAATTAGTGTGTCATGTCATTAAACTAGGTACCAAGCAGGGAGTCTAAGTCTCAATTTACCTGTATTAATTAACACAAATGAAGTGCCCCCTTAAGGCGACACACATTTCAGTTAAGGATACATTCAGTTTTACACACATGAAACACATCCTGCATGGTTCATCTGTGAGAGTGTGTTTTGTGTACTAACCGGTACGCCATAGCCAGGGCCCAGGCACCAGCAGCACAGTACAGGGAGTCCCGGACCTTGGCCTCCTTACAGGTGGGGCATGTTTTGACCGGGAAAAGGCCAGTGGTGGGACTCTGGTAGTTCAGAATGGTTGTCTTGACTAGATAGAGAGAGACAGAGAGAAAGAAACAGAGGAAGTGGTGACGCAATAATTCTTGCAAAAGTAGCAATGTTATTTACTCACATCAGTATTAGCTGAAACACCAGTGAAGAAAAAAACTGTGCCACACAGCAAGCTAGCTAGCACTGCTTCATTAGCCTTTTATAAAAACACTTTAAGTGGCTCTAAAGTGACTCTTTGCACAGCCATTGCAGTTTAATGTAGTTAATGTTCTGAAGACACTCAAGTCTGAAGATTTATACTATTATTCATTACCAGTCTTATGCTGTTTTCGAGAGCGTACACACCTTCATACTCCCACACACTTTACATGACCTTAGTTGGTCTGTTTTCACTCCCTCACAGAGTCAGTGCTCTTAAGTAGCATCACTGCAATCACTAATGAGGCAAATCTTCATTTTGATGAATGATAAAATAAATCCAATGAGCCTGAGTTGTTCTGACTTGAATACAGAGGTTTAATTACAACACAACTATGAAATCATGCAGTGTCTGTGCCATGTCAGTCAGATCCTTGTATCTCCACTTCTCCAGACAAGAGTCAGACAAACTATGTGTGTGTGTGTGTTACTCAGGAGCATCAACAACATTGACCTCTTGTCTTCCAGACAGGAAGGAGCCTCTCAGCATAAAACCTGCCAAGTGCAAAGGATACTGATGCTTCTCAGGTCAACTTCATGTCAATGCAGCAATTAATCATCCTTATGAGACACAGAATCAAACATTTATTTATGATCAACTCTACCAGGTGCCTTTTTGGTCCAGTTTTAGATGCTTTTGTGTCAGAGCAGTTGTGTGTAGCCATTTTATTCTGCCATGCTGTGTCAGCTGGACAAGAAGCAGTCCCAGAGTCACACAGAGCACAGTAATGTACTACAAGTGTGTATTTTTCTAATTCTGGTCTTTTCGTTTTTCCCAGACTATTCTGCATTTGTGAAGTCAGTTCCTTGAACGGGGTTATATCTCACTCCCTGACCTGCGACATTCACTCAGGCTGTGTAGCTGTTGCCTCTGCTCCATCCTCCTCTCTATGTTCCTCGCATGCATGTACGAGCTCAAATAACTTCAATTCAACTCTGTTAATTCAATTTAGAAAACACTGGGCAAAGGCATTTGGCTAATAATTTTTCTTTTATGATGAAAGTATGCAAAAGTCAATTTAATGAAGGCACTTGAAGAGCTCACTCTGTGTTATGTACACATTTACAGTAAACACTGTAAGAGTGTGATAACAGATGGACGCCTTTTCATGTCGAACACAGTGTGAACAATGACATGAAAAGTGTGAATGGCTGCGACAGTAAAGAATAGGAAAAATTCCTGGTGGAATAGCACTTAGACTCAGGGTGCTTTTGTAGTGCTCAGAATACTTATTGTGCTGCACAAGCTGACAAGAGTTAGCTTCTGTTCATGTCAGTGTTTTGCAAGGCACTGACAAGACAGACAGGGAGTTGTGCAAGCTGACCTGCTCTGTGTTATGTGTTCACATACTTCACCACCAGTTACAAACTTAACTTAGCCTCCCTGTGAGGAGATACAGGCATCGTTTCTATTTGGGTATAAACTGTTTCAAAAGTCTTATTCAGTGGTGTGAGATCAGGTCTTTAGGTATTTCAGCTAGAGAACTGGGATTCACGTGAACTTATACTCTGCTGAAGTTACTTGGAGCAAAACACCGGACTCCACTCCAGCTCCGATGGTGTTCTATAACTGACCTTGACCTCTGGTCTGCCTCTGAGGGACTTTACTATTCTCACATATATTAAAAGACAGCTACAACGTATAACACTGCATGACCTGCAGCGTTTCTGTACTTCTGCACCAGCATCAGAATGGAAGTGAAGAAATCACCCGAGGAAATTTCCTCATGTGTTACATGTCGGTGCCTCAAACATATACTTTAAACCCACATCTTGCTTCTGAAATGTTACCCTCGGGAAAAACTACACATACCACTGGTTTGTTAATATGAAATTTCATACATATATGACTAAAATGTGTGTGAACATTACTCGCAGCGTGCACATTTAATCCTGTTAAGCTTTTAATTCCTACATTTGGAACAGTCATCCATGGTCCCCAGAGGATGAAACTTATTCAGTACATTTACATGCATTTTAGTAACCAGGGTAACCAGAACGCGTTTATATGCACTATAGTACTACATATCAGAGCAGACAGATAGAGCACAGCTTTTTCTCACAGCGTCAATGTCTCTGAATTTAACAGTTCATCAAATGTTCTGTGGTGCAAACCAATTTATTTTGACTTGTAGAGGCTATTGTGTTAGTTTTAGTCCAACTTAGACAGAATTGTTTCGAATAGTAGAACACGTCGCTCCGTGTAATTATCTCACCTTTCGTTGACCTGCTCTGCTTTTACTTTCCCCGTCTGAAGTCTTTGTCATACACATAAGTAGTAAAAAGCAGATAATAAATCCAGTTACCATATACATGTCTAGGAAATACAGAAGAAATCTATCTATGGAAACCAGATTTCTCTCATCCCCTGTCCCTATTATAGAAACCAGCATTCTCCGTTAGAAGACAGTCAAGAAATCATCTCACTGGAGAGAGCTGGGTGTAACTTGGTTAAATAAGTGCATGATCCACTTAGGTGATCCTGTGACTTTATCTCTGACGCCACAATGGGGTTCACATTTTTATTTTTTAAGGAAATATGACCTGACCTTACATCTAGTGCCATCGTCAGGCCAAAGCTTTGATTTCTTCAATCAAACCTTTGACTATTCCATGACCAAATATCTGCCTACTGGAGCATTGTGATTGTTAGCATTGTAGCACGCTGACATTAGCACTTGGCGCCGCTGCGCCTATGAACAGCCTCACTGAGGTGCTAGCATGGCTGTAGACTCTTAGTGTTGTTAATAATTTAGCTGTTTATGCACTACACCTTCTCCTATTATTTCTATTATGTATACCAGCTTTAATCAACTGGCTACCCACTTGCCACATCCAGCCTGCCAAAGCCTTCCATCCGGCCCACAGAATATCAATTAATTAAGAAGAAAATGTGAGGAGGAAAAAAAACATATTTAGGATACAGTATCCGTTTTTTTTTTTTTTTTTTCTTCCAATGTTGATGTAATCCGAGCACAACTGAGATGGAAAATATTTCATTAGGAATGATTTACCAACCCAAAATATGTGCTTTGATCCGCAGGTACTAAAGATGCGATAAATCCATCTGTCAGCTTATTATTAGCGGTAGTGATGCAGCAAGTTAGGTAAGCTAATAGAAACATATCAAATGTCAAAAACTGACAAAACAGTGTCCGGAGTAAGTCATTAATAACTTACAGAAACATTACAAATACTGTCACAACATGGGACTAAATCTGTGTCTCTGTCAATTTCTCTGTCCTAAGTCCTGACGACTGTGCTACTATAATGCACGAAGTTTACAGGTCGAGTTGGGTTCAGGTGGTTTATTAACCCATATTTTGCTTGTTATATATATATACATAAGCTTAACTTATCCAATCCATACCGCCCAACCATATACATATACATATATTTAAATTTGAATGTCTGGCCACCACAGTGTTAGCTTAGAAGAATTCTGGCTCTTGGACAAATTTAGTTGATATCCCGATGTATACAGATCTTACTAATTGTGAAAGTAGCATTAAAGGGTAGAGCAGAAATTGAATAGAATTTTCACAATCATATTTTCATTTACATATAAACACCTGAGGATTGTTGTTTTTTGTTGTTGTTGTTGTTGTTGTTGTTGTTGTTGTTGTTGTTACTTTCAGAAACAAAACAGTCTTTAAATCTCAAAGATTCTGGTGGGACCACTTTTGAATCTTCATCTTTAGTTCCTTCCCCAAAATTTAATGTTCTATCAGATTTAAGTTGACTGGGCCTTTCAAACACCTTTATTGTCCTTCTCTGTAACCAGCTGAGAGTCTCCTTTGTAGTATATTTTGGATTATGTCTCATCCTCACCATCCTGGTGGGTGGCAACAGATTCTTCTCACGAAATTCCTGATACATGGCTCCATTCATCTTTCCTTTGATAATTTGGATTCTGCTGGTACTGTGAGAGGAGAAACAGCCGCATACCACAATGCTTCTACCTCCTAACTACACTGTAGGTGTGGTGTTTGTCCTATGCGGAGCCATTTCTCCTCCAAACATGGCACATTGTATTGTTGCCTATATTGTGTTAAGTTTGTTACACAACATTCGTACAAGTCTGTAGATTACTAGGAGAACATAGCGTACTTAAATGAAACAAAATCTAACTTTTCTACAAGTGGTATAGCTATAGTACAACACTTTCTTTGTCTGTATAGTTTTATTGAGTTAAAATCAATGTCTGGTGTAAATTTAATGTGACAAGCTGCACTGGAAATATGTCTGATGAAAAAAATAGTTGATGTATTGAATACTTATTTCCCCCACTGTACATAGGGAATGAGTCCTATACTGCACTCTTGGAAAGGGAGGGATGAGGGGACGAGTATTCAGTTGGTTAAAATCTGCAACCTCATCGCTGGATGTCACTAAATTCTACACATCGGTCCTTTAAGTGAAAACACCTGATTGTTGTTTAGATATGAAATTCAGAGTTAACACTAGACTTGTTAAACAACACAACTTTTACCTTTATAAACTGTGCAATACTAAATTGGTGATGTGTAACTCAAAAGACATTTAGACATCTAGGATAAAATCAGGTCACACAAATGACTGTATCGCAATATCAGGCACTTCCTATAGAGTAATTGAAATACATTAATCAGGGCCTCAATGGTTGCTGAGATGTGGGTTTAACAGCAACATTAGTTTGAATCCCTGCTGTACAGCGCCAGCATCGGGTAGTGTGAAGGGGAAGTACCAACATCTATTCATTATTTTAGAGTTACCGGAATGACTGGGGATCTCTACGGTAGGTAATGGCCAAGGTAATTTCTTTGGAAATAAGGCAGACATTTTTCAGCGGGGGCTTATGACTGTGAATGTCTGATTGCACTGAATGGATGAGCAAAGATAAACTAAGATGGTTCAAGTTCACCAAAGTTCATGCTCAGTATTAGTTACTGAAGATAGAACAACGGATGGAAGCTCTTAATACGAACAGATCGGAGCCCTCCAATAATATATGCTGAAATATTACATAGTCAAACAGAAAGCCTCCGGGAAAGTAATTTATCCGTTTCAAACACACAGGCACAAACACACACATGCACACACACACATCCTGCTCTCCTGCAGAGGTCCCCTCACTGATGACTAATCTGTCTGGAGGGATCACTTCATTTTTCATCAGAACATTATGCCGGTGCAAATGACGGGGACATCCATTCTGCACTGTCGTTTGTTACAGAGCAAAAGAGAGACAGAGAGGAAGAGACTGATGGAAAGAGAGACGAAAGGAGACTGAAATGAGGGAGAGATAGAGAGGATGTGTGTGTATGTGTGTGTGGGGGAGAGGAAAAAAGAGGATGTATTAGCATCTCTAAGTAAAAAGAGTTAAAGTAATGTGCTCTGGGAGAGAAACTGGGCGGGGATGTCAGTTGATCTGTGCACGTACATGTGTGTTTATGAGTGCATGTTTGAGTGTGTTTGTTCAATTGAAGGCGACAGTCCAGTTGGCAGTGTGATATAACGGCTGATGGGGTGAATTAAGCAGAACATTAATAAACCTCTCAGGCACTCAGCTTCCAAGCATCATGCTAATTCAGTGCACTCTTACATGCATCCACATGTGAAAACACAGACTTAAATTCCTCTGGAAATTCTACTTGCTCTCATATGTTACACAATACTTATTAAAGTAACTGGATTTGTAAAGATGAACCCTGGCTATAAAAGGAACCATGTGCAAAGACAAGCATCCTGACTGATTTATTCGTTTTGTGCCCTTGTAAGGACACTTGATCTCAGCATAGAGTAAATGAAGTGTAAGCACACGTGCTTAGACATACTAACACACACATACACACAACACATACACTTACACTGCAATCCACTACATATTCATGTGGATTGCTAACCAGTAATAGGACAGTACCTATTTCGATTACAGCTACATCAGTGGTAGAATGTACTGGTCATCGCACTCACCAGAAACAACTGTATCACACACTGGTGATCTAATGCCTGTGTCATTAACCACAAAAGACTGTGGTCAATAAATAATTATCTAAAAGCCGAATTTGTCATGATTATAGACCGTATGTTAAGATGGACGACATGATAGCTCCCCAAAAGTGAAGCCAAAACATCTCGACTGCTCCCTGGTGGCTGGCTGCAGTACACGTCATAAACCCCCGCCCCCTCCATGATAGCGGAAGCGACATGGGCCACACTATAAGATCAAAGTACACATTTCAAACATTTTTCTGAAAGATGGGTTCTGTCATTTTCGGTAGTTGTTATTACACTGATGGATATTCAAGAGTTAATTTTTCTGATAAACTTCCTTGTAATTAGTTATTTGATGCAATAACAAGGGACTCTGATGTCATTAGTGAGAAGACATGCCAATCAGTGTGGTCACAGTTATTGGCGCTGCTCATGATTAGATGCATGGGTGTATGGGTGGTAACTCAACACCATGGAGATCCATGGAGAATGCTCAGAGCAAGATGACGCTGGCCGTGTTCAGGATATTTTGGCTTCATTTTTGTACAGTGAGAGGAAATGGAGATCCATCGTCCACTGTCTTATACAGTTATTGGTCATAGTAGTATGGACTCTTATGTTGTTGTTTTTTTATGACAGACCTCATGATAATTCAAAATACAGATCCTAAAATTTTCGGTCAACAGTTATGAGTATTAACTAAAATCTGCATCATTGATATCTGTGCCTGTATGATGAACTCCTGTAGTGTATCATAGCAACATGAATAATTGGCTCAGGTTTAACCATTTTGCAAACATCGCACATAATGGGGTAACAGCATTTCAACAAAGGGGACCATGGTTAAAGATAAAGCCTGAAAGGAGAGGGGAAAAGCCTTAAAGATATACTATGCAGGATTTTCCTTAAATACAAGGTATAGACTCATAAAGAGGTAATCCCTCTAAATCATCATCACTTTTGAGCCACTTTCAGTGTGTGGCAATGTACTTTTCAACAAAGACGCTGCCCTCTGCCTGTATTTTCTTATTTTCTCCTTATTTCCTAACAAGCAGGTGCTAGTCTGTAAGCAGCAGACATCCAAGAGACACAGTGCTAGAAAAACATAAATGTAGTGTGGCAAAATGCCAAATGAGAGTGAATTTGGGGTTGACTTTTATTTTCACTTCTGCTGTTGACCTAGTCTGGGGGAAAACGCCTCAACTTGTGGAAAATGGGCGTAGCCAATTCCATTCTCTTTCAAACATTGCTCGTTTGGAACAGCCAATCGCGGAAAGGGGCGGGAGTTGTGAGTATCCACGTGAACTGGGTGCTACATGTAAATAGAACTGAAGGGAAACACTTTTCACGGGAGCAGTGGAATAAATAAAGAGCCTTATCATGACCGAAAAAACGTTCAATAAAAGACCGACTCCAAAAACTGAATTTTGTGAGAATGCTATGTTTTATAATAATGAATGTTATTTGTGTCGTGGTGTATTATATTCCAATATATGCAGCTTTGATCTTTCTAGACATCAGGAGTCTTGTTTGGTCCTCCGTTAATGATATAAGTGGGCTAACCACTATGACTATAGAGGAACGTGCTGATCCCTGATCGCCATCTCCGAACAGCAGATTGGTTAACTCTGGCCAAGTTTGGTATGTAATACTCTTGCCATAGCCTCTTGGCTCCTGTCCCTTCACTAAACATGCTAAACATAGCTTCTGTAGCAGTTTGAAGGCATTAACGCCGTGCAGACATGCCACATTTTCCATGTGTATATCCAAACTCACATCACTCAGTGCAGTAGCCATTTCGCAACGTTTGGTTTCTACAGGGACTGTTCATCGGTGTACACACCGGAAGAGGGGTGTGGTTAGCAGCACTACTCAGTGGCTGAGTGGCTTACCACTTCACGTCCACAGATAGGATAGCTCTGGACTCAGATTAACTCAGATTAATGTTCACCTTGTTTAGTACACCTTTAAGGAAGCAAAAAAAAAAGTGAAATGTGCATACACATGTTCATAGGTCATCAGTGCAATTATTTCATTGCAGGAAGTGAAAATTATTTTAAAAAGTAACTCAAATTACATCTTTGATGCTTTGTCTTAGAATTTGTTAAATTCAACTTTCAGTAGTTATTTTATTGAAAAAAAAACTGCTGAAAAATACGTATTTACATTATCCAACATTTAATTTTCTCAGAAATCTATTTCCTATTTACTTTAACTCAAGTTATATAGTAATACATTTCTGCAAAGATTACAAGTTAAAAAAATTATATTAGTAATATAAGTAGTATATTTGATATTTATGTCAAATGTATTTCACAACAACGTCCAGGATAAAATGAGTTGCAGAGCTGGGATATGACTCAATTTCGAACTGTAAAGCACTTCAGGTTTTGCAAAACAGTACTGCGGAAGTCATCATTAGACGCAGCACATAAACGATGAGAGTGCTTAACGTTGTTCAGTCACAGACTGCAAGTTTCTCTGGATGCAAATCAACTGTTGTTGGGAGTTTTCTGCCAAGTCATCCATCAAGCTAATGTCCCACTAAATCAGCAGCTAATGTCTCAGACGCACACAGTCTGCTCTTTTACAATGGGCCATTTCACTGCACCGACAGGGTGGAGAAAATGAGAGAAGATGATGAGAAAGGGGGAAAAAAAAATACTGAGATAGATTGAAAAGACAAAAGATAGGAAGAGTAAGATGATAGCTGTACAGTATCACAGCAGATGCTACAGGAAAAAATGGAAATAGGCTACACAATCTGTGATATTCACTATTCGTACAGTCTCAACAATAACTTCTGTCTACTCCTGCTGACGCTGTCATAATGTTTCCTGCAATATAACATCCTTGACATGAGGTACTACTGAATGAAAAACAAATGCAGCGGCTATAAAAACACAACAACAAAAATGCTGACAGAGGAGCGACAGCTAACAAAGAGATGTTGATTTAATAAAAGACTAGCCTAGTTAATCATTTGGAGAAATATGCTGATTTGCTTTCTCTCTGAGTGTGAGATGAAAGATCAACATGCATGTCAAGTAGGGAGATAAAGTCATGACATGATGTTTAGCTTAGCTTGTCAAAAGTCACAGCATCTAACATCTAAAATCACAAATTATATTTTTTGCTATTTTATTTGTGTATGGAAGATCAAACAAGACAAAACATACTCATTGGTGAATTTTACAGTTGTTTTTTTTCTTTTTTGAAAACACTTTATGTATAATTAGTACAACAATAAGAAAGCCAAACCCCCCACTCCACGCTACCCTAAAACAAAACCCAAAAAAAAGGTGATCTAAATGATCTTAAACTGCTGGGAAGGACAGTTTCTCAACATATTCAATAAAAGTGAACCCCTCAGAATAAATCTTGGCCTCGCGATTTGAAGACACATCATGACTTCCTTGACCCACTGTATAAAGGAAGGGGACAGGGTAGATTTCCATCTGATAAGGATAAGCTTTTGAGTGAGGTAAATACAATCCCATTCGATTGATGTGCCTGGTTAGAGGTACACCAAACAATGCTATCAATGGTTCAGGATCTATTGTTTTCTTGCAAACACACGAGTATACCTCAAATATAGAGGTCCAAAGGTTACGTGATGATATACATGAGCAGGACATACGGGCATTGTTGCAGGAGATTGTTTGCATCTAGGACAACTGTCATCAGAGATGGAGAACATCTGTGAGTTTAGCTTTAGTGAAATAGAGAGTGTGAAAAAGCTTGAACTGCAGCACGCAGTGGAGGATGCAAATGGACGAGGAATTAATTCGACTAATGGTAAGATCCCAGATGTTGTTGGGGACGGTCATATGGTCTTTTTCACAGGCATTTTTTGTCCTGGTCAGTGACGGAGGATTTGTGTGCTAGATTAGATCATATACTCTTGAAATCTGTCCTTCAAGGTTTGACTCTGACTGTAAACTTTCCTCAAGGGGGTAGTTTTGTGGGAGGAGGGGGAATGTTGTATACTGTTTCACTGGTGAAACTATTAGCCTGTAAATATCTGAAAAAAATGAGATCTTGGAATGTCAAGATATTTTATTAAAACATCAAAAGAAATTAATGAATAATTTACAAAAAGGTTTAAAAACCTATGCTCTTTCTGTGCCGTAACCTGAGTGCTTGTTTAAAGTCAAAATGGCTTTACAGGTGTTTTTTAGTTAGCTTTTTAGCTAGTTGCTTCCCCCTGCCTTAAGTCTTTGTGCTACGATAAGCTAAGCTAACTACTTAACTCCAGCTTGTTATAACCCTATTTCCCCAAAATGTTTTGTCTGTTAAAAGTAATTTTAGTGCGCAGTGGTACAGGAGACTTTATGTCAAACATGTGAAAAGAGCTTTCAAGAGCTTAAGTTAATTTATTAGCTCTTTATTCTTTTTTATTCAAAAAAATTAACTTGTGTTAAATTAACTTTAAATACAGCACACTGTCAGTGTTTTTTGCAAATGTGCAATTAGAGACACTTAAAATGTGTGTTTTAACGTGTGTATCACGTCAAATGAATAAAAATATAAATCAATTTAGTTATGGAATAATTGTGTTCTTCTGATGGCATAATTTTTAAAAGAACTGTTGGTCTCTTAAACACATTTTCATGCGCAGTGGGCTATAAGTAATGTTTGAATAACTGCTTCTGTCTTCTACTACAGTGTCACACCTTTTGCCGTTTACCATGATGACAGTAGTATTGTTATTTGAATATTTTTTGTTTCTGAAACAAAATCCATGACTATTTAAAGTGGAACGCCACCAAATAAAGAATTCCAATATATTATTTACATGGTCCAGGAGAGGTCAATCAATATTTGGGAACATTAGCTACTCTCTCTCAAAGCCCGAAACCAGAGAAGTCTGTAGGCTGGAGCTGCTCCAAAGACAATGAATGGGAGCCTAATTTTGTCAACCCACAGAATGTTTGTTGTCTTTTTTTATAGCCAAATGAGCTTTAATCTATCGCAGTGTTCTCAGTTCTGAAATAGAAAACGTACCCCTATACTCAGAACAGTCCCCTGGGTGCACTCAGTGGAATCTTTGACATCTTTCCCAGTTCATTGTCTATGGAGCAGCTCCAGACTTTATACCCTATGACATCACAAATTTCACTGTTTAAGACTATTTTTTACCATCTTAGATCATAGAAATAACATATGAATTTTGAAAATGATTGTAGTTCTTCTTTAAATCCACAGGTGTATTTCATATTCAGAGTTAGATTGCACTTATTAAAGCATCTTTTATTCTCTTATTACTTAACTGTTTAATTACAGACATGGTGTTTGCAGAAACTTGTTTTCTCAGGTACTGTATTTTTGTTTTGTATTTTGAGGAATGAAGTCAGTAAAAAATAACAGACTGATTTGATTCGATTTGGCCTGAGCAGACTAAACTCTGCAAAAGATGAGGCAAGTAAGTGCGAAAATCAAGAGACAGATGGAAAGAAAGGGTAGCAAAAATGAAAAACAAAGTGAAGACAAAACAGCCCAAGCAACCTTATGTTTTTGCAATGAGCTCATAATGACTATAAGAGGAAAAAAAAAAAGCATGTTTTCTCCATTTCTTAATCGGTGTGAGCCAGACGGCAGAGCGATAGTGCCTTCTGCCTCCAGTATTATCAGGAAGGAGTCAATGGAGTGTGGCCACATTGCCACATAAATAAGAAACCATAGAGAGGTGAGGAAATGAAAGGAGAGGGGAGAAAAAAGAGAGCGATAGGGTGAGATGATGGAGTGATGGACAATGAGAGATGGAGGTAAACTTTCTCTCTTTTTTGATAACAGAAAACAAGTCCCCAATCACAACAGCATCGTAGCATGCTTAATACAGCTGGGGGCGGCTTTGCAACAAAACAACAAAGAAAGAGAAAGGAGGAAAAATGTAACTGGTTTGATTTGTCATTGTCACCCCAACCTCACCCCTCTCCACCTCTTCCCCTCCCTGAAACTGAAAGAAAGCAGGTATATTGGCAGGCAGGTCTGGGTGCCGGCGATAACAATGCTGGCTTTGTTCCCCGCTAGAATTGGACAAGCGCTTCCAGCCCCCACCCAACACAACAATTAAACAAGCCCAATGTTCAACGTCGCGTTTTCGACATACTGCAATCTGGCGGAGGCTTTTCTCCGTAAATCTATGGGGTTTCAACGCAGCTGATGCTGGAGGCTACGCTGCGCGCGCTGATAGCAGCAAATCAGTTCCAACTGAGAGCTACACCTGTTGCACACTAAGCTCCTGTTTATTGTCTTCTGTCTTTTTCTAAGCTCACATACACATGCAGCCTAATGAATACCCAGCAACTATACACAGACGGCACATAACACACACACATCAACCATCAGACGAGCACACACACACACAAGCTGCCCTGTCTTCATCAGGGCAGACCAATGGGCTGTGTCATATCTGCCAGAAGTGTGTTCATGTGAGAAAACGGTGCATCCAGCCCGGAACAGACGCTTCGACACAGGACGCATTAACCATCCCTCAATCCACACCTGGGTTACAGGCAGTTACCATCCACTCTACTGTTTACTGCTGGCAAAAGCTGTACTTTATAAAGTCTAAAGTAAATCTGCTGCCAGAGATGAATCCTGACCCAAAGCTGAGATTTATCTACTGTTTGTCTCAGTAAATATTATTTTTCTTTATCCACTGTTTACAGTCCCTATGAAATTATATTGGTTTGACATCATCGTCGGTGTATTACAGATACTGTGACTCTAAATTCATAAACATCAGTCAGCATAAAAAGGTTTTCTGCAATATGAAGGTGGGTATATTGAGAGCCTGCTATTTCGTAAATATTCTAAGTATATTCTGAGGGAATGAAGACATAAAACATTTTTTAGACTGAGACAACTGCAGGCAACAAGGCTGTGTACCTCTAATCTGGCAATGCCACCTTTACATGAGGTGCTTCTAGCAAGCAAAGACTTGTTCACAACTTCCTGCTCTGATTCACTTCTTCATGTTCTGTAGCTCTGAGCTTCTCTGTGGATGATCTGACATACGATGCGTTCCAATACCCACACTATCTTGCTATTTAGTTTGACAGAAAAGGCCATATTTGGGCTGTATCCAAAATTCCATCCATACCATGCTATTTAGTAGGCTATAAAATATGCAATGTCTTTTAGTACAGTATGTCCTAAACCTTAGTATGAAACCAAGAAAATGTGAATCACATACTATTTATGGTGAAATATTACAAATACTGGACACTATGCCTGCATAAATGTCCCACGATGCAATGGAGTAGAGGACATGAACCAACAGCTCTGTAATGCATCAATTCAAGTGTATGTAAGAAGTGGAAGATTTCACTTTGTGAAGCATAACAGTTTTAAAATTATTTTCAAATTACCGATAGAGCATAGGTTGGCGTAGGTTTCCATCATGGTTATGCTTGTCCAACTGGCAAGGAGGCTCTCAGTAAGTAATGTAGTAATTACTGTACAGCTCAGTATGTTGAATGATAGCGCACATATTGGGTAGGGTAGAGTATAGCATGCTATTTCGGACGCAGCATTAGTATGTTCCAATAAATAGCATGTCAAATGAAGTACGCTAAATATATCAGAAGTCCTACTGCATCCGGTTGCATTTTGCAGTATGCAAGCCAGCATGCTTTTCTGGTTATTCTGACCCACAATCCTCTGCAAGGCGGAAGATGCGTCACATCAACTGAGCTGCAAATAAATGACAGCTCATTGACAGCTGACATAGATATAATCATAGAGATAACCAAAAACATCGAAAAAGACATAAATCTGAAAATAAAATGACAGAGAAATGCATTCGTAATTTAACTGTAGTGAACATAATACCGCATGTTAGAATCTACTATGTATGCAGCCACAACTTAAAAAGCTACATTGCTCTGGACTGGAGATACAACAAAATGCCATTCACCGAGCTCGCCAGGGATGGAGGTCAACTCACAGAACTCTGCTCTTGTTACTTTGTGTTGAGTTGTTACTTTCTGTATGCAGTTTTAACTTTAAATTACCAAGTGATGCAGGGTTTATATCTGAAGCTGATGTGGGATTACAGGCAGAGAACAATTGTCTGCTGAGCACTTTAAACGCACATAATCACACGCTTTGAAACTGCTACATGGTGTGAACTACTCTGTGACACCTGTATCCAAAGGATGATGCAGAGCGCTTCTTTCAATGAACTCTGTCTGGTCACATCAGTTGATGCAAACAATATACAACAAGTATTGATCCAGCTTCAACTTCAACTTGATGCTGTGGGTAAAAACGTGTCCAGCTGGTGATAATCAACCCAGCTTCAGCCTGGTGTCCAGCTGACAGCGCAGCGATGATTTCTTTCCTCTCACACTACCACCTGACCATGACAGACTGAGCCATTTGCCTTGACTTTTCCCCCTTGTAAAAACACTGGGACATGCTGCTCTACATGATTACCACAAAATGAACATACAGTGTTATGGATCGATAGAGTGTCCCCCGCTGAGCTAAATCAGACAGATCCTGAAGCGTCTCGTCTTGTGAGTAATTTAGTCACTAGATGATGGTCCATGGTGGCCTTTGCTGCCACCACTGCTGTAAAACGCTGTGCGACCCTGTAGCCTAGTTTAAAGGCACTTTTAGGTGCACTTCTGCCAAATTCCATCTGGAAAATGTCAATTTAGGTCACTTTTAAATAGCTCTTAGTTCAAGGACACTGCAAGGAGAAGGCCATGCTCTCTGTATGTTCTGTGATCCCTTAAATGTCAAAGGTAGAGAAGCACCAGAAAGCTCCAAGCAGGCATGATGTTTGTTATATGTCTTTTTCACAGTAAATGGCATACTAGTAATTATAAATTAAGGTATGTTTCTTCAGAGTTCCTCAGCTACACACAGTACACAATTGTGGGCAAATCTTAATGCACTGAAAGGTCAGAAAATCCTCCTAAGAGCTTCCCCAGATTTTTTCCGCTGTACTCTATAGTACACTTTTGTTATTTCAACAAGAGCAACTGAGAAAAGCCAAGCTTATGTCCACAGTGGCAAAATCAGCACTGATCCTTAGGGACAGCATCCTGAGCTGTATTACCAGAGTCTAACAGCCACACACAGCCAGAGGCAACACATGATCCTGCCTTCTGCACACTAAACCCAACTCTATCTGCTTAGAAGAAGTGGTGTGTTTGGCCTTTCCCTTCTGTTGCTATCCGGCTCTGCTTGTATTGATTTTACTTTGAAAAAAATAAAGGAGAGGGGATCTAGTTTGTCCTTATAGAGCAAACAAACACAAAAAATGCACTCATACACTATATATTTGTTTGTTTGTTTTGTCTTTGGTTTTCAACCATGGACTATATAAAATATGGATGTAGCTGGTGTAACGTCACCAACTGGTTTGTGGACTTTGAAGCTGCAAGTTTGGCATTTTGGCCATTGCCATCTTGGATTTTTGGAGCCATAAGTGACCATATTTAGACGAGTGGGTGAGGCTTTGGAAGAGCGAGGGGTGGATCTCACAGAGAACCCAAGGACACTATCAACAGACAGCCTGTCACTTAAAGCAGCCCACCTTTAAACCTTAATACACTTAAACTGGTGAGTTATATAAAAATGTGTTGTCTTGAATGTTGAAATGGGCTTTAGAGACAGAAAACTGTACCAGTAACTTTTTGTACCAAACTGTAAACATGTTTATTTCTGCTGTAAAGTTGGGAATTTTGACATGGGGGTCTATAGGGATCTACTCACTTTTGGAGCCAGCCTCTACTGGCCACTCGATGAACTGCAGTTTTTGGCACTTGAGTGGCTTCATTTTTCAGCCCTGGGTGAGGGCGTAGGTTTTATTTCAACGTTGGTGGGGACACAAATGAAGTAGGGCATCTGAGAGTCCTCTCCAAAAAAATGCATTTGAGTGTCATACACTTTATTTCCTGCATTCTGGTGATATTTTTTTGCACTAAATTATTGTGGAAATGTCTTCGTTTATGTAAAGGAAAAATAAAATTCTGGCAGCAGGTGACAATTTAAAATATCAAAATAAAATGGAATACAATGCAGATAAGCTCTTCAGCATTCTATGTTGCTTTAAAATATTTATTTTCCTGTGAATCAACTTTTCTTATTTTATGTTATCTGTGCCAACACACATGTAGGCACGATTTACTCTTCCCTCCACTTCTGTGTCTTTTGTTCAGGGAGGTTACCTTTTCAAATGTGATTGTGGCACCTATTAAATTAAATTATAAACCAATTTAATTACAAACTTGTGAACTTTGATAGATTAAATGTGTTGCAGCAAGATTTCTGCTCATGTTTAAAACTTTCTGCACATTTAAAATGTATCCCATGTGTTCTCTGACATTTTAAGAATGAAGCTGTCATATTTTGAGAAAAAAAGTTGTAATATAATGAGAAGAAATTCATAATCTGTTGAGAATAAAGTCAGATTTCTTCCCTGGGGCCCTATTGTCTGCTGTGCATTACATGACTGATCTACTGTTATGGCAGTATCCCCCTCAGATCATGTGACACCGAACCCCGTTTGGGACTCTCTGAATGAAAAAAAGTGTAAGCGGCTGTGCACTGCTCACATATCAAAGGTGGAAAACAGAAACAAACATAAAACACTTGAGATCAGACATAAATCCCATCATTGTGTAGCTTATTGTCCACAGAGATGTTAGCTTCACCACCTCCGAAAAAGTGCAGCTCACAGCCACTTCCCTTGGTTTTGCAGTGGGAAGCACATGCAGTAACACAGACAGAGCTACCGGTCAGAGGATGCATATCTAGCTGACACAGCCAGTTGTTGCTATAACCTCTCAGACATTACCAAGAAACAGTGAAGCCGATCCTATTAGCAATATTGGGTTAGGAAGGCAGGACTAGTAGAGAACAAGATCTTTTACCAGTTTGTGCACCATTGACTAGACACTGACGGACAACAGTGGTTATATTTAGATTTTTTCATCAAAGTTATTGCTGGGGACAATTCAGTAGTTGCTGCGTATTCGTAGGGCCATGTTCCTACCGTCCCTAATTCTACCACCTTGGCAATGGAGGTTGCCGCATATTTCACACAAACATTTACTGTAGTTCCACGTTTGGTTTATGGCTTTGCAAGCTGCACATCTCATCTTTCATTCATGCAGTTTCTGTAACCGCTTATCCTGTTAGGGGTCGTGGGGGGGGCTGGAGCCTATCCCAGCAGACATTGGGTGAAAGGCGGGGTACACTCTGGACAAGTCACCAGACTATCACAGGGCTGACACACAGAGACAGACAACCATTCACACTCACATTCACACCTACAGCCAATTTAGAGTCACCAATTAGCCTGCGTGTCTTTGGATTATGGGAAGGAGCCAGAGTACCTAGAGAAAACCCACGCTGACACAGGAAGAACATGCAAACTCGGCACAGAAGCCTGGGTTCGAGCGCCCCCATCCTGGGCTCAAGCAGGAACCCTCTTGCTGTGAGGTGACAATGCTTACCACTGCACCACTGTAAATTAATCAATTAAATTAAATGCGATTTGTCAATGTAAAAACACCTACAACTTTTAAACAATGTCAACAGAGTTATTTCTTGTTTTGTTTTGCTGTGTCATTTGGTCCACATGTCTCTGATTGACTCCCCCTTTTCCTCCCACCACATCTCCTCTCACCGAGGCTTAATCTGGTGTGGACACAGTCCCTTCTCACAGCAAACATTTTGACTTGTCCAAACACAGGTGTAACTAATATGATTATTAACGGCCGCATTCAGTTTAGGTGTTGCAGTGCCAGGGCTTTGCTATTGTGTATGCTGGCTCACTGGCATTATTTTCTGGCACACCTACGTGGAATGGAACCGTCATTAATGCTATTAGCTACACCTGTGCTTTTATGAAATGACAAGTCAACCCTCTGGCACGAGAAAGCTGTATCATTAAACAAACAGATCTCCATTTGCAGTGGGTACACTGGCATAATTGCAGCACCAAATTTGACAGCAGTGTGCTTACATTTTAAATTTGGTGTTAAACCCTCTGCCAGCCCAATGGCCCCATCACCCAGGTGTTTGTTACAGCAATATTTCATACCAAATTCATCTTTTTGGAAGGGAATCGTCACTTTTATATTAAAGCTGGTTTCACTTTAGCTGTTTGGCAGCTTAACATGCATGCAGGCAGTTGGGTGTGATTTCTTTGCGTGTACTGGGAGGTAGCAGTGGCTGGCACAGCGCTGCAGTCACAGCTGCAGGTAATTTAGTAATCAGTACTAATGTGTATTTATCTCTCCTGCAGTGAGGCTGGAGACTCCTCCACTGATTACACATGCCAGAACCATCACCTGGACTGGGCTGCAGCAGCTAATCGTAACTCAATCACTGTCCATCCATCAATCCATCCACCCATCCATCCTGCTCCTTTCTTAGTTCTTAGCACCAACTACCTCGTTTAAAACTAGTGATTTGAGACAGCCTTTTGTAAATGTTAGCAGTATTCATTTCTATTTATGCCTTCATGCATGTGTTTTAGAGTTTGCCATATTCATGTAGTTTAAAAGGAGTGGGAAATATAACATTATGCTAACGAGCCCAACATTTTTGTTGACATTTCTTTTACTGATGTTGAAACCTCCGCTTAGTAAATGTTAACATTCTAACTAACCTTAAGATGTATTTCACTTTATTTTCTGCTTTTTCTTTTTCAATAAACTATCTGCAAAGTACATCTTACCCAAACTATTGTTATGATATCAGCCAGTAAAAATCCACTATCAGTCAACCTCTAATTTCTTTTGTCTAATCCACTGTCCAGAGGTGCACTCTCTAAATTACATAGAAACATCTCAATGCTGACATGTTCACCTCTAGACAGGATTAAGGCAGCCTCTGGGATCTAGGACCTATATCTGAAGACCAATGGGTCTCTACTCTTTCAACAATACATAAATCTTCACTTTGCACAAGACATCGCCTCTTACAATTTAAGGTGGTCCAAAACGCCTACATGTCTAAGATTGAGATATCTAGCATTTACCCTGATACAACCCCCACCTGTGACTAATGCAAAAACAATGATGCCACTATGATTCATATGTACTGGCTGTGCCCTCACTTACAAAAATTTGGAAAGATATCTTCCATACCCTGTCTAAAATCCTTTAAAAAATCTAGAACTTAACCTATTGTTGCCTTGTTTGGCATGGCTGGTGGAGATGACCACCACCTGACACCTGCAGAGCACTGTATGGTGACTTTTCTTTTTCTCTCAGCGAGGTGTGGCATCTTGCTCAAATGGAAGGAGGCTGGCCAGTGGCTTCAAGACATAATGTCCTGCTTGAAATAAGAGATGCTGCACTTCTCTGCCAGTGTTTCAAAGAAAAAGACCTGGGGACCCTTTTTGTCTCATTTCCATAACACCCAAACAACATCAGCTCTCAATGCGTTCTGATTCAGCCCTTGACATAAAAAAGTAAAATCTGACTCCATGGAGGTTGCTACTCTGCATATTAAATGCAAGACATTGTGCCTCAGAAGTTTTTAAAGGAAGGAAAAAACTAGGGACAGGAGGATGAGTGAGGAGTGTGGGGGGACTGTTGTCTTGTATAAGATATTACTGTAATCGCCTCAGGGTTATGTTTACTTTTGTTTGTTCTGCACATTGATGCATACTGTGTGGCAATGTGGAATGTGTCTGCCCTACCCTGGTGTTTTTTTCTTTTAGAAAACCCTAATAAAATATTTTGAAACTTAAGATGCTAAAGATGTATTTCAATCTTGAAAAAATGGTCTTTTAAAAAGAAAAAACTGGGCTGTCTATATGGAAGAAACCTTTGAATCTGGTGCTACGTGACCAAAGAAAAAAGAGAAAAAGGACTGTGGCATTTGCTTTTACTCAAGAGGTTGCAAACCTACAGCTATCAGAATGAACTGCACCACACAGGACCAATGAAAGCTCTTGCTAGTGAGTGACGTAATGTGGGTTGCCTGTCTGAAAACAATATGGCTGCTGGCTGGTAACAAATGCTCTCCAAAGCTTTACAGGGGTAGAAAGTCCTTTTAAGGGGTGGAAGAAAACTTTTTTAAAAATATACACTGTTGGCCTGTATCTCAGAAATTCATTCATTTCTCTAAAGAAAACTAAATGGAATTGTTATTTTTAATGTTTAGGTTATTATTCAAGATATAAACTTAAAAGAATCCCTCAGGATAAGGGCATGAGGAAGACCTAAACACAAGCTATACTCTCAGAGCATTCACTCTGCTAAACAGCCTCATCCTGCTTTAGAAAATGATGTAGTTAAAACAGCCAAAGTGCTAATAGACTAATGGCTAGGCCTCAGGAGGATAACACTGAATTTATCAAAAAAGGAGCCTGTTAAGAACAAGTAAGCTATTTTTGGCTGGAAAAAAACCCCCAACACAGACAGAGAAACATAAAGAACCCTCAAAAATACCAGAAAAACTCAAACCTGAGGCAATATTAACAAAAAATAATCTGCTAAAATTCACCAAAATCACTTCCTTAAATTAATATGTTCATTATTTAGGTTAATTATGCAGTTCATCAGTTGTTCTGTACTGTTTTGTTATGCATTTAATATAATATGGAATACCCATGTCACTTCAAGGTCAAGGGTTTTCAGTTTACTTGATGATAGCAGAGGGGTTCCTTAAAGAAAAAAGGTTAGGTACCACTAAACTGCTGTAAAGAAGAAGTGCACTCACTCTTTATTTTTGTCAATATCTGGTCTCTACCCTCCTATTCTTGTTGAACCCCCCCTGACCAAACAGTAAGATTATCTAGTGCAGCAACTCCCACATGATTCTTCACTGACTCCCCACTAACAAACACTACCGGCTGAGTGCAGTGCCAAGCCAAGTCAGGACACCTTTGCGTGGAATTAAATTCAGGTCAGTGCATGCTGGGTGAATGCTTTTGCTTCTGTAACACCCGGGACCCCCATGCCTCGCTTTTATCTTGCCAGCCGAGAACAATTCTCTCCAAACAAAACTGTGTATCTGCAAGATGAAATCACTATACCCACGGCTGCCATTTTAGCATATTGGCAATGACAGAACAAATGCGGGCTTTACAGTCGCATATATTAACTCAACGGCATGGCAATGCTTTGAGTGGGCCTGCTGTAGGAGAGAAAAATATCAATTCCTGGAACAAGCTATCAGGAACAAACTGTGTGCGCAATCACACATATTGCACTTGCCAAACTGTTCACAGCAGTGCCATTTGTTTCAGACACCTACAACTCTAAATTTTAGGTGACCCTGGCCTCATAGGTTGTCGATAGTGAATACATGTGCTTACCAGCATTGTAGTAGCGGTCCAGTTTCTCCCACAGGGGCTCATCCTCACGCTGGAGATGAGACAGCTTGAGAGGTTCATAGATGGAACCTGAAGAAGGACAAATTTGTTATGCACACTCTTCACAAGTGTTCAAAACATCTGCCTACAACATCTTTTGAAAAAGGTTAGTTAGCTGTCTAATGAATCCTTAAAAAAAATAGAGTCTCAATAGTGTCTCCTTATCTTTATTAAAGGGGTAGTTTGGATTTTTTTGAAGTGGGGTTATATGAGGTTCTTAACCGTACCACTGTGTTACATACAGTAGATGTCTGCCAACACATCCCCAGTTTGGAGAAGCAGCAGGAGTACTGACACGGAAGCTAAGCAATGCAGAGCTGTGGATGGGGGCTGCAGCAAAACATATTGTAGCCACCTAAAAAAAATCAATATCAGTTTCAGTGTACTCTATATTGAGAGCATTTTCACGGCTTTACCTCTCTGTTACACAGCCTGTTCTGACGGGGAGGCCGTTGACAGGCTTCAGTTCTCCATCTATGCTCTCGTCAAATACACCAGACTCCATTGACAAAAACAGTAATTTTGTATCCTTGATCACAGGAGCTGCTGCTCTACCGCTGCCTCAATCAGATAGTTAGTTTTTGTTATTGTGTGGCTTTCGTGAATCCAAACTAACCCTTTGAGACCCCAAAGTCACACAATAACACAAATACACTAACTGATCGAGACAGCAGTAGACCAGCAGCTCCTGTGTTTAGCAATCTTAAATGACTGTTTTTCTCAATGGAGTCTGGCTTAAAAGAGAGCGATATAAAAGCTTAATTTCCCCATCAGAAATCGCAGCCTGACAGCAAGGTAAAGCTGAAAAATATTCTAAACAAAGTGTATGCTTAAAGTGATATTGATTTTTTGGGGCTGGAGTTTCCTAGGTGGCTAAAATACATTCTGTTGCTGACCCTTCCACAGAAGTAGATTGGTTAGCTTCAATGTTGGACTCCTGCCTGCTTCTTAAAACTGGAGGTGTGGTGACTGACATCTACTGTATGTAATACACTGACTATGGAGAAGCACCTCAAACAGCCCCACTTAAAAAGATCCAAACTATCCTTTAACATTGTGACTCACTGACTAAACTGGACTGAGGTAAAAATAGATAAAGTATTATAGTTTTCATATTAGAGTTACATGGTGATTGCTCAGTTTTTTCAGTCTTAACAATAGTTCTATTTCCTTATTCCACTATGTAGCCTGGATGAAAAAAAGGTCTGCAGTTAGGAGCAGCTTGTGAATACCCCATTTACCCATCAAACTCTCTTATTCCCAATTAATTTAAGAGAAAATATGAAGCAGAAGAAATAATAAAAAACAAACAATAGACACATGCCATCAGTAAATTCTGTTTTCACTGCAACACACTGCACCACAAAGGGCTCAGCACACAAAACAATATTCAGGCCCGGAGCTACAAATTCAAATGGTAATGTGGCTCACCACCAGATATTTCCTAACATTTTCCTCTGAGCTGAGAGAGAACCGGAGTTTGAGGGAAACCCCCATCTGTTAGACTTTCTCTATTTTCAGACACTTTTCCCTTTGCTGAGATTTGCATTTTAATAGGTTCGACCTTGGGTCAATACCACAGGTACTGAAAAATTCACATTCTGGCTGAAATTAGCATAATTTCCATCAGCTTAAAAGTTGCAGGGGACAAAGCCAATCCATCTCTTTAAAGATAACACTTTAAAAGAGCATAGAGGAAGTCCAATATTCCAATTTTAATTTCTAACGTGAGATCAGACAAATGTGGGAAGTCGGTGTTTGGCTGGGTTTAAACAATCCCGTGACTAACTTCACTGGTGCAGGCCTCTAACACTGGATGCAGTATACTATATGGCTTTATTAACACTGTACATTTATTTGCTGTCATGTCTGGGTCTGTCATGTTTACTCTGGAGGAACAAGAAGATTATTCATGTAGCCAAACCAACACAAGACACATTGTCAACAGTTTGAAGATTATGGGCAATATTGCACTATTTGCACATCAGGTTTGCGAGCAGCCCAACAGAGCTTGAGCATGCGACTGTCTAATGTTTTGTTTCCTCAAGATCAAAGAATAATTATGGTTCAATCTCAACATTGCTGGTTACCTCATAATAGTGAGATAAAGTAACCAATATGGAATACTATATGAAAATACATGTCAACTTCAAAAAAATATTAACTTCATGAAGATAGGGAAAAAGAGAAATAATAAGCCTATCTGTGATTTCCAGTTAGAAACATATGAAGGCAAACATTTTTTTCTGTGATGGTGGAACAATTATGTTGTGACTTATTATAACCTTCTCATGTCCAGATAACAAAATGGTTTCCTTGTGATCTTTCCCCGTGTCCTCTCTGGCCTTCTGTGTGTGGCAGACTGCATTGTTTTCCTCAGATATGCTGCCACTACTTACCAAGTCTTTGAACTTTCCGACGGGGCCGGGCATTCGCAGCCACTGAGGCGGCCATTCTCAAAAGGTGAAATTAAGGCCAATGGTCTCTCTCAGCTAAATCACAAATCTACAGCAATTCACAGGAAGGAGTTAATTGCACAGAGTTAGATTTTAGACATGCATGAATCAACAATGAATTATGATGATCATGAACAACATGCAAGGAATTACAATGCCTTGTATTTGTTTAGGAATGCAAGTAATTTAAATCCTTACGAGATACAGATGATGAATTACTATATGATGGTAATGCAATTATGAGACGGGCTTCAGCAGAATAACTACATCTCTACAAAAGGACAGCACTTGATTGATTATTGCTCTTCATGCTCCATAACATTCACTTCAAAATGCTATGATCCCAGAATGCTGTACTGCTGTATTAATGCTGCTGTCAAATGAAACCTGGGAGAATGGATGCATCTTATTTCACATTATAATTAACAGAAAAGTCAGAAAATTTGCTCTATGATCAAGATATGTTTTCATATGCATCACTATCACTGCAGATAGAGATTTTCCAAACTACAGCAGTTATTATGACACTACTTGATGATTCATGAAGGTCATGTTAAGGAATCTTTACGTAGCACACACAAAGATGTATCACCACAGCCAAGCAGTACAGTACTACGTTTACAATCACTGCAGTCATTCTGTTGTGGATTATAATGTGTCTGTGGAACCCCAATGTAAGTGAAGAACTGACTATAATTGATGGTGTTCTTCTCAGTTTCATTACTACAAATATTGATCCCACGTGTAGTGATAAATAACACCTAATGTGATGTTTTTATATTTACATTGTAGTACAGTCTTCAAAGTATCATGATGGGATCACTTTTCCTAGAGTGTCAGACTGGCTACTGGTGCAGGGATAACAGTCTGCCAGATTTCCACAGGCCCTCGACTCACACCTCATGCAGCGCACACTGTACAGTCTACTGTGAGTGGGATATAACAGCGAAAGGAGACCTGCTGAGAAGGTCTTAAAATAGCCCCTGAGTGCTGCACATTTACACCTCTGACCTTTCAGGCTTGTACAGTCACTGCAGTGGACAAATTAAATGGGAAGCTAGTGTCAAGTGTAACCCCGTGTTCGGTGGATTTACAAACAGACAGTCTCACACAAGCACTGTCACAACAGAAGCAACCGGGCGCGTCACACTGCACGGTGTCATGCAAAGTAAGAAGTCTGACCTGATCTTTTTGATCGGGCTTTGAATTCCAGGAGTTTCCAGCCGACATCTGCCAAGCTCGCCATGTTTACACCATGGTTTCAAAATAGTCAGATTCGCTACAAAATGTAAGTATTTCCGGTGCTGTCCTTCAAAATAAAAGAGAAGCTGTAAGCTCCCGTTAAACAATCGAAATGTAAAATGTTTACGTGGCACTTAGGACTAGTAATTATAGCAAAAATTGTCAAGTCATATAAATGAGTATCGGCGTATTGTACTCGCTGTCATATAAATCGTTAGTTTACTTTTATTCATCTTGGTAATGTTATTTATTCTGAAGACAGACTTCCATCACTTCCGACTCAGCCCTTGCTGGCTTGTTTTAACTTGATACAGCTATCAACTGTCAAACTACCCGCAGCACGACACTGACGTAAACGAGGAAATTCTTATATCGCTTTGCTTACACCTAATTCAGTGCATTGCCTCCCCCTCTTTCTAATACAATTAAAATAAGTAGTACAGACGTCTAACTTTAACGTATGTATTTAAAATAATGCGTCATTTGTTATAGCGAAGCTGCTATTTCACCCTGCCGCAAAGCTGTGTGCCGTATTACAGTCGGTGTTGTTGTGAGGAGCTGCACTGAAATAAGGATGTGGATATTCAAGTTCAATATTTTCACATTTTTATTAATTTTTGTGGGACAGTATAACGCATTTGCTCTTCAGGATGTAACGGGCGACCTTTTCGGTGCCGAAAATTATGGGACTGTGGCAGCGTTTGGAGATTTCTACGCGGATAAGCAGACAGACATCTTCCTTATCAGAGAGCGTATGTTAAAGCTTCACTAACGTTATTGTGCTTCCTGTTGTATTATCCGCCACAAATTAGGTTTGGTGTTTTATAAATTCGTACTGTATGTTTTAATGTAGGCGATAAATATTCTAACAATGCACCGTAGCGAGAATCAACAGCTATATTTCCGTAAATAGCCATATAACGCTATACACAGGCCATTTAACATATGGTTATGTGCTGCCTACAAATTATTTGCTTTACCTACTTAAAAGCAACCAAACGATCGTGGTGAAGATTAAATTAGCTTTTATTAGTGCACATGCTTATGTTGACTTCTTGCTTTTTCAGATTCTGAACTGGTGATACTCTTGGCTGACTCGAAAACGCCTTACTTCAAGCCCAAACTTAATCTCACAAAGGACATTTTCCAAAGGTACATATGACTTTCAGTGCTGTTTGAGTTTTAATTTAATCCACTCACACATTATGCCATGTCATAATTTCCTATTGTTTATCAGTACTGAGGAGGTGACTCTTGTTTTAGTGTGGTTGTGTTTAGTCTTTAAGAGGGAATAGTTATATATAAGGGCATCATCACTGGTTCTTTTTTCAATGGACAATCTTTCTGTTCAGGGACACTGTCATCACTGGTGTGGTCCCTGGCGACTATGATGGAGACTCTCAGATGGATGTCCTTCTTACAACTCAGATCCAGGGCTCCGGTCCAACCACGGTTTTCATCTTTTGGGGGAACAACCAGACATTAGGTACAGCTTCAGTGAATGGGTGCTGAGGGTCAATGGAGGCCAGAGAAGAAGGATTTAACTGGCACATATGATTTCATAGGCCCCCAGCAGCATGTTAATATGTCCTGCGATACACATTTTTGACTCCCCTGATGGGAGAATGTGCAGTAAAACTAAAGTTGAGTACAGTTTTTACAGCAGACATTTTGACTTGGTCAAACACAGGTGTTACTAATACAATCACTGACTGCCAGTCAGTGGAGCCATTGTTAATGTAATTAGTTTCACCTGTGCTTTTGCTGCAGTGATAAGTTAGAATGTCTGTTGCAGAGCAGGTCTATGAATCTGATTAATTTGGAAATAATAAAGATAAAACTACATGTAAAGTACAATATAGACAGTTTTTAAAAGTGTAGAAAAGAAACTCTGGTGATTCTCATCGAGCAGACATCTCAGTCAATTCCAAGATGCCCATTTTGCCCTCAAGTGCACTGTCAGTAAAGTTAGAGCACCTTTTGCCATCTGTGTGGGCAAACTGGATTGGGCAAAGTTTAACACCTACGTAGTGTTAATTTAAAGAAGCAGGCTAAACGTGTGCTATAGAAAAGACAGGGAAAAATATACAGTACCTAAGTATAAACTCACCAGCCAGTGTTTTCTTTGTGAAATTTGTTATTAAATTTGTACTTTTTCCGCATGTTTTTGGCATAAGACAGGGTGCAAACAAAGAAAAGAAAGCCTTAATTTGATTTTTTTCTGACGAAGTCAGTATTTAATTCAAGTTGGCTCACAGCTGTCGACATCATAATCTGTTTAGCCTGTTGAGACCACTGCTGTGTTTTTGTCAGACCAACCATTACTCAATGCCTGTTGAAACTGTTCGTTTTCTACAGATAAGAGTGGGTGGCTCATGCTGAACAAAACCTTTACAGATCAACCTCTTGTTATGGAGTAAGTATCAGTCTGAGTGGTGTTAAAAATGTTTTTCCAATTCAAAGTATATGTTTGATTTACGTTTGTTGTTGTTGTTGTTGTTGTTATATATCCCATCTTAGATGAGCTTCAAGATGTCAGCATACTCTACTGACACTGACACTGACTGAGTTTATTACATACACCTGTACAATAAAATAAAAACCAGTAACATGTCCTAAATTCTGCCCACTGCATTTAGGCAAATCGTTGTGGACAAAATATTTGAAAGATTTCAGTATAATGCTTTCCAATACCACACCACCACTTGACTATGGCTTCAAACATAACCCTGGATTTACGCCTTTCTGACAGTGTCAATAAGTTTGTACAGTATGTACCTTATAAACTGTTACCTCAGTATACGTTCTAATGAAGTGACACTCTTTCCTTAGTTTTAATGGGGATATGGTCCCAGACATCTTTGGAGTCACCAACCCCCCCTTAACTGAAGTGTGCTATCTCAACAGTAACAGGTAATGAAATCATTCTCAAACTCTGTGAATATGTTTGTTTGTAATTTTCTTGTACCTTGCACTACTTTAAAAAAAAAAGTGGAGGTTTTAAATCCTGCTGTTACCTTGCGGTTTTTCTCCTGTTCAGGATTCCAGATTGGAGGACTGCACTGAGTTCACCTGTCAACATGCGCAGTCCTCACTCTAATGCTTTCATTGACCTCAACAAGGACTTTACTGCTGGTGAGTCAGTGATGTTAAAGCAATGTCTAATGGTGATAAACAAATGTAAAATGCTTTGGATTTATTTTCAGAGCACACAGCATACTCTTCAGGGAAGATGTGCTTAACACCCATCTCATATGTTGTAGCCTACCTATGTTTAAAAACAGCAGATTTCATAAGCTTAGTGGTCATGTAACCTGCTAGTCATGTGGGGTTGTCTAGGAAGAGAATTACTTAATATGATGCGTTCAAATTGGAGGTTTAAACTGGAGATCACGCGACACTAGGACATCAAGGTTTTATTCTAGAGCAAGGTAGTTTGTCAGTTCTATTCTTCTGTTTCTCGCTGTTGGTCTAAAATGGCATTTTGCAAAACTTTAAAAAACAAACCAGAAATGAACTGAGGTCGACCAATGTTTAAGCATTTAAGTGAATGCAGCTAGAAAAAAAACCATATTCAACCCCCCACTGCTTTATTGATTCATTATAACTCAGACCTACCACATTGCTCTATTTTGTGTCTTATTCCTCCTCTATGGTCTTGCAGTGTTTCCCCACACAAATCAATAGGTGTTATTAATGTTGTAGGAGAAAGCTAGTTATAAAACAAGACACGGTTAAGTTCTGGATTGAGACACAAGAAGCTAAAATGGAACAAAGAAGCACTGGTGCTAAAATGGCAAATCCTTTGGGGTTTCAGCACGTTGTAAAGGGGTTTAATTGTGCACATTTACGCTTGTAGTACAGTTGGCATTAGTTGGAAAGTTTTTGTAGTGGACAGTGGTGGAAAGTAATAAAGAACTTACTTACTTACATTTACTTATGTACAATTCTAACATTCGCGAACTTAACTTGAATGTTTCTATTTTCAGCTACTTTGATTTTCCTTTAAAAAATACAAGAGTTTCTAAAAGTTTCTAAAATACAACACATTTTAGAATTAAATCAGTGGTTTCAAATCTTTTTTGGCTTGTGTCCCCTTAAAAAAAGCGGTGGCCAGACCTTATCATCTTTCATATGTCTATGCATTTTTTGGCTTTACCAGAGACTTTTACCTACATTTTTCTTCTTTCCTCTCCCGTCAATCAAATTACAACCCCTCAGATTTCTTGTGACTTGTGACCATTTGAAGGGGCCCCAGCCCCTAGGTTGGCAGCTACCAGACTACATTACCTAGCAGTAAAATACATCGGTGGCTGTGGCTCAGAGGGTCGAGCGGTCATCTACCACTCAAAAGGTCATTGGTTCAATTTCAGGCCTTTGCAGTCTACATGTCAAAGTGCCCTTGGGCAAGGTACTGAACCCCAAGTTACTCCTGATGGCTCACATGACTCACATCAGTGTGTGAGTGTGCATGAATGATTGTCTTGAGCAGATGGCACTTTGCATGGTATCCTTGGCCACCACTGAATGAATGTTATGTATGTGTGAATAGGTGAATGGTGCCCTTGTTATAAACTGCTCTGAGTGGTCACTAAGACTAGAAAAGCACTATATAAATGCAGTCCACTAACCATTTACTTACTCATGATTGCATCAGTCGGCCTATTGATAATCTAATCATGTCATATACAATAACATAACACCAGCCATTTTTCTAAAGAACAATTACTATTAATTTTTGATACTTTCAGCTACAGATATTTATTTTCTTTTACTTACGAAGGAATTTGAATCCAGGACTTTCATTTGTAGTCCATTTAAGCCCTTTTCACACATAACTAGTACTACCTGGGGGCCTCATGTGATCCCCCACACATCCGTGTTTTGTGCAGCGCATTAACACTGGATAAGCAAAGTCTGTATTTTACTTACTGACATTATTACCAAGATGTAATGCACACAGTCATGTCTAACCCCACGCTGCACAACACAGAAACATGACACAGCACTTCAGGCGGTGATTTATAGTGTCAACCTCCTTTTTTCTTTCAAATGTAAGGGAAAGAAAACAGGACTGATCATGCCACACATTGTCCCATGTTATCCATCTCATTATCTTTAGTGATTTTGCTCTTGTGATGGATTTTTAGCTTACTTTATTTTGTGAAGTGGTCTCCATGCCATGTAGCAAGATGAGCTTCCTGCACCCAAAATGCTGCCAAAACATTAATTTATAATTGCCAACACAGCCTCTGTAATTCTCAACCTGGATGTCGATTTGCACAGGACTAATATTATCACACAACCTCTGTGTTTGGGGAAATATGGTAGGTCATTTTTGTAGTGGAATTTTTACTTGAGAAATTACGGTCATTGCAGATTGGCACAGAATTAAGTTCACAAACAGCCTCTGTGGTTATTACAGATTACCAGAGGTCCCCAGGTAATACTTGTCCTGTGCAAATAGGGTTTTATACTGAAATACCTGAAGATTGTTTTTAGATGATTGAATTGGAACTTTTTGGTACTGATTGACATTTCCCACCAGGATTAATAAAGTATTCTATTGATCTGTCGATCTATTGTATGCAGGTACAGACGGTAAATACTTCTCCCAGGATACATCCTGGTTTTTTTTTTTGTTTTGTTTTAAAGTCATGGTTTTATACTTCCTGCTTCTCCATCCTGATAAACCATAGTATTAACTGAGGGCTCAGGATTTATGTGTTCCCTATTTAAAAAAAATAAATAAATCTGGGCTTTTTGATTATTAAAAATTGACAATTGAAAAAAAATAATGTATAGATAAATAGATATATAATTTCTTTTATAGTATTGTTTTTTTTGTCCAGTGGTAAACTTGATATCCACAGGCACTGCATTCCACAAAGTTTCTCCTGAGGAACTCCAGGAACCAGACAAGAGACCAAAACATATATTTAATGCCACCAATTTTCAAGTTGACTGAGAGAGAACGGAATAGCCATTTTCTTCACCAGTGAATGGAGAAATCACCTCGTTCTTGTTTTACAGCATCTCACCTGCTGTCCTTCTGCCCACTAAGTGTAGCGCTGTCACTTAGACTTATGGGAGGATTTTTTTCCCCCTCTGGAAACTAATCCTCGTGTTTAAGGTAATCAGAGAGGATTTAGTCATGTCATACTCACTGCAGGTATCTTTTTGTGCTGTGCGGTTTTATTCCCAGGGCTGTCACAGTTTAACCAGAGCAGGTTTTAATTCATATTCAATCTGTTTAGGGATTAACAGAAAGTCAATAAACTTCCACTTTTTGTGGCAGACTTAAATAAATCCTAGTGGCAATATTTGGTGTTTTGGGGTTTATTTTAATACAGATTGGATTGTGTTGGGCCACCATTGGTTTTTTACGGCTTCATGAAGTATTCTGCAGTTCACTCAGAGTAATAGCCTGCATGTCAGCCTGTCTTTCGCTCTTTCTTTTTTTCCCTGCACAGCCTATCTCTTTTGTAAGTCACTTCTTACTTCCTCTCCACCACCCATGTGACCATCACATACACACACACAAACGCACAAGGACAGTGATCATTAAATCCTCGTGACCTCTTAAGTGTGTTCAGCTGCGTTCAGTTTGCTGTGGGTGAATGTGCTGCTGGAACAACAGAGCGAGAGGAGGACAGCCAGTGGAAAAAAAACCCTACTGCACATCTTGTGGATGTCAGACTCTTTGGCTGCCACTGTCTGTGGGGGCATGCAGATGGAGGGAGAGAGAGAGAGAGAGAAGAGCAAGGCATGCAGGAAGGGATGGAGAAATAAAGCCGAGTCGGAGGGATGGATGGTTGGATAAATGGTTTGAAAGAAAAGGATGGTAGGAGAGATGCAGTAAAGGGCAGAGGAAGGGTGGGAGTGGGATGAGCAAGGCGGTGGGTGACTCTTCAGCATGGCTCAGCTCACTGTCTGTTGTGACCACCTGCTCCTCTAAGCGGTACCGGCTGGAGCATCACCGTGTGGCTTAAGCAGGGAGAGAGTGAGTTTTAAAGACAATCTGGGTCTCATTTAGCCAGTTTAAGATAAATTAGAGTTGGAAGCTTTTCAACTGCCATTGATATTTTTAAAGATTCATATTAGGCTCATTTGAGATGAACTGTGCTTCGCCTGGAAAGTGGTCAAGATCAGGAAGCAACAGCAGGGGGCCGTAGTCAAAAGCCGTAGTCAAAGCAGACAGTTTCCAGCAGCCTTTTAGTCTCACAGGAAGTTAGAGAAGCACTCACATCCTGTTAGATCTGATTCCGATGTATACTGCCTGTCTGTCTCACGCTCCGTTCTACCCTTAGTCGTGAACAAGACCCGGGATATTGAACTCCTTTACTCGGGGCAGTAACTCTCTCCCGATCCAGAGGGGGCAGTCCATTGTTTTGAGGTAGAGAACCATGGCCTCAGACTGGGAGGTGCTGACTGTCATCCCGACCGCCTCACACACAGCTACAGACCGCCCCAGTGCATGCTGGAGGTTACAGTGTGACACAAATCTAACTGGAATGCATTGTGCCAGTGATTGGAGGTGATCGATTCTACATAGGCCTGGCTCATCTCAAAGGGGGCCATTGTCTTCATGAATTAATAAAGTGCTAGTCATAATTAATAAGGCTCCTAATGTTTTGGCCACAGCCTAAATAAATGTGGGTGTAATACTGGAAATGCCCTTTCATATTATAAAATACAGCTAATCATTACCACAAACTAACTAATGACCCTATAAACTTAAGTCAGTTCCTCAGTTTCAAGTAAAACTAACATGAAAAACTTCTTGAGGGCTGCACTCATTGCAGAACTGTTGTACATTTTGCATTGGATGTATTTGCCCACCCAGTATATTTTACTTAGAAAGAACGCCCTGTGTATCACTTGTAACTGTTCACAACCAGGATCAGCAAGGCTGTGTCCAGGATACATGTTGCATCATATGTATTTGCTTCTTTCATTGTCCCTCTGGGTATCTAGTCTTACAGTGTTTATTAATGTTTTGGCCTAAGTTTGCCAAACATTATTCCAGGCATCTCTAGCCCCATAAATTTAAAGCTCAGAGTGATTAAAAATGCCTTCAAATTGTTTAATATTAATGAGTGTAAAAAGAGGGTATGAATGCACATTAATCTTAATTCATCCAAATAAAGACACGCAGAGTTGAGTTACTGTGGGGAATAAGTGTAAAACACTTCAATATGCAAATTGCATAAGCAGGGGAAAATGAAAAAGTTTAAAAAAGGTATTTGAATTGCACAGAGGCCTCATAAAGGATCTGGCAGATATTGGTGGGGGCGAAGTTTCGATGTAATTATACTATCCAGTTTAAAAAAATTTCTGGTCCTTTGGTTTATGTGGAATTATAAGTGTAGCATCTTAATGAGTGTGTCTAAAATCAGTGTACAGGGAATGGATTTAACTAGATCTACAGAAACAGGCAATCACAGGAGAAAGTAAAGAAACACATGAAAAAACAAGATAGTAAAACAAATGAAGACTCGTAATGAGTCTTTATAGTGGAAGCGACACCTTCCCTCTTATCATTTTGAGCCAGGTTTTCATGTTGGGAAGCCCTAAGTGTCCCCTCTCTCACCTACTAGTACAGTAATACAGTCAGGTATTTTGTTAGTGCGGTCCAAAGAGGATGAGGGCTGTTTCAGGGCCGTGTCACGACTCCAATCTCAGTCCAATGTCATAGCTGTAAACAGTCCCATGGTAGTGCATTGGCTGGCCTCACTACATCAGCACTGCCAGAGAAAAAAAAAAAAGTCTGGAATTGTTTCCTGGCCGATGTCAAGGCCTCATTTAGCCCGCTTATTGGACTCTCCAGCCAACCAACCTGGCGGCGACATACTGCATATGGCTCGTAATCTCTTTTGTTACTATCGTCCTCTTCCAGCCAGTGTGTGTAACAGCAATGCATTCATAACAGCTTTGTGTTGATGCTCTTTTGTTTCCCAGTTATTCTGTCTCTGTCCTCACACATTGAGGGATTTCAGGTCTATTTAAGGAAATTGCTTTTTTTCCAGCTCATTGTATGACTTTTGTACTTTTATACTTTTGTGCAAATATTCGCAACAAACTCTCAGGCTCAGGACATTTGGTTTGATATGCTTCATCCTTTGGTACACCCTGTCACCCAAACATTTACTGTCAGAATTGTCCATTTATATCTACTACCCACGTGTGGAACAGAAATTCTGGAGTTTTACTTGAAAAGTTTTGACAATGCAGCAGTTGTTGTCCACCAGCTGCTACCATATAGCATGCTAGGTGGTTTAGCTCAGTTAGCTTAGAAATATCACCATGCAGAGCCGGAAGAAGAGATTTTTTGACCCACCCTACTGCCCCTCTGATTGGTTAGTAATCATTGCCTTTGTTGGTTGGGTTGGTTATGTTTGGCAAGAGTAGTGAGATTGGGTAGGCCTAGGGTAAGAATGTCAAGGTGGGCCAATCAGAGGCAGACTAAGGCATAGGGTGCGTCATGCCTTCACCATAGGAAAAAGAAGTTGGCGAGCTTGAGAGCCCCCACTGACTCACGGATTCAGCTTTACATACGCACAAATTTCAGACATCTTGTGCATGTGCAAGTTTAAATGACAGCAGATGAAACTAGCAGTATAGTGAATGGTAAAACAAAACAAAAAACCCCACTGTATCTGTGTGTGTGTGTGTGTGTGTGTGTGTGTGTGTGTGTGTGTGTGTGTGTGCGTGCGTGCGTGCGTGCGTGCGTGCGTGTGTGTGTGTGTGTGTGTGTGTGCGCATGCTTGTGTTTCTGTGTCTATAGACATACTGCAGTTGTTTTAGATTAAGAAATGTTTATGTTTATTGTGTAGGCAAAGAACTGTTCAAACGTATTTTATATAACTACAAAAGTGGACTATTATTTTAAGAATATTGGCAGCCATGATAAAGATAAGCAATTTCTGTGAAATACTAGAACTGTATGTCTGTGGTGGCTTTTTGGCTTTGCAGGTTGATGATATTGGAATTAGTCAGGTTAGTCAAGCTCTTTTGTCAAACTGTATGCCAACATTGTTCAACTGAATTCAGGTATGTCTGTCAATAAACTTCGAACATTTTGTTTACAACAGCATCACCTCAATGTGTCGATTACCAAACAAAACAAAAAACAGACTGGAAGGCGAGTCTTTTTTCCCATAGGGTTCAGGCAGCTTCTTACGGCAGATTTGGTCCATGCAAAAGCAATAAGGATTGCTACTGGAATGTTTATTGCTGCGAAAATGCAATGGCACTCCCTCATAGGGAATACCAAATTAACTGGTCAGACTGCTTGAGCCCCGCTACAATATGCCTTTACATGTGCATTTTTTAGTCGTCCATCGTGCCTGCTCTGTGAAAACAAGCACAGGCATTTGTGTTATTTTTTTGTCCCTTGCTAAATATATGCCAGAATTTGTGTGCCTTAACCATTACAGTAAGGATTATGGCCAGTGACCCAATGTTGACTGTTAACATTTTAAATTTAATTTCTTTTTTTTGTTTGTTTTGTTTTCCCACCTGTACCCAAAATGTAACAAGCCATGCCCTCAAAGCAGAGGTACGTTGAGCCATGAGTTTTGTACACTGAGTGGATGATATATCACTTGAGAGAAGTTTACGTGGCTTGCAGCCCTTTGCACAGATCCACTGGGAGAGAGTAAACCATGTCTTCAAAATTTTGCCCAGTTACCTCAAGCTGCTCTAATGGTTAGCATCTAGAAACAGTGTTGCCATGAAAAAGGTTGTATATACAGCATCTTACTATCTTTTCTTTGCACCACAAAAGCAAAGACATCATTAAGCAGCAAGCTGACTTTGTAGAAGTAGTTGTTCTGTTCTGGTTACTTCTCACCACAGTGACACCTAATTAGCAGGAAAACTGCTTTTGCAGGACAGCCAGGAGGTTCAGATTTATACAATACACTGCTGATGTGAGCAGGTGCTTCAATAGCCCTCAAAGCGTCTGTAATCATCAAAGCCAAATGACCACAGGGGATGTTCTTATCATTTGAATGGTATACAGATCTGTCTCCAGTACAGGATCACGGTAACCGGCAGGGGCTTTATTACATCATGCCAAATCAGAAAGAGCACCGTTGGGCATGAAGCTATCGGGACACGTTAAGAACTTGTTTGAGGGAAAGGTAGTAATTGCAAAGTAATTATACTGTAGATGCCATTTTGGGAAAAAAACATGCAAAAAGACAGCAATACTGGCATAAGGATCCATTGCTAGGCAACGGGCATGGTAATGCTCTGTGCAGCATCCAATTAAACTAGCTCTGTGTCGAAGTGGCTTGTTGATTGTCTGACTAATAATGTGGTGGCAGTGGGGGGGAAGAGAACAGATTTGCCAACTAATAAGGGTGGCCAAGAAGAAGAATTGATTATAGAGGGATTAAGTTTACATTTGGATTGCAGAGTAAGGCACTCGTAATAGTCATTTTGGTAATCAGGGTACTATCACAGAGAGAGACATTAACACAGTGAGGAAGGATATTACAAGAATTTCGGATAAACGTAATGGCATTTTTTTTCTGATAATAATAGTAATAATAATAATTATGTTGTATTACTAGCCTGCACTAGGTGAACTGAGTTTACTGCAAATTTTCTGATCCTTTCATCCAATAAGTGCTCATATATAAACCTACGTCAGAGTTAAACTGAATGATATGCTACTATCAAAATAAGTCCTACAGCAAACAGGCTCATAGATGAAGCCCCATCAGACAGGCAGCATGAATCATTGCCCCAAAACATTCATGGATTGATGTACTGAGGCTCTTGATCAGATAACTCTATTACATACTTGTGAAGCTGTCTTACAAAAGAAACAAAGATATGTCAATGATAGCGTCTGTGTTGTGTGATTAACTATATTGACCCAAAGTAAAAGATCGTTGAGAAAATCTTAGGTGATTAACTGTTGGCAGGTCAGGTTTGTTGAAGTATTTAGACAAACTGACAATAATAGGCAAGTGAAAAGTTTTCCCATCCTCACACATTAAGCCACTTGGGCAAGCATATGAAGAGCTTTGTTTTCAGTGGAGGAAAAACATGGTCTAGTGTGGATTGAAGGCCAAAACAAAACATAATTGATTTAGGCTCATTCAGATATCTAAACAACTGTCTTTCCAGTCTACCCATTCCCTCTCCACCAAAACAGAGAGGAACATATCCCAGTGCTAAACCCTCAGCACTCACAGCCACATGTAGCCTACATCTTCATTAACACATCAGTTGCATTCACTGCTGTTCCACACATTCTAATTTCCCCATTTTATAGAGATTTGGAGTGAGCTCACAGGCATGTTAGGAGCGCCTGGTGCAATGCGCCAGCCCTTTGAGGTGTGTCGTTTGTAGCATTTCTGCCTCCAGGAAAGCTGGCGTAGCGTCAAACGGGCAAAAGAGACGTGTTTATTTTGGTGAGCACGGGGGTTTTTGCAGATAAATGAATAGTAGAAATAAATGAGGCAGAACATTTCCTCTCTGATTCGCACAGCACTGTGACCGTAGCCTGAGGTTATACTGTCTACCCATGTTCTGTCCCAAAATAAATTCCCTTGTCAAGAAGAAAACTGTACACAGGTAGGCATAAAGGGCAGTTTTGAATATTGATGTGAGTCACTTCTGTTTAAACAACCTACACTGAGGTATTTGTAAATATAAATCATATCTGATTTTGCAAAAAACAAAAAAAGCCACACTAGTGGACTGACTGTATAGTGATCCTCTGACATTTCCTCCAGCACCACCAGCAGGTTACATTTTATACATATCTCAGTAAAATATCTCATTACCTAAAAGATAGATTGGCTCAAAACTTGGTACCATCATTCATGGTTCCTAGAGGGTGTATCCTAGCACTTCTGTTTATGTCCAAATACCTGTTAAATGATTCCCATTAACCTTAGCTGCACTTTTAATTGGGTGCTGATAAGAAAATTCTAGCAAGCTAAAACACTAAATTACTATGATGAACATGAATACATTATACTGTATCTGCTAAGCATCAGCCTGTTGCATTGTAATTGTGAGCACGTTGGCATGTTGATGTTAACATCTACCTTAAAGCACTGCTTTGCATAAGTACGGCCCAACAGAGCCACAGGCTGAAAGCCTTTTAGGCCTCTACTTTCATGTTAGCTCAGGACTCAGGACGCAGTGTCGCACTCGCAAACTGGCACTTTCCTGGTGGGAGAGGGGCCATGGAGGGTGATAGAGTAAAATTGAATGAACGATTCCACCTCTGTAAGCCGTAACAGTTGGCGATGGGGTTTACCCAACTCAGAATTATGTCAGTCAAATTGGATTTGGCTGTTTAATACAAATAATCAGCTGTTAATTCCTTTTTTTCTATATAGAGTCTGAGACTTTGAACGGGGTTCGGCAGGACGTTCAGGGTGACAATGATGTTTACATAATATAGTAAACAAACCAAGCTAGCCCTCCAAGCTAATGTGTGCTACACTGATGATGGATTGGAAATGCACAACAACCTTTTTTGCTGACACTGGATATCAAACAAAAGGCAGAGACTGTATCGTATTGAGTTGCTGTGAGCTTTAAATTCACCACCTCTAAGCAGAAGGCAGAAGATAAAGCTGTCTCGGAGCCTTACTGGGCAAAGTGTCTCTTCCTTCAGGCAGACCCTTCTTTCTCACTCAGACTCACCCTAGGTCTATGTCTGCAGCTGCCTGTCCCAGAGAGCAGCGTGAAAGTGAGGAGCGCTCACTCTGCAGCTACATCTGTGGACAGTGGCCCAGAAGTACACTGCACACAGAATGACAAATAAAAAAAACAAAGAACTGACTTGAAGAATCTCAGTCAACCAAGAGGCCTTTCCTTTACTCATGATATTCTCTTTACAGCCACCACAAGGCAGCAGGTATCTGTTCCATACGCAAATGCAGCACACTGTCAAGGCACAACTTTGCATGGAAAATCTGACTGGTCTGTTTGGCACGTGCGTTTGCAAAACCCTTATGCACTGAGCAGGGCATACTTGACTGCCATCTGGTCCACTCCGCAGGGTTCAGGAAAATCGAGCCCTTAATCTTGTTATGGCATTGTTTGCCTTTACTAGCTAGTTTAAGCGCAATAGAATATAAGATGAGTGAAACCATGTAGGTAGTTAGGAAGAGGAGATGCACGTCAGACCTAGCTGATACTAGAATGGATGGTCTGGAGGGAAGGGGAGTGATGCATTTTTATGGATCCCTTGTCAGTAGCTCGAGCGAAAACATTGTCCAATTATAGCAACAAACATTCATAGAACAGGGGCACAAAGCCCCACCCCCTACCCCCCAAAAAATTACAGAGTCCACAGTTTCATATCCAGAGTATGTGGACACTGACTCCCGCCCTCCCTCTGATTTTCTGGCAGAAAGTTTGGGTCAGTGGGGCTCGATGGAGGCTGCTTAGGGGCTGTGGGATAGAGCCAGGCAGCTGAGAGTCAAGCCAGGGCCCCCTGATGCATGCTGGAGAGGCAGTCATAGCGGGCGTGAGGAGAGCCAGGGCCAGCAGAGCATGTTGGAGAATCAGAGAGAGGGCGGGAAGTCTGTGGGGTCTGTGACCACGGCCAAGTGCCTGCTGTCGGCTGTCCTCCAGAACAAAACATGTATGAAGATTTCATAAAGTGTGATGTTTCATAATAAATTAAACTACCCACAATGATAGCAGTGAAAGCTTTGTGGCTGTGGTCAAAATCAGCACTTGCATTGCCTTGCTCGAGCATGGACAATTTATGACATAACAACCAATCATGGCAGAGCACACAACAGAGCCTTCCTCCCCTGTCCCTGTGGGCCATCCATTCTAGCACCAACCCTCAGACCTCCAGAACACCAGGATATGCCATGTGGTTGGCTTAATAAGCACTGTCATTCCAGTCTGCCGTATTTTAGGTTTGTATTGGTACATTCTAGTGCTAAGCTGAGCGTTTTTAAAACAATCTAAATTTGTAATTTGCCCTCAATAAATTTAATTACTTTGCACAAATACACACACACACACACACACACACAGACTTATCAGTGTATTCAACAGACAATGCTCATCACTCTTGATGTTGGCATACTACACTGATGCACGTCCTGTATATACACACACACACACACACTTGGTTCCAGTCTGTGGAATGAGCTTTCTTATGCTTGTTACAGTAGTTCTGCGAGCAGCTTCTGTTGACACACACGCACATGTGCAGCATAAAGAAGGAGAGCAAAATAGGATAGAAAGTGTGTGTGTATGAGAGGGTTTGGCCATAATCCTCCCCATAGCTACTGCACCTACGTTGTTCCCTGTAATGGTTTTAGGAGATTATTTCCTCCGGGAATAGCATTGCTCCATTCTACGCTGGTGTGTTTTGCCATGTTTGTGAATGAGCCATTTTGATAGATCGGGGTGGAAGTCACACAGTGTGGAGTTCGGGCTACATATTGGCTTAGAGACGGATTTATTTTGCAGAGCTTTTCACTTTGTTCCTGGCCTGGATTCTGCATTTTATCTGTGTGTGTGCGTGTGTGTGTGTTTGTGTGTGTGTGTGTGCGTGCGTGCGTGCGTGTGTGTGTGTTTGTTAGTTATGTGAGGGAGGATGGTGGGTTTGTTAATGTGACTGTGCGCACATCAGAACTAACATCAGAGAATGAGGTACAGTTTATTGATGTTCCTGTATGTGTATGTTTGGGTAGTATACAGCAGTATTCATTGGTGCACATTTGTGTGTGTCTTTGTGGTACTGAGTGTGTATATTCATATAAATCAGCGTGGTTGCCATGACACTGATAGACATTATTCATTCTTTATTGAAAATGTTGTGACAAACTTACCATGTTGTAGCCTCTGGGAAAAAATCTCTGAAAGAGAAAAGCATCTTTAAAGAGAATCTTTCAACCCTCTCAGCCTCTGTAAGACATTTTAACTGAGGGGGAAAAATTGACTGTCATATTTCACTGCATTAACAAGTGAAGTGTGTGTGATGGCACAGCTTACCCTGACTGTTCTCTCTCAGCGGACAAGGTAGCAGTACAAATGTATTTTTTTAAGGTTTTCTTCTGCTCCTTCTTTCGACACTATAGTAAATCGTCTTTGTGGGCTTTGGGCAAGTTTGGAAAAGCTCGTTTCACAGTCCGATGGTTCCTTGCTAGCAGAGGGACAGGGCCACATATCAATGGAGGTGGCCAGTGAAGATTTGGCTCCAACTCCACACAGTTCCCTCTCACACCTCTAAAAGGGACACTGTGACATTGTGCATTTAGCTACACTATTTGAGAAACATACTGAAAAGCCTAAAAGAGCTAAAAGCATTAAATCAATGCTAAATTGTATGGATACAGAGAAGATTGTAAATGCACCTCACTGCTTTTAGGGCCCTATTTACCTGTCTTTGTGGGGGGAGTGAATTCTTTAGAATGCTACAGCTAAGGTCATATTAGTTGGAATTTCACCCATTTTATGGGTGGCATCTTGTCATTGCTTGGTTTGTTTTAGAATTGTTTTAATTGTTTTGCCTTTTACTTTTAGGTCTTGCATTGACTAATATTCCATCATTTACTATCTTGTCATCTTATAAGTATGTGGTCTTTGCAGCCTGAGGTCTTTGGGTAGACCCTTCTGAGCTATTCCTGTGTTACTGTGAAAGGTTAAATGTAAGCAGGCCTTTGGTGTCAGAGCTCCACAGCTTTGGGATGACCTTCCTGAGGATCTCAGCCGTACAGTATCATATTTTAAGACTCCTCTTGAAACATGCATTTATATAGGGGTCTGCAGATGGCGGTTTAGCCTGCAGGTACAAAAGACCCATAGCAAATGCTGGTAATGTGAGGTTCTATTTTCAAGACTGCAGGAGGCCTACTTGCTGCAGGGGTGCAGACTTGATAGCCCCCTGTTCATATGCTGTAGATCATTTGTTCCTTTTTGATGTAATGACATAATGTTGAATCTTTTGTTGTCTGAAGCACTTATGAAAAGTGATGCAGAAATACTGTTATTTTCTTCTGTTATAACACAAAGGTTTGCTCTCAAATGTCCCTTTAGGAGTATGTTCTCCTCGTTAGCATTGTTCATGGCTGTATATCGCCAAGTTTTGCACAAGGCTAAAAAGCTATGTAAAATCTACTCAAGGACAGCTTTTTCTCATGGTCTGGCAAGTGACCAGCTATAACTCTAACTGTAAGAGCAGGTTGAAACTCCTGTGCATGCTGTCTGTGAAAAAAAGATTGTGTCTGTAGGCAGTGCATGAAGATAACAGAGTTGGTGTAGGAGAGACAAATGTTCACAGAGTCTATTATGCAGACCAAATGTCAAATAAGTTGCATTTTCTATTAACTGTTGTGATCACTGGAAGTATTTTTAAAGTTCCCCTCCAGACACATTTTTAAATACTCTGCTACATTTGTTTAACATGGTTTTCCCACATGAAAAGTAAAAAAACCTGAAAAAAAGAGTCTGTCGTGGCTACATATGAGTCTGGACAGACATGGATGTAAACTGTAGCTGCAACTTCACTGGTTCGTGGAGGCATACAAGTGGTTGTGAAACACAATTTTATCTGCTACGATGTGACAGTGTATTCACATTGTCACATAGTTATTACATAAATATATACCAGAGGTCCAGTGGGGTTTCCCACACATTCTTTTATTAGTGGTGGCCCGCTGTGATATAAACATCTGCTGCCATGTTTTCATGCTTTATTTTTGGAGCTGGACCTTTGATCAGGAGTGCTGTTGGAATATATAGCAGTGCAGAGCGTACTCTGGGCACAGACAGAGCAGCAGAATGCTGGGTGTAGTGAAAGTGAAACTTAGCCATTTATTGCGCTGGGTCCCAGAATCTGTGTGTGGTGGAGGCTGATGACAAGGGGGGCGTTGTCATCAGCCTCCACCACACACAGATTCTGATTCTGCGGGAACCACTGTCCAATCAAAGTTTGCAGAAAGATATATGCTGTCTGGCTGAGATTTTTATATCACTTGTAATAAGTCTGCTCTCGTCTTCCCTATAAGACATTTTAGGAGACATAAAAAACAGGAAAATACATATTTGAATGGAGGAGTCTTGAGATTTGGTTTTGCTTGTTTAGGTGAACAGGAGATTTTGGTCAATTATGTGGCTCTGTGTCCAGCCTGTATAGGTTAGCAAACACTGTGTGTAATTTTGCTTATACTAGCATTTCAACAGGCACCAGATATCAATAGATTGGACTTGAAGGTCTGCATATTTTCAGACTAACCTTCTCGCTTTTCTTCTCACTCTCAGCGAGGAGGGAGCATTGCCTCCCAATGTCTGAATGTGTTTCACTGGTGACGGCTGTGACATTTCCTTCAGAATACCAAAGGCCCTCTCTCTGTCCAGCTGAGGCATGGATCAGTCCGAGGGTTAAAGACAGAGGGAACAAATCGATGCAAACAGATGAAAACAGAGAGCTCGACTGATAGGCTGCAGGATGGCTTGCAGCAGGACTACGGACAAATATACATGAGACACACAAACACAACAACAAGCAAGTGCAGGCGCACACACATTGTGCTTTCATCCTTCTCATTTTGCCTCATTACTGTCAGCTTCATTCAAACTCTATCACACACACACACACACAACAACTCAAACGCACACAAAGTGGACATTTGTCCCCCCACCCCCCATAAACAGAGCAATGAGATCAGTCAGCATGGCAGCCTTTCTTGAGTCCATAACCCAAGCAACCTAGAGGGGATAGAACACACAACTGTGCGTCTGCACATATGTGTGTGTTAATGCAGTTGTATGTGTGTGTGTGTGTGTGTGTGTGTGTGTGTGTGTGTGTGTGTCCTCTTGACAGCCAGCGGGGGATAGGAGTCACAGCTTGTTTACTGAGTAACAGGCCAACAAATAACCTGCTCAGGGGCATTAGAGACGAAAAGAGAGAATCAGCCCTGTTTGACTGTCTCTTTTTCTTTCTATCACCTTACCGTGCTGACTCTCTTCATCTTCCTCTTTTCCTTCATCTCTGTTGGTACCTCTGTCCGTCTTTGCTGCTTTGCCCTCATCCTCTTTTCTTGCACTCTTACATTTTCTCCCACAAATTTCGCTTTCTCTTGCCCCACCAACACACGCACAGACACACATAAACCTAATGGCTTGGAGCGTGGTGATGAGCGAGGTGACAGTACACATGCACAAACACACACAGCATATCAGACACTAATGCAGCAGCAGTGGTGCTGGCTGTCACATCCACTCTGCACTGCAACCTGGATAAACCACCGCTACTGCTGCTGTAAGGCCTTTTACAGGTACAAGGAGGGGGATGTAATACTGCCGTCGCTGTTACTGTTGTTGTTGGCCTTAGATTGCCCCTCTAGACTAAAGAAAGCACAGACAGGGACTGGATATTGCAGTATGGGTGAGGATTGGGAGTAAAAAAGTTTTAGGGAAGAGAAGGAGCGAGAGGAAGTTTGAAAGGGAAACAAGAGTTGTTGTTTTTTTCTGATACTGGAATAAGTCACTGAGTTTCCCTCATCAGTTTTTTTATCCTCAATTGAAGTAATGAATGTCATCATGCTCTGCATTTTATAAATGAACAAACAGGGGGGTGCATTGTTAGTTTGTCAGTATGTATATATATGAATATTATGTACAATGTCCAAGACATTGCTCAATGGATTTTCAAAATATGCAGGAATCCAGGGGAGCAATTCAGCCCACTGCTGTGTTTTCGCAAATTACACAGAGAGGCACAGATCTACAGCAGCAGTTAAAAATGCATGCAATGTTTCCAACTTTATTGACCAAAATTCAGCTTTTGTCCCTCTGGACAAGAGACTGAATCCTCAGAAATGTTCACCTATAGTATCACTTGGCTGTCTTTACCTCTGTATGACATACTGCTTGAAAGAAAGCGAGTAAAGGGAAGGACAACAGAGAAGCAAAGAGGAGAGACAAGTTCAGTTGTGAAAGGAGTCGTGCAGTCATCCGATTCCAATATATAGTCCCGGCACTAGCCAGCACAGTGGAATCAATAATCCTGGCTTTCTCCACTAGCGGTCATGTCCTCCCTCATCTCAGCAACTATCTCCACTCCAATGCTGCCATGCAACCACTCCAGAGCCATACATCGTGTGCACTGGATCTTGTATGTATGTGCACAGTATAAAGGCTCTGGATGACTCAGTGACCTGACTTTTCTTGTGAGTCAGTACTGAGGCCTAACCCAGACTTGACAGCTCCGTAAAAGCACAGCACCACTTTTAATAAGCTGCTAATTGGAAGCTTGCAAGCACAGGCTGGCAGAATAAAACGACTGCTCATTTCAGTGAACATTGATGAAGCTCGTGGTTGCCACAGTGCTGAAGGCAAAGGATACATGGAAAGGATAGCGATGTTGGGTTAGTACAGTGTATACTTATGTTTGTGTGTGTGTGTGTGTGTGTGTGTGTGTGTGTGTGTGTGTGTGTTTGTTTTTGCGTTGGTGTGTGTGCTTCCACGTGCCATTGCTGTAGTGGCAGGCATGAGAGTAACAGGGGACTGGTGTGAACAGAGTAATTAGCTACAACTCGACAAACCAACTCTCTTCCCTTTCCTCCCTCGCTGTTCTGCTTTTTTAGCCAATTTGGGTTGCAGCATTATTGTTCTTTAGTAATCTGTTTCTATATTGAGGAGAATAACAGGATACTGCAGAGGATAGGCCCTTTTGAGCTAGTTAATCCCCACAGTGAGGTAAAAATCAAGCCAATTTAGTAACATTATCCATTTAACGTATTGAAAATTAATGGAAAAAATACATTGTCACATTTGAAGCTCATTGTTCATGTTTTTGGCACCTCTTCTAAGACACTGAAGTAATTTTCAGTAAGGGGTTTCTTCTGTATAAACGCCTGGTTTTCCTCTGTGTTGATTTACCTATGTAAATGTTTAGTATTAGTCTACCAAGCAGGTTCCACTCCTGTGGTCTGAATTTTGTTGGCTGCGCTTTGGGTTGCATTTGGGTCACAAATTGTGCCTGTAATGTCCTCATCCATTTGTTTCAAGTTACAGACCTGTGACTGTTCTCGGCTCACTGTTCACTGAGTCATAACACCTCTTGATCCACAGCAATGGTGCTCCCGTCTTGGGCTACAGAGTATGGCAGATAAGGGGGTATGTGTGCAGAGAGAAACAGATAGAAGGAAGGTGATAGTGAGACAAAGCAAGGAGATAGTATAGGCTCCCGCCTGCTGCTGTCTATTCTCCTCAGTGTCAGAGTTCTCCTTCTCTGCCGAGGCTTAGCACCCGCCTAGCATCACCCTATCTGTTTATACAGAGGCTAATAGGAAGCCTGGTCTTTATCCCCACACTGCGGCTCAACATAATGGAATAGAGAGACATAATGCTGCTCGAGTCAAACAGTCAGCGGAGGCCTTTAAATTGCTTCCAATCCCCTTAACAAATCTGATGGAGAGGCTATGAATAACTCAAGGACTGCTCATCTCCCCACGCTCTGCTTCTCTTCTCCTCTCCTCTTCTCAGTCTAAACCTGAGTATCAACTTGGATTAACTCACTTTACTTCACTTTTTTAATTAGCAAGTATCAGCTTATATTACCAAACTGATCTATTGCAAGTCCATTTTACATTTCAGTTTGCAGATCCCAAACAGACATCACATGCTTGCAGCAGCAGTGTTGTGATAGAAAATGTCAAAAAGTTTCCCCAGGATTTTAATTTTCTTCCTGAATGAATGCAGAGAACATAGAATTTAAAATATGAGAATTTACTGCAGTCTCGTGTGGAGAGATGACTTGTTGAAATGACTTGGGTCTGATGAAGAGCACCCTTCACGTTTCATTTCCCCTTTATTTCTTGAGGGAGGTGTGTCTTTCTTTCATGCTCTGTCGGGTCATTTAAATTATCTCCCAACAATCCACTGAAATGGGGTTGTGACACATGTTTAAAATGTCAAGATCTGGTGTTTTGTTTTACATTGAAAGCCCTCAGTGCAAAAAGCAGAAAAACATTTACCCCTGCACAAGTGAAAAGATTTAATCTGTAGTGTTCTGGTAGAATTCAGCAAGTTTTGTAGAAGTTAAAATCTCACTGCACATTTGCAGCCTGTTGCATCATAAATGTGTAACTTCAAACGTAGATTAGCAGGAGCTACCCTATAATTTAGTAAAACCAGGTTGTACCACACAGCTCAGTTACAATGTAGAGTCGAGAGTGACCTTCAGTGTATGGTGGAAGTCGTTCCACACCAGCTGTCATGCTGGAACAGTTAGAAAGATGGGAGAGACTAAAAAGTGAGTGGGAGAAAAAGGGTTTTTTTTTTTAAACTTAAGCTGCCTACTGGTGTTGTAACATTACTGGAGTTTCTAACTTAGATACAGTACCTTCTAAAAAATTGATACTTGATAAAATGTTTTGATACCATCGGGATAAATTGACATTCCAGGGCAAGAAGGACACAGTTTTGAGTATGATACATCTGAGTTTATTTCTAAACAAAGCCATGGCAATTGCCATTCAGACCAGAAGCTTGTCATGCGAAGCAACACACCTGTCACTGTGGCTGCCTGGCATGGCTAACATACATAAACAGCCAAGCTAACTTTAGCAACTGATTTAGCTAGGACATACATTACTTCAGACCTGGTAGCCCCATCTGACTGCTGACATTTTGCCATGCATTACTTTTCTCTGCAAGATCATGCTATGTTTTTAATGTCATGTTTGAGAGTTCAGGGAAGAGGATGAGTTTTCTTCACTCTCTACCTCCCCTGCTTTCACTTGTCACTACTCACCTCTGGCTGCTTCACATACAGCTGTTATCTCATTAGTTGTGCTTTGAAGGGTCAGCGGCAAAGGAAATCAAAGTTTATCTAATTGAAACTTTGATTGCAGCACTCAGTGGCAGTTTGGAGTAGAGTGCCACGCCAAGAATAACACTTTCGCCAAGTTGGCCACCACCTAAGTGGCATCCTCTGGGGCTGAAAAATAAAGCCAATGCAAAAGTGCCAAATACTGACATTCCTCAAGAGGGCCCTTGAGGCTGGTTCCAGAAGCAAGTCAATCCCCATAGACAGTCATCTTAAAATGCCTGATTTTATAGCAGAAATAAACATGTTTGCAGCATAGTACAAAAAAACGTTTTTGGTCTCTATAGCTAATTTCCCTGTTCATGACAACTGTAAGGCGTGTGAATTTTAATATAACTCATTCCTTTGCAGTTTACTAAGCCTAAAGTTAAGCATAATTAAGGAGGGGGTTGCTTTGAGTGACAGGCTGTCGGCCAATAGTGTCCCCGACTTCTCCATAGCGCTAGCCTCTCCCCAGAGATATTCACTGCGTCCCTTAAAAATCTAAGATGGCAATGGCCAAAATGCCAAACTCATGGCTTTAAAACAGGAGTCCACAAGCCAGTGGGTGATGTCACGGTGGCTACGTCCATTGTTTTATGTGGTCTATGGCACGACTGCTCTTCCCATAGGAAAACAATGGCAAAGCCAAAAACGTTTGCCTGCTCACTTTCTCTCATGTGGTTACAGATGTTTTAATCCACATGTGGTGCATTGCACATTTTGTTGCCAACATGTGTCCAATAAACAGTAAACACCTGCCCTTACCTGTTCAAGCTCATCTGTGTCCTGCTGTACTCAAAACAGCATAGAGCCAATCAAACCTTTGTGAAGCATGCTGATATTTGTCCCAACACAAACAGCACTGAAACCTCCAGCATGCTGGTCTGTCCCACAGTTTACCTGGTTGCACTGTTTGTTTTAATATACAGTACTTGAGCTATGACAGTCATTGCTCTTAACACCCTGTTATTGGCAACAAACGCACTTGCAATTATTCTGTTAGTGTGAAGGGACTGTCTGATTGTAGACGATGGACTGAATCACAACCTAGTGACAAAGAAATTCACACACAGATGCACACACAGATATTTAAATAATGTGCTGAAACCAGCCATGCAGTGTGGGGGCGGGTGTATGCATGTTTATGCAGCCTGCTCATCATGTACTCGCTCATGTGGGTGTGACGGTGTGCTTCTTGAAGTGTCATTTGTAGGGAAGAGACAATTCAACCAAACAGAAAAATCTGAGAGAGCGTGCGAGAGCGAAGGAACGCAGAAGGAATAATCAAGTGATTATAGATTGCCTCTCTTGCAATTAAAGGATTAGTATGCTTTTGCCTTGTAGTGATTTCCTTTGTAAGCCTGATATATTTGTATACAGACACACCTCGAAAATGGGGTGGTCTAAGCATCTGGTATCAGTCTCTCTCTTTCTCTCAGTCTCCCTCTACCATGTGTGTTTTTTCGATGCCTAGCGTAGCCGTTGCTCCAGCCTTCACAGTTCGCATGTCTTTAATTATCCGGCGACATGACATACCACTTAGAGCTCTGAATCCCTGTTGCTGTTACGCAACCCCAACCTCCCACACACAAACACATTTATATACCTCAATTATGTATGCATCTTTCCCAAGTGGTGGAGTATGACAGTTCTATTAGCTTATGCTTTGAATGTGTGTATGCACCCATAGTACAGAGTGCCAGAATCGGTGGCGCTGTTGAATCGTTTTAAGTTTTGACATCTGTAGTTTACTTATTGGTAACTCAAAGGCGATAAATAAAACTCAATGTGTGACACAGCATTCAGAACAAATTTAATAGCTGTGCAAAGTAGAACATGCTCATATACTTGATATTATGGTTTTAAATGTGTATGTGATTCTCTGGGAGAACAGTTGATGACATCATAAGCAACACTGTAACTCCACCAGTATAGACCAGCAATAAAAACACAATTACAAAAAACATCAAGTTAGAAAATAAGCTTAACTTTATATGTGAAAATGAAGCAACTAAGACTAAATAGTTTTGCACAGAATAATCCACAGAATATGTCATTAGAATAAAGAGTTGATTTAAATTGTGTTTTATAAGGTCTGTTAGTATGAAGACATTGTGCTGACAGGTTGACAGTATTCAGTACAGTTTTCACCTCAAACTAAACTCAGTGGTGGCAAAAGAAATGAAGCTAAAATTGGGCAACTATTGAAGACATTTTGTAACTACTGTCTAATGGCAGTGTGAATGCAGTCCTAAAATAATGCCAATTAAATCATATCAAAGGAATATTTTGGAAGGAATAATCAAGGCAATACGGCTCTAAGCCCTACTGTGTGTTCACAACACTACAGCAGTGTTCCCGCTTTTCTTTTTCTACTGGGCCATGGTTTGATGGGATTAGCAGGCTTTGATGGTCGTGTTGGTCACTTCCAATCATACAGGTCTAACAGGATTACTAGTAGCTTGTCATGATACTGGGACAGTCATCGTGCCTGTTTGATGTCACCAGTGTGACCTCATCATCACCTCTTGAACAAAAGTTCTGTAGGTGTCATTCAGAACTGCTGGCAGTTCTGTAATTGTCGAACATTGTCTTGTTACTGGCAGGAAAAAATGTAGAGAGATTCATCCTTTTGTTTTACTGTGGGTAAAGTAGGAGTAAAAACCTCTGCTTGGGGACTGGATGGCCTGTGTTTGAAGCACAGTTGGAGCACCTCCTTAATAAATTGAAGTGTTCGCAAAATGTGATGGGTGATCAGTAAGTAAGGTTATGTCTTGTGCCTCTAGAAATGTCCATTAAGCTGCTTTAGTTATGCGTCCACACCCACCCAGATGATGTATTTAAAGGCTATGTGACCTTGCCTCCAGTGTCTTAAAGAGCACTCTACCAATTTAGCACTACAATCCTATAACATTGTCAGAATTACATTGGACAGTTTAGAGACACATATTGGTTGTGTCCAAAATGTGTGTGCCTTAAATTCCCTACTCTGTGTTTAGGGAGTACCATGTGGAGGACTATATAGTGATTACATGAGCAACAATGAAAAAACACTCACACTTTTTAGGTAATTTTTTCTGCGTTGTAAATAACGTCATACACACAGTTAAAACGTACCATATCAACATTAGCTGGTGAACCATCCATAGCAAATACCATCATGCATATTTGTGATAAATACATGCTATCATACCAAGCAGCGGCCTCCAAGGCTAAAAAATGAAGCCAATGTGGACGTGCCAGAAACTGCACTTCATTGATTGGCCTCTTGAGGCTGGCATCAAAACAGAGTAAATCCCCATAGATCCCCATGTTAAAATGCCCAACTTTACAACAGTAAACATGCGTACAGCCTGGTGCAAAAACGTTTTTTTGGGGGTGGGGGGGTATTTTTTTATAACTCACCCGTTTACTTTTTATTAAGGCCCAAAGTTACGCATGTTTAAGGCCAGGGCCAATTGAGTGACAGGCTGTCTGCCGAAAGTGTCGTCAGCTTCTCAGTCAGATCCTCCCCTGGCTCCTCCACAGCACCAACCTTTTGTCCCAGTACAGTCACTTCAGGCTCCAAAAACCAAGATGGCAACAGCCGATGTGCCAAACTCAAAATGGCAGTTCACAAACCAATGGGTGATGTCACAGTAGCTAAGTACATTATTTATACAGTCTATGTGTGATACTGAGGGTATTTTTCCCAAATTAATAAACATTACAAAATACGTTGTGGCTATTTATGTGTATTTATGTGGCTATTTATGAGAGCAGCACAATTACAACTTGGCCTGGTTAATGAGCTAGTCATGTAATAACTCGTAAATTTAATGTTTAACGTTATGAATTAAGCCATTACAGGACAAATCACAGCTAGCAACGACCCAGCTTACTAACGTTAGCAAGCATTAGCCCTCTTCTGTACAGAAACATGAAGCACTAGAAAAATATTGATTGCCAATTTATTTTATATCTCTTTGGTACCAGTGACTACACATTAAATCAACAATTAAATGGCTTAGAAACTGGTATAACAAACTTTGACATGTCATTGAAATTTAAATATGTACAACAGGTTCCAGTCATGCTGCTTCTCTCCTCTAGTCCGTCTGCCTCTGTCCCTAGCGGTCTGTCTGTTCCTTCAGTAGAATGCATGGTAGGATACAGTGCTTGGTTTGTACACTACTTTTCACCTTACATTGTGGGATACTTTGAGTTCACTACATAGGGTATAATAATGCCCACTAAACATTCTGACAGCACTACAAAATGGAAAACTCGCTATATAGTGAGTGATGAGAGACTGCCTTTTTTTAATATTTCACACGTGCTTACGTTACCCACAATGCAACCCCTGGCCAACATTTCTGTGGGATATCCTAGTGTGTAATGCCAGTAGCAGCTAATGTAGCCTCAAGCAGAGTTGAAGATGGGGCTACAGAGATCTGATAGATTCACTCCAAACCCCCAGATTTTTTTCAATCTTGTTTCAAACTTGTAGTATTTGCCTCAAGTGACGTCAGTTGAGTAAGTTTGTCACATATGCATTAGTACTCTTTAAATAGTTAACTTTTAGGTGCTAGGTCTGGTTTAGATGAATTCAGTTTTTGTTCCCACTTGCAACAACGAAGCTCTCTGAATTTGCAAAAATTCTAATCTGACTTCTCCTCAGCAACAGCAGCTCTGACTCGGGGGTGTTGAAGAGGTAAGGGCCAACCACTCTACCAAGCTGACAGAAAAACAAGATTTCTCCAAAACAGTGTTAATGATAACATAAATGTGAACTATTGGTAAATTATCCAAGGGATTGAATACAAATGAATTGTTTAACTTTAATGATGAAGAAATAGTTAGTTTGAAAAGGGCAGGTTCAAACAGAACTTGCACTGATATTAAGAGAAGTAGGAAAATGGTTTAATAATTGTATATGTTTATGTATGAGGATTTTCTGGATGACTGAAAGAGTCTCCACCAGATATATGTATGTAATATGGCTTTGCTGAGGGGAGCACATTAATTTAGAACAAAAACTGAGTTGCAAAAATTAAATCGGGGGAAAGCAGGGTAATACAAAGGCAATACTTAATTACACAAAGAACTTTCACTTAGCATCCACTCTGTTTCTGTTCTGTTTGATTCCTCTCTGCTCTGCTTTGTTCTGTTCCTCTTTATAATATCTCTTTTAACTTAAATGAGTCCCTAAAAGGCCCTTGGCGGCCCAGTAAAAGTCCCTGGAACAGTAAAACTGTGTTAAAGTGAGTGATGGTGGCAGCAGTTAGGTTTATATTGCTAGCTAGCAGCTCTTTATGAGACTGTGTAGAATACTTTCTGGCAGAGGCTGTGAGGAAGGGAGGGCAGAGTGGATAAGGACAATGCACTGAAGAGGATATGTCACAAGGATCCCATTAAGATTACCTTATTGCTCAGTTTACCAAAGGGAATTGGTTTTTCTGTGTGTGCATATTCCCCTTGACACACTCTTACAAATGCATTCCCTCTCAGGACAGATCTTAGAGCAGGGTCACTTGTGGTGCAGTGTCCAAGGAGAAAGCAGCTTGACGTTTAGTGTCCTGCTCAAGGGTGCTTTCCACTTTAAAATCATCAGTTTACACCCTCAATTCACTGCCTGACATAGGCAAGAATCAAACCGGCAAAGGGAAGTTTAAAGGGCCGTTTCAAGTTGGACTGGCATTTAGACTAGAGGAAGAAAAATTAGTGGAGAAAACAGTTTGGCAGTGAACTTGGGTAAAAAAAAAAAAAAGGCAAGTGGTGAGATGAGGAGCGAAGAGAGGAAGTGCCCCCACAGCGAGAATGTTAAGTGTTTACAAGATGAAGATCTCTTCATGCATCCCTCTGCTCCCCTGTCTACCCCATGCCTCCCTCGCTGACACAGCGCCATCGCACCTAATCAGCCAATCACGGCTGGATTCTCTCTAAGAGGCCTGATTGGCTGATTAACCAAGCTCATCAACACACCACCCGGTGTGACTTCAAACACACGCGCAGTAACAGTGAGCACATACACAGTGTGCAAATTACTGAGCGTATCCTGTAGTGTGTGTGTGTGTGTGTGTGTCTGTGTGTGCGCGCATATGCATAATATATGCGTGCATTTGTTATCTTCTTTGCATTTGTAAGTCTGTGTGGGCAAAATGTCTGCAAGTCCACAAAGTTTAAACATTAGAAGTTGAAGTGAAACAATTTTACCACTCCGAACACCTTAAAAATGGCTTCATTTGGCATTTGAGTCTTAAATATTATTTATAGGGCTGTGTGTGTTTTTGTGAGGGTGATGGTGGGTGGGTGGGGATTGGGAGTGGTAGTAAGAGAGAAAATTACAACCTTCTTTTACACAAATTGCCCAACAGCTTTAGTTATGTTAATAACCACCATCTTTTCCTGTGAGTAAACATGAAGGCACATAGACTATAATAATTTATACAGTATATAATATTATACTTATTATAATAGCTGGCAATTGGACCACTAATGCATATACAATGTAATCTGTATCTGGTAATATTCTGTGTCATAGAAACCGTGTCAAAACAGTATACATTTACTGTACATTGTAACACAACATGAATGGATGGAAATGTTGGAAAACCTACATTTGAATATGATACCTGCCTGAAGCAGCCCTGCATGAGGTGGCAGGGTGTTCCTGGAGAGTAGAGCTCTCCTTAAGAAAGCTTCTCACTCTGTTGATTTTTTCCCTCGGTTCTGGCTGGGGATGACTGCAGTTGAATCCTGGGATAATATTTCAGAGTACAAGTGGGGCCCAGACTGGTATGCTGAAAGAATAACGCTTCTCAGTTGACAAAGTGTTTGACATTAAGCTAAAGAAAAACAGTCATTAAGTGATTTTTTAAAAATCTAAAATCTAAAAAAATATATATTTTTCTCATGCTACAGCATTTTGAACTTGCTGTTAGCTGCAGTAGCCACTGTTGTATTAACACTGGTTACATACAGGATTTCCACAGTAGCCTCTGTCATTACACACAGCCTTCACTCTTCCTGTCTTCCCTTCATTCATTCCCCATTCCATTATCATTAATATTTTCCCATGCAGAGCACGGCAACACATGGAGTATAGCAGGGCCCTAAGGCAGATCAATGCCAATATTTATTTCATGTCCAATTACTGGGGCAGAACCACAGTCCGGAGAATGCAGTGATGAAAGTAAACGTCCTCTCACAGAGAGAGGCACACAGAAACCGCATTAGAAGTGCAGCCTGCAGCCTAAGCTTCAAGAGCAAGGAATATGAGTACAAGTGCAGGTTATAGGATTCCAATAGAGCAAGCTACAGGCATTACCAGGGGGTGAAGCCTCCAGAAAGCTGAGCGAAATCCTGTTGCTTTCAGCGGGAGATCCCCCCACTATCCTTTTTCCTCCTCTTCACCTGTTTCTCTGCTACTGCTTTAAGAGGCCAAATCAGTCGCACCTGTATATTGAACAGTCACTGCCTGTCTGTGCCAGAGTTAAAAAGAATGGTCAGGACATATCAAAGTTATGTTTCCACACAGATGTTTGTGTCAGTAGTCGGAGACATACACTGAAATTTTTATTTTTTTCCATCACTGAAACATAGAAGACAAAGTATGTATTAAAGTACACTGTATTTATTTATCTTTTTTACCAAAACCATTTAATGCCGTCAAAAGTTTAGAATACGGAGGTATTTATTAACCTTGATCATAATTTGTAATAATAGTCCCATATTTTACACTGTAATCTCTGAAAACATAAACCACTGGTCTCTTATCTTATTATCCTTAGAAAGGCATCCATAAATTGTGCAGTACTACCTCAGTAATACCTCAATATTGTTAAGCTAACGTCTTGTTGCTTGTGTTTTTTTTAGCAACAGAATGACCCCTTGGTGTGTTGTTAATAAAGTTAGAACGAAATGCAAATGGTTGGATCTTGGGTCCAGTTGTCCTGTTGGGGATATGGCTGAGGGCAGGGCCTGTGTAGCACCTAGATCTGCTTTATCATCAAAAAAGACATGGGAATGACATGTTCTACTGTGGGCTATGCTATAAGACCTTTAGGACCTCTCTTGTGTAAACAAGGCAACATTAGCAATCCGAGGAATTAGTGACTTTCTATCGATCTGTTGTTCTTTTTTCATGATCAATTCATCAAGTCTGTGAACGTACAAAGGGCCACAGCTAGAGCACAGTGTTCATTTTCATTGTCATTCCCACTAATCTACACAATTTCCTTCATTACAGATCAATATTTCCTGCTCCATGTTTGATTATGATTGCCAGATGAACCGATGTATCACTTAATGACTTGCTGCCTCCCCACTGTTTCTCTCTCCTCCCCACTCCAGATTTGTTCCTGACAACTGAAGGGCCTAAGTTTGAGACCTGGATTAGCAAGGTAATGAGCTCTTTCGGACTCTTTCTGTCCCAACTTTCCTTTCTTGAGTCCAATTGTCAGGGCAGCCACGACTGAGTCACTGCAGCACTATAGCGGTGCAGTAGGAGACTCAGTCATTGTGTGGCAAATGTAATGTTGTACAAACCTAGTCATAGTTTTTATGCCCAGTATTCTGGGGTTTAGTTACTTTTTAAAGCAGAATCGGTTTATTGGTCAATAAAACATTTACTGCAGAATTTCTTTGATCAACTACTCAGACTGGATAAACCAAATAACTGTAACATGGGGTGTTAACTTATTATTTTAACAGATGTGTCCATACTTATTAGGTGTTTGGATGTGTGTGTGAGTTAAATTGTGTAGACTCTAAAAACTAAAGTTAGCTGAGAACAAAATGACACAAGATATCAAACTTGGTTTCAGTTGCACTGAACAAAAAAAAAGAAAAAAAAAAAAATCTTCTCCCAATAATTTTAAGCACCCATGTGTTGTAATGTTTTGTTTTTTATTTTATCAGTTCAATATACATTTAGTACTATAGAAATAGTCCGAGTAGCCCGAACAAGCCTGACTTTGCTGTTAAACTGCTTTTAATTTTTATTTTACTTTGATTTTATAGCCCTAATTGGAATTTGTAAATTAAAATTAGGGTGCAGCATGGTGGTGAGCACTCTCTCCTCACAGCAAGACGGTCCAGGGTTTGAATTCACCAACAAACTGAATGGGTGTAGTTGTTCTATGTGTGGACTGGGACATAATGTCGAAGGGAACATTACTGCTGCTTGTTAACAGAATTAGTGGAAACCACAATGAATAGTTGTGGCCTGAACTTAAAAACATAAAGTAATGATAAAATTATCAGTTTCTCGCCTAAACTAACAGCATTTCTTTACATTTAAAGTGCATGTTTAGAGTCACCTCGTCCCAGCCACTGTTGGCCATTAACTAGGGACCTACAATATGGTCCTTGATAGGTATGTTCTGTGTATTTCACATACGAACTGAGTCCAATATGTCCACCAATAGGAAGGATATATGTGCAAGCACAACTGAAGTAGTGATCAGAGAGTGATGATATACACACCACCCTTCTGTTCATTTCCTCAATGCAACAAACTGATCTGCAAAGCTTTGGTGGGCTTGGGGGCGCAGGATTTTTAGCACTGCTGCAGGACTAGTTAATATTCTGAGAGAGCAGAGAGGGGAGACCGCGGCTCTGGGTTTTTGTCGAAGGGGCCTATTTGAAATTCAGCAGGTCGAGGCACAAGCCGAACAGTAGTCTATCTTATCACAGAGAGGGGGAATAGGAGAAAGGAAGGGGAGGAGGTAAGGAAGAAGAGAGAAACAGAGAGAGATTGAAGGATTTGGCAGAGACAGAATGTGTGTGAGGGTAGAAACTAGAGAGAGACCAAGCAGGAGCAAAACAGAGCAAATAAACTGCCTTACCCAAAAAGTAGTAGGATGGGTGACGGGTGGTAGGAATGTTGATCAGGTGAGAGAATGATGAAAGGGAATTTTCAGAGGAAAACCTGAAGATCATTTAGATTTTTTAACCTCTGCCTAGGATGTGTTTTCAGCCATTTTTATTATCTGTCTGTGTTGTAGAAAGATTTTCTCAAAAACATATTTGGTGGAAAGTTTGCCCAAGGAAAAAGTAATGCGTCAGTCTGTGGGTCAATTGGTCGACCACTTCTGTCCAGGCTCAAATCTCTCGACAACTATTTGATGGATCGCCATAAAGTTTTGTACAGACATTCATGATTCCCAGAGGATGAAGCTTACTGACTTTGGTGATCCCCTGACTTTTCCTCTAGCACCACCATGAGGTTGACTTTATTTTTCAATAAAATACCTCGAAAACTACAGGATGAATTCCACTGAAATGTGATACAGACAACCTTGGTCCCCAGAAGATAAACTGTTTCTAATATTTGTCCACTGACTTTTTGTCTGGCGCCTATGTTCAGCTCAAACCTTCTGTTTATCAGATACTATGGTTTATGACATTACCATCAACCTCAGCTGCATTCGTGTTACTGCTAATACACAAATATTAGCAATGCTTACACCATATACTATGATGCTAAATATATACCTGCCAAACATCAATATGGTAGCATTATCACTGATATTAGCATTGAGCTTTAAACTCTTAGTCTTGTTTTAGTTTTTGATACATTAATTTAACAATAAAAAAATAAAAAATTATGACATATGTGATATTTGCCTAACTGTGTAAAATGATCTGGCTCTAGATATAGATGCAAACTAAAATTTTATTAACACTTTTCTGTTACTAAAATAACAAGTTGTGAGGGTTGTGCGGTCTTGGCAGAAGTCTCCACTTTCAGGATGCAGAATGCTTATTGTTTGAACTGTACGCCTCTATTTATCTGCTGTAAGCAAAGTAGAAAATGTGGAATTAGCATGTAGATGACAATTAGAGTGGTCCCTTGCCTCAGTAAAAATAGGAAGTCATTTGACATCAAAGGTTTGTTTTATGTGTGTGAGGAAACAGAGGTTATCTCCTTAAACTCACAAGCCTGGTACAAAGTGTGTTATTGTTTCAGTAGCAGATCTAGATATGTTTCAACCCTGACTCTATGTGGAGTGATCTTTTGTTTGCTTTGTGTTATTTATTCATACAATTAATTTATCATTCAGTCTTTTATTAGTTCTTCTGTTCGTAGAATGGGTCAGTATTTTATTCAGTGTATTTTGACGTTTAGTTCAGTGTGCCATCACCATTGATTGATAAAGTTTCATTGTTTGATGAGGTGGATCTTTCAAATCCTGCTGGAGCAGAGTGTGGAGCAAAGATTCCAGGAGCAAGACAAAGTGAACACACACTTGGTGACAGACCGAATGAGTTTTTGCCTTGTCAGTAAAAATCAGGTCCTCGGCAGTTTACTGTTATCACGCCGTCTTGTTCTGTCCTTCGGTTCATGAAGAAACCCAATCCCTTCCCTTCATTCTGCCAATTTCATCATACTTTTTTCCCTCTTTCCTTACATGCACATACAAGTGCTAACATCCAAACACACTTGAATAAATTCCAAAATATTGTTCATCCAAGGTCACATGACATATACATGTCCATGGCTGCACACGCACATACTCACGCATATATACACAAACACGTTTTCCAGCATCCTCAGAGCATTAGACCCCTGTTAATCCCGCTACGGTATTCGGTTCAATGCAGCTGCATCTCTCGGTCACAGGCCAGCACACTCCTCTTTCTCTAGCACTCTGTTTTAATTACTTTTCTCTGTTTTCACTCCCCCTAAGTCTCCTTCCATCCCTCCCCGTTCCTCTGTTTTCGTGCGATTACACAGGAGAAGGCAGTCACAAATGGGGGGCAGGGGGAGACAACAAGCTGCAGAGATGAGTGAAAAGAGGTGTTTTCATTGGTCGTCAAGTAGAGCCAAGGGGTTTTAAAGGTCAATTCAACAAAGGCTGATAATATAATAATTTAGTTCATTTGTGAGGGATAAACTGATGCCTCCGGTCACATACACATGCATATAAATATACTGCAGTGTGTTACATCAACACATCAGGATTCTGACATTATGTCTCTCTTTGTATGATCTTTTATACAAAGAAATATACACTGTCGGATCAACCCATGTGAATTAGCACCATTTCACAGAAACAGGGCCAAACATACAGGAAATTGATGTCAATTTACGTGGAAGAATAAAAATAATTTAAAGTGTCTTTTAAATGTTGCTTCCCTGGACTGTGTTTTTCTGTTTTTGAAAAATAAAACAATGAAATGGCAACCTGCAAAATAGCTCATTTCATGCTAATTTGGCAATGTCATAACTATTACAGATATTCCCTTCGGCCTTTCAAGCATAATATGCACATAATAGAGTGGTTACATGAGCTTATGTAGGTCTTACCTCATAGAGGGCAACAAAACATGACTTTGCACGTAAAAATATTTACATGTAGACATTTTTCTCTTTTCATCATTATTATTATTATTATTATTATCATTAATAATAATAAAGTTGTGCATTGATTATCACACTCATCCTCATGTCTCTGAATTCATCAGGATCATTTCATATGATTTGTGCCTCATAGAGCCTGTTTTTATTTTCACTCACTATCTTCCATATGTGTTTTCATCTGAAATCAGAGTGAAGAAAAAGAATCCTGTCTATCCTGTCTACTATAGCTGTATATGAAATATTAATACACTGTATGTCTGCAGTCTCACGCACTACTGAGTAGATCAGACCCTTAATCCCACTGTTCCCAGCACAAAAAAAAACAATTTATCCCAAATGTCATGCACCACTGCACAGAGCTTCATACACCATACACGTCTGACACCAGCATTTGCGTCAATCTGCGCCAGGCTGGTTAGCTTTGTTGTTGTTAGCCATGTTAAAAATTTGCGAGTTGCTCCAGGATAGACTCAGTCTCCTGCAATTTTTGTGAAAATGTCTTCTACTGCCACAACCGTGCATACCAGTATGTCATTTCACCGCAGTGTTTGGTGTGGTGTATGTGTGTTGGGAGTGATGTGAACAGAAGGGAAGAATAATAACAAGACCTGTAATCCTTTCGTCTTCACACATCAATCAGCTGTCACACACAGATACTGTTTTAATCATGACATCTTGCAATCAGGCAAGCGGCAGCAGTCAATCAAACGGGCTAAGATCTCATCCTCAATGCATAGAGAGTTAACACCCCGTTGCCACATCTGTGGGTGCGTCTGCATATGTGTGTGTGTGTGTGTGTGTGTGTGTGTGTGTGTGTGTGTGTGTGTGTGACTGGAAGCTTTTGATCTAATTGACTTGAGTTGATTCACCCTGCTTTAGAAGAGATCAGCTTCAAAGTGTGTCATTTTCTTTTGCATAGGTCAGTTGAACATACAGCATGCATTTAAGAAAGCAGAAAGGTATTACATAAATGTCTTTATTTGGTCGACTAAACTTTTTTTACATAAATTATTCATAAATTATAAGATACGTCACTTCAAAGCATCTAAGTAAGATATTTAAGAATCTAATTTTTAAAGGCTCTGTTTGACATTCAGAACGTTAATATAGCAGAAAACCACTATTAGCTGTCTAAAGATCTAGTGGAGTAATGGTGTCCTGAGCAAAGAGTGAAGCTGTGCTACCTCTGTGCGTTTTGTATGTGAGTCCCTGTGTGTGTATCCCACATGCTAACCAGTCACCCACCCACTCTGCAGTCCACTCATACTGTGGTTACTGCTGATAACACCGGCCCAACCTACAGTGGCCGAACGGCATCGTTGCAGAAGCTGAACACCCAACCTTCGGTTACCCCTACATTAGCTCTGTCAACATTGTTGCCATTGTTAGTACTGTTCGTACTGTTGACACCATTAGCTGCTAGCCGCCAGGTACAGCCACCTCCATGTTGAGAGCTGTGTGCGGACAATCCCGGCTCAGCCTCTGAATCAAAGATAGTCAGAGCATTGGTTCTCATATCTTGCCACCGCAAATGTACTGTGTGTGTGTTGCACTCCTTCTTGGAAGATTTGTTTGCACATTCAATACACAATGTTTACAGAACCAATAATTCTTTCCAAATTGAAACAAATAGGTTTGGGTTACAAACACATTAATCCACTGCCAGCAGTACCCTGAATCTTTGGCTGATGGACTTGGCCCACTTAAATCACCAAAATAAGTGCCTCTACATTTCTGCCTCATCAGCATTCCATGCGTCAAACATGATGCAAATGATTAACCTCTAAAAGCACAATTTGTGTGCCGTAAATAATTGAAATTGAATGTAATATTGGGCTTCATTTAGCCTGAATCTGCACAGTGCCCTGCACAGCATAAAACAACCACTGTAGCTTTTCAGGTAAATTCATGTGTTCAGTTTGACATCTTAAGTCTTAACCCAGTGGTAGACTGCAGTTTTGAACATCCAGCACTTGTCAAAACAAACAAATGGACTTTAAATGCTATTAAATGTTTTTTGTGAATTGTCCACATATCCAGTGGACAATCAATTTTCTGGTGCCAATCCACTGCAAATAACTACTGCAATAACCTCATTAGGATTTTTAGGCATTCAGCCGCTGTCAGCACTATTTAGGCAGAGTATGATTAGCAGACAATAAAAATAAAAAATAAAGCCTTATGACATTCAGAAATAATGACTACATTCACCCCCAGAATTGCTTTAAATGCAACCCTTGCAGTGACTTTACTGTAAAAGTGCATAAACTTATCTGCAAAATCAAGATAACTGTTGAAGCCTTGAAGTAATAATCGTGCAGTTTATTTTTCAGTCAGTTTATTTCCTTATTCTTTTTTGTTTTCTGGGTCTCTTTCGCTCACTGGCCCTCTCTCTCTCTCTTACATAAACCACAAAACATGCGGTTTTGATTTGATAGTGAGTGTGTGATGATGCTTGATGATTCTTTGCCTGTTTACTCACGGTGGCTGTTGCCGCTCATACTAACTATCCAGCTTCTATTTATTGAAAACAAATTGATTTTCTTCCTCCAGAAACATAAAACTCATCTTTTGCAAAAGACATTTCCCCCTAAAAAAAAACACGCCTGGCTCCAGATTATACATTTACCAATAGTCAGGATAAGATGTCTCAGTCCTTCTGCCACAATCGGGATTGAGCAGTCCTGCAGAAGCCCCATTCAGATGTCAAAATATTGATGTACTAACTGACCTAAAGGGAACTTCAGGCCACACCATCATAAATCTACTGGACCATCACACTGGCAGCACTATTCATTAGTCTCCTAATCTAAATGTCTCAGGGTGGAGTCGGGGCCTTTGAGTATGAGGCTGTCATTAGGATGATCAAGTGGGCACTTTCTCTGATGGTTGTTTGGAAGAGTTAGACCCACAACACCTCCAGAGGGCTAAACAACATTTCAGAACTCCTCTCAGACAACACTCCCACTGCCGGCCCACTTTACCTATGCTTGGGGCCTATGCCTACACAATATCAGTCCACAAATGGTGCAATAGGCCTTTTTGACAGTAGGCATGTTGAGATGTCGCAGTGGTAGTGTGCATGCTGGCTCACTGTCACAAAAAGGCCTATATTTGAGTGCTAAATAAGTGTGTTCTTTTTATAGCCCAAGACACTTCAAGAGCTAATGGTCTAGTCATTTGTGTTTCATTTAACCACATTTAGAGGCATACTATGTAAGAATTGTATGTTTATTTTTGTACACACAGCGTTCAAATTTGGCCCCTGCCCCCTACGCTGCTTATACATACACTGCAAGCTACTGTTGCAGGAACATTGCATTTGTTGAAATAGAAAAGCCAATACTTTAGCAAACTACCAAGCTAACCTCCAGCACCTGTTCAACAGAAAATAGTCCAACTCTGGGTCACTTGTCATCCCTATCATGTCCTTTAGTACTCGCCAAAGTGAAATTTTGGAACGATTTTTGTCTGCTTGGCAGTTGGTCTAAATATTTGCATTTTTTTGTTGTTGTTTCTACAGTGTTTATTACTTCCTCTTGGATGTGTACTGCTACCACCTGGTTGCTACCTTTTCATAAAGTCCTGACCGCACTTGCACGCTGAATGCTTAACACCAGTAGTGAGAGTTTGCAGCCCAGAAATATCCTGAGCACATCAAAATAATAGTAATAATAATAATTTTCTGTACATTGCTTATTTTAGAAAATCCTACATAGTACACCTTTAACATATGTGTTTTTTTTCATACCTTCATATCTTCCTCAAATTTCAGCAAGGTATACAGTATATGACAGTATTAGTGTCACCCCCTCCACAAAATGTCAAGAAAGGTAATATGTTTACACCTATTTCTATATTAAACAGAGAAATCCTTTTCTCTCTGAATTCAAGTTTCTCTTTTTCACTGAACTAAGACTAGCCTAAACGCCTTGTTAACTCGTAAAACACACTTAATTCAAACAGTTTGAACAATCACCAACTCTGATTTGGTGGAAATAAACTCAAGTAAGTTGTAAAAAAATTATGCTGTTTCTCTTCGCAGTCTTTCTGTGCCGTTGTTACTGTTTACAGTCCTGTAACGTTATCCTCACCACTCACAGTCACCATGTCTGTCAGTTCAGATGTTTGTTCCACCAGTATAGACTAACTCCTGGTGGCGTGTGTTTGTGCATTACATACAATGGGTTTAATAGAAAGGGGAGCTTGGACCGTGATACCACCCAGGCCTAGTGTAAAAGACAAGCTTTTGACCTTGTGTGCAGTGCACTTTGAATAGTGATATTGCCAGGTGCACTTGGACTCACTGACCAGTCAGTTAATGTTATTTGGTCATTCTAGGATCTACTGATTGTGCTTAATAAGATGATGATGTGTTTCCTGGTGAGAAAGTGTCAGATATAATTTAGTACAGTCACATGTTCTCTTTTGATTAGCTATGTTTATACAAGGACTTCCCACTGCCATTAAATTGTAGTGTATGTTGGCAGCATTTTGCTCCTGTGTTGTTGAGGAATTTCCCTCTACACAGAAAATCAATATCATGGGGAGTGTGTTGCATTTACAATGTCAGTGTCGCAGGAATGGTGCCCAATATTGTTATGTAGTGAGGAAGCAACATTTATTGAATTTAAAATGCTGGAGTTTGTTCCTGTAAATGATGTTGCAGCATTAAAAAGCCATACAATAAAAAACTGTTTTTTAGAGTCAGAATGATTCTGAAAAACAATATTTTATATTTATTTATACAATTTTATACAGTGTTGGTTCCTCATACTCATAGGTCTTCTTAATGTCTTTATAGTTCACTCTGAAGTAATACAGTTAGTGGAAATTTAGCCATAGAATAAATTCATTTATCCTAATGAATTTGTTGCATTACTTTGCGATGACTTTAGACCATGCAGTGCAGTTGCTGGTATATGGAATATGGTGTTTGCTTTATCTCATCTTTATTCAGTATCCATTTCTCTGTTTTTCAGTTCACCTCCTCTTTGCCTCTCAGTTCATTTTCATTAAATTGAGTAAATGTAGTGGCAGTAAAAAATTGGACTAACTAAATATTAACAAAATGATATATGTAATCAAAATCATCATGTGCATGTTGAACAGTTTATACATTTGAACAGTAATTAGCCTGCACACAATAGCGACCACAGCATTTAAGCACACATGCATACACAGCCCCCAACACATACAGTACTTATACATTATGCATATGTTGCTCTCTCTGACTCAGTCCTTGCATCTCTCTCACCCCTCTCTCTCTCTCTCCCTCCCTGTCTTTCTCACTCTCTCTCTCTGTTCCTCTCTTTCTCATGAATCACTAATGTTGGTATCAGCAGGCAACAGTTCCCCACTGCACAGAATCACATCTGCTCCTACACACACACACACACACAAACACACACACACACACACACATACGTCAAACACACCCTCTTTTCCCCCACTAATATGCTTATCTCCTCCCCTTCTTCCTTGCCCTCTGTAAAGGGCACACACATCGGTGGCGTTCACTTTGTGTCAAAACACTCGCACCCATTGTTTTTTTTTTTTATATAAGCCAATACTGTATTTCAACATCATCAAGACACAAGTAAACCTGTGTTGTCGTCTTGTGTCAGGACATGCTGCAGCACTATCTCAAAAGCAGCAGTCCCTTGACAACTTCATGTCAAATCAGCACATCCAGTGCGTGCTCAGACCATCGACTGACATGGCCTGAGTTCATTAAGGGTTACAAGACAACTAAAAAATTAAAACAATTGCAGCTGAAACGAGTAGTTAATCAAGAGGTTAATCAGTCGACAAGTAATCTGCAACTTGGAACTCATTTAGCTGCTGGAGTCATTTAGGTCTCTCCAGCTTCTTGAATGTGAGGATCTGCTGTTTGTCCTTACCTGACATCATAGTCATTTTAATTTATTTGGATATTGGACAGTTTGTCAAACAAACAAGCAATTTAAAGACATCACCTTGTGTTCTGGAAAACTGCAAAGGGCATCTTTCACAATTTTCTGATGTTGTATAGACCAAACAATTATTTGCTTAATTGAGAAAATACTTGGCAAATGAATCAATAAAAGAATAATTTGTTGAAGCACTAACATTAATTTGTGCTGAAGGATTTGTCAGTGTATTTACTTTATTAATTGAAAAAATATTAGACAACAGTAAATAAATTAATTACATTTTTAAGCAAAAAAGGAAACCACTTGCTGGTTCCATGGTTGATTTTCAAATGGGAGGATTTGTTCTTGTTCTTGTTCTTAAAAGGGTACTTCACTGATTTTTATCAGCGTTTTATCGAAAAAGTGAGGGTAATGTGTAAATGAGCTCTGGTAAACTTCCCTCCATCTAATGAGTGCATAGATACCCCCCCTCGCCCACCAGCAAAACTCAGCATCAGGATGGCTGTTGCTCAATCTACAGTCTTTGCTTCCGTATTTTCATATTCCCGCCACCCATGTCACCACCCTGGACACGAGGAGTATGGAAGCAGATCAAGAGACAGACCCACCCCTCTCTCTTGCTCTCTCAAACACGGACTGAAATTCGATCAAAGGGTAAAATTAGCCAGCGCTGATCAAATATATATCAAGATTATGTTACTGTATTGCCTATTTCTTACCTACAGTGTTTTCAGAAACATATTTTATTGCCATGTTAAGCTGTAATAATAAGAGATTGTGAACAGGAAGTGGGCGCCATACTGTTTCCTACACAGTGAAAATGGAGTCAGGAAAAAACCGAGATCAAACAGTAAAACGCTGGTCAAATATAAGCCAAGCCATTCCTTGCCTCAGATATTTTTAGAAACATGCTTTAGCTTACTGTTAAACTATAAGAGATCAAGATCGTTCCTTGCCAGCCGGCCACCATTGTTTCAAACGAACATGTTCACACTACGTCACCTTACTGGTCTGGTGCTGCACTGTGCCTTCTGGTAGGTGTAGGTCTCTCCCTCTTGAGCAAATGAATCCCTTTTCTCTGTTCGCTTTCTTCCGCACAGACATTCTAGTTTTAGTAAAAGGCCATCTTTCCAGTGGTGAAATACTCCTTTAACTGTTGGTTAAATATACAAGTTTGATATTGTATGATGTTACCTTGGGCTTTGAGGACATATGGCAATGTTTTTGAAATTTTATAGATTAAACGATTGATCAACAAACAGTTAATAATCCATAATGGAAATAATTATAGTCTAAGCAGCCCTAATATAAATTAATGACACTGATAATTATACTCAAACTATTGTAAAACTGTTGTAAAACACCAAATAAACTGGTTTTAAACATATATTATGCTTTCAATTTTCAGTGTGTTGCATGCATTCTCTGTAGTAGAAAAACTGAATTCAGACTTGTAAAAGCTCTGTTTAATCATCAGGTTTTCAGACTAATGCAATCACTGAATGCTGTCATTTATTATACATTATGTGACTGGGGAAATTGTCAGTACAGTCTGCTGCTGTAAATGTTGGGGCTATTTAGAATCTGGCAGCCTCCAGCATCAGCTAGAAAATATATGCATTTATGCAGCAAAGTGTTCGCACATGTATGTACTTCTCATGTTTATGCACAAGCATTGATGCACAAAAAAGCCATCCTTTGTTACTGCTCTTCAATTTCAGGCCCTATGAACCTTGGTACTGCATAGGAAAAGAACCGAACCATTATGCTAACCATTATACACCAGTTCTGTATATCTTTATGTCTAACATACCTCTCCCTTCTCTCTCTCTCTCTGTCTGCAAAATGATCATTCTGTCAGGATGGGAACTTCACCAAGGTTGAGGATATCATGCTAGCAGATCCACCAGCCAAGACTGTCGGGCAGTCTTCCTTTGTCGACTTTGGTGAGAATGACTTGTCATTTGCTGTAATTTTTGACTAACCGTGTGTGTTTGTGTGTGATTGTGGCAGAGTAACAGAGAGATCTATTTTAAACCTAGCACTTGAATTCACCATGGGGATTTGGATTGTAATTGGAAGGACTGAAATTGTAAAAAAACAAAACAAAAAAACCTCAAAAACACAGGAAGACGGTGTGTGAACACACTCAAGATCTCAAGATGCTTAGAAAACCTCTGAAAGTAGTCTGAGTTGTACTGGGCCAGATTATACTCAGAAGTGTCTGGCCCCCCGTGTGTGTGTGTGTGTGTGTGTGTGTGTGTGTGTGTGTGTGTGTGTGTGTGTGTGTGTGCGCGTGTGCGCGTGTGTGTGTGTGTGTGCGCGAGATCCATTCCTCTCCTAAGTCCTTTAAGCTCCCTCTGCATTTGAAGCTGTGTTGCTTCAAAGGCTTCCAAATAGGACTGTCTGGTCTTTTTGGCTTTGGCATTTTCACTACAGCTCTCTCATCACATAACTTTCTTTCCCTTCACACACACACAAACACACACACACACACACACACTAAATGCTCACCCCTTACCAGGCAGGCTAATCTCACGCGTGCACACACTGCCACAAACACACACTCCCACACAACGCATTCTGATACACACACTCAATCCCACATAGAGCCAGATTTTTTGTGAACATCTTATCCCCTTAAACAATCTTGGCCAGTAGTATTCATTGTTCAGCTCAGCTTTACATTTATCCTCAGCAAATCTCCACTGGCTCTCTAATCTCCAGGCTGCAGCCTGTGCACCACAAAGTGGCCCCTGGTCGCTCTTGTCAGAGCTACCACCTCAGTCAGGGGAGGGGGGGAGTTGTGGTGACTTCTTAGGCTTGTTTTAGAAGCTAAATACCACTTGGATTAACAGTCTGATGGTGTACAACAGTCAAGTAAAATGAGTAACTTCTGGATGAAGAATGAGTAATATTCCTCCTTCCAAAGGCTCCTGTTGTGGAGCAATGCTCTGTACCTCAAGCTGCTAAAATGAAGCTGGTCAGGTGCCAGAAGTAGAAAACTAGTTGTATAAAGTATCTTCTTGTGACATTTTGAACAACTATAATAGCACATACTATTGGCTGATCTAGATGAATAAATAGTCTTCCAGAGCCTAAAGCCAAAGGTAAGCTATTCTTAGCTTTATAATGAGATTGTGTAACTTTTGATAAACAGCGCCCACAGTCAATAAAAATGTCAAGGCCTGGATAGTTGAATTTCCCAACAGTATTTTAATTGAAATGTTGATCTGTGACGTACTGTAGTGTAGAAACAGTAGTACGAGTAAGAGTCAAAGTCTGCAAACTGACTCAGTAATGTCACAGCAATAACACAGAAGTGACATAATGTGTATCTAAATTTTGCTAACATCAGCCACCATCAGCTAATAGTTATTCCACCAACCAAGTGAAGGCCAGGTCACGACAGGAAGTGGCACAGCAAAATTAATTCCTGAGTACAAAATATGTGGCTATAGAAGCTTGAGAACATAGAGGCTACTCAGAAGGCTAGGTGGCAAACATTTTTCATGCAAAGAAATACCCTCTGTGATGTCTGGGGCTGTACCTGATGCAAAATTATGTCCATTGAATTGGACTTAGCTGTTTAATGAATATTTGATTATTTGTTACTTTTTTTTCTGGCAATAGCCATGGCAGGTGGCATTATGTTTTTGGGTTGTCCATCCATCAGTCTGTTCCTTCTCATGAATGCGATATCTCAGGAACACCTTGAGGGAGTTTCTTCAAATTTGGCCAAAATGTCCACTTGGACCCAACAATGAACTCATTAGGTTTTGGTAGCCATAGGTCAAAGGTCAAGGTGACCTTGATCTTGTTGTCTCATTCTTGTTAACGTGATATCTCAAGAACACCTTGAGGTTTTTTTGTTTTGTTTTGAGTAGAATTTGGTCACAAGGTCACTGTGACCTCACAAAACATGTTTTTGGGTATAACTCAAGAATTCATATGCTAATCATGACAACATTTCACACAAATGTTTAATAGGATAGAATGTGGTGATGACATTTTATATCACAAAGGTCAACTTCACTGTGACACCGTAATGCTGTTCTGGCCATCATTCAACGTCAAAACTCAGGAACAGCAGAGGAGACATTTGGTCGGATGCTGAATTGGTGATTCTAATCTTGGGTGCCCATTTTGAAACTGTTGCTGATTGTATAGATCTTCGGTGCTGCTGGATGGACGATGAGCGTGAGGCATCCATGTTTTCACAGACATGGACTGCAAGTGCAACTTGACTGGTTCATGGGGGCATACAACTATTAAGTGGTAAATTTAGTTTTTTATATAGAATTTCAGCACTTGAACAGGGTTTCAACAGACTGTTCAGGTGACGCTGACATTCACATTGTGTAAGAAACAAACCAAGTTAGCCCTCCAAACTAATGTGTACTATCTACACTGACAAGAGATTAGAAATGTGCAACAACACCTTTTGCGGTCACTAGATATCAAACAAAAGTTAGGTACTGTATCGTATTAAGTTGCTGTGAGAAAGTAACGTTATGTTGGAGCCTGACCGGGCAAAGCCTTTTCTCAGGAGGAGTCACTCTGCAGCTACACCTTGGGACCAAAACATCCTGAGAAGTACACTGCACACTGACCGACAAAAACAAAAAAAGACACGACTGCTCAACCTGAAGAATATCAGTCAACCAAGAGGTCTCCAACTGGTGATTCAAATTTACGACTTTCAGGAGGCAGCTCTAGTCAGTATTATATCATATTCTTTCTTGCAGCAGTGGTCCTTGAGAGAGGGAGGCAGACAGTCTAAAATATGCACATTTTCAAAACAGTGTTCCCAGTAATTCATGAGGAGCAACATGGGAATGCTTAATGTCTGGAGGGGAACACTGCAGTGCTTCCACTTATGTGACCAGACATTTCTTCTGCTGTATTGATTCTGGACAGCCAAACCCACATGGAAAATGTGTCATTTCTAGTGAACCAAAAGAATTTTTACTAGAGAAGACCAGACAGTGAATATTAAATCAATCAGAATTACTCTATAAAAATGGTATTACTTTGATTATGTCTTAAAAGTATGATAAAAATCAGATGTCTGTTTTGTTGCATTTGTGTTTTGTTTTTGCCTTTTTTCAGTTGTTTTTCAGTTGTTGTAGCATAAAGATCCTTTTTTTCTTCATTTTGCCAGTGTGACCTTATCGCTTAGTTTGAGCTATGCGCTGTCGTTAGCTGTGTAATGTTTGATGCATTTTTAATTAACTTTTGGGCTCATGTGGCACTCGTACACATGAGCAAACACACAAAGACACACACAACAGTGCACACCAAGCTTCACACTGATAAACACATCCTTATTGGCAAGATTAATCTGTTCATCTGATTGCAGATAGGGGTGTCCATCAAATATTTAGTGAACAAACTTCCCTTTCCTAAATTGGCAATAATGTATGAGCCAGAGGGGAAATGACCTATATGCTGTGGGTGTGTGTGTGTGTGTGTGTGTGTGTGTCATGAGGGAATCTGTCTCACAGCGCGTGTTTGTGTAATTTGCTGGCGAGTGTGTGTGTATGTGTGTGTTTAATTCATCATCTCTGGGGGCGGCGACCTTTTTTTGTTTAAATCTCGAGCTTATCTCGACAAAAACTTTTTCATTTCTTTAATCTTTTTCTCTTTTTTTTTCCTCTTCCTCCTTCGGCTCGGAAATGTCACTTCAAGACGTTGCCCTCGTTAGCTGGGGATTGAAGCCTTTGAGGGTCACGCTTCTAATAATCTGCCAAATTCCGGGAGAGAGATGCCTTGCAGGATATAACGTCTCTTATTTTTGTCCCGTTTTGTCTTCTCCACTCAGCCCCTCCTCGGCTGTCGCTGTCTATCTTTATTTCTCTTGATCTACTGTATATCTGCTATCTATGGCTTACTTGCTTTCACGCTTTTTCTCCTGCTCCTCCCTCTATTCTTTATCGAAACAGTTTTTGGTGTCACTCTCATTATGTTGTTGGAGGAGGGCTCTGTAGTGACCCACTATCAACCCCTATATCCTCCTAAGTCATTTTCTTTTTCCAGGAGTATTCATAAAAGCTTCTCTATTAACTTTGCTGAAGAGATACAAAGATTATTGTTTTACATTTTGTAGAACAATGTTATCTAACACTATTTAAAGAAATTATGATATGGTGTGATGAGCAATAGTTGACTAGGTGATTACGGTTGAGGCCAGATTACATCAGATACACTATCAATTAATGTTAATCTGAAACACAATCATCTATGTATCTATTTCTTGGCTGTTCCTTTTTTATTTTTCTTAAATCTATTTTTACCTATCTCCAAGGCTTTGTACGCACTGCTAGCCCAAATTCATTTTTTGGCATATCCAGATTGTATCCAGACCGATTTTAGAAAGTCTTGACAGCAAAAAAAAAAAAACACATGAAATGTGATATTTGCAAATTGCATCCACACATAGACTGTCAAAATAATGGATGCGAGCCTCTGTGATGTCACTGTTGGTTAACTCTTGTTTTGAGGCATCGAGTTTGGCATTTTGGCCATTGCCATCTTGGATTCTTGGAGCAAGGAGTGACCTTATTTAGTTATGAGAGGGTGGGAAAAAACCCTAACACTAGCTGCTAGCTTGGTTATCGCAGTGCACTGACAGCTGTGCTTACTTTAATAATGCCAATGCTAATTTTAACTAGCCAAAAATAGGCTTAAAAACCATTAAAACAATATGTACTTACCAGAAAAACTGACTCCTCGGAGGGTTTTTCAGTACAGCTAAATGCTACTGAAGTAACAGCAGCTACGGCTACACCTATACTCTGGAATCTGTAGTTACGCCATGGTTACGTTACCTAGCTGATGTTGTTGCTGTGGAAGCAACCTGTTAACGGACTGTCACTCAAAGCGACCCCTTAATTATGCATAAATTTAAGCCTTAATAACATTTAAAAAGGTGACTTATATGAGAACTCAACCCCATACACTTGTCATGAATGTTGAAATTAACTATAGAGACCAAAACTGTTCGAGGGTGTAAACGTGTTTATTTCTGCTGTAAAGTTTGGCATTTTAACATGATGGCCTATGGGGATTGACTTGATTTTTTTTCTTTACCGATAAAAAACTGGAGGAAGCGAAGACCTCAATTTCTTATGCCTCCGTGTTGGAAAGCCGCTTCACCAGCGTATCTATGTAGTTACTGATGGCCATGTCGTTACCACAGCAACCGATGCAGCTAGGTTGATAATGTCTTGAAACACAGATCTGATCTGATCACTTGCATATGGCAGTGCGTATAATCTGTCATAAAGATGTGATTTTAGAAACAAATCTGAATCACCTGCAGTCTGAACCTTAGCCCAGCTCTCATCTTGTCAGGCACAGACAAAAAGAGATGCTTCCTTTCAACGTGAGTGGAGTCGATGTTTGTTATAAAATCAATGGGGCTGAATGGGAGACTCACATGAGTCAGAGGAGATTGGCTCTGACAAGAATTGCACACAAAACTCAAAGATATCCTGCACCCTTAGGTAAAAACTCTTTAAATATTTTAATGCCATAGTCAGAAATGGATGCATTTCAGCCTGAAGCAAGCAGTGTTCTTTCTTTTATATTCTACTATAGTTGTAAGACAGATGCACACACACAGCTACAGTGTGATACAAGAATACTGAAGTGATACAATGGTCTTTCTCCTCAGTTCTTATTACTGCATATGTTCATGTTGCTAAGGTCATGCGAAGTTAATTATTGTCATTAGCATTAAAAGCTAGTGTTGTAGTTATAATGGTGAATGGTGGAGCTGTGACAGTTGTTTTATTAAAATAAACCTCTTACATGAACAATTAGCTTTGAAGATTGTCAGCATATGACATAATCCATGTGAGAGGTGGTAACAATTGGTGATGGCATTTACTTTTTTAGCCATGCTCACAGCAAGGCTCGCTCCAACACTTTGGTCCCAAAATAGGTTTAGGTGGATGCCCTGAAATTTTTCATATAGACATTTATGGTCCCCACAGGATGGATGCTCCTGACTCTTCTTGATCTCTGTTGTGGCACCACCGTAAAGCTGACCTTTTTGGTATTCAGTGAAATGTCTCAACAACTATTGAAGGGATTTAAGTGAAACTTTGTAAGCCAAGTCAGCCCTCAAGCTCCTGATAAATATGTTACATTTTACTGGCTGTAGTCCAGTCAACCAATTAAGCACATTCTTAGGGGAACATTAAAATGTTGTGTAGCCCGCATCTAATGTGATAGATTCACAGGATGAAGTCACAACAGTTCACATCCAGCCTCAGATATTTCGGTTATTTTGAGTCGTCGTTACCCCACTCCCATGGCAGTGCATGCATGAAAGGTGGAGAAAATAACAAGAATACCTGAGAGTATACAATGCAGTTCAATACAACATCACAAAATTCAGCCTGTTGGATCAAAACCTTTCTGACGCAGATACAAAAAAAATGGCAATTGAATTTATCACTGTTGCATTAAATTGTACAAGTGTTGCTGTCTTTGTGTCAGTCCCCTTTTCCTATGATGCTACACATTATCTACTTACTCGTCCTCCCAGTGCATCAGCATTATCTCTGTCCACCAGCCTAACTCTGTCAATATTATTATTATCAATCGGTGTTTTTCTCTCTGTGTGTGGCCATCTATGAGCCTTTCAGACCAGCTACTTTCCAGGCTAATTAAAGGGCACATTTTGGCTTTACTGGAAAAAAACTTGAACAAATGACCACAGGGAGGTCGGATGAGAGTGAGGAGAGAGTGTGAGGTAAATGAAAGAGTGAGGGGGAATGGCACACTTCAAACATGATACAAAGTGAGGTGGAAAAGAGGATAGAAAAGTTAGCGTAAGCCGGGGTGGATGATGTAGAGAGGGAGGAGGAGATGGCAGGGAGGATAATGAAGGAATGAAGGGAGAGAGGAGGAGAGGAGAGGATGAGATAGAGAAGAGAGCAGCACTGCATCCCTGTGTGATCTGAAGTGGGAATTATTTCCATCACACTGTCAATTCTCCCTCTATCCTTCTACCTCTACCTTTCCCTGTCTGTCTCCCACTACATTTTTCTGTTTTCTCTCTATGCTGTGTCGACCTTCCTCTACATTTTTTCCTTCTATTTGTCTGTCTGTCTCTTAAAAGTGTTTTTTAAAGCTATAATTATATATGAGGATATCAGCAACTTATTAAAGAACACGATTGATTTTAAAACTGACACTGATGACACACGGCAGCTTCTGAGTATATGCGTTAAAAGTCAGCTTTTGTCGTTAGAATTTTTTCAGGCTGTTGGATACAGTGCGACAGCTCTGTCTGCTATCTCCCACAAGAATATAATGTTTAGCTTTATCAGGAATTCATCTGGGAAAGCTCATTTAGCAAGCTGTAGCAGCTTCAGATTTACAAACATTTCTATCCATATAGTTGTCATTATGTATGCAGGAAATTCAGTTTTAAGAATGTTTTCTAAAACTCCAGTCATAAAACATGTTCTCTTTATGGAACTATGTTTAGAAATGCCTGGCATTTTTATCTTAATTGTGATCTTACATGATCAAAGTTACACACCTGCTCTGTTCATGAGATCAGACATTCTGACAGCTACTCTTAAAAAAATAAAAAACAATTGAATTGTAGTCTTAAGCTTTTTGGAGTGATTTTGGTTTTAGAGTGTTGTCCTGGGGTCATCAGTGAGAGGAGGGTGTTCTTAAGGCTCAGACACACCAAACCAACATCAAAGAACTGATGCTGACAAAGGCTGACTGATGCATCGCTTCACTTTTATTTGTGTCTTGGCCACGAAGTTGCATTTGAACACACTACAAAGATGACTACAAAGAAATCAGAATGCAGGAAATATTTAAGATGCTAGTTAGCCAGTTAGCACATGAACACAATCCGATGTTTAAAAGAATAAAAGATAACTGTGCACCAGTGAGTAAAAATACATACAATTGCAAACTTTTTCTGCTAGAGAGCTGAGTGGCTTTAAAAAAACTTACTAAATATAGAGCTTTTATTTCAATTCCACGTCCTTTTGACTTTAGTCATTTGTTTGTTTTCTACATTTCAGTTTTTCGTCTTGTGCACTGAGCTGAACTCCCAAACAGAGTGATTTCATTGGTCAATGGGTTGCTGGCTTCAATGCTGATATAACATGCTGAATCAGCTGGAAAACAGCCAACAAGGGCCGACTAGCGCCAAAGGTGTGAGACACACAAAAACTAGGGCAAAGATGCTCATCGATGGCTTGACATTGTCCCACCATAGCACCGTTGGCTTGGTCTGTCAGGACCCTTACTTGAGATTCCTCTTTTAGAATGAGAATTAGAAATTCTAACACTTGTTTGAATGTGTGAACAAATTAAATGTTAAATGTAAATGTCAAATTCAGATTGTACAGTCCATAAGCCCAGTTGACAGTTTCAGGTAGTTTGCCTTGTGGTCCAGCAGAGGACATTGAATAGATGAATGAATAAATAAAAATGAAAGACAGTACTGTAGGTGGCAAAGTCATGCTGATTAGATAATCACAACACCGAAGCAGCTGAGAGGGAGTTTGTTGAAGTATTTTGGGTTCCACCCTGTAGAGGGCAAAATTACCACCAAAGATAAAACTGTTTGTCTACTTTGTAAAAAGCTGCTGCCTCGTTCTACAAATAGATTAAATCTGAGGACTCACCCACAAGCCTACCACCACAGAGAAGCTGGGGGTGGCCAGAACCAAGTTTTTTTGCCTTTGCTTTTAGATTATGGCTTATAATAGGACCCTCTGAGGGTGATCTCTGCCTCACCTGCTAGAGCGTGCGCCCCATGTAGGCTTAGTCCCTGCAGTGGCCCTGGTTAATTTCTGACCTGGAGCCCTTTGCTGCATGTCATCTCCTTTCTCTCTCTCCTCCATTTCCTGTCACTCTCCAGCTGCTCTATATTAAAGGCAATAAAGCCCTAAAAAAATCTTTAAAAAAGTCACCCCCATTTGCTGATAAATGGACCAATTTCATATGTCATTAATCTAGTTTTACGGCCGAACCTGGCCTTTTTTCTAACATACTTAACATTAAATCTTAAATCTCTGTACCACTTTCAGACGATTGAATAGGATATGTTTGTAAATTGGAATTGATTTGCACCTTTTTTTAGAATTACAAAAAACACATTTCTTTTGTCTGTCCTTACATGACTGACCTTCCCACACATGCCCAACATGATAAATGCTGTGAACACCAAACAGGAACAATCAATTTGGATCCATCTGCTGTATTTGTTTCACCGTTTAGCTGAATGTCGTATTTCTGAGTAGCTTTCACAGGCAGCACACATTTGCTGAACTCGAGGTGTATGTTCATGTGCACGTGTATGTTCCTGGATGCATATGGGAATCTGTCAACATGCCCATGTTTGTGTGCTCGCAGTTCTGTTTCCAGGACTAGACTCTTAATAGATGCACAGCATATGCCAGACAAAACAGGCCCATCTGCCTTATCACTGAGGTAATTGCATTTTTCAAAGTGACAGCGGCCAATGCATAATTCATCATTAGGTAAAGCACAACGAAGTCCCACAACCAAGTGTGTCAGCTAGCTTCACTGCAGGTAGGATGGAGGGAGGCTGCGCTGCGACCAGCAGCTAAGATAGGGAGATTTTTTCAGACAGCGAGACAGGAATGTGTTTGGAGGTGATATTTAAAATTGGAAAGGCTGTCATCATGCTGTGTGTGTATGTCTGCGTGAGTGTGTGTGTGCGTGCGTGCAGGTAAGTCAGCATGTTAACAGGACAGCCTATTTCTCTCTGCTCTCCCCTCAGGCGTTCTTTCTCCACTCATCTTATTATATTGTGTTACATCCAACCTCTCCTCCTCTCCCTCTTTTCTGTCTGCTTCATTCTCTCCTCAACCACTGCATACCTTTCACACTATTATTTTTTTACCTTCATTTCCTTTTGTTTTTTTTTTTCTGTCTTTCACTAGCTGTCTTGTCATGTTTTCAACCAGTCTGCTCCGTTTTCTGACTCGTTTTGCTTTTTCAGTCATCGCTTCCTCTCAGACTCCTGCAGAAATAGGTGTACCTGTAAAACAGAGGCACTGGAGTGCTGCCCGGCTAATTGAGATCAGAGTCAGTTGTGTAAACAGTATCACATAACAACATGCATCTACATTTATGTGAAAGATATCCCTTCAGACCATATTAATGAAGTAAAAATGCGGCAGTGGGATAAGTAAAATCTCCTAATCAAGCACCATTTTGTGATATCCCTGGCATTTAGCAATATCCCAATCCATATGCAAATGATAGAGTCTCCCGGGTTTACGGTTTCAGTTTCAAGTTCAGATATTAATTTGCACATTTTAATATGCAATTTAATGCAAATTACAAAGTACATCCAACACAAAAGTGTCCTTCATTGAAGGTAAAACCTACGTCACCCTCTTTCTTATTCCAATATCTGCTGCGCGGTAATTATGCATAAGTAGCACTGTCAATTATAAGGACCCACCCACAGTGATCTACACACTAATTAGCACTTTATTTTTGAATATATTTAAAAATGTTGTGCATGTTGCAAGTGTTGTGTATTTGAAGGGGAAATCCACAACTTCCATTTGTGTTTTCATCCACTATTATAATATACTAGCGGTTTTCAAACTGTGAGGCACACCTCCCCAGGGAGGCACGAGAGAGTTGAAGGAGGGGGCATGGAGGGAGAGATGTGAGGCAACGATACTGCATGAGGTGAAAGGGACAGGTGCATGCCAATCTTCTGAAAACAACAAGAACTTAGTTATTGTAGTTTGGCGCTCTGATTCAAACTGCAGCAGTGTCTGTGGCACAGCACTGATACACATTTTATTAGATTCAGTTTGACTTATATTTCCTGGGGATATTGTTATCTCTGTCCATTGTGAATGAATGTCCAGAAAGTTGTTTGTAAGAAAAAAGACACTATATATAATATCAGAAGCTTTCCTCAGTATCAAAGTAATTCAGTGACAGTTGTCTGTACATCCATGAGAAATAGGCAGGAGTAAGCTATATTTAGAATATTTTCATCATTTTATCCTCCTGTTAGACAGCCCTCTGCGATGAGAAACTGAAGCCGTTAAATCCATCTATGCCCTCTTTCAAGCCACCACACTCCTTTGACAAGACAGTCATTTTACTTTGCAGAACAAAGGAGTTACTGGTCTACCACTGGCTCGATCAATTAAGTGGCTTGCGATATTGTGTGACTTTGGTGAATGTAAACTAACCCTTTTAATCACCAAAGTAACACAAAATGGATATTTTTTTTTTTTTAGGTGGCTTTAATACGTTTTGCTGCAGTCCTCGTCTGCACCAGCACATTGCTTAGCTCATGGCGATACTCCTGTCTGCTTCTCCAAACTCGGGACGAGTCGACCGCCATCTACTGCATGCAATTCACTGACTATGGAAAAGTACCTCATACAGCCCCACTTGAAAAGATCCAAACTATCCCTTTAAGATCGAAGACTGGAGAGAGACTAAAATTGGTTTAAACCCAAAGTTTTATGACTTTGTGTACATGTGCCCATTTTGTAAGATGTGAGGCTTACCTTCACAACTGGCAGATGAAATCCAACTCAACATGTAGAGTATGCCAGGTGACAGTTTTGACTTTTGATTCATGATACAGGCAGAGGGAACCTTTTCTGCAGGAATGAATGCGAATTGATTGTAGATGCACTCCTTTGGCTCTGAACCAGGTGACACGGTAGAGAGATATGGGAGAGAGGTATTTTAGAAACGAGGAGCTCTTTTCCTTAATTGCCTTGGGCTTATGGAGGCATACAGCATAATATGTCTGGTGAGAGACTTTCAGAGTTAGAAATTGTTTTTGTGTGTTTATGTAAGCATTTATGTATTTTTTGCTTTCTTTTAAACCTGTCTTATAACACACATTTCTCCCCTTCTATTACACCTTTAGCACACACAGTTGCAGAAAACACACAGATCTTTATCAGATCATAGGGTTGGTAATGAGACACAGGCTTCTGGCTGCATCCCGCTCTGTGCATTTGTGCGTGTGCATATTGTGATTTGCATTGTTATTGGTGTTGTGTGGTACTCTATGAATGCCAATGTGTCAATGCATATCTGCAGTTTCTGTATATTCTCTCCTAGTCTCTCTCTCTCTCTCTCTCATCCTGTAGTCTTTACCCATTTCTCCTCTGTTTTTTCTCCATTCCTCGGGCCCGTCCTTTCGGTCCTCCCTCTCCTTGGCGCCCTCTTCGTTTCAACCCACACCTGCAGTTTCCTCCCTCTGCAAGTCTCTCAGCCAATCTCCATCACACCACGCATTGTCAGCGGGACTGAGAGATGAAAAGCAGGAGGGAGGGAAGGAGGGAGGGAGGGAGGGAGTGATGGTGAATAAAGAGCAGGAGAGATGGACAGAGAAACAGAGGCATTAAGACTGAGGAGAGAGTAATAGGAGGGAGACAGAGTGACTGACAGAGAAGTGAGCTAGAGGAGGAGAAAGAGAGGGGAGGAGGGCGACAGAGGAATCGAGTGAGGGAGAGCATAACGGGAATAAAAGAGAGACAGATGAACAGATAGATGAAAGAAGGTATTCATTGAGGTAAGGACAGGTGGGACAGAGAGAGGGAGCATTACTGTGTGTGTGTGTTTGTGTAGCAGAACTGACAGTAAACATCAGAGACAGAATGGCGAGTTAAAACCTCTGTAGGACTGAATTAGCACTCATTCTGTCTCCGTCTCTGCCTGTTTCTTTGTTTCTCTGCATACAGTACCCCACCATCTACACATTTATCTACACTGCAAAACACAATGTACTCAGTATTTCAGTTTGAGTTTTATTACAGTCACAGCAATGCAACTAATTAGACAGCAATGCCCATATCTAAATGTTTTGGAAAAAAAAAATCTGTTATTGTTCCAACCATGACTGCACTAGATATTTGCAGCACTTCTGCCGCCTCTTCCTGGATGTTTTTGTTTGCTAAGTCATCCTTCATTTAGAATTTAGACAGATTGAGAGTTTGCAAAATTGTACTGAAAAAAATAAAGTGTTGCACTTCCATAAAGTTGGGGGCCTTGATAGAAACAGATTTAAAAAACAAACAAAAGCCTATATACATGCAAAATAGATATCCTGACTTTTAGTCCCTAGCATAGTTGAAGCTCCAAAAAGACTTACATTTCCCATAATGCAACTTCATAGCATGTTTCTAGTTGTTAGCCCCCTAAATAGATATCTGCGTATGTATTTAGAAACTGTGGGTCACAGGAAAAGATTTGGTATCAGAAGCATTCTGGTTTCCATTAGTCGGAGTGACCAATCATGGCAGGTAGTCTGTGTGGAGAGGCAGAACGTATTGGCCAAAAAGCAATCTTGGAAGTCATCACCTGTCATCTGACAATTATTTAAGATTAGTCAAAATAATCAACATATGGAAGAGGAAGTCTTGGCCTGGATATCTGCTTGCTACACCGGATCTCCCAAAATATTGAATGTTGTCCCCAGAGGCTGACCACTAGGCAATGGGTTCCAGGATTGACCAGAGCCAAAATAACTTTGAGTGCCCCGAAATTGATAAGTCAATCGAAATAAAATTAATCAGTTTTTATAATCAATTAATCCACTCACTACAGATAGTATGAGTATTTGTAGGTGTTCATTCATTTCATACCATTGCAATATTTGTGATTGTTGACCAGACAAGGCAAGCAATTTAAAACATCTCTTCAGGCTCTGGAAATTTGAAATGTTTAAAAATCAGTAGATGTAATGCATAACAAAAATGATTGTTAGTTACAGCCCAAGGGCAAAAGTGGAGGTAAACTTGACATGTCACTTCCTTATTACAGCATGTGCTGACTTTAAATTATGTGAATCACTACCTTGAAAATGGTCAAAATTAAAAATGAATGAACTGCAGGGCACCTTCTAGAGATTTCCTCATTTTATATCCTGTCATTACCATTTCTCTCTTTTTTTTCTCTGTCCACACTACAAAGAAAAGCTGTTGTCTTTACAGTGATTTAAAGGAAACTGACTAGCTTTATAGTCTCGTCTCACTTCCCACAGTTACCTATATGTAGGTTTCACCTTTGAATTCAGCATTTGTCATGTTAGTGGTAACGACTAGTGGTAATGACATGACAGTGTGATCAAGATATGATGGTTTGTGTTAGCATGTTTTGTGATGTTTCTGTTACATTTTTTAGCATGTTGAACAACGTCAATCACAGACAGTTCAACATTTTTTATAATTTTACAACAAGGACTTATTGACTTATTATCCTAAATAGAGTATCTCCTGATCAGTCTCACATTTTCTCCTCCTCTCTGCCTCTCGCTCAGTTGCCCCTGACAGCCACATTCAGTTTCTCCTCCTCCTCTGCTTTGTACTGTCATTCATCATCAGTGTCATTCAGTTTTCCCCTTCCACATGGCACAACATCTGTTTGGGAGTGTTGCACTCGCCCTGTTGAAAAGGATTCAGACAAACTGTGCGATGAGAAGCCTGGAAGCAGTTTCACCTCTCTATGTCTGGTGTCAATTTATATGCCAGCCTCTGAACACAGAGGGTGTGTGCAGCGTCTTTATGAAATAGCCAAATCTCAGAGGCTGTGCAGCACACCAAATATCAAATATTCAGAGGTTTCATTGTTTTGCGTTTTTTATAATACAGCAGTAAATTGATCAGAAAACTTGTTTACTTTATTAAATGTTGGTATGTTTTTTCCAGTCAGAGACCTTTATCACAGACCTGTCGTAGCAAAATAAAAGCACAGGTGTATGTCATAGCATTAATGATGGGTGCACTCAATTAAGGTGACAATCAGCATGGACACATTATACCAGAGTCCAGGAACTTGAACCCTTAAATGGTATGCAGTGCTTATTAATATTATTAAATACACGTGTGATGTCTAAATATCAAAAGTGAAAAAGGTCTGCAGCTCATTAAAAAAGTTCAGGCTAAACGACCATAACCATTATGTTAGTAAACAATGACTCCAGACATTATGTATCTAATGATTGATATTATCCTTTACAGACCTAAATTTAGTCATATTTGCTTATTCATATTTGAGAATAACATCTAGAGTTTAGAAAAAAAGACTATTATTTGATTAAAAAATAACTAAAATAATGAGTGACCTAAATAATCAAAAAGAGAAGCATCATAGCAAACATGAGAGAGAAAATATCATGCACAGATGATGCGTATGCTTTATAGCCCAAAAATAAAAGTAACTATTTTTTCCATATTTTTATTGATTTATTATACATATGTACAACAGTGACATTCCCTTTAGATTAGGATGTTTTCCTTAAGTTACTGATATGTAATGTTGATATACAAAACTGTACCAAACACAACACAGTCTCTGTTTTCCACCCAGAAGTATTGTTGCTTCCATGAAAGTAGAAAACCCCTCTTTCTTTTTGTAGCCTCATACTGTATGTTTCTTTCACTGACATATTTTGAGTACCAGTGAAACACTGAACGCATCCCATAATGCATTTACTTTGTCATGCGTTTTGAAAATAATGACATCTTCTAAAACGTGCTTATGTCGCAGACTGATTTGCTGCCCAGGCCAGTGACTGGCCAATCGACTTGCCCTGCAAAAACTTTTGCTGGCCTCGGGGTCATCAGGACAGCAGTTATGACGGACCCTGTCTTGCCAGTTAAATCTCTTAGGCTTGATTGCTTGATTAATCATTTCGGCTCAAGTAACAATCATGATGATCGAGGTAAATGTAACTGTTTATTGTGGTTTTAGGTCAATTTTCCAATCCCTGATTTCACACTGAATTTTGGCAAAACCTCAGATTATTTCAGGGTGTATTTCAGTCTGAACAATTGTACTCATCACACTGTCTGTAGTAATACACCACTACAAAAAGATGGATTATATTTATATCTAGTATAGGCTTTTACTGAGGTCTCACTTTATTCATGTTTATACTGTGGTGAATGTGTGCTCTGCTCTGCAGCTGAACTCTGTAAATTGAACTACATAATTGATAGCCTTAAAGGAATTCAAGCAGTTTCTGCTTTCCTTCAGCACCCTTAGAATGTTTTGTTTCAGGCTTCACAGAGTCGAAGACCTGAAGACATTGGAAACCAACAAGTAGATCATAATGATGTCTGTTTTTGCAGATGTAAATGTGTTGAAAAATAATTTATTATTCAGTCGACATCACGTAATGAAGGATTATTTTGTCATGGTAAGTGTATGTGTGGTGTGAAATCTGAAACTGAACCTGGTGCACTGAAATGTTTTTGCTTTGAAGAGCTGTTGTTTTGATTCGGGAGGCTCTGTCACTGTTTGTGCATTAGATGAAGCCTGCATGGCATTATGATAATAATAATTAATAGCTATGAAAATCAGTGGAGAAAATGATTTCTTCAAGTCAACTGACATTATTAAAAGGCATCAAAGAGACAAGTGCTGCTTGGATGTGTGTTTGCTCGTAGGAAACAAGCAGGTGTTCCTGTGATCCAGCTCACACATTAAAAAAAAAAACAGGAACAATTTCTTTGTTGCCAGAAACTGCGCTGCGCTCAAAGTCAGCTCCAGAACAAATCCGTAGCATTCTGACGGAGTGAAAATATTAAAATAGCTCAGTTTTAGAAAACAAAAGGATCACACTTCCCACTGGTTCAATCCAACATTGCTGCCGCTCAATCTAATTCTCTGTGTCTGTTTCTGACAGATGGTGATGGCTACCAGGACCACCTCCTCCCCGTGTGTTTAGATGTTGCCTGTCAAAGCAGTGCCATCTACCTGGCCAAGTCAGGCTCAAAAGAGGTACATAACACACACACATGGCCACACTGACAGCTGTGTTAAAAGTCATTCTAATGTATTATCTTGGTTTTCTACACAGTAAACCCTTTTATTTTTTGTATTTAGCACTCTTCTATGAGCTGGTCTTTACTATTCTGTTCTTTCTAACACCACTTTGTACTCCTCTGCTTTCTGTTCTTACCTTCTGCTTAATTCTGTCAGACAGTGGGGCACCGCTTTGTTCTTTGTTACACTTCTCTGATTTGTACAACACTGCTTTGTTCAACTGTCCTCTCTTTTACTAGTTCTTATTACATGCTCAGTGGATGCATAGAAAACCACAGTCCACTGCTGGTAGGAGAGCTCTTATTTGACCCCACCACCCACCATGACCTCCTCCAAGTTTTTTTTTTTGTTAGTTTGTTTTTTTGTTTGTTTGCAGGTGTTTTTTTGCAGCAGCAGCAGCAGCAGTTTAAAAACTTAATGTGACTCTGGCCTTTGCTACTTGGAGAGGTTGGTAATCTCTATCATGTCTGAAAGAGGTCACTTGTAGGCAGATTGTTAAGTGAGCAAATAGCAAATGCTGTCTTTTTTTCTGCAAAGAACTGCCCACTCCATTTTCCCTGATGTTCTCTATGACTTAAGACCAATTCATAGATTTCGTGTCTGCATGTCTGTGAGGGTTTGGTTTAGTCCGTGTGATGTAAATGTCACCATTAGCACATGTCCGCGAGGGTCCCTGCTGACTCCTCTGCAGATGTTCACATGCAGCCAATTTTTTGTGACCACGCAAACTGTATGCAAAGCAAGTGTGCAGACTGTTTGCTCGAACCAAAACAATAAAATGTCTTTTTAGATAAATAGATAGATAGATAGATAGATAGATAGATAGATAGATTTGACAATCATAACATACTCAGAAAACTCTTCACCTGAAGACAGTTACTACACATATCTACAACTGTCGAGGATTAACTTTCACAAGAACGCTGCAGGCTTATTTCCTTTGTGATCCTGTGGGAGGGTAAGATGCCAGGTCTGGCAAGACCGACAGGCGCAAATACAATATCTATATATTTGCAGACGAAAATAAAAGAGATAAAAAAGGACATCACTGTATTAGTTTTTGCAAAGTCCCTATTATGAGAGACCATTTCTTCAAAGCTTGCTTGAAATTTCTCTCAGCTTCACTCACTTTCAGAGATACTGGAAGTTCATTCCATTCAATTGCATTCATATATTAAAAGGTGTTTTGTTTTTTTCCCACACTCCAGTCCAAAACATTGCGGTCAGGCCAGCCGCAGCGCCCATGCCACAAAAAAGTTAGTTTAAAATTGGATATTCAGCAGACATTCATTCTGAACCCATTAGCGTCTTCTTTTAGTTTCCATTTCACTCGATTTTTGGAGTAGGAGGACAGCAAGCTCACCTCTTAGCCCTCCTGTTTACTGCTGGGGGCTGACGGGACCCTCAATTGTACTATGAATGGAACCGTGTGTTTCAGCATGACTGCAGCTGTCTGCGGATGTTCAATGAGAAAAGTATGTCTGTGCCTTTATCAGGTCTCCTCTCTGAGGGAGCCCACCTCACCAGTGGCTCCATTGCGATGCCAGCGCTCCGATTCCTCCATACAATGGCTGTCTATTTTAGGAAGGTATTAAACACGCGGCCCACTGCTTAGAAAGACATCAGGGCTGATTCAGCGGGTGTCACTTTGTTTGCAGAGCCATGCAAGATAGAAGTAACAGATAAGCACACACACATGCAGTCTCATCGAAATAATGTGGACATGCAGAGGCAAATGTATGTCCACGAGCATGCTCACTAACAGTTATTATACTCACATGAACACACACACACACACACACGCACACACACACGCACACACACACACACACACACACTATCTCCACCACCACCTACGTAGCATCTTGTGTGTTTCTTTTCAGTTGCATCCTACCAGTTGGCAGGAGCCCCCACTCCTTTTTCTTCCCTCCTCAGCCACCAGAAACTAGCTTCCACTTGTTTTTTTTTTTTTCAGTCCAAAATAGAAATATTACAGGCTTATCTGCATGTCCGCCCCCACGCACACATATGCGCACAAAAGGCACACACATGGAGACACACAGATGTGCACTCCCTGTGGACATGCCTTCTTTTGTTTGCCTGTCAGCAACAAAAAAATAGATTTAAGGAAGAAGTGAAAGGCGGAGTGTTGAAGGAAGGGGAGGGGAGGCAGAGAGAGGAGGACTTATCCGCACTGATGGATGAAGTGAACACATGTTGTGTTCTGTGTCGCTATGTGTTTGAGAGACAGTCATCACTGTCAAAGAAAGAGACAGGCAGAGAGGGAAGGGTGAACACAGTGAGGGAGAAAAAAACTCTCTCCATGGGCTCTCTCTGTGCTACTTTGTTTTAATAGAGTGGTGATAATAACATACAATCATAATAACCTTCTCCAGCAGAAGCCAACACATACATGTTTATCTACATCACAATACTCATGTCATCTGTTCATCGTTATTTGTGGTATAAACACTGTATTGATAATTATGCTATGCTATGCTACCACGTGTGTGTACTGTAGGTGTGTGTTGGTCCATTACAGTGGAACAGCTAGTCAGCAGATGTCTCCCCTTGAGGTATCTGCCCACTGACAATAACAGAGAAAATGGAGGGAGAGACTGAGGAAAGAGAAGAATAAAAGCTGGAGAAAACTCAAGAGTGTAAGAGGAATAAAGGGAGAGAAGTGGAAAGAAAAGATGGCTTGATGTGGGAAAAGAGGAGAATAGAAAAATATATGAAGGGTGGAGGGAAAGGAAGGAAGGAAGATAGGCCAAAATAGCTCTTTCTGTTGTCCCTTCATTGCCACTTTGAAAGGAACATCCCATCAGAGGGAGTGAGGGTGGGAAAGGCAGAAAAGAGGAATGGCGAGTGATAGTTACATGTATTCTGTACAGGCAAAGACATGATGAGATGCCTTTGGGTGTGCTTGGAAGTCCTGCTGAGTAAAAACTAGTGTGTGTCTATAGTTCATCTCCAAACAGCATTTCATTCCTTCCTTCCTGTGGTCTCAGCCACAGCTCTGTCTCTACCTCTGCAGCAGCTTCAGGCCTTTAGATCACCATATTGAAAGAAACCGCAGGGGGCTTCCAACAATCTCTCCGCTTCATTCTCTGTCCTTACAGACACACACTGATCACATTTATTCTACTTTGTACCTCCCCTCTTCCTCTCCCACATTCTGTAACACAATCGGACATTACTGCAGAGAATAATGTAATTGTGTGCCTGTGGGTGTTAGACCTGTCAAGGACATTGAAGCAAAGGAAAGCAAACAAAAATGTGACTTATATATTATGTTAGCCAGAAGGAAAGACCTCCTGAACATCAGAGAACACATTCACAAGAGCAAGCCGAAAGCATATTGCATTTTTAAGACCATGGCTCATTTCCAGTTCGATACAGCAAAATGTAGAGCTGAGCAATATTGCTGAATAACATCTCAGTGCGTTTAAGCCCTGATGAAATGGCTTTACAAATGGACTTCTCTAATCAGAACAATAATTAAGACTTACCATCCCTCAATAAACAGCATCAGATTTACACAGGCCATTACAAACATTCTATTGCTGAATATCTTTCAGACTTCTAATCATTTTCTTGATATAATAGAGAGTAATAATAATTGGGTTCCTGCTAAGTGCTTGCATTACACTGCAATATACTCCAAAATACGCTAACGACAAAATTAATCAAATTAAGTGTTCAACAACTAGTACATGGAGCACATGTATGCATTTGGAGTTGTTGACTTGCTTTAATTTCCCTGCATTTCTATATACTGTAGTCAGTGTCTTTGGTCAACAATGAAGTTCATTGTCAGGCCATACAATCTGGCAGAGAGGGAACAATCAATCAAGGGCACCTTATCCGCTCTCTTTCTCACACTCATACAATACCAGCAAAGTCACAACCACACTATAGAGTTGCATGAGTTATTTTGTTTGTTTGTTTTGATGGAAAAAGTAAAGAGGAGAGGATTTATCCGTCATTATGTAGAAAATGCATATTTCACGTGAAGAAATAAAGCAAGAGGTCATCTTCTCTTGGCTGTATTAGCACTGTGAGGCAACTGGTCTTCGAGGTCTGCTCTACCAGATCATTTACAATCATTAAATTCACTGCAATATTTGCAAAAATGTATACCCCCTACAACATTATCAAGAATATACTATTCACTACTACACTATTCAAGTATCCTGACAATATCCTGTCAAGAAAGGAAAATACAGATGTAAGTAAATACACATGAAATGCACTGTGATAGGAATGCCAGACCACATCTCACATTGTGATTAACCATATTGTAATCTCAACACAAATACAAAAATCTGCCAAGCAGTTTGAAAGGTTACCTAACTTTGCCTCCTTCTGCTAGTTTTAAGAAGTATTTCGCTGCTGGAAAGATGATCTTTTCACAAAACTGATGTGTCTATGCAAGGCAGAGAATACTTTTGAAATTGGTGCTACATGACCAGATAAATCGGAGAAAAGGGGCTGTGGCATTTGCTTTTGCTAAGGAGGTAGAAAACCTACAACTACCAGAATGCACTGCACCGGCTCCTGCTGGGGTGGCGTAATGCAAGCATGGCTGTTTTGACACAATAAACAATATGGCGGCCAGTTAGTAACAAACTAAATGGAATTACAGTTAAACAGTACAGCTGAACGTTTGAAGTGAGAAATAGGCAACACAGTAACAGAATCTTGGTTTATATATAATCAGCACTGCTTAGTTTTACTGTTTGATTTGAGTTTTTTCAGCCTCTGTTTCCACAATACAGGAAACAGAATGGCGCCCACTTCCTTTTCACAAACTCTTATATTACTCTCTATAAGCAATAAGCTTAGTAAGCTTTATTGGCATGACATTTCTTATGTGTTGCCAAAGCACAATTACAATTTAAGACAGTGAAAATTCAGAAACATTTAACAACAATGTATTATTACCAGTGTATAGACATGAATTTTAAAGGAGAAAAAAACATTAAGTGAGGGAGTAAATAAAAAGGCAGAGTGTGATCTGTGATGAGATGAACTATATGTTGTTGTGTTGGCTGTCTCTTAGGCTGTGACATGCATTGACCTATCTTGCTGCATCTATGGCGCTGACACTGTTTTCTCCAAGCAGATGTTGCATTTTATTCTGGTTAGAGAGCGAATCAAAATCTTGGAGTTTACATATAATTTTTGTAAAGAACTTTGTTCTGATGTCTTCATATGTGTCCTATTGTAGCAGGAAAGGTTGCTCTGTCTCCACCTGTCTCTGAGGACCGAACTGACACAGCCCGTCTTCTCTAAGCAGCCAGGTCTGCCGATCTCTATGGCCAGGCTGATCACTGAGTCTGGACATAGTCAGTATCTTTCTTAGTTTCTAATCTGTCACAGCGGTCAGATAGTTTGCCATTGTGTTCTGTCTGTTTAGGGCCAAATAGCATTGAAGTTTGTTTTGGGATTTTGTGGTAGATGTCCAATAGTTTTCTTTTTCCTTAGCTCTAATTTGGTTGGGCTGGATTGTGTGAGGGTTGTTCTGAGGCCTTGTGCTGTTATGGGAGGTCAGCCTCAGGACCAGCTGACACCCGTGGTGGTGGCAGGCATAGAAAAGTGCGGAAGTACAATATGTGGTTCAAGCAACAGCCCGAGAGCCAGCGAAAATTTTTCATTGGAAAATGACATGGGAGATCTAGGCGCTGGCAAGATAAAGTTCATTTACACATACTACCAATATCATTATGATACAAAGCTGGTTTAAAAATCAGTATCCCTTTAAGCTGTTCAGCTAAGGTTAGAAGTATCAGCAGTAGCTTGTAAGTTCTCCCTCACAAAAAGTGATTTGAAAATGAATCACACCCATCCATGGCGTTTCTTTCCTTTGAACTGGAGCGCGTAACATTTGTTGACAAGTTCACCAGCCCCACCTACATAATTTGCATAGTGAGATACGATCACAATGCGGTTTGAATCTTTATTAATAACAGATGTTACTATTATGTATCCAGATGTAAATGGGACCATATATTGTGAATGAAATCAGGAGTAGTTGAGTCTGTCTGTGTGTAGTGAAAGAACCATGGTGGGACGCAGCTTTCTCACACAGTCCATCAGTGTGTGAGTGACCCCAAATAGCAACTGTGTGGCCACAGGGCAAATCCCCTGGCTCTGTGGGTGGCAACAATTGATTAGCTTTGGGTCTGTTGGTACTGTTCTTTTGTGCTACCTAATGTTGACTGTGGTGTCTGAAGACGAAAACAAAAAAAATCCTGCACAATGACTAATGCCCACACTACCACTGCGGGAGCTTTTACATTGGATCAACAACACATGCTGCATAACATTTACCATTTTCTTTTGGCACTGTATAATGCTAACATTGTTTTGCTTTAGTTCTTTCTTTTTTTTTTAACATATCCTTCATTGGCGGCGAACTTACCTCCCTCTTCGCCTTTCTCAGTGTACATCTACTGTATATATATGTTTTTTTTCTCTGCACATTTCTGTTTGTATTTTGGTCTCTTGTTGACATGCCCCATTTATACACATGCACAAATGCAAAACACACATACCACCCCCACAAAGACCAAACCAGCTGCCTACTGTTGCTGCCCAGACAGTGTAAGGGCAGCCAGTGTGAGCTAGACAGCCTCCCCCCAGTTATCCCAGTCAGCCGGTCAGTCAGTGGTCAAAGAGGTGACATCGACAGCAGGTAGCAGTGTCCCCGCCCTGCCCAGCAGACACAAAGACATATGGTCTCACTCCATCTCTGGCTCTGGCTCTGACTCTGACCGCCTCTTTCTGGGAACAAACCATGACCTCATTTACACCTGCTGATAAAAAACAATCTGTATCTGGGTATTTTGGATAAGGACATGTCAGTGCAAGGTGTATTGGTACATAGTTACAGATGCCATTAACCACAAAGAAAAGCACTGTAGGATAGATAAAAACATGGTTAGAAACATCATTATACTATGCAGAACATCACTGTCTGTGAAAAAAAAAAAAAAAAGAAGTCATCACAGTGAGCTGTAACATCCTCATTCTACCAACACATCTATTGACCCTTACACTAACAGTGTTTGCTTATGTGGGCAGTGGACTACCACCTCCCCAGCTGCATTGCATACGATGTTAGAGAAGATAGAGTATATTTCATCACAGTCCTAAGACAAAATGTCATTGTATGTTTCTGCAAACTACCAGTATATTTGCACTTTATTATGTAGCAGATATGTTGAGACTTTACATTTCAACAAAACTAGAGTTAGGCTTTTGCGCAACATCCACTTGGTTATAGAAAAGATCATGTTTTGGCTTAAAATACAGACTTTTGGGGGCACAAGCCACGGCAGGAAAAGCAGCAATGTCCTGGTTAAAAAAAAACACAACAGCTTTTCATGGTAATATCTCTGCCAACGTGCAGCCACAAAACATTGATGTTTAGAGCCTAAAAAGCTGATGGAAACACAGCTATGACTTGCTAAAACACAACTGCGTTTGTTGCTTGTTGGTCTCAAACAGTGGTCTGCAGCTTCGCAGGCGTCTCGCCATCCTCTCCACTTCCCAATGACAAAATCAGGTCATCTGCTATGTCAAGTTAGAAACATTGAGGTGATACTTATGAAACGTGCAAATGTAACATATGCGTTATTTGCAGAAACATACAGTGCCAACATTTTGATCTGCGACCAGGCTGTATATGTTGTATATACACAGGATGTAAATGAAGTTAGTTGTAATTACTTTAATTCTGAAAAGTGTAATTATAAATTGGATTGAATGACTGGCCAGCCACCCAGATTTTGACACAAACTTGATGACCAGATTGGTGGAAACACAAAGATAATGTCCTGTCAGATTTTAGAAACACATGCTTTACAACAAGGTTGACTGGTGGAACACTTTTAAGATAGCTGGATTAAAGACACTACCATTTAAGGAGCAGTTCAACTTTTTGGGAAAAAGCTTAAACGCTCTCCGGCCTCAGTCTTATGTCTGGACACAAAATATTAAGCCTGTGCAAAGGCATTCAGACTGAGGTGTGCCTGCCCAGGGTGGTGTGGAAGTGTTGAAAGCAGGATGCAGAAGAAGGCACTGCATGAGGTGAAGGGGACAGGTGCATGTTGGTGTTCTGAAAGCAACAGGAAGTTAGTTATTGTAGTTTGGTCCAACTACCAAGATGATCAGCAGTTGCAGCAGTACTGTGTGCCAGACTGCTGTAATTTTGGTTGCATTTTATCCTGAGTAAACATCCATGAATTGGCTTAGAATGCATGGAAACATCCATGGTTCATTACAAATAGGAACTACTATTACGTAATTCCATAATCTCTACCAAAGACAACGTTTCTTTCAAGTAACAAAGAAGGTGGTTGTGGGTGATGGCGAGCATAGAAAATGCAAAACCTTGACACCAGGACCCCAGGTTTGCATCCAGACTCCTGTCCTAGGTGAAGGCAACAAAAGCACTTTAGTTAAAGTTAGGGAAAGATCATAATTTTGGTTAAATGTTAATGAAAAAGGTAATAAAAAAAATGATACTGCAACCACTATGAGTGGATACTGCATTGCAAGATTGCCTTTTTCCGCAGAAAACAACTAAAATATTTTGTCAGTGAACATTTTGCTGATTTGTTCATTGTCAACATTTTTGCAATTAGCAGGTTAATAATCAACATTTCCTTATTATGTATAATAGAAAACTAAATTTGGTCGTCTTCACGTTTCCCTCAAAATGTATTTGCTGCCAAGTTAAAGTTGGTTTTATGTAAGCGGAATTTCTGGGAGACAGAGCTCCTACTTTAGCATATTTAATAGTGCCAGTTTGCCAAAAATGAAGCAATTTTTAGGGGTAAGTAGTTTTTCAGGGTGGAATATGTCAGACATTTCATCATCTAAAACACTATCACAGCATACATTTAGACCCATACACCAAGCCACAATCACAATTGACCAAGCAGAGTAAAGCAATACTGACCTAACTTCTGCTTTGCAGTGTAGTAGTCATGTGCTATTCCCGCCCACTCCTCCACTGTTGAGACCCATGCTGTCTTTCAGTGGCAGTTCTAATGTGATAAGCATCACAGTCATTATATCGCTGGCATCATAAAAGCTATTGCTTCATTACACGCCTGTTTTTTTTTGAGTGGGGGGGTACATTTTATTGCCTTGGACAGCCTTGTTGTCTGTCGATGTTACAGCACCTCCCCACATCCCCCTGTAAACCCCACCACCTCCCACCTCCACCGCAGGCCGCCCACATTTTAATTTCTTGGCCTAATGAAGCGGGAGCTCTCTCCGCCAAGTTGAATCAATGGGAGTCTGCAAGCATGCCGTCGCTTTTTCACTTTAGTCATCAGCAAAGCCAGGAGAACGATTTTATGTCGGGGTCTGTGTTTGTGCCCCTTCTGGTTTTTATGCTCGTTTCTATATGCGTGCTTCCATGCTTTGTGTGTGTGTGGTTGTGTGTGCATACAGGCGTGTGCATGTGTGTGCATGCAGAACACCACACTAAGCTATCTGTGCACAGGCTGTGTTTTCTCGCTGTTTGATAAAAAGCTATTTGTATGCGGGATCCTTCCCCACACTACCATTAAAGGTATCAGATTACCTCGCAAGCACAAATCCCATCATCGTCTTCATCTCCATTAACTAGGTCATTTGGATCCCTGCGCTAACACACTTCCACACGCTCAAACTCAATTCGGTGTTAATATGTTGACATTTGAACCAGCGAATGTCAGTACCGAGTTATTTAGACTTAGGAGCGCTCTGTTTGACTGGGAGGACATTAGGCCACTGATTAATCTATAGACACGCACTTGACATTATTCAAATACTCTGTTATATTTAGTGATTAAATGTCAAAACTTCCACAGCCATGAGGAAGGAGTAACTGCTTCATGATTTATTTAAGAAGCTCCTCTGTCAGGTTGGCTATTCATTGTAGCTGTAGCTTCTCAAATAAAAAATTATTTGATTAGATTAGAACCTTTAATATCCTCACCAAGGCCCATATGATTTCCTGCAAGTTCACCACACAATACTGCTGAGCAATAAAAACAAACACAGGGGAAACACTGTCTCATCTTGCTGAGGAAAAATGACGTACATTATTGTCTTTCTGCTCGGCTCCATTGAAAAATACCAATTTCATCACTTCCACTTTTGCTGTTGAGCTTTACGATATCATCTGTACCACAATTACTGTAAATCTTTCATCAGCTGCTTTTGTGCTGCCATATGTTCACACAATATGATCATCACATATCAGTGTCATTAGGTAATGTTTGAGAGGCACAATCAAGCGTCTTGGCAGGAAACAACATAATGTATAAATTATAACAAGGCAACCATGATAATGCAACACTTGTGTTTGATTTGACTGAATTTGATTAGTTACTAATATGGCAGGCTTAATATTGGACTGATAAATCCTGCTTGATTAAGCATCTCTCTATCATATGTTTGAGAGTTTGCATGCATACAAGTAATGCATACATTTGTATAGTTTAAGTCTCATCATTTTAGTGTTTTTGTTTTTTTAAACAAGACTTTCTTTATTTTACTTTATTTTATCTATCCACCTGTTCTGCTCCTTCTCTGGTCTGTCTTTAGGAAATCAACATTTATTTGTAGGTTAAAATATCATTTCCAGTTTGATCCGCAGTAATCATGCCATCACAGAGCCTACAGATGACTCTCTTTAACCCAGTGCATGAGAGACATTCTGCGTGTTTGTGTGTCTGCATTTTTGCAGTGTTGACTCGATGCTGTTGGTATTCTCCGTGCTGTTCCTCTCTCCTCCTCTAATCAGCGTTAGAAAGAGGCAACAGACAGTACACTGATTGCCTCAGGGCCAACACCAGCACAGTGGTCTGCTGATAAGCCTGCTGGCCAGCAAAGGCCTTACTCTGTCCTGAGAGAGAACGTCATGGCAGTGCTGAGCACAGAGCAAAGGACTCCAGCGTAAAGATAACTCACCAGTGAATTCATTTGCCTTGTGGACGAAACGCCAAAAAAGATTGAGGATGTAGCTGCCATTTGAAAACATGGCCACCTGGTCAGAGAATAACTGCTGACATGGGAACTAATGTGTAGTTAATACTTATTAAACCAACTTATTTTCCCATTTTAAACAAGCTTATCCTAAATGTGTATTCTTATGTATTATTTTTTTTACTTTCAATAGATAATAGACTTTGGATTGAAGGGAAATATGATTTTGATTATAGAGCAGTGCCCTCTCTTTTTGCTATGAGATTTTATTAAAGGAGCCGTCAGTCATTTTAGATGAAGACCTACAGTAGACATATTCATTCATACTTGCACGTCTCATTTTCTCTCCCTTCTCTTGTCTTCTTTCTCTCATACCAACCATTTCTTTCTCCCCCTCCTCTGATTGGCGACTTTCAGAGTCAGAAGGTCTCTTGACACGAACATGTGTGCCCATGGCATTTGTAACAGGGGACTAGTGGTTCCACCTCTCTAAATGTGTCCAAATGTACATGATTGTGTGTGGGACAGTATACCATTATGTGCGTCCATGTCTAGCATTGTGTTTGCTGGCAGCAGCCTCTCTGGTCTTGCTCTCTCTCTTCACTTCTCTCTGCCAGCCACCACACAGTGGTCATTTCCAGCACTCCCATCCACTCTGGACGGCAGTAATCAAAGCCAAGCTTTACGCCCATATGGCAGGCAGTCAGCCTCTTAAACAGCATTGCAACATCACTCAACGGTCATTTAATGAGAGCTTGACTGGGCAGCATTGCATTAAAGCTACAAGCTCACTCTTATCCTCTGAAAAATATTCAACCTGGGTTTATCACTCCCCTGCTTTTATGACACCATCTGTATGTAGAGGAGCATAATCACTGTCGTCTGCAACTCACTTCTGATCACTACAGTGAGTCAGTCCAAGTGACCTAGTGTTGAAATACAACGACCTGAAGAACACTATTTCTAATTAAAGGAATACTTTACCCCTTTTTTCTCACATGCCCCCATGGTGAACGAAGAATTCAAAAATGGAGAAAATTCTTGATTAATTGAAATAATAGGGTTCCACATTAAACAACAGCAAAATGAACATCCGCTTTCAAACTCTCACAGAACTTGTGCGGTGTAATCCAAGTCTCATTTTACCAGTCAAATGTTCAGTACTTCCTAAAAGACAGCCCTTTCTGATGGGCAACTGAACTAAAAATTCCACTATTGGCAAAAATTGTTATTTTATCTCGCTGACCACAGGAGCTGCTGGTCTACCACTGCCCTGATCACTGTGTTTGTTTGTGTTATTGACTTTGATTTTAAGTCCAAACTAAGCCTTTAAAACACCAAAGTCACACAATAACTCAAAACAAACTAACTGATCAAAACAGTGGTAGTCCAGCAGCTCCCGAGTTCGGCAAGGTAAAATTACTGTTGTTTTCAATGAAGTCTGGCTTTTAAGAGAACATAGATAAGTTACTCTCCGTTCAGTTACCGATCGCACAGGTTAGGGACTGTTTGAGAAGTACTACCTGGACAAATGAGTCTTGGATTATACTGCATGAGTTGTATGAGAGTTTGTTAACAGATGTGTTGATATAGTTTGCTGTTGTTAAACGTGGACCCCTATGCCTTAAATTCATCAGGAATTCTTGTTTTTTATTCTTTGTTCATCGTGGAGTCATGTAAGAAAAAGACATTTTTCTTCATGAATTCAGCATAACACAGGGTGAGTAACTGATACAGGTATGGTCATTTGCGGAGTGAAGAATACCTTTGAGGCCCTAAAATAAAAAGACTTAAATTTGATTTTTCAGCTAATTTAGTGTTATATTAAAATGTGCTGCCTTTCAAAATAAAACAGCAGAAAAAGTTTATTTGTCTGCCATTGGCTAAATATGTTAACTATCTGAAAAAAGCTTGGGTATAAAATCACAAATATGAGACCCATAAATTCCACAAATTTCTGTAAAAAACATTTGTCGAGGCAGAGGATTACATTTTATGCAGTTGTCTCTCTTGTCATGCAGGTACACCACGTTTTACTGCTTGTGTAATTGGTGCAATTTAAAGTCATTATAAACAGCTCCTTTACATTCAGTAAAACAAAAAGTGATTAAGCAAATTAAATGAGACAAATGTTCTTAATTATGTTGTTTCACCAAAAGATGAATTTGAATAGGAAAGCAGAAGGGATGTTGTTCTGTTTGATAGATTTTATTTTATTGTATTAATCACACTTTGAACTACATGAGGCTGAAAGAAATATGTTTAGGTGGTTTGGGTTAGCGATGGTCAATCAGATATCTTCAGTGTATTTCAGCTGGAAAAAGTCTAAGTTACCTCATCATTATTTTTTAGGAGTGAAGAATTCAATGCCAGCCCCTATAGAAATTGTACAAGACACCTATTCCTCGGCATTCCTTATCCACATCATTATCGTGGCCTACACCCACTGCTACCGCCGCGTGCCACCCCTACAGAATGTTACCTCTACATCACTACCTGTGTTCACATAGTGTGCACAGCTGGTTTGTTGGAAACTCACATCAGTGACATCACGGCTTGTGTGATAAATTTCAAACTAATTGGTATTAGGCCCTGGTTGTCTTTTTCAGACATGCTGGTCGTATTAGGAGCAATTAGAGGCAGTCCTGGTGAGTGTGAGTGTCTCTCTGGTGACTCCCCCCTGCACCTGCTCTCTCTGTTTAACATTCATGAATAGTTTAAACCTCCAGCATCTGGCCCCACGCCTTTCTAGGATCCAAACTCACAAACTCACACACACACACAAAGGAATATAAACTGGTCATTTGGCAGTTGTGAGTCTCAAAATTTATTTTTTTCTATATATCTAGAAAACAAGAGCCAACAAATAGAGTTCCAGTAGAGTTAGGTACTTTTCACATGTATGCAGTGCAAATCAACTAAAATTCTTTAGTTTAAGAATTATTAGAAAGAATTTTGCAGGTAGTTTGTTGGAAATTTGTTCTAATGTTTAGTTTTCTTTATTTCAGCTGTGTGGTCATTTTGGATGCTGCAGTTTGTGATGCTGTGTAGTTGTATCGTGTTACACTGACTGATGTTTCCATTATTTTCTCCACCCTGTTTATATTAATGAGGGAAGACTAATAGAAACACCTCTCTCAGTTCAGCAACACCAAAAACTGCATGCAGCTTCCAAAATGGTCGTACAGTTGAATCAACGCCTGTGAAACAGTTTCAACAAGAATTGGACACGATAACCTCCATGAGGGTAGGATTTATTGCAGAGCAGTTGTTATTAGACTGCATTAGCTTTAGCTGCGTGTACCCAGTAAAATAGCAACGCAGTGCATATCCCAGATGTGGCAAGACCTGAAATGTAATTAGACAGTATCAGTCTAATAAAAACTGAAATTATCTGGTCAATAGGGTGCACCAGACAGAAACAATTCATGTACTGAATAGTGATACTTGGTACTCATGAATTGCCACTCATGGATAGTGTTTGGAAAATGAGTGGGGATGCTAATGCATTCAGAGAAAAAGAGAACAATGTTATGACATAAATAGAGAGTCAAGGCTTTAACCATGCTTGTGTGTTGATGCAGCTGCTAAGTGAAATAGCATTCATATTAAGCGAGAGGTAATAATGGCGTCAGCGAGGCCTTTTAAAATTCTGTCTCTGGCGTGCTGTTTGTTGTTATGCAGTTTACTATGTGTATCTCTTTAGTTTGACTGTTTCCTTCCACATGAATCAGTCAGTAGCAGTATTACAGCAAGTCCCCCTTGAGGGCCCTATTACGTTGGCATTGAATTGTCAAGATGAGGGAAAGATGTCTCGTTTGTGTTTGGTTAAAATGGTAGGAGGGCTTCTTCAGTATCTGTGTCTGATGTGTAAAGAGAATGCCATTAAAGGCAAGACTGCAGGCTATGAGCACACACAAAGCACCTGATTCTAAAACCAAGCTCTCAGAATATGAATTTTGTTAATTGTATTCATCAAATTTATTCTGGTTTCTTTGATTATCTTTTGCATAGTTCCAATTAGTTCAGTCATATTTCGGTAAGTTGATTCTCTTTCTACTAGACTTTGTTTCAGGACAATGTCCCCACAACAAGGAGAGGAGCTGCTAAATTGAGGACTTGATCACAAGTCAATCCAAGCAAATAAAGTGATTTGCTTTTTACCTCTTAAGTAAATGCTTTTCCTGAAGTACTTGTGAAAAGTATTGCTGGAGTCTCGGTTTGCACTTAGGGTACTTTAGATGAATTCAAAGACTAGAGATTTCTTTTAGGTGGGCAAATTAGGAATGAACTTCAATCATATTATTATTTGACTTAAGTGTTAAGTGTTTCACATAAAGTCATTTTGGAACATTTTTTGTTGTTTAAGTGCTCCTAAAACTAGCCTGCATGAGACAATTAGGAAGGAGTTTAATGGAGTGCTCTAACTGAACCAAAAAGGATTGTTGCAGATATTGTTGGTAATGTCAGTCCCTGGAACCATTGGTCTCATCCACCGAAGCATACATTTGCTGTTAGTTTAAAATTGGTTTTCCTTAGATTGTCATTGTGAAGGTATACAGTGCAGGATTTTCTCAAAAAACAATGTATAGACTCCTACAGAAAAATCTGAAAAAATTGACACAGTGCTAAAAAGTGCGAATACTGCAAGGTGAAACGCCAAGCAAAGCTGGGGCTGGCTTTCACGTTCACTTTTGCTGGTAATACTGTTTACAAACTGTAGCCGATAATTTGTGCATAGTATACCTTTGAGCCAGATTCTCACATTAGTACTGTAAATTCCATTACTTCAATTGCAATGGAATACAATGTGTGAGCACCATGCCATGCCATGAGCAACTTTGATCTGAGCCCTGGATACAAACACGGCAAACATGGTTTATCCATATGATAGACATGGCATGGTAAAACCTGGAAATGTATTGTAGGTTTTAGCTCCACACAAACTGCACTGCACTCGTCCTGCAAGTCTTCATCTGAGAAATTCACTTTTGGCCCCCTATTTTCTTCCACTCTCTTCTTCCAACCCCCTGACAAGAAGTACAAAAAATACCCAAATCTAGATGTAGACCAATTTGTATTGTATTAATTTATATTGGATATGGGATTATTCGTTGTACATTACGCTCATTATCTATTGTATTCTGGAGTACTTGTCTGCCTGCCCAGACGTACCAGATGGAAAAAGCATGCATTACTATGCCAGTGTGAAAACAGCACTGTAGCAAACAGTATGATCAAGTGGAAACACAGGATAACAGTTTAATGGCCTTAACTTCAAATTAATTTAGTTTGCTTAAAATCTACTAAAAAAGTAATTTAATTAATTGACACCAATCTGTTTCGCCTCATTCACTTTCAAAATATTGATACTACTTTTTATAAAAGTAGCAACAACAAAAATTTTTAAAAAATCAGTAGAATAAGATTTAAAATGAAAAATGAGACGGAGTGACTTTTTGACAAGGAATTAGTTTTTGTACTGCTCATCTGCTGTTTTTCTTAGTTATTTACCCTCCTCCTGTTCCTTATTTTCACTATTATTGTGTTCAGTTTTTTATCTGTTCATTCTGATTGATGTGTAATTTATTTCGGATGTTGTTGCAGTGGGTGCCAGTGCTGTCGGATTTCAAGTGGAGGGAAACTGTTTGGAGCTTTGTGACAGAGAAATCCAGCCCACCCCTGGCCTTGCACTTCGGGGACTACAACCTGGATGGCTTCCCTGATGCCCTGGTGGTCCTCCGCAATACCAGTGGCAGGTAGGTGAAGAAAAGCTACTTGTGTGTGTGTGTGTGTAATGGTGAGATACGTACATAATGTTTTTGTTATTATCATTTCAATTTGGATTATTCACACAACAAGGAAGCGCAAGTTGTTGTGCCTCTAGGACGTTATTTAAGATAATGTCTTGTAAATGAATGAGATTTTTTTTAAATTAAACTAATCCTTGCTTGGCAGGGGATCCCTTGGAATCATGTCAAGTAGGTCCCTGAACCCCATTCCAACTAATGGTTTCAGTACTATGCCTCACTTCATGAGCCATCGGTGCAGAGGCAAACAGATTCATTGTGTCCAGGGGCAGCACACAAACCATACAGTTACATATAAATGGCGTTTGCATTATTATTACTCTGGTCATAGGAAATCCTTGTCAGGAGAATCATGTATTTCATGCTAATCCATACCCTCTTAAGTCTTATGAACACTCGCTTCATTTGTTACCCACATTCGAATATGTCATGTAACAGTCCACATTTTGATGAGATTATACTAACTATAGTATTCCAGTGGAACACAAAGTAAAATTGATTGGAACCTAATAATAACTCAAGATGCATACTTAAATGGCTTATGTAAATCTGTTCAGCTTCAAAACTTTTTTTTTTCCAAAGACACCACATAGATGGATTTACTCATTAAATTCCTGTGAAATTACTGTGCTTGCAATGACTTGTTCTCATGCTGGGAGAAAAAAAATGTTTCCACATTAATATGAAATATCAAACAAAGTAGAGCAGGGATAATGAAATATAATGATTTGAACAAATACATCTAATTTGGGATAGACATTCTAATGCTGATCCACATAGGCTAATTTGATTTATATAGTACATAGATAGATTTTTTTGTTAGCAACACAACCAAGGCCAGTGGAATTGGTTTTCGATACAGTAGATTATTGTCTGCCGCACAGATACATAAATGGTCAACATTAGACAAAAGCATACATGGACATCAGCTTATAATGGTAATGCACGTCAGTGGTATGTAAGAAGTAGACTAGAGGGAGGAATTCACAGTCCTTTTGGCTAAGGCAAACACGCTGTTTGTGAAGTGTTTTATCTTAATGGATGGTGATCTGTAGCGCCTCCCTGAAGGGAAGGAGCTGGAAGAGGTGGGGTCAGAGGGGTTTGAGATGATTGCCTTTGCTTGCTTTAGAGGTCTGCCATACAATACTGTAATAGAGGATGTGGTGATGGACTCAGTGATGGGTGAACATAACAGAACGAGAAGTTGTTGCTTGATCTGTTTTTTTATTAGGCTGTGTGAGGAAGTACAGCCATTGCTGAGCTTTTGCTTTTGTCCAGTGTAAGTTTGTCACTTCAGGTATATGCTAATGATTGTGTTCCAAGGAATTTAAAGGTCCCATATTGTGCTCATTTTCAGGTTCATACCTGTGTATAGGGTTTCCACCAGGGCGTATTTAAATGCTTTAATGTTCAAAAAACACATTATTTTTTTCATACCATCTGTCTGAATGTATCTGTGTTCACCCTCTGTCTGAAACGCTCCATTTTAGTGCCTGTCTTTTTAAGCCTCTCTCCCAGCCTACTCCACACTGATCGGTCAGTTTTTCCGGGTCTTTCATATCTGCACACTCAGCGTCTCTTTATATCTTTATGGACCGTTCTTCTGTAATTGCATTGAGAGGCAACACCTTGTGTCCCTATTTACTTCCTGTCGGCTGATGCCATTCACATACTTTGCCAAAAATTCAAACAGGAAATACAAGAGACCATTTAGAAACAGTCTATATATTGTAGTTGTGACATCACAACTTCATGGAAGTCCTGACAGTTTGTTTAAAGGCACAGTTTATGAATACTAACTGCGTGCATTTCTCTGTGGATTAAACGTTTTGATACTTTCACAGCTCCTATACCTACTTTATATTTTTAATTGGTCATCTTTTTACAATATAGGACCTTAAAGAGAGTCAGAGCTGGTGATGGCATCTTTATTTGTATGGTTATTTTTGGAAGTAGCATGCGACAGAAGTCAGTAATGAGTTCCTGTGTTTGGCTATGTCAGGCTTGAGGTTACTGGTTGTGCACCAAATGAGAGCATGGGCCACCTCAGTACGGTACTTGGTTTCATCATTATTGGAGATGAGGCCTGTAACGGTTGTGTCATCTGCATATTTAATTGTTTTCACAGATCTGTCCTGGGAGGTAGAGTGGGTGGTGTAGTGTACAGTTAGAATAACCAGGGAGAGAGAACACAGCCCTTATGAGCTCCTGTGCTGCAGAGTTTAGGTTATTAACCTTTTAGAAATTGTTTCTGCAGTCTTTACCTATTTAACATTACAATCTTTGAAGAATGGCTCTAATCCTTGTACCCACAATAGCAATATTTTCAAAGTACAGAGGTTTCCAAAAGTAGAATAATTCAATCTTCTCATTAATAAATCATAAGATATCAGATGAAGCATAAATTAGGCATAAATTAAAGTGACACTATGACGTTTTTAACAGTGCAGAACAGTCTCTGGCTGCAGGATATGGAGCTTTGAAATATTTTGCTTGGAGTAATGGGAATCTGCGACATTGTGGTATAATGAAGAAGTGATTACCATCCAGTTTACTAGAGCACGGACTGGGAGGGAAGACAGCTAAGGTGAGAGTGTTCTTCATCTTACAGACATGGCGACTGATAAGCCAGTCTTTTTAAAAATCACTACCACATGTTCTAGGACAAAGGCACTATGGGACACTAGGCTGTGTGTGTGTGTGTGTGTGTGTGTGTGTGTGTGTGTGTGTGTTGAAGAACCTATGTGGATTATCTGGCCTCAGAGATGAAGATAAGATAACTGAAGGGGTCAAGGCTGTGATTGTCTGTGCATACTGATTGTTCTAGGGGTGTTTATATGTGTGTTTGAATGCTTGTGTCAGAAATAGTAAGATGTTGGGTAAAAGCTTCAAAAGATTCAGGCACACATGTACATGTGAACCCTACTTTCTTGTCTAGGCTCTATATAATCACCAGTAAATCCCATCGGGCTTAACTCTTTGCAGTCACCCTCATCTAGAAATGACTTCTGTCTCACCAGCTCTAATCACACGAGCTATAGCTTCTGTCTTTTTCTCTCCGCTCCTCTATTTTCTTCTCATTTTAAGCCTGAACATTGTAATTCCGCAGTGGGTGGTGGACGTTATTGCAGATTTTCCAATACAATCTGACCCAAGCAGTAACATTTAAAAGCACATCATCAGCATACAGAGGAGGGGCAGGGGATGGATGAAGAGATGAAAAGAGGGCAGGGTGGTAAGAAAGATGAATGGTTTAAAGGTTAAAGAAGTCTTTGGATCTTTCCTGGTTTGAATGCCTGAGCCCCTAAAAACAAGACCTTTTAAGAACTACCACTAATGTGCCCCAAATGGTGTCGGTGGTTTCACTTGGAAGTTCTCTGTGTGTGCACAGACAACATGGAAAACTGTAGTGTTCAAGTCAATGCATGAAGTCACAGTAGTTCTGATCTGCATTGCTTCTTTTGAGTAAAGGCACAAGGTTTCACAGGTCCTCTTTGAGCGATGGGGTATGCTTGTTTTTGTTTTTGCCCAGACATTTTATCAAATGCATCCTGTCAACTCTCCCTGCTTTAGATTCAGCCGCACACTGCACTTCTAACCAAATGCTCACTGCTTACCAAATATTTGCTACAGCCCACATCTGATCTATTTTAACTCCCCCTCCCGCTCCATCCCTCTCTTTCTTTCTCTCTCCTTCCTTTCCATCTCCACTCCTTCTTCCATCAAGTGGTTATTTATAGCTGCTTTTCAGATAAAAGTCCTGCCAGTCCGTGTCACTCCTCCTCCTAGCAAAATGAATGCCGATTTATATGTTCAAAATAGCAACACTGAAGGAGTAGAGGGTGTAAGATGAGAGTAATCGAGTGGAATCGGGTGGAATCAATTGAACAAAAAGAAAAAAGGAATAAATAGAGAGATGGGAGGTCATTTATGAATGCATGAGGTCACTCTGTGATATAGCTCAAGTTTGTTAGGTGTGGCTTTGACGAAACCATTGATTTGCTTGTATTACCTTACAAGGATATATTAGGACATATTTGTCTTCTCAATGCTTTTTTTTTTCTTCTGCGTGCCGGGCTTATTGTTCTATTTATAAGACCTCCCGATTACTGGTAAGCCTTACAATGAAGTATGGCATGTCTGTGAAGCTGCTGTATTTGACGATGTGACACTGTTCTTTGGCCCATTCATTCAGTTTCCGCCACTTGAGTCTGGGGGTGGAGGCAGCAAACTGAACAGAGTCCAGACATCTCTCTTCACAGCTATGACCTCCAGCTTTTTCCTCTTGGAGGCTACCAAAGCATTTAAAGAACATGGTATACAAAATTCTTTCAGCTTGTTCTTGGTCTGCCCAGGATCTGCAAACAGAAGTTATTTTAGCTTTGTAAACTCATTCTTTTCGGTCACTACTCAGAGCGATAAGTGAACAATGGAAAGAAGTAACATTGTAAAGTGTAAGCTTTTTGCCTCCACTACCTGTCAGTGATGCTCCATCTTGGAATTCAGTACTGATTTGGTACTGATTAAATTTAAAGTTTAATATTCTGTAAGTGGTAGAGTTTGTTGCTGCCACTAATACTAGCTACTTGCTGTTGTTGCCGTCTAACACATCACTGAGTGTTTTAGTGTAACTGCAGTGGGCTGACTTACTGAATGCTATGAGTCAGAAAGAGGCAGTGGCAATGCATACATTTTTTATTATTTGAAGTTTTTAATTATCTCATTGACGTAAACTACAAAGCTATTACCTTGTTCTTGTAGCCAAATGAACACACAGGTCTGCATTACTGTCACATTAGGGGGATAGATTAAGGTTGGGCGATATGATGGTGTATACCGAGCGACAGTAGAAATATGTCCACCAATAGACATTGCAGTAGGGCCTCTACTGGAGGTCAACCAGTTATCAGAGGCTAACCAGTTTGGGCATTTAATCAGCTATCAGCGTTTTCCTGCTCCGGATGATCGTTATTAAATCAGTGTTTAAAAATCCAACATTGATCGGCCTCTAGTTTCTGCCGCAGGATCTGTTCATGGCAGGTTTTGTATCAAATCAGGGCTGGATTCTCACGTTATCTTATGATTCAGCAAATCCAACTGCCTAACAAGGTAACGTGATTTGGGCTGAATTCTTGTTTTACTCTTTTGAGTCTTTTATTTTTAAATCAAATGTGATCAAGCACAGCATGGTTATTTGAAACTTTTCCTTAACTGAATTTACAGATTGTAATATATACCATTACATGAGGGGTCGGCCTGTATGCGTCCTTGTGTGTTTATGTTTCAGTGTTTGCGTAGTGTGTAATTTCCATCGGCAGCTCCTAAAACTACATTCCTCAGGGTCCACATTATATCCAGGTCACAGGACAGACAGTGCCTCCAGACTCTCTCTGTCTCTCTCTTTCTCACTCTGTCTCGCGTGCACACACACACACACACACACACACACACAGACACACACACACACAGACGAGCATTGTTAAATCACAGCAAGGAATACAAGGCTGTTGCTCCCTACTGAAAGGAGATCCTATAGGTGTTTCAGTGTTTGCAGAAAAGCAAGCATTTGGGATGTTGAGGAGACAAGAGGCGACACAATGAAAGAGACAGAGATACAGAAAAAAGAGTGGTATGAAACTAAAGAAGGGGAGATTTTTTTTTTCTTCCCTTTTTGTTATTGCTTATATCAGAGTGAGAAACTTTCTGCAGGAAGCCTGATGATGAAGAGTAGTTCTTTTAGGTGCAGATGACACAGCATGGCTCTGCACAACATATACCACTTATGATCCAGTTTCTTAACTCTCTCCAGGCAAGACACAGACTACACAGCTTTCTGACTATTCATGTACTTTTTTGCTAGGCCTTTTTTCCCTACTGGCTTGTGCTAAGTAAAACAGTTTCTTATGACATGTACTAAGTCGAAGTTTGTCACACACACGCACATTTGACACTAAGAAAGCTCCTGAAATCTTCATCCTGAAAGGCTGTGTTTCTGCAAGAATTTTAATCACAAATATTTCTGCTAAATACCAGTATTGTGTTCTTGGTCATAAATCACATTTACTCTTAAATATATTCCTGTTTATTTAATTATCTCTAATTGTCCAGCTATACCATCATGCATTGCAGTTGCCATTCAAGCCAACAGTTATTGATATTGCTACCCAAGAAGACATTACAGCTACAGCACATTACAATTAACATTATGATTTCAATAACATGAATAATGGATAAGTTTTTTTATATTAGATAATTGGATTAGTAGCATTACTGCTTTGCCGAATTACAGAAAACAATTTGTAAAATGATTGAAAGAAATAGAATATGAATCACCCACATGATCTCCTCATCCTCTTGTCTCCACTGGCTGATGAGTTGCAGCCCAGAAGCAATGGACAGTCATGGAATAGAACAAGGTGGAACCTCAACCCATATTTATGTTAAGATATCACATACAACAGCTTTGTCCAGCAATATTTTTTTTGCATTTAACAAGGGGTGTCCATGTGTATAGCTGTAGTGCAGGTGTTTGGGCTGGCTGAATTCTCTCAGCACAATGAGTACGTACAGTAACAGCAATACTGAATTAATTATTAAGATATATTTCAATTGTGTGGTCTTTTTAATAAGTTATATAAACAGTTATAACATACGGAGTTGGTTTTCATTTAGGAATTAATATGAAAATAAAAAAAAAAACTGATATTATTATTACCACTAAAGTGATGGATAAAAAGTTTAAGTCACATCTGTGATAATGTGTGCAGACACAAAAGCCAGCTGTGTTCTGACCCTGTCTCATTCACGTCAGTGGAATGTTGACTCAGGAGGTAGAGCAGTCGTCTACCAATCGAAAGGTTGGCGGTTCAACCCCTACGCCCATGTTGAAGTGTCCTTGGGCAAGATATTGAATCCCAAATCGCTCCCAATGGCTTTGCATCGGTGGGTGAGTGGGTGAGTGGTGCTTGTGTTGTAAAGCATTTTGAGTGGTTGCTGTCATGGGTGGATTATGAAACAATGGGCCCCTGGGCACAGATATGGAAAAGGCCCACCTCTCCTGCGTAGGAGCAGGACACGCAAATGTTGTAGTGGTTTTGTCTCTATATTTGTTGTTTTCACATCTCTTTGTAGTCATAATGGTCATTTTGTGTCTCTTTGTGGTTGTTTTGCCTGTTTTTGTAGTTATTTTGTATCTCATTGCAGTTCCTTTGCATCTTTTTGTGGTCTTGTTTTGCCTCTTTGTGGTCATTTTGAGTCTTTTCCCAGTCACTACCTGTTAATTTAAGTGACATTTTGCAGGTAAACGCCAGGAGGGTCCCTGACACCTCAGGCACCTGGGCCTGTGCCTGAATGCACATTTAGTTATCAGTCCATAGTTACTAAGACAAGAGGCTATATCTACATGCTGTCCATTTACCATTCATTTACCATTTCATCTTTTTTAACTGTGCTTAACTACCAAGCAAGTCATTTTGGCAGACATCACCTTCAGCTAATCTGTATCAGCAAGAAATGCATAGTAGGTGTTTTGCGGAACTATTCATTTGATTCATTTCTCATCAGTGCACAGTGTCCTTTAGACAAGCAAAGTACAACAGCATGCAAAGTGAAGTTGGATTTCCCCCATCATACTTATCACTCCTTCCTTTTTTACGACTTACCTCTGCAGCTTCAACAATACTGTTCATGTTACCATCATCAGAATGCAAATTAACAGTAAGATGCCTTAACAAGTGTCAAAGCTTATGATGGCATTTGACATATAGCTGTAGTTATAGAGAATTTACCACCTGCTGCTGCTGCATCAGTGCATTCAAGGAATGACATCAACTACAGTTGACACTCACACTGCTTGTGTGTGTGTGTGTGTGTGTGTGTGTGTGTGTGTGTGTGTGTGTGTGTGTGTGTGTGTGTGTGTGTGTGTGGTTTAGGATTGTATGTGTTAGCCACCAGGCCTTATAGAATGGTGTTATCCTCAGCAGTAATCTTGTTTTTCCCACTTCACTATAACGCATCCATACACTGATTAAAAGGCACATGGGTCAGCTTTAATGTGTGATCTGCTTCAAGCGACTCAGATATAATTACATGTGTGTGTGCATGTGTCTAATGTGCACATCAGCATGTGTTTCTCAAGCAATCAAAAACAACAGCCAGATCACCTTCCAGGCAGCCACCCTTTCAGCCAGATCAGCACTACCCCAGATCCGAGGCTTTTTAAAGCCATCATTATCCACAGTGACTTTTAACCTTAGCAGATGACCACGGGTCAGATGGGACAGACAGATTACAATGGGCCATACTGTAGATACATCATTGCCCACTCAGGCACATTCACACAAAGACGATGGTTTAACACCCTTCTTCTCTGCGTGCCCATATTGAGCCCATGGAGAACTGTTGATTTCTGAGGAAATCTGCAGCATATTTACTCTCCTATTGAAAAAAAGACTCATTGTCAGTGTAAATGAGACTCTGCAAACATATTCTTTATACCAGATTCTGCTTTACAATAAATACAAAATATATTTCCCTTACTTTTAGGTTTAAATAGAATAATTTTCTCTTCCTGTAAAAGGTGCATTTGTTGCTTTTGCCTCGGGGTATACCAGCATGTGGCAACCAGCCTCTGAGCAGTATTTCATTCCTCTGTCACTCCCACCATATGAAACCATCAAACTGACAAATTTCAAGGTGCACTAGTCAGTGAGCATAAACATGGCATTGCAATGACAAGCTCCCACCCTTCTTCAGAGACCTGGCGGTCATCTTACAACAGCTGGAACTGATTTGTTTAAGAATCTTGGGATTTGTATATGTTGTTTCCTTATGGCTATAAATCAAGCAGCTAGAATACTGATGTAAAATATATCTGTTTTTTTTTATTCAGGAGGCTTCCTGGCAGCTGCAATAGATTTTTGTCACTTGCAGATTTCATTGTGGAACGAATAATTAATTGATTTAATGCTTGTCTTACTTATTTTCCAGGACTGCCTTGTTGTCTCATAAGGGCTGAATAATTAAGAGTAATCAATAATGTATAACTTGCTGTAGTGAATGTTTTTTTATATATATATTTTCCCAGTCTAATATTGCTAGAAAAAAAAAAACATTTTGATTACCAAGATGGGGAATATTTTGCCCATGTGGCCCATAGATGAAGTCTAGTATTTGTGATATTTTTAGAAACTCCTTCGTTGTGTTTTTTCTGTCTATTTACTGTAGACATTCATGTGGCTATGGAAACACTGACTGCATATCTAGCTGTTTGTCAATTACTGCCACAGTGCCTAGGCCTGACAATATAATGCATCAATACATATCACTATATGTGCTGCATATACTGTATATATAAACCATGCCACAGGTTTATTTGGATATTTATTATTATATGGATAATACTTACATACCCAAATCATTTCCAGACTTACAGGGGGCAGTTTTCTTATCGGGCTTTGTTTTTATGTGGTTTATGAAATCTGCAGTGTGTGATGGCCACCAGTCTTAAAGGGACATTTTACTCCAAATTCAAAAGTCCATGTTTTTCCTCTCACCTGTAGTGCTGTTTATCAATCTAGATTGTTTTGGTGTGTGTTGCTGAGTGTTGGAGACATCGGCCAAAGACGTGTCTGCCTTCTTTCGTATAAAATGGAACTAGATGGCACTCAGCTTGTGGTGCTCAAAGCGCCAAGAAATACATTTGAAAAACTCAACAGCAATGTCTCTTTCCAGAAATCATGACCCAGTTACTCAAGATAATCCACAGACCTTGTTGTGAGCGATTTCTCATGGGAACTATTTTCTTTCTACCAAACTACACATGCAAACCGTATCACTGCACAAAGGAAGCATCCATCTACTCATGGATGAGTGGCAGGATGTAAACTTTAATGCTGTTGTCCTTGGCAGAGCTGTAACATTAGCTTATTCAGTTTTGATAGGTGAGCTAGCAGCGATATGGTTGGTGGGTGTAGTTTGTTAGAAATTAAATAGTTCTTATATGAAACTGCTCATAACAAGGTCTGTCTTTACTTTGGCATTCTGAGCACCACAAGCTGAGTGCCATCTAGTTCCATTATATTAGAGAGAAGGCAGACATCTCTACGGCTGATACTTTCAGCACTCTGCAACGGGTATAGACGTATAAACATGTTTTTGATTGTGGGCTGAACTACCCCTTTAAGTTAACAGATTGGTGAATTCCCCAAATAAATGTGGAAAAAAAGACCTGTTCAAAAACATAAACAAACATATTTCTGTTTAGACCAGCATTGATTATTCTTTTCCCCAAAAGTGACAGAAATGTTAAATAAGTAAGAGAGGCAGAATCTCCTGATGTTTGCCTCTGGCTGGCTTTAGAAAGCTGCTTCACCTCTGCTGCTGATTAACACTAACAGAAATCTGACTTTGGGGTGATTTTAGGACACTTTGCCTCACATATATTAAACTAATAACATGCACATTTTCCTACCTGCTCAAATACTATCATAATACACCAAAGCTCTTAATGATACAGTGTCTTCATAGATTAAAGGATAGTGACTTTGTAGGGTCTTTCCAGAGTCCAACAATAATTTACATAAACAACATGTTCATTGTGACACTGCTACCACTTAATAATGACACGAAAACGAATATGCTTTAGAAAAAATCTTTTTTTTAGCAATTTATGCACCTCACCACGTACATCCTGTGTGGGGGTGGTAAGGTTCACAGCAATCCTCAACATCTTCTGTTTGCTCATCTCAATATTCAAAGGGTATTCATATGTGTCGTGTTGTGGACAGGTTTATCCAAGTCACTTCTCCCCATGTGCTGTGCTGTTCCATTTGTTGAAGTGTTAAACTCTCCTCCAATAATGAGGTACGTGGAGTGTTTTTGTTTGGTGTTTGTATTAAAGTGAAGAGTGTAGCGTGGGCAGCAGTTGGCAGCGCTGCTTTCCTCTGCTCTTTTAGCTCTGACCAGCTGATGTCAGAGAAAAAATACCGATCAGGCCTTAAAACCTCCTCTAGGCTTTTAGAGCTAGACACTACCTATGCTTGCACACACACACACACACACACACACACACACACACACACACACACACACAGAGAGAACAGATCTTGACTGCTGTTGGAGACGGCAACCGCAATAAGGAAAATCGAGTTTCTGGTTTGAGTGTATGAGGCTACTGTTGGATGAGAAATTGATATTACTTTCTCTTGTGAGATCTCCATGCAAAATTACAGCTCTAGAAGGAAGCATTTGCTGTTTAATTGTGATACAACTTGACTTTTTTCCTGACAGGTATACTGCTGGTGTATTGTATATCTGCTGAACTGAAAACCTTTTCTCTGTTAAATACCAAATCAAGTTACACAATGAGCCCAACAGCGCAGAATGCCTCAGCAAAAGCTCTTTGTTTAAAACTTCCTATGATGAATTCTAATTATTTTCAAACACACTGACACATGTGATCATAATGTCAAGGATTCATGTATACTATACAGAGACACAGTGGAAAAAGTCTTGTAACCAAGATTTTGGAAGGCTTTGAGGAAAATATTGACCATCTGCCTGCTCTCTCATTGTAAGGACAGAAACACAAAGGACAGCAATCAGTCTCTTTCTCTCTCCCTCATTTTGTACATCAAAGCCATACTGTTTTCCTGAATGCCACCAAAAATGCTCTCTCCATGGGAACACACAACTGCTGCCATTCAGCATAAAGATAATGGCTCCTTCTTAGCTCACCAGTTTACTTTGAAAATTAATTAAATCTCCCTTGTTAAGGTTTTAGGGCTCTCTAAGGGACTGCGCATGAGAGGACTGTGTAGTAAATGCCTGCTAGAGAGAGAGTTGGGGACAACATGTGTTGGCAAGTGTGTGTGAAATACTTTAATGTCTGTGGAGGATGTTGCATGGAGACAGGCAGACAGGGAGGTAAGCTCCCTTAATGTATGAAAACCTCACCTCTAAGGTCCCGTCCTGCTGTAATCTGCCTGTAGTGATTTTGTTTGGAGGAATCAGTCATCCTGCTGTATTGGTGGCCACTTATTCAACCTCAGTCTAACTGTGAAGAATTATTATATACTTCAAAATCCCCAGGTATTACTGCAATTTGGCTGTGTTCTTTTGTTCTCTCATAATTGCTTTTTCTTTTCCTTTCTTTCCACTTTTTGAGAGTACAGTGAAACAGTAGTGAATATGACAGTGGGGTTAATAAAGAACTCACTGTAAACATGACAGGTGACTTTTAGGGTCTTCCACCTCTGGTGTTGTTCAGTGGATTGAAATCTTTTCTGTTTGGAGAAGAATGTAAAATTTTCTCCTTTGTAAAGCTTAATATTGTCTTTTCTTTATTGCTGTAACTAAGTACATGTTTTATAAGGTGGGACAGGATACTGATGGTGCTATGAGCACGCAAACCAGGAGTGTAAATAATTCAACAACAGAAGCAACTAAGGCCTCAAATTATGGAGGCCTGTTAGTGATAAATGCCAATAACAGACTGTCCAATGAGTAAAGAAATACGAAAATATGTGAGTGAGTAAAATTTAAATGGAAAAACACATTAAAAAAGATTTTTTCCCCTCTACCTCCAATCAGCTGATGTAATATGTACATCAGTTACTCACTCCGTGTAACGTTGAATTCGTAAAGAAAGCTTTTTTACTTGCATGGCTTCAGTAAACTCTAAAAATAGGGAAGATTCTTCATGAAGTGAAGTCATCGGGTAACCAAGCTTGACAACAGCAAAACTATATCAAAACATCCATTTATAAACTCTCACACAACTGGTGCAGTATAATCTAAGTCTCATTTAACCAGTCGTATGCTCAGTACTTCCCAAATGGACAGTCCTTTCCGACAGTAAACTTAACGACAAGTGAAACTTCTCTATTCCTTCGTCTTCAAAGCCAGACTCCACTGACAAAAACAGTAATTGTACCTCACTGAACTTGGAAGCTGCTGGTCTACCACTGCTTCAATCAGTAGTTTACTTTTGGTATTGTGTAACTTTGGTGAATTAATTCTCTAAAACACCAAAGTCACATAATAACAAAAAGAAACTAACTGATCGAGGCAGCAGTAGAACAGCAGCTCTCATGTTCAGCAAGGTAAAGATACTGTTTTTGTCACTGGACTCTGTCTTCAAAGAGAGCATAAATAAGTGTCACTTTCCATTCAGTTTCCCATCAGAAAGGGCTGACTATTTGGGAAGTACTGCACGCACAACTAAATTAATGAGATTTAGATTATACTGCACAAATTGTGTGAGAGTTTGTAAGCAGATGTTTTGATATAGTTTGCTGTTGTGAAATGTAGTCACCTATGACTTCATTTCAGTTAATTTGTTCACCAACAGCATGTGAGAAAAGCAAGGTTTTCCTCACAAATTCATTGTAACATGGTGTGAGTAATTGATATACAAGTGGTCATTTGGGGGTGAAGTATTACTTTAGAAAAACATAACAGAATTTGCAATCCAAGGTAGGAATTTAAATTTCCTAACGAAATTAGATTTGTCAAGGGCAGCTTTGGGTACTGCCTTACATATTATACACACTTCAAGTTTTTCTCAAAGTTTCACATCATTTTAGCCCACAACAAGGAGTATTAAGTCTGAAAACGCCCACTCAGTAATTTGATTTATGCAGCCAGATACACACTAGACTAATAAGTGAATATTCTAAATACTGTTATTTCACCCGCTGCCTCACCAGACAACTCAACATCAATAACAATCATTAAAACTAGGCATTATAGATAAAAATGAAGCATAATTCTACAATTGCAAATTCCCCATCGCATCCTAGATCTACTCAGAAGCAGATTTTTGTGTAAGTTGAGTTTAGGAGAAGTTTGACAATGTTTCTGCTATGTTTTTGTTATGATATTTTGTCAAATGTAAATAAGTTGTATGAGGTAATATGACATGCACTGCGTGTGTGAGCCAGTCAGTCATACAGATGATAAGAAGCCAGCTTTTAATTTGTAACAGTGAAACAAATGAGATGGTTTAACTTTCTCAGCAGTAGCAGTAGTAATTTTAGCAGTTGGTGCTCATCATACAGAGTCAGAGTGGAAGCACCTCAGCTGATTTTTTTTGGGTTTGTACAAAGTCTTCCAGGAATGTAGTGCTGAGGGGGTACTGCATGCAGCTACTGCAGCTAATCATTAGGTAAACAAAGCACACATCAAGCAGCTTGATTTCCATATCAGCACAAAATGTGGTCTTGGCAGTGCCCTTTCTCCTCAAAGAAGGCAGCATAGTGTGAAAGTGCCCTTGCAGAACTTCCTATTTCCCATCCTTATTAGATTTAGTAATGTAAAGTAATGATGTAGATCCAAAACAAAGTTCCTGCAGCGTTTTACAGCCCTCTGCTGTGAAGACAGTGACAAAAATGTTGTTTCCTTGTATCAAATAGCGTTACACAGATGTGTTTAGACTACCTGACTATTTTTATAGTCACTATAGGCACTACGGTTGTCTATCAGATCAGCCAGCAGCCCAGCCACTCGCTTAACTCAGGTAAGCTTCACATTCACAGGAAGGTACACACACACACTCTCCATTCATCCGCTGCCCTCAGGGAGACAGAGCGTCCTGCTGGCTGTGAGTGTTTGATGTCGAAATGGTCCACCCCAGCTTCATAAGAGCCCCCCATCGCAGGAGAAATGGTCTAAATGTCACACTCCACCCTCCACTGGGCTGCTCTGCACACACGCACGCGCGCGTGTGTGTATGTGTGTATGTGTGTAAGCAAGAGTGAACATGTAACATGTAGCCATGCATGTGGCAGTATGTGTTGAGAGGGAGCTATTTCTGGAATACAAAATGAGGTCACAGATGGAAACAGCTGAACTTAAGTGATTTCTGTTCTGTTGATCTCACACCACTACATGACAGCACACCGCAGTGTCCTCAGTATTTATTACTGGTTATTACAGATACCACTGACTGGAACTGTAATTGTCCATCAAGAGGCACCTTCAGATGTCACAAGTGTCTTTGGAAAGGAGTGTGAATCAACAACAAGATTGGAAAAGCCTTAGGGAGATGTGGCACATCCGCACGACACACACAAACATAGCACACGTTTATGTGTAGAACTCTTCAGGCTGTAGGTCAGTGAGTGTCTGACAGTAACAGAATAATGTAGTTAACCTCTGCTTGAGGTTGTTGCACAGCGAATCACAGCAAACATCTCTGCCCTCATCTCTTCTGTCCATCTCATGTCATGCAATAAACATGTATTTTACAGCAGGAGAAAGGGTTGTTTAGAAAAGTTCTACTGGTCTGCCTGCCTGTCTGTCTGTCTATCTGTCTCACCCTTACTGCTCTGCCTCTGTCACTCCTCTACAGTATGTTTCCTCACTCACCAGAATACACAGAGTATTACAAGGGCAGTTTCAACCTAAACACTCAGACCAGATTTGTCTATGCCGTTAATTGGATTCACTCCTCAGATTTGCTACAGCTGAATATTTTTGGGCAAAATATCTAATTTTAATTTTGTATCTTACCAGTAATGAGACTGGGATTTATATTGCTATTTTTATGATTGTTAAAAAAAAAAAAGTTGTCCACTTATGGTAATAACGACAAAGCAGTGGTGAGTCACATCTGGCAGTGTAAAAGCAAGCTTAATGATATTTCACAGATTACTTCCAATTATACTGTTGACAGCTCTGCACTCTACACTAGCTTTAGCATCACAGACTGTTGTCACAGGTCTGGTTTCAGAGCTTTAAAATGATAAGCTTAAAACAGTAACTACATTTCCATAGACAAAATATTCAGGTTTTTACCCTCGTTCCAAAAAACTGAATATTCCTACTAAGCTGTTTGCATAGCTAATGAAAATGAATATTCCTGTTTACATGCAGCCATGCATACTCTGTTAATGTGTCCCAACATGTTGTTTATCAAGTCAAAATACAGAAAGTGAAACGGCTGGAGCTTTTTGGGCCGTTTTGCTTATCTGTATCATGATTTAATTTTTTTCAGTTTTCCACCAGTGTGGCGAACTTGTTCAACCATGTAAACACTACTAGGTGTGTTTCTCCTTCTGTCTAGGAATGTGGGCTTTTCTTTTAAGCATACATCTCTAACCCACAGCTTTGCAAACTGGTTTGTGTACAACATATCCATGACAACACACAGTGCTGACCATAAATAGCCAAGAGGCTATGTGTTGCAAACTGTGGTAAAAACTCTAACTGAGATGCATGTTTAGAATGAGCTTTGTATATGTACAAAGAATGCTCCTGACACCCTAATAATACCAACATATCCCGGATGTCTTAATCGGAAATTGCTGCATTCTGAAAAAGGTCTAACTCAAAATAACCAAACAGAATGTGCTTTTTACATGAGCTGTATCAACTTTGGAATATTGTCATATTCCAAATAATAGGGAAATATGAGTGTGCATGTACAGTAAACATAGTTAACGTGATAAACTTAACATTTTAACAGACAGATTCCAAATAGTATTTGTTGTCTCCTAGCTGTCAGTCATTTACAAATGCAGCCAGTAGCCAGCTGCTGAGTGTGTATCTGAAAATTACAGAAGACTAAAACAAAAACTCACTACTCTGCTGGTTATTTGATTCTGCCTTAAGGACACCATCTTTCACCAACTGCAAACACTGTATGTAGTAAGCCCAACTCACGAGTGCTGGTGAGCCACTGATGAACAGTGTTGCCTGCAATAGCTGTCACTTCAGCTGACAGTTCTGCTGGTCATCGGCTGAAACATTTGCCTCCTAAATACACCTGGTTTGGGGTCAACCCTCCACGTGGCTCTCTGGTCTGGTTGTTGTAGATTTTTCCACAGCACAGTACAGTGCTGAATGGCAGTGACAACTCCTAAATGGACTTGAGCACATGCACATAAACATCAATGGTTGCAGACAGTTTGCACATTGCTGCAGAGGTGATGCCACACAAAGTATTGCAGAGACCATGCTATATGTCCTTAAGGTCAAAATCATTGTGCGTAACGATGGCAAGCACACGGTTATCATCAGTCATTCATGATTCACTGAATCTGTATTGCACTACCACTGGGTTGCCTTTGCCTTGTGTTCCTTGATGGGAACTTCCTAATAAAATTCTTGTGACTTCCATTTATTGAAATCAAAAGCCTCTAATAAAACAATAGTCATAAACATTTGTAAGACACTTGTACTTAGAATTAAACGAATGTTTGTGCTGTTTTATGAGCAGTGTCTGCATCAATGAGCATGACCGAAAGGAAACTTAAGTACCTAGTAATTCCTTGTTAGTTTCTTTGTTATGGACTGCAGATCTGGTTGTGGAAAACTATAGCAGTAAACTTGGCATTGTTGTAATGTCTACATCTGTGCTGAAGTCAGATAAGATGTTTTAAACTCAGAAGTTGAAGTCAAGACAACACCTCATTCTGTGCCCACTCACGTGCAGCAGAGCAACAATTAACGTTCTTGGTTATGTAAAGCTCACTGCTCTTCACCTTTCTGAGTTCTGGATGAGTTCCATCACATTAAGTTTTAGTGTTGCTCTCAGTGTATATGCGTGTGTGTGTCTGTGTGTGTCTCCATCTATCAGTATGCAACCCGACCAAGCAGCTGCCAAGAGCTTAGCAGTCTGTTGCTAGGCAATGCCATTTAAAATCCATCCTTCTCTGTATGTTGGAAGCAGGTTAGCTGTGTTTGTCTCTCGGTTTTGTTGCTAATACCAGGGTGGAAACTGGAGTAGTGTGAGGCATTTGCCTCGATAGTCCTGCACAATATTTTCTTTCCAAAGTGCAGCTTTGTTGGTGGGAGGCTGGTTTGGCCTCAGATGACTTCCTAAACAAAGAAAATTAAGCAGCTTTCTAGGGAGCTATTCAGTAATAGCATAATGAAAGAGGGTGTTTGCCATTTGATGATTAGTTTTAAAGAATGTCATTATGCCACATTCAAGTGTGGAAGGCGGCAATGCTATTGCAGCAAAATCTGCGGAGGTGTGTGTATGTGTGCTTCATTTAACAGCAAGCACATCTTTTCCTTTGAAGTTGTAATCTTCAGTGTGGGCACATAAATACATCTCTGGTTTGCTATTCTCTGTTATGGGTTGATATGACACAGTAGTAATGCAACCTACTGTATATCCAGGTTATGTAATGTTTTCAATAGCACCCAGTCTCTGATAGGTCTGCAAATTAATCCTGTGCTGTATAGAAAGCCAAGTGGTTTTATTTTTTCCATTTTTTTTGGAATGGATTTAACCAGCTAGTTAGCCCAAGCAGTGATAAACAAAGAACAAAGCAACACCTACAGACACAGTACAAAAGTTTGATAAGTGATCTGTGAGTAGTAAAGTGCACTAAGTCGACAGCCACACACACTTAACTGTGAGGTTGTATTGAGGCAGAGCGGTGCTTTGTGCTAAATGCTAATGTCAGTATGCTTACAATAACAATACCAACAAGCAGATTTTTAGCAGGTTTAGGATATAGTCACACATGAGCATCATTAACACTGGCAAATATTTGTCTGCTGTTCACTTCTATTCTGTCATGTATCAGTTCAAGGAGGACCCAAATGCAGACTAACAGATGGGTTCAGTTTTTAACAAAAAGCAAGCTTTAATGCAGCTGGTAGAAAACATCCAGTACAGGCAGGTAATTAAAAGTCCAAATGAAAGCAGAAGCAAAACTCAAATCCAAAATCCAAACAGAACACAAGGCAGGAAACGGAGCAGGTAATGACACCAAGAACACGGGTGTGAACACAGGAATTAACGTGGGAATGACCACAGGAGGAACACAGACGAAGGTATATATACACAGAAAACTAATCACAAGAATGAGACACAGCTGGATTAGGAAGACATTGGGCAAAAGGAGGGAAATGAGATTGGCTAACAACAAGGATGTGGAGGGGAACACTAGGGTGGAGCAAACAAGACTAATACAGAACAGGTGTGAAGGGAAGACTCTGGGAACGGGGAAGGACTAATGAGACAGGTGTGACACACAAAGCCAGGAAGTAAAACTGGACAAGAGACATGAAGAGAGAATCTACAAAATAAAATAGGAAGCAGATTCAACATAAATGAATAACATGAAACAAAGAACACAAACAGAAAACTTCAAAACAAAGTCCATGGAATAACAGAATCCAGGATCATGACATATTCAGTGCAAGCACCGGGGCGAATAAAACATTTACTTCTGGTAAAAAAGCAAATTGACATCTTTGTGTAAAGAGGTGGGCCTATGTGGGTAGGCAAAAGTCGTTTGCCTGCATTTGCTCATATGTGACTGTGCCCATGGACTTAACACAAACTACACCTGAAGTCAATGGGAATGTCATTAGTTGTGCTGGTATTTGGTCACAAGAAAAAAATTTTACATGTTAAAATGTTGATACTGGCACTAGAAGAAAAGTTAAGAGATTGCTAAAGTAATAATTCATCAACTGAGGACCAAGAATGTCTTTACAAAATTCCATGAAAATGAATGTGTCACATCTGTCCTCTGTCTGATATCACTGTGTATATACAGTTGACATTATGACTAAATGTGCATTTTTCTTGGATTCCTTAAAAGCAGAGCCATCCAGCAAAAAGATGGATTATCCATCATAATCTGACAGAACTGAAAACATGTCTCCCTTTTTTTGTATTCACATGATTGAATTTAGTTGAATGTTGTGTTTACATGATGTCTGTTACTGTATCAGAGGCTCAGTCAGTCATTTTGGGATATTATTCCTGTGCAAACATTAACAAAGCCAGTGTTTGGGCCACAGGGGTTGCAGTACTGCAGTGACAGATGGGGACTTCAAGCCCAGTGCCCAAATTCACACCCAGGCTTTAGCATTGATCTGTCTCTCACTTCCACCCACAAACTCAAGTATTCAGAGTTATGCAAGATTTTATTGCTTCCCAGCTGGGTATATTGGCAAGCTAATAACACTAATCCAGCCTTAATATGAACCGCAATACATGTGGATTTGCAACTGGTAGCAATTCTTCAGTCTTTTTTGACACTTAAGGAAAGTGATGGAAGGGGAATGTATGTGATACTTGCATTTTCTTGCATTTTCTTTTCTAATGAAATTCATGTTTTACATCATTAAGAAACAAGCTCATTTGTAGGTTGTTTTGTGATCTTGTGAACAAAAAGACAAATAAGGACAGACTCAAAAAAAAGCTGACTTTGTAACACAACAGAGTGAGAAGCAAGGAAACAGCCAGGGAGAGACGAGGAGGATGAAAGAGTGAGTTGTGGCAGGCGGCTCGTGTAGAGGAGTGACACTACTAAAGGATGTACTTTGACTTTGATTGTGTGTTGCCGTGAGTCACTGCCTGTGTTCATCAGCACAGTGGCCAGCAGAATGAGAAACCACAGCGTCTTAGGGCCTTGACAACGTATTGCTGTCTCGCTGTCACTTCATCTATATGGACCTGCCCACTCCTTCCCTTCAGTCACCTTTCGTTCACATCCCTTTTTCTCTTTCTCTACCTGTCAGTCTGTCTCTCTCTCACTGTCAATCTGTCAATAGTTTGGTGACTTGTTAAATTTGAGTCATTCTAGCGGGGGATTACCGTAGAGAGTGTGTTTGTGTGTGTATTGTCAAGGGATGTTCATGTCCTTAAAACTTCTAAATGAACACGAAGTAATAATCTAATTTAATGTTCATAATTGAACTGTTAAAAGAAATTTATTTTAACTTGGGAGACTTGCAAGAGATAAGGAAAATTGAAGAAGCAGAGGTTGAGATATCCTGACTTTTTTATCACTAGAATGGGTCAAGCTCCAAAACCAGTTGATCCTATATGTCTCTCAAACTCCACTCCCCCAGTTAGTAACTCAGGCTTTCTGTTCTTAACACCCGCATTGAGACTTGAGATAAATTAGGTAACGTTTTAGAAAATAACCCAGATGATGCGACTGGTTTGAGAAGTAAAGTTTGAGACATACTCATCATGACTGACCTTTATTTGTATAATGGCTAAACCATCTCCGGGGGTAAAGTCACTTCTCACTTGCTCACAACTCAAAGACATGCACCCTCTTACAAGGGGTTACAAGTTGAAATCGCTTTGTATTTAGGGGTTACAGTAAAGCAACGTTTGAAACTATGAATGTGATAAGCCGTCCGTACACCTTACACTCATCTTGGCTCAACGCAATGTAAGTTAATGAATTTGGCAGATTCCAAAAGCAGATGTCCAAAGCAACAAACAAATAATATACAATCCAAGACACAGTAGATCAGAGAGAAGCCGATTTTATTTGTCTCTACATTACCTAAGTTTCTAATGCTTTTTCCTTTATTGTGACTGTTAGTGGAGCCCCAAAGGCCACTAACTGTCTATGTTTTTGCTTTAAACTGTTATTACTGCCAACTAAAGCCACAAAAGTGAAAATGAAGTTTTCTTTTTCTGAAATCTGCTGGTAACTTTATGTGACCACAGAACACGTTGTACATGGGCTTTATTTTCACCACAAAGGTAAAGGAGTACATCAATTGAGGAGATGAAAACTCTTTGAGATGATAAATGAAACTGAGAGAATGAAAATTATAAAAGCACTAAAGAGTAGATTACAGTGATTTAAAAGTGGCATTACTGACAAGAACTATCATTACCACCCTGACTAGAGCCTTATGTAAGATCTAAAAGATAAGTAATCATACCTGATTGTCATGAGGCAGTATATCCTCACACAGAGCTAGTGCAACAGATGTTTCTTTTTAACTGTCTGAACTCCAAAACCTCATTTTCTGTAGTTATATTCCATTCTTCTGAAAACATTAGAAAATGGTTTTCAAAAGATAATATGAATATGAGCAACCAATTAATGAGCGACTGTCAACTTTTTCGTTCAAGTCACCCTGACAAAACAAAACTCTAGTAACTTTAATAGGTGAATAATTGACTAAATCAAATAAATGGTGCATGACTAAAGCCAGCCAACCTGAAAAACATTATCATCAAAAGACGGTGGGGTTTGTGAAGTGGTGTAGGAGGATAGAGGAGAGAGTTAAAAGAGGGACAGTAGGTCATTTTGTCAAGGAAAACAGAGATGGGTCTGCCGCTGTGTTACTTCCATCATCAAAACTGAAAAGAGCTTTATCAAATGCACCCACATCACACTGTAAAAATAACACACAGCTAGAAGGCATTTTAACCGAGTCCTTGGTGCTGTGATTGGTGGGCAAAAAGGATGAAAATGTGGGACAAAGGCAGACAATATCTTCAAGGCGATTATTTGAATTCATTCTTTTTGACGCCAACTGACAGGAATTAATTCTCTAAAATTATTATAAATATGAGAAGCCCCCATACAGCTGGCAAAGATGAAATCTGTTACAAAATTCTTAAAACTATTGTAAATGAAATTGTGGAGCTTCTTGTTTACTCTATTAATCTCTCTCTCTCTCTACTGCGTGGGGTTGTACCAAAAATCATAAACTAGTGTGAATTGTACCAGTCTTTATGTCTGGTGATAAATATGCACAACTACGGACCTTTATCAGTATTGCTTACTCTCTCCAAAGTATCAAAGAGAATTTTTGTGTAGTAGACTTAGTGATTAGTCCGATAAATCAAATATTCTTGTCCCATCACAATATGGCTTTAGAAAAAAGCACCACTTTTATGGCAATTCTTGATCTCATCACCAAAAAAAAGAATAATGTTATTGATGAAGATGACTGTGGCATTGTAATTTTCCTTGAACTAATAAAACCATTTGACACTATTGAGTTTTAAATTCCTCTTACCTGAGTTCAACATTATGATGTCAGAGGCACAGCACTCTGTTGGTTTAGAAGTAGTATATATATAGGAGGGAACAATATGTATATGTCAATGGTCATAAATCATAAAAATCTTAATGTTAAAAAAAAACATAAAATATGGGGTCCCCCAGGGATCAATTTTAGGACTACTCCTCTTCATACTGTATGTTAATTATTTTGCGAAGTCTTCTTGCATTCTACATAGTTATTGAGTATTTTGTTTTGGTGATAAAAATGAATTACGTCACAAAAATCTAAATGATTTGCAAAATAATCTAGATGAGGAACTGATTAAGGTGGATGCATGGTTTAAAGGTGGTAAATTATCATAAATTATAAGCAAGACAAACCTCGTTTTTCGCTCCAACACAAATCAAAATAGTGTGAAGTAATAAAGGTAGTAAATAATACAAATTCCTGGCGGTACATATTGATCATTTTTAGATTATAGGGCCATATTGATGAACTGATGAAAAAAATTCCCAATATGTTGCATTATTTTTCAAGTTGGGCCTTCGTTTTTACCTTATACAGGTGTTTCTGTAAACCTCCTATAAACTACTGTAATGTTATATGGTACAATACTTTTTCTAGTTATCTTGTGAAATTTTACAGGAGAAAGCAACACTCCCTCAAATGCAAATGACAGAACAGTTTGATTTTACTTTCAAAATTATGATTTGGCCCCCAATATGACATATAATATCATTGTAACGATCACAGATAATGTTATGAAACAATTGCAACCAAGCAACAAAACTGCATGGTTAGGGTCATAAAAAATATCATGGTTTGGCAGTAAATGAGCACTTATGTCACTAATTTAAGATAATGTATGTCACGTGATATATTTCACATATGACATGTCACATACATCACTACCTAGCATGCTACACATACTAGCACACTAGGCATGTTACTAAAAAAAAGTCAATGTTAAAATCAGGACGCAAACACAGGTCTCCTGGGTAAGAGTCCAATGTTTGTTTGACCCATCCACCACTAGTCTCGCCCACCCTTCTTACTTCGTCCTCTGCTCCTGTAGTAATTACTATGGCCACTGGAGGGTAGCCCCTTGAATGTCACTGGGAGCGTTTACCTGGAATGATGAAAAGGCATGTATTTCTTTCAGCTCACTTTCACCAAAAAAAGGACCACTAATGTCAACTTTGTAAGCAGCTTAATATGACCAATTCTTAGGCTTATTTTTTTTTCCACAGCTCAAGTCTTCTGGAGCTAACGGAATGTAATTTCTTTCACAATGTTTGGGCGTTGTATAATGTTGCATCTATGTTCAGCAACAGACTTTGCGACCGTAGTCTAATTTACTTTTCCTCACATACATTTAAGACTGGGAAAGGCATCTTATAGGATATAAAAAATTAATGTAAATGTACAAGCTTTAGTGTGGTTTGCTGAGGTCCACAGATATGGAATGAGATTGATTACACTATAAATGTGCCATTATCTGTGTCTGTTATAAAAAAGAGCTCAAGGTAGCAGTTACTGCTAAAATATGTCAAAGCTTGAATAACCTAAACAGCTGAAGATTTCATAACTAGTTACTCTACTTTTTAATCTATTTAAATTGTACTACTATTTCCACTTGTTGTATGTCTTTATTGTATTTATGTTTAGACTGATGAAATAAATGTCTTGGTACCATTTAGTAGTGAGGGTCAGGGTAGTTAGTTCTTTGGGTCTTTGGTGTTTTGTAGTTTGTGTATTATGATTGCACTTGCATTTTAACTGCTATGTCAATAGACTGAAACTGAACGAATTGGTGGATGGAGGTGGAAGGGGTAGTCAATGTGGGATAAGAGGAAATGGGAAAGAAGAGGAAAAGAGGGACATCAACAAGGAGATATAGCCTCTCAGCTTGAGGGAGATGAACAGAGAGATGGAGGGATGAGTGGATGGATAGGGGAAAGGGTAAGGGTGAGCAGGTAACAGTGGCCTCTCAGAGCGTCTGAGGTGCAGGGTTAGAATGGTCATAGTTGTGATCAGTGGTCAGCCTCCTGCCAGCCGACTGCCCCTCTGGAGGCCAATTAGAGCGCAGGCGAGTAGAGCTAGGAACAGTGGAAGACTCCCTGCAGGCACACACACAGATTCACACATCAGTGCTGACACTGGGTTCATACAATAATCGAAGCCCCCAGGCACACACCCTCAGACCCACACACACACACACACACACGCACACACACACATGCTGACATTGCTGCAGACACAGGCTGAAAGTACACATTTCTGTTACTTTTGCAAGTCACGTTTTAGTGTTGTTTTTCATTATATTATTTATCCAAGATTTTGTTTTTCAGGCGGACATTGTTACAATTATGAAGTCAACTGACCCTACTGACTGTTGCGTGATTGCAGGAGAATTTGACACTAATCACAATAAAAACATTTTGAGTTGCCGTAAACTTTCTCCATGCCCTTAACTTGTCTCAAAATGAAGAGCTTGAACTTGTTTTAACAGCAGGCTAAGTAGAATGGTCCAGCATGAAGATTAATGAGACATTTTGATTGGAAGACTGCTCAGTTAAAAATGTAGCATACATATTCTTTTTTTTGCCTGATTCCAATCTTAGGCCTTTGATACTGGTTATCTGCTGATACCAAGTCTGATCCAGTACTTACATGTAAGCTGAATGACACAGTTGCCTGGTAAGATAAGACAGAACGTCATTCAGCCCCAAATCATTTTGTATCAAAGATGCTCTGTACACTTAGTTAAGACAGATATGTACATATCAGCAGAAGATACACCAAATAACAGCTGTCACCTGCTAAATGTGTCACACCATAACTATTAAGCAGATAATCGTAAATTATTGATCTGATATGAAGAAAAGTTTCACTGGGAGAATGCGACTCCTTAAATGGGTGTGACACAGTTAACTGGAGAGAGGACGCCTTACTCTTTTGGTTTTGTTGGAAATACAAAAACGTGCAATTGTATTGTGGTGGTATGGAGGGGAGTTTTATTTTTGCCAGTCATTAAGCTACTCATGGAACAGCAACAGCTGATATGATCTGCCAGTTAGCTCCAGCTAATAATAAGTACCTCTTACCTGAATGTTTGGTCCATTGTGTTTTGTGTATAAGAAAGAAAGAGAAGAAATAAAAGATTTAACAACAGATTAGTCAGCGTGTGAATCAGTGTATTTTACCAGTCTGGTGTCAGTCATTCACACTAGAGCAGCCGCACAATTTCTCACACTGACAGCACTCTTAATTCTCACTCACATATGCAAGTGAGATACTGATAGTGTCGGGCTGTCTAAAGGAGAGCAGCTTTATAACACTAAAAGGATCAGCATTTGATCAGGTTTATTGTAGCCAATATGATATATCATTACATCGGTTAATAATAATTTGATGTAGTTGATGACACATTTGTGTGTGTGTACAAAGGCACCCAAAAAATAGCAGTAGGTTTGCTGTCAAACCTACTGCAGTCAATACAAAACTAATCTCTAAACAGATATATCCATATGTATGCAGAATCTGAAGGTGATGGGACAAGATTTTGTTATAAGAAGTGTTCTTGTTTCTGTTCATAGTCTGAGCAGTACTGACCAATCCCATTTCAGCGGCACCTAAACAGTCCAGGTGGAGAGGCAGAGCAAATTCAATGAAATATAATCTGGCAATCCATTTATTATCACCTGATAACGATTTAGTTTTTTATTAGCTTTTTCAAAATTTATCTGCGTTCATATGCAGATATCCATTTACAGAAATTAGCTGGTGCATGGAGGAGGATGTCCTGGCCCGGATATCCGCTGGCTACAACAGAACCCCTGAAATACTGGCTGTTGCCCGTTATCAGAGCGATAGCCGATGAGTTCCGAGATTGATACAGATTTTACAGTTGTAATAGGGAAGTTGTTTTTGCTTTCTCTGTAAGTGTGTGCATGTGTGTGTCTGATCCACCTGATGACCTTGAGGTCATCGCCACCATCACCTCCCCTGCAGTGCTGAAGAGAGGTTCTTTTGAAGTACAAAAATCTCAGAAAGGACACACACATATTGGTGAATAACAATCAAATGCCTCCTAAAGTTCAGCCTGAAACTTTGAAATGGCTACATTTCTATCTGCACACACACACACACACACACACACACACACACACACACACTAGTTGTTTTTGAAAAATTGCAACAATTTCCTGCAGCTGGAGACCTGATTATCTGCCGGTGAGCCAATCAGTGCTCACCATTAGGAGTGCGTCTCGACCAATAGGTGCTGCGGTGGCAGGTCCTCTGTGACAACTGGTCAAATTCTGAGGGTGCTGTGCTGTTAACTTTAAGCCTAATGAGACGGGAGGAAGGGTCTAGTGCATATGCTGTATTGATGGATTACACAGAATGACCTTAAACCAAACCTCCAGCTAGTATATGTATAATCAAAGCCAAAGTCAGTTAATCCAACACAAGCCCCCAGCCCCATACCCCCCTCCTCCCAGCACACAGAGATGCAGACACCCTGAAACACCAGCATGTCTGTCACTGGAACTGACGCTATTTTAATCTGTGTGCTTGAGGCATTATGTGCCCGCTTTAGGAATTAATTAAGTTCTTCCTCTTTCCTGTACTTTGCACTGTTTTAAATACAGATGCTTGTCATATTGGCAGCTAAATCCAGACCTAACGTACTAAATAAGCATTTGTGATTCCTGTACAGTAACCAGAATATTGCATTTACTGTTTATATTGCAATGCCAGCTACTGGTTCCAGCTAAGTGTCAGACAGAATTTAAGGGACTATTTGAAATGTTGCGACAAAAAATTCAAAAGTGAATTTGTTCCCCTCAGTTGAGTGCAGATAATAAATCAGCTTTCCACAGCAAATGAAAAACCGTTTGAGGCTTGATTGTTGTTTTAAGTTGATCTTTTTATGGACATTTATGGTGCTGTCTGAAGATATAAATTAAATTGATTACTGTGCACAGGCTTGACTACCTTGGCAAACACTCGTACTGTATATGGGAGAGGCAGAATGTATGGCATACTGGCAGGTAGAAATATGTTTTATATCCAGTTTTGTTCAGTCCAGTAATGTCATACTTACTTCATTAATTGAATTTCCATTGCTGTTTATACTGTGTTTATTAAAATTAATAGTATTCTAATTCAAATAAAAGTGTGTATTTATTCAAAAGGTTTATTGAGCTTTGCCTTCTTCATGAAGCTTTCTTAATGCCATGCGGCATCATTTGAATAAAAAACGTTTTTGATGAAAACCCAGAGGTTGATGCAGAGAAGTACAAGGTCTTATATCAAACCATCTAGCACTGCCAGAATTTCGCTGATCTGACGAATTGTGCCTGCTGCTGATTACCAGAGCTCACATACTGTTTAAAAAACAGCAATCAAAGCAGCCATTAGATACTTTATGAAAAAACTACAATAATACAATACAATAGCACCAAAGCTAGTTAACCGGCACTCTGCTACTGCTTCACTGCAGTACTTCAGCCATTTTTCCACCCTTTTTTACACCAGGCTAAGTGCACTGGAGAGGCATACAGAGCACATTTCAAGTACCAATCTGACCACTTGGATTGCTAGGTTGATGCCAACCTGTGCTTTATATAGTACATACTGTGTGTGTGTGTGTGTGTGTGTGTGTGTGTGTGTGTGTGTGTGTGTGTGTGTGTGTGTGTGTGTGTTGAGGGAAAGAGACTTGTCATTATTGGCATCTCCATTGCAGTTTGCTGTTTTTATGCTTTCCTCTTTTTGTCTCTATCTCTTTCTGTGGAAGTCGTGATAATAAAGATAAGCTTGTGCTGGCACCGTGCACTGTAGGGACATGTAAAGACAAGAAAACACATTTATTTGTCTTTATCTGTCTCTGTCATGCTGTTTATCATCTTTTCAATTTAAACTCCCCTCAAATGTCAATTTTCCCTAGGCAAACTCAACACGGCTTTATATTAAGGACAGCAATCAGTCAACATTTTATCCAGTAAGACAGTCTGTACATTGCAGTATTTTTCTTTTTATGCCTAATGCCCATCCTTTTTTAACATTGTTACTGAGAAATGTTTTGCTGCAAGTGTGGCACATTTTATGTTTTTCCAACACTGCTTCACACAGTCTTTCAAGTTTTTAAAAGCATCCTAGACGACAGATGTCCCATCAGGCTCTTAGCTTGTAGTCTGCCTTCGCCCCCACTCCCAAGACACTTGCATTGGGATAGAGTGGAGGGGTAGGGAGTCATCTAAAATCCTGAGAGAGGGAGGCTTTCACGATTGGTCTATTTTTAGACCAGAGCCCTTTTTTCCTGTCGCCACTCCCACAGAGATCTAAGAACAGGTACAGGGAGCCGTCTCCAAAGACAGAGAGACACAAAGATAGAGAAAGAGGGGGATTCAATCTCCCCAGAATCAAAGGGAGATGGTGACAAATACTGAGCACACAAAGTGCAGGTAGAGAGGTGGGGGGAAAAAATTAGATTGAGTCCCAGAAGGCTGGGCTTTATTTCAGCCCTAGTAACTCACTTGCTATTGTCCACCTCTGCAGAAGCAGGCCAAATACAGGGTGTGGTCCCAGCTAAGCAAAGTTTGCTCTATGTCCAGTCAGGCAGAAAATGATCACACATAAAAATGATTTAACTTGTTGGTAGACAAGAAGTACATATTTGTGTTTCTTACTATAAATGTGTGCATGAGAGATTGAGACTTCTTCTGCTGTGTTGCAAGGTCATTTTTTTCTAATTGGGGATAAACATCTGTGCAGCAGAGCAAGAGAGCAGCGTCTGTGGATGTTGTATTATCACAGGTGCTTGGGGCTTCAGCTTGAGGCAGCTCTCATTCTCTTAGACACTGATGCTCTTATTTTGAAAAGAGAGAATCCACCTTAAATCTTACTAAGTTGCAGAAAGTGAATTTGTGACCATAATCAGGTCTCTGTCAAAGCTAGAAACCAATCCCCAAAGAGTCAATATATACTCTTGAATCACTGATCACTGTATGTTGAGAAGAGCTGTTTCAGTGCTTCCTTTCGTACAAACCCTGATTGACAAATGTAGTTTATGTGATAGGCAGTTAGGCAGTAAATCAGCAACTTGTTGACAGTCTGCTCAAAGACTGTGCTGAGGAATCATAGATTGCAGACTGCTGATAATTAGAAGTTGTAGAGGGGTCTAGGTTAATCCTCTTTAATAATGATTTGACAGTTGTACATTTAAGAGGGTAAAATCACCTGACATCTGTTATGTAATGTAGCTCCAACAAAAGTGTTGCTTCGCAGTGATATCAGTACATTAAAGGTAAAGTAAGTAAGAGTTATGGTCAGAGTTGGTGTTTCAAAGCTGTATGATGCAGTGAAATATGACAAATACCATTTGGTTATAAAAGCACAAGTAAATTCCACAAGGTCATCATTTGAAGTCAAAGACACTTACATTAAGTAGGATTGATGACTATTTGTTGTAGCAAATACAGCACTATATGTTATGTTTGGCATCACACCCCAGCTTATGGCTGTCAAGCCCACCTTTATACTGATGATGCTGTGTATTGTTTTGCTGATTCAGTACAATTAGTTATGGAGAACCATCAACTTTCTTTTAATGCTCTCCAGGAAGTTCTCATTAATGTTACAATGGGTTAATGAATGAAACAACATGTATGGTTTTCTCAAGATCCAAAAGCATTGACTCCTGTGAACTACCTGTCTCTACTGTCAATTGATCGAATATTGAAAGAGTCACAAAATAAAAGTATCTTGACATCGGACTCGACAGATTCAAATTTGAATACCACATCAGGAATCTTGTTGGCAAATCACAACAAAAGATTGGCTTTAATTTGGAAATTAATCCAGATATCCTTTGATCTGTGGGAAGAGGGTTGTTGAATCAACTTTCCTCACAATTTTGGATTATGGGGATGTAATTTACAGATACACTGCTGCCTCCACACTTCAGCCCTTAGATTGTATTTACCACTCAGCCCTGAGGTTATTACCGGTAATACCTACAATACTCATCACTGTATCCTCCATGATAAGTCGGTTGGCCTTCTCTGACTGAGAGGCACAATAATCATTGATATCTGTATATCTTTAAAGACCTGATCAGAGGGTTATTATCATGAATTACATCCATGTTACATTGGAACCCTTGTCCACTTTTAACTCCCTCCAAATGATTTATGTACTTCGTGCCAGGACTGATTTTGGAAAGACTGCTTTTAGTATTAGTGCAGTAGATTCATAGAATCTCTTGCAAATCAACCTAAAATTGGACACTTCAGGATTTCACCTAACTGTTCACTACAAACCTGTAACTGTTTCAAGTGATGTTGTTTTGTATGATTGCATTTCTATCTTGGTTTGATTTGGATCCTTTGATGTCTTTGTTCATGCTGGGCATCATTGAAAATGAGGATTTTTCTCTATATTGATTCCCCGGTGATATAGTTGGTGGTTGTAGAAAGACAATAGTTCCCATATGAAACTGCTCACAACAAAGTCCGCAGATTATCTTGAGTAACCGGGTCATGATTTCTGGAAAGAGACATTGCTGTTAAGTTTTTAGGTTTACTTTTTTTGGCCCTTTGAGCACTACAAGCTGAGTGCCATCTAGTTCTATTATACTGGGGAGAAGGCAGACATCTTATAGCTCACATTGCCAATGCTCAAAAACACACACCAAAACAATTGGGACTGATCATAGCACTAGAGATAAGAGGAAGATATGTATTGTTGATTTTTTTGGTGTGCTTCCCTTTAAATAAAGGTTTGAATGAATGAGTTCAGACATATTACTGTGATATGAAACAAAAACACTGCAACGGACTTAATGGAGAAATGTCATGCTGAGACTCTTCTGTCCAGCTCAGAGCAAGATGAAGGTGGAGCTGGTGGGGGGGAGCTTGCAGAGGTCAGCATGGTCAGCATCAGAAATGGTGCATGATGAGTCACCAGAGAGTTGATTACCAGATTATAAATATCATCACATCAGTGTTTGTTGTCTTGGTGATTTTAAGAGTCAGCTGGTATGATTCAGCCGAGAAACTGTCAGACTGATCTGCTGGTGACACAAACAATTTTCCTTTTCTGTCTATCAAGATGCTTTATTGTCACCATCTAAGATGCAAATGATAACATGCATTTTCCCTCCTTGTCTCTTTCCCTCGCTCTATCTCTCTGCCTCCCAGTGGTCAGCAGGCCTTTCTCTTGGAGAACGTGCCCTGTAACAGCCCCAGTTGCCATAGCGTAGGAAGGATGTTCCACATCCACTGGGACCAATCAGATTTGGGAGCCATCCAACATGCCGTCATGGCAACATTCTTTGACATCTATGAGGACGTGAGTAATTGGTTTTGAGTTAATGTTGTTCAGAGCTTTTTTTGGTCGTACATACAGCATACAGCACCATCCTTTCTCTCGTTCTTTTTCCTTCCATTTTTTCCCACTCTTTTCACTACATCTGCCTCTCCTCTAAATGTCCACCTCATTTGTCCATCCCTTCTTGCCTGTCTAAGTAATGCACTGGCTTTTACAATAATACTGGTATCAGATAGTTAGATATGGCACCAAAGTGACATCCCCTTGTTGAGAATTTCTACAGTATTAAAGAATTTGATGGCAAATGGAGAAGAAAATGAATAAATCTCACAGAGCACAGAAGAATATTTGATTTCTCTAATGCAGAAAAGTGGATTATGTGTAAAGCTTTTTTCTACACTGACGTCAATAAAATGATTTAAGTTTATGCTTTTCCTTTCATGTTCAGAAGTAATATTCCAGAATTGGACTGAGGACAGAACAATGTCGTGTTCAGTTTAGTGCTTGTTTCTAATCAGTAATGCCATTTAAAGCGCATACAGTAGCTTGTGTGCAAGCCTAATTTTCTCCATTTTTGCCAGCTTTGTGTTTACTAGACAAAGCGTTATTATTTATCTCTTTTTTTTTTTACACCTCTTATATATGCTGTTATTATTACGCAGTCTTTTTCATTTATGTCAACCTAGATTTCTATCCATGATGGAAATGGCGCAGTCATTTTAAAAAAAATAATGCACCCCTGCAGAGGTGCAGTACAAACTACAAAACACACACTGTCATACACACTTGTTACATACATACATACAATACACACACTCCCACTCACACTCAGATTGTGCAACTGCATAAAGTGCAGAAGCTGTATTGCAATCTGTTCTTTGTTCCTGTCTTATCAGAATTAATTATTACTGCTAATGCAGCCTGTCTGTTTAACTCTGCTCTCTCTGTCTCTTTGTCTCTCGCTCTCTCACTCACTTGAGAGAGAATTTATAAATGGGGAAGAGAGACGTAGTGAGGAGAAGAAAGGGGGAAGAATAGAGATAAGATAATGCTGGATCAGTCACCCAGTATGTTAGAGGGATAAAAATGTACATCAGAAGACACACACACCATGCTCCCATTGTCCCTTATCTATATGCCTGTCTTCATTTGCAGGGTATATTAGACATGCTGGTTCTAAGCCAGGCAGAGGGCAAAAGTGACTTGATCATCCACGCTTTGAAGAACAATTTCGAAGCTGATGCATACTTCGTTAAAGTGATGGGTAAGTGACTGATTTTCCAAGTAGTAGGAGCTCTGTTCCCTCTCCTCTCCACATGCGTAAACCAGTTTATTGGTTGAGTTACATGAAGAAAGAGAAAGGCACCATTTTGCCTTTTTGTCTTTGTCTTTTTCTCCAAATTAAATTGAGAGAAATACAACTGAAATTTTAATATTTTATAGCTTAGTGTATTTATTTTTTTTTACTTTTACCACAACCACCCCTCCCAGACCAATTAGAATCATTGAACATGAGCAGCTCTTTTCCCAAACCGAGAAACCAGATGTTCATGACTATTATCTGTCATATTAATAAGATTTTTAGCCTCAAGCTACTCAGTTGGTGGAGAAAACAACAAAGATATACTGTAAATACAGCACTGTAAGGCACATAGCTCTGGGTCTAGTTGGTGCCACTGACACATGAATGGAATCAGAATAATGGACCACAGTTTGAAGTTGATAATGTTTTACTTGTTGGAAATGCTACAGTAAAATTACTACATATTATATAAGACATTTTGTTAAAGCTGGTGAAGGCAGAAATATGAAAAAGGCAAAAGAAGGGCAGAATTTGATTCACCCTCCCTGCAGCTCTTCCCTTTTTCCTCTCTGTCATAAGCCCCTCCCACCAGATGACCATGTGCATACACACACACTACACACAGTAACTTAGTGGTTCTCTTTTAATTATTTATTTCATCTGATTTCATTGTGGAGCTACACACAGCATATTTGCTCAGCCTTTCTTGCTCCACTCTCTCTCTCTGTATCAGACCACAAATAAGACAAGAATTAGCCAGCTAGCCACCGCTACCATCCCTCTTCCTCACTCCTCGCTTCTGTGGACTGCTTTGCCAGGGGAGAGCGAGGAGCAGCTTGGGACACAGACCTTTGGTCGGCACTTGTAGCAGCTTGTATTCAGCCAGCACAAACCCCCCCCAGCAGCGGATGTCACCGCGGGCTGGTGGCCAGCATCAGCACCAGGTGTCACCTGTGTAACAGCAGCAACTGAAAGTTTGCTGATCCGGCATGGAGTCTGGGCTGTCCATTCCCCTGGAGGTGGGGTTTGCACTGGCTGGATTCCAGTTTTTGCTGCAGCTGACTGGGAGTCAGTCTCCGAAAGCTGCTGCCTGCTCTCCTAGAGGGAGGTGGTCTGTAGCAGCGATGAGTGAGGGGGAGGACACAGTGTGATTTGAGGCTCGAGCTAACGTTATCTAAATAAACATGAACTTCAAGCTGCAGCTGTGTCAGTCTTTAGCTGTGGTTAGCAGAGTACTAAACTATTAGCAACATTGTCTCTCCATCTCTAAAACGCTTTGCTGATATTGGCACTGAAATGACCTGTGATTGGCCAAAGTCTCCAGTCACAGCCTAGATTTTCTAAAGCCTGAAAACAGAGCCAAGAGGAGGTGCAGAGTCTAGTTTTCTTTCAGACCACCTAAATTACAATATGCTCAAAGATTTTTATGGGACTTTTGTGCCACTGGGAAAAAAAACGACCTACCCCAGCCTTAAGAGGCAGATACTAAGAACCTCGTTTCTGTTTGCAGTCATGATATCTCACTTGGATTTTTGTTTGATTTCTGTGTTCCATGTTATTGTAAAGTGCCAATATTATTCTAACCTTTGACTGTGTGAGTTTGTGAACTATTACATATTTTGCACCAGATTTTCTCAATACAGAAATATAATAGTAAAGTTCAGAGCCAAATGTCAAACTTTTAATTAAATTAATGATTTCCTGTGTTGCTACAGAACACAAATGCCTGTGGTGCACACACCATGTAACCATGAAATCCTGGATTTGAAGCCAGACTGGCACCCTCATTGCATGTCAGCCTTCTTCCTCTCTCCTCATGTAACCTGTCACTTTCCACTTTTGACTGCCTGATGAAGGTGTCAAAAATGACAGAAAAATAACCTTTATTCTGTCTGTGGAACGAAGATGACTAAATGTTAATTCAGAAGGAATGGCACCCACCGTTTGTGCAATACGCTGTATTTCAGTCACACTTTAAACCTGATATTCACAAATGATGTCTGACTAGAAGCAACTGTAGCTTCAGTATTTGCTTGCAATGCTCAGAAATAGTTTTTATATTTTTGGCTCACTGCTTTTTCCTTTCAGTTAATAGATTGTATTTCTTTTATTGTAACAGCGTTTGAGTAAAAATCAAGACGCTGTCTTTTGAAGTCAAAATGTTGGTACAAGCGTTAGTACCTAGTGACATTTGAGGAAAGCAAAAATAGTTCCACTCTAGGGTGGGCCTTTGCACAGTTTAATCTGTCACTCCACTCTGCTCATTAGTCGGAAAAAGAGTGTTGTTCATCCCTCTCTGTTTCAGAACAGTTGGTGAACAGTTGTTGTTTTGTCGTGTGTTGAAGGGAGGGGCTACAACTCACACACATAAATCATCACAATGCCCTTGTAAACACACTAGTATACACACTTAACATACTTACAGTATGTAATCAATATTCTTTGCCAAGGACTACGTATACACACAAATCTGACCTTCCTTGTGTATACTGCCTGAGATGCACTATATAGTATTGATGCTCTTCATTTATTAAAAACACATCCGGCTCTCTGTTATAATGAAGACTGACACTGTTAAACAGCAGACTAAGAAAAAAAGACATTGATCTCAAATGGTTTGTAACAAATACTCACAATACTTCAGTGTTATAATGATGTGGATTTAACTGAATTGTTTTGTAATACAAAAGAAAATGACAAAAATCTGACAGTACAATAAAGTCATATTTGGTAGTTAGAAATATTTAAATTAATGTCAAAGTGGCAAAAGAGATTGGCACAGCCTTGTCAGTCGCAATATATATATATTTCATGTGAATTTTAGTTGCTTTTAGTAATTTCAGGATTGAGTTTGCTGACCTTTGATGGATGATGCTACACTGCTTTTAATGATGAGACTGGAGACTTAGACAAGGATTAGTTGTGTCACGCTGAGCTGCTAAAATTGACACAAGAACATCCTCTGTTTGGTCTATCGATTAAAGCACCATTTTAGCCCGCTTGAAGTTTTTTCCAGCTCGACTTTGCATTGTTCAAGTTAGTTCCAGGAGGAGCTCCTGCAGTTTCATGACAAGGTTAGACTTTTTTACCAGACATAAGGCAGAACCACTGAGCTTGACGCCATTGAGTCCAGTGTACAGAAAGAAGAGCTAAATGACGCCCATGATGTCCTGCGTCCTGCCTTGCATCTCAGTATTTGTGGAATATTTGGTTTGAATGCTCACTTTAGCTCAATGCAATCTCAGAACCCATCGCCTATCATCTGATGACGATTTATCTTTTTATTAGCTTTTCCTAATTTGTCTGCATTCATACGCAGGTGTCTGTTTATAGAGATTAGCCAAAATGTTGTCTGGACCTGTTACAAGTTGCTAATCAAACTGTAAACAATGAGCAGCACACTGGAGATGAAGTCTTGGCCCAGATATCCAGTGGGTTCACCGGATCTCCTGAAATATTGGCCATTGCCCTCAGAGGCTTTATCGTCATCAGACGATGGCCGATGGGTACTGAGACTGGCTCAGTGGAGACTCTTTCTTAGTTAAAGACTGATAATACCTTTGCTCAGGTTGAAAATGGGCAGACCTATCCATGCATGTGTGGATGTTCATGAGGTCACTAATTTAATAAAAGTAGTAAAGGTATAATTCTTAAAATCATCTGTGTGGGTGTACCACAGGTGTGCAGAGCCTTAAATTTTTAAGACAGTAACTCAGTCACTCATAAATCACAGTTACAGTAACAATCATAACATTCTCAGATTATATTATTCATCTATACTCCAAATACAGCCCATCTTGTTCATGTGGATTGTAACACTGTACATGGAGGCTCATTGTAGTCTAGATTTTCTCCAGGCGCAGCGGGCTCAACAGCAACAAACCCCGTGGAACACATTGGGAAGTAGTAATGCTTGCTGCGTTTGGCAGAAAATGCCAAAAATATTACATATTTCTTATGTCAATAAATAAAAAAAATGTAAAAGGAAGAGTCATGTATTTTCAGTTAGCTTGACAGCCTCTGTGTGTAAACCATGTTTGTGTGACCTTGACTCGTCCCCCTTCCTCCTGCTGTAACATGAATTCCTTTGTGCTGCCTCTCTAAACACTGCTGTTCTTTTCGTTATCCATGTCTTGTCTCACTGCAGCACATCAAACAAAACACACACTGATACACCCGCACCAAAATGCCTGTCCCCCCCCCCCCCCCCCCCACCACTGATGCAAACACTGTCAGCTCCCCCACTTCTCCTCTTTATTTGACTTCAGTTATTACACATTTGGTTGTGAATATTTCATACATGTTCAGTGTTGCGTTTTCTACGTCTAGCAGACTACAGACTAGCGAGCAAACAACAAGCAACCAAAATAAAAATGTATCTGTCAAGTGTTACACCCTGTCGACAATTCATTCCTCTCCCCTGTGAATGGGAGCTCAAATGCAGCTTAATAGTCTCGCACCTCCCGTGAAACCCCCCTGAGGGCAAATTGTTTATTTACCATTCTTTTCAGGCGTCTCTGATAGCATGGCTGATAGCATTACACTGTAATAAGTGAGACTGAGTGTGCGAACTTCATATTCAGACTTGGCACATTATGTCAGCCAGTGATGTGTCTGTGTAGACAGCCTGATCCAGTCCTCCGATCTGTAAGATGGAATCCTATTTTCTCAAGATGACATCCCTCAACCCTCCCCAGAGCATTATTGAACAACACCCGCTGATGGATTGACTTTGTGTCCGCCTTGGTGTATGTGTGTGTGTGTGTGTGTGTGTGTGTGTGTGTGTGTGTGTGTGTGTGTGTGTGTGTGTGTGTGTGTGTGTGTGTGTGAGTGTGAGTGCAGTTTGTGAGTGAAAGGTAAGATCCCATGATGCACACGGACTTCCTGGGATAAATCCATCACAGGCTGGCCCCGGACAGCAGCCTTGCCTCTCAGCCTGCCAGAGGCCTGGGCTCTTGCTGGGCTTTTCACGCTGAGATGACCTGAACCTGTACCAGTCTGACATCTTCTCCTCCTGTGCATCCAACATGCAATAGTTCACTCACTAGCACATTCCATCAAGACTCGTACCTCTGTTGCCATAGGTGAATATATTATTTAGGAGCTGGCTAGAGGGTTTTTTAATACAGCTGCAGACCAACAGAAGATTGGCAGCTACGATGCTATTCTGTAAAAAGAAAAAAAGATGTACAAACAATGTATATATAGTATACATACTGTATACTGTATATAGGGATGGCAGTGTTGGTCTGTCCCTCCACTTTGCAACATACTGACTTTGATGATCTTCTGACCTTACCTATAGCACCACCATGAGGATGACGTCTTTGCCTTTTCTTAAAATACCTCAGCAACTATTGGATGGGTTTCTGTAAAATTTGGGGCACCCATTTATGGTCCCTAGGGGATAATTTATTTATACTTTGAGCCTCTGTCCTCTCATCTAACGCCATCATCTGGTCCATTTCATTTTGTTCGTAACTTTGGTTTATGACCAAATACCCTTAAAACTCATGACATTCCTATCCACCTAAGCAGTATCTTCAATTTATTGATAATAATTAAATGTTTGTATGCAACACAGTGGACATGATAAACACTATAACAGTAAACATTATAACTGCTAAAAAATTTGCTAGCATTATCATTGTTAGCATGCTAAAGTGAGCATTTAGCTCAAGTACAGCCTCATAGAGCTACTAGCATGGCTATACACTCTTATTTGAATTAATGCAAGGAAATTCTGTGTTTTGCATTTCATTGTTGAAATGCATTGTTTCTCTGTTTAAAAAGATGTACCAGTGCATCATCCCTAAACCAAGTTACGTTTTGAACTGTAAATTTCATGTAAACTTATACTCGTACTTGTGAAAGATTACTACTGCTAACCTTGCAGCTATTCCAGCTTCTAACATGCCGCAGCATACTGTATACTAAGTACTGTTGGCAACAACAAAGGCAGACTTAAATCAACACCGCACCAGATGAGTTTGACTCCTCTCATGCAGTGCCATTTAATTCAAGCTGGGTGGTGGAGGCTGTGTCCGGCATCCTCTGTTGCATCACCAACTCATGACTTTTCACAGGTCGTCATTTGTTTTAGTTCAGTTGTTGAGGTTATTAATCATTAAACATCACCATCCCTCCTCTTTAGCCTCTGTCTCTGACAGGCTCGTATTAGATTAGACCAGCCCTCTTGATATTTGGCGGCTATTGGATAGGAGAATGACCACCATGTGATTGTGACAATAGCAACCAAGACCGTTCCCACAACTTGAGCATGGCCAAGTACAAATTATATTGATTCTAATCAAATCATGTTGGTTCCTGCTGCAATGCTGGGGTCTTGAGTCTAGTGTGTCTAAAAAGCAAGTGAGTCCTAGCAGATGTGATATAAGCCATGATCATGTGTGGCAGCATAATCATCACAGGTAAAATGTTTTTGTGTGTTTGTTTTTTATTAGCAGAGTTTGAACTCAAAATTGCAGACCAACATGTATTTGCAACTGTTTGTGAACACAGATGCAAATCAGTTAATATACAGCTAGAGTTGGCGATCACACTCCATTAGGGTTTGTTTGGGTCAACCACTTTGGATCAGATCTGATTATCATCAGGTCTGTTTGGACTGGGTGTGAATTAGAATTGAGTTGTTGTGTTTTTTATTCTGGCTCAGGTGTGGGTTGGTCTTTCTCTGGTCCGTTTTGGACCTGATCACTGAACCCCATCATTGAAGAGACATACACATTTTGTCCACATTTATATTTTGTACATTCATGTAGCATTTTGGATTTCCCAGGAACATAGAAAGGACATGCATGGAGCTGTTTAGTCTTACACAAAGCAAAGTGGGTCCACTTTAAGCTGTAAGACACAATGAAGCACAAATTGGTTGCAGGGTGGACAGATGGATGGATGATTACTGCTGAGGAGCGAGGAGATGGGAGAAATCATAAACTCCAAAATTAGAAAGAAAGATAAAATGATGGGTGACGGGGAAGAGAGAGGGAGGGGGTATCGCTGCGTGAGCATCTCAAAGTGTGTGTGTGTGTGTGTTGGGGGGGGGTGATGAGAGAGAGTGGCAGGCAGAACTGTATGAGTTGATTAGTTTCCTGCTCACTTATTAGGATGCAGATTAGCTGCATTGAGAAACATCTGGGAGCTTTTCTCAGGCCCACATACTGCCTTCTCCTCTCTCCACTCCTCACCTCTCCTTTCATCTCTTCTCCTCCTCTACCAAATTCAGCTCTCTTCTTTCCTCTTTCCACATTTCCTCCCCTCCTCTGCTCTCCTCCCCTCCCCTCTCTTTTTCTCCCATCTTTTCTCATTCCCGACTCTCTCATTTCCTCCCCTCTAACCCTCTCCAGCACCTGTTTTTATCTTGCTCTCACCTCTCCTCCTGCCCTCACCCTGCCTTCACTCCTCTCTTGTTTCTCTTCGGAAAATGTCTCGTTTCCTGTCCTCCCGCTTCCTCTCCGCCTCTCTCAGTCTGTCAGTCAGAGCTGTCTTTTATTCCCTCTTTTCATTTCATTCAAATGAGAACGAGGAGATTTACATGAAGTCATTCAGTGTGGCTCTGTCGTCCGGAGGAGGATTTGACTGGAGGCTGTATATTCAGATTGGTGTGAATACTTTTTCAGTGTCTGCTGCAACACACAAAGACGGTTGAGTGGGAGCGCCCGCTCCCATGTTTGTCAAAATAGCATCCTGCACCAGCTTATGTTGACAGTTGAAGCCGTCATGGCTCTGCCTGCAAATATGACAACAAGCAAGCTATACAGCACATTATACTACATGTTACAGACATCATGGAGCAGTAATTGATATTTCTTGTTTTAGTACAGTATCTACTAAGCTCTCTTCTAGAACATTTGTGATGTTTCCACCTCTTGCCCAAAAGCCAAACAGCGGAAAGGCATTGACCCAAGCACTGTTTTGCAAATCATATCAGTTTATGCCGGTCTCAACCAAAAGTAAGAAAATTCACTCAATGGCTGGTAGATTTTTGGATAATGACACTTCAATATGACATAAATATGCCCCCTTTTCATACCTCTATTGTTTTAAGTGTAAATAAGCTGTACAATTTACCACCTATCTTACAGGCAGCAGCAGTGAGAATACTGTGATAGAGAAGCCAGCCTAAATCAATTTGAAGTTTTATCAAGTTCAATGTTATTAGTGTGGACCACATCCACTGAGAATTGAAAAAGCAGGAAGACAGACCAATTAGCAAATTATGGGTAGTTTTTCAAAGATGAAAACAACAAGCACCCAATTTTGAATTATATTATTTGATTTATGACTCTTAAAGCTGATTAAATCTCCTCAAAATAATTTTGCTGTGTAGCCATTGGCAATGCCTCCAACTAAAGCAAAGTCCCACTGAGTGTAGCAGGCCACAACAAGCAGAGGAAAAGTGGGCTGTTTGTAGGGCCAACATTAGCCTTCATGACCCAGAGCTGCAGGCCAGTCAGCTGTCCTATACAGCTGTGGGAAACTGACCATGTTGTCAATAGTACACAAGCTTCTATGTGTACAACTTTTTTGTCATTCATATATTTAAAAAAGAAGGGACATCCTGTCTTTTAAATTTTGGATAATTAAGTTTTAGATTATGTTGTTTGTTTTTATATATATTATATCTGATATGCAGTTTTCCTGTGAAAGTTTTGAAAAAGCACATTTGATCATAGAACAAAAAAGGAGATTGCACTGCTGTAATTTTGCTGTAATGTGCTGCCAGCCAAACACCACTTTGGATGAGGAGAACATGTTCTCTCTAGACAGCTAGCCTCTGTAAGGATGTTAAACTTTATTCTAATTGATATAGCTAATTAACATGGTGGTCATATTGCATTTGTAGCGTTCATCCAAAAGTGAAAAACTGTGGAAGCCACTGCCAGCTGTTCAGGGGCAGTGGGCATACAACAATGCTATAATGATGTGACCCAAAGTGAGCAGTGAGCAGGCAGGGCTTCCCCTGGGAATTGAATCCCCACAGTGGTGCAGTGCCTTGTCTTACTTACACTTCGACTAGACAAGACAATAGCCGTTAAAGTATGTCTAATGAGGGCGAATAGGGATATTCTTTTAGTTTTCAGTCAGGCACACATGAGGAACCAGTTTTACAGGAGACATTTTGTTAAGTAATGATTAAATGTCCTTTTTTATTGCAGCGCTTTCATAATAAAATCCAAATGGTTAATGCTGCGTAAGCTTTTATTTACCAGGCAGAAAAGTAAAATCTCTGTGCAGTACATGCTGTACATACCATTTGTAACAATACTGTGTATCATCCTTGTAACACGGATAACAAAGCCATTAGCAGGTGGTCATTTCTGGAGTTGCTATGTTAAGACCAGATGTCAGCTCACTGTCAATCAGTGTTTGTGTCTGATGGTGTATATGAGGGGAAGAGGGGCTGTGTTGTGCCCATGCATGTCTGTAAGCAGCCCTGGAGTCAGCAAAAGCAGCCTGAGGACAATGAGAAGTGATGAGCATCTCAGAGCAAATGCCGCTCAGCTGTCAGATTGTTGTGTTTGTGTGTCAGTGTGTTTGCATGTACAGCGTTTGTCTGCTTAACTCTCGTTGACTCGCACTCATTGCCACTAGCGCTGACATGGCACGTCATGTTTTCCCGTCAAGGTCTGCTCATTGCATTTTGCTCTTTATGTATGTGTGGGCCTGTGTGCGTATGTGACGTCAGCTGACCCAACAGCTCAGGACTGTGTTGTGACGTGTGCATGTGGTTACCATGGCTCCCTGTAGTTTCTTTTTATAGAGCGCCAATGACGACGCAATTACAGGTGAGGCTCCAACCAGATGAATGCAATCTCTCTCACACATCAGACATACTATATGTCCGATAGTGAAGGGATCTGACACTGAGGTAACAAAACAATATAATGCTGAAAATGTCATTTCAGCATCTATTATCACACAAACAGAAACAATAACTTTTGAGTGCAGTTACAGAAATTAATTTCCCATGAAATTACCTCCATATCTGTTGCAAATTATGAGGCAGACCTATTCAGTTGGTGGCCCGCGGGCCACATCCAGCCTAGAAGCAACTTTTGAATGGCCCAGCATACATAAATCTGATATACTGGTACAACAAAATATGTAAACTGCATAAAGTGTCATGAAGAAGCTTATGAGTGAGCCATCAAGCTAGTTCTCATCTCTGTTGAGTACAGTGCATGATGTATGGTTCAGGTTAGTGATGCCGGCGATCTTGTCTTTCACAAATCGATGATGCAGTTCAGACCGCGCTCAGGAGCAGTCAGCAGTAGCAGTTTTCAAAACCTCTGGCTCTAGTCAGATGGTTAAAAATACATTCCTTTTCTTTTCCTTAACACTTTTCCTTGACCTTAATGGAAAATATCATGAGGTGAGGTGTGTGAGAAGGAGGGAGATACTGAAAGAGAGAGATAGTGTTATTGGTTACTGTTATTGCCACTTATTACGGTTCTGTTCATTGATAGCTCTGTTTTGTTCTGTTTCTGCACTTTTATCGCAAAAAAAGTTTATTTATCATTACAAAAATGAAAGGATAAACATTGCTGGATTCATCAAATTTATCATTACCAAAAGTTAAAAAAAAAAAAAATCAATGGGGCTTGAGTAGAAAGCTGAACATGTCTGGCTCATTTACATTTCTTGGTTTTAAAATCTGGACCAATTGAATTTGTAATATCATAGTCCAGCTTTAAGGGTTTAATAGTGCAGTGTTTGGAGTAGGCATAAAAAGAACTTCAAACAAGTGTTTACATTTGTTATATGTATGAAATGTTTGCCTCATGGCTGTGAATTTTCAATTCAAAACATGCAATTTATAACTAGAAATTTCAGGGTGTCTGTAAGAAAAATCCTGCTCTCACATATACAAAAATACTTAAAGTTTGGTAGTATTTATAGGGGGGATTCGAACCCTGGGTGGCGGAGCCAATCTGTGCAGTGTTTGCATGTTCTCCCCATGTCAGCGTGGGTTTTCTCCGGGTACTCCGTCTTCCTCCCACAGTCCAAAGTCATGCAGGTTAGGTTAGCTGAATCTAAATTGCCCTCAAGTGTGAATGTGAGTGTGAATGATCGTCTTTGTCTTCAAATAGTTAATAACATTATAGGGATATAGTGATCGAGAAAGCAGGCATTTACAATCCAGCTGATGAAAGCACAAACCTAATTTGTGTTTTGGTCAAGTTTTATTTTCTGCCAGATTTCAAGCTTTTGCCTGCTATTCAGTAGAAAGACACATCAAATAATTGCTCGGGCATGTCGATGATTGCTTAAAATAACAGCTAGCAACTCATTAATATTTGATGTCAACACCTTAAATGTCAGTAAATTCATTTCCAACCCGGCTGGCTTCAACAGGAAGCATTTATTTTACAGAATATACAACATAGCAACTCTTGTTCCCACATTTCTGAAACTTGTATATAACATGCCTGACTAGTATCAGTAAAAACTCTAAAGCATACTATGCCCATGACTTTTTAGTGGTGAGAAATGACCTGATTTTTAGTGTCCCAGACCTCAAACTGGCAGCATGGATTAAGAGCACAGAGCCAGCCCACCCCCCGCCCCCAAATAATGGCAGGGTACTGTATATTACTAAGTGATGCATTTTCATCCAAAGCCATCAGTGTGTCTCATCTGTTAAATCTGAGTAGCGGCAGCTGTCGTCAAGCTGTCACTGAAACTCAACAAGGCCCAACACACTGATCACACTGTCGTCTGATCATGAAACTTTACTTTTGCTTTCCATTAAACCAGCCAAAAACCCACACTGTAAACTGTGTCTCTGTTAACCAGATATTTCCTCCTCACAAGTAAAGGCATCCACCACGTTACCCAGAGTTTTATTCTGACCACATCTGCTTTAATTGCCACAGAACAAGATGCTGAGACGTTGCAGAAACATATTGGTTGTTAGTTAGGGTTTTCTTTTTTAAGAAAACGAGTATTCTCCTACACAATTTCTGAATGGCCAGTGCATTTTTTAAACTGGCTGGATTAGAAGACATAAGTAGCTAATTGGGATGCACTGGTTAATCTTGCACAGGCCAGTTAATCACTCCTCTGAGGATGTTAGTTTCTTAGCAGGAGGCCAGCGCTCTCTCTGTGTATTCAGCAGTGTTTGAGAACCACACAGCTGGATTCCCATGGCAACTGGCCTCATTTGTCCAGTTTAAATTCCCTGCTTGTGAATAGGCACAAAACTGTCAAAACATCCTGTCACATACATATGTATTTATTTATTTGATCAAGAATCCCAGTGTGCATACCTAAGAGTTTCAATGCTTATAAATCACTTGATGTATATAACTATCAACTCTGTGCCGGAAAGGATATGTCCTTGAGATATTAAATAGATGTGTCCTTCATGAGAAATTAATCATTTCCCACCTGTCACTGTTGTGATGAACCTTATTTCAAACTTAAAACTAGTTATAACTCTAGCCCTACCCCTAAACTAACTCATAAATCTTAGAGTCCATTTTAAATATAACTGTTTTGAAACTAAATCAAAGCCCTAATCTCTAACGCGATCAAGCCTCCTGATCCTTCCGGAGGTCCAGAAAACTGCCTTTACTTTCCTGTTTTTGTCGCAACATTGTGTGTACACGGTTTTATTTCATGTATTTTTTTATATGAAATATATGCTATCAGTATGTCTCTGCATTCCATGGCCATAGTCACACATGGGTTATTTTGCTCATAGAGACTGGTGATTTTTCAGTAACACACCTAAAACCACTGCTCAAGAAATGCTGCCCACTGGCTGGCTCATTGTCACGATGATGAAAACACACATACGGTCCCACACAGACTACACAGACCAGTTCATCCTCCAGTTTATTAGGTTAGTCCTGTGAAGGAGCTGCCATCAGTCTTAATATTACACTAGAAAATAGGCTAGCTCGGTCCCACAGAGGCTGTATGGGCTGTACGAAGTGTGTGTGTGTGTGTGTGTGTGTGTGTGTGTGTGTGTGTGTGTGTGTGTGTGTGTGTGTGTGTGTGTGCGTGCGTGCGTGCGTGTGTGTGTTTGAGAGAGGGAGAGAGGGGGAGAGAGAGAGAGAGAGAGAGAGAGAGAGAGACTGCTATATTGGCAAGAGACAAAATCTGTTCCCCACTGGATGTGCGAGAGCTATTCCAGGGATCTTGTTTTGGCCATGGAGGAGCTGTTATGTGCTTGTTACATGTCAACCAAGGATTGAAGTATGGAGAACAAAGCGGCCTCACAGAAGAAACACTCGATTTGAGTTTCCTCCTCTCTCTTGAGTGTAGTTACTGACTTGCCTACACACACACACACACACACACTCACACACGAATGCCCACCCCAACTCATCCACTTCCTGGAGCGACGGCGTGCCCACTGAGTTGTGAAGGACTTCTGCATTCATGCAGTTTATGTCTATCTTTTTCTCTCTTCTTTCTCTTTATGCATCAGTGAGTTCATGTCATGGAATTCCTAATGTAGCACGCGTGGGTGTCCCCTCTCACTGATAACATTTATTATTTTTTCCATTGACACACATACCTTACATTGAAGAGTTTTCACTGGAGGTGTTAAAACTAAAAGTGCCTCCTTTTTGGTTTTGACTTGGGTTTTATTGGGTGTTTAACATTTGACAGGAAATAAAAAGGAGAGAGAAAGTTTGACATGAGGCTAGGGCGCTCTGACAGTGTTATTGCCACTGGGGTGCCAAGTGTGATTTAGCTTTATTACATCCACGCTGGAAATTAAAATGTTTCTAAAATGTGACATTTTGTTTTCAATCACTTAAACACAGATTGCCATTCACATTAATTTCTCTAAAATATGTCAATGTAATTGACACTTAACACCATATCTCACTTGTTTCCCACCAAGAGAGTCTCCTGACAATCAATTTCAGACATACAGTATTTTCATATTCAAACTGCGTGACATTATTTGGTCCTCTTGGTTCCTTTGTGCACTGACATCTTTCTCTTTCCCATTTGAGGATACATTTCACATCAGTCTTACACAAGATGTATTATAAAAGTTACTGCCAGATTAACATTAACTGTGACAGACGTTCACAGTTTGTGCTATAGCCCACAGGCCACCAAGGGCTGTAGAGACTCCGAGAGAGACTCTGGGAAGTGTAAATTTAGTCACTTCAGATTTTTTAGCTTACCTGTTAACCACACAGGTACAAGAGAAAAAACTGTTGAAGTGAAAATGGTTATTCTATTATTGCAATGCACTAAACTAAAATTCATGATGAATTGCTGCAAAAGTATTTTGCATTTAACAACAGCAACACTATTTCCAAACATCTTTTTACAAACTTTCACACTAGTTGTAGTGTGTTCTAGTAATCCAAGTCTCATTCACCCAGTCATCCATGCTCAGTATTTCCCAGTCAGCTGTTTCTGACAGGGAACTGAAGTAAAAGTAAAACTGCTGCTGGTCTACCGCTGCCTCGATCAGTCACTTTGTGTTATTGTGTGACTTTGGCGTTTTAAAGGTTTAGTTGGGAGTCCAGTTAAGTCACAGAATAAAACAAACAAAGTAACTGATTGAGGCAGCTGTAGACCAGCAGCTCCTGTGTTCATTGGGGTAAAGTTACTGTTTTTGTCAATGGAGTCTTTGAAGCAAGCGTAGATAAGTTTCATGTTCAGTTTACTTTGTCAGAAAGGACTGTTTGGGAAGTACTGAGCATACGTCTGGAAAAATGAGATGACCTTTATACTGCATGAGTTGTGAGACTTTGCTGTTAAACGCTGACCGCTTAGACTTCACTTAATCAAGATTTTTTTTTTTTTTTTGGGGATAAAAACATTTTCTAAATGAATTCAATGTAATGTGGGTGAGTAATTTATGTATTAATGGTCCCTTGGGGAGGAGTGAAGTGTGCCTTTAATGGATGAGGTTCTATAGTTTGGGATAGGTGCTGACTTTGCTGTGGCTTTTAGTTCTGCCACAGTCTTATGTTTTATGTCCTATGTTCTCTCTCCCTATAATCCCAAATGAGACTGACTTCAGACAAATGACAGCGTAATCCTTCTGCATTATTGATTTACAGTGTCAGTGACAGTGATGCCTGTAGCCTGACCCCAAACAGCTTGAAATTCAAACAAGCAATGAATAATCTGATCCCTTAGATGTATTGATCATCTGTGTCCTTCATAGATGACTGTGGTCCAAAGTCTGTGATGTGTTGATGTGGTGTTTGCTCAGAGTTGATGAGCAGTATAATTACTCACAGGGCTGTGTCTGACCACTTTCGTGCATTAGGCCAGACTTTCACTGGCACTACTAAAGGCTTTGATCTTATAAATAATGAAATAACCTTGTGATTTTTTTTTTTAGTTTTATTCAATTTAACTCAACTTCTGGGGCACTCAAACAGCCAGAAACAGCCTTGGGCTTTGGGCACTAACTGCAGTCATTTTAGAGGTTTCCAATTTCTCTCTCATATACATTATACCCACAGTGAGTAAATATACAGTACAAAGCCATTACTGAAGTCTTTACAGTCTCATTAGATAATGAATAATCTGTGGTCACTGCGGGCCTGTTTTGATATCCTTGACTTGAAAACATTTTGTAGCCTTGTTGTTTACAGTTCTCTGGAATACCTATGTGATTTCTGAACATGCCTTGAAAAGCAATGTTAAATTGCAACAACAAGAGCCTTGATAAAAAATAAAAGTGTTTTTCCCCGATGAAATTAAACTGAAACCTGTTTATCAAGGATGTTAAGTAGGAGCATATATGCGGTGTGGTCAGTCAGGGTCAAGGAACACATGTTTGTCTTTGATGGGAGCTCCATTTGAATTCCGCTTCAGGCATATAATTAATAAGCTTGTGAACTTCAAAGCAGCAAATTTGCCCTTGCTACACGTACGCCATTTCTTTTTAAATCAAAGCTTTAAAAGAAAAAAAAATCATCTTGTTTATTCACACAAAGTGATGGCAGAAGGGTTACCAAGTACAGGGCTCAGAGTACAAGAAAGTGATGCAATGCAGTCCTTGACCCCGGACCATCACTGCATTTGCATTCCACAATGGCATCATTGGTCACACTTTCTTTGGATAATCCAGTGCTAGTGGTCTTATTATTATGAAGTTACAGTGATGCTGTACATGGGCACAGTGCTTTCAGCATGTTGATGTTTGCCAAGTTAGTTTATAGTGTAAGCAGGCTAACTTTTGCTAATTAACCCCGAGGGTGTCCCCTAATAATCGACTATTCAACAGTTAGGTTTAAGGAGCCTTATTTGACTGCCGATCATCGCAGTTGTGGGAAGCTGTTGTTACAAAAGAAAGGATGATTCCATTTGGGCTATATAGCGGAGTTGCAATGTCTGATTTTACATAAAACAGTTTGGTTTCTCCAAATAAATCATCATATATAACCTATTTGGGTGTAACTTATTAATCAGAGCACTCGCTAAGAATGTGATGTTCTTGTGAACTTATAAACGGCTCTTTGTCAAAATCAGCTGGGGAGGCGTGTAGAGACAGCTGTCTGCAGGGCCCCTCTTTTTCTTTCTCTCCCTATGAGAAAGTTGAAAGTTCTGTTTACAGTGACAGAAAGCAAGCAGGAACCAAACTAAGTGATGTGTTCTGTCTGTCTGTCGATCGATCTCTTCTACTCCCTCCCAGTACTTGTGGACAGCGCCGCTGCTGCACCTACAAACACAGACCTACACGCGCACACCCCACACAAAAAAATACTCCCTGTTATAAAATCTAAAAAAGTCCTAATGCCGAGTCAAGAGGACAAGTTGTTATAATTGGGTGTTTCAGCACTTTGTTTGGTGTGGAAAAATGGAAACTAATGTTTCCAATGAGAAAATGATTGATCAATGAGCAAAACAAACCAAAAAAAACACGATAGGCATGACTTGACGAATCAGATTCGACCATGTTAATACTTAGTGGGGGACACCACTTAATAGCTCTGAATACAAAGTACAGCTGAGGCTGATGGGAATGTTTTTACTTTTGCAGTAATTTGGTCTTAACCAAGTGTTGTGTTTAAATTTTTTACTTGATGATGATGCAAGATGAAAAGCAAGGGATCATCAAAGTTATTAATCCATAGGGGCAACATAAATGTGTGTACTAAATTCCAAAATAATAATCTGTCCAGAACTACAGAAGTAAACCTTATGGTCATACTAAAGAAGAGATCTGATTATCACCGATGCTGGACCAAATTTTATGGCAGTTTATCAAAGAGTTGTTATGGTATCAGTCGGGATTTAAGTGGTGGACAGACCAATGAACAGGCAGACAGGCATCCTAAATCCTAAAAATAATTAACAAGTGTGCAACATGAAAAGTGTACAGAAAGTAAAGGAACATTTTTATCTAACATTAATTTGATTTATTACCTCTATTGTCCTTGCTAATCCAAATGTTTTTATTGTCTGTTGTGAAGTTTGAAAGCTCACAGTGAAGCTGGAGGTTGATTGTTGTAGATATCCTTCATAAGTGAACAGCATAGAGAAGGCTGAAGATTTGTGTGATGTGAATGGCTCCTTTCACTTCACAGGTGTGCAAGTAGAAAAACAAATAGACTTGCGTGGGTTGTGTATTGACACAAGCATCTCTGAGATGTTGTGAATTGACACATTTGTAGAAACAGAAGCGTATTTGTTCCGTTAGACAACACTCCAGAAGTGTTTCATAAAACACTGTCGGTGTGGATGCCCTTTAGACCCGCTGTATTTAAGCCTCTCCTAATAGTTATTTTCTCACTAATGGTGTGCTGTACAGTTCTATAAATATTCTAAACAGTGTTGAAGAATGAATAGACAAACCACGGTGATGAGTGAGTCTGGAGCTATGGGCAAGAATGAATTGTGATTGAATGAATGGATGAATGGAGATCATGCAACAGGGGACATACCACAGTTTATTATGAATATCACAGTGACGTCAGGGTCACCTGTCACCTGCAGAAGCTTCACATATTGTATTATAGCAATCCATTATAAAGAGCCTTTATATAACAGAAAACCCTTCACAAAATAATTATTATGGGTTATTGAGGCTGTGTGTACAGTAAATGTTTGTGATTAACATTTTTGTTGCAAATTAGTGTTGAACAATCCAGTACAGAGGCTTCATCCACCCACCACCTGCATGATGGAGCCAGGGGCACTGTGATGTTCCCTTTGAATAGGTGCATTGAGTTTGGCTGCTGTTTAGTGCAGCACTGGGTGCAGACCTTATTAACAGAGTATTGGGCTTCAGCGTGACTCCATCAGGCAAATCAAGGCAACCTAGACCCAGGACCCCATTAGTATGCTAATAAAGTCACTTCTCTAATGACTGATTAGCAATTCAGCGGATTTTGTCCTCGCTTCGCTTGTACACACAAATAAGTGAAATGCTTTCTTAGCGCGCACATATACACGCACACGCAGTGTTAATAGCATGCACATTTATTTTTTATGTTTCTCATTGTTGGCAATTTATTTCTAAGCCTCCCTCCCTCCTTTCTTTGGTTGTCTGTCTTGTCCACATTCAACTAGCACACAGAAAAGATCATTCAATTACATTAAATATACTGTGAATGTGAGGAACGCTTAAGCACAGTCAATACGAGTTTGATTGTTTTTATTTTGACTTGCAGCTCACAGTGGAACTTTCTGTACGAGTTTGACCCACTTGATATATGTTGATATATCGGTGGCCCTTAGGGTACAGCAACAGCACCATCACCGATGATGCTTGTACTACAACAAAGTGTGTTGGTGTTGGACATGTAACACACGCTGAACAACATGATCTAACTCTGGCATCTCTGTCTTCCTCAGTGCTCAGCGGCCTCTCAGAAGATGTCAAGGTAAGAAATCTGTCTTTGTTTGTCTGCTTTTATAATGACAGCATCAAAAAGTAAAATTGTTTCCTATCTGTCTGCCCACTGACCAGTCTGACCAGGTGTGTTTGTCTGGATGTACTGTCTCGTACCCATTGCACTTATCTTCCCATGCATACATCTTTATCTTCCTCCAGAGTCTGTACTCAGCTTTTTTTTTTAGCAGGAAGAGAGAGATGGCTGGAATATCCTGACTGCTGGCCAAACTTTACGTCTATAGGGAGGATCCACTTTATATTCAGGAAATTAGGGAAGGGGATTTGAATGGGTGATGTGTTTTTTTTTAGCCCTAAGGCAGTTTAAGCTCCTCTTTATATGTAAAGTGCCTATCTTTTAGTGCAGCCTGAAAAAAGTACAAAAAAGGAAAGCACAAAAATAAATGAATTTTGTTTTTATGCGATGTCATATAATATCTACCTGTCCATAGCCCTCCGCAGATGCTTCTTCTCAATGGAGACAAATAACACACCTTCATAATACAAGTCTGTAGTCCACATTTACTGTATTGTTTCTCATGCCATTCACTGTGGTTGGCATTTTCCAATAAAATATCAGTGTGAGAATTTTTTTAATACAAGGGCAAATAAATGCCAGGTGTACCTGTATTCCAGCTCCTATCCTTGGTAAATATATTTTGGGGTTGGTTGCTTGTCGTTGTTCAGGGACACTGAACAGTAATGGTCTCTGCTGAGACTGGGTTTGTACTCATAATTTTATAATAACAAGTATCTGTTCGTAGTTTACCATCTGCTCACATTCTGGAAGTTGATGAGGTATCCAAGGCTTCATGTCTGCGTGACGAGGCCAGACAGTGCTCATCAGATTGATACAGAAAAGCTTCAACAAAGTCCACTTCGGCCTTTCACAGTGTTCCCACGTCGGTCTTAAGCTCCATTTGTGATGTTAGAATTTGTTTTATTAACAAAAGCTTGGTCAAGAAAACAGTATCAATACATGCTTAACAGATACAGATACTTCAATGTACAGATTTAGAACAAAGTGCTACAAAAATACACATGAACAGAGGTAACAGCAAAAGATGATCTTTTGAATTACTCCTTTAAAAGACATCAAATCAGCAGATTGAAGCCTGTTGAAATCGTGATCAGACAAAGCAATTACGCCACCTTACCAGCTGTTCAGACTGAAAACAGCTTTGCATAAAAATGTCGATGGGTACGTGTTGCTTCAGATTCTGGAGAGAAGACGCAGTCCAGGAAGGCCAGTTTGATTAATAGATCATCAGTTTGAGGGCTTCATCAGAGATGCCAAAACATGTCATTTCATTTTCATTTCATAAACCACAGCAGCAATTATTTTATCCTCCATCTCAACAATCACAAAGTAAACAGTAGAAACATGCCATTCATAAAGGGATCTTCATGGAATGTGCCCTTGCATGTTTTTGCATTGCTGCAAAAAATGAGCCCGTTTCAACTGTTGTGTCAGATGACCCTGCATCTTTTGTTTGTTTTGTTTTTGTAGGAGCTCTCTGCGTCAGCACCTTTTCTTTTTTCAACACAATCTCCTTGAAATGTTTTTCTTAGAGTGCTGATGTTGGTTTAGACACAGCCTTACTATTAGGTCCATCATAAGAATAAACAACCCAAAGTTGAAATTAGCCAAGCACCATAAACTCTATAAAATTATCTGATGGCTGTAGCTACTAGTTAAATTGCAAAATAAGACAGCAGACAGCAGATATGCGTGTGAAAGTGGTCTGTCGGACATGTATCCGATCCATTCATTGGACCCATTCAAGAGACAGCTGTCCACCTGCTTGTTACTGTCAGCAAAGTCTCCAGTCTGCATTGCAGTCCATACATTTTACTGATAAACTGAGAATTACACTGAGCTATGTCAAATAATAACCAAGTCCAGTGTCATCTTTCTGTCTGTCCTTGTGCACTTGTCCTGACTCTTGATAGTGCACATGCGCACTTGCTATTTGTCACTCTCGCTCTGCTTTCTCTCTTACTCTCTCTTTCTCCCTCTCTCTCTTCATGGGGAGTGGGCTAAAAGACATTTAAATGTTGGTGTCTTTGAGTTCATTTTTATTCCTGGTAGCAATGCCTGTTCACCAAAACCAGACGGCCTCTGTACTGTACAGAGGTACAGATAGACACATGATGACTCATGACTTGCAAACCTGCATCATTTTGTTGGTTTGAGGGCGACATAAGGTTCTGCATGTAAAACATACAATGTGCTCTTTTGGTTTTAGAGGGATATTTTGTAGATTTTCAACCAGCTTTGAATCATAACTGTGTGTAATGTGTGTAAATTAACTATGGTAAACTTCCCTCCATCTTACCAGCACCCAGATCTACCTGCTCAGCTCCCAGCTCAAATCTGATTGATTTTCACTGTCTCTAGGGTTGTTGCTCAAACTACAGATTGTATTTACACATTTTTGTATGCCGGCCACCACAGATACAAAGAGAAGTGGGTAGAGGAGAAAGCCTCCCCCTATCTCTCTCTCTCTCTCGCTTAAGCTGTGTCTCAATTCAGGGGCTGCAGCTTTTGAAGGCTGCATTTGAGGACTAATTGCGTCACATTGGCACGACCAAGTCTGTCCCATTTCGAAGGCTATTTCAAATGTGGCCGAGAAATGCCGCCCTCTTTCCCAGAATTTGGAAGATGCAACTGATGAATCCTGGGTGGCCCAGCCTATCTCAATATGCATTGCGCGTCGGTGATAATTATATATTATTGTTCGATTATATATTAGTATAAGTTAAGTTAACTAACAGTCGTTCACTAGCTACCAGTAAACTGTTGTTAACATTACTATTAGCTAAAAGCACACAGCTTAAATAATCTGAATTTAAAAAGTTTACCTGAAAACGGTCCTCCATCACCCTGAAATATGTATTAAACATCAGCGTCTCAGGCGGTAAATCATTTCCTCAAGTATTAAATCTAAAAAAAATATATATATATATTAACAATCTTTGGGCCCATGATTTAGGGCTAAGTAACTTACTAGCTTACTCCTTCTTTCATCAAGCACATCTGGTTGCTAGGTGACAGGAACGCCAACGGGTCGGGGCGAGAATAGCTGGTGATGCAACCAGGAAATCCTCCGCAGACCAGACCGTCTCATTTCAGGGACCGTTCGGTTTGGCTGATGGGGTCTTCAAAGGACAAGGCCGACATTGACCAGGAAGGCCATCCTTCAAAGGCTGCAGCCCCTGAATTGAGACACAGCTTTAAACTCAGACCAAACTCTGATCAAACTATAAAACTAAGCAGTGCTGATCAAATATGAAACAAGAATCTGTTACTGCGTTGCCTATTTCTCACCTTAAATGTTTTCAGAAACATATTTAAGCATACCATTTAAGTGTAATTTCGAAATTGTTTGTTACTAGACGGCCATTATACTGTTTCCTGTGTCAAAACAGCCAGGCTTCAATTACATCACCCACCAATGAAGTGCATTCTGGTGGTTGGTTTCTACCTCTTGAGCAAAAGTGAATGCCACAGCCCCTTTTTTATGTCTTGTCTGGTCATGGGGTAGCAATTCTAAAAATATTTGTGTCTCTCTACTGCATAAAAAGCCCAGTTTAGTGAAAAGAGCATCTTTCCAGCAGTGAAATACTTTTTTAAATGTAGCCACCAATTTATGGAGCAGTTAGCTTTTAGTTTCTTTTATTCCCCCCAAAGAGCTAATGTCTGATGATCATGTGTAGGTGGACAGAGAAATGTGACACAAATACAGCAGCCAATAGCATCTCTCCTTATGTAACCTTTCACCAGTGGAAAGCCCTTTGCAAAACACATTAGCTTTGACATCAACAAGAGGGTGCAGGTATTAGAGTTGTTTTGGTTTTCTGTCTGTCTACTCTTCCACCCGCTTGTTGTCTAACTGAAAGGTATGATGAATGCAGTAGACGAGTGGAGCTCGCGGCTGTTTCTACTCCTCTCCTCTCCCATCCATCACCCCCTCTATCTTTTCATTTCACTCTCCTGCTCCTCTTCTTCTTAGTCACACCTCTCTTCCTCTTCGTCTTTCTTTGAGCCCACTAATCTGCTCCTCTGTGGCTTTCTCATCTCTCTCTCTCTCTCTCTTTTTTGACCTCATTTCTATTCCGTCCTCACCCGACTGCTGAGTGTCACAGCATAAAGGGCCAAGTCTCTCTTGCAGCGTGCATGTGTACGTGTGTAACAAGCTCGTGATTAGCTGATGTAGAACGAAGGATGGCTCGACGGATCTCTTCATTAGTTGTCATCCTTTCGTAATGAAGAGATAAGACAACCTCTCTGAATCCGCCCACACAGGCGCACAAACACGCAGCCGTCACACTCATTTACACTCAGTCAGATTCAAGCCAGCTAGGTCAGACATGTCACCTAGTCAAAATAAAACAGAAAAAAACTGCTCAAGGTTACTGTGATGACAACATGCCTGTCTGTCTTTCTGCCCACTCTCGCTGTCATCTTTCTGTATTTCTCTTTCACCCCTCCCCTGCTTGTTGCTCCCTGTCCTCTTTCGCCCTAGTTGACAGATAACTGATGTGAAAAGATCCTTGCAAGATGTCAAAATTTCAGTTTTTTTATTTGTATTTGTTTGTTTTTGCAGCCTTTTGGTGTTAACCAGCCAGGTCCCTATGTCATGTACACCACCACAGACTCCAATGGCTACCTGAAAAACGCCTCAGGTAAGGACTCTCTTTAATGTCTTTCCATGGAAGCTTTCACCTCTTGTGCCAAACTACCCACTTCAGTGACAGAGAATAGCCAGAGAGGCATTTATTTTTTCTGAAAATGTCACTGCCTGAGCTTTCATACAGCCACATTAGATTTATTAATAACTTAACCAATGACAGCTGTCCTTAGTCTGGCTCAGCACCACGGCATTTGTTTTGGAGGATTTTAAGAAAACAGAGAATGAGAAGAAGAGGGACGTATTGATTTTATTTGTTTGTTTTCCTCAAAAAGATGGAGAGAAAATAGCCCCTATGCCTCAAAGACAAAGGCTGAAGCAGAAAGGGCAGCTAAAGAAATGCTCAAAGATTGTTGTAACTGAGGGGAGAATTAATCAGTTTGATAAAGCTGTAATGCTTGTTCCATTTTGCTCCTGAAGAGTGTGTGTGTGTGTGTGTGTGTGTGTGTGTGTGTGTGTGTGTGTGTGTGTGTGTGTGTGTGTGTGTGTGTGTGTGTGTGTGTGTGTGTGTGTGTGTGTGTGTGTTCGTGTGTTCAGTTGTTCACACTTATTCTATCTTCATGTTCAAGTAATTATATACCTATGCATTTCTCACTTCAATTTGTGTTTTCTAAAATACTGCCATGAATCTAAATGTTAAATTATTATAGGAAAATTGCTATTCAGCTGTTGCTTGTCCGGATTCATTTTTAAAAGGTGAATCCAAGTCTTCTGCACTATCAATCAAATATTCAGCCTGCAGTTACTGCAGTGGCATTGTCCATAGGATACCATTTTCTTGTGGATTCTGCAAGACTATTACAGAAAAATACTGTGAAAGCTTGCAAAACACTGGAGGCCCCCCCCCCCCCCCCCCCTCCCCCAAAGTCCCTTCCACAGTGAAGCAGCATTCAATAAGCTGTAGCTTCCTCATTTTTGCTTCTCATTGAAGTCCAAGGTCCATATCTTTCTAAAAAGGACCAGTGTTTTTGTTACAGTTGTGGATGTGTGAAGTTTCACTTGCAGCGCTTAATCACTTATATTTGTTACTTCTTTTAATAAAGTTAAGAAGGGATGATGATGACTGTGCATGGAACTAGACAGGACAGAGTGATTAAGAGTGTGATGAGTGAATTTCTGTTGCCCATTGACTTGTCAGTGTTTTATTATGAATTTTCAGTCTCAGACAGCTCCGCTTCATGTATTCTCAAAGGGCTACTCCCTTCTGTTATTGTTAAGCAGTCCTGTCAACATCTGACTGTGTTCTGTACTGGAATACACAAGGTACCATGCTGTCAGTAGGAGGTTTTGGTCACAGTGTACCCTCTTACACATAGTTTGACAAGTATTTTCTTCATGTCAATCTAAAGCCCTGTGACTTCAGCTTTATTGATTGCTATATTTTAACCTGTAGAGTCACTGGGTCGCCACAGGATGAGACACATCTGAAGTTAATACACCACTCTTCCACCTCAGTCTAATAAGGATGGAAAGATACATAGGTAGAGAGAGATAGATGCATACAAAGATAAGCCGAGACATTGTGGACAGCAATGCTGTGCCGTATTAGCCACAGTTAACCTAGTTGATGTTACATTGTGGGAAGGACACAGAGTTGGATGAGGACAAGATGCACTGACAGCCTGGGGTCAGGGATATATATAGTCTGTGTGCGTGTGTGTGTGTGTGTGTGTGTGTGTGTGTGTGTGTGTGTGTGTGTGTGTGTGTGTGTGTGTGTGTGTGTGTGTCTGTGTGTGTCTGTGTGTGTGTATGTGCGCAGCGTAATCCCACTTTGTCAGATTTCACTGTTTCATTTATCTGTTGGCACAGTTGGAGTATATACATATTTAAAGAAAGAGTAGACAGATCACAGTCTAACATCATTATTATTTCACCACGATTAGACAGGTAAAAGCTCTTGGCGACAAAACACCGCTGAAACTAATCTTCCAATGGCTGCAGGCTTTTCAATTACTTGCTCTGTGTCCAAGCCCAAAAATTCCAAGTGGACAAAATATTACAGGGGACCTATCATTCTCATTGTCAGGTTCATATTTTTATTTGGGGGTTTTTACTTAAACATGTTTGTAACCTTCCTCAAAAAAAATAAAGCCCAGTCTGCTCTGACTGGATTGCTCTGACTCTGTGCTCTCGTTGCCTCTGCACCACCATTGCAGCAGGGAAATGACTGTAACGGACTATAGTTGCTCTTTCTACCATTAAAATCAACAACAAAAGCTTCCAAACCAAAATCTTCATAAGCGGACTTGTTCAAGCTGAAAAATTATATGAAATCAAGAAGAAATTAACAACATCTGCAACTTCGATTACATGTTTCCCTGGCGCCTAATGTAGCAGCGTATGTAATGTAAACAATTGCAGTAGCATGACTGGAACAGATGACCATATAAAGAAATTAATCAGGAGCTAATGTTGGCTTGTCTTGAAAGTAAAAAAAAAGCATTGCAAACTGAGTATTCAGAGCATATTAAAGCCTGAGGTTTGTGCTCACAGGGATTACTTACACTCATTGTTTAAAACTTTGGCTACTTTGAATCTGAACATCTAATACTGTCACCCCACATATATGACAGAAAATGAGGAGAAGCATTCTAGGTCCACTTTAACACTAGCTGTCCTGTGTTTAGTTATCTTAAAGCTCACAGTTTCACTCCCTCCCTACACACACACACAGCTGGTTTAAGATGTGCAGTCAAATGAGCATAAAGAGCAACAGTGGAGAAGGAGGGAGAGTGGGGGGGGGGCTATCACCACCTGCACCCACGCCCACTGCAGAGAAGATGGAGAGTGATATAGAATCCCACTGAATGTGGAGGCGGTGACAGTTTTAAAATCATACTAAGGTGAGATGCTGAAGAAGATGCAGTAATGTTGGTCTGTTTTTCATTTTCAGCCTGAACTGTTAAGACTTATTAAAAATGACCTGAAACTTTGGCAGCTCAAAAAGGAGGTTATTTATGTGGGGAACTAGTGTACACATGCTAAAAGCTCTGCAGTCCTACGTGGCCAAAAGTATGTGGACACACAAGATGCTGTATGTGGTGTGATGCTAAGGTCAGGGCTTTGTGCGGGCCAGTCAAGTTGTTAGAAGCATACGGTTATCTAAAACACTAATGTATGCTGTTGCAGTTACTTTTGGCATTCCCCTTTCCACTTTATACTGTTACTGTTTTTATTTTGACATTGGGCCTCGTGCAGGAAGCAATAAACAAGCACTTACTTTACTTTTATTAATTACTTTTATTCATATCCACGATTTGTCCTTATTTTGTTAGTACCCACTGATTTCTGGGATTCTCCAATATTTTCTTATTTTTGCTCGTTTCTTAGGTAAGAGAAGAGCGATCGAGAGCTCTGTTACTAAGAGAATTTGGTGTTCAGTGCAAGGAAACAAAAGTTTTTTACATTTGAGAAACATTAAAAAATGCATTAGTATTATATAATCATGTTTAATTATATGTTTTAGTGTATTTTTTGGTATAAAAAATCACTACTATAGTTGGTGCATAGATCCCAAGTACTGTAATTGTAGTTACTGTGCATCCCTCTGCTGACCAGTGGTAACTAAGTACACATAAACTCAAGTACTGTTCTCAAGTACAAATTTATTTAACTTTTACTTTACTTGAGTATTTTAATCTTATGCCACTTCACTTCTACTCCAAATCATGTGCTATTTACTCCACTACAGTTATTTGATAACTTTAGTTACTTTGAAAATTAAGGTTTTTGCAAACACACCATAATAAGATATACAAGTGCAGCTGAAACTATCAGTCAATTGATTAGAAAAGTAATTGGCAACCATTTCGATAATTGTTTGTCATTTTGTATGAGAAAAACATTTCATGGTTCCAGCTTTTCAGATTTGAATTTGAGTTATTTTTATTTATTAAAATGATTTAAATTTTTCTGCATTGAATGTTTTTACTGTAAATACTTAAGTACATTTTCCTGATTGTACATACATACTTTTACTTAGGTTACATGTGAATGCAGGGCTTTAACTAGTAACAGAGTATTTTTACATTAGTTTTAGATACTCATGTAACACCTACACTGGCACTCCGGAAAATCACATGCTTACTTTGTTTTGGTTTTATTCAGCAGCTTTACTAACGCTTAACTTAGCCTTCTTCTTCTCACAGCCTTTTTGTGGGTGGCTGGGTTTAGGGGGCTTTACTGATACTAACAGCTGACTTATGATCAAGTGGGATTTGTCATTCAGCACACCAGGGTGAGAGCAGATTTGGATGGTTAAGAATGTTTGGTCCATCTGTAGCTGACTTGTTTCATTTTTTTGTCTGAACAGGTAATTAAGAGAAGATTTCAGAGAAATATAAGAGAATGTTTCTGCATGAGGCTCATTGTATCAAATCACAATGTGAAAACAATGTGACAGTGTGAAAGGGCTTGCTCGTACTGATGAACCTACATTACACTAACTGTGAATGTGGATGTGTAACTCTGGAAACCACATTACTGGCAACTGGCAAAATTATTTTTTTGTCACTAAAATAGGAAGGTTTCCTCTCAGGTATCCTTAGGTGAACTGGAGCTGTTGGTTTGATGACTCACACCATTTAGCCGCGATGCCCCTGGTTCGATCCATCCCATGCAGGGAATATTGGAGCATATCAGTCATGTTCCTTGTAACTCAAAAGACTCCACACACACACACACACACACACACAGAAAAAAGGAAGATTTCAATTAAGGTATTCTATTTTTTTAACAAGTTCATGTCAAGAGCAGACGGTCTTGACATTTTGTCCACTCAGCCTGTACAGCTCTTTCTGGAAAAAGTGTCCTAGTGTCTCCCCAGACTGTGTCTTCATGTTCCTGGTTTAGTATGCTCAGTAAGCAGAATCCCATTTATTTAATATCAGAATATTCTGGCGTATAACAGTCTGCCCATCATAACTATGGCTTATTTTTTGACTGTGTGTTCGACTGGAGTGCACGGAGAGAGGAGGAGAGCGAGAGTAGCCAAAGGCTTTGCCGGCACAACTCCCCAGACCCCTCATTTAACAGCAGCAAAGTGCTGCCAGGGAGCAGGCTGCGTGTGTGTGTGTGTGTGTGTGTGTGTGTGTGTGTGTGTGTGTGTGTGTGGTGTGTGTGTGTGGTGATTTAAAGTGTATTTATTCTGTAGCTTGTAGCTCGGGGAACAGCCAGCGAGGCTGCCAGAGATGAGCAATGATGGGGTGCGCACAAACACACACACACACACACACATTCGCACACACAATGTCTGGGCCTCTCCACTGGGGCCCAACGATCTTCACTTACCCTTCACCCTCCTGAAAGGGAGAGAGCACGGAGAGGAAAGGAGAGATTATAATATGCTGAGAGATAGAGACAAGGGCCAAGAAGGCACACTGTATGAATGGAGTTACTGTAGAACAAGAGAAGGGAGGGAGGGAGGAAGGAAAGGAGAGAAAGAAAGTTTAAAAAAAAAAAAGGAGGGAAATGGGTCAGAGGACATCCGGAGCTGGTAGGATGAGAGAGAACAGAAGTAGAGCAATCATATTCTGGTGAGATACCGGAGAGACACACTGCTAAAACACACACACATACAGTATCTACAGTATACACTGCATGCACACTCAGCCATATTACAGTGATAATGTCAGCCTCTTATCTGACAGGAAAAGGTCAAAAGCAACACTAAAAAGGTTTTTCTCCAACTCTTTCTACGTGTGTGGTTTGTGCAGGGCAGTATGTGCACCTGTAAGTGTGTGTCCAGACTGTTTGTGTGTGTATGTACTTTTCTAAGCGTGCAGTCCAGTCTGTGTGTACTTTCTGTCCATGTGTTCTGCATGTGTGTCAGCATGTGTGCACGCTTGCATACCCTGACATCTGTCTCTTGACCTTGTGTGTATGCATATGTGTGCATATATGTGTATATGTGTATGTGTGTACGTACCAGACAGTGGTGTGCCATGCCCCTTACTAAGCAGGTTGGATGGATGAGCATGGGCTGTGATTCTGACAACACCACACCTCATTATCAAGTAACTCCTGCTGAGACAGGGAGAGAGAGAGGGGAGAGACAGGTGGGATGGCGGAGATGAATAGTTAGATGTTCTTCATTAACAACCTTTTTATTCCTCTCTCTCTCACTGTGGACACTCAAAGACACTGCATGAGAAAAACTGCACTGTGTTTCCCTCTGGGTTCCAGGTCGCACAGGGTCATCCATTTATCTTTAGGTGACTTAGGAACTTAGTAACTTTCAGGGGGACAGTCACTATTAAGATTAGAGTCAACAAATCACCACATCAGTTATAAGATTTGATTTGACCCATCCTCTATTTACAGGTTCATTTTTCATCAGTTGTCAGCGGCTCAGCTAGTAAAGCTGACTTCTGCTCCTGTTGAAAGTGGTCCCACTGCTTTGAATTTATCTGGCATATTGATGGCAGAGTGTGTGCTATAACCTTTAATATGGTTGTCTTATGACTCACAGGACAGAGAAACAAATTAGCCTCATTTTAAAGGTAACAGAAGAGAAAAACAATTTCTGGTCTCTACGCCACTATAAGGAGTGATGACAAAGCAGAGTAATAACATCTTCATGGTGTAATACTATTTAAACCTTCCACAATCCAGTATTCACACTTCAAAGTTGGTACGAATCCAAAAACTAGAGGCACCACCATTTTTCTTTTTTTAAATATATATACTTTTGGACGTCTGTCTGCTTTCAGTTTAGTGAGGCATTAAAGGCATCGAAAGACTTAGAGTGTGAATATTAATTATTATTTAATGAACCAGAAGTATGGTTCATAGAATGGTGAAGTCACAAAAGAATTGTGCAACTTTTGTGGCCGCTAAACCTGCACAAATAAGAGAAAAAGAAACTGTGTAATTCTCAAAGGGCGAAATGCACTCCTATGTTGCTAAGCGCATAGCATCTCCATGCTTCTGTGTTATTTATGTGTATTTAAATTAGGAAAAATGCATACATTTGGTGCAAAATTGCCCCCTTCTTATGCAAATAAGCATCACTGCAAAAGCAGTCGAATTAGTCCTTTTTGCACAGATATTTCGCAGTACTGCTGCAATCAAGACCCTTCATTACGCCCGCTTTTCTTTTTTGTACAGATCCAAACAACGCCGACATAATGCCACCCCAGTGTGCGATTTTAGATAACTGCTGCGATTCTGGAAGCAAAAGAGGCGTGACAACCATGGCATGTAACACGACAGCGTCTTTGTCTGGTGTGACACATAACATACGGGTCGACAGCGCTTTCTAAACAAATACATTGGCATAACAATAATCATTTACCATCCCTGTTATATTGTGGTTCATCTCGTCTTTTGCTCGGAGAGTAAGGAGCTCCTGGACCTTAACGTCTTTCTAATTTGCAGACATTTTACGTTGTTGCTATTTTTTGAGTTAGCTGCTACTGTCACCACTTGTGTCTACTTTTCAAATGTCCTGGCAGTGGGTCGCACACATACTGGAACACGTTGTTACAATTTCACACCCAATCCGGTCCTTCTGGCTCCCACTTTTTACACAGACATCGATCAGGCTTTGTTACTACCTCCGCTGCCAAATAATGCTGAGACAGCTCTGTCTTCCTATTCCACGTTTGTAGCATTTATACAAAACAATGAGATGGAATAACAGCGCAAAATTTCCACCTTAAACAAGCTGCGTAAAGGGGAGTCAATTAAAATATCAGAACTAATAGCCACATGCTGTTACATTGATAGTATTGGCATCTCCAGAAAGGTGGTGGTAACTGAAATGCATTCATAAAAGATGTCTTGCTTCATATCACGCCATCTTCTTTTACAGTTCGTGTTTTTGAAAACTCCAACAGCACTGACTGGGTTGTTAAATCCCAATTACAGTTTCAATTTTCTGTCACATTAAAATTCTTTGCCTGACATTTGGAGGAATGCCTCCACACCTCATATGTCGGGACCTTTAGCTCGCTGTCTGAGAGTTTCAGTTTTCATTCTCTGTGCCGTTGCTGTTCCTACTTGGCACAAAGGCAACATTTCTACATACTTTGCCACATGGATATTTTAGTCAAACGCAACAAAAGGGCAAATTGCACTCAGCTACAAGACTCTACGAGCGTGTTTGCGCTGTAATATCATTAGCACAGTATCTTGTGAATTGGGACCTTGAGACGGGGCAGATACCGGTTGTGAGTGGTGTGCAGTTCATGGTGCTGTCAGCGGCCACAATCCATTCATTTCAAATTCACCCATGTTGTGAATGTTTGCCGTATGACTAGCCTATGTTTTGCACATTGTCATTTGGGAAACTTTTTTTCTTGCATTTCTAATTAGTCCACCAGACAAACATATTTTGTTGTACACATTGCATTGGATCTGTGTGTCTCGGCTGATTGAACCCCAGTAAACCCGCCTGCTAGTGCAGTTCAATTTATGTATTTTATGTTTCAACTGGTACGGCCATTTATGCTGGCTGAAGACAAAGAAATGTATCTGTTTATGTTCTAAATTACTTGCTAATGGCCTAGGTATCACAACAATAATCAGCGGTCTGCAGAGTTTTTCTAAGAAGTTGTGGAGTCCACTTATTTTACAGCTTTTGAAAGTATTGAAAGCCACTCATAAATGTGTCAGTTGTTGTGCAGTGAGATAAAACAGTGCTTACGCTCTGTCAGAATTTCCTTAAAGCTCATAAGTCTTTTTCTCTTGTGAAATGAAGTGTGGTTTGTCAGAAGACACCATTTGAGTTTTTATTTTTTTTTTTTGTTTTTTTTTGATACAGCATCACTCCTATAAATATGCTTGGATGGAAATCCAGCTATTGTCATCGCCAACAGGCTGTTTGTGCCACCAAGCTGCAAATGGAAATAAAACAAATAATGTTGTAACACTAACAGGCATAAGGAAAGAATAGTAACAACTCCAGGGTAGTTAACTGTGTCCAGACGGGACAAGTGTGTCTATGGTGCCAAAGATTATTATGCACGCAGGGGGAACAGAGGAGAGGGAGGACATCTGAGAGAGAAGTGACAGGAAGAGGGAGGACAGAAACAGAAAAGAGTGAGTGCTCATAAGGAGGAGAATCATAACAGGCCCAGATCAATGTGGAGCTCTCTGCAGACTGTCCAATTAGGCTAATGAGTTCAGGGGATTAGCAATGGCTCACTCACACACACGCACACACAGCTCACACACTCATTGTACATGCACAACCTTTAAAAAACACATGTTCACCCGCAGCAACTCGTCCACAAACATATTTATCATATCTTAACCTTTTAGACATTTAGAAGATCCAAAACAACTTGGATGCAAATTCAAACGGTGTGTGCTGAGTTGTGTTGACCTGCGCATTCACTCGGAGCCATTCATGTTGCTTTTTGCTACATCATGCTGATGCCTCAAGCAGTGTCGTTAAACAAAGCCAGCCTATTGCGTTTGACATCATATACTGATCCTTGGCCACAGCACGCCCCTGCTCTCAGAGACCTTGTCCCTTCAACAGTGAGCTTTACCCTATTCTCAAACCATTTTATTGCACAGTATTTTGGAATATAGGCTTGAAACACACAGGGAGAATTCACAATATGGGAGATAGGATAAGATAGGAGAGTAGGTGGATGAGAGAAATGAAAAAGGTTGGAAGGGGAGAAAATGAGAGGGTGCAGAGGACCGAGCTGAGAGCACAGCAGAGTTGCAGAGAGAAAAGGAGAGGAGTGAAAATAAGGGTGGAACAAAAGAGAAAGATAGGAGACAGGAGGAGAAGAGCACACAGAGATCAGGACAGAGGAGGGGAGAGGAGAGGGAAATATTGGTGTGGAAAGGGAAAAAAAACGAGTGGAGAGGTAACCCTCCACGGAGACATGGAGAATTACTATTGATCGGGCTTAGCATGCTTTTTCTCTTCCCTGTTTTTCACTCCTTTGCCTCGCCTCCTACGTCCTCTCTTCCCTCATCTATTTCTCTCCTCCGCATCCCTCCTCCAGCCCTCTGACTTTCATCTGTCTCTTTTCTCTTCCTCCTCTAACCCTGTAACCTCTCCTCTCCGCAGCCAGTATATAGATGCTGTAAACTGTCAGGAGACTGTTTAAATTTTAATTTGTCACCATTGTTATCGGCCTGGTTGTTGATCTGTTGGTCTCCAGACATCCTTTGGTTTCAATAATTGAAATGCTTTTATGATATGTCACTTATCACAGAGATTAATACTAACCTAATGACAAGTTTGTTTTTTTTTTGTATATATATTGGATGAAGAGTTTTGAAAGAGGCTGCCATCATCAGTGTGACCATGTTTTTAACTATACTGTCTACAGATGGTAACAGTCTGTCTTTCTGCTGGTCCAGCACTTTGGTTCAGACTGAAATATCTCAACAACTAATGGATCATCATGACATCTGGTACACACACTCATGCTGTACTCAGGATGAATTTTGACAACTTCGGTGATGCACTGACTTTTCGTCTAGTGCTTTCATCAAGGTTAAAATTTGATACTTTTTAGCAGTGATACTCAACTTACAGCCCACAGATCAAATCTGGCCCCCAGTAGGGTGCTGGGTGGTCCCCCAAACCATTTTCTAATTCACAGGAAAATAAATTGTTTCACACAGAGAATTTTTTGTGCTTTTAATATACATTAAGCTGCCTGTGCTGCAACCACCCTGACAACCACCTATGTGGGCAGCAACTGCTTCACACCCCTACTGCCATATTTAAAACCACTCCCCCTCTGCTACCTTTCCCTCACTGAAATGACTGTAGGCTGCTAGTTATGGCATGGTAGTGTGAAAGCATCTTAAAATGCCGGAGTGCATTAAAAAAGCATCACAATAGAGCTTGTTTATCAAAAACTGCCAGGGGAGGATCCCAGGGGTCCCCTGACAAATGTCCGGGCTAAAAAACGCCCTTGCGTTGACTGACTGGCCCCTGACCTCCTCTCATTTTTGCAAAAGGTGGCAAATATGGTAAATGTAATACAGAGGAAACCATTACAGTGATCACCTCTGTCCGATTCAAATTGATCGCTATAAGTTTAGGATTATTATAACCGTTTTTTTTTTTTTTGTTGTTGTTGTTGTTTTTTTGTCATGCAGATAACTATCTAATTGACATTTCTATATTTTTGTACATGGGTATAAAGTAATAAAACAGACAGCTTTGCTTTTTACTGAATTTTATTGACAGTTTCAAAATACATTATGGCTCTTTTACATGACTGGGCGTTTTCAATCCACATGGCGACGACAGCCACAGCCACAGGTGTTTTTCTCGTGTGCATACATCTTCTGCCTCTGTCACTAGCAGCCATGACTCTTTCTTGTTGTTGGAGTAGAATACATAAAGTAGCCTGAGGAACACCAGGTTTCACTGCTGCATCTCTTTGTCTCATTTCTGGCAGTTTGTCATAAGCTTCCAGGAGATTACATTTTTCATTGAGAAAAAAAATACTCTTTTTGCCGTTATGATTTCAGTGTGCACAGAGCACCAGCCTCAGGTAGCCAGCTGGAAGCAGACAGGTTACCGTGAGACAAAATAGACTGTAATGGAAGAAAAAAAATCTGCAGAATTACAGTGTTTTCTTTTTTTATAAGTTGTCACGTATGAAAAGACCTAACATAAGCTTTGTAAGCAGGCTGCTTGATTACTATAATTAAATGATTTAAACAGTATTTGTATGGGAATGATTCCGTCCCACACTGATCCATATAAGCATGTAAGTATCTATATAAGATCACAATAAGTGTGATCACTGAATGCAGTTTCCACTGTACCTGCTAAACATCAGCATGTTAGCATTGTCAGTGTGCACATATTGCCATGCTACCATTAGCAGTTGGCTCAAAGTGTCACTATGCTTAGGTACAGCCTCACAGAGCAGCTATACCGTGGCTGAAGAGTTTTACTCCTGTTTGCTGACTGTTGATAAACCAGTGCAGATATCTGTAATAGCAGGGTGGACACAGGCAAAGGCAGCTGTTTTCAATTGAAATGGAGAAAATGACAGGCATTTACATTTACAAATCTCTCAAGATGAACCTAACACCATAAGGCCAACTTTTCATTACATCATACAAGTTTTAAAATCTGTACCTGCAGTTATAGAAGCAAATATTTTCAAATGCACCCAGCACTGGCTGAGAGAATATGTTTTTGGCATACTGTCAAGTTTCTATTCCTTCTGCCAGTCTTGCAGTAGCCAGGTGTCATTCCAAATGACACTGCATTGCGCTGAAACTCACTTGGTTAGTGCTGTTGGTTCACTGGGTTGAGTCTTGTCTCCAAAGTTTCTCAGAATAGAGGTATTTATAAATGTTTCTATTCTTCTAAATGCACAAAGACGAGGTCATCTCTTATATGAGACAGTGTGCAGCTCATTATGCTTTTACACCTTTTTACACCTGAAATTTTAAACCAAGGTTCCCATTTTTTTTTACATTGTCCACATTTAATCCAGGTATTTTTGGTTTCACATTGCAAATTACACACAGGCATTAAAGAATTATGCGTGACATATCTATGTCCTTTTGTCATCACTGACTAGAACTGCATCTCCAAATATTTGACACTGATTGGTTTGTAGATGGGCCCTCCCATCCTCTCATATCCTCTCGCTCTCATCCTAATTGAAAAAGGCTTTTTGTGAGTTTTTCCACCTGAGTCTTTAAAGAATCATCTTCTCCTCACCTTGTGTGCTGCTGTGACTTATTTTGTTATGTTGTGTCCCTCAGAGACAAACTGAAACCTTGACTGTGCATTTACTACCACTTAACAACTTAACTATTTATTCCTTCACTGCGCCGATCGCCATCATCTGAACACAGCCACCGACGCTCTTTGTCACTAAAACACACACCAACACACACTTGGGCACTGCACACTTAACACTTGATGATAGCCTAGTGAAACTTTCTGTAATTGGTCTGAAAGTCAGAACCATCCATGAAATATTTTCGCACCAGAAACAAAACAAATCATGGTTCAGTTTGATCCAGGCTGAGACCGCCTCTTTTCCTCTGACAAATTTTGGCTGTTTTGTCCAGGGAGGTTTCACACCTGTAACTTTGGTTTGGATGAAACTGAATAGTCCAAAAGTAGTCTGGACCAAACAAGGTGGGTGTGAAAGGGCCCTAAAAGTTCTATAATATATTTTGTCAGACTTCCTCATCTGATTCTCGATATCTTCTATTGTGATGGTTGACATTACTGAATAGACACTTCATAGACTTGAAACACATGTAGTGGACTCTCTATTTCAATCTGTTCTCAATAGGTCAAACTAGGGTGATGACGGCTGTCTTTAGGTCTGTTCTAACTCTCACACACCCACACTCACATAGTGTCATTTCAGTCATTGGCGTCTGGGCGCAAGTGTCAACATGCTTCAGTGCCGTAGTGTTTGAGAAGCAGTGCAAAGCTGGGTGGTGATAAGGACAGAACAACTATAAAGCCCTCCGGGTCCTTCAGCGTATTACCACAGTCACACACACACACACACACACACACACACACACACACACACACACACACACACACACACATACGCACATTTTTTCTCACAAATCAATGTCCAGATCTTGACACCATTGTATGGACACTGAAGGGGGCTCTCCAGGCGAGGCAGACTGTGTGTGGACTGTGTGCGTATTCATTCTATGCCTCATGGCTCCACCCTCCATCTCTGCAATTTGCTCCTTTTATCGCCATCAGGGGAGCAAATGGTTTCTATAGCGACAGGCAGTAGGAATTTCTCTGAAAACATTTTTTTTCTTTCGGTTTTGAAGCCCTGGGGAGTGAGAAAGTGTGTGTGTGAGAGTGTGAGTGTGTGTGTCTGCACTGAAAGGCAATTATGTTTATGACCCTTTTTCCGTTCTCTCTGGGATCACGATTCCTGGATTTGCACGTGTGTTGTCACTTTTAACTATTCTGTGTTACACGTTTTATGTTTAGATTTTTATGTTTAGATTCCTCATTTATTGTTTGATGTTCATATTTTGTTTTGTTTTGTTGGGGTTTTTTTGTCTGAAAAGCCATACAGTATTTCCCTCTGTGCTCTTACACACACTTCACGTAGTTTCAGACTGATGCTAGATGTCACATTGTCACTCTGCATGTCTGCCCAGAAGTGGTAAAACTTCCAGACAGGATGAGGTTTTTCATCAGGATATGTGTCCTAAGACCTCTGCAAGATGGACACACACACACACACACACAAACACACTCACACATATTAACATCTTGTAGCTCCCTCAGAGGCATCCATGTCCTCTCTGTGTCTGTCTGTTTTTTTCTCTCTGTTTCTCACTTTTCTTTTCATTTTGCTTTATTATGCCCGCAAGTAAGGTAAGTTTGTCAGTTTCAGCATTAGGGGGAGAACTTGTCTCCCAAAATCCTAGTCATTGTCCTTGCTATCTGGCATCTGCTGAGAGAAAAGTGAGGAACGATAATTAGAGGACAATCAAAATAAAAAAATACAACACACCACTGCAGGTAAAACAGAATTAACATGTCCCAAATCCAGATTCCACACAGCTACATGTAAAATCATTTAAAGTGTAAATGCAGTGTTCAGTACTCAGGTGCTCAGTGACAGTGACAATTTAATATCGAACTTGACACAAAGCATTTAAGCGGAATACACATAATAGTGTATCACTTCACACCAATGTTTATGTGGCCATATCATACGGACGATTACACAGACCTTCTTTTGATTCACACGTGGCTTTGCTAAGATGAACACAGTTTTTGAGTTCAGTTGTAGGAAGAAAGGTACATTTTTAAACAAAAGCATCTCAATGATGAAAGCACGCATACATTTAAAAACATACAATATAAAAACACTGTGGATCAATCACATTGTGTGTAGTTTATCTCCAACAGCCTGTATCCACTTTGTTAGGTGAAAACTGTTGTTCTTATGATAATATGATTCTCTAAAAAACAAAACTGTACACCTACTGCATAGTTGTTTGTCATATTTTTTTGTTTTTCAGATAAGAGTGTTGTACATTTCTTGTTAACTCAACATCTTTTTCTCTAAGAAAAGGCTGTTGCTCAGGTGGCATCTCGTGTCTTCCCTCTGTGTCTGGAAGGACTTGAAAAGCTCCTCCTTTTGCAGCAGGAACTCCTCGTCCTGGCAGGGAACCTTCCTCTATATACTCAGTTCTCTTTTCAAGAGCCTCCACAGTCTCAGTAGCTTTGAGTAGGTAGTTTTCTGCCTGGGTCTTCGAAGCCTTTTCGTCATGAAGCATCTCAGTGAGCTCCACGATTTCTCGACCAAGAGCTTCCTGCTTCTTTTCAGTCTCCTTAAGCTTGTCAGTAAGTATATGGCTTTCAGCAGAAAGCTGCTCTGTAATCATTTGGGCCTCCTCCAGTCTTTGGAAAAGGGCCTCTCCGATTTCAACTGCCTCTTCTTGCAGTTTGTGCTCTTTCTGGAGCTGTTGGTTGATCTCTTTGCAAACTGCCTCCTTAATCTCAAAGCCCTTGAGGTATTCAGTCTCTGTCTTGTTCCTCAGGTCCTGTTCATTAAGGAGCATTTGCTGCAGCTCCAGGATCTCCTGGTTAAGTCTGGTTTTTTCGGCATTGAGCTCAGCTGAAAGCAGCCGGCTCTCAGCTGAACGCTCCTCTGAGACCCTCTGCATTTCTTCCAGTTCCTGTAAAAGAGTCTCTGCAATGTCGATGGCCTCCAGTTTTTCGGCCTCAACCTGGATCCTCAAGTCTTTTTCTGTCTTGAGTTGCTCTTTGGCCAGGAAGAGCTCAGTGACAAGCATCTGCTTTTCAGCTGCATGCTGTCTTTTTTTCCTCCTCAAGTTGTTGGAGAAGTTTCTCCACTGTTAACGTCCAATGCCACCTTCTCTCTGCTCACCTGGCTGCTGATGGCCTCAGCTCTCTGAAGCTCATTCTTCAGCTTCTCCATTTCCAAGAGCATGGCATCACGGTCCTTCCTCTCAGCTGAGATCAGAATGCTGCACTGGTGCCTGCTGTGTGGCAATTCAGATAATAACAATATTCAGATCAGTATTTTTGGTCAAATAAATGAACATACATGAATGTTTTAATCCAGTGATTATACAATATATCATCGTTAGTGTGCCTAAAATCCCCACCACCACCACCACACACGTCACAGTGTGATTTAATCTTTTTCTTTTATTGTTATTATTTAGATTTTACCCTCTGATGAAGTATTAATCACTGTACTGTAGCGTCCTGCTGCTGCTATAACCTACCTGTTCGTAAGCATACCTACTTTACTGAAGGTAGATTGGTTACAAAATGTGGCTAACTTATACAGTGAAAGAGCCAGATGTTGTTAGGTAACTGTCAAGTTGTTTAGGCTCAGCACAGCCTCAGAGAGCTGCAGTCATCCAGACATGATAAAACCATTTTTTCTGTTCTCTTAATTGACCTTGGAAAAGCATTTGATACTACTGTTCATAGAATCCTTCTTAACTACAGTCTTTAGGTCTCATACTTAAATGTTTATTATTGTAAACATAAATACCAACTTCCTGGTTCAACTCAAGGAAAAGCTCATTAATGCTGGATAACTAACATTAGTACAAGTGTAAATCACTGAGGCAAACTGCAAGGCAAGTCAAGTCCTAGTTTGGCAGATATTTAGCTAACAGACAGGCTATATTATCAAGTCCAGCCAGAATAATAATCCAAGCCATTATTAATTGATCTGGTTATAATTGCAGTCTGGTAAGCGATGGTAGGTTGGACCTGCCCTCTTTCTTTATGTGTCATGATGTAACGTTAGCTATCTTAGATTGAACAGGGGCATTGAGTTGAGCTATATGCAGCTGCTGGACAGAGCAGACCATGATCTGTTTGGAGACCAATAACAAGAAAAACGTGTACATTTAGAAAAAAAAAAGTCAGTTAATTTCACGTAATGTGTATTTTTAATTTGGTGGAGGGATTTTTCAGTAAAAGGTTAATAACAAAGATATGATGGGTCATAGTGTGACTTGCCGTGCCCGCCCCACTGACCTCAACAGAAGTGACACTGAAGTTTGGCTTATCGAATGCTGTCACTGAGGTCATGTCCTCTCCTTCTTTTATAGTTTCCTTGGTTCAGCTTTGACCTACCATACTTACTATGTGCATGGAATATTTTCCTGTGCAAAAGAGTTGATCACTTACGTTTTGGCTGTGCTCAGTTTCAGTTTTACCCTAGAATAAAGTGGTTATGATACTGGGCCTCATTCAGCAGTATCTTCCTAAGTTTTCTCTTACATTTGCTCTTAAGAAATGTTTTTTAAAAAATGTCTATGTCAGATTCATAAACGGCAGAATTGTTAACGCCTGTTTTCTTACCATGTTGAATCCAATTGTCTTCGTAACTTGACAGCAAGTGCCAGTTGATCCTAATTAGCATAGGTAAATGCCCGGCAGATCCCCATACAGGGACCTGAGACTGCAGGGCTGTGTGCACACAGGGAGACCCAAGAAGATGATAAGTTGAAAGAAACCAAAGTGGGAGGGTGGAGGACTGAAATCCAAACAAAAAAAAAACTATAGCTGTCATAGTGGTGTGAGGAGTGGATATAAAATAACAAAAAGATGCATTTGATGGTAAAAAATACATGTAAATCAACCACCTGACCCACAAACAGTAAACTATATGCATTACAGTAGCACAATTGTCAGGACTGAGGACAGAGATGAGCATCACTTTGCTGTTCAAGCTGCACAAATGTGTGTCACAAGAGAGACAGACAGAGGGGAAAAGCAGGTGAAGGTGGACTCGCATAATGATTCTGTAAATTAGCCTATTAATATAATATCTTAATCAGAATGCTGCTTCATCACTTTTTTGTCCGGCCCGTGCACATTCCACCAGTAATATTTTCTGGAGCGATCAATTACTAATTATTAGGTGGTATTGTACACAAACAAAAAAGTAGTGGTAACAAATTTTGGCGGGATTTCGAGATTAACTGAGTCCAAAGGCTGTGGTGAACAGGTAGGTAGGTCTTCTTGTGTTTCACTTCCCATGGTCTAATAGAGGTTGTAGTCACCATGTTCAGCCTAAATATAAACAGAAAAACATACTAACACAAAAGCGTGCGCGCACACACACCTCTGTAACTGATTTGTGTGTGTATAAATGTTGACTCACTGCTCGGGAGCCAAGAACTCACTCATAGCAGCTCTGAGATGATGACACTTGAATAATTTGAAAGTTTTCCCTGTTTTTCTAAAATAGGGTGGCATCCAACAAATTTAGGGCTAAATGCTGTTATTTAATAATAACTAACTGTCTCTGATAGATGAGGTTGAGTGCCATCACTCTTACTTTACCTCCAGTACCAATATATGTGTTTATGATGCAACATTTTGAGTTATTAGTTATCATTACATATTTTGGTATTATATAATTATGAATACACTACTGTACACACTGCAGTGGGGTGGCTTTTATTGTGAAGAAGCTACAGGAGCCAGTCGCCATTTGTTAGTTTACACTGCACTTACTGCTACCATGTTAAATGGAACGATGGATTTAAGAATCAAAGACATCTGCCAAAGTGGGTAAGATGGAGGACCGAGCAGCTAAATGAATGAACCAGGAGACGGCAACACTTTAAACTACAAAATTCAAAAAGGCTGCAGAGACTTATGCAAGCCAGCTAGCTAGCTAGTTAATAAATGTCACAAAATAAAAAACACCCAACAGTGTGTTTACAGAAACAGCCCAGCTCTTTTCTGAGTGTAGCTGGTCAGTGGGCTAAGGGCTCAGTTATGCTCAACATTAGATACGTATAGAGACACAGATGGAGTCCTCTGTCTGCACTCTGCATCAGAGACAGAGCAGTACCACGGCAGATAGTAGGGGCTGTGAGGTGTAGTTTAAGCAAGATGTGACTGTAGTAGATGACAGACATTTAAAAATGAAAAAAAAACCCAGAACAAATTGGTAATATATTGAAAAGACATCACCGTCCACACGTCACAATGTATTTAATTACCTTACACACCATCCGATAAAAGTTACATTGTGACGACCTTCTCCACCATCGCCTCGTTTGTTGTTGACGGAAACTTTTGACTCTGCCCTCTAGTGCTACGTATTGGCTGTATCTATGCCATCATAAAGGATGCATGGAAGTATAAAGGCAGTTGTGATGTTTACGTTTAGAACAGACGTAGCTATTTTAGTACATAAAGGTAGAATGACTAGTATGCCCATAAATTGATTAAGATATAAAAGTGTAGGCTTTCAGATAGGTACATCCTTCCCCAATTTGTGCTTTTAGCACAGACTGTACATTAATTGGTTGACTAGCTCTTTGCATAGACTCTGGCCTTGTTTCTTATAAGGATAATAATTCAGTACTGATGCAGAAATGTATTCTACATGAGCTTGTTTTTAGTATTGTAAAGATTCTCAGTAGGAAGAGGTAGTAACGGGGAGGTCCACTCCACCAAAAATCTAAGATGGCAATGGCCAAAATGCTAAACTTGAGGCCAAGTTCAGTCCACTGGAGACTGTGCAGAAGTAGGCAATGCTTTTGGGGGACACAGATACCAAAAATATTTGAATATATAAATGAAGCACTCAGATAGAGAAGAGCAGTTTCTTCTACTTCCCTCTGTGTATTTTAGTTTTCTTTCTTCCCTTTTTTGTCAGTGTAAATTGGGCTATAACCTTTTGAATCTGTGAATTTACTTTCATCCAAGTGTGTGTGTCTGTGTCTGTGTGGGTGTGGGTGGGTGTGTGCGTGTTTGTGTATGTGAGGTCCTGAGTGTCTGTGTGTCTATGTGTTGCCTTGTTAGTATTATTGGCCAGGCTTTGGAACACTAACTCGCTGAATGTGATGCATATCGTGCCCACCTTGGTGTGCATGTGTGTGTGTGTATTTAGAACTTTGTGAAAATGAGAAATGCATACACACAAACACACACACCAAAAGCTGTCTGCTTGTGCTAATTTGAATCCGCTTTGTGTTCTAAGAGATGGATTGTAGGCTGTCAGTCATGTGTACAGGGTGGATTTCCCTGCCAAGGCCTCCACCGGCTCTGCCACAGGGAGATAGGACAAAAACACACTAACACACTCTTTTACACAAACAAACACAAAACGCAGACACTCTGATACACTGCTCTGCATAATACCCTTTGCCAGCCTTCCCATGTTGTGAAATGGCTTTGCTCCAGCATGGCCACATTTCCTAGCCAGTCTACTCACACACACACACACACACACACAGCACTCAGTGGACGCTAAGCCAGGCTCCCTGCCTGCAACGTAACCCTCCTTGATCCTCCATCAGACACACAGACACACTCCACCCTGCTGAGTGGCCGAGTGCAAGCCATCCACCTCTTGCCTACAGACAGAGAGCAGCAGTCTGTCAAAAAACATCAAACCAAGACTGGCTTAAAGGTCCGATCCCCTCAAAAATCCTGTTCTGTCCAGCCCGATGGAGGCGGTTCAGTGTGAAGCAGTGGGCTGATTTAAAACGGCTTCCCCTGCTGGATCCATCTCAAAGTAACACTGTAACACTCTTTCGTCTGTGGGACAGTCAGTGCGCTGTTAGTCTGTCTGTCATTTGATTGGTGGATATCAACAACAAGAAATGGAATAACCAAAAAGGCCACTTCACGGTTCATTATAAAATCAGGAATAGGTGAAGGGATTAGGAGTGTTCATGGCTGACAGGTGCTGCTGTGGAGTTACTCAGCATAAGCAGCAAAGCTAAAAACCTAAATCTTTAATCTGGATGTAGGTGGTTTTTCTTCATAGTTTCTTTGCATATGGTGAGGCTCTAAAGTCAGTTGTAAAAGGTAGACAGCCTACATTAGTTAGGCTTCTCATGACTGTCTCATGTTCTCACATACATTGTTTACCTTATTTAACTGGGCCCTTGCCTTTTAAGTACGCCACATTATCATGTTATGTGGGATTGTTCTATGTAGACTCATTTAAGGCCTACTTGTGAGGCCTTTATGAAAAAACAAGTTGGACTTGAATAGAGCACCATAAAAAGTTTTGACCTCCACAGCTTTCAGTTTTGTGAAGCTTCCTCCTCGGTTCAGTTATGTGGAGGTATGACAGCTCCCTGTGTGTGTTTGCTCCTCAGTAATGAATATATTACATAAGGCTACGCATGCCGCTGGCCAGGATATGACTTTTGTCACCTCCTGCAGATTCTTAGCAGTAAGATGTGTGTGTGTTCATACATTATATTAAAATACACACACTTTTTGTATATTCTGTTTTTCTTCATCAGGCTACAAGTCACCTTGGAAAAAGGCTTACATCTTACAAAAGTCTACAGCCATGGCTGCTCTGTGAAACTGTACTTGGGCACAACAATGCTTTGAGATGAATGCTAACATAAGCATGTTAACATGCTCACATAATCATTGCTGATTTAATGCTTACCATGTTCAATCTTACCTAAGTGTTCAAGCATTCATTTGAATGTTGTTTATGTTACATTATAACCAAATACATTTTGTGTGTTAGATACAATATGTGTAAGAGATATTAGACTGGATAGGTTGTTAGTGTTCATCCTCTGGGCGTGTGTGCAGCAAATTTCATAAGAGTGCATCCAAAGGTTGTTGAGATATTTCATTGAAAACTAAATTTGTATATGTAAGCGCTAGAGGAAAAGTGTTTCATTGTAGTCCACCCTAGTAGTCCAAGACCTAGTCCACCCATTTTAGATAGTTGTCGGTCTGATTTGATAGCTCTCTCTCCTTTCATCCCTCTTCTGTTCTGGTGAATTTTTTAGATTATAATAAAAAAATATTTATAACATCCCATGCTGCAGTGAAACACAGCTTTCTATTTACTGATCTGGTACAATTCTACACACACTTCCTCACATACGCACACACCTCTCAGTAAATGTCAGGCACCCCAGGATTCCTGTTAAATGTTAGAAGCGTGGGTTTAATACCTTTTGTTTAAGTACTGAAGTTCACCTATGACATGCATGCATGCACGGACGTGTATTGTTAAGTTGTGGCTAGTTTCGAAAGTTATGTGACTGCTTAATGTTAGGAACTTTACATACAAGCGTCAACTGTAACTAATCACACAATCAAATGTTAGACAGACTTGAATAGTTTCATCATGTTTGGAATATTATGCAGTCAGCCAAACAGGAGCAGCAGGGTGGCGCAGTGGTAAGCGCTGTCGCCTCACAGCAACACATCCAGGTTTGAGCCTGCTGGCCAGCTGGGGCCCATCTGTGTAGGTATGTGTATGTCTGTGTAGATATGTGTGGAGTTTGCATGTTCTCCCCATGTCAGTGTGGATCTCTGACTTCCTCCCAAAGTCCAAAGACATGCAGTTTAGCTTCATTTGTGAGTCTAAATTGCCTGTAGGTGTGACATGAATGTATCTGTGTGTCAGCCAGCCCTGTGATAATGTGGCGTACCCGCTGCTGGCCCAATGTCAGCTGGGATAGACCCACCCCGCCCCCAAACAGGATAAGAGATTATGCTTAAGTCAGCCAAACATCTAGATAAGTAGTATTAGTGTGTAGTGGATAGTAATTAGCCTGGCATTAAGCAATATAGGCAATATATTTTTGAATGGTTTTGTTTACTTGCTGTGAAGCTGCATTTGAATCATCCTTTCTGAGGAAAAGTTGCAGTGCTAGCAGAGATCTCATCTACTAGGCTAGACAATGAAAATGTAACTAAGCAAGCTTTACTTCCTGCAGGTGTTTTGGACACAGCACAAGCTGGTCAAGTTTAACAGGCTAGCTTTGTAACGTTTCTTTGCAAATGCATCACAAATAAAGAAACCATCGAAACAGATTGTAGAAACTGTGAATAATCTATTTGTCTCAGTTGGAGAAAAAAAAGTAGCAGAGCGGCATTCTGGTGCGCTCTGACAGCACAGGGCTTTTTATTACCCTGTACAAGTTAATGTCCACGAATCTCTGCCCAGCTCTTCCTGGAAACACTGAAGAAAAATAGCAGTGCACAAAACTCAAAAAGTCTGAGACAGTTTAAAAAATGTGCACGGCACTGACGAAGATCAAACAAAAAGAAAACCACTAGTACTCAAAAACATATAGACACATACATGTTTCGGCTAAAGAGCCATCATCATCAGCGTGACTCTTTAGCTAAAATGCGTCCATGTCTTTATGTTTTTGTCCATATTAAATGAGTGAATTCGACCATGAGTGACAGTGTTCTGTTTTTTTGTTCTTCCTGGAAACAGGCAATATTTCTGTCCATCTCCCCCTCTCTTTTGCTATCTGCAGTGTGCGATTAAGGCAATTATGCTGCCTCTTCACAACACCCAGCAACCCTGCACTAAAAAGCTGGGAAAATAGAATACATAGAGCGATAGCAAGCGAGAGATAAAGAGAGACGCGTGATGAAAAGCTTTCTCGGGTACAAGGTGGCAAAAGTCGATGAGTCTATTCAGTGGTCAGACCGGCTGGAGCCAGAGCATGTAGTACATTACAGCATCGTGGACAAGCTTTTATTGCAATAACATACAGTCTATACAATAACCTCTGCTTGTTTTACCTTAAACTGCTCACTTTTACCTACAGGCTGATGAATCTTTACCCCTATATGTGATGTTCCCAAGTGAAAATGCCCACTTTACTTGTGTATTGTGAAAGTGAATTACAGAAGAGAAATGTTGAGCTGCAGTGACCTGGACTGACCTGACCCAGGTTCACCTGAGATGGCCAAAAAATTAGCTGGACAAATCTTTTTTTTTTAACTGAACTGAGGTTAGGCAGGGATTAAAAAAACTAAAGAGAGAAGCTAAGCTGTTGTGCTCCTCTCGGCCTGCAATACGCAGTCCATCCACATTAGTTCTGATCACTGGCTGCCTCGAGGCTTTCTCTCTCTCTCTCTCTCTCTCTCTCTCTCTCTCTCTCTCTCCCTGTCTTCACCCCTCTCTCTCTCTCTTTCTCTCTCTCTTTGTTTACCACGTAGAGGTTGATTTATGTCGGCTGCACTTGGCAGAGTTGGGTGGCGTGGGCGAGATACAGCAGCTGAAGGGGAGAGAGAGAGGGGAGACGAGCAGGAGGGAGGAGAAGAAGGGGAAGCGAAATGAGTAAGGCCAAGACGGAGTGATGTATCAGGGGAGAGGAGAGAGACATGAGCAGAGAGGAGAAACAAGAGACTAAGGGTTGGATGAGAATAGTAAGTAAGGAGGGAGAGATTACAGGGTGGAGGAAGAGGGGGGAGGTTGTGTGAGGAGACGGGAAGAGGTGTTGGACTGGCCTCAGGTGTCTCTCTCTGATTTGTATCTTTTATGATGCGTCTCCATGTCAGAACACAAGGTCTCACGCTGCAGTCCCTCTGGCTCGGTCGCTCCCGTTGTGCGTTTCTTCCTCATCCCTCTCATTACCTTAACTTGTACATTTTATTCTTATCACTGACAGCCATGGTCAGGATAGGTTAGGTTAGAGTGGGTTATATTACATAAACCTTTAAGGCTTCCTTTGGAAAACCAGGGCCGTTGCACCCACAGTATCATAAGAATACTAAAGCAAATGGGGGTTATGGCTGCACTCACAGCTCACAGTTCAGTTCAGTTGTACTGAGCATGAATGAAAAACTGCAAAATGTCTGGACTGCCTTGTCACAGATGTTTGAAAGGGGCACAAAAACACAAAATATTTATGGGACAGAGAAATAAGTTATGTGATGATGAAAATCACATCATTAATTATAATGATAACTTTTTAAAGGCCAAGGCCAGATCCAAGAGAGTGACTGGGGTCAGACACAAGCAGGGATGTGGGTTAAAAATAATTTGTTTTGTGTCCCTGTGGACCACCATGGGTGATTCACAGGAGGCTACAACAGGCTTTTTTTCCAAATGTGTTGAGGATGAGAAAAAAAGAACAACAATAGTTACTCAGAAAACTACACGAGTAACTTGCCAAAAGCATGAGAAAGTATCAGCACCACTCAGCCAGAAAATGTTGACCCCTACACAAAGCAATGCGTCTTCTGAAATGTCAAAACAATCCATTGTGTGCTAAAGTGCAATACAAAATACAAATGTATTAACTGATAGTTCCAAAACAAGACTGATGGTCTACAGCCACACTGGCAGGTCTGTGAGGCTTTACTTAGGCACAGCAGTGCTTTGAGCTACACTTGAGTTTTACACTTAGCATGCCAACATGTTCAGATGTAGAAGTGTGGTTGGTATGTCTAATGTGGTCACCACTTTAATATAGCATGTTAATATTGTTGAGTGTGCAAGGAATGTCATTAATTTAGCTGGGATTTTGTCATAATTTTAACTTGATGAAAGTGAAGGAATCATTATAGTTAACATGAATATGTGCACCAAAGTATGTGCCAATCCACAGATGAAGAGATATTTCATGGACAGGTAAAAACTTTGACCTGCTGTAGGACTCAGAGGGGACCATAATTGTCCACTAGTAACAGGACGGAAATGTGTCTTTAAACAAAACACTGGGACATAATACTCTTTTGAGATTAGGCTTTTTTGGCATTTAAAACTGTCTTTTCTCTCCCCTCCTGCAGCTGGTCAGCTGAGCCAGTCGGCTCACTTCTCCCTCCAGTTGCCCTACACTGTGCTGGGCCTTGGACGCAGCGCCAACTTCCTGGATCACCTTTTTGTCGGCATTCCCCGGCAGCCTGGAGAGACGGTGAGGAAATATGAGAGGGTTATATTACCTGGACTCTTCACAGCACTCCTTTAGGAACAGCCACAGGCTGTGCAGTCTCCCAGAATATCTGAGGGAAATGCATTTATAGAGGTGCATCTAGGACCTACAGCAGATAGAGAAAAGGAGGTAGCTGTGCTGAGCAACCAAAGGTTTAAAAAACCCTTCAACCCTCTGGGCGCAAATTCCATCAAAATCCTTTCTTTTTTTTTTTTCTTTTTTTTTTTTAAATGATCTTATATGTTCAACAGCACTCACACTCCCAATCAAGTCACTTCTGAGCACCCTAACGTGTCTCAAATATAACAATGTATGGCATGCGTGGCTGAGACATTTAATGTCTATGCAGTAAGTCTAGGAAAAAAAGGGAGTGAGCAGCGAGCAGAAATAGCCCCAGGATCATGGTGTTAAGAACTAGAAAAGTTTCCAAGAAAAATATCAAATGATGGGCTAATTTGTGGTAAGTGCAATTCAAGCACTTTCAAAGTCAAAAGTAGAGTAAAACAGTTGTTTTTCTCCTTCGGCTCAGGCTTTATTTCACAATGGGCTGGTTGTAACACATTTCTTCTGAGGATTGTGAGACTTGTTTGAAGGGTGTTTTGTGAGGATGCAGAAGAGGGATTTCCCTCCATGTATTTTCTTATCAAATTAGAAATGCTGAAAAGAACAGCATTGTCTCCCTGCTGTTGCAAAAACATTTAATGCTTGGTTGTGGTTGTTTTTTAAGCAGCAGTTAATGCAACAAAACATGTGATAACAAGATAACAATGTTTCTATCAATTGTCAAATGTGCAGAACAAGAGTATAGGAGAATCCTGTAGTCCACAAAATGTATTTGAAAGGATCGATATGCTATTAGCTTAACACAAAAAAACAATTAAGACCTACACACTTCTTCATTCTCTCCAATTTTCTCTTGGAAGTGTTTTATTTGCTTGTGTTTTTGTGGATCCAGTTAATTCTCTTAAACACAAGTAAGTAGTATTTCATTTTTCTGCCTCATCACCAGAGATATCCATGGCCAGAGGCATTGTTTTTGGGTTGTCCATTCATTTGTCTGCCCCATGCTCATGAATATGGTATCTCCAAAACATCTTGAGGGAATTTCTTAAAATTTGGCCTGAGCATCGACTTGGGCTCAACAATGAAGTGATTAGGTTTTGGTGGTTGTAGGTCAAGGTTATTGTGACCTTGCATCTGTCTCATTTTTAATGAATGCACTACCTTAAGAACATCTCAGGGGAATTTCCTTAAATTTGGCACAGATGTCCCCTGGACTTAAGAATGAACTGACTAGAATTTGCTGGTCAAAGGTCAAGGTCACTGTGACCTCATAAAGTATGTTTTTGGCCATAACTCAAGAATGCATATGCTAAGTATGACAAAATTTCACACAGATGTGTAACAGGATAAAATGATGACATGATGGCATTTTACATCCAAAAGGTCAAAGGTCAACTTCTTTGTTACATTATACTGTTCTGCAAAAACTCCTCTCTGGCCATTATTCACTGACATAACTCAGGAACCGAAGGGGAGACATTTGGTCAGATACTTCTGTGCTGACACTAATTGTGGGTACCCACCTTGAAATGGATTGTATGGGTCCTCTGTGCTGCCGATGGGAAGATGTAGGTAAAGCATCCATGTTTGCACAGACTTGGATTTTAACTGTGATTGAAACTTGACTGGTTCACAGAGGCACACAACCACGAGGCAACAGCTCTAGTTTATAAACTAAATCCTGCTTAATTAGGGTAAGTTACATGTTTTCACAGGTACTCTAACCAATGTTTTGATAGCAGTCACTTTTTAAGAGGCATATTTTGTAGCCTTCATCATTAGAAAGAGTCTAATATGGCAGAATATGATGACATACTGAAGTGCTAGAGGTGTCATTGGGCAGTAAAATAGCTGAGACTAAAAGGGTTGAATGAACGGTTTCTTTATGGTAGATAGATTTCACACCCCACTTACATTGTATGGGATGAATGATGACATCACTCAGGATTGATAAAGGTGCTGCGACCTCCCCACTTGAACAGAAATAAAATGTCCGCCCTGTCTTTGCTTCGCGATTCAAACGCATCAATTTAACGGCTCTGAGAGCAGAGGATGTACTGTATGAATGACTCTATGGATGTAGCCCATGTGTGCCTCCTGTCATACTACAAGCCATCACTATATTAATATAGTAAATAATTTATGGGGTTTATGTTTTTAATTTATTCCTCAGCCACATTTCTACACTACATTACTTCAAATGTCAGCGTTCTTCAGTTGCGCTCTCTCGCTATCTCCATTTCCATCGCATCTCTTTCTCTCTCTCTCTCTCCCTCTCTCACGTTGCACTTGTCACACTCAATATTAGGCAAGGCAGGGCCCTTTTTTTTCTCCTCCCGTGTGGTACCAAGATCTTCGTCAAGCAGCTGATTAGAATTGTAGATGGGTCGGTCCGCGACTCAGAAGCTGTAGTGCACCAAGAACACTCATCTCAAACAAGCTGCTTTGTTGTCCCCTTTCCACACACTGTGCAAAGAAATGTGATCTTTTTTTCCCTCCTCCTCGCCCATTCCTTCTACAAAGTGAATTAATGAATGCCTAAAGATGCGGCCCATTATGCGGAGTAGATATTTTTTTTACCCAGGGGGACTAGGGAGTGGAGTAACTCCATCAAATCTACCTGTAATGAGGAGGAGAAGCTTTGGAAAGCTCTTTAGGAAAGAGGAGAAATCCTGACCGCTACACCACCCTCCTCAGTCGGCAGGTTTGGATCTCTCTGTTTGTCGACTCTCTTTATCAATCCCCCTCTCGTTTTTGTTTTCTTTCTCTGTCAGTCTTTATATCTGTCCTGCTTCCATTCTCTCACTATCCCCCCTGCTGTGCCCTTAACAATTTTCTCCTCCACAATGAGAGTTTCTGCCTGCTGTTTAACAGAAGGAGAGGTTTTGTAAAATCTACTTGGATATCTTCCATCTTCTGTCCAATCATTCCTCTCTTTTATTCCCCCCTCCCCCCTCCATTTTTCTCTGTGAGTCTCTCTCCTCCTGTTCACTTATCTTCCACCCAGGGGATTCCCTTTGCTGCTCAAAGTGGTTTACTTCACTAATCAGTCCCCTACTTGTCACTCTCGCTCTCTCTCTCTCTGTCTCCCTCACCCTCCATCTCTGTGTCTGTCTCCCTCGCTCTCTCATAGTGTGCCAGTTTCCCTGGCTTTGAACCAGAGTGTCTCTCTTTCTCTCTGAAGACTTGGGAACACTTTTCTCTTCCAAACAGCCAGATCGGATCTGCTCCCAGGCAGCAGTAGTGGAGGCTGACTCGTCTCCAGCTCTGCTCCCCCGCCAGTTGCCGCACCGACGGCAGCGCTTTCCAAGAGCTAAGCGACAATGGCTGGCGGCGAGAATGTGCTCGTTATGTAAAAAGCAATGCCGTTGTTGCACGCTTATTCAAAATAGCTGCGAGATGTGGTTCCTCTCAATTGATGAAGAACGGAGAGCCACAATTAAAGAGCAGTGGCACTTTCAGATTTTGCCAAATGTGGAACTGGAAATTCCTCACAGCTACGAGAATGATTACAGCTTTTTAATCATTCATATGATGCCCCCTCCCCTGTTTATATCTCTGAACTCTTAACCCCTAATGAGCCTGACCAGGGGCTACATCAAGACACAAGACAAAATTAAACTCAGAAGAAGGTGAAGGAGACAGGCAACAGAGAGTATCGATGATGATGGGCTTTTCCAGAAATCGAATGTACTGTGTATGCAAAGGTTAAATACAGTCTGTGTCAGTCTTGTGTCAGACGCCATCATTGGGTGTTGAGCCTTAAGGCGGCAAACTACTAAAAATGAAACTTGAACTTGTGCAAAGTCAAACTGCTGTCAAACACAGTGCTGCAAGCAAATGTCTTTAAGATCACTGCAACTTCACTTCTGATGTTTAACTCTTCCCAAAGGACATGCGAAAACTGTAACTATTTATGTGACAGGGTTATTCAGGGATGCAGGGTGGAGGGTCTCATCGTACACCCCTGAGCTATGACGTCCTAGTGATATCTAAATCTAAACATAAACAATAATTCAACAGCCTTTAAATATTTTCTGTTATTTTAGGGTCCAGCAGATTATTGATATTATTCAAATTTTGTCTGTAAGACTTTTTACTAACAGACTTTAAGATTTTGCAAAGACAGGGGATCTTGTAGAGTCACTGTTAGCAAGTCTACAACTAGATTCCTTTTAAGATTATTTCCCACACTACTCTTGGTGGAAAATTTCATACCAAACTCGTTTAAAGAAATATAACATGTTAACAACTCCTTTCATGTCAGCAAAAACACATAACTCCAGAATCACAAGATAAAAGGTAACATATGTCGACAGTATTCTTGTGAATTCAGCATCAATATAACAATTAGATATTAACTGTATTTGTGTACAAACTTGACATTTTTTTATTTTGTCAGCATATTTGCTACCAGCTTCCATTGGTTAACTATGCTATTTTAGTTGAAGGAGAACTTGGGAATGAGAGGCAAACTGTTTCAAAAGTTAAGATTTGTCACTAAAACAAGTGCTGGTTGGCGGATCAGATACAAGCCAAATTAAACACAGACTGTTGTTCACACCGCAACTCCGCCAGGTTCTCCTCCTTTTCCACAGTCCAAGAGAACCGAGACTTGTTCATGTTCTTGCGCCTCCCCAGAGTCCCCTCCATGTTACTGTCCACCCAGTTTGCTGCTTCTTGTTTGGTGCTGGAGAGGGCGCACCTCCACCTTGGTTGTTGACAATGTTCACATCATTGAACTTCAGTATTTGCATGATCCGCGACTTGTAAAGTACAATGATATTTAAACATGTTTGATTTTATTGGATTGTCAAGAAAAAGGACTGATTTTTATGACCACCTTATACTAAGCAATGGAGATTACAGGTGCACACACCATCTCTGGCAAAACTCTCAACTTTTATTCCAACATTGGAAAATTGTCTGCAATAGTGAAACCACTTGAAAAGTCATTTGGTGGCAGGCCGGCAGAAAGGGAGACTGAGGGAGCTGTCAATCAAGCACAATGTACGCCCATGCAATCTGGAGGGGAGGTCTAATCAGACAGCATAAGTGAAAACACCTGTGTGGGTCAGCTGTGGGTGTGTGAGGTCTTTAATGCAACAGTGTGGGAGATAAGTATGTCTTTAGAAACTTCTCAAACCATTTCTTCAGTATAATCCACTTCTTCACTGTCATGACTGTGTTTTCTATTAGTGCAAGACAATAATACAGAATAACATTAATATGACTAAACAGAGAGGACAAGTGAGTCGCAAGAAAACATGAGTGTACGTTCATCCATGTAAGTGGGAAATAAGACATAGTAGATAAAACCAAAACCAAAATGTTGCGCGAGATTGTGTTTTAGAGCTTCCTGTTCTTGTATCTTGATTTTTACATTTGGCTTCACTTTTGCCCAACCTAAAATGTTCTAGCCATAGAATCTGTTGTCTTTCACTACTTATAACATGTTTCTTCAGATCTTGTTTGGAGGTTCCTTTGCTGCTCACACTCACTCATATAGTCAACTGGATTACATGTCCCTCAACATCCTTATTCTGGGCAAAGATCCAGTCAGTCATTACTGGACAGTTTGAAAAAAAAGGTTGTGATAATAATCACCCTAAATCACCTCAAAGTTTGTATGTACTTTATTGTGTGCTAACATAGTCAGGCAGTGGTTCCACTTTTCTCCCATGAATTCTGTCTTCAAAGCAGACCTCAGTGCTGCTGCTGCTACGACGAGCTGAGTTACAGGACGAGAAAAGAAGATGTATATTTTATCAGAACAGAGACTGAGATTATGACTTGTTCTGCAGATGGCTGAACTCTCTCACACAAAGCCACACAAATACTTAATCACACATGCAGATATACACACCCAGTCGTACACACGCTGGAAAAACTGTGTTGCTCCCCACAGTCGGAGTCATTTATTTCAAGGAGCAGGTTGTCTGTGTCTTAAATGCGCAGCTTAAAATAGCCACGCCGCAGTAGCTAAGGAAAACCATGGGACCCTATTAGTCTGCCCCAGAGGACTTAACATATATATTCTAGGTGTGTCTCTCTGCGGGAATCTGCTTATATTTTTAACATAATGTATTACCTACATTATGCATACTCGCGCTGCTCAGTTATGGCAAAAAACATAATCACGATTAGTTTGGTCATTATTGACTTCAGGATTACTTTGAACTCAATGACTTTGGAAACATGAAAAACATAAAAAAAAAGTCTTTTCAACAGTGGATTTTCTTTAACCGTAATTATAGTTCAACAACAAGAAAAACGTTTAAAACAAGAGATAAGTAAATATATTAATATAAATATGACGCAAGAGGAGAGGGCGAGACCCCAAACTGTTGGCAGAAGAGCCGTGGACTGTCATTACTCTAAGCAGCATGCATGAAAATGAACTACAATATAATAAACACCAATCAGCCACAACATGAAAACCACTGAGAGATGATATGAATAACATTGATCATCTCATTACGATGCAGTGTTTGGCTGGGAAACCTTGGGTCCTGACATTCATGTGGAAGCCACCTGACACAGTCCATCCAACTCAAACACCATTGAAGACCAAGTAACCCCCCCCATGGCAACGGCACTCTCCGAAGGCAGTGGCCCCCTGAGCAGGACAATGCATCATGTCAGGCCATATAAAGAGTTCAGGAGTGGCCCAAGGAACGTGACAAAGAGCTCAAAGTGTCAACCTTGCCTACAAAAATTCTGAAATCGCAATCTGATTGAGGACGTGCTAGAAACCCACCTTGCAACCCACAGGACTCAAAAGATCCGGACACAACAGGTAACCCCCAGAGGTCCTGTGTCCATGCCTTGAAAGGTCAGAGCCAACTGCAATCCAAGGAGGCCTCATCATGGATGGGTGTTACCTCTGGGGAACCGGTATGTCCCAGGAGTGCTCAATCAGGTTGGGATCTGGAGAATCTTGATGCCATGTCAATGCGTTGAGCTCTTTGTCATGTACCTCCGGCCATTGCTGAGCAGTTTTTATGCTGTGGCATGGTGCATTGTTCTGCTGGGAGGCCACTGGCATTAGAGAGTGCTGTTGCCGTGAGGGGGTGTATTTGGTCTGCAGTGATGTTTGGGTGAGTGGAGCGCGTCAGGTGGTATTCACATGAATGCCAGGACCCAAGGTTTTCCAGCAAAACATTGCATCGCAACAATGATCAGTATTATTAACTTAGGTTTTAATGTTTTGGCTGATCGGTGTATAGTAATATATTCCTTGCTTTTTCCTAGATAGTCAGAGTAAGTCACTAAATTTGTCGCAAGTCACTTTTTAGACAAGGGTCACTAAGAGGGTCTAAAAAGTCACTTGCCAAGTTGCAAAGTTGGCAACACTGAGCATAAGGTGTGCGCTGGATTTATAACTCTAGACAAAACAAGAGCATTATTGGGAAACAGAATGCAGCTCAATCGTTTTTTATCTGAATTATTTTGTTTTCATTATCATAACTGAAAATAAAATTAAATTAAACACCCAGCCCTAGCACATACCCACTTTGTTTTTTTTTTCTGTATCTTTTCAGGAAATAAGGAAGCAGGAGTGGACGGCCATCATTCCCAACTCCCAGCTCATCGTTATCCCCTTCCCCCACAATAAGCCCCGCAGGTACATGAATACTTACACTCACACTGTAAATGCCAGTTTTCCTTGTTCACAGCGGTGTAATTTGCTGTAAGCACCGTTGATGCTTGTTGCTAAGGATACCATTCAACAGTTTACCCCTCATCTTGATGCCACTTAACAACATATTCAGCTTAATGTTACCTCAACTCAGTATAGACTGTGTCTGTGTGGTATTTTTTTACAAAACAATCTCTTTATACACAGAGACACCTCACAGCATGAGTTCTCATGTTATCATGACGTTGTTCACATGTAGCTCAAACCCCAGGAGGAGCTCCAGATGGCTATTTAACACAGACACACACACACACGCACACACAGACACACACACACGCCCTTTCTCTATATAGCCACATAACACTTGTGTTGTCGCCAGTGTTTGCCAGCACAGACACACACCTACATACACACCATGAGTGAAATGGGATCTAACTAAAAAGAAACAGGTGCCTTGGTATTCTTCTCACATACAGTCTAAGCTAACAGATTGTGAGATGATGAATTTAATATATCAAAGTGGTTGGATTGCTGGAAAAACATAAATGTTCTTGGAAACCAAAAAGAGAGCAGTGCTTCATTCTGTTCAGCTGTGACAAGAAAGTGAGAGAGATGTTCATTTATTTATTTTAACTTAATGAGGACACAATCCCTGCTAATGTGTGCCATTTGGTAATTACATTGTTTTTCTGTCAGATAAAACATAAAACAGCATATGGCAAGTTCTCTCTTTCCTTGTCTCTCTCTGTCTCTTTAGTTGGAGCGCTAAGTTGTACCTGACTCCTAGCAACAGCGTGTTGCTGACGGCCATCGCACTGATCGGAGTGTGCGTCTTCATCCTCGTCATTATTGGAATCCTCCACTGGCAAGAGAAGGTCAGGACACACACAAACGGATACACACACAGACACACACATACATACAATGGTGTAGTTAACGCTGGCCTCTTCCCGGTGATTTACTGCTTTAGACTGTGAGTGTGTGTGTGTGTTAGAGAGAGAGAGAGCAGATTGGTCACAACCAGCAGCAGATGGGTCTCACTGTCCCTGTCCTGTAGTCCTCTAGCCTCCCACTGAGACACACATACACACCCCTTTTCTCTCTCTTCCTCTTTCTCTATCTAGCTATCTCTCTCTCCCCGGGCCACAACCTGGAAGGACGTTCAGCTGTAATTGCCTGCTTCTGTCCTTTCAGCATGGCAGATCTGCTGTTCATTATTGCCATAAATACACTCTCCAGGGAGTCGATGCATGTTTTCATGTGTGTTTTGTGCTTCCTCCAGGTGCAGTTGTTTTGTCACTTACACACACATACACACAGTACGGTCACAGCAAAATGTAACCTGATACAGCATGGTTGAGGACACACAGATACAAACATTATTTAACAATCATTCTTGCACATTTTCTTTTTTGGGGGGGTTCTTTGGATTGCTTCCTTTTTCATCTACACGCTGTGGTAATGCTGTCTGCTGGGCTGAGCGGTGCAGTAAGTTGCTGGCATCTTCTCCAAGCCATCTGCCGTGCGAGTGTGTGCGCTTATTGTGCGCCTGTATGTGTGTTTGTCTACACACAGGATGGCATGTGTGCATGGCTACACACACAGACGCACTCTAATTGCCCTCTTTTTGGGATACGTGGGCGTGAGCATCAGCTTCATCTGAACCAACGCTGCATTTTAAAAAAACACGGCTGGTGCTTGAATCAAGCGTCTTCATACACCTAGCAGGCTCAGGTGGATGGAAGGACAAATGTGTGTGTAGGGGGGTGGTGAAGGCTATGTGGAGCCATGTTAGGGTTGAGGAACAAGAGAGCCAGAGGAGGAAAGAGAAAAATGCTCATTTGAAAAACTGTTCTTTCACAATTGCAGCGGCTGGCACTATACTTCACATGATATCAAGTCTTCACACAGGCAGAATTATGGGTTTGAAGCCACAGAAAAGCAATGTATTTGGCTTTGATCACTGTAATGTGCTGAGGCTGACCAGTCAAAGTAATCATAAAATGTCTGCCTTGTTCACTTTTTCCCCAGTACAGATGTAAAGCAGGAGGAGCTGCTGGTTCTGGGAGTCTTCTCGCCACTTTGATTACCCAGTTAAAATGATTCTTTTGCTGTTATCTTCAATGTTCCTCACACACACACACACACACACACACACACACACACACACACACACACACACACACACACACACACAGGAGCCATCTGGATGATTTAATGGTGCTGTTGGTTTATCTTCATTACAAAATCAGAATATATGTTTTTCCTCTTACCTATAGTGCTATTTATCAATCTAGATTGTTTTGTTGTGAGTTGCTGAGTGTTGCTGAATGAAAACACCAAAAAAAATACATTTGAAAAACTCAGCAGCAATGTCTCTTTCCAGAAATCATGACCCGGTTACTCAAGATAATCCACAGACCTTGTTGTAAGCAGTTTCATGTAGGAACTATTTTATTACCACCTGCCAACCGTATCGCCGCGCAGAAGGAAGGGTGCATCTACTCATGGATGAGAGACTCTGCTCGTGACAGCGCAAGATGGAAACATTAATAACATTCTCCTCTGCTGAGCTGAACTGTAACGTTAGCTAGCTCAGTGGTGCTAAGTGAGCTAGCAGTACATGCACACTTTCTTCTGTGCGGCGATTAGGTTGGCGGGTGTAGTTCGGTAGAAAGAAATAGTTCCTGCATGAAACTGCTCACAACAAGGTCCTTGGGTTAACTTGTGAAACCAGGTTATGATCTCTGAAAAGAGATATTGCTGTTGAGTTTTATCTCTTTTTTTTTCTTTCTTTTTTTCTGCGTTGAGCAACTTAAGCCTGAGTGCCATCTAGTTCCATTATATTCAAGAAAAGGCACACATGTCTATGGACGATATCTCCAGCAGTCTCACACCAAAGCAATCTAGACTTATAAATAGCTTTACAGGTAAGGGGAAAAATGTGTAGTTTTGATTTTAGAGTGAACTGTCCCTTTAAGGCTATTTAGATTTCAACTTTGTTTTCAATACTTATGAGCCCGTGTCACCACTGCTGCTGTGGAACAGAAGCTGGTCAGAGGCATATTTCAAAACACTTTGCTGGTGCAATTCACGCAACAAAAAAATGTGCTGCTGTTGCTGAGCACACATTTATTTAGAACTGACTTTAAACTGCTGAATGAATTATCAGGTTGCTACAAAACATAACGTGTAGCCTCTGTTCCTGTTAGAAGTGCACACAACAGAATTTTATGTTGTATTTAGATGTTTTGCACTGAAACGCTCCTTCAGATTCACAGTTGACTTTGCTCTGTACATTTAGTTACACAGGCTTTTGGCTTTTTATAAAAGAATGAGAATTCCTCATTTTCTTTAGATGATTCAACCAGGAGGGTCTCGTGCCCCTCCAAGTCATGGAAGTTTGCCAACTGTGAGTCAGCTCTCATTGTCTCTGCACAAATATGAATGGGACTTTTATTCAGTGAACCTTGGGCTCTCGAAAAAAATCTCCCTCCACGTAACTCTCTACACACATCACCTGAAATGAACCTGAAAGAGGAAGAGGTCAAAACTGCAATGCAGCCAACTGGTGGTTTAAGGTCAATCGCTTAAACTAGTAGAGAGGAAAGGGATGTGTCCATGGATATTGCTGACATCCAAGCTGCAATCTCCAAGGCTAAAAAATGAAGCCAATCCGAAGTGCTACAAAATGCAGTTCATTAAAACGGCCACTTGAGGCTGGCTCCGGGAGCCAGACAGTCACCATAGACCATTTTAACACCATAGTTGTTAAAATGCCCAACCCTGCAGCAGAAATAAACATATTACCACTCTGTACAAAAAACGGATTTGGACTCTGTAGCTAATTTCAGCATTCATGACAACCTGTAAACGGAGGGTGAATTTTTGTATAACTCACCTGTTTACAATTTATTAAGGCCCAAAGTTCAGTATATCTGAGGGCAGGGCCGCCTGAGTGACAGGCTGTCTGTGAGGCATCACTGCAGTCTATGAGTCAGATCCACCCCTCGCTTGTCCACAGCTCCACACCCTTGTCCAAATATGATCACTTCCTGCCCCAAAAAACAAGATGTCAGTGGCTGGAATGCCGAACTCAAGGCTTTAAAAAGGAGTCCACAAACCAGTAGGTGATGTCACTGAAGCTAAATCCATTATTTATACAGTCTATGCTGACATCCTACTCAGTCCATCTACAATGCATTAAAGTGCAGGGGCAGGCACACAAGCTTGTAAGGGAGGTCTTTACCCAAAAAAATATTAAGCACTACCTATGTATAGGATAAAAAGAGAACCAGCAATGAGATACATAATGTAAGCACACAAATAAAGGACTCTGGAAATATTCAAGAAGTTATAAAACACAGTTTTAAGAACTTAATTGAGAAATCCTTATTCATGACTCCTGGGGGAGAAAAAACATTGAGGTAAGAAAAAACAAGAAGAAGAAGAAAACCTCCAAAGTGCCTCTCTCTTTTTTTGGGCTGGGTTTAATCACTTTTATGCCTTAAAAGCAACGATGAATTAGTTAAATCATTCCTCCTGTGCTCTCTGATCCACCAGAGGGACACTATATCTTAATAATAACATTTATAGTTAAGCATGTAATGAAATCCATAATCCTGATGCTCTTCTTTTTGGTACAGACTTGTGATATGCTGACACTTTATCAACCTAAACGTAACAGTTTCTAACGATGACTCAAAACTTTTCCATTCCTAATTTAAGCAGCCAAACAGTGTTGGTCTAAAACTGTGCTGTAGCAGTTTTGTCTCCAAACAGCCCTCCAGTGTCCCTCAACTGCAGCACTTTGTTCAGACTGACAGCTTTTGAAAACAAGCACATTTGATTTAATTTGGAATACCTGGCCGGCCTCAGTAACCAAAAGACACGCGCCTGGACCGACAGGCTAATGTGGCGTAACCCTCTGCACCATCCAGGGAATCATGATTGAGGGTGAATCCCGTACAGCCATCGCTAACATCCTCTTTCATATCTCATCCTCTCTCACCTCTTTTACGGCGGGGCATCCAGTAAGGTCAGGGCGAGCCCGCTGATTGACATTTGGCATTTCTGTGTGTTTGCGCTGCCGCCTCTGGTATTTGGTCTTCTAATAACAAAGTCAGGTAGAGGGCAGAGGCACAGGGGGCAAAGACGTGCTGTCCTGCGTAACAAGCTAACAGGGCTTTTACACAACTCTCGTGAATGTCTGTGCAATGCAATATTAGCTGAGGTAATAGGGGGATATTAAACAGAGATACGCATGTGAATATGAATTGGAAAGGAAAATAGATGGTGAAAAACATGTAATGAAGCAGAATGTAATCAATTTCCTCACCTAAGATCCATCATCTTCACACAGGACATGTAGGCCAGACTTAATTAGTTGACATCAGAGCCCAGTGAGACTATACCATACCTCTCAGTAGTCTAACACCTGCTTTTTAGACACCAACGCACCAGTGTGTCATTAAAACCTTTAGATGGACACAAATCAATGCTCTGCTGCTTAATGATGAGTCAGGCCTCAGGATGACAATTTGGTGGTATCCCCTGGATAGTCAATTAGACCAGGCTTCAACAGCAGCACAGCCCAGTGGCTCGCATATCCAAAGGAAAGAACACCACATCAATCCATCTGCTCCTTAGAAAATATATTGCCCCAAAAAAGAAAAAAAAAGCACAGCATCAATCAATATGAGGCGCTGGTATCTTGGAAGATAGATGAAGGCTTTATTACAAATCAAAACTGACGGGATAAAAAATGCACTAAATGTGTTACTGCCCATCTTTTGGGGTGCAGCAAATTAGTCAACATCAGGGAAGGATTGGCTGTCCTTTAAAAGGGGACAGTCTCCTCAAAAAGTCTTTCTAATGTTCTGAGACTGGGTTCAGTCGTTTCTATACTTAAACATGAGCTGTTCTCCTGCAAGATTTAGTCAAAGTGTTTAGGGAATGAAAAAAAGGATTGTTCCATTCAGATGCTTTAAAATTGATGCCCATTTTCTCCCCGTCCATCTCATATAACAGATCTAAATGCATTATTGACTGCACTGTCACCAGGCCAGATGATATGGGAACTTTTTTTTTCTTTTGTGCTCAACTACTGTCAAATGGCGATCTCTAAAACAGTATGACATGCTTCACTCCTTTAATCCTCTGCCTCATCAAATCTCATTACAATCTACCGCCATATAAAATGATGTCTGTTCTTTTCTGAGTCATTACGGGCTAAACGAATTAAAAGTTATTGTGAGATTTAACCCTTAAGGTAATATTCTATGTAAAGGCTATTTTGAGTATGAAACATTGACCTTCTGAAGGCTTAAAAGTTAAATAACTCAAATATTGTATTTAAAGGTCTAGTATGTAGGATTTAGGAGGATATATTGGCAGAAGTGGAATATATTGTAGTAAGTATGTTTTCATTACCTTAGAATGAGCTGTTTATGTCTACATAGGGAGCAGGTCCTCATCTGTGGACCGTTTGTTTTGGAGAGGGGGAAACATCTGCGGATAATTTGGCCCTCAGTAAAACCTCCTGAACAATGAACACTGAAGGAAGTCTAACTAGGAGAAGTTTCAGCTGGTTACAATCTGCAATCCTCGCTGCTTGATTCCACTAACCCCCTCTAAGTCTTACACACTGGACTTTTAAGTACAGCTGTCAGATACTTGTACATTTAATTTCATGCTGTCGTTTTACATCTACCTCACTTCCGAGGAAAGTTTGGTCACAAGTCACTCTGCAGATTAAGATTTTTCCTACAAAACATATTAACATCTTATAAGATATGTATTGTTATAGATGAAACTAAGCATATATAGTAGGTTATATTAGCTCCACCTGGTCCAGCTCCAACATTAAACAATAGATTTACAGTCTTCCTTAAACCAGTCTTCACATGCCCTTAAGGCCCAGACACACCAAACCAACTTCAGAGAACTAGCAGCAACAATGGCCCCCTTGCTGCGACACCTGACATTGCTGTGTCCCAGCCAGAAAAGTTACACATGAACACACCGCAAAGACTACAGCCACAGTCAACCAGCACATACATTCTGCGCCTGCGTGAGAGGAAATAACTCTTCACACCAGCAGACTGGTGGTCATCCATAACCTGAAGAAGGTCTTGACACCACCTAGCCAGTTAGCACATTAACAACACAATCCCGTGTTGAAAGAGCTGAGCGTATTTATCGTGCACCAGTGAAAAATAACACAAGCCATAAACATTTCTGCTGAAGAGCTCAGTGGCGAAAGAAAAATAATCTTACCTCATGTCACAAACTTATTTTGATCTCACTCCCTCTTGACTTTATCTCTTGTTTACTTTGCTCACTTCTGTTTCTCTTCTCATGTGCTGAGCTCAACTGTCAATCAGTCCGATTTCATTTACTGATGGACTCCACTATGCCATACCAAAAAAACCCGTCAAGGGGCAATAGTGCAGGACACACTGCACCGGTGAGGGCAACAGATGCTTACTTATAGCCCATCTTTGACCAGCAGCTGACCGTCAGCTTGTTGTCTTAGGGCCTTGATGCAGAAAGAGTAGTTGGTTGCTGCAGATGATCCTCCGGTCCATACAGGTTGTGAAAAGATCCCCCTTATCGTGATACCAATGTAAGAGATGCAGGACAAAATACTTAGTCATTGCTCTGTGTAAAAATGCAATGTTCAGCAAAGCTAATGTTTGTTAGTCAAATCAAGTAAAGATCTCGGTGATCTCAGTTGTTTAGCTTATATTGAAGAATAGGTACCCTCCCAGTGCAAGAGGAACCTTAAGTGACATAAGTGTACGTTGCTTGGTCAAACACAGCCAATGCGATTTCAGCAAAGGTCATTTATAAAATCTGTAGCCTTGTAAACAACAAACAACACAAAGCACAAACAACTTGTACCAGAAAGAAAATGGCAGAAAACATGGACAAATGGACCAACCACAGATGTACCAACAGTTAAGTCCAGGCTTTACTCCATGTCGCACAGGACTGACGTTGCTATACCAACCACCGACTGGCTTGCAACACTTCAGCGTTCTATTAGTGGGTTGAATGCAAACAGACTAAAAGCCCTGGAAGGAATGTAATTCTCGGGGGAGCTCTCCAGTGGACAGTTTCTCTCAGGGAGTACCCAGAACTGTTTGATCCAAAACGCCTATTGTCTGGGGCAACAAGAGAATATTGTACTAACAAGACTGTAACTTTGGAAGAAGTCCACTTGGTTTGATTTAGTTTGCAGAAGCCTCATGTCAGCTCCAGGTGGATTTTCAGATGCATTTTTACACAGAACGAGGACTGTGGCTGTTGTCCTTCATCTCTTACTGCCAATATGAATGATTACAGCAACCAATATGTGACCATTCTTTCACCGCTGTCCTCTATAAACAAACATCAGTGTGTGGATATAAAACTATTACTGAGTTTGGCTTCTAATGCTTGCCCAGATTGGTGTCTTTACACTGCATTTTATTTGTTGCATTGTATTTTGCACAACTAGTGGTGTTTTAATGACATCTTGCACGTCTGTCAGCTTGTTGTCAGCTTAGCTCGCATCCAGCCATCACACCTGTGCCTGTGTGTCTTGATGCCCAGATGATGATAATAGACTGTTGACTATAAATACACATGCATTGTCCCTTTGTAAACCCTTATCCTTAGAGGGCCTTTTTACGTTGACTGAAGGTGTGTGGGGGGGGGTCTCTGTGGCGTTTTGAGCTGGTTTATTATTATTTTCCATGTTTTCTGCAGTTTCTCCTGAGACTGTGTGAGACTTGGATTTGCCAAGATAATGATAATTGAGAATACTTTATTTTCTACCTGTGACACTGTAATTGAACATTAAAAGGTTAACTCCCCAACCAGAAGTCTAATTGAACATTTGCTGCATCTGTTTGGTTGCTCATATGTGATAATTAGACTACAGAGTTCACTATACTATATTTCCTACTCATTCCCAAAAGGCTTTTTTTCAGTTTTAACCAATTAATTAGTAGTTGTTGTTGCACAAGCAAAAGGGGACTTAATACACCACTAATCTACCAGTGAGTCCATTTAATTAAGCTATGTGGGCATGTTTAATAAGTGAATATATGACAGCAGGTCTGGCCTTACACTGCTGACTTTAACACTGTTCACTTTGGTCCTGATTGATGGAAGAAACCACGATCTGGCCCAAAGGGATCGCTGAATGACATATTGCTGCTTGTTAACCCACATTTTGGCTGTTTTCTCAGCTTGAGGTTTATTAAGAATGCAGTGTACTCACATTAACATACACACAGATGTACACGTGTTTGACCTTTTGGCACCATATTACCAGCTCTGCTGGTATTGTTTTTACTCTGTGAGTCTCTGTGTGTCATCATGGCAAAATGGGGTCCTGATGACACCTGTTGCAGTAGGAACTACCACACGAGCTGTGTTGAGTATTTTGCCAGGTGTTAATATGTCTGTCTGTCCGTCTGAATGCGGACAGGATTTTGTCAACTCTATAGCCTCACAAACTTAACAGGTGCGTAGTTGAGATCACAATGAAGGCCTAGTTCAAAGGTGTGGTCTGAGCAAGGGCGCCAGAAGTAGTGGGGTAGGAAGTAGGGAAGGGGCCATTGCTGCACACCCACCACCCCCACGCCCCTGGCCTACATTCGTAGATCGCTGTATAGCGGCTCGAGTGATCCCATCAACAGATGGTCTCCAGTTTAGATTTGTTTTTAATCTAGACTTTAGTTTTAGTTACATTCTAGTCATGTGGTTACAATTTTAGTTTGTTTATTTTTTTGTCTGTGAAGTTTTAGTCTAATTTTTGCCATGCAAAAGCAGTCACAAAAATTTGTTCCTTACGTGATGAGGGAAGACTTAAATTGCTGTATTTGATGTAAATCCTGCACTCATTCCTACTTGTAGCATCATGAAAACTAGCAAACTAAAGATAAAGTTAGCTTTAATTCCTCAGTCTTTTAGCTTACTTTTAATGTCAGCATGCTGACCTGCATGTGTTCATTATTATTTCCAGCTGTTTGGTTGCTTTTTGTTTGACTTGTAGTGGGATTATGAATAAATTTAGCTCATTTATTTGTTAAAGTTTCCCCCCCAAAACTGGTAATGTTAGCCAACATTAAAGGCAGAGACATCTTGTGACTGATGCAAGATGCTGCTTATTAAATGTGCAACTGATCAAGCAGGTGAACTAACCTCTGAAGAGGAAACTGTTGTACCAATCAGAAGCTACAGTGTATGCATGCAGGTTGTTTAATAAGACTGCATTATAGTTCATCTGTTCCTCTTCTCATTAATATTTAGTGATTATTCATCAAATTTTTTGTTTCCCACTTTGATTTAGTCTTTGTCCCATTTTCAACTTGGAAAAAAGGTTGTCAGTGTTTTTTGTTTTGTTGTTTTTAACTAAATATGCTCACACATGGTGGTCCTTCATAATCCACCCATTAATGACACGTCCTCTGTATCCATCACTGCAGAAGAAGTCAAACGATTTTGTTACTGATTGTGATACATTAATTCAAGCCAAAAAACCCTTGACTCTGTATGTTTTTCTCTGTCTATGTGTGTGTTTAGAAAGCGGACGACCGAGAGAAGAGGCAGGAAGCCCACCGTTTCCATTTCGATGCCATGTGAAGGAAGGAAACTGCATCATGGGAAAACATCCTCTCCCGTGCTCCTCCTCCTCACCCTCCTTCTTCACCCTTCACACACACATTTTTACTCAGTCTCATTTCAAGGGCCAATAAATGGATCCTCATTTGCCCTAAAACGTTTCTTTTTGATATTTTTCAGTCCTTCAGTCAGATGTGAAAAATTTATGTTCCTTTTCATTTATTCATTCCAGTGATAGATGTACAGGAGCTGCAACAAGGCCATGGAGACATGCAGAAATCCTAATGGAGATCACTCACAAGTTTAAAGCAGGGATTTCTTTGGAGTGGCTGTAGTCAGCAACATGATCATCAGTGGTGTTACGAGAGTATATCATTTTTGACAAAATGACACAGATTTCTGTTGAATCGCCAATACGTTACTCCTATTTTGTAAGCTGTTTGTTTACACACTGGAAGGGAAGCACCTTTGACTCCGAGTGTAAAAATGTGTCATTTTACTTGAAATCCATGTGTGTTACTGTCAAATGTCTTTGTCCGGCTGATTAACCTCTGTCTTTTTTATTTGACTGATAAAGTAAAGAAATTCTTCAGCTTTTATTACCTGTGAAATTAAACTGAATAGTATTCTGTGATGTCAATCTCAGCCTTGCAACTGTAGCAGGAGCCGCTGCAAAGTGAACAAAAGCAGACACATACAACATCATGATTCTGTGTAACATTTTTCTGCTACCAATCTCACCAAAAATGATGAATTGCCTTCAGGTCTGCTGAGTGCAAATTCATCTTTTTCCCAGTTGATTGTATCTCAGTGCATCATGGGAGTGCCAAAAAAGAGTTTCTATGTTGCATCCTGCAAATTTCTAATGCTACTGAATCAAGGCTCAGCAAAACAGTCCTATAACCTTTGAATTTTGAACCGCTGAATGAAGGCACAGTTTACTCCAGCTTGTTTCCATATGTAGTTTTTATTTTTGTTGTCTCTTTAAAATTAATCCGGCCAAGCTCTTTGGTGTCTTTAGATATTTATTTCACAAAACTGAGCTCATGCCTTTCCAAGTGGTTTGCACTTTTTAACTCATGATTAACTCTGGGTGTGTGTAATTTATTTTGTTTTGTAAATTTGATTTGCAAATGAATGTTAAAGCTACTAAATGTGTTTACTTACTGAGGTTGAGAATAAAGCTGTGCTTGCTAAAATCAACTCTGTGTTGCTTAATTTGTGTATTATTAGTCCTCATGTCTTTTTAATGTTGCACCCTCCTTTAAGCTGCTCGTGAAGTAAATAGATACACGTTAGGTCCCAAACCAATTATTCACCACTTATAAGAACTCTTCCCCTGAAAATAATTTAAGGAAACGTCCTCTGTTTATTTTGTTGCTGGAGAGCTAGGGGGAAATGTGCACTGAAAATAATCATCTTAACATGCTCTCATTATCTGAATGTGTTGTGAGCTGAAGCAGCAGTGAAATTAAACTGCCTTTAATTTTCTTGAGGACCCCTGGAGGCCTCTTTGAGCACCCCTCTGGGCCCAGCACCCCACTTCAGGAGCCACCCTGATAAATAATGCAAGGAGAGAGTAAACCTTCCCTGCATGGCAAATGAGAGTAAGATTGTCTCAAGCTTGGTAGCCTTAAAGCAGACCACAACTGATGCAAAGCATGAGGTGCTAACATACAGCACTGACAGTCAATATCTGCCTGTGCGTTTGTGTGAGTGTGTGTGAGAGAGTGTGTGTGTTTACTGGGAGGGAGACAGAGAGAGAGAGTGAGGGACTTAAAGCAAGGAGTAGGTGGTGCACGCTACACGCTGTGTTAAGTTTTACAGAGAGAGCCAGAACAAAACCGGAAAGCGAGATGACTTAGCCTCAAAATTAAAAGCAAGGAAACAATAAAAATTGAAAGAGTAGTGTTGAGGTGCTTAGAGGAGTTTTGACATTAAACTCTACAGTCATCACTAATATTTCAAAACCATACAGGCAGATCAAAAAGTAATTTGTTCACACTTGTATATTTCCTTAAACAAATTTAAGCAGCATGTGTCTTCCTCACATATAAAGGCCTACTCGTTTTTTCTTATGAAGAATATTCAGCTTTTACCTATATGCATTATGCACATCTTTTTATTTGCCACTTGTCCATTATTCCCGGCAATACCAACCAATCATTTTTTGAAAATGCATCCCCTAATAATTATCCTAAAGCCCTGACAAGATTATGTAAATCAAACCGTTTTTCATAGGTACCATGTATGTTCATAAAAGTGGTAATGCATTCATTCGAGGAGGGAAAAGGCCTTGTTTTTCTGAATTAACACGATTTTTTTACTAAATGATGAGAAAAAAAATGTAGAGGAAAAATAAACTGCTCAATTTATTTGATTTTCTTTTATGTATTTTTAGTTTGTTTGTTTTTAATTTACGAAATTAGCATTTCAAAAATTACAAATTCTTGTTTTCCTAAAATAAGGAGATTATTATAGCGTTATTTCAGAAAAATACGGCAAAAAAATCACATTAAAACTTCTCATAATTTTGGCAAACTACGCATGTTAAAAACAACAACAACAACAAAAAACACCACATCTCACGTCTCACATCTCAAGTGAATACATTACGCTTCCGCAAAACGTTCATGTGCATTTATTACCACTTTTTTTTCTAGTGGCAACAAGTTCGCTAGTGAGGTTTTATTTTGAAAGACAGGACCGGAAAAGTAATTTCTCCATTGTATCTACCCTGACGATGCTCATGACAAGCCGCTCATTGATGTAAGCAGCGCCCACGGCTTAAATGAGCCTCGTTCAGGAGCATTTCTTGGTTCAGACACGGGCGGAGAGCAGACAGAGACGGACTCTCCTCCTCCTCCTCCGTACTCTTCCTCCATCTCTCTCTCTCTCTCCATCTCTCTCTCTGTCTCTCTCCATCCATCATCCATCCATATGCGTCTTTTGGATACCTACCTCTCCTAGAGCGCGTCAGCCTGCCTGGATCAGTCCATCCTCCACATGTCATCTCCACTGTAGTCCCACTGGAAGCTGTCTTCATGATGCCTGGCTGAAAGGCTCTCAGCACTGTGTTCATCCTCCAGCCAAACGCAGCGGGATCGCCCACTGAACAAGAGCTTGGTGCTGCTTTCCTTCTTGGAGCGCGGCTCTGCGTAATGGATTTACGGTTGACGGAGAAAAGTTGGATTTTGTGAAGAGCCCCCGTGGACCCCTAAAATGGACAGAATAGGAGGGCGTTTTTAGAAAGGTGCTTTTGGGTTGGAATCACACCGTGAGAGGAAATGCACAGAGGTGAGTTGGATACGAGCTGCCCGAGAATCCGTGATGCGCGTCAAGGTCCAGCGCCTTGGGCAGAAAGAATCGACAGTTTATTTTAAAACATGGATCAGATGTATTTACCTCTTTACCTTCTCTCATTTTGTAGCACAATGGATCTTTCATTTGCAGGTGGTGTAGATTTCAACACCTCCAGAGAAATTAGGGTGGCATGAAATTATAAAATACTCTGTATGCATCAGCTTCAGAACAGATTAAATTCCCCTTATATTTTTATGTATTTCTCCTAAAATGAGACGGCCAATGCAAATTACAGGTAAAGAAACGCAATCTGACTGATCTCTCCACCGCTCTCTGCTACATCTTCTCTTTCTGTCTCGTTTATTTGTCTTTTGCATCAACTTGCCCTCTTGTAACTGTTTAAATCTTCCTGTTTTATTGCCCACATCATTGAAACACATCGCCATTAACCACTGCCTGCTTTATGCAAGTTCCAGCATCTGTTGATCTGCTTCCCATTTTCAAGATTCAGCAAAAGCCACGCAGGTTCTTCTGAGTTTGGTTTGAGCCTGCTCACTGTACACATAAACTAAAACAGCATAACATGAAATGGTTCCTAAAACGCGTCATTAATACTCTTTTAGGTTTTAGCATTTCATCAAATTAAGATGATCCATTATTTTACTGTAATGCTCATTTTCCATTTGAGCGTAATGTAAAGAGGAGCAGATCCACAGAGGTTTTGCAGCCGGTTTGGGCTCTGCGAGGTGTGCCTCTCTCCACACCAGCCTACGTGAGTGCAATCTGATTGTGATTCATAATTATAACGGACAGCAAAGGTTAAATGCTATGTGAAATCTATCAGGGAGCATTGCTCAGTTTGACTGTCTGCATTTATTTAACTGACATTAAAACATCCTGTCTGTCACAAATAGCCTACAATGTTGTCCCTTATTTATTATTCTTATTTTAACAAATAAAATAGTCCCCAGCTCGTATTACTCCAAACTATTCACAACTACAGTCCTACAGTTCCCCTCCATGGCGAAGAAAGCCCTCCTCTCCCAAGTTGAGAGCCAGACACTGACGCCCGTTGTCGTGTGTGCGCGTGCTGCTGCTCGAGTGACTCCTGCTCCAGCCACTGTCTCGCGCCATCAACACCTGAGGCACGCGCCGCAGCACACGGCTGCAACACCTCTTGATGAGTTCAGTGAGGCAGTCCTGGTGCTTTGGTGCGGCCGGTTTACTGCAGCTCGGTACCGAGCTGTGTGCGTAAACAGGTAAATATTTGTAAACTGTGTGGTCGTAGGCCGTCAGCTACTATTTAACAGCAGAGTTAACCGTTTACATGAATTCAACATGGCCTAATTTATAGCTTAATATGTAATACAATTAGCTCTAAAGTGGCCACAGGTTTTGCCTACCTGCAGGAGAGGCTATAGGCTGCCACAATGGCGTCATTCTTCATTTTGACTGTAACACAGCACGACGCCTGACGAAACATAACTTCTTTATGTGGACTTGGAGTGTGAAGCTGTATCAGCCCAGTAGCTGTACTGGTATTCTTGCCTTGCCTCAGTAAGTGTTAGCTAACTTAGGTGTATTGTCTGGTAGCCATTTGTAGCTGCGTGGTACATCCTTGTAATTGACGTCATATAGACCTAATTAAGGCCATGGTTCCTTATTGGGACAGGATAGCCTACAGCCAAATCTCACATTATCAGCTCTAATATTATTTCCAATCCATCTTTAGTCCTGTGTTACAGAAGGCTGTGGTAGCCTCTGTTTTTTTTTATAATGTCTAGTCAGTTTCGAGAGAAAAAAGCAGATTACAGCCTTAACTTGGCTTGTAAGCCGAAGTGAGAAGTGATGTAAAAATGAAATGACATGACCTAGAATCGCTGGGTTCAACCCGCGGTAATTTTTTTTCTCTCGTTCTTTAAAATGACCAGAGGTCAGACAAAACTTCTCTCACTGGGATGTTACGTTGCCTTCAAATGTCGAGCTTTTTTTTTTTTTTTTTTTTAGAAATAGCTGCACATGAATGAACCAACTTTCAGTAGCTATGTGTTGACCCTGTTTATAGTGGACTTTAGGGTTGAGGACAACTGATAGTAAGAGTGATGCCCATTGAATGGCATTATCTGTAAACAGATCATCAATCATCATCAGTTTTTATACACATTAACAAGTTGTTCTCTTCCTGTTGAAGTGGCAATCAGCTTTAACGCTGTTTAGCTTTTTATTTATCTATAACAATACAAATGATGTTACAAACGCCTGCATTAATTATGAAGCTTTTGCCTAATATGTTAATGTAAATATTTATATGCTTGATACACACTGCAGCTCAAGGCAGCTCTTTGGTTTTTAACTCTTGCAGGTAAAACAACCTTTGCCCAAAACAATGTTTCTTACAAAGTTTGTTAATATTTCCAACCAAAAGCATTTGCAAGGATAACATCCTAGCTATGTTGAGGGCAGCAGCAGGTGTACAGTGTTCCTGCTATGTATAAGATTTAATGACTGGCTCATATCTAAGCTTCAATGAGAGCCTGAAGCATCACTCTGCTATTTGGTTGTTGAGTTTGGGTGGTCTGTTCTCTAAATGTGCTTGTGGTAGTTCGTACTCCCACCTACAATTCTTTAATGCAAGATAATGGAGATAGAAGTAATGAGGAGCCTGGAGCCTTGGGGCCGTGTGTGTGTGTGTGTGTGTGTGTGTGTGTGTGTGTGTGTGTGTGTGTGTGTGTGTGTGCATTCCAAAACGAGTCCATTCAAACATGCATGGTCATTGGTGTGGTGAGATTCAGTGCCTATGTTAACCATGCACTCTTCTTCATCAGACACCCACCCCTACATCTCTCTCTTTCCTCCTCTCTCCATCTCCCTCTCCCTCTTCCATCCTTCCTTCCTGGGTGCCATTATGCAACGTGCCAGGCTCACGCTCGCTCTCTAATTCGATGTGAGCGGGGCCAACCTATTATGAACTCAGTAGGGATCAGGTCTACAGTGGCTTATCAGAGCAAGACAGTGTCAGAGGCTGTAACATGCTCGCGCTCAGTGCAGATATCATTGTAATATAACATATTTCACCTATTGTCTGTAGCCGTGCTCTGCCCAAATGACTCTCCTCATCAGCGCTGTAAGCCTCGGAGCCCGTAATCCTGTTTTTTCTGCTAATGCGTTATGTTCCTGGTGCCTAGAGGCTGCAGATTAGTAGGTTAGAGTCTCATGGTTTGGATGAGAGTTGATGGTTTAAAACTGTCTTTAATGAGCTACTACTTGCTGCTCCTGCTACTACTGACATTACTGTTATTACTGCTAGCCAGTTCCCACGTCACAGCTGCTGCTCTAATGCTGTGACTTACTGAAATAATTCTGCTATGTGGGCCTACACTAGTAGTAGTATTTCATCTGCATGTTCTTATCCTGGTGCCACCAGAGGTAGTAATCGTGTCAGCTGTGACTAACCTACGACTATTACAAATGTCTCTGCAGGTATAACCATTGTACATATATTATTTTACAGCAACTATTATATTACACTATATGACTCATCTAAGAAATATTTTACCATTGTTGCTGCCGAAGTGAACAAAGCTGCCATGAACCACTTTGACCCTACACTTTAACACAACTCAGTATACATCAGCATACTTCTACAACAATTTATCAATTAACCAATTAAATAAAGGCAGCTTAATCGAGAGTTAAAATAATGATTAGTCGTACACTCATTTCAGTGTAATGAGTACTGGAATATCGACTCTGACTACCTGAAATGGTTTCAATACTCATTTTCCTCAGTATCCATACTATTGATACAACTTTCTCGCCCTCTCTTCCCTCCAACAGTGTACTGACAAACACACCGCTGCAGTGCCCCACAGCCCCGCCTCCTCTCACTCACTCACAGTACTGTCTTCTCATCACTTGTCTCATTTGGTACTCTCCTCTTTTGCAGCATGTTTTTTTTTTTTACGTGCACTTTATTGCCTTTTGCATGTGGGACAATCTCAGAGGCTTTTGAACATGTGCACTACTACAAGAAAACTATTGTTTTTCATTAATGTAAAAAATAATTAAATTGTTGTTAATGTTAATACCGTTATTCTGCTGTTTTCTGCCTCTGACCAAGAAAGGGAAAGTTGTCTTTATGTCATAGCCTTGTTATATTTATCTTTTAAAAAATATTTTAATTTGTATGCCCTCGATTCTTAATTGTTTACCCGTAGTATCGAAAAATAGCATCTAATATAAATATTTTTAAGGTATTGTATTGAAATTAGACAACACTACTGAACCACATAGCCAAAATAAAGAAAAAATGATAAATGTTCATAAATTACCATGGAGAGGAACATGCATTTGCATTTACTTCATTAACTACAGTGGAAGAATAATGATGAATACCACTGGTTACATTAATACAACTGAACCATATAATACATATAGGTGTATGACTGTCCCCAGTGTGAAGTTAAAATGTTCACTTCAGCAACTGCAGCTGTATCTCTCTCAGCCTCGTAGCACCGTCATTTACAAGATGATTTATCACTGAATGGCTCTGCGGTATTTTTCAAGCATTGCCCTTTCATGAAAGCTTTGTATTGACAATGATGTGATTATATCCCGAACGTACACCAGTATTATGAGGGCATGTCTACACTGATATATACTTTATGGTTATCTTTTCCCTCACAGCTCCTCTCCTCCTTTCTCAGCAATACATCTTTTAAATTTAACAATCCAATCAGGGATTAACTTAAAAATTGTATTGATCTATATTTTACTTGCTATTCATCAAGGTCAGGTTAAATCAATACTGCAGCTTATCAAATGCACTTGTTCTGTGGGTGTTTAGGAATTTCAGGTTTTCATTGTTGAACACATGGATATAAATGCAGTATTATGTCACCTGTGACTAATGTGTCATATCTCTGTTTTGCAGCGTGGATACTCTTCTTTCTAATAGAAGAGGGTTTCGCTCTGGCACAGAGGACTAAAGGTAAGCTAGAGCTTAAATCCATCGACGTTATTTCAGTCTAAAATAAGAGGAATTATCTCGTCTTGTATCATAGGACAAAGTGGTTCTTTTCTTAATTCTGTCCTGCCTTTCCTCCCTCTTTATTCCCTGTCTGCTCCTTCCTTTCCTTGCGCCAACGATCCTTCCACTCTCCCTGCCTTCCAATCGTTCCCTCATTGATCCCCTGACTCAATAACCCATCTGTTCGTCTGTTCTCTGTCTTTCTGCTTCGAGATTCCCCAAGCGATCATGGCGGCCAGAGCCCTAACCAGAACGAGTGTGGCACGTGGGTCCGCAACATCAATGGCGGGGTGTTCACATCACCAAACTACCCCAACACCTACCCGCCCAACAAGGAGTGTGTCTATATCCTGGAAGGTAAAGCAGGGTCCTTTTCCATCGGAACACTTCATCTTGTGCTCAGTCGCTGTTGTCATCAGAACAGCTGACACAGTTTCCCGCCTTTCAGCATATTGCCTCCTTCAGTGAATGTCATTAGTCTGACTGACATTGTTTTATATAACCTCGCCCCTATCTGATTTTCTGTTCCTTCGCTGGCGGGCAATCAGCCTGACATTTTTCGAATGAGCCATCCTGAGTTTGTTTCGCCCCACAGATATAACCCTTTGAAAATGATGGAGAGTGGCGCATTGTGGGTAGCCCCTGACTTTTGGCCTAATCAGAGTAGTGCTGTGTTCATCTCTATTGGCAGGGTGTGCCAGGAGACTGCACTACTGAATGGAACATTTAAAAAGATGAACATCTGCTCTACAACTTACCTTCAGTGGCATATCACTGAACTGCAAGTGTCCTTGTCAACACTTTAGTGTTTACCAGAAATATCATATCCATCAGTAATTTGGTGGCCTGCCGCACGGGAAGCATAATGGAAGTAGCATCATTAGCGGCTATATGAGATAAGGTCTGAGATGTTAGTTGATGTGTTTTCATACTAAATTGATGAACTGTTTGTCCATTGAGTTGAAGTACTGCTTTTCATTATGTGTGCGTGGTTCTTTTCTTGCTGTGGTGGGGAAGAGATTTTTCACATGGCTCAAGGGCTCCCCCTGTGGACATATGAAGCCCAGACCTATTGTTGATGAATAAGCTGAGACTCTATCACAGGCAGGCTACTGGTGTGTGCAGCAGTACATCATCACAGTGGGTCTGAGGAGGGACAGATGGAACCTATCATTTTATGTTATTTGGTCTTCAGAATCACTTTTATTGGCCAAGTATGTGTACACATACAAGGAAGCTGACTCTTGTTTGTTTGTTTGTTTTTTCATTTCTCTTGTGCACCTACACAAAAATAGGCACAACACATAGGTACAAGGACAATAGAGCTGGGCAAATAAAAGTAAATGTAGACAAAACTATTATGTACAAAGTATGTGAACGAATAGGTGTTTATATGCATATTATATAAATATATATAGAAAGCACCAATGGCCAACAATACGCATACAATACACAATTCAAGTCAAGTGTTCTGTAGGTTGTTAGCTATACAAATAGTGCAAAGACATGAATACTGAATGAATATACATGGACTGGATAATTATGTACACTATGTGCATGTATACATGTTCATATACTGTATGTACAGCATGCATGATTTTTATGGACAGTGATAGATTATACGTACAGTAAAATTAGAATCCATAATAACAATAGTAATAATAATCTTGAATGGCCTTAGCTGTATTCATATTCAAGCTCTGGTGTTGAGCCTTTTGTTCTGCCTCTCATAGAAACAGAGAGATGCTCATGTTTGGCACAAGTGCTAATCAGATAGCTTTGTAATCATAATTTGTGGTTAGTGAGACTCATTGATTATGTCATGTCTCCCAGTTCATCAGCTCAATAGATGGAGTGATTGTAGTTTCTGCTCTTTCTGTATCAAGCTGTGTCATTTGTGTGTCAGTGCGTATAGAGAGAATGAGACTCAGCGCACCAGGGAATGAACACACAGATAGCAGGAAGTGCAGGCATACAAGCTGCTTGCTCGAGCAGAAAGGGAGAACGCTCAGGCTCAAATTCAAAGACAAGAACAGAGACACAAATTCAGTTGCACACTGTAGCATACACATGTACCGCCCTTGACATGGCTCTTTTTTCTCTAATGAGGCATGCTTGCCTTCTTCATGCCACAGATGATTCAGAGCCCCACCTCCCACCCTCACCATCTTTATTTAGTATGATTCATCTCCCAAGGCAGGCATGAATTGCCCTTGTTGAATACTTCCTCCGTGTATGTGGGGGGTAATGTTAAAAGAGAGCTCTGTCCATTCAGTATATAGACGTACTGTGGATTTGCATGACAGGTGAACTCGTGAACTACAGTTGATGCTGTGGTTGCAATGTTCTGGATTCACTGACTCAGAGATAGCGATGCTGACATGTCAGACTGCGTCTCTGTTTCTGTGTCTCTATGTCTGTGTGCTTTGTGCATGCAGCTGTGTGATTCATGCTTACATGTGTGAATATGTGTTTATGTCATGTTATCTGTAAAGAAAATGAGAGTGAGTGTTTAGCATGTTCTGTTCTTTCACGCTTTATGCATGCATAGTTCCTAGATGCAGAAATGTGCTTAAAATGCTGTCAGACACAATTGGAAAGGACAAACCAAAGCATAAACATGTCTGGGTGATCTAATTAGGTTAAGCATCTATGTTAGTCTGCGTAATTGTTATTTGTGCTGTCCTGGGGGAGCATCTAGGCAGGTTCTTGCTCGGAATTTAAAGGGGAACATTTCCCATTTTCTAAATTCATACATGTCATTCCTATGGTCTAAGACAGTCCAAAAATATTAGTCAACATGAACCTCTCTCTCCCAAATCTGAAAACTAGAGTGCTAAAACTGAAATCTGTGATGTCGTAGGGTATAAAGTCTGGAGCTGCTCCACTGGCATTGCATTGGAAAAGATGTTCTAGACGACACTGAGAGCACCCAGGAGGATGCTCTGAGTATATGGGTACATTCTCTGTTTTAGGACTGCAAACATTACAATAGAATAAAGCTCATTTGGGTATAAAAAAGAAATGTCTATGGAGCAGCTCCAGACTTTATACCCTATGACATCATAAGTTTTAGACTCACTTCTCCGGTTTCTGGCTTTAAGAGAGAGTAGATCATGTTCACAAATGTTGAACCTTCCTTGGCCATGGAAATAATATATTGGAATTAGGCGGTGTTCCCCTTTAAAGCAGAGCAGGTGCTTCACTGGGTTCATCCAGTTTATCCAACACGCAAACATATGAAGTACATGTAAGTGGGGCAAGTGTCCCTTGTGCTCACAATGGTCATTAGTCACAGCCTGTGAGAAGACATAAAATTCTCCCTCCTTTATATTAATACTTTTTAACTTAGTACTTTTCTTCAGCAGTGCATGCTGCCTCTTGTGCAAATATTCCTTTATCATTATGGCTTTTTCCATAAATGTCCTGTCATGTCTAATTATAGCTGTAAGTAACACTTAGATATAGTCAAAGTTAGCTGTGTCTGATGATAAAAAGCCATCACTTTAACAGATAGATAAGGCCAGCAATGTTATATGCTTCATGTCTGAAAAGGGCCTTTACTTACCTATAGTACCCTTCAAATAAGACTTAGCCAACTTCTAAAAAGTTTGCACTTCACACAGTCGGCTGAGGGGTTAGAAGTAACAGCTGATGTGCTCAACTTCAAAATCCAGATTAACTCATATTTGACTCTACTTTGTGCTTTAGAATACCATCCAGATTTTTCTTTGTCCCACAAAAGCTAGATTTAATTTTATTCCTGTTGTGGATTTACCCCTTTTGTTTCCTTTCTCTCCCTACTCCCTTGTTCACCAAAGCTCTCCCTAGACAAAGGATTCAGCTGGCTTTTGATAAGAATTACTACATCGAGCCATCATTCGAGTGCCGCTTCGATCACATCGAAATCCGTGATGGGCCATTTGGGTTCTCACCGCTCATTGATCGCTTCTGTGGGGGAAAGAACCCAGGCCTGGTTACATCGACGGGACGTTTCATGTGGATCAAGTTCACCAGCGACGAGGAGCTGGAAGGCCTTGGCTTCCGCATTAAGTACACCTTTATTGCAGGTAAGGGCACCCAAACTGTATGCAGTTAATGTAATTCAACAGTTCCACAGTACAAAGAATCGCAGTGTGAAAGGAAAAAAAAAACATTCTTCCCTAAAGCATATTATTTGTTTGTGTTGATTACTAATGACAGATCACTTAACATACGTAGCTGCACATCTGCAGGTTGCCCATCTAACATCACAGCCTTCTTTTCTTCACTTTTCTTGCCCTATAGCAGACACGCTCAACATCAGAGCCTCCTGAATCTAAACCCAATATACCTAGAAATCAGTTTCTCCCATCAGGCGACAGATATTAGCTTCAAACAGACCCCATTCTGCTTTATCTGGCCTGCCTTAATGGGATCTTATCTTGTGTTCTCTGCTTACCCATTTCTGCTGTGTGGATTGAGAGTAATGTGCCTCCCAAATCTTATCATTTCAGACCCTGATTTCCATCTACACGTGGGTGGACTGCTAAACCCCATCCCAGGTAAGCTCTTCAGCATTTCGACGATTTGTGTTCGATCCTTTTTGAAGAGCTCCTCGGTGCTCAGAAGCTTACCGGAGGCGATCTCTGCCTCTGACATGAATGCTGAACGTGCAAATGTACCTTGACAAGCACACAATTGTACATGAAGTGAAAGGATGTACCGACACACACATGCACAAACTGAAACACACAAAGGAACGCACACCTCTTTTATCCCGCTCTTTCCTCCATCTCTTTCTGCCTTTGTTCCCTCTCATTGTCCTTTGTCCTAATCTGCTGTGCTCACTTCAATTCCACCTTAAATCCTTTACTTCTTTAAATAAAATCCTTCATCTGTCCCTCTGTCTGTCATGCTCTTCTTCTCATCCTACCCCTTTTCCTCTTTATCTCCTGCTCTTTCTTCTCCCTCTCTCTGTTTCTCCACTCTTCCCTCTGTCTTGCTTCTCTCACATGTCTCCATGTGACCCCTTTCACACCTTCCCTGTCTTTTACCTTCCTCTCTCTTTCTTTACCTTTCTTCTTACCTCTCCTGCACATTTCCTCTGTCTCTGTACAGACTGTCAGTTTGAAATCGGCGGATGGGATGGGGTTATTCGCTCCAGTCAGGTGGAGGAGGAAGAGAGAGTGAAGCCAGGTGATGCACTGGACTGTATCTGGACCATCAGGGCTCCTCCTCAGTCCAAGGTCAGTACAAGGGACCAGATTAGTCATCAGAAATGATGACATGGATTGCTTTGATCCGATTCTTCAACCCATGTTTGGTTCCTTTAAAATTCTCTGATTTAAAATGGGTACCATTGAGAGACTAGTCTTTTCTTCTGTTTGAATGAATCGTATTCAAAGCCATTTGAAAGTATCTGCCAAATGCATGCCTTAATGTACTTACAGTAGTTGTATATGTTAACATCCTGACATCTCATAACCTATTAAAGTAGTCAAGGACTTTTATTAATCTCATCTCTTAGGAATATTTGTTTAGGACACTAGCTGAACTAAAAGACCTGAAGAATATTAGAGGCAAATTTTACATCTGAATCATCAGCAACATTGCTCTGAGTTATGCCCTACCATTTCACTACCCTTGAAGGCACTGACTTATTTTGCTGCACATCCTTCTGACTGCATTTGATAAGCTGAATGTTTATTTCAGTCAAAGCACTAATGTTTTCTAATTATTGTAATCAGTGTAAATGGTGACAAACTGCATGGAGTTGCTTTTTTTTTTCAACTCTAAGCAGGACCACATTACAAGTGATACAAAATCTCATCTCTCTGGTGACGCATGCACTTTATCCCAGAATAGATATGAATAGGCAATGAAAAAAAGAAATCTGATGAGGAATCATTTAGAAATTTACCTTGAAGTCTTGCAGTGTAAACACAGTTGGATTGGGGTGATGCTCTGAATATAAACAGGAACAGCTCAGAACTTCTGAACAGTTGTGGAGTCAACTCTAAAATCCCCCTGTGTACTATCGTTCTGTTGAGCGTGTTCCCCTTTCTGTTGGTAGATTTGCTCTGGCACTTCACCTTGCCAGTGTTTTCTATTTTTTTTCTCTTGCTGTAATAGCAAACGTAATGTCAGTGCATGTTTCAATGGAGAATTCCAATATCAACATATGCACTGGATTTGGTTGTCAGTGGTTTTCTTGATTTACATGTTTTGTATGAATGCATATAGTTGCATACAGTTGTGTTCCTTTGTCACTGAGAGCAGATCCGTCAGTGATCTTGTCTGTACTATGATCTTGATTTAGTACATAATGGGTATGAGAAGTGCAAATACACAGAGAGGCAGCATCGGAAAAAAGCAATGCAGGCAAATTTTATTTATAAAATACAGCCCTGGAGATTCATAAGCACATTTTCAAGCCAAGAGTCAAAGCCAAGTGATATGTTCTCATAAGTTTTGATATTTATGAGTGGATATCCAAAACCCCGTTGAAATTACAACCATAACTTGCTTAGCCTTGATTCATTGCTGCTCTGCTTCTCCCTCATGACTAAATGAGTCATCAGCACGCTCCTATGCTACTCACTTGCCACAATATACTGACACACACAAATTCATGCACATCTAATTAGGTATAAAACAGCAGATGTACACATGCAGTCACAAATTACATAATATACTGTCACATAGAGCACTGTAAGCAATTACCCAAACACATTATACAGTCATATGTTTACAAAGTAAAATTTAATGCACAAGTAAACATTTATGCATGGCTCACACACATGCTGTACCTAACGTCTCTCATACACACACAAATAAGTCTCCACGGTCATTTCACTGGTCCTACATGTGCTGTGTGAGGCAGCAGTGAAGAGGATCTGAATTTAGCAACAGCACCTGAGTTGCCTAGTCAGATATTAGCCCAACGAAGCAGAAGGAACAGAGCAGCACACTCAGCAGTAGTATAAGAGCAGCTACTTAACTGCTGCATGTTTACAGGTGCGTGTGTGCTAAATGTGCCGAAGTTTCATCTAAGTTGTCTCCCTGTGGCCAAGCTGTTATCATGTAATTACTGCTGACTTATTCAAACAATTTGAAGACATTATTTTTTAAATACCTTGCAGGTTGAAATGTTACACTACGATATGTTAAGGCTAACTAATGTGCAAATGAGAGGCTGCTGTGCAAGCAGGTGGCTGAACAAGTGGACAAACCACAGGCTCTGTAATTTTTAACAGGTGACACTTTGACATGTCACAGTAGGAAAAGCACAGGCTTAAATAATAAAATTAAAGATGGCTGAATTCCATTCAGCTGCATCAGTTTCAGGGTCTTGTTATTGTGCGTGCTGTCAAACTGTCATCATAACTTACTGGGACACAATAGAACCGAGCTGTCATTAACGTTATTAGCACCACCTGTGCCTTTTCTACACTGAGACAAGTCAAAATGTCTGCAGTGAAAGAGGTCTGTGGCACAAACACAAGTTGTATTGAGTAGAGCTTTTTGCAGCAGACATTTTGACATGTGATGGTGAGAAAAGCACAGGTATAATTACTCATATTAAAAACAACACAGGAAGTTTAGGTGAGCCAGTTTCAGAGCTTTACTGAACACTAACTGGAATGGCTTATTGTAAATGTTATTAGTTACACCTGTGAGAAAGGAAAGGAATATGGAGGACACAGTGGTGTATTTTGGAGGGGTCATTCCTACGCTCCCCGTCTCACTGAGAAAGATGTTCCCTGGCTCTGTATTTGCTTAATATGACATGGTTGAGGTTAGGGGACTGAATCATGACTCAGAGTGATGACATTGTACTGGCACAGATCTTTGTCTAAATATAGTCGTTCTGTCTGTTTAGAGAACAGTTCCAAAATTAATTGCAGCCCAAGAAATTAAAAAACTATTATAGAATATATTATAAGAATTAATTAAGTGAAAAAAAACCCAACTAATTAAGGAATGAAAAAGGGGGCTAACTTAGGGTTAGAAAAGAGGTCTAGGGCCAGCCTCAGTTCCATATCTAATCAGGTTAATAGGAGTCAGGTCAAAGGTCAGGCTAAGGTGACACATCCATAACAACTGACTATTCTCATCTCCAAACAGGTTAAGATTTGTAAAAAAAAAAATAAAAAAATTAAAAGATCTGGGGTGTCTAGTAGCTCAGTGGGTAGAGTGGGCATCCCATGTACAAAGGCAATGTCCTTGCTGCAGTGGCCTCTGGTTTAAGTCCAGCCTGCGGCCCCTTGCTGCTTGTCATTCCCTATTTCTCTCCCCCCTTCACACTTAAATACTGTCCTGTCAAATAAAGGTAAAAGCCAAAAAATGATCCAGAGTGGTGGTCGGAAACCACCTATTATTAACTATTTATGGCTCTTCATGTGATATGTCGGAGCTATTTTAGAGACAGAAAGTGACAAGAGAGTGGCATGACCACAATACGGAGGTTAATGTGTATTACCAGAATATTAAAACATGGGAACACAGGACCCTAGGAACATAGATACTCTCCTGTATTTTGGTCAGTTGTTTGATAGTCCAATCAAGAATATCATATCAGATAGTACCAGGCTGTTGTGTTTGGGTTGTCATCATCACAGGTGATACGTTCACCAATTGTTGGCTCACACTGTAAACTTGAGTATCATGAAACTTTACCTGACATTCCCACTGGTATTTACTGCTTTGTTAGCTGTTTGACCACAGCTTCCTACTTTATGAGGACCACCCTAGACCACCACTAGTTTAACACTTTGAGGCCAGACTCTTTCATGTGGGGAGGACACACAGGTTCAGCTCACTGACCTTTAGTCCCCGAAGCATTCTCGGAATTGAGACACATTAGAGAAAAGAGGAGGGGGAGGGGGAGAGCAGGCAGCAGCATGACACATATTTTCAAAGACTGACTTTTCCAAGTTGCCAGTTATTAGTATATGAATGATGCATGCTTGATCTTTTCTATTTATTATCTGTCTGGGCATTTTTGCTTTACTGCTTTAATGCAATGCAATATTTTTCATGTATTTGCCTTCATTAAGAATTCAGCTGCTGATTACGGTTCGACAGCTGCGAGGTGAAACTAAGAATTGCTGTAGAGGTCTGGCTGCTCATTCGCCTCCACATTGATTTGCATCTTTTGTCTATCTACAGATCTACCTGCGCTTCATGGAGTACCAGATGGAACACTCTAATGAGTGCAAGAAGAACTTTGTGGCTGTGTATGATGGCAGCAGTGCCATTGAGAACCTCAAGGCCAAGTTCTGTAGCACGGTGGCCAATGATGTGATGCTGGATAATGGTGTGGGAGTCGTGCGAATGTGGGCTGATGAAAAGAGCCGACTCAGCCGATTCCGCATGCTCTTCACCTCATTTGTTGACCGTGAGTACAAGTCTTCTTGACATCATACCTCAGCCTTGTCCCTGTTTTTCTATTCACCAATATCTCCTCCAGGCTGTCTCTTCACAGCTAATCTCACACACTACTGGACCAATCAGTCTAACATTTTGTGTGCACATTTATGACTATGTGCTCGCAGTTGCAGTGAATCACATTTGTTGAACAACCTGTTTTATTGACTGTTTTATACCATCACTGATTGTTAACTCCTCATCCCTCTTAATCGGCCGGTAGAGGCAGCAAGTCCTGAACAAAATCACTTTGCAAAAGCATCAAGCAAAAAGCATTCCAGCAATCAGCTCGCCTAAAAACAAGCCTTACCCTAGTCTGTGGCAGGGCACATTTTTGCCTTCGTCATGGCTCAAAAACTGACATCCATAGAGAGGTTTTGTCTCATTCTGAACTCATTCTGCTTGAGTTTCGCCATAGCGATATCTATTAAGTTCATGACACTCTTTCACTGGTGTGATGTCATGCTATCGCTTGGCATTTCAACAACAACAGGAAGAGCTACATTTCCTGAGTGAGTTAAACTGATTGATTTTGAGCTATTTATTGATCTGTATTACGTTACAAATTGATCATTATGATGAAGCGAGATGATAACATCCAGTGATAGAAGTAGGTGTGATTCCATGTCCTTGTTGCAGTTTGGTTTGAATGTGTTTAGAAGTGTGGAGATCACTGATAGACAAAGCTCCATCCCAGTTTCCCTCGCCCCTTCTGACTGTGTAACTCTGTGTTATGGTCTAAAAGCACCATATGTCATTACTTTACCAAAACAGCCAGGACTTTATCCACCCACACACAGAAACAGACACAAAAGCAGTTGATTTATGAGGTCCTGCATTCTGTCTGCATCAGTAGTCACTAACAGACACTGTGTCAAGTGTCATTTCAGCGTGGAAAGCTAATTACACTGTGCCATGTTTAGAGCTAGATATGAGAAAACCAATTATTTACTCCAGCATTTTTAAATAACTGAAAGCATCAAATAATTTTCTGATATGCATTTCACGGCATGATACTGTGCTAATTGTAGGCCACTTATAACAGGAAAATAGGAATTTATCTATTTTGGTGAAAAGAAAAGCTGAGTAGGGTTAATGGATCTACTGGAAGTAATTATACATTAAGCTTCATCATTTTTGAAGGACAAGAAACTTTCTAACAGATGCTGTTAAAGGTTGCACATAAAGTAACAGGAATTGCCATGCAGGAAACAGTTTTTCTGTCGGCACACCGTAATATTTTCATTAAATGCCTGAATAGACTGAGATATTAATTGCCACATTCTCCTACGCACTTTCCAAACCCTGGGTGAATGCTAATGTTGTTTTCATCAGCAAACCCATAACCATTGCAGTCAGAACTTAATGGCCTTTTAAATTCAGCAAGGGTGTTTTTTTTTTTACTCTGAGAGTCCTTAAGACCATTTGGATCCTCATTAATTCTGATCACACAGTTCATCTCAGAGAAGTCTGAAGTCTCTTGAATAACTCCCAAACTTTATTTGGTCAGAGTCAGCGACTGGCTCAAAGTTTGCTTGGAGGTCAGAGGGAACCATTAATCTTTGTCACTCAGAGAACAAGATGAGTTTTGCCTTCCGCACTCCATCATCCTTAATGTGCTATAATCTTTCGGCAGAGCCCCCTCTGACATGTAAACCAGACATATTAAGACTTTACCAAACACACTCACACCCACGCGCACATAGTGCATGCATTCAGACATCAGTTGTGTGCTTGTGTGTATGTTTGTGTGTGTGTGTGTGTGTGGAGGGAGGGTGAAGCGTTGTTGACACCCTGTGAGAGGCTACATTTTGAAGGCGGGACACGCATAATGAGTTTGGAAGCGAGCACAGTGTCAGGGGAGCGAACCCGTCTAAAGGCTCACTGGGAGATAGATGGGGTGGACACTCTAACACACACACTAGTTCACACACACCCTTACACACACATATACATATCCCTTTGTCAAAATGATTTAACCCTGAGGCAGAGGACACACACAGGGAAAGGGAAGTGGAGGCTCAGAGCTCTCATCACAGTGGACCTCGGAGCAGTGGGTGAAGCTGGCGGGGCGGACCACAGTCTGTTTCAGCTGTGATAAAGACTCAGAGAGTGTGTCTGCTGCTGTATATCGAGAGGTGGAAAATCATTGTCAAAGGGGCTGGGAAAGGACACAAGCCATGAGAGACAGGTTGAATATATGTACACGCATTCTCTGGTCATAATGCTCTTTCTCTGACACTGATAATGAAAATAAGGAGATATCTTATTGTTTTTTACTCAGTCTTTGTGGTAGAGAGGAGATTGTGTGGCTCAGGTCCTGCCTGCTTTGGCGTCATATCCTGGGGCTGTATTCATAAAGCCCCCGTAGTACAGACAGTTGGTCCTGTCAAAAATTTTGAGAATTATGATATTTTCTAAGAATTTCTCCTTAGAGTTAAGACTAGATCCTGGTAAAGATAGAAGTTATTCACAAAGCATATTAGCCCTCAAGAGAGCTCCTAAGGAGAAAAACTGTTAGGAGCAGGGAGGAGGACTTTTAAGAGGCTTAAGAGTTTCTGAAGCAGAGGAGAAAATGCAGAAAGACAAAGAGGCAGGAGAAATATTCTCCAAACACTGAATGACAGTGAATTCATAAAATGCTGCAGATTAGATCATGCAGGAATAATGTTTGTGGTTGATCTCAGTAGAGCTGCGCTCACATATTTCACCTAAAAATGATGCTATAATGCCAGGAATGAAAATGATCCCAACACTAAGATATTTGGCAATCGGAAAAATGCAACAGTGCAGCAGAGACTACTTGGGTCTGTCACAACCTTCCATCAGAAGCCTGATTATACAATTACTTTGAGTCTCATACTGGGATGTAATTCTTTTCAGTTCCACTGGGTGTCCACACCTTGCAGGCACAGCCAATCACACATTTAAAATGACTGCATCATACCTAGCAACTGGGTCAACAACACATCCTTACTAAATTAAAGATTCTGTCCCTTCCTTGCTCAAAGCTCACTCTGAAATTTCTCCTTAATCGCCCTTAAGCAAAGACTTTTTGATAAACTTTTAGGCTAAGTTAGGAGCTATCTGAGTGTTCTCAGAATGTTTGGTAATATGACCTCTGTATCCATTTTCTTTGTGCATGTTTGTAATCTATTTACCAAATATTGTCATTCGGATTTTTAATGTTATAATTTTTCTGTTATTTCTGTCTGCCCTGTACACCCAACATGTATTGCATGTCCCTCCTCTGTTGCTTCCTCTGTGAATTCTGCACATTTGAGTTTTTTTGGGGACGAATCTGTAAAGTTTTAGATTTAGGATTGGTTTGACTTGACTCAACAGAGAGAGTTAACGGAAGAAAAAAAAGATTATGCTTTATTTCTCAAATTAGCACTTTGTTGTTTTTAACACCTCAAAATAGCAAAATTGTGATTTCATATGATCACAAAATGCACTTACCAAGTTGCACACAGTGAAAATGTGACGCTACAGAGTAATTTTACTCTTTTACCTCTACTGCTCATCATTTAATCAGAGGATGATTTCAGAAAGATTTCGTCTTTTGTCTTGGACATTTTTTTGTATGCATTAGACCTAACAAAGGGTTGGGCTTCAGATAGGCATCAAACCTGTCTGGTTCTTATGTATGATCTCCAGGACTAACTTGCTTTGTATTCAAGGTAAATTAAGACTCTTTTCAGCCAACAAACACAGCCAATAGCTTTGTGAATATTTTCACCCGTTAGATCTGTGTTCAATCCAGTACATAAAAGCAGGAAAGTAACTCTCGACCACAACACATAATCAATGGTAAATTTCGTACCTGCCTGCTACACAATTCCTCGAGCCGATGAAAACAAAATCCCATTATAAGACACATAAGAAATGTTATGCCACTGCTTTTCAACTGACTTCCACTTCACCCATCTCTATCCCCACACCACACATTAGAACCAGGTTTCCCTTAGCTTATGCTGCAGCCCCAAATCGTCTATACCAAAACCCAGACATCTGCATCTTCCCTCAGCCTTGCAGCTCTTCCTCCTGACTGGCAGTGCATCGATCTCCTGAGCCCAGCAGCCAGCATCAATTACCAGACATCTCTGTCTCTGCCATCGAAGCCTTCATACACCAACAGTCACTTTAATGTGAAGTGTCTCACGGCACTTGCCTGACCATTTGCACCACATGAAGCCATTTCGACCACCACCCCACCCTCTGCCTTTCTTTTCATCTTTTTCCATATTTCTCCTCTCTGCCTGCTTCTACTTTTCCTCCCCCACCCCCCTCCCTTCTTCTCAGACTCCCCTGACATACAGGCTGCAGTTCAGTGAAGCTGCCATCTCCTCCCCTCATCACCCCCTGATGTTGTGTCTGCAGGAAATGATGATGTATGGTCTTGTGTGGTCTTCATTAGACCTCTAGTGTTTTAAAAAAAAAAAAAAAAAAAAGCACATTGCATATTTTTGTTATCATGCCTCTACACATATCTACATCCAAATTATTTATTTTTACTGTTTTTGTTGTTATTGTTTTATCATTATTATTGCCAAAATAGCTTCCAGTCCTTTTCCAATGTGGTCATCTTTTACTCAGCACCGTTACACAGCTGTTTTCCTGTTGTTGTTTTTTCTAAATTCCATCGTCTCTGTGTTTTGTCTTTTGCCCGCAGCCCCGTGTTCAGCCAATACATTTTTCTGCCACAGCAACATGTGTATTAACAACTCCCTGGTGTGCAATGGAGTTCAGAACTGTGTCTATCCATGGGATGAAAACCACTGCAAAGGTAATTGTCTTCTTTCTGCCAGCTTTTCCCAAATGAGGTTATTAAGGTTAATGAGGATTTATTTTTGCAGGTTCTCAGGGTTGGTATTCTAATTTCCTTTCTGAACATTTTTTTGTAATTTCTGTTTTTTTTTATTCTTTCTTTTCTTCTCGTCACCTTTTCCCACTGTAGAGAAGAGATCCAAGGGGCTTTTTCATCAGATCACTAAGACCCATGGCACCGTAATTGGAGTCTCATCAGGCATCGTTCTGGTTCTTCTTATCATCTCCATCCTGGTTCAGATGAAGCAGCCAAGGAAAAAGGTAACTCACCCTTTGAGGCTGACCTTTTGTTCAGCAGGAAAGCAGACTGAGCCAGAAAAGAAGAGACACATAATTGAAAGTGATGGTGAGATTCTAGACCAGGTAGGGGGCCCACGAAGCTCTGGAGACAGGAGAGAAAGATAAAATCCAATGCTGTATATCATGGGAGATGTTTAGCTTCAAGGTGATTTTATTTTTGGTTTAACCACTTTCTGTTCAATTCATTTTAACTTGGGTTTGTGAAAAACACTTTTTTAAGGCTTGTCTATTGAGGCTTCTGTAGGTAAAGAAAATGGTGTCTCTGACTCTGTGAGACTGCCTGAACATAGTGTAAAATGACGACTCAAGAAATTACCTCTGATGTTTCCACACTGAGCAACCAATGTTTTAGATAGGGTAAAAAAAAAATCACTAGCAAACAAGGAGTGCGTATTACGTTGATTACCCATTAAAAAGTAAACTACAGCACCAAAATTCAAAAGGCAAGGTGTTTTAAGTGCTGGCTTTTGGATGGATATTGCCTTTCACCCCCTTCCCTGTCACCTTTTTAAACATTAAAAAAAAAGCTCCTGAAAAATTTCAGATCTTAAGTATTGTGAGTGTTCTTGTTGATCAGATTTGTTTGAGAGTGGTCTGGCAACATAAGCAACAATCTACCAGCTGTCGTCAGATTCTGATCCAAATGTCGCTAATCTGATTGGTACACAGACAGTTTTGATGTCTCTTTTCCTGCTGAGCCCACCCACTTACAACTTAAACCTAAAACCAGACAAAAACACAAATGCAGATATTTGGCAAAAACACTTTATGTTGGACCCCTTCACTTGTAAGAAACTGAGAAAATGGGGCTTCGGGGACTTGAAAGTAGACCATTTATGTTTTTTGTTTTTGTTTTTTTGACAGTTGCAAATCTAATGAGGGTTTTTCCATCTATTGTCTTGATATATACTCATATCCGTATCAAAAGTCATGTCCTGCTCATCATTAAAGTTGAACTGTCTGAATGGATCTTCTTCTTTTCAAGGTTGTAGCTCGCCGGCCTGGTGTTTTCAACAAGGCGGGCTTCCAGGAGGTCTTCGACCCACCCCACTACGAGCTCTTCTCTCTACGTGATAAAGAGATATCGTCAGATTTAGCTGACCTGTCTGAGGAGCTGGACAGCTTCCACAAGCTGCGGCGCTCCTCCACCATGTCCCGCTGCGTCCACGAGCACCACTGCGGCTCACAAGCCTCAGTGGCTACTGGCGGCGGCAGTATGAAGCACAGCCGCACCACCCTGAGCTCCATGGAGCTGTCCTACCACAACGACTTCTCCAAGCCACCACCCATGAAGACTTTCAACTCCACAGCCAGCTACAAGAAGAGCTGCTACGGCTACAAGCAGCACTCACAGACTCACGACTGCGACCAGCAGGTCATCGAGGACCGCGTCACAGAGGAGATCCCGTGTGAAATCTATGGGCGTGGTGGAGGAGGAGTGGTAGGAGGAGCCACAGGTGGAGCAATGGGAGGAGGAGGAGCATCAGGGATTGCAGGAGGAGGGATTGGAGGAGCAGTGGGGATAACAGGAGGAGTGGCGATGGGAGGGGGAATGGGTATGGCAGGAGGAGTGAACATGGCGGGGCCTAGTGGCATCGCTGGAGGTATTGGTGGTGGGATGGCAGGAGCCTGCGGAACCCTGAGTGTCCGTGGCAACAGCGCTCGTAACAGCACCACCATAGTTGACCCACAACAGCGCTCCATGTCCATGGACTTCTAGATGGTGAAGGGGGGAAGGAAAGGAAATGCAGAAAGAGCTTGCATTTCACTCATGGAAAGAAGAGAAGGAAGAAGAGATGACAGGAGAGTCACAATAATCTTTAATTGATCACTCCTCTCCCTCTTCTGCCTTTGCTTTCAAAGCAGTATTAAAAGTATTGCACATAAGGATCTTCTCTCAAAGTCTCCTCTGAAGGTTTGGGAAAGTGGCAGACAAGAAACAAGGATCAAAAAGAGTCAAAAAACAGGAAACTGTTGGATCTATTCTTCAGGGTGCTGAAGGATGTTGGGTGAAGGGAGGGTGGAGACACCTCATCTCTCCTCCAGTCTGATACTCATATAATCTCTCCTTTTCATAAGACACATTTGAGAAGAGGGTTCTCGCATGCAGACCCAGACTTCATTCTGTTTGGGAGCCTAGAAGATCAGGCGACCACTCAGAAACAAGGAGAGAAAAGATGAAGAGATGTCCGAGACTGAGTTTCTACATTTATTCACCTGCCATGCACAGATATATGATATATAGTGCGTCTTCTAATAATTTGAGTCTTTATTTTTGTCAGTGTACTGTACTGTTAAAACCAGTATATATCCAGCCTCATGATGATGCTTGGCTTTTAACTCTTTAATCTTTTTCAAATGTTGCTCAGATGATTTTATGAGGATGACCTATCCACGACATACGGTGTTGATGATGATGAGGATTAAGTTGCTGTTGTTGATGATGATCAGAAAAATGATGATGATGACAAATGTTAATGATGTGATATTACTATAATAATTCTGTAATTTTCATGGTTACCTCACACATACACAGAAGGTACGCTCCATTCAGTCTCTCCTCAGGAAGAGCACATGAAGAGACTGTCTTATTTTGGTAAGAAATAGAGAAAACAAAGTCTATTTCTGCTCTGTGAGCTTTATAGGATATGGGCATTCAGGCTATGAGTGATCATTTATGGAGTATGAAGTGTTGGGTGTGAGACCTGGACTGAATCAAAATAGCAACCATCCCACTCCCAAACCCCACCCTTACCAGGAGAAAATGTAATTTCTCGATTCCCCCATGAACTGAGTGTGTAAAACAAGCACAACCTGTTTCCCTAAAGAGACAGACATGTAGCCTATATGGGACTCATTTATGATTTTAACCACTGGTTGTATAATTTCATTCTGTTGAATTAAATGAGAGCTTACTCACCTCCCTGTGTGAGCTTTTCTGTTCACTATAACCAAGAAAGATGGCACCACCCATAGGCTGGAGATGTCGCAGCAAGGTAAGGCACACATTGTGACACGCAGATAGAAAAGAAACAGCCTTTGTGAGGTGTTTGACTTTGCAGAGATAGATATTTACATGCAGAGATGTTTTAGGCATGAATTATTTTCTGAATTGTGTGAACCTTAAGATGTAGTTAAAGGTTGAAGACACAAAATTTAATTGTTGCAAGATGATGAGTTCAGCTTGAAAGATTATTGTGAAGAAAATGCATAAAGATAGTGCAGCTCCTCATGACGGCAGATTTTTGTCTGTCACTGGCACACACACACACACACACACACACACACACACACACACACACACACACACACACTCACCCTTTGCTGTCATGATGCGTTTTGTCCTGTCTAATGCTCAAGGCACTCTTTTAAAATATGTAACCTTCAGATACTCATTGCCACATGCATCAGGCTCTGGTGATTGGGTCCTCTGTGACACATATGCATGTAGCCCCACGAGCCTTAAGGTAGCCTAGATGTATGATAATAGCAAAATATTCTACTGGGATTGGATCAGATGTTACTGAGCACCAGATTTTACCGGTTAAAGTTTCAAAAATCACTTGAAATTAGAATAAGTGTAACCTAACCATTATAAAACTGTGTTGTTGAATATACAATGATATTCATCACTCAAAAACTACTTATACCTGTTAGAACTATGCCAATATGTATCTGCACAACCACATGATTAGCCGCAATTACATAATAATATACCATGTGGTTTACTCAAATTAAAACATTATCCTTGCTGGGTATTTGTACAGCAATAGTCCCACATGGGGTGCTCTAACATCATGGGGACACACACGAACATCACTCAGACAGGTCTGCAGTAGAAAAACATGCAGCCTCAACTGCAGACAGACTGTTCTCCATCTTTTTATCTGCTGATAAAAAACTATTGAAGAGCTAAACAGCAGTCTGAACATGAAGCACTGTTGTTCTACACAATATGAACGTTGACATGTACGACAGCATTTCAGTCAGTTGGATAGATTATTAATCCCTCATTAGTCAGAATGATACATGACGATATCTGACGCATAAGATCTGTCAAAACTCCTTTTGAGATAGATTTTTTTTTTTTTTTTTTTTTAAATCCTTAAATTAACCATTTCTAATTCAAATTATGAAATCCAGAACTTAGTTTTGTGTAGTCAGAACAAAAGGTCAAAGTATTAAAAATTACAAATTACAATTTATATCCAAATTTTATCTGTCAAATGAAATAAACAGATCTCTTTATTTGTAAACTGAAAGATATCCTTAATAAAGTTAGGACAGGTTGTAACTGCATAAATCTTAAATTTGATTTATTATGAGCCAGTCATTACCAGCTTGAATTGTATTTATATTCATTTGGAGACTCAACAGACACATAATGGTAAAATTATTGTAAATACTGATGGTATCATTTTGAGGAGTCAGAATGTAATGACAGATATGAATTAGCCTAGTGTTTTGACATGTTGTAAAATTATTACTATATAAGACTAATATATTACAATACTACAAGTGTTAATCTGGTCAAGCCAATGAATATAAAAGCTTCCTGTATTCTGTCACACACATGTTTATTAAGTGTGTATGATGGTCAATAACATTTATCTGAGGATGCAGCTATTAATAATAAACATCTCACTGTATTTCATAATCGGGGGGGGCATCATATAAACTTAACACAGAGGCACAAACAAAAGCTGAGGGATAAGCCTACTAAATTTAACAGCTCTTTAGGAGCTGTTCGTTATTTATGAGAGATGACAGGGCAGTGCAAAAAGGCGGAGGCGTGTCATAATTTTTTTAGGCACTAGTGAAGGATTTATGTTTTTTATTTTGTGTTAGGGGAGGGGCATTAAACTTTAAATGACTGTAATTTGTATTTATTTTACCACCAATTTTTAAAGAAAACGCGTCTTCCAAGAGGGTTTGGAAGGCATGTTTCCTTAAAAATCACTAAAATTACACCACTACCATAGCCAGAAACTGTATAACAGCAATTGTTGTTGGATTTTCAAATTTCCGACAATCAACGAAAACATTATGTGGGATGAACATTTCCATCAGAAAAACCATAACCAAATATAAGCTTAAAATAGTAATATTTCATCAAAATCACTTTATTCTACATGTGTCATTTAAAATGTAGCCAAAAATAAACTGTTTCCATTATCTAACGAGCATGTATAACAAGAGTGAAAAACCAAGGCTTTTTTACTGCAAGATTTTGTCTTCAACTTTTAACTTTAACAACTAATTTATAATGGAGGGAGGGGTCACGTTTCCCCCCCCAAGTTATTCAGGAAGGCTAAAGGGAAAATGTAACTTGGGGGAGGTTAAAAAAAAGTCACACCCCAGCAACCCCCACCTCTGATAAATAAAGAACAGTCCCTTAGGGCCCCACTCCCACATGTGCAAAACAAACCCATAATAAAACATTGCAGTCATCCAGTTCTCAGCTATATTTTCCATGACCAAGCAGGCAGATGAGGTGTTATTTCACACTACACCTTATGTGGATGGTTAATTGATGTTAATAAAATGATGTAAATATGATATAATTGAGTTCACTACATTAAAAATCTGTGACTGTACTTATCAGACAGAGGGCTATATATTAGACCTTTAATTTAGCATAGTACTTTTTCTATTCACGATATTTAAAAGACATGATCTGCAGTTGTGTGGTGGTAGATCGTATCAGCAGTCATTTAGCATACCAGCAGCCTGGAGGCAGCAGCGGACGCGCAGAGCGTCTACTGTAACTTTCCGGAAACTGAGACACGAGGCGAGCAAAACATTTTCCACCGGCTCCTTCTCTTTGTCCATCCACCTCCCTGCTGAAGCAACATCCACAGCAACACCATGGCGACTGTTGTAGATACTAAACTATACGACATTCTCGGAGTGTCTCCATCCGCAACTGAAAATGAGCTGAAGAAGGTAATTAAACAAGACAAACTAAACAAACCACGGAATTATATTACGTTTCTGTTTCGAGTTTCAAAAGGTTCAAATTGCTACAATCAGGAAATGTGTCTCTATGCGGTGCTAGCTAGTTAGCTGTGACACGGGCTAGCCTGCTAACAAGCTAACCGGCCTGGATGCTCATGTGACGATGCGGCTGAATTGTTTAACGATCATGGGTTTTGTGATAACAGGTCATTCTTTTAACCTTAGCTTCAGACAGTCCAGATTTCTAACCGTCTCAAACAGGACAGTTAACGTGGGGAAAAATATTTAAAACGCAAGGTTGAGTTAATATAGCTAGCTTGTGACGTTACGAATCAAGTGATTGACCTCACGTTAGCTTTAGCTCAGGTGTTTGTCATGTAGTTAGCTAGCTAAGCCCATCGAAGGTTGTAGAAAGAGGTAAGCTAACGTAAGTTTGTTTTTCCCCAAGGCTCGAAAGTACTAACAGCTAATGTTAGCTAGCTGAGAAACACATATTTGTGTAGTGTGACAAAATAATTAGAAGAAGCCGACTCGAGAATCGGTCTTCCCATAACTGAACGTCAGTTTAGCCGTACAACAACGTTACTGTTAACGTTTCACAATAAGAAGGGACATCTTTTTTGGCACTTGCAGTGGGGCCTGGATGTGTTTTATCGCCTTCAGCCAGTTTATGACATTACAGGCTAAAATTAAGTTAAAACGGAACCAACCTTCGCTAGCATCAGCTAACGCTAGCTGATTACACATTGTGGGTCATTTGAACCCTTTCCTTGTGAGCTAACTTAGGTTTAACTTTAAGGTTACACGCTTGTGTCTAGTATGTAGTGTTGAAGATCTTATTAAACTACATTGGACGGGATGGTAAACGCCTGTAATGCTTGGTAACCACAGCGGTAGCTCCTAACGCCGTCTGTGGTTGCTGTTAGCAAGATGTGCTAATAAGCATACTTACGTATACCCAACCGTTAGTGATTAAATTGTCAGACATTTTGATCTGCCATTTTTTGACAAAATGGTAATTAAGTTACGGGTGTAATGTAGTTAAAAGTCGTGAGTAACGCTGTCGTAATTAGAGGAAACTGATATATAGTTAAACTATTGGGCATAAACTTCATTTTATTGAAGTGCTTTACGCAGTTACAGGTAGTGTTTTGCCGGTAGGAACATCTGGTTATGTCAGGGAGGCACGTGTGATTGCGTAAACAGTATATAAGCTTCCGTCACAAGAGTGAGTCATGACGGTGTGTGATTCCAGTAAACAACACATGTCTGAGGATGATATCGGCTGATAAGACTCCCTCTTTTTTGTACTTCTAGGCATACCGGAAATTGGCAAAAGAATACCATCCTGACAAGAACCCAAATGCTGGTGATAAGGTAAGGCATCTGTGACAGCCTCCTCTGGTTTTGACTGAAGGGTGGCTGTGACTTAAGAAGTAGAGCGGGTCTTTTACTCATAAGGTTGGCCCCCAGCTCCCCCTCTAAGCATGTTGAGGTGTCCTTTGAGCAACACACTGAACCCTAAGTTACTCCCAGTCGGACAGGCCAACACCTTGCATGGCAGCTCCACCACCATCAGTGAATGTTTGTGTGAATGAGAGGTAAATTGTAAAGGGCTTTGTCTGGTAAGGTAAATATGCAGTTCATTTCCAGTTTTTGTATTGCATCATAGACAGGTTTAACTTTGGATTGGAAATGCTGTTTCTATGTAAATTCAAGATGGGATGGGGAGCAAACAAGAATGTGTATCAGTAGAACAATAAGCTGATTTATGACCGTTATTTCCCAACAAATAGGGTTTAAAATGGCTTTTTTGAGGGGATGCTGGGAACCAAAGCTTTGCCCCTTCCTAATCAATGGTTGTCTTTTTTCACAGTATATTAAAAAAAACATCTCTATTTGGAGTGAGTGGGGGGTGGCCAGTTGGTTGTATTGTTACAGTGGATATTTTCTGTACTTCTGACTGTTGTATAAAGTAACTCATCATTTCAGTTTTACTTTCTGATTAGGCTGAATCCTTCGTATTAGGATCTACGACTGTTTAATTTGTTTTTGAACGTGCAATTGAATTTCCTCAGCTCCCTATCACCACAGACCTCCCACAGCGCTACATAATATTGTCATTAGCTTATAATGTAACATTTTTTAAAAAGTCTGTGGAAACATTAAGAACCAGGGGCCTCTCTTCCATCACTCCCCATATGGCAGAATGCCATTTTCTCAGCAGGGGATTACATTGTTAGCAAAAGGATATGGCAACTACAGAGAATTAAGCCTGGGGGCAGTATTTGTAACAGGGAAAAACTTGCTTTGAAGAAAAGAAAGGGCCTAGTTCATCCCTTACAGTGTCAATGAGATGGGCATTTAACTGATGTTGAGTTTGTGTTGAGATAATGTCAGAGAGGTGTTGAACTGCCTTAGTATCTAAATTTTCAGGTTTAATAGTGTAATGCTATTCTACCTTAATGCTTCAAACGTGAATCATTTATGAAATGACTGGTTCAAATAAGTGGTGTGAAATGTACAAATTGTGCTTGTGCTGATGACATTGAGTTTTCAAATTGAAATACTTTGTATTCATTTTACAGATTTTCTTGTGGTTTTGGTCTCTAACTCTAGGACTTTTTAAGGGTTATGTTGGATGTTGAGTGACAGGGCATGTGCTTAGGTGTGGAATGACCCTTATGTAAGAATATTGCAACCTGAGGCATGCTTTGACTGAGATTGATGTCGCTTTTGTTCCCACCAGAGCTGAGATGAAAGATTGATAGAAATTTCACTAGGTCCTGAGCTTTTCATTTGCTGTCAAAACAGCTCCACTGTTCTGACAGTCGAAATTGCATCTTGTTACATTTTTTTTGTTGTTGTTGTTTTCTGTCCTCCCCAAACATAGTTCAAAGAAATCAGTTTTGCCTATGAGGTGCTGACCAACCCTGAAAAGAAGGAACTTTATGATCGCTATGGAGAACAAGGCTTGCGGGAAGGAGGTGGGGGTGGCCCCGGGATGGACGATATTTTCTCCCACATCTTCGGTGGTGGACTTTTTGGATTCATGGGTGGCCAGGGGAGTCGCTCCAGGAATGGAGGTCGGAGGAGAGGAGAGGACATGGTCCATCCACTCAAGTAAGACCAAGCTTGTCCACTCACATATAGCTTACTTGAGTTAAATGTTTGTACTTCCTTACATGCAAAAAAGATTTTCTTTTGGAAATATATTTATAAAAAAAAAAACTCCTACCGCTCTGCAAAAAAACCCCACTAACACCTGTTAACATCTGGCTTTTTTATTTAATGGAAAAGGTTACAATTGGCACTCACTCCTGGGTCAAAAAACGCTGAAGTAGTCACAGGTATTTACTGGCTCCATCTCCGGTTGGCTCTGATTAGCAGTGATGGAAATACGATACCCCAGTTGGACACATTAATTTCAGCCTCTTTGTCAGCTCAATGCAATGAAGTGCCACCGTAAAATTCTGTCTGTCTCCGTCCAAGCAGTGCTCACATGGTTCCAAATTTGTCTGCACCGGGTTTGAGAAAGAGGCTGAACAAGTCAGAGATATGAAAATAAAAAAGAAGTAACCACCGTAACATTTTCACTGGCCCATATGCTGCTTTCTGTTGTTTACCAACCTGTTTTTTTTGCCTGTCAATGACTTTGAACGTGACACACCAGGAAAAAATGAACAGACACACACACACACACACACACACACACAGAAAAGCATACCCGTCTGCTTCAGAGCTGAGTACTCATCTCTGGTCTCCTGGTAATGGGAGGGTTGTCTATAGCCTATTTTTAGCGGGTTTTTCCGTATTAAAAAAAAACAAACCTGTATACATGTAATAATTTTGGTGTAAAAAGGGTAAAAGACTTTGTTGTTCAGTACAAGCCAATGTGGTATACCATCCGTTCTTTGCTGTATCTAAACATTACACTTTTCCTACAGGGTATCATTGGAGGACGTTTACAACGGGAAAACAACTAAACTACAACTTAGCAAGAATGTACTGTGTAGCACTTGTAATGGGTAAGTTGTAAAACCAACACGGTGCTTAGGTCCACACTGCATGTTGCTTTGTTGACATTTTGTCATGTTTCCAAAGTCTCTCATAATATCATAATGAATCCATCCCTGGTTGTGTGTGTGTGTGCGTGTGTGCAGGCAGGGAGGCAAGACGGGCGCTGTACAAAAATGTACAACATGTAGGGGGCGTGGCATGCGCATCATGATCAGACAGCTGGCCCCTGGAATGGTCCAACAGATGCAGTCTGTGTGTACTGATTGTAATGGAGAAGGTAAGGGGCTCAGTAATCTCAACTGTGATCAGTCATTTCATCTATATTATGGTGCTCGGCCTGCACATATCCTTCACCTTGTCTCCTTTAACCCACTCCAGGTGAAGTTATCAGTGAGAAAGACCGCTGTAAAAAATGTGAGGGCAAGAAAGTTGTGAAGGAGGTGAAGATTCTGGAGGTCCACGTGGACAAAGGCATGAAGCACGGCCAGAAAATTACCTTTGGAGGGGAGGCTGACCAGGCACCCGGGGTCGAGCCTGGGGATATAGTCCTTGTCCTGCAGGAAAAGGACCATGAGGTAGGTGGGCCAGTTCCCTAGTACTGGAACTCTATCTCCCATATACACTATTTGTCATAGTGGTAATCATTAAAAAATGTATTTAGGACTCTATTCATAGTTTTAGATGTCACATGCTGTTTCCTGCTCATAAAAAGTGACCTTAGTTCTAAGCCGACTTCCCCCACCTGGCCACAACTTCCTTCTGATGGATTCTTTTGAGGTTCCATATTTTTTTTGTTATACTGTTCCTGTGAAATTCTCTGTATGCATAAAGATATACCATGTGTGCAACATGTATATATTTTGGTGCCTGCTACATCAGACACAGGCATGTGGGTGCAGAGGTGACTAATATGCTGTAGGAGCTGTATAGGAGTGGAGTTTGTTTTTTACATCCAAAAAAATCCCCATGAACAGCTTGGAATAGGTTAATCATGTTTCTTGATGGACTATTTCTACAAAAAGAAAAGTAAGTTTCTTAGATTAAAAAAAAAAAATGCTCAAGTTTCTATAGGATTGGGATTATCAAGTCAGTGTTGGTATTAACAAGTTGCCTTGTGTAAAATTGAAAAAGCAAATCCAGACCTCCTGTAAAACCTTACTAGTCAAATCTTACCTATTACCATCAGTGAATATACAGTAGCTCAACAGCTTACTGCTGCATCACAGTGAAAGTCAAACTCAGAGAGTTTACTGAGATCACAAATACCATAGTTTCTGTTTGCTCTCTGACAACAGTGGTCCACTGTTGTTGTTCTTTAGCTTTGCTTTTCGACTTTATTGCATTCCGCTTTGGCTGCGTGTATTTAATTGTTTTTTATCTTCATTTCAGTTTAGACAGTTTTAACAAATGCGAGTGTGGCCTGCCCTTGATTTAGTTGGGTAAGAAAAGCCTTAATTAGTGGAATCTCCTGCCTTTGCTACTACTTGTGCGCAATGAAGCTGTTTTGTAAGTATTTGGCATCTTGTGTGACAGATTGTGAAAATTTACACCTAAATCAAAAAGAACTGTCAAAATACTTGTCTGTGAAGAAGGTTGAGTCTCTTGATAAAATAAAAAATAATTTAGATGAGTGAGGGTAAGTTTCTTTTGTAAAATATTATATTGTTACACGTTTGGAAGCAGTTACAGGAGTACAGTTGGAGTTTTAGCAGCCTGTGCTCTTACCTTATACACATGCTCTCAGGTAAGATAGACTAGGACAACACAGCAGATAGATGACCTGTCATTGTGGTTTCCTGCCTTCAGACTCAACATTTTGGCTGTATTCCACCCCTCTCTGGATGAATTGATAGTTTCTTTTTCTGCAGTGTTCAGGGGAATGATAACATAGTGAACCAGCCAACTACAGGCGAACTGCTATTTATCATCACATTGGGGATTGGCAATTAGCATTGTTGATTTTGTTTGTTTGGTAGTTGTGTTTTGCTGTCAGTCTAGCTGTGCTTCAAGTCTGAAACATCATGCATAGTCCTACATGGGTTGAATAGCCTTCATGCATACTGCTTTTTCCAATATGTGATGAGAGTGCAGAACCTGTTCCATTATAAATCCCATTTTCCTTGTACAGGTGAGAAAATAAGTGGTATGCAATTTCTGCAACAGGATTACAGAGTTCAGTGAGCACATAGCAGTCGGGTCCAGCTGGTGGTGCTTCAAACCTCTCAACTGTCTGAGTGCTAAGAACCAGATTGTCTTGACATTGCTTCGCTGTCAGAGCTGCACATCGTATTAACTTAGGACATTGAATCACTTGAGTGGATACCTGCCAACCTGTAATAACAAAGTTCTCTTAATTTCACATGTGACACAAATTCAAAGTATTTCTATGTATGTTCTTGCTGTTATTAACAATGTTTGTAATGGTGTTTTAACTTTGCACCACACAACATACTATTCAACTGAGCAACAGCAATCCTTAGCATGTGCATTGCTGTACATTAGTATATTGGGCAAACCACTAAATCCGACTTCAAGTATACACTGCAGGTCAAAGGTTTTTCACCTGTTTTAAGCTAAGTTTTTTAAGGTTATCTGTGCTTTATCATCAGTAATGAAGTTCATATAACATCTGAGGGCAGGTCCACTAACACATCTTGACGAAGTTGTACAACACCTTCAACTTGGTGGTTGTGGCTTTTGTCTGGGGCTGCCTTGCTAACCAGCACACCCAGCATACTTAAGAGACATTCATGAGTGGCTGGGCTGTCCTCGATTCTTGAACAAGCAACCACCTTAGACACACCTCTTTGTAAGCAGGAATTGAAGAAAGTAAAGGCAGCACTAATACTGTGATCTAATGCACACACCTCAATCCTATAAAAACTTTTCCTATCTGTCTAAGCTGTGCTATCAATAAATGGCAAATCTCACCAAATAAAAATCTAACATAAATAAAGAGAGAGAATCTGGCCAAAGATCTCTGGTGGCTGCATTCAGCAACTATTACTAATGCCAGAACATTACCAGTAGAAACACTGGGTGTTTTTCCACTTCATCATATTGGATTGTGATTTATACAACTTCGGTAATATCTGCTGCCTTAGGTTCAACACACAGCTCAGCTCGCTCACCCAAGCAGCTCCAGTCTGCAATCATCTTTGCTGTCTGTGGCCCTAAGTGTTTATAGGCAGTTACTCATGATGTGTAACCTATCAGACAGTACTGTGGGCAGGACTTGGAGCAAAGCCACAGAGTGGTGACTGCAAACAGAGACTAGCAGCTGCCTCAGAGCCAAAGTAGTGCATTTTTCAATTAATTTATTTTACTGGCTAAACTCTGCAGTAGGCATCACATGACCGTGGTATTGCGTCCTTCATTACAACCCTAAAGGATCCAAGAAAAGCAGCGTCGTTACTGGCAAGTGATCCAATTGGATCTGTGTGTCCAGACATCACTTCTGCATGGGTTGCTGTGGTAACAAAGTAGGCATCATTATCTCACTAATTACGTAGCTACACTAGTGAGATGGCTATCCAGTACAGTAGCATGAGAAATTGAGGTCCATCATATTTCATCCCTCAAACTGAAGTCGCAGTGTTAAAGTCCTCCATCGCACCAGATTAACTCAGCGACAGAGCAGGCTGGTAGGCATTGCAGTGTTCTGTGCTGCAGTCATGGTGGGCTTCACTGTGTAGCAAGAGGTGTGGCGCTATCTGCAAAGTAAGATTACTGACTGAACATCTAGGGGACATTTGATGACAATAGGTGGCTTGCTAATTTTAGAATGTGTGGGGGAAGTTTGGTGGGCTCAATGGCCATCTGGGATCAGTTAAGAGTGATTAAAAAAAAACATTTTGAAATCTGATTTAAGCAGCCGGACAGAGACACATCTGTAGATATCCAATTATAGCATTTCAGACCAAATGTGGTTTGGATTGGATTTGCAAAAAATGTATGTCATGTGTTTTTTTTTGCTGTCCAGACTTCCAAAATCCATCTGGATACAGTCTGGATATGCCAAAACACAAATTTTGGCCTTATCAACATCCTGTCCAATAATGAAAAACAGGCCTCAGAAGCGCACAACCACTTCTGCACTGTAACAGCAGGAGTTGCCACACAAGTTTTAGCTGATTAATTATAAGCGGTTGACACTAAGCTGGCTGTCTCTCTTGGTCTTAATTGGGTTTCCTCAGCAGTGACTAGTGGCTTGCACAAGCTAGGTTGCCTCTGATAATGTAAAGTAAGTTTGGTTTAACTGGAACAGCAGGCTGAGCTGTAGCAATGCCCTGGATCTTTGTTTCAGGAGGTAGCTATCAGATCAGATGTCAGAATATGTTAGTGGACGGTGTAAGCAAAATGGGTTGCCACGGTTGGCTATAGCAACACAGATAACACTCACCGGTGCTTTGGGTATCAACTGACATGCTACTCCTGTGATTAATACATGGAAATAAGGTAGAAACAACCAAACAAATAGTTGCTGTGTTAACAGGCAGGGGAATTTGCTTCTCTGTGCGTTTAGTAACCTAAGACAAGCTAAAGAAGTATATTGGCTGGCAAAAAAAAAAAAAACTAACACAGACATCAAACCTCCTTGGAGTAAATTGCACAAATGTAATCAGCTGTCCAGATAATGTTTAATTCTATACCTTTTTCACAGTCAACAGTTAGTGCTTGTTATGCTGCTTTTCACCAGCAATGCTGTGGGTTTGTTGACTGTTGATTGTGTCAAGACTGTGGTCATTGAGTCATTTAAATCTTGCGGCATCTAACTAACAAACTCTGCAAAGGATATTTTTTAGGCATTGACAAAGGACTAATGACCCATGGTGTTTGTACAAGAACGTTAATTAATCAATATTTTAACAGTCTCTTTCTCTCTCTCTTTTCAGACATTCAAGCGAGATGGCAATGACCTGTTCATGAACCACAAGCTTGGCCTGGTGGAGGCGCTGTGCGGCTTCCAGTTTATGCTGAAACACTTAGACGGAAGACAGATCGTTGTCAAGTACCCTGCTGGCAAAGTCATTGAACCAGGTTAACATTCTCTATACTCATCTGTTTCTCTTCTCCATTATTTGACCCATCAAATGTACACATTGTATATTAATAAGGAAAAGGCTGTGGTGATGTAGCTGCAGGACGAAGGAATGGGTGCCATTAACATCCCCTCACACCAGAACACAATCAGACTAACTTTCACGCTGTATTGCCTAAAGTTGTGCAGAAGATGTTGTCTCTGGGCATCACTACAACGACCTGATGGATTACTAGATTGTACTTACACATTAGGGGTGTAAATCACTACTTTCATTACGATACAATATTTACCGATATTACAAAGTCTGTCACAGTATGATTTGATTCGACGATAGACATGAGACATTAGTATATACCCATTCAGCACATTAAGTCACAGAAGAAGCTGCCACTCCCTTTTTGTTTTTGCTTTTGGCCATGAAAAATAAAAACAACACTTTAATAATGTAAATAATTATGATTACTTAGGTGCAGTAATTTAACTTTAAACTGACTCCACTAACAGACATTAAACAGCACATGGGTAAGTTTACCTTCAAGGCCCTTTGGAAGAAATGTTTTAATTCTCGCCCAAACCATGATCTTTTTCATAGAACTTGAAGGCAAACTTCTCCCAACAGCCATAAAATCATGGATTAACAACAAGAGCATGTAACAAAAGTATTAAATCTGGCCCAGTAATAACTGTCAAGGTTCACAGACAAAACAGTTGTTTATTAGCTTAAGCGCCTTTACATTGCAAAAAGTAGCCTAGCAACTAATGGAGATTTCTTCTACTCATAGCTTAACAAAGTTCATGTATTATTTACACCTTTTCTTACTCACTGTTGGTTTACGTCTCTGTATCTCCCGACAGAACAACACGGTTGAATTTCAGCCTGCATGCACATTTTTCAGCCCAACATTGTTGAAGCAGAGCAGCTTATGTTACTGCAAGAATTTACATACCACATGTGCTTTGTCTGTTGACCCATATTTTTCCAAAATCAATAATATTTCCACATTACTGATTTATTCCTGAGTAAATAACTTATCCTCATCACCTTTCTCTTGGCGGCTTGCTATCCGCCTGCTGCTATTTGACAGTGACACAGACTTTCACAACATAGGCGTAACCTGAAGATGATGGTATGGATCTGTTTTACATCAATGATATTGGATCAATCCAGGACAATGGATTGTTACATCGCTATTGCTCGTGTGACAAGTGTTAATATTTAATGGCACTGTGCAGATTATTTGAAGGAGCAGAGCATTAATATAGGAGCAAGAAAACATTTGCTATGTAAAGATAAGGTGGAGTAATGGCACCCTGAGCTGAGAGCTGAGAGCTGAATACAACAAGGAGGCACATTTAGAAGGCACTAGGCAGCTCCAGTGACTTTGGTGCGTGATTCAAGGACACATCAACAGTGCTTGATAAATGAGGGAAGAATGGGATCATCAACATCCTCGGTGCAATCTCTGGAAATACCAGTCCAACATGTTCCTCCTACACCCTTAGGCTTCTTTACATGCCTGTACACTTAGGACTACACATCTTCTGAAGTTGTGAAATCAGATATAATATAGTGTGCTGCATTAACAAAGTGGGGTGTGTAGACAGTCTGACATTTCATAAAAGCAAGTTGTGAATAAACCTTGTTTTGCATCTTGTTCTGCATCTTTTCCAGGCTCCGTCAGGGTGGTGCGAGGAGAGGGCATGCCACAATACCGAAACCCTTTTGAGAAGGGAGATCTGTATATCAAGTTTGATGTCCAGTTCCCAGACAACAACTGGATCAGCCCTGAGAAACTTGCGGTACGACATGTCTTTTAATTCTTAACTGTCTGTCATCTTCTGGTGTTCTTCGGTACATCACAGTGAAGATACAAACACTCAGAACGGCTGTCGACCAGGAACTAACGCTTCACACTACCACTGTTGATTACAACATTAACCGTGTGAGTTTGTCTTGACGTACGGAGTCAGGTTAGGAATTTAGAGGTTTAAATTACAGAGTTACTTAGCAACGTGAGCAGCTATAAAATTTTTCACGGTCATGTGCAGTCATGTGATTTCAAATGTATTGTTGAAACACTGGAGATCAGAATTGCTCTTCAGCCTTCAAGCCTTGTAGGAGGCATCACAGTTGTTAGTGGCACATAGACACAATGTAAACACACTTGTTCTTTTAAATGCAGCTTTGAATGGAAGATACAGATGGCGTATTATCAGCAGTGGTATTAAAGAGAGAGGATCGAACCATTCTTCACCCTAATAATCTATGCTTTAAGTTTAGGTTTTAAAGATTTTCAAACAGCTGCAGCTCAGTAGTGCTGCTCCTACACAATTTCTCTTTGGGATAATTAAAGTTATTAATCCTAACTTATCTTAGTAAAGTAGCTCTCTGGCCACTAGTATGTTAACAAGCACTTTTTTCCATAGTGGATGCTTCTGTGCTGGCTTTCTCAAACAACTTGATTGAAAAACAAGTAATGGAGGCAAGGAGAAATGATAAAGAAAACAACAAAACATTTCATAGTTCTTTTCCTCCTAGATACACCCTCACAAGGCCAGTAAATACAAAACATGAATTAGTACAATTGGTTGATCGACAGACAATTATTTTATTAATCATTCAAGTATTGTTTTTAAGCAAAAACTGGCAAATATTTAGTGGTTTCAGCTTCTCTGGAATATTTTCTGGCTTTTTTAAGGCCTTTGCGCACAAAGTCCATCTTTTTTATATGCCTCTTATAATCCATGACTGAAAAAAACTAAACACACAGAAACCTTGCACAGTGTCTCCGGTGCCTTTTTTCTATTTGTTGTGAAAATTCACATTCTGAGACAAAATGGAAAGACATTTTTGCTCTCTAGCTTCTCTCCAATGGAGGTACGTCCCTGGCTGTTACCGCTTTCTCCCTGTGTCTTGCATTTGACACGGAGCTACACGAAGGGGCTGAGCTGTCCTCCCTCTCTGTGTCCACACTGTTTCTGTCTCTCTGACTGTGAGCGGTCACCATCCTCCCCCTCATTATCATCATCCACCTCAATATTTATATCTGACCTGTTGAAGTGCTATCTGAGTTATGAAATGATACTGTGCACTCTGGTCCTCTCTCTTGTTGGGGATATGTGTCCCTCAGGTAACGCCACATTTTCTTCACTGCTTAAGGCTTTCCATGGATGTGTAAAAATGCAGAAAAATGAACCTGTTCTGAAACCTTAAATGATGGTGGAAAGTCTTGTTATTAATTCCAGTTGGACTTCACATTATTATTATTATAAGAGAAATGACATAAATTAGTTGGTACTGTAAATGTAGTTGTGCTGTAATGCTGATCAACTAAAGCAAGAAAACATTCTTTCTTTGAGTGAGAAGGCTTGAGCCTCCACAAGTAAGAATTTGTAGCTTAATTCATACCAGTAATTCCACTCAGGGATTAGAGTTATTCTGGTCAGAAATGGGTTACTGATTGAGTGCTTGGATTCACGTTGTAACAGTCCTTATTCTCCCTTAAGATGATGCACTCTAAATACAGTGGATTTTGGTCCTCAGCAACAGCTGAATCCCTCTGTAGCTCTGAGCTCTTGGCCCCACAACGGTTTGACACCACTGCCTGGTTATGAAACACGATGAGGCTGTCTGTTATAGCTGCATTATGATGGATGTTTTCCATGTGTAGGAGCTGGAGGATATGCTGCCCTCGCGGTCAGAGCCGCCCATCATCACTGGAGACACAGAGGAGGTGGATCTGCAGGATTACGACGTCAGCCAGAGCTCGTCATCGGGCGGCCGCAGAGAGGCCTACAACGACAGCTCTGACGAAGAGGGCGGCCACCATGGGCCGGGGGTACAGTGTGCCCACCAGTAGTCCCATACTCGCTCAAATACACACACATATGACCCACGTTCTACTTGGGGAGAAAATGTATGAGTTACAGAGTAAACAAGGAGGTAGGTCAGACTGAAAAGGCTTGGTAGTTCCTCAGACACAGATCAAATAAACATATTGAGTCATGGCACCTGGAATCGTTGATTGTTGTTATTGACTTGTGTGCTGGGATTATTTGGATCTGTGTCTTAGGAACTTACACTGGGGCAGCCAAAGACTTACTACACTGCACCTGAAACAGATTTAGACACTTTAAACTTCAGGTAGAAGTCATATAATGTATTTAAGATGTATCTAAAGAAATGGACGCCCCAGTGAATGCCATGCCATGTAGGACTATGATCTGGTGTTCAAGGTGAACCCCTCACCCCAGCTACTCACCCCTGTTAAAGTCCATTCCCCGCCGCTCATGGGAACTCCAGATCAGTCGAAGAAAGGAATGTTTCTTGTTTGCTGAGTGTGTGACTTGCATTTTGTTTTCATAGTATTTACAATAATTAATTTAAGAACTAACCAATGTGCATACACAGACAAAGCAGCTGAGCAATGTGACGTGCAGATCCTTGGACTCGTGTATTCATGGATTCATCCACTCAGCGCCATTCGTAGGGTTTGTTTCTGATTTTTACAGCTTTATTTTCTTTGTAGGTTTTTACTTGTTTTTTCCCTTCTTTATATTTTAATTCAAAGAGAAAATTGGTTATTGTGTATATCATTGAACTGGTTGTTGGTAGCTTCATCAGCTGCTGTATTCAAAGCTGTGTGATTTTTAAAAAATGACAAGTGAAATGACAAAAACGTATAGCCTGTGTCTGTGCTGAGACCATGTGCATGTAAAAAGCTTTGGTTCCCGCACTTATCAAACATCAAAATAAAGCAGCACACTTCTTAAGAAATGTCTATGAAGTTGTTGAATAAATTGTTGAAATATCACGTGCTGTGTGTGGTGCCTTGTGTTTTCTCTGTTCTCACTAATAATCACAACAATAAAAACACCTCCAGTTTTGTCTAGCTAAGCAGACTGGTCTTGATGTTTGAGATCTTTGCTGCTGACGCCTCTGCCACCACCACAACACGACAGGGATGCACAGACTGTGCTGTGTGGGACTCAGAGCCTCAAAACTTTACACTGGAAAGTAATCAACTGTTCCCTTCTAGAAACTGTGTCAGCTAATCCACAGATACTGTCAGCGCTGATTGCCAACTGTTCTCAATAATAGCTGTTGACAGCAAATACCACCTGACCAAAATGCCTTGATGCTCATTTTAGATCCATTCAAAGTTTCCATCATCAGTCACTCACCCTGTGAAATGAATGAGATCACACTCCACCCTGCAATCTGAGTAACTGGAAAGACTTGCAGACAAACAATACACTGTAATGGCTCGTTTTAAAGTCAGAGCGAGAGGACGATAACCACCATGTCCTCATGGCAGGCAAAGTTTCTGTCTAATGTATCCTGTAAGTTTACTTTTGTCAACATGTTTGCATACTGAAAGGTGAGAGGCCACTTCAATGAGAAGTCATATTGTGAAATATAGTGTCATCTAATACAAGTGAAACTGTGAAAAATGTCATAACTTAAAACATTTTGAAATTAAAGTATATTGTGAAAGTCTGGAAAACTTTGACGAAATAACATTTTAGAAAAATGACATGAATTTTAATAATTCAATTTAATTACAGCCCTCCGCTGCTCAGAGAGGAGTCTATCATTTATTCCACACTGATGCCCTGTTTAAGTGTTGATCAATTTACGAGTACCAGCCTGAGAAACCCACATCGTCCATTCAAAAAAAACATCATAGAAGTTTGTTCTACCTTCATAGAGGCCTATTTCGGGAGCATGAATCAGCGGCGCCGTGGCTTAGTTGGTTAAAGCGCCTGTCTAGTAAACAGGAGATCCTGGGTTCGAATCCCAGCGGTGCCTTTTGTCCTATCTGTGGCCATCTATTCACTGATTCCTCACGTGTGTTATTCAGCACTGATTTGATGTCGCTATAAAGTACATTTAAACGTAAAACAGCCATTTTTCCTCTCTCTCGAAACAGACCCAGTGACTTGTGTGAAAATGCAGAAATGTAATATGAATTCAGTGTATAGTCACTTTTAGAGGTGGCTGTAGTACACCCGTCTGACCACACGGGGGCGGCAGTGAAGCGGCCTGCTGAACCAAGAACCCGTCAGACTACAATGGAGGGACTGGAGGAAGAAAATCACGGACCAGCCGTGTCTTGGATGTACTCTTCATTTCAACAAGCAAACACCGTCCATGGTGCACTCTATACTGCAGGACGATGTGTACAGTTTATATCCAACTGTTTGTCACAGTCAATCCGGCTGTGAGGATGGAAGAAGACATGAATAATGAGGACCACTTTGTCCTGTTAGATGCAGCAAGCTGAACACAGAGAGGGCGACCACTGGAGCGGAAGTTAGATAGTTTTCTCTTCAGAATAAGACTTGCATAACCTGATGTCTTCATTATGCTCCATTGTTTTATAACCTTTTAAAGATTAAATTAAATATAAGTGAGATATTAACTTTTACAACTGTACAGCCATCAGTGACGTGTTAGCCTTTTGTCCCTGTCTGTCGTTAGTAATTAACATTAAAGGGGAATACAGCCTAAATTAAGAATACCAATGTGTTATTTTCATGGTCCAGGGAAGTTCAATTTATATTTGTGAACATTTGTGAATGGGAGACTGATTTTGTGGAGCACAGAATGTACCCAAATGGGCTAGTTTCTATTGCAGTGTTCTCAGTCCTGAAACAAAAATGAAACCATATTCTCAGAACAGTCCCCTGGGTGCTCTTAGTGTAATCGGGAACATCTTTCACATGGAGCAGCTCCACACTTCATACCTATGACATCACAAAGTTTAGTTCGCACTCTAGTTTTTGGATTTGGGAGACTAATATCTTTGGACTGTCTCAGACCATAGGAATAACATGTATGAATTTTGAAAATAGGTGTAGCCTAGATAGATAGATAGATAGATAGATAGATAGATAGATAGATAGATAATACTTTATTAATCCTGAGGGAAATTTAGACACCCTGTAGTTTATTACAAAAGCATGCATGAACACAGATACACACAGGTGTAATGAATATAAGCATAAGAATAATGAATACTGTGCTATTCATTTCATTTCTTAAAAATTACATGTAATTTTTATACACTTATGCAATTTGACAGTTTGGATTTTTTTGTGATGTGTATCATATTATATTATATTATATATCTAAGAATATTTTATTGTTATTATTATAACTACTGCTACTACTAATTATTTATTTATTTTTCTTACCTCATTATTTTGTGGTTTATATTTGTAATTAAATTTGACATCACATATTTTTTCTGTCTCAGTTTTAGAAAATTCAGACTACTACTACTACTCTGAATGTTTGAAAACTTTAAAGAAGAGATATATGAACACATCTGCAGATTATCCTCTGATAGACCACATATGTATTCAGTTTGTGTATTTTTGCTTCAGTGGGCTGTACAGACCTTTGACAACACACTGCTGATGTTAAGTGTAGGAAATATTACCCGGATAAAGGTTTCTAAGTAGTAGCCTATTTCAACTATGTCCTCAAAATGCAGTCTTTAATGCGTGTTTGGTGTTTATGGTTGATGATTAAATGTGGCTTTTATTTTGAAGACGTACACCGGAAACAGTGTGGTTTCCCTTAGCTACCTTGACCCTGGTGTCTTGGCTACCGCTGCAAAGGACACAATGCTTTTCCACGGTAAGGATTGTCTGGTGTGTCGGAGCTGAACACAGATGCGGGGAGCTTCTCCGGAGGACACAGATGTCCAACAAACCGTGGAAAGAGTGTCCGAGATAAGAGCAGAAGTCCCCGGCGGACCATGGGGCTGAGGGAGCTGCTGCTGGGACTGCTGTGGTTCCGCTCTGCTCTGCTCAGTGCAGGTGAGGAACAACAATGCATCTACACTGCTCTGATGTTTACATGGACAGCTGGACACTTATTTGTCTGTGCTGTTCATCCTGATGGAAACATGTCTGTGTGTGGGTGAGTCACATCAGCTGTAACATCCAGTGAGTGGGTTTTATAAGTGTTGGTGTTTGTTTATCATCATCGGAGGTCCTGTTGTTTATAAAGCCTCTAACATCACTGTCACAGCACTCATATTAACCTAACGTTCACACCCGGATAGCAGTGTGTGATATTTAGCTCTGCTCTGTCCTGTGTCCCTCAGATAAAGTGATGAGACAGATGAAGACTGAGGTGTTTTCATTGTTGTGAGAATCTGAGACTATCATCCTCTGCAGAAAGCCGCGGGGGTATTGATCTGTGGTGGGTAAATGATCAGGGTTAGTGTGGAAACATGGATGCTCTTTCACAAATGTGATGCTGCTATCAGCATTACATCACTGCTTCTCTGCAGCCAGCCCCCCCCCTCCTCCTCCTCTGTTATCATATCCTGCACTCTATTGGCATGAAGATAAAGCAGATGGCTGCCAAGCAGACAAACTGGGGTCAAACTGTTTCACATTTTAGAGGTGTGTGTGGGTACCCTGCACACACCACCCCATCAAACACACACTATCCCAAACACGTGTCAGTACTTGTTTTGGCATCTTTTCATACACAAAGTATGGGCTGTCTCACACACACAGAGCAGTGTAGCTGCAGGGCTGTGTAGCAGAGGGAGCAGAACATCTTATGTTTGTGTCAGTGAAGAATCACACAGCAGATTCACACGGTGCATTAAAAGCTCCAGGCAGTTGTTACTGTGCAGCATTTATGATCTGACAGAGATCTCTGTCAGACATCACTGATTCTGCTTTAGTTTGAGTTTTGATCTGTTGAGTTTTGTTTATGACAGTAAAGCAAACTCCTCATTTAACTGGGCTTTTAGACACTCCTCCAGAGCTTCAAGGGATTAAATTTTGTTTTTGAAAATAACGCAGATGAAAAATCGGAAAGGATTAATACTGCAACACTTACTCAGTGTACTCTGCTTACTTACAGGTTTGAGGTTCTTTTACTTCACTTGAGTTTTCTAGTTGATGTTATTATATACTTTTCAACCACTACATTTCAGAGGGGAGTGTTTTACTTGTTACTACACTATATTTATTTAACAGTTATATTTACTGGCTTCTTTTGAGTTTGAGATTTTGATGATGCAGTGATGCATCAGCATTAAGTAACAGTGTAATAAAGTAGCATATGATAATATACTGACGGGTCATTTTTACTTTTGACTTTGTGGGTTCATTTTGCATATAGTAGCGTAGTTATGCACTTTTGCTTAATTAATGTTTTAAATTCAAGACTTTTACTTTGAAAGGATGTTTGTTTGTTGTTGTTGTTGTTGTTGTTGTTGTTGTATGGGCACTTTAACTTAGAACTGCAATGAGCTGTCAGCTGTTAAATTAATCAGTTTGGGTCATTTTTTAAAGGAAAAAAAATGTCTGATTCCAGCTTCTTAAATGTGACTATCTTCTGGTTTCTTTCCTCCTCTATAATAGTAAATTGAATGTCTTTGGTTTGTTGACAAAACAAGACATTTGATGACATCATCGTGGGCTTTGGAAACACTGATTGACATTTTTCACCATTTTCTGACATTTTATAGGCCAAACAACTAATAGATAAATTGAAAAATTATTCGACAAATTCATAGACAATGAAAATAATCGTTGGTTGCAGCCCTACTTTTACTTAAGTAAAAGGCCTGAATACCTCCACTGCTGATTGTTCATAATAATAATAACAATAATAATAATAATAATTTTAAGAAATTAGAAAAAAATGATTTACTTATATTAAATCTATTTTGAGTACTCTCATTAACTTGTCGGTAGCATTACTCATTGCTGTAGGTTACTGAAAGAATAAAACAGTCCACCATAAGAGTAAGGTGCAGAGTCTTTAGTCAAGAAAATGCTGCAGTGCATTCTGGTCCTTTAAGGCAACTATGGGTAGAGTGGTTATTTATTGATGAGATTTTCAACATTTTGACAGGTCAGTGGCAACCAATACAAACCCTGTTTTACCCCTGATGCTACATTTAAGCATGAAGATGAAACTAAACACTGGTGAGCTCCCACAGGTTACTTTGGCAAACTTTGATTTTGAGTTTGGAGGCAGAGGAAGTAGCTATTACAAAGATAATTTAAAGGTCTGCTCCAGTGAAAAGCAGTCGTAGCTGTGATCATTAACTCGTCGCACCAACAGCAACATTGTGCAGCTCTACTTTACACACTTCTTGGTCCAGTCCAGTTTGACATCTGTGTATTTGTGTGTGTGCTAAGGTAGCCATGTCCGTGTAGTCGATATCCATCACTGAGCTCTAAATGATTCCTCCTCCCGCCCTCTTCTTTCACTCTGCTGACTTAACTGATTCATCAATAAAGCCTGAAACAAACACACACACTCAGCAGAAGTGAGCAGACTCTCTGCTGTGTGACCATGTTGGGTAATCATTGTTAAGCAGTGCAGCTGATGTTCTGTCTCTGTGGGTCTGCTTAATTAACAGGCTTGTTAGACAGCTTCTTCTTACACGTGTGTCATGGCCACAGTGGCATTAAGCAGTAATGAGATGACTAATAGGTGCAGCTTTATATTCTTGTTCTCAGCATAAGGAAAATCCCATTGATGTCACATTTACATCACAGCTTAACTTTCTGTTTTAACACAAACTCTCAGAAATCTAACTGTGATCCTGATGCCTTTATTAATTACAAAACAATAGCACCCATTAACTGCACTCCATAGATGTCTGTGTCATTCCTATTGCTCCTCTCTGCCACCTCACACTGTGTGTTGTTCCCTGGAGCAATGGTGCGATGGCAGCAGGCGATGTTGTTGCCTTGGCTGCCAGTTTGCTGCTGCTTCTGTTTTAGCCCCCATGTGATCAGCACAGAGCTTCCCTGAAAGGCACTAAGGTCATTTGTCTTGTCGAGGCATTGTTTAGGATTTTTGCACCCATTTAAACAGCATACATGTTTGTATAATACAGCAGCGACGTGGTAACATCCTGTAAAGTGTTAATGTTCTCGGCACTGGCATGTTAAGGTCATGACAAATTCTGCTCAGGAGTTTGAATGAAGGAACTAATGGGAGTCGGTGGAGTGTGTGTGCAGTGTTCTGGCAGCAGCAGTATGGTTCCTGCTGAGCATGCATAATTCTTAGTTCATCATGAATAAAGGAACAGACCATATCTCTCTCGTGCAAGGTAGTGTAGTTTCCCTCTTAAGAAGTCAAGATGATAAGGATGCCTCATGGTTACAGAAAATGCTCGGTAAGAAAAAAGGTCACGTTTACATATTCTGTTTGATATGTATGCAGAGTCTGGTGGAGTTCTGTATTTCTCTTTCTGTTAACAAATCCCTTGAAAAAAACGAAACCAACAATGTATTAATCCTAGTGACAAGTATTTTCTGTGTAGCTACAGTAAAGCATAATATGAGCTCCATTGTCGTCCAGAAACTATTAAAAACACGTCAGTGGGCCACTCTGTTGCCCACTGATGTCTTTATTTTGACTCATTTCCTCATACACCATTGTGCTGCCTGGAATTACTCACGCGCCACCAAGTATATATGAAGTGCAGCTGAAAACAATCCACAACACAAGCTCTGTTTACACTTGTTCAAGCAAGGCAGTAATTATAATGTGTTCTGGAGGGGATCCATCCCCCCCCTTCAATATTTATGCTCAAAATGTCCCTCACAGTATACTTATAAAAAAATATAAATGAAACTAGAATTACCACATCACAGTTGTATGTGTCTGCGAACCAGTCAAGTTGTAGTTTACGTCCATGTCTGTCCAGACTCATATGTAGCTATGGCTGAGGACAATGCCTCAAATATGGATGATGCAGCAAAGAAGCTACAAATTCTAAAACATTGATGCTACACACCCGCAACCCAGCCGCACAGTGGATCTATACAATCAGCACAGGTTTAACGTGGGTGCCCAAGATTAGTGTCACAAAGTCAGCATCTGAGAAGATGTCTCTCCTTCTGCTCCTGAGTTATAGTGCTGAATAATGGCCAGAAAAGTGTTTTATGCAGAACATTATGATGTCACAGAGAAGTTGACCTTTGACCTTTTGGATATGTCATGTCATCACTTCATCATTTTATCCTATTAGATATTTGTGTGACATTTTTGTAATGATTAGTGTGCGAATTCTTGAGTTATGGCCAAAAACATGTTTTGTTAAGTCACAGTGACCTTTGGCCTTTGACCACCAAAATCTTATCAGTTCATCGCTGAGTCCAAGCAGACGTTTGTGCCAAATTTGAAGAAATTCCCTCAAAGTGTTCTTAAGATATCATCTTCACGAGACTGAGAGGGATACAAGGTCACAGCAACCTTGACTTTTGGCCCCCCAAAGTCTAATCAGTTCATCACTGAGTCCAAGTGGATGTTTGTGCCAAATTTGATGAAAATCCGTCAAGGTGTTCTTGAGATATCACATTCATAGGAATACGACAAACAAGGCCACAGTAACCTTGACCTCTGAACCCCGAAATCTAATCAGTTCATAGTTGAGTCCAATGGGACATCATGACTAAATCTGAGGAAATTCTCTTGAGACATTCTTCAGATATTACGCTCACAAGATGGGACGGACGGACAATCTAAAAGCATTATGCCTCCAGTCATGGCTATCACCAGCGCAGAGGCATAAAAGACTGTTAAACAATGACAGGCAACCCTCTGTCCAAAGTAATCATTAGCAAATGCAATCATAATCATAAATAAACAAAACAAATTATTATTATTACTACTGGTTTCAGTATTACTGCAGTTCTGTGTGTGGTTTGTTTATGTGGTGTTGCTGTACCCCGTCAGAAGCCGTAGCATGACTACTGTGCGTACAACCAGGTCCCCAAGAAAGCCACTCAGCCTTGCAGCCAATTTTTCCCAGTGGCCACTCTCAGTACTGCAGCGAAAAATTCCCCCAAGACCATCGTTATAAAAGAGACGTCTCTAAAACTGTTGACACCTGGAACTGCAAACAAGCTCAATTATGAGTCTTTTTATTTTGAATTTTTGAACCATGGTGGTTTTATGTTTGCAATACGTTCCTCAAGCCAAGAAAAGTGGTTTAAAAATCTGTGATGTGATCACAGTGTTTATATTGGAATGAAAAAGGCGCCATCTTGGTGTCTGGTATCTAGTAATCAATACATCCATGGTGTACAAACAGTGTCAAACACTGTACCGTCTCTGTGTGTCATTACGGTCAGATGTATTAAAAAGTGGAAAACTAGAATGTTACATAGGCCATATAACTGTCAGATGTGATAGTTTTTTTAATGCTATGAAAACGATCATTTTATGAAGGGTTATCTTTTCGCAATGTCATGCTAAATTCAGAAGAAAGCTACCTAGCGTACCATCCGTGCATTAGCTAGTAAACAGCCTATACATTCTGAGCACATTCCACCCCGACACGTCAACATCTACTAATGTGTGTGCTCCCATCTCCTCCTGTATCCTCATCACCCAGCAGGCTGCAGTGAGCGAGTGGAGGTCCACACAGAGCGGAGGGGTGTGATCTACAGCCCCTCCTGGCCTTTAAACTACCCGTCTGGAATCAACTGCAGCTGGCATATCCAGGGAGGTCAGGGAGAGGTCATCACCATCAGGTAGGACCCCTCACACATACAGTACACACCTGACCTTTGTTGTGGAGCGAGCACCTGAAAGCATCAATCCTCTGCTCTAGTTTCCGGAACTTTGATGTAGCGGAGTCAGGAAGTTGTTTGGGAGACTGGCTCCTGCTGACTCCATCGAGGAACGGGGAATCCAGGCTGTGTGGCTCCATGCTGCCTCCGCCCTTCATCTCCACCAGGGGGCGCGTTTGGCTCTATTTCCACGCTCAGGCCAACAGTTCCGGGCAAGCGCAAGGTTTTCGCCTCTCCTACATCAGAGGTAAGATGGACAAAAAAGGATATTTATTACACTGAATTGTAATACCCTCTTAGTTCCTGTGTGTCATGATGGCAGTATTTTTATTCCTGTTTTGATGTATAGAAATATGCTACATTATCACTAGACATTGTTAGCTCTACTTAGGCTGCTTGCTAGGCATGATAAATACTTTCATTACTTTCATTAAACAATATATTGTCACAGAAATAATTGGGATAAACTATACTGTTGTCATTTTAAACACCATTTTATGCCACTGATAATAACATAATAATGCAACTGCACCCTTTTTAAGAGCAGTGGACTTTTAATTCGACCAGAAATGACAGCAAAATGTGTCTTAGCGTATTTGGGTTTTTTGTGTGGGTGTGTTCATTCAGCTTAGGGCGTGTGAAAAAAATTCTAAGGTGTCATATAATTGTCAGGAAAACCCTGCTGTTTATGGGTTTATGCTGCATCATGTTGGCTAAAATGTTGGTGACATTCTTATGTAAACAAAGATGCGTGTAAACACAAGGTAAAATCATAGAATATATGGACTTGACCTATGAGTCGATAAATTTATTGTGACGGGTCTACTGCTTGCTTAATGCCACAGGGTACTGAGGGTGCTCAGCTTTATCATCATACATACATTTTTGTAATGTTTTTTTTTACAATATCAAATTATAATAACATCCACTGTCACAGATCTACATGTTTTAGGATGTTGATAGTGGCTTTCAGTGTGGCCCAGCAAATGACAACTGAGGCATGGGACACTGGATCAGGATTTATATTAAGTTGAACATAAAGTACTAAAATGAACATGTGGGGATTAGCTGCCAGACTGTGCTGAAGAACATTAAATCCATCAGAGAGTGATTGGCCTTGCAGGTACTGACAATGAAGTGCCTTTGTCTAGGCAAACTGTTTGTGTATGTTTGGGAGGGATGTCACTAAAGACTAATTACATCATGTATTATAGAGATACTCAGACTCAGCTAAATATGAGCACGTCAGTTTGTGTTGCAGTCTGTCATTTTCTTCTCTCTGTAGGTCACCTGGGCCAGAGCAGCTGTCAGTCAGATGAATTCCTGTGTGGGAATGGTAAGTGTCTTCCTCGCTCCTGGAAGTGCAACGGTCAAGATGAATGCGGCGATGCCACAGACGAACGCAGCTGCTCCCCGCCTCCCACCGAGGCTCGGCCTGGCCTCTGCCCCTTCGGCTCCCTCCGTGCACTGAGGCTCAGTCCACCCGCTGTCTACCTGCCTCCCTGCGCTGCAACGGAGCCCGTGACTGTCCCGATGGCACAGATGAGCTGAACTGCCCCGACACAACCTGTGGCAAACGTCTAGGGAACTTCTATGGGTCCTTTGCTTCCCCAGATTTTTTCCGGGCTAACAGGAGCGCAGCGGCGGAACTGAGGTGTTCGTGGTCGCTGGATACTCAGGACCCCAAGCCCATCGTGTTGCAGCTGGACCTGCAGTTGGGACCTGGAGACTCGCTGCATGTGTACGATGGCCTGCTGCAGCGTGCAGAGCACCTCTTACAGGTGCTGTCATATCATAACAACAGGCGGCCCGCGCTGTTGGAGTCAAGTCGGGGACAGATGAGTGTTTTGTACATGGCTCAGCCTCACAGCCCTGGACATGGCTTCAACGCCACATACCAGGTACTGCAAACTGGGAATACTGCATCCTGTTTTTCATAAAACTTGTTCCACTGTCTTCAGATTGAAACCCTTCATTCATCTCTACCTGTCTCTCGCAACTTATAGTTTAAACCGTTATGCTTCTCCTCCCTCTCCATTTCTCTGTCAGCGCTGGATGTTTGAAACATCCTCTTCTGGGTTCCTTTCCCCATTTCTGTCCACATTTAGAATCAACACTTTTCTGATTAGTATGGTTGGGAGATAGAGTAGCTGTTCTGTTTCTGCAGACACCGCTATCAATCAAGCAGGGTACAAGTTGTCCTCTCTGTGTCTAGACAGTGATGTATTTCTCCTCCACCCACCCAGGTCAAAGGTTACTGTTTTCCCGGCGAGCATCCCTGTGGCAGCGATCAGGGCTGCTACTCTGAACGCCAACGATGCGACGGCTACTGGCACTGTCCATCTGGCCGTGACGAGGAGGCCTGCCCGACGTGCCCAGTGGGTGAGTTTCCCTGTGAGGGTGGTACTGGAGTGTGCTACCCAGCCTCTGAGCGCTGCAACAACCAGAAGAGGTGCCCGGATGGGTCGGACGAGAAAAACTGCTATGACTGCCAACCTGGAAACTTCCACTGCGGGACTAACCTGTGCATTTTTGAGACGTGGCGGTGTGACGGCCAGGAGGACTGTTTAGATGGGAGTGATGAGAGGGACTGCCTGGCAGCGGTGCCCAGGAAAGTGATCACAGCCGCCCTGATTGGCAGTCTGGTCTGCAGTCTCCTGCTAGTTATTGCCCTCGGCTGTGCCCTCAAACTCCACTCCCTCAGAAGCAGAGAGTACAGGTAGGGACACCTCTGTCTGTCTCTTTATCCAGCATTTATTACTGCTTCCCCTGCTTTTACTACTTTCTCGTGTATTGTACTCGTTTATTTCATCCCTTTGATTTATTCAAAGCTTTGTTTCTGAATAAATATATCACCATTACAACAAGTTTTATGTCCTACATGTGGGTCCAAGAGCACATTATCACACCGTCTGTTACAGCATCTAATCACTGTTGATGGTGCAGAGGCCGCAGGTTTCTTCAGAACTAATAATGTTTTACTAAAACTCGCTCACTCTCTCACTGTCTACATCACTTCAGTTCTTTCTCTTTTCTTCTGTCCTGCTGTCTGTCTGCTCACTGTCTTCTCTTTATCTCTCTTTGTTACAGAGCTTTTGAGACTCAGATGACTCGCATGGAGGCGGAGTTTGTCCAGAGAGAGGCTCCCCCCTCCTATGGTCAGTTAATCGCCCAGGGTCTCATCCCTCCAGTGGAGGATTTCCCAGTGTACAACCCCACCCAGGTACTGCGTTCACACACAGTAATGTACCCTGGACCTTGAAACTCAGGATTTGAGCATACTGGTGTGACCAACTAATTTTTTGCAATTTTGGTAACCAGCAGCAGTAGTGCAGTCCTGATGCAGGCAATGTTTGTCAGTATCTCTTTGAACTTTGTGAGCATAACCAATATTATGTTATTTACACAAGGAAAAGCTACAGCAGCCATTTAGCTTAGCTTTACATAAGGTGTGGAAGCAGAGGAAGACAGATAGCCTGGTGCTGAGTGAAGGTAACAAAATGCGCCTACCAGCAAATAAGGGGTTTAAAAATATCAGCACATTTGAGTTTTGCAATATTTCGTTTTGTATTGATTTTTGAAAAACGCTTTATTGATTTTTAAGTAATAGTTTACATGCAAAAGTTTGTGGCAGTGGTTCATTTTTGTTGCGTTTAAACCCCCATCCTCTGGATCCCCCAGTGTTGTAATCTATCTTCAGCCATTTGACTCTGCCACCCCAACGTAACAACATATCAGTAGCATAAACACAAAGAAGGCCAGCCTATGAAACAGAGTCATAAAGGGTACACCGCTAGCACTGACTGTTCCTAAAATTAGATTTAAGCTTACAGAATCACAATATATCGCAGTATATTGGATCATAGGCCCTGTGTCGTGATACATATCATATTGCTAAATTCTTGCCAATACACAGCCCTACAGCATATCTAAAGATCACACACTAACACATTATATCTTGTTTGAACCACAGACTACATAAAATAATGGACCTATCCACTGTGACATCACACATTGGTTTGTGGGTGACGCCATGGTTACATTACCCAACCAGCGCTGTCGCTATGGTAGCAACTTATTAAGGGACGGCACCCACCTGTCACTCAAAGTGGCCACACCCTTAATTTTGCATACCTTCAAACCTTAATGAAATATTAACGGATGAGTTATAAAAAAATTCACCCTTGTACAGTTGTCATGAACGGGGACGTTAGCTAAAGAGACCAAAAGAGCTTTTTATACCAGGCTTTAAACAGGTTTATTTGTGTTGTAAAGTTGGCCATTTTAACATGGGAGTCTACGGGGGGTTGACTCGCTTTTGGAGCCAGCCTCAAGCGGACAATCAGGGAACTGCACTTTTTGGCACTTGTGTGTTTTTCGGGCTCAGAGGTTGTTGCTTGCTTTCTTACTTAACAGTTAGATAGAAACAGTTATAGTCTCTCTGTGTCTTCCTCTCTGTCTGCTCTTCCTCTCCTCCAGGCCTCCGTGTTACAGAACCTGCGGTTGGCGATGCGCAGACAGATCAGACGTCACTCGAATCGGCGCTCCACCTCTTCCTCCTCTCGTCGACGTCTCGGACATCTGTGGAGTCGCCTGTTCCGCAGTGGAGGGCGAACTAGAGGCCACGCCCCCCTGCTCGACTCCCCTGGTCCCACGCAAATCACACTTGGGCTCCACAACTACCGAACTGTGGGTGCGCAGGGGCCCCAGGCAAGGGCCAGGTCTGGAGCTGGGCTCAGTGATGAGGCTGATGTAGCGCCAGGCTCTTGCTGCTCAGCCAACATGGACTCGCAGCCCTGCACGCCAGAGAGCCCTGCATCACCTCTCTCCTCGCAGTCAGTGGACAGTCCAGAGGAGGAGGAACTGTCACCTGTCAGCAGGGACAGCAGCAGGGCCCCACAGTCCGAGCCCTCCACCCCTGTTCAGAGTGACTCTTCAGCCCATAGCGGGGCCCCTCTCACTCCCCAGGAAGACTCTGTGCCCCCATGCCACCCCAGGGCATCTAGGAAACTGGTTCTGGAGCTCGCTGTCAATCTAAAGGGTGTTTCCTTGAGACGTTACTCCCCCTTGGGGCCCTTGTCCCCTATCTCACCCCCTGTGTTCTCCAGCAGCTCCCAGACACCCACAACCCACCCTCACTCCCAGGGGCTCGAGGTGACCCCACCCTCTGAGTCCTCGTCCTCCTCTGTGAAAGCAGAGGACAGCAACAGCCACTTTACTGTGGAAGTGCCAAGCAGGGAAATAAGAAGCAGGGATGAGAGGAGGAGGGAGGGCAAGAGCAAGCTCTGCAGGTTCAGCAGGACCCTCAGTGATGAGGGAGGAGATTCAGGGAGGGAGACAACGCCATGCTGAAGAGTTTAGGAAAATACTCTCCGTCCCCTCACTCTGTTGAGACCTGGCGTCAGCAATATCCGCTCTGCTAAAGTGTCCTTGAATGTGTCCCAACCAGATTCAGAGGTGTGAGAGCCGTACGTTAGAATATAATTCGCTCACGTCCACTCAACACTTTGAGTGCATAAAGATTTGCATATGCACGAAATTATGCACATGCAGTGTTTTGCTAAGATGAATAAAACCAGCGTTGGTAGTGCTTATGGTCTGTGTTGTACAGTAAATCTCTTTGTCAAACAGGAGCTTGATGTTGACTCCCACAATTAAATGCAAACAATCGCCCCTGTTTAACCTGTTTGGACACAAACTCATCATGAGCCTGTTCCAGAAAATCTAACTCAATTCTGGCCACCAGTACTAATACAATATTGGCATCATGTCCTTACAACGCCAAAGCAGCCTTTGTGTCGTTAACCCAGAGCCATTATGCACCGCTATATACTGTGAACCATAAAAGCCTGTTAAGTAATCCCATATAAATTTACCTGATGAATGACCCTATAATCTGATTTATTCCCATTTTATTGGATGAGTTGGTGTTTTTATTATTGTATGACATCTCTATAAAGTCATGGTTGGGAGGATAAAAATGGTGATATTTTATGTTTTTGATTTTAACAAATCAAATGAAAAGGCCAGACAAATGCTTTTTCGACTTCACCAGTCTGCGTATGTACTACACTTTTTTAAAAAGACAGAATTATTTCCTAAAATTAGTTTTCATGACAGGTTACTCAAACAGTAAGTGCAAGTAGTGCAGTGTGTGTGTGTGATGTGTGTGGTCATGGTAATGAGGTAACATTCAACTGTGTGGCTCACCGATGTGTTTTTTTAAATTGTTTTGAGACAACAGTGAAGCTCTATGACACAGAGGTATAAACTATATCAGGCTACACAGACAATACTTGTTAGCAGAACTAATACATTGTTGGTTTTGGCCTTTTCATGGGATTTGCTAACAGTAAGAAAATATAAAACATCACCAGACCTTCTTTTTAAACACAACTTTGATCCACAAAAGTTTGACAATAAATTTTAGCTCTCTGGAAGAGAGTCAGTGCCCTGACACCAAGCCAAAGGTCGGCCGTTGGTCAATATCGGGCCATCAGTGAGCATCTGTCGCCCTAGTTTTTGTGGCGCGTCTCTCACTGTTGGCCCTCTTCGGCCCTAGTCAGCCTTTTTTTGGACAATTCAGCATGTTGAATCAGCATTGGAGACGGCAGAGCCCATTGATGAATGAAATCACTCTGATGGTAGTTCAGCTGAGCATGAGAAGAGAAATGGAAGTGAGGAGCAAACAAACAGCTGAAGTCAAGATGGCCTGAGATGAAAAACAAACTTGTTATATTAGGCAAGATTATTTTGGCTAACTAGCATCTTGAATCCGTCCTGTCAGTCTTCTGGTTTCCCTTTTTGAGTGACGAATACAGACTATCGCTCCCTGCTGGTTTGAAGAGTTCTTTCCTTTCACACAAACATAGAATGTCATGCTGGTCGGCCATCGGCTGTAGTTTTTGAGGTGTGTTCAAGTGCAACTTTTTGGACAAGATACAGGCGACTTGAGGCAACACAACAGTTGGCTTCAGTCACCGTCACTTCTTTGATGTTGGTTTGGTGTGTCTGGGCCTTTAGATGAGAAGATCAATGCCACTCTCAGATCTGTCCCTAAAATATAAGTCCACACCCACCAGTCAGTTAGCTTAGCCTAGCTTAGCACCAAGACTGATAACAGGGTAAAGCAGCCTGACTTTGTCTGAAGGTAGTGAGTGAGACGTAGAGGTGCGAGTAAGCAGGCTCTGTGCCTTCAGGTAGAGCCAGGCTAACCTTTTCCAGTTGTTTCCAGTCTTTGTGCTAAGTTATGCTAACCAGCTGCTGGCTGTAGCCTTATTTATAAGGATATGTGACATGAGAGTGGTTACAATCTTCTCGTCTAACTCTTAGGCAAAGGCAAATAAGCATTCCCCCCCCCCAAAAAATGTCAAACTATTCCTTTCACAGTGCAGCGTCACTGAATCATTCAGTCACGCCAAACTTTTATCAGTATTTATTCAACATACACTGTACGTTTCCAGCGCTATTCTTCTTCAGTGATACTTCACTGACCCCTTTTAAACATAAATAACTTTTTCATTATGTTTCATAAGTTGTATCAAATAAATTTTTCAGTTTAGCATTTTTCTCTCGACATATCATCACTTTCAAAAAGCCAAACTCACATTTAAACTGAGGCAGTGAGTCCAAGTATAATGCCCGTAACTCTGCTCAGCTCCTCATCCTCCTCAAATCAAACCCAAACTGTCCTCTAAAGGAAGCCTTTCCTCACTTGAATGAACTTGACGTGTGTCTGTGTCTGCTCTGATTTCCATTCAGTGCAGCAAAGATTTTATGTGAATGTCCAGGAAGTGTCGGGAAGAGAGGTTTCACTTCAGAATATTGATTGTTTGTCGAGTCCTGTTCATCGCAGCCGTACCTCTGCAGTACTGCTGACTGCACACTGGTCACTGCAGACGCCTGGACTGCTGGTTTGTTCCATTGGAAATTCATTTCTATGCTGTGGAATTTTTATGACAGGATGCTAAATCAAAGGCCTCTATTTTTCAGTCTTCAGTGGAGACCTGTATGAGTCCTACTTTATATTTCTCTCTCTGCCTTGACAAACACTGAACTTGATTGAACTTGACCTGCCTGATGTTTTTTGTAAAGCTTGTCTCTCTGAGGTGACCCTGGTGACCCTTTACTAATAACTGTTGGACCTCTGAAGAATGTATCACTTTAATTTTTCTTGAAATCAATGGATTTCTTCCTCTTTTACTGCAGGACATTGATAGTGAACAGAAAGAGAAATGAGCAGAAGCCAGATGCTGGTTGATTTGTGAGGTTTCTGTACTTAATGCATCGTCCTTACTGCTGTCTTTCCTTCTTATAGAAGTTTTCTCATGAACGGCTGCTACGTGTTATGTGCCATTAGAGATGTCTCCACAAGTACTTCCTGCCTAATGATTTGCTCTGATTCCACTTCAAATCAGTTTACTCATTCCTCGCTTTATATATTTTGTGCTTTTTTTTCCCTTGTACCTTGTTATTTAAGTTCAAAGTCTGTCCATCCTCAATTGATTTACTGTTAATTAGTTTAGAAAAAAGAAATCACATATCTGCAGAATGTATTTCCTTACCTGCTTTGTGATGTACAGAGGTGTGTTAAACTGCCTTAATGGTTTTTCCTTGCTGTTGTAAATATCACAGACAGTTTCACAGCCCACAGTTGTGGTTTACATGTTTAAAGAGATAGGATTTGTTTGTGTGTCTGGACACAGCTTTATGATATGACATGTGATTGATACAACCGACTGCTCTGGAGTTATAATGCACTACTGCATCAGGAATCTCTGGGATTATCATGGCAGGGGAGTTAGGGAAAAAGTAATTATATAAATTCAGTGCATTTACCTGTTTATTTAAATCTGTGTAAGCCTTGGTGAAGTTCATTGCTTTGATATTTTGCAGACTGCACTGACACACTGACTGCTAATGTGGTTAAGGTGACGTTTTATTATCTGTCAGCTAAGATCAAGTGTTTCTGTTCTGAGTTTTACTGCTTTGATAAAGTTGTGATAAACTGCTAGGCAGAAGCCACGTCAACATCTTCTAAAATGTTTTGTCAGTTTTTCTCTTTTGCATTTATTCACTATATCAAACCCTTTCCAATATGCTGAGTAATAACTGGACTTTTCAAAGGGTTAACACACAGGTAAATACACTGGATCTTTGCCACCGGAAAGTAAAGTACTACTGAACCAGGTTTTCTAAGAATGACTCACCCTCTCCTTGCTGTTTGATTTGAAAGCTTCTTCCCCGTCAAAGGCTGACATCAGCGTATACTGTTTATATGAAAGCACTTCTCTTATTTTGAGAAATATATTTGTATATTTTGTGCTGAAAGAGAAATGCCACCATGACGTTGTGGGGTTTGCTGATCAAAACCCTGTACAGCCTTCTGCTGATTATTAGTCATTGTTTTCCTGTGCCTGCAATTAATAAACTTCAAGCTCTTTATCATTTACTGACTTATTTCAGTTTATGAAGCACTTTGCATTTCCTTTTTGCATCACGGCAATACTACTGCCAATGCAACTGGTCAGCCATTTATTCATAACATTTAGTCAGTCATTTGACAGACCTTATTTTGTAGTCATTACAGGGCTGGGCAGTACATCTGCATTACACTGACATTGTGATATGAGACTAAATATTGTCTTTTGGATATTGTTATATCCTGAGTGTTGTTCTTCCTGGCTTTAAAGGCTGCATCACAGTGAAGTGATGTAATTTTCTGGGCTTACCAGACTGGTTTATTATTTACCTTTACCCACTTAGTCATTGTAACCACATTACTAATAATTATCTATCAAAAATCTCATTGTGAAAATATTTTGTGAGAGCACCAGTAGTCAACCCTACCAATATAGGCATTTGGTCAAAAATATTATATTTTATTTTTGGCATATTGCCCCGCCCCAAGTCATTAGTCACCTTTATACTGAGTTTACAGCCATGCTAGTGGGTATCTTAGGCTGTACATAGACACAGCAATGCTTTTTAGCTAATTGCTAATGTGTCATAATAATGTCAAAATGCTAACATGCTCACAGTGGCAATGCTAACATGTTTACCATAATAATGTGATAGCATACTTTGCTAATTAGCACAAAACACAAGGGACTAACCTGATGATGGCACTAGATAAAAAGTCAGAGGACTTACCCACAACACACAACAACTACTTGGATTATTTAAAAAAAGAGATGCATCTTAGAAGTTGCTATATTTAATAAGTAATTACATTGTTATTCTTGTACAACTTCACACTTTTACAAAACACATAGGTGCACCCATCAATTGTACAGTATGCAAATGTATCACAACATGTCTGAGGAATGTGATCTTTGTAGAGTCCCCGGCGCTTGTAACAGTTTTTATTTCTTTACAGAGTATTTACAGATCTTAACTGAGCTAACAGCGCCTGGACGTGGAGGGCAGACGTTGTCTGAAGTGTGAGTCTCTTAGTGGATTTGAAGCAGGGGGAAATCTGCTGGCCTGGAAAAGGACTGAATGTTCAATTCAAGTTCCAACCTGCTGGTTTACATCATGTTAAAAAGGCCTCTGGCCCAAAACTTTCATATGTTCTGTTGTATGTACAACATAAACAGCTCATACACAAGTGCTAAAACAGATTACTTAAATACATGTAAACACCAATACCACCTGAAGCACAGTAAATTAGCATACTGGTAACGGTGGTATCACAACTCCAGTAAGGACATCAATGTGACCATAAGAATTTGGGGGCAACTTAGTATTTCATTGTGGCCACATTAAGTATCTTAAGTGAATAGAACCACAGGAAGTCCACAGGGTCACAGGAGGTAAATTTAACTATATCATGTCAACAGTACCATAGTAAGTCAGTCGATCTTTAGAAAGTCAGTGGGCCTGTGGTAATTACAGTGATGATGTGTCTGTGGAAGTGGGAGCAGTTTCATGCACAAGTAAACATCTATTCATCAACATGGGTTCTGGTTATGTTATCCGACAACATGTTAATGGTAAGCACTGTATCATAACATCAGGTGAGAAATCAGAAATCTAATAACTGTCTTGGCAGGTCAAGCACCTTGAAAAAGTTCACAGTGGCATTCCCAAAGATATGGACATTTCAAAAGCAAAACAGCCTGTCGACATTTGTTGTAATGATGCAGCTTATTCATTTCTGAGTGAGGAAGCCATTCGTCCAGCTGACAGCCACAAACTTCCCATCATCCTCCTGTCTCTCCTGTGCTGTAAATATTGCTGGGAACGATGAGTGTTGTGTAGATAATCTCTCCGATAATAACATGAAGGCACCTAGAGTATCTCTCAGGAGAAAGTAGTGATATTATGAAAACAGAACGGGGGTGTAAAGTTGAAAGAATGGCCGGATACGGTAGCTTGGCAGATACAGAAAAACACTCATCCACAGCTGATAAACAGTAAACATCATGTGAATAATTAGTGAAAATGGAGCTGAAGGTAGCAGCAGTAATAGAGAAGTATTGCTAGGGCGCAGAAACTGCTTGCATATTTACCTCAAAAAAGTTATCACACAATCAAAATACCCGCACAAACCAACACACTACACCAACACATAGATTTCATAAGGCACATTAGCTCAAGGATTTAGTTAAAGTCATAAACGAAAAATATCTGGGACGTGAAGCAGAAGATGACGATAGAGGTTGTTTGAGTGAGTAGAGGGGTGAAGATGAGATAAAGATTGGTATGAAAGAGAAAACTTGGTATACTGGTGAGGAGAACGGAGGAACAGTACCACCCAACAAATAAAAACAGCTTTAGGGTTTAACATGCTAATGCCCTAAGTGTAACCATCAGCATCTTTAGCAGTGGAGCTTCATCGCAGCCCCATGCAGGCAGCACCTGTGCAAGAACATGGACGAAACCATCTCTTCACCATCCACAAACTGACCAATGTAAAAAACTGTAATGCAAAAACTGGAAGTACAGGTGCTGATGTAAAAAAGGAATTCCTGGTTTGACTGCACTGCTCAGTCAATGGCTTTGGAGGCAGTGAGGGGTTCAGTCTCTGAAGGGTCTTCCTGAGGAAACACCACATAACACAATTTCTGGCCCATGTACGTGACTCTCTCTGCAAAGCAAAAGACAACAGAACGGGTGTTAATCACAGGAATATTTTACATATCTATTAATTAAAAAAAAAAAGAGCAACTCACCGACTACCCTGTACACCCATTTGGGTTTGTCCTTCCAGCGAACACCCACAAAGTATACAGGGACTCCAGTCAGCATGATGACCATTCCCAGGCCACAAACCACAGGTTCAGAGTACAGACTGAAGCACAGCAGCACAGCCCAGAATATCAAGTAGGTGATGGGGACCAACAAGCTTACCTGCACAGGCGAAAAATACACACAATCCTGAACACTGTTTCTTCTCATTTTGCCACAGCGGAGTGAGTGCTATATTCAATCATTTAAGATAAGAATTTTTACATTTCTTCCATCTGAAACAAGCACATTACAGTACTCTGTATCCAAGCATAGGGCCTGGACAAACACATAACATGTAATTCACCTTTCTGACACCAGGGGGTGCCTGAATATAATTCATACCCATCCCCAGCTAATAGAGTACCCCAGGAATAAGTCCTAAAACTGGGAAATGTGCTAGCATTTTTGCACTTCTGGCTCCCCCGTCTCAAAGTCAATTGATTTTTGTAATAGGTTTTTGGATAGATGCCTGAAGTAAGGTCTGTGGTCACGGTTTGTTCTACAACATAAAATTCGCTGGTAAATATACCACTTCTGACCTTTGAATTTTCTGTGTCTTTCAAAAGACAATCACTAACAAGTGGCTAAATGAGACTACAGAATGTCATCACACTGCACCGTGCCAAACACGCCTTTACAGTCTTGTTATGGAGGTGACATTAAGTCATGCAACCATAGTATAGTTTGTTTATAGCCCAATGCTAGTTTTTTACAGCTAGCAACTGCATTTAGGCTTCAGTAATCATAAAAGTGGTGTTTATTTGGGAGGATTATTTTGCTGAACAAAACCTGTAAGTATCATAAATATTTGTTTGCCACAGAGCTTATTTTCAGCAATATTCCCAAACCCAGTGGAAAACTCCCAAAGGCTTATGGACAAGGGAACCACTGCAATGCTAACTTCCACGTCATCCCCCATAAATTATCCTGTTAACATCTCCCCAATGTGGCTGCTTAAGTAACGTTAGCATGACAACACAAGCTGCAGCTAAACTACAGTGAGAAGCTTAAAATATTAATGTATTGTGTCAGTCATTAGCATTTACTATGACATTAAATGCTGCGAAAAAAAAAGACCCTCCTCATACACCTACTTTTTGGAAGATATTATGAAATTCATGTGAAGGTAAGCTTTATGTTCGTTGCCAATTCAGTAATTATTAATAATTAAATTGCTCCAAGCCCTATAGTACTGTAATTTATATAGCTGAATTACAGTTGGCACGTTTGAAAAATATAGAGAACATACGCAATTGTTGTCACTTTCTTTTTGTGGCCGCATTTTTTGTTGTTGTGACATTTCCAATTTCTCCAATTCCTCCTTGTGTTCTGCTGTTATTTTGTACCATTTTCATATTTGTAACATTTCCAAGTTATAGATAATAAGTTGGAAAGTTGATATTTGAGCAGTAGCCAAAGTGTTTTGGCACAGAGGTCACTGGTAGTTAATTTGAAGCACACTGGGAGCTGTGACTTGAGAGTTAAATAACATTCAGTTGTGTCTTTAATAAGGCCATTTACATAATAACACACTCCAAGTTAAAATGAGTTCCCACAGTGAATCTGTGGTTCTCAGGTTTCTGTACCTTGATGGGTCTGGCCAGGTGGGGTCTCTTCTTGCGGAGGTAGAGGAGGCCAGCAATGGTTACACCATAGGACAGATAGTTGATAAAGGACACATAGTTGATCAGGTTGTGTGTCTCTCCAATGCACAGGATGACTATAGTGGCAATGCACTGTGGGAGATGAAAATAAGGTCAAGGGTCACAAACCTATTAAAATAGCTCATTATAATGCAAAATTGCTCCATATTAATATTGAAAAAAATTATTTCAAACAGGACAAAACAGTGAGAGCAGCACTCACGCAGACCAGCAGGGCGGGGATTGGAGTGCAGTTCTTCAGGTGGATCATAGCCAGTAGATACGGCAAGTGACCCTCTCTGGCTCCTGAAAAACACAGCCTACAAACAGAGAGCAATATTATGCGTCTGCGTGTATGTTCAGGTCTACTACACTTGTTAGGAGTAACTCTTGACACCATTGTTCTTATTTTCAGGCATATTATCCAATCCTAAAAGGACATTAATGAAGTTTCAGCTTGTGATCTGCAGCAAAGCAAGGGGTGTGTTTTCTACCTGGAGGAGGTGAAGAGATATCCGTTGATTCCTCCAAAGGTGGACAGTGCTACAGAGATCGGCATGACCCAGGAAAACATCCCCAGCAGCTTTTCCCCAAATGTCTGGAATAACAACATGTGGTGGGTCACATTATTGACTTTCACTGAGTGATTGACTCCTTGATAATCCTTGAATAAATGCACTGAAAGATGCAATTTGCAACACCTTGCATAGCTCTTGTATATCAGACTGTGAGGCTACACATATAAAGCTTGCATGTTGTTTTTAGTCTCTTAAGGTCACTTTTTGATTTGCAGATTCTTTTAACGACGACGACGAAGATAGTCAAAGAACAGTTGTCACAAACTGATCTCATGACTGTTTCCCAGTTTTTCATTCTGAGATCATGAAAAGAACTTTTGTCACATTGACTGATTGAATAATTGGTTGTTTGAGGTTTGTCTCGTGCTAGGATACTCGGCTTCAGCAGACTTACAGTTTCAAGACGACTGAGACTCAGATTTTGTCTTGTTAAACAGTATGTAAGCTCCTATAAGTTGCTACAGGAAACACTCAATCATGGAGATAGAGAGCTGCTCACCACTGCCACAGCATTGGAGGCCAGCAGCTCCTCAGGGGTCATGGAGGAGAAGTAGGCAATGTTGGTCATGGTGTAGACCAGGGTCACCAGTGGGATGGAAATATAGATGGCACGGGGCAGGTTCCTAATAAAAATAATGACATAAGCAATGGAAAAAAAATCAAATGTTGGTCTTCCAGCATTTTACAGAGCATTAACCAGACATTATGTAAAAATAGAACTGTAAGTGTAACCATTAGATCAATATTGTGTGTGTACTGTTGTTTATAAGAAAACCCGTAGAGATAGGAAATACTATCTGTGCATGTGTGTGCCGTACTTTCGTGGCTCCACGACCTCCTCTGTGACATAGTTGAGGAAATTCCAGCCGCTGTAGGCGAAGGAGGCCTGAAGGAAGGCCAGCGCTATCTGTCCCACTGAGGGGTCCTGACTGAATTCAAAGGCCGCACTGGGCCGGAGGGCGTCATAGTGACCTGGAGAAGTTGAGAGAAAGGGAGGTATAGATGACATAGTTTAATTGCTTTGTTGGTTTGACAGTTTTTTACAGTTAAAATGAAAATGTAAACTGATTAAAGAACTAAATGAGGTCCTGATGCTTTTCACTGGAGTACACCTTAATTATTTTTTTTTTTTTACTGGTTGGTCACAATTTTATTACTTACTTTTACTTTTGAAGTCATTTTCTAAATTTATTTTTCCTCATTTGTCACTGTTGTTTCCACTTTAATGTTATGTCTAGTTATGAGCACCAGGGGTCAGCAGTGTCAACACATATTAATCTGCTGTGACAGAATTTACAGTCTGGCAGCAGCTTTCCTCCCAAATGACCTCATTAGAAACAAACACATACCAAAACACTGTTGGTTCATGGCTCCACACGGAAGTGTTTAAAGGTTACTCAACAGTATAATCATTTCAAAACATGAAATCTACTCTGCCAACAGTTTGTACAGATGACTCCTTCATTATTGTTTCCCTTTTTTTTTTTGTTTGTTTAGCTTTTTTTAAAAACACATTTTTTCAATCTGAATGTGTCATTCTGCACCCACATTGATTTTAAATATTCTCATTAACACCACTCAGGCAATGCCTTGCTCAGAGTTTAAAATAATCATTTTAAGATATTTATTTTTCATAAGATATATTTTATTTGCATAAATGGTGTACATTTTCTGTCTCAGTGACTCTCCTGCTGTTATTTTGCACATTACCGTAAAGCTTAACGTTGTCATTATCCTGTTCTGTTATTGAAAAAGCAGGTAGTATATTTAATTTGCCTTGTTCTTTTATACACAGTTTTTCTTTGCTTTGTCAGTATTTGTCATTTTAATAGTTCTGTTTCCTACTGAGGATAAAATCAGTGATCAAACAATAAATGAACTTGATGTAAATATACAGAGTATATGTGTGTGTTTACCTCTAAAGATTTGGATGAGTCCGACCACTATGATGAGTACCAAAGCGAGGAGTTTTCCTACAGTGAAAACATCCTGGATCCTTGTTGCCCAGCGCACACTGGAGCAGTTCACCCAGGTCAGGAATACTGCGGAAACACACAAACACACACAGATTCCATTAAAAATCATTTAAAAGCCTCATGTTTCTGACAGGCTTTGCCTTATAAATGCAGTTTCTCACAGCCCAGTGTAATGAATTAGCATCCCCTCCCACTATGTTAATAACCTCCACTAATATCAGAGGAAATAAATACACTTAGGAAATAAAATCATAACCTTAATGGAAAAGCAGCACAGATATTCACCAGCTGGATTCTTGGACTGTATGTATTCTACCTGCCTCTTCCATATTTAGGTTAAAGCTTAAGGTCTGTACGTTGTCACCCTCCACATGAATCCACATTCCTCTCGTCAGCACACAGAGGTAAAAACAGACAGCAGTGTATGGAATTAAAACACTTCCTACTTCCTGTTTCCTCCTGGCGTTGACTGTGTGTGTGTGTGCCCTTACTCCCTAAGCCATTGACCTTCACACTGACCCTCAGTTTTACGTGGTTTTGCGAGTGCCACCATTACAAGGGTTGGCAACATTCCAAGTGAGCCACTATGAGCAAGTGCAAGTGGCCCTCCAGCTGCCCTCAAACTCAAGTGCAGGCTTGCAAGTGAGAGGTAAACCCAGTAAGAAGTGTGAGTCGGGTGAACAGCACAGAGAAGGAAAGACAGAGTAGGAAAACAAGACTTTTGTGTGGGTGTACTTTACATTTAAAGTTTTAAGTTGTGCAATCCTGTACGCATCATAAAACACACTTAAGTCTAAAAAAGAATGTACTGTAACTGTAATTCAGTCAGCCGACTCAGGTGTAAATATAGAGCATGTACATTATTAATGTTTGCCGTCTAGGCTATGACCTCATCGCTTCCCACAAGGAAACATCAAGCTCAGCTCAGCAGAGCCTATTCTGTAGGTGGATGCTATGTTAGGTAGAGTTAGGTATGTTAGGTATGTGGTGCAGTGAGAGGAGTGTGTTATCGTGAGGGTAGCAGCAGACTCGAGCTGGGCTGCTTGAACTGTCTTGTAAAAACACTTTTCTGGGCATTATTCAGCGCCATTACTCAGGAACAGAAGGATAGACATTTGGTCAGACGCTGAATTGGTGACACTGATCTTAGGTGTTCACCATGAAACTGTGCTGATTATATTAAAGCACTGTCTACTGTCATGGATTCATATGAGTCTAGACAGACATGGACGTAAAGTGCAACTTGACTGGTTGGTAAAGGCATACAAACGTGAGGCGGTAGACAGTACACGTGACAGTAGACAGTACTTCAAATAGGCTGTGAATGTTGCTGCAAAGAAGCTACCTCCTCTAAAACATGTATGCTTTACATACATCTTAAACCCAGCAGCACCGAAGATCTATAAAATCACCACAGTTTCAAGATGGCCACCCAAGATTGGTGTCACCAACTCAGTATCTGATCGAATCTCTCCCTCATAGACTGTAAAAAATAATAGACGTAGCTATTGTGTGTCAGCCACAAAGTTTAGCATTAAGGCTGTTAACATTATCGTTTTTTTAGCCAGAGGTGACCATATTTGGATGGGAGGGTACAGGCACTTCTGCAATTGGTTTCATTTTTCAGCCTTGGAGGCTGCTGCTTGATCTCTTCTTCTACTCCTGAGTTATGGCGCTGAATAATGGCCAGAGAAGTGTTTTTTGTAGAACATTATGATGCCACAGTGAAGTTGACTTTGGACCTTAAGGATATAAAATGTCATGACATGTCGCTTATTCTATCAGACATTTATGTGAAATTTTGCCATAATTAGTGTATGAATTTTTGAGTTATGGTCCAAAACATGTTGTTGTCAAGGTGTTCTTGAGATATACGGTCATACAGATGAACAATGCCAGCATGGAAGCATAAAAACGGGTACAGAAGAAAATACAAGACAAGGTACAAACTTAGAGAGTAATGACAAATATTTGGTGCATAAAACATAAATACAAATAGTCTAAATATATTTTTCTATTATTGCACATTTGTCATTGCACTTTTCACATAAACACTATTTACTTGTCTTCTCAGTGACGTACCGAATCAACAGGAAACAGCGGCAACATTTGTTTAGTTCCCTACCTTGGCCCTCATCCACTGACCATTGCTTGTGTTTCACCTGCACTCAGAATCATGTGGCACATCAAACTGAGAGCTAGAGATTATGAAGCAGTTCAAGTGACAGTGTGTACATTGACTCTCCATCTCTCTTTGTCTCTGCTCGCCTCAGTTTTACGCATCTTTGCTTTTGTCGTTGCCCACATAAATTATATTTATTTAATATCTCTAAATCCTCACTTTAACACACAACAGCACTCTCTTACAGGAGTGGCACAAAAGTGTGTGTGTGTGTGTGCGTGCGCGCGAGCAAATATGGGTGAAGGGTGTTATCGACCATGTCATCCATCACCAGGGCAAGGTTTCCCTCCCACCACAGAATTCTGAACAAACTGCTTCCGCTGGGCACACACACATACACACACGTGTGAATGTTTGGCAGAAGGTTTTGGTGGCACCGGGCAGAGCTTTCTCTCCCCTACAACACCGCGGTGTTTTATAGTCAGTTACCCTCAGGGTGTTGCATGCATTTCCGCTCCTGTGTTCCTGTGAAACCCCTCCACTACCACCACCACCTCCTCCCCCTGCTTCCCTCTGTGTTAACCCTGACAGGAAGGAGGTGCCAGCAGGCTTTGAATGTGACAGCGCAGGTAAATCTGTGTCCTGCCATCACAGCTCCTATTGAAGGCAACCTCAGCACTAGAATACTAAACTAATTACTGCTTTTACTCTTAATGGATTCTGATCCCAACTTGGTGCAGATTTATCAGGGGGCTTTAACCTCAGGAACGCCTCCTCTTGGTCCAGGATCTGGTCACAGGAGTCGCTGAACTGGAAATAACCCCACAGTCCTGTCTGTCCACCACAAGGTATCTGACACCAGAATCGCTCCAGACTACAGTAAATCTACAGCCATAAGTCTGGGTGAAATACACGCAGAGACACGCTGACAACCAACACAGTGCAGTCTGTGATGTAGTGTAGAGGTAGATAAAAGGGAGGCTGCACCCAGCCATCGCTGTTAATTTGTCTTTATTTCACTCCCACTCAGACATAAACTCTCTTTTTCTGGCTTAGAGGGCGACACACAGACTGTTACTGATAGATGGAGAGGCACATAGTTATATGTTACCTGGTGAAGGTTAGATTGGTTTTGAAAAAGCAAACATTCATCTCCCTAACCACAGGGGGTTTTTGTGTGTGTTTAACAAAAATCAGTCTTGTGGATTTTGATGTACAGTGCAAATAACAGATTCTTGAATTTGTATTTCTGTGTTTCTTTACTTTCCTCTCGGGCATGAACTAAAATCAGTTACTACAATGGTGGAAAATTAAATCCAGCTTTCCTGTATGGCAGGGACAGACAGTCTTTTTCTCATGAATGCAATATCTCAAGAGGACCTGGAGGGGATTTCTTCAAATTTAGTATAAACATCCACGGACTCAAGGGACTCAAAAATTTGGTGGCCAAGGTCATTGTCACAAAACATGTTTTTGGCTATAACTTCATACGCTAATTATAACAGATGTTTACATAAATGTCTGATAGGATGAAATGATAAAGTGATGACATTTTATATCCAGAGGGTCAAAGGTCAACTTCATTGTGACATCATCATGTTCTGCTAAAATACTTTTCTATTCACTATCCAACGCCATAACTCAGGACAGAAGGGGAGACATTTGGTCAGATAGTGAATGGGTGACACTAATCTTGAGTGTCCACCTTGAAACTGTTGTGAAGATCTTCTGTGTGTGAAGCATTCACATTTTAGTAATTCTAGTTTCTATTCTGCAGCTCTCATAATGCCATTCTTTGTTTTTATTGGCAGTTTTCTTGTTCCCACGGTGTATTTACATTTTATTGTATTCACTCTTTAACAGACAAGATGTCATTATAAGAAAATACAGTAATGTTTTTAAAATGATCATATCAATGCAGAGGTGACTTTAACATCTATTCCCTCCATTCATATTTGATGCATTAGGCTAATGATTCCATCCAGAGAAAGTGTACAGGTAGCGTTTATGTTTTTTTTCTTATTAGAACAGAGATGGGAGAGAGGGACCAATGTGCGCATGATGTGAAGATCTCTTTATCCCCAGATTCTCTTTTTCTTCTTTTTCTATGAACCACTGTGACTATTTCATCTGCAGAGCAGTTGTAGCTGTTAGTCTGCTGACTAACCATGAGCCTCCCAATTAACTCTAAAGTAGTTTCATGCTGCATTCAATCTAACAACTCCAGCATGGCCAGGAAATCTGTGGAAGTCTGGAACTGATATCATTAAACTGAAATCACTCAACCACATTGAGTGTAATTTGTGCATGATGTCTGTATTTATTCTTAGCCTGCATACTTTGCACTGCTTTATTCGTTTGTGTCTTCGCTTGGCCTATAACTGATTTTGAAAGGCATTAATATTTCGTTTTAGCATAACAGTGATTTAAGTTAATTAAGTCTAAAAGTTCTACATTTTTTTCTAATAACATGAAATGACTGAATTTGTAATTTTATTTGAACGATGGTGTAATTTCTCAGGCATGTTTTGTGGAATATGTCAAAGTCATCATATCCAGTTGGCAAGATTCAACATCTGACTGACTGAAACATACTGCTCCTTCTCTTTCTACCACTGCTGCACCACCACACTGATGTGGCACACACAAGTGGTGACTAAAACTGGCTCCCTGCTGCGCTGGAATGAATAACAGACGCTGCTATTGGTGTTTCTCCTCAGTAAAACTATGGAGAATCAGTGTGTATCCCTTCTGTCATTTGCTTTTTAATGATTGTTGAGTATGATTTGAAATGATTGATATTCATTCATGTGCAGATTGGGGATTTCTATCGGGCAAAACTGATCAATACTTGACAAAATACAGTGGTGTGACAAAGTAAATCTCCTGATATGGGAGAACTAGGCGCATGACTGTGCTGCTGTTGGCTGTGCAGTGCTCCTATTCTTAGAGGAACACTACCAACCCGAACTGGACCTGTCTGGTTTTCACCCACACGCGCACACACACACACACACACACACACACACACACACACACACACACACACACACACACACACACTCACACACACCTGGGTCAGCTGTGGCTCTCACGCAGTACACTCTGCAGGGTAGGAAGGAGGGAGGACACATGTCTAGGCTGACTCACATTCATAAACCCTTCAGTAAGAAAAGTTCAGTTGACATAACAGGGACCTCAGTAAGACTCAGCAGTGCAGAACAACATTTAATCCAGTCAACCTCACTGAGTGTTTCAGACAAACATTGTACACCAAACGCTGGAAAATGTTAACATTTATCCCTGCCATCCAATACTTCAACTTTTTCTTTCCTAAAGTAACTTAAAACTGATATCCAGTTCTGTTCAACCCCTTTGGTCAGATCATGAGCAACCTAACAGGTTTTTCCCCTCTGTGGTTCAGGTGATGGTGTATAGTTTCTGGTGTATGGTTTATGGTCCTGAATTTGTCTAGAAGTACATTTATGATGAACACTACTGCAGAGTGACTCACTGTATACAGAGCTGTATAAGCCAAAGGCTAAAATAATGTGTGACCTTTGAATGAAAATAGCAACCCATCCTCTGCTCTCAGTAAAGGCTCTAAATGGTGATAACAAGTGTCACTAATTCAGTATTCAACCAAATGTTTCCATGTCTGTTCTGACTTATGACGTTGAATAATGGCCGGAAAAATGTTTTTGCAGAACATTACTATGTCACAGTGAAGCTGACCTTTGACCTTTCAGATGTAAAATGTCATCACTTCATTATTTTATCCTATTAGACATTTGTGTGAAATTTGATCATAACTAGCACATGCATTCTTGAGTTATGGCCAAAAACATGTTTTGTGAGGCCACAGTGACCTTGACCTTTTATCTCAAAATTATAATCAGTTAATTCTTGAGTCCAAGTGGATGTTTGTGCCAAATTTGAAAAAAAAAAAAAAAAAAAAATCCCTCAAGGTGTTCTTGAGATATCCCATTCATGAGAATGAGACAGACAAGATCACAGTGACCTTGACCTTTGAACTATGACCACCAAATTCTAATCAGTTTGTTGTTGAGTCCAAGTGGACGTTTGTGCCAAATTCTAAAGATATTCCCTAAGATAACATGTTCACGAGAAAGGGACGTACATATGTACAGCCAACGTGTAAACATAATGCCTCTGGCCATGGCTATCGCCAGTGTGAAGACATAAAAATTAATATAAAAATAAATAGATAAATAAATGAATAAATGGCACAAAGCCACTTTAGTGGTGATCATTTTTCAAATAATAAATAACTCTTCAAATAATGTGACTGTGCACTTTCTAGTAGGATGGTGCTCCTGTCCACATTGTAATTTAATTTCATTTTATTCTCTGTCTTGTTTTTTCTCTGCCTTTGTTATATATTTTAGATGTAAGTTTATGTGAGTTATGTCTTGTCTTATAGCTGTGTTTAGAGAGAATAAACTGAATGTTATGTCCATATAATTTGACATAGTCTCTTTTTTACACTTTCTTAAACTTAGTTAAGTTAAAAAAGCACAAGAGAAATGTATTACAAATATATTTAAAATATATTAAAAATGTTTGCAATACCCTAACACTGCATACCCATAAGTCAATGCAAATGATATCAGTTAGATTAGCTGCAGGCAACACTGTGCCTTAACAAAATATTAAAGGTAAATCAAAAGAAAGAAGCTAATTTGAAGTGAGTTTCAGAACACACACACACACACACACACACACACACACACACACACACACACACACAATGAGATAAAGTTTCACTCTTAGTGCATTACACAGGCAAAACAAAATACAGAATATAATTATAAGAAACTGTAATTATCCTATAGCACAATCTAAATATATTTTTATTACATAATACTTTAAATTAATGAATCTGAAAACTTTTAAGGGACCCCCTGGCAGTGTGCCACAGACCCCTCTCTGAAAAGCCCTGATTCAAACCACCAGTTTTAGAGGAGCGAGATGTCTCACTTCCACGCATCTGCTGTGGGTGTTTGAGGCTGATGGAGCTGTAGGGAAATACTTATCAGACCATTAATTGGTTTATCTGTTTCATCCAAGACTCTTGTAGGCTTCAGAGGAATGTCTTCAATCTATTATGAGTTAACACTCTCCATGCTCACCAGTTGCTGATAAAGTGTTAGACATAAGGACTGAAGATTACATAACTGCTGATTACAGATAGATGATAATCTGATGCTGTGGACCAGAGAGCAGGACAGAGGCGGTGCCAAGCAGCCAATGGGAACATCAAACAGCCATCCAGAAAGTCAGCTGGCCAATGGGATCTCCTTTCATTGATGTGCAAGGTGTCCTGCCCATTTCCTGTTTCCATGGTACTCAGTGACAGGAGCGTCACGGTAACCACTGTGAAACAATGCACAATGGCGTAGCCACACCCTCTCATTAGCGGCGTCCACAAAGGCTGGCACCATTATATAGTCTGACACTGATACTGACACACACACACAAACTCGTACCACACTCAAAAGAAGAATACATTAAAACACTCACACACAGAGGGGGCCCCTGGCCTAACTAGACCGCAGTTGTAGCACTCTGTCGCCAAAAATAGTGGCGGTCCACTGGTGTGCTCTATAAATGCTAACTCCAGCCCAACACGTGCACAAGCTCGCAGGCACAGATGCACAGCCCTCACCCGTCATTCCCCCTTTTCTCCATCCAGTTCAGACAAGACCAAACTGGCTGGCTTGTTGACCAGATACATTCACACTCTGCTTTTTCCACTGGCTATTTTAATACAGATTGCTGTACTGTACCACATTTCAAGGGAAGGCGCTGCTCAGATTAGAGGCTGTAAAACAGAGCAGAGCACTTCATAAGGAATCATCAAATGACACTGACAGCCGTCAGCACACTGTGAACTATCACAGTATCCAATATCTTCAAGGCATGAGATCAAAGTCGCTGGGTTTGGTTTGCAGAGGTTTCTTTTGCTCTTTGTAATTTTGTGACTTTTCCTTTGCTTTACATTCACACAGCCTCTTCACACCAGTTAACTGGTAGCATGTTGGTCACAGGTTTATCCTGCTGGATGGACAGTCTGTCTGGACAGGAGATTGCTTGTTGTTTATTTTCACCAGCACCTATTTTTAATCTACCATCAGTCAGTCAGTATTTCTTTAATGTGCTCTGACCTTTTCCCCTAAGATCAGCTGCTCATATGGTTGATCTAGGAGAGGAAGGTGGTCTGATGTTTACCTCAGTTATTCTGGGTCAAATGATCAGGTGACCTGGATGTCTAAAGCAACTGACGTGTGATACTGTGAACCAACATGTTATGATGACGGAAAGAGAGATCAGGAGGGCAGCAAGCAGCCAACAGGAAAGCAAACCGGCCAGTCGCAATATCAATACACCAATGGGATCCTCTGAACTGATTTCTAAGATGCCTGAAGCACTTTCTCCAGACAAACCGCCAACAAGTCTTTCAACATCTCCTCCGCTGTTTACTCAAACTTTCTTGATCCAATCAATCTGACAAACCTGGCCATTAACAACAACAAGCTTGTAAGTTTTGAGAGCTTGAGCAAAGCTTCTGGCAAAAACTGATCAATCAATCAGAAATCTGTGTTGTTGTTTTCATACCAAGAAGACAACTGTTCAGTCCGGAGCCACTAAGCGGACATGGGGGGGAGGATGGATAGAAATTAGGGCTGGGACTTTAACGCGTTAATTTCGATTAATTGATTACAGGCAAAAATAACGCGTTAAAAAAAAATAATGCGTTTAATCGCACCTTTCTCAGTTCCCTCATTTCTGGCACACTGGTAACACTGAACACTCCCAGATGGCAGCTTGGATAAGAGCATGGTTGTGTGCAAATTGTGCAACAAAGAGTTTTCTTATCATCTCAATGCAAAACATGCTGCTGCGAGCACGGACACCAAAGCTAACGTTAGCTACGACAGTCCTGGTACAGGCAAACAGTGCAGCCAGCCCACAATAGAGCGCGGCTCGGGCCGCATTTTCCTGACCGAACCCAAACCCAGTTATAACAGAGCCCGGCCTGAACCCGACAGCCTTTCTGATTTTTACAGAACAGAACAGCTCGTCTCTTTACCATGATCACACATGGACTGTGTGTAAATGACCATCAAAAGGCTGCTGTTACGCACAGTCAAACACACCGCACCACATTCAGCTGGAGCGGAGCCTGTTTTGCATTCAGGCGTTGTCACGTAAATAACAAATTCCAGCACTTTAATAGGCCATAGCACAACACAGCAGCATGTCAAGTGGGCCGAACCAGGAGCAAAATTTCTGATTTGTTATCCAAACCCGGCCCAACTCGTCAGGTTCCACTGGGTTCCGTCAGGTCCCGTCAGGCTCGGGACAGGTATCCACACTCTGGCCCACAACAGACCAGATGATGGGGTTCAGAGCCAAAATAGGTAAGTCTACGTCTGACAAATTAACAAACTCTCTGGCGAAATGAAAAATAAATATTTTTGTTCACGTATATGTCTCTTCATTGATTCAGTCGTCAACCAAAATTTATCTGAACTGAAAAACTTTGCTTATTGTGTCAAATATTGCTATTTGATAAAAATGCGATTAATCGCGATTATTTCAATTACAAAGCCTCTAATTAATTAATAAATTTTTTAATTGCATTCCACCACTAATAGAAATACAAAACGATGGGAGAAAAAAGAGGTGAAAATATAAAAGATAAACTTCTGTGTTCTCCCTAAAAGCTTTGGTAATATTCCTGTGGTAAGGAGCCGAGAGCTCCCAAGTGACCAATAATCAAGCCAATCAGCAGCTGCAATCTGAAGTAGCCCAGTGTTATTACACTGGGCTCACTATTTTAGTGAGGGGAAGGCCCTGAAAGATAGATATATATATGAATTTCCTTTTTATGTTTTCTTTAATAAACATAATGCTAACACCGGTATGCATTGTACTTTATCCTCATGCTAGACTGTTGTAAGTTGTATTTTGCCAATTGGTTATCAGATAAATCCTAAATATTGCTGTTTCCAATGTCCTCTTGAGGGACAGCCTTTAAGTGAGGCGAAGGTCCTGAAAGATACATACATACACGTTTTCTGTCATGTTCTTTCTGTGTTCTTTTATGAACATTAATAAATACTTCAATAATAATTACAATATTAATAGTATAAAAGAAAACAAATACAAAATGTGCAATACATTTCACTCACCACTTTATATCTGAATAGGCTGTACTGTACATAACCACCTACTGAATGCATCTACCTTATTCCTAGCCTCCTTGTGTGAATTACGGGCACTACTTCCGGTGCTGAACTCGGATCGGTGTTTTCCAGTGGTTACAGTTAGCTAATGGTATACTTGACTGGAAAATAAAACGTGGAACACACCACCTGTTACACCTCAGACAGTATAACATGATCATGCCTCTGACAGCAGTCTCAAAGCACTGTTGTTTTTCCCTTTTAACTTGAGCGTGTAAGCCATTAGCTTGCGACTGTTAGCATATTGTTATATTTGACAGAGCCCGAGCAAGCTTATGTAACATTTACTTCTTAAAAAAATGATTTATGATTTCTTACGAACTCATAAACAAACACTTACAGATTTGATGAACATTTAACAAAATTCGGTAATAATTTTAGCTCCATGCAAAGTGAATAAACGTGAAGGTTCCCAACTAGTGCTCTGCTTGTCTGCCTTAACGAGGCAGTTTACACTTTTTTAAAACTGCCGATTTATTAAATTGGGGCTCTACTGAGTAGCCTAACACATAATGCCAAATTTAGCAGCAGACCTCAGTAATAACAATAATATAAAGTAGTTGTAAAATAAATAACCTTAGGCATTCGTTTTATATGGTTTGCAAGAAGTACGGCAAATCAGTAACACTTTCTCAGCCTAGATGACTAAAGACATGGGTCCTTCACATAACTCACGGTATGCTGATGGTTTTACAGGCATTTTTCTAATGCCAGGTTGAGAAAGACCTCAGACAGGGAAAGATAGGTATATCATGTACTGACAAGGAGTGACACACCTGTCACTCTAGGTGTTTTTCTCTTCTGCTAACGGCGATTTTTTTGTAAAAAATTAGTGTATGCATTGGCTCAGGGTTTGCACAAAAATACTATGCTATGTTGAGCTAAGCGAAGCGTTACCTGGACAGACAGCTGAGTTACCATAAAAATGGCATTGATTTTTCCCAAAATGTTGAGCTTTTTCTGCAAGCCAGCTATTTAGGACAACTCAAGTCCAACCAAGTGGATTGCCCTTTACAGTTAAGAATTCATTAGAGCCTCTCTGATCTTTGTTTAGACATCAGTGAGTTATTTAATAATCTCTGACAATGTTTGTTGTGCCTGTACATTTCTTGTTTGCTGTGTTCCTGAAGTGAAAGGTCACACATTCCTAGCTGCCAGGGTGAATACGCCCTGTGCATTGCAGCTCATCTCCTCTCCAAAATTTCCTGACATGGAAGAATTCAAATGACACCTAAGTGTGTTTTGAAGAATTTAACATATATTGCTGCATATAGTTTACGGAGAGTGTTGCCATTTTGACGTGGCACAAAATGACTGCATTTCAGAAACCTCGCAAGGATGGAGTCCTGCCAAGGTTTGCTACTTAAAATTCTGACTCTGGCATCTGACGTTTAATTTAATGAAAAGAAGCATCCAGTCTCTCTTAGCCTTTGCCCTGGAAAACTCCACTGCACAGGACTTAATGTTTCAGTTTATTTGGGATCAGTGGAGGAACTATGTGGTTAAGACTTGCAGCAGTAGTGACCCTGGCTGACCAGAAAGAAAAAAGCGCCACCTATAGAAACCCAAGCCTCACTGATAGAAAATCAGAGAAAACAGACCTAAGAGTTTGGATACACTGATTAACAGATGATCTCTTGGAAGCACAGTTTGGAAACATCACAGCAAAGAACCAAAAATAGACTGAACAGAAGAACTCATGAATCATGACTAAAACTCAACTGGACTTTCAGAGGGCTTTTAGCTGTGTGTGTGACTCACAGATACAGATGGTGGCGAGGAGTCTGGTGGCGATGTACGGAGGCAGGCAGTTCTGGAAGGCCGGCTGCAAGACGTAATTGGAGAAGGTGAGTGCGATGACAGCCAGCGTGGTTGGATACATGATGAGGACGGCACTCCATAACAACAGGAAGCTAGAGGACGACGAGACAAAACACACAGGATTTCATATATATGAGAGTAAAACAGGCCTCTCCTTGCTGCTACACACTATTGTGTTCACTGAGTAGGGACGCTTGCTGCTGTCTTTCACATCACAGTCTCACTTAAACCAAGAGCTGCTCGGCACAGCTACAGTTTCCTGCTGATGGTCTCTGTACAGCTCTACTGCAGCAGAGTTGGTAGTGACTTGCTCGAAGGCATCTTGGCATCACTTACAAGAGACTGGCGCTCAGACATGAGAAGCAGAAAGTGAAAAATGCACTATATAGCAGGTGAAAACTCGCTGAAACCAGAATACAGAATGCCTTATCTTACTGTGAGCATGTTCACATGAATGAGCCACACAGGGCTTAACTAGTGCCTCTACAGACATGCACACTGCAAAGCACGTTTGACCTTCTCAGCCTTACAATACTGTTCTGTGATCAGCTGACATGTCAAGTGACATCATGAAAGTCACAAGAATTTCAGAGCTGATTGGTTCCAGACAGGCAGTGTTTCTAAACCAACCCTCGTGTACAGACCTTGAGCTGTTGCAGTATAATCCATAACAAGTGAGTACGACTGCTGGAGACTAACACAGTCGACATTAGACTTCTCAAAGACACTGTAGTAGAAACTGCTGTTGTAGTTCAGGCACAGCAGAGTTTTAAAAAATAGTAACCAGACAAAAACAACAGCAGTACTTACCCCACTAGCCCTCCAAAGATTTCTGTCACGTATGAATAGTCTCCTCCAGACTTTGGGATGGTGACACCCAGTTCGGCATAGCACATGGACCCGAGGGCACAGATCCCCCCTCCACAAACCCAGACGATGAGTGACAGCCCCACTGAGCCTGCATGCTCCAACACTCCTTTAGGTGAGATGAATATCCCAGAGCCAATGATGTTCCCTTCAGAGAAAAACAAAGATTAAGGAGGTCATTTACAATTGCGCAACAGATAATAAAATACTGAACTAGAAGGTACTTGTCAGGGGCTTGTTAAACAACCTTTATTTACCTTGGAAATCATATTGGGATTAAAATCTGATTTACAAGTTAGACCTTAAGTTACAGTAAAAGTTTCTCCATGCGTCACTCGGAGCTTATGAGCTGTCTAGGCCCAGTTCTCAACATGGAGGTGGCTGAGCAAGCAGTGCTAAACAGTGGCAAAGTACTGACAGAGCTAACAATGTCACCAGGGGGGAACTGAAGGGTGAGCGCTATGCTTCTGCAACATCGCCATCCCAATAACAGCAGTAGGCACCATATGTGCAAGGCAGCGACAATGAGCTAGCCAGTGAGATACACAAATGCATTAACATACACTTGGACCAGCCAACATAAGCTTACAAAACACACAGAGGAAGTGTGACTCTCTGCTCAGGATACCATTACTCCACTATATCTTTACATAGCTAATAGTTATTTGTTAACATGTTAATGCTCTGAATGTTGCATACTGACCCTTTAATTAATTAGAGATATATCCATATACAGGTTCTTTGAGACACTGACAAACTCAAAGGCTGAAAACAAAACCGGTTTAGACAAAGAAAAAACAAAACAGCTGCCAAATAATCCCAAGAGCCTTGTTCAAACATTCCTGCCAGGGATGTCTCAACTGCCTGTTGTCTCAGCTAATGACTTGTGAGTCATTAACGACAAAAAACAGAAACTCCAAAGAATATCTTATTATTAACGTTGTGTCTGTCTTTTGATGTGCTGTGAAAATGTTTTTGATCTGGCCTGGTTTTTGGACTATTATATTATGTATTTTAAGTATTTGGTTGACTTGTTTCAACCAAGTCAAGAGGCCCAGGGTCAGAGGTCAAAGCACCCTGACAGTAGGTACTGCAACTTTCATACTGTACAGAAGTCTGGCAAAAAGAAAAAGAGTGCAGGTAGAACAACAGTAGTAAGACCCCAAACTCCAGCACACATAATGAAAAGGAAAATTGTTAATTCTCTTTTTATCCCTTCTCTTTAAATTTTAAATTTAAATGTGTAGTTGCATCAGATGTTTAGACAGACATAACTGCATACGTCAGCCAAGGGCATAGGTTTAATCTCAACACTGGTGGTGGTTGGGGGGAGTCCGGGGGTCCTCCTCCTGAAATTTTGACTATTTAACATTCTGGTGAAGTTTTATGCACCAATTTATGGAGGAATATGTCTTTATTTATGACAAATGGTAAATGGCCCTGCACTTGCATAGGACCTTTCTAGTCTTCTGACCACTCTGTCATGCACTTTTACACTTTGAGTCACATTTATCAATTCACACACACATTCACACACTGGTGGCTGAGGCTGCTGTTTAAGGTGCCACCTGCTACTCAGTTTTTAGACATCGGGAGCAATTTGGGATTCAGTATCTTGCCAAGGATACTTCGACATGAAGACTGGAAGAGCTGGGAATAGAACCACTGACCTTCTGACGAGTGGATGAAGCACTCCTGAGCCACAGCCACCCATGTGGCCTTTTTTTATTTAAAGAAAAAGACAAAGTTCAGACGATATGTGACAATTTAGAATAGACTGTAATGGAATATAATGCAGAAAGGCTCTCAGGCATTCTGTATTGCTTTCAAATATTTATTCTCCTGTAAACAAACTTTTCTCAATAAATGTTATCTCTGCTGACTCAGCACACATGTTGGCATGGTTTATTTTTCCATCCTCTTTTGTTTTTTGGGTAAGTAACCTCTTTAAATATGCATGTGGCACCCATTCACGTAAATAATAATTCATTTTAATTAATACATTAACCCCAGGACTTTAATAGCTCACATGTGTTTCTGCAAGATTTTATATTCAACACTTTCGGCACATTCAAATATATATGTGTTCCCTGAGAAGTCGAAAATACATTTATACTATTTTCAGTTTTAATATTTCTGCAATTTAATGAGAATATAATCATAAAGAAAAAAAAATCTACCTGCCTTATAGTCCCCCAGTGTTTCCCATACATTGACGAGACTATGGCTGCCCGCCACAGTCTAATTTGCCCTGCCATAGTCTCTAAAAATCGGCCAGATATAAAATGCCTCCGGTAAATGATCGTCACCTCTTTAGCGCACCGGCTGGAGCGCCTACTGAGAATTCTTTAGCTCTTCAATGTTCTGTTTTGACCCCACCGCCGCTGATTTTTTTTTTTTTTTTCGTCTTAGCTCTTTAGAAACTACCATTATATTATTTTGCGCTACAGACGCTTCATATCCAGGTCAATTCACACACTTGTGAGTAAAGCATATAAGAGGAGAGGAGAGGGCTTCGTCTTATCTCTTCGTAAACTAAAAAGCTTTGTGTTATTTATCTTATTTACACCACTGGCATGCCACTAGTGTTTTTATCAGTAAAAATAGAACATTTTTCACACATTAAAAGCACAAAGATGTTGAAATCTAGGCATATTCTGCCATCATAACTTGTCTCTCAGAATTAACATGATTGATGCCTTTAAATCAAATATACTGTGTACGAAATTTTCTCTGGACCCTCCTAGAGGGTTGGCTTCCATGCTGCTTTCTACTATTGCATTTGTGATGTAGAATTATGTGCTGGCAGCACAAAAACAATCTCAAAGAAAAGTCAATAGGGATCTTTTGTCGTGGTGGACACAGGAAGTAATTATAAAGAGTGAGAAAGTCTGCTCAGGGTGGGCAAGAGGTTTGGTGGATGGGTAAAACAAACATTGACTTTTAACCAGGAGACCACTGTTCATGTCCAGTGCGAAACCAAAAGCCCCCTCAGCTATGTGACTTTACGTAACAGACACAACAGACATTCATTGCCTGGTCAGATGACTCTGCAGTAGTCACGGGTCTTTATCAGCTCCCGCTGCAATCAGCATTAGTTATTTTAACCAAAACCACAATATTTTGTAAACATCACAAGTTTGTTTTTTGTTCTCCAAATCTAACCAAGTGAAAACTTAATCAAACGGTCACGGTTCGTGATACACTTTGCAGTGACATTGGTTTTGTTGCAAGCACATATTTTTAACATATTTTATGCCCACCACAACAAAAGGTCTTGTTAAGAGGTTGTGTTCATTTCATGTTCTTTCATGTACTATGCTGGACATATATGCAACAGTTGTTGAATCAGATTTGGCTGTTCAATATTAATATTCCACTACTCTGTACTTTTTTAGAGTTTGAGAGGTTGAATGGGGTTTAGTGGGACTTTCAGAGTGACATATACATTCATGTAATTCAATAAACATGCTAACTACGCTAACAATGGAGCTGACAAGTGCAACATTTTTTTGCCAACACTAGATATCAAACAAAAGCCAGAGACTGTATGGTAATAAGTTGCTGTGAGCTGTAAATTTACCACAACTAAGCAGAAGATAGAAGATAACCCTCTCCGTCTGCAGGCAGCTGCCTGTGTCCACAGCAGCCTGTACCAAAGAGCAGCATGAAAAATGTAAAGCCCTCACTCTGCAGGAAAATCCAGTGACTAAAAGGTCTCCAGAAGTAGCCTACAATGCACACAGACTGGCCAAAAAAACCTGACAGCTCGACGTGAAGCAATCAGTCGACTGAGGGGTCTCCGACTGATGATTAGAGTCTCAGACTTTCAGTAGGCAGCCCTAGTTATGGAAGGAACCCATCAGTACGGCTGCAGCAGAATCATTTTTATTTAACTAACCAGGCTGCTTGTATGATTTATATGCCACAGCAAACAGAGCAGATTGAGGCAACACCTGTCCCAGACATGTAATGACACACACATAGTTAATGTCTGATAGAAGAACCGGTTAATCCAATTTGGCCTCATGGAGTAGTGTAAACATGGCTCAATGAGGTCCTGGCTCAGCTCTACCACAAACAGTGATAAACAGAAGTCCCCTGGTGGCTCAGTTGGCTAAGGCACATGTTAATACGCAACCATGTCCTGATTTGAAATCCAGCCTGGCACTCATGTCATCACCCCCCCTATGAAAAGAAAAAACAAAACTAAAACTAACAAGCACGAGAAAGTAACCAAACAGCAGCTGTCCAAGCAAAACATGTTTTGCACTGCCGTCCTTGTTTTTCCTTTTCTTTAGAGAACTTTGGGACAAGAGGAGTCCTCCATAAATATGACTCTGTCCACTGTAAACATTTTATCTGTTGAAACCCACTGAGGCACGCCATCGCAGTTTCCCCATTGGAGCAGCTCTGAATGCTCCCTAATGATGCATAGGGAAAAGAAAGGTCCGAACGGTACATTTATCACTGTCAGATTTGATTGTGGAGGCCGTGGTGAGATGCAGAGCCGTTACATAATGCCTACGTTGTGTTTGTTATGTCATAAAGTTTGGCATTGCAGGCTGAAAGCGTGAATCAGAGTCCTACTGACCCTCTCAGCCTCCCTGCACTGCACTATAGCTGAGAAATGTTGTGAAAACGACTGCTCAGATTAATCTCCAATTTATTTAAATAATGAAAAAGACTGAGGAAATCCACCAACATCCTCCTGTGTGAAACAAAAAACACTTGTGTGGGAAAAATGCACTGACAGTCAATGCGGTCTTTCTATCTCTTCATGAATCTGTCCTACCAGTATTAACAAGCATATCTGTCCTATTAGCATTGACAGGAACGACACACAGAGTGACGATAACAGACTTGCCTGAGGGAAAACAATGCACAGGTGCTTGCCGGAATGGAGACTGGGCTGGTAAAACGTGGGAACAGTGATTAACCTAGATGTCATTGTCATTTTTAAATGTGATAGTATATTCAGTTTGGTTATAGATTAATATCGTTAGTCACTTGATACATTTGGTTTACTGTCTAGCCCTAAATGTTAGCAGTAGTAGATGAGCACAGATAGGCAGCAGTCAATAGTCCACCCTCCTGGAGTGAGGTGTTGGATATGTGAGTAGGCTGGATCTGGTGGGCAGTAGCATGACTCAAGTCGTATGTGTGTACTGGCTGCACAGGCTTCACTCCATCTGTGCTTCACAGAACCAACTTGGCAAGTGGTCAGTATGAACCTGAGTGATTTGAGCACTCATTTCACACCAGCAATATTAAATTAGACCAAGTGTATAACCCTTAAGGCTCTCCGACATACTGTAAAGCATAGTCAGAACTGTGGGTGTACTTTGAAAGTTTAGCAAAGGATTTGTGCAGCTACTGCTTGCCAAATGAACAAAAATTTGAGGCAGGCGGGCCAAAGAATAAGAATCAACTGGGACAATATCAGTCTCTATTGAAAGCACTATAGGCGGGACCTTGGTTGTAAAGATAAGCTCTTAAATGAAACAGCACTTCCTTTTTTAATACACTTCAAACGTCACAGATTGTTCTTCATTTACCACCAGTTTGTTGCTTCAATGATAAAACTGCCTCTCTTGTTTGTTCTGGGAGGTTTGTACTAGTGTGCTCAGTGAAATACTTTTCCATTTGACTCTTTTATATAATCATAAATATATACTGTAAAACATAAGGATCTGTGAGCTGCAGGCACAGGGGGTAATCTACACTGTAAAAAAAACTGCTGTGGAAATTACAGTTCAACAGGCTATAATGTCTGACGTCTGTCTAAAACCTCCAGTCATCTTGGGTCATGCCGCAATCCCTTTTGCTGTGAGGGGTCCGCCTACTCATGGTGTACTGTAGAACCTTATCATTTGGAGATCTCGTCGGCAGAAGTACTCTCGGAAGTTATGGAAGTCATGGCAGTGCTGTGTGTTTTCACTGGCACATTCCTCATGCCCTATGACATGTAGCTGGCACCAAAGACGGCTGGTTAACGTCTGTCTTATGACTCTACTATCCCTGTTGTACGGCCACACATATAGTAGGTCATTCATTGAGGCTGATAAATGACAGCTGGAAAACCACAGGCATGACCTCGTATTTCAAGATGATCTTAAATTGTAACTTCAGAGTTAAAAGCAATTAGTGAGGAATGTCAGGATTCAGGGCAAACTCATACACTCTCTCATTTATCCAGTCCTCCAAATTCTGTATATTCATGTCCTGTCCTTTCATCCTGCATGCTCAAGATTCAAATTCTAATGTGACCACTAAGTGAATATGGATATATATTTTGAATGACCAGCTAGAATGTGTTAGGGATGCAAAATAACAGCGAGGAAAATGGCACAGTGCTGAATTCAGTCCCTAAACAGCTGTTAGCCTGCACTCTAAAACATGCAAGTGAACAGTCTGTAGTGTAGACTAACAGATAGTGACATTAAATCATCTCTAATAAACAAAATCCAAGAAGACAATGTGTCTCACAAAAATAAAGTCATGACCTCATTACAACATTCATTTCCATGAAGTCATTAGCCTGTCCTCCTTCTACCTCCATGGAGGCTGGCTATGAGTCCAGCCAGAGGCTGGTTATCAGCTGGATGTGGTGCATGGGGAACCCGCTACATGACTGTCAGATTATTATAGCACATACTGCAACCTGTTGAGTTATTGCTGCAGATGAGGTGGCTCTGTAAAAATCCATCACTGCTCAGCACATGGTAATGTACAGGAAACCATTTGTAACAGTGCAACTTCCTACATAAAAACGGACCTTCTCTCTATAGCTGCGTTTCTCTAATGTGCAGGAAGTGCATTTTTAGTTTGAACAACTTTAATGCGTTGCTTTACCCAGTTAAATACTGGGGAAATGGAGCCTCTGATCCTGGCAGTGTAACTGTGTTAATGCTCACTGTCCCACAGAACCATATGGAGGCTGTACTTTGTCTTTGCATGCCTTTCAAGTTCAACATGAAGAGATCCAGCCACGTAGGCATGTCCATATTCAGATCATCGAGACTGATGCAACAGTTTCCACACAAAACCTAAAACTGGACCGAGACATCACACGTGGAACATCCGCGCGTAAAAGCGACTCTTTCTGCGCGTATTTTGGCGGTTTGTGCCAAAGTCAGACTGTTAAACAATCTCTCAATGACAAGTCACATTCATTTCCCTACAGTGTCCTTACAGTACATCAGGACCCCAATAAAAACTGACCCATTCTGTTACTGTCTCCTGCTGTGTGTCACGGTATTGTAACTCTAACAACCAGCAACAACTGCCCACCCGCCACGTTACAATAGTTATTCTTCTAGCCGGCTGCTCAGACACGTTTCCTCTTGTAGCTCAGATCCCCGGATCGACCCCGCTCCTCATGAATACACCATTTAGGACAAAAGATGTCACACACTCACCGATGATAATAGCGCAAGCGCTCAAAAGTCCAATTTCTTTTTTCAGAGTGACTCTGTCGCTCTTGGAGGAGTTTTTATCCTTCTTCTTTTTCTCTTTGTCCTCCATCTCCTCCGCCTTGCGAGTGTGCTTCCTGCCCGCCTCGGTCCGGTCCAGATACTGTAGACTGAACCGCGCTCCGCTCCCCGGGCTGCCCTTATAATATCCTACTGATGAGGAGGACACGCGCATGCGCACGACTCAGCGCTGAAGGCACCACCTTGCCTCAGGTGGGCTGATGTAAAGGTGTGACGAGATTACAAAAACCATGAAAGATGAATACATAGACAATCAAGCTGTACAATATGAATAAACTAATGAATACGGTTATACAAATCCATTCTTTTATAACTGTCGTGCTTTTGATGTGTCCAACGTCCCAACCTTATAAGCAAATATTACAAAGGTTGACCCTCCTTGTTGTCATCCAGACAGGATTCAGGTGAGGCAGTTTTCCCTCGGGGCAGCTGTAACTTGAGCTTCTGCTTTGGAAGTGCAGGAGGGTCATTACAACAGACTCAGATTATAAAATTAAGTTAACAGTCAGATGCTCTCGATTGTGGTATTGTACAAGTGCATTCTGTTGACTCAATGTATTCTTGAACAAGATAAATATTAAAACATGTTATAACAAATGTCACCGATGTAAAGGTATGACAAGGTAATTTATGTACTTTTATACATGTATTATTATATTTTATTGCCACTAGGTGAACAGGCCATAATGTAACTCAAAATCTGAGGCCTACCCTGACTTTCTCTGTTGCCTATGACAGGCCGCAGACTAACTTCTCTGTAAAGAGTGTGATGATGTCGTGCTTTCCCGTGCCTTGACTTTTTTCAGCTTTACTACAACACTGACAGTGTGCGACACTAGCTAATGTTGGCTAAGAAATGGAGTCTGCTAATGTCAACCAACAACTAGCACCCACCCCAACACAAAGTCTTCACATGCTGTGTTTCAATTACATTTTGCAGTAGCAGCCCAGTGGAAATGGACCTTCACTTAGCGCCTTGTAGCAACTTGAATTCAACCCAAGCAAGACCCAGTGTCCAAGCACCAGGGGTCTGATCCCAGACTGCCCTCTAAAGTGCCCTTAGTCCTCGCCAGATCAGCAAACCTCTGTTGCTGCAGTTACATGGATAACACCCCCGAGCTGCACAGGCCACTAGTCCCCAGGCTGGTTTTTGCACTGGCTGAATTTGAGTAGCTACAACACTACTGAGTCGCTGTCCACTCCTGGGTAAGTACGGTCCTGGTGGCAGGGAGTGAGATGGAGGATCCACGGGTGGCAGGAATGTATTAAGAGACCTGATACAGCATTGGAGGTGGACGCCCGTGCTTTCCTATGAAAGCTGCTCAGTGGCGCATGAGGCCCCAAAACCTCTATTTCAGCAGTATCACCTGAATCTTCCACATTTTGGGCCCATAGAGCAAGCACACTAGAGACTTATGGCAGCCGAGCGTGGCTGACTGCAGCTGAGCGGCAAACTTCTGTTGGCTAACCAGCTAACTTCCAAGTTAAACTCTCTGTTTTCGGAAACACTGGATGAAATCCTGATAATGAAATGAGTCATTTCGTGAGATTTTGACCTTTGGAAAAATGTATCCACTGATTTACGTAGGTCTCTTTCACAATGTAAGTCTATGCAAAAAAATTTTTTGGGCCCCATGGCATCATGTAACAGTCCCAGATGGTGTAGTTCCACTTTTGACTACTATGTAAAAAGTCTTCAGGGCCCAGCGTTGTTCCTGGGGGTTTGGTGCAGTGCTAGCTTGCCTCATTTGTTGTCTGATAAGCAGTTAAGCTAATGTTTAGTTTACCTTGCTTAATAACTTGGACAAATTGCTAGCTAGTCAATGCAGCAAAATACTGTCTTGAATGATTAACGCCATCTAATTCATCCAGACATCAGGGCTGATCTAGCTGGTAAATTAGTTAGCAATGAACAATGCAGTGTAGCTTAGTTACAGCTAGCTGGCTAACGTAGCTTTCTTGCTTGCTAATGTATGAAGTACTTAATTCATGGTTCTGATGATGTCGCTCATAATTAGAAACCCCACCTCTTTCATATGAACACACTCATGGCTGGATATGAAAACTCAGTGTTGACTGAGCGAGTTGATAACCAGTTTCATGATGAGGTTAATGAAGCCAGACAACCAAAAGATATGCGGGCTATGTCGAACTAGCTTTGCAGTACCGACTTCTGGTTTTGTCACTTGTAGGCCTATCCTCTCCTGATTTGACAATATCAGGAGCATGGTTGTAACGTTAGTGTCACTAAGCTAACTAAGTCAAAGTAAAAATGTTAACAATAAAGCTACTTTACGAGCTGATGCATTTAAAAGAATTTTTACAGCTATTGTAAACATTCTGTACAAGACATGAAATGTGTCTGACAGCTAACGTTAGCTGGATAGGTCTGGGACTGACAAGGGTTGTGATCCCCTCAGAATATTAAACATTTCCATGCATCTTTCCTGTGGTTGGTGCAGTTTACTGCTCAATATCCAGCTTAGCTCTGCTAAGTGAAGAGTGCGGCTTTCTGCCCTCTTGTGTGCACATCTCAGTCAGTACTTTTACATGCAGTCAAGTCAAGCTACAGCTATAGCTTGAGTAGGCCATTTTGGACTGCACATGAAAATTAGCCTGTATGGCCAAATCTGGCACATTTACATGACTTAAGTGATCATGTTCATTAACGTGCACATTCCCTCTCTAAATAAAATAAACATAAACATAATTAGACTACTGTCCTTGTCCCAGTATACAAGCACTGAAGAGAAATCAATTTATTGACCGAAGTATGTCTGACTCCACTACGAAAGGCGGCGATATGCCCCCTTTTACAGACCAAACAATCAAGTCAAACAAGTTTAGCTACGCTTAGCTAGTGGCAAACTGGTGCAACTGGTACAAACTTTACAGCTCTGTACATTTCCTCCCTCCAAAAAAGGCATGGCTCTGGATGTGGATTTTGCCATTTTGTCATTTTGCCATTTAATGCTTTTGACTTACAGTTGAAAGCCTGGGGCAGAAACTGTGGAGTGTGCACTGAAGGCCTCGACCAGCCTGGATCCAACTGACTGTATACATGCACTAGGGATTCAACTCCCAGTCACATTATTTGGGTGTTAGTCTGACCTTGAGAAATTCGATTTTGTATGATTTCAGTCTGGTTTTAGTCAGACTTACACAAGAAATCAATGTTCTCTAATGTCATATAAACGCACTGACTGATGACATTGCACAGAAACATGTTTATTATGGAGCCATTGGTCCAAATGAAATACATGAACACTGCAGACTGTAGTTATTGTAAATATGACTTTACCTTGTCTTCCAGCATTCTATCAAAATGATGATGGTCAGTCATGATCAGGCTTGTACTTGTCACTGTTTTGGTTGATGTCCAGCTGCTTGTGCATGGCTACAGAGTGTGCGCATCAGTGTGCAGGCACCTAGATGCTGACTGCAGTTCTCCTAGCCTCGGAGAGAGGGTTCACTAGAATCACGGATTTTGTGAAAGTTACGTACAAAACCTTTAACAAGTCTACAGTATATGTTTTACTTTATTTTAATTATAGCATCCAGCAACCAAAAAATATAAATGTGTGTTTGTTTGTTTTTTACCCCTGAAAACACACTGTATCTTCAAGGCCTAGCTCAGTTTGATGCTGCACACTGTAAATGTGTAGTTTGAATATATTTTTACCATATTGTTGTTTTCATTTTCTTGCTTTTTTGCAAACTCCTGCAACTTTACAAGCAAACATTACAATAATTTCAGGCTGTGCCTCCTTGGAAATTGTTTGTTGCTAGTAAGACAGGATTCAGGTGACAGTGTTTTCCCTCTGGATTACTGTAATATGAGCCTTTGCTCAATCTTTTGAAAGTGGAGGAGGGTCAACACAACACTGTTCTACACATTGTTGTCACTCAGCAGACCCAGACTGTAAGATCAGGTTAGTTAACAGTCAGATGCTCTTGATTTAGGCTGTTTACTACTTATCCTTGTGGCGTTGTACAAGTGCATTCTGTTGACTCACTGTATTACTGAAAAAGATAAATATGGAGTTCAGTTATTTGAATACTAGATAAAAACAACACCATGAATTTATAGCCACATTAGCTGCTCTGTGAGGCTGTATGTAAACACAGCCATGCATGGATAAATGCTAATGTCATGCTAACATGCAAACAATGACAATACTGGCATGCTAATGTGTAGCAGAAAAAATATTAACTATGTTCATCATCTTAGTTAAGCACATTATACTGATAGCAATTGTTGAAGGAAGGACTGAGGGACATAGAGTGCCCCAGAAATTAGTCCTAAAACCTGGAAATCTGCTAGCATTTTAGTACTCCTGGTTCTCTTGTCTCTAAGTCAGTGAGTTTCTTGAATGTTTTTTTTGGTTTGGTGCCTGAAACAAGGTCTGCGGTTAACGCAAGCCTAAGAGAGTTTTACGTTTTGTACTCTGATATAAAATGCATCTGTAATTACCCCACATGTGAATTTTTAAGTTTTCATGTGTCTTAAAAAGTGCAGTTGCTAACAAGTGGCTAAATGACACTACAGAACATCATCAGGCCAAACACAGCTCATTGTGGTGGCAAAGTTGAAGTCATGTGACCTTGGTGTGGTTCTGTGCTTCTGGTGATTGCATTTAGGCTTCAAAAATTATAAAAGTGGTGTTCATTTGTGAAGATTACCTTGCTTAACAAAACATCTTAGTATCATGAACATTTGTGCGCCACAGAGCTTTTTTATTGCAATAATCCAAAAATACCAAAGGCTTTTTGATGATGGAACCAGGGTGAAGATAACGTCTGCAACATCCTACAGAAAAATGTCATCCCTGTAGCACTCTATTGTCTAACAGAGAGCCACACTGTCAGTATATGATATTCTAAAAATGTCACTGAACCTTGGGTATAATAAATCAAATACAATGAATCCACAAGGGATCATGTATGATCCATACTGTATATGTTGGTGGTGTTACGCCAATCAAAGTCAAATCAAATGCTACCAGCGAGACAGGTTCAATGTAAGATGTAGTCTATTTATGGAGGGACAGTTCGAACACAGCAGAGAAGCATAAATTCATCCTCAGTCAGTCTGTCATTTCAACCTTGGCATAAATTTGGCAACACCTGGGAACAAACACATGATTGTTTGCCCTCATTTGGCTGTCATGAGTCAATCAACAATACTTGTGTGAACACGTGCACTCACTTATGAAAATGATCTCACCTAGTGAACAAGTGATGGCTAGTAATCTGCCTTACTCATAATCCTTTTTATCAGTTTTCATCATTAGTGTCACGTAGCTTTTTAGGTTGACTGCTTGAAACAGCAACAGAACTGAAAGAACGGAAAAGAGAACAAGAGAATAAAAGTAATATCTGGAGGCCTTCTTCACAGATGACATTCTGACATGTCAAAGTAGGAGAAGCACAGGTGTAAACAACACCATGAACGATGGCTGAATTCTTTTCAGCTGCTTTGGTCAGGGTGCTGGTATGCTGGCTCAATGTCACACTGTCATGACTTACTGAGACACTTAAATAGAGCACAGCCATTGTTAATGTTAGTAACACCTGTGTTTTTTTCTACTATGACAAATCAAAATGTCTGCTGTGAAAAAGGCAGCTATTACAGGCATATCGCAGTGGTTCACATCTACACACAAGGACAAAGTTCACAACATTTAATTAGAGGAGGCCTTAGCAAAGGCCCTACACACCCACATGGGTGTTTTGAGTCACCTCACCTCACTCACCTTTTCAGAACTGGGTCAGAGTGTACTGCTCCATCAACATCTTCTTTGTTCTCTTGTAAACGCTGTTGTATCTGTTAAAATAAAAGTGTTTACACCTTTATGATTCTGATAAAAAGATGGAGTTTACTGACCTCATCGTGCAGTAGGCCTTTTTACGCTAGATCGTTTTACATGTGGTAGAAGGAAGGGCACAGGTGTAATCAAGAAATATGAACAATGGCCGCATTCAGTTTCGGTGGTGTTCATGCTGGGCTCACTGGCACACTTAAATGGAACAGAGCCATTGTTAATGTTGTAAGCTGCACCTGTGTTTCTCCTGCTGCGAGGAAGTCTGTTTAGAAAACAGGTATATCAGTGGTTCAAACCTTGACAATGACTTCAGTTAAATAAAATTGTTTTTTTGTGTCTTGTTAAAGTTTTAATTGTAAGTCATTAACAAAGCATTACCTGGAGTCTTATGTTTTTCCCAAACCAAATCTGGATGGTAGAGAACTTTTTTGGTCTCTTGCTTTGTGTGCAGGCCGGGGGTGGTCGTCTGGTCTCCTCCTCAGAAGGATCGCTGAAAAACTTCACACTCATACCAATTAGCCAAATAGGCATATATGTGCCAGAGGGACAGAGAGAATGAAACATTACCCCAGAATGATTAATTATTTCCCCTGCGGTGTATTTGTGTTCAATGATGACTTCCTGGTTTTCAATAAAGCCCCTTGGCTTTTTATATGTCAGCGCACATGGACACACACACACACACACACACACACACACACACACACACACACACACACACACACACACACATATACGTATACTCATTGCAGACAAAGTTAGGGCGAGTGCCGTTGGGCATTTGTGAGCATTCTTAACATCTAGTTGAAAGCAAATATTATTCTTTCGCTCCATAGTATTTATATGATAGCTTTAGTCATTTGTTATTTTACAGATTCTGATTAATAATGCAAAATATAATCAACTGATAAATTATAGTGTATTAATAAAGATTAAGCTACCCAGCATTATATAAACTAATTAAAATGAGCACCACCATTACCAGCTGCAACATTCAAGTGACGACACATAATCCAATGATATAATATATATTATTCTGCAAATTTTGCAAAAGGTAAGTATATTTTCATGATAATACTTTTGTACTTTTACTCAAGTAAAGATTTAAATGCAGGACTTTCACTTACTGCATGCCTACGTTTATTTGGATAAAAGATCTGAATACTTCTTCCACCACTGGTCTGGCTCCAGAAAAACCAAAATGGTGATGGCCAAAATGTCGAACTCAAGGTTTTGAAACGGGAGTCCACAAACCAATGGGTGATGTCATGGTAACTATACGTCCATTATTTTATACAGTTTATGGATAATACATGGATCATGCCAATCAAGAGTTGAAAATGTAAAAAAAAACATTGTTATCCAACTTGTTAATAATTTTTGTCTCATTTTCATAGTGTTGGCCATTATTCCTACCTGCACCTGTTTATGGCTATTCCTTTATTCCTCAACATCTCTTGATAATAAGGATGTTAATTCTCAGTGGTTTTCGGCACTACAAGCAACTGTGCCACACACACACACAAACACATACACACACATGCACATACATGCACACAAAACATCCAAAATGCTGTTTTTCCTATGTCAAGACACAGCCTATCTGTCAGTTCATGGCCAAAGCATGTAGAGTCATCAGACTCCATTGCCAAATGTGATGTTTACTCTGCCTCTCTAACTAGCAAAAACCAGTTAGTTAGGTGTTCTGGTGCCCTTGGCTTGCATTTTATAGCCTGAACAATTACTTTTTTAAAGATCCTATGTGTAAGATTCAAACCTTTTTTTTTGCTATGGCCACTTCTGCTATTAAGAAAGACAATGTGGTGGACTGCAACGTGCGCCATTCCCCTAACTTTTACAGGGACGTTCTCATTTTTCTTCAAAAAGCCACCTATGCCATTCAAATAAAACCTGATGGAGATTTTAAAAAGGTTTATAATCGAGTTAAGGAACCTATAACAATTAACCTGCATGACTTGCAGTCCATTGGGTGTTTTTCTAGACTCGGCTCAGGATTATCCCTCGGGTTTTGCTGGTGTTTAATCATCTAAACAATCAAGCTACTGTGAGAAAGATTTTGAATATTTTCTTTTCCTTTATTTTCTGTCACCAAGCTGTTTAAGGTTAAGTTGTGCAAATAAAAGATTTTCCAGTAGACTTTCTATCACAAGGTGTGTTGATGTTTAAAATAACAACCCTTGATCTGTCTTACAGCAACAAGTGAATATGTGATTTGGAAATCTCTTCGCTCTTCTTCCTTCCCTGCTCCCCCCCTCCCAGCCGCTATGTAGCTGATGACAAAGCAGAGGAAGATACAGATGTAGAGATGATCTATGGTAAAAACAATACACATGATAAAGGTAGAAAAAACTGACGTGTCAGGTGTAATATTTTCAGATGAAGGTTGGAGGAGAACATCACATAGATATCATACTGTATGTTAAATGAGAAATAGAGGAAGAGGTAACAGATCATAAAGAAGAGGATAAAGCAGCAGTGAAAATCTATAGAAAAGGAGAAGATGGTAGAGATAATGGTGGTAGATGATTAGCTTTTGTTTTCTTGGTGGTTTTGTGTTCACTGACTGGTTCTGAGTACACAGGCTAAGCACACAGGCCTGAGGTCACATAGACAGTAAAGCAGATATACGAAGTGAAAGGAGTTGTTTGTCTGTAATTGTTTAATTTTCTTTTTAGAAGTGCTAGCAGCCTGGCTCAAGGGTATTGAGTTATTGAATAGATTGCTATGACATTTCTACAGACATTTGTGTTTGTCAGAGGATGAAGCACAATGACTTTGGTGATCGTCTCATGTAGCCCCACCAACAGGACGAAGTTTTCTTTTAGTGAAGTATCTCTACTGACATTTGGTTCCCAGATATCCTAATGACTTTGGTGACCTCTGACTTTTCCTCTAGCATCACCACGAGGGTCACATTTGTGGTTTTGATTAAAAACAACTACTGGATTAATGAACTTTTGTCATGACAGCAGAATCTAATTTGGGATGGTTCAGGAGGTAGAGCAGTCAGTGGTTTGATCCCTGGTCCCGGCAGTCAACATGTCGAGTTGGCAAGATGGGGGCCCCTCGTTTGGTAGCCTTGGCTGCCGGTGCATGAATATGTGTCTTATATTTAAGGCTTATGGTCAATTAGTGTTTGCATGTGTGTGTTTGGGGGGGTGTATACTCATTTGATCATACTTGATAGTGTTGATGTTTCTGTATTCTTTTATTATGTTGATGTTGATGATGAATGCTCACACTGTATTCTTACATATGCTTATGCTATTTATGTTCTCTGATTTTCTTTTATCTGCTGTCTTTCAATGTAAAGCACTTTAAGTTTATGTATAATAAAATGTGCTACATAAATAAAACTGCTTTTGCCATTGCCACACCCTGAACCAAAGAACAACCTGCTATGCAGCAACAGACTCTTGTTAGCATGCTTAATCAGTAGCACAAAGTACATTAGTGACAGCTGATTTGCTTGTGTTCATTTCATTGTGGCATTTAACATAGATGGTTATTCATGTCTTTCTGAAAGAGCTAAGAGAGCTCATGGCCCGTGGCAAACTCGCTGCTTACACTCAGCAGGTTGGACGAAATGACAGCAGGTTGGACAAAATGACACAGATGCTAATGTTGCGTTTGTGGTAACAGAATTTTCATATAAGGGAGGGTTACATTAAAGATGACTGCAGTGTGTGATCAAGCATGCTTTCTGAATCTGCAAATAGATGTAGCAGGCCCCTGTGAGGCCTTTGACAGACACATTTAATAGAGTGATAACATATGAGGCTGGTGAATTTGGTACACGTATTATTATTCCTGGTGGAATAAACTGTAATAACTTTGATGATCCCTTGGCTGTCTATCAATTCAAACTTTAAATTTGTCCAATATCTTGGTTTGTGACCAAATAACCTTTAAAACTACTGACGTTCTCATCAGCCTCCACTGATATCCAATATGTGAATATGAGGAATCCTACCTCTTTAAGCTTGTTTCTTCAGTAAAATTCAATATGCAAATTAATGTTGTTATCAGTGTTTCTGTTGCATTTAGCAATGTGTCTGCAGCCTTAAATAGAAAAGAATGACAAACAGTAAAAGCACACACTCACACCACACCACTTCATCTACAGTTTAAGGAGTTAAGTTGTTAAGTTGCGGCAGGCGAATGCTAACGAATGCACAATTAACTTGGAGGGCGGCCTCCCTCTCCAAAAGGAGGCCCCAACAAAGAGAGGAGATGCTTTGTTGGCGACAGGAAGGCAGGCTGAAACACTGGCTTCAGTGTGATGGCAGGAGGGGACGAGGAAGAGGAGGAGATGGAGGGGGAAATAGCCAAAATACTGTGGTGGCATAAGGGGAGGAGTTGTGCTGTAAACAAATACATCACGGCATCCCAATACAGCGGCAGGAGGAGGAAGAGGAGTAAGGGGAGGAGGAGGAGCTAGAGGACAGGGAAAACAGAAGGAAGAAGAGTTAGAGAAATAAGTGGGAAATAATGGGAGAGAAGGAGGAAGGAGAAGAAGAGGCGGGGTTTGGAGTGTGCAGTGGAGGATGAACCAAAGGATTTTGTGTGTTGATAAGAAGCTTCCCCTGGCCTCATAAAAAGAGAGCTGTCTATTGACCTGAATGTGTTTGACACCATCTGATAAAGCCCTGCACACCCTGTGCCCCAGTTAAGAGACTGGATCCTACCAAGTCTGCATTTTTACACTCGATGTTTCTTGATGGGCCAGAGGAATCCTGTACTGTTTTAAAGACCGTCTCAATACAGCCAAGAAATTGTTACCAGCTGAGACAACTTCATGATGACTGGTATTGTTTTCACCTTGTGAGCCTGTGTGTGTGTGTCATCATGGTGGAATGTGGTCTTGGTGACACCAATTGTAGCAGAAACTACCACAGAAGCCATTTTGAGTACTTTGCCAGGTGTTTATATGTCTGCATGTCTGTCTGTCTGTGGACAGATTTTGTCAATGGGATCATGTCCCAACCGTGCAAGATGCAGTCATGAAACTTTACAGGTGTGTTGTTAAGATCACAATGAAGTCTGAGTTCAAAGATGAGTGTGGTACAAACATCAAGCTTAAGTCAAGCATGGGTGCAGGAAGTGAGGGGAGTAGAAACTAAGGAAGGGGCCTTTTGCTCCCCCTCTGTACACCCCTGGCCGACATCTGCTTTAAATAGCAGATGGTCGTATTGCAGCTGGAGTGATCCCATTGTGTGATGGTCTCTAGTTTTTTCATCTAAATTTGAAGAACATTTTTTAGTGCATGGTGATTGGGTGCAGTGATGTGGTTCTGTTGGCTTCATCACACCGTGACATCCAGCATGCACAGGGATGGTTTGCAGCCGAGTGTGAAGCAGTTGGGATAAGAGTCAGCACCTTCAAATCTGAGGCCATGGTTCTCTGCCGGAAACTGATAGATTGCCACCTCCAGGTTGGGAGTGAGTTGCTGCCTCAAGCAAGGGAGTTCAAGTATCTCGGGGTCTTGTGTGGAGGGAGGGTAGAATGGAACGTGAGATGGATCAGCGGTTTGGTGCAGCTTCTGCAGTGATGCAGGCGCTGTGCTGGACTGTCGTGGTGAAGAGGGAGCTGAGCCGGAGGGTGAAGCTTTCAATTTACTGGTCCATCTACGTCCCAACCCTCACCTAGGGTCATGAGCTCTGTGTAGTGACCGAAAGAATGAGATCGCGGATACAAGCGGCCGAAATGAGTTTCCTCCACGGGGTGGCTGGGCTCAGCCTTAGAGACAGTGTAAGGAGCTCGGACATCTGGAGGGAGCTTTTGTCTGTGGAAAAAAGTAAAGGAAAACAGCAACACACAGATTTTCTAATGTAGCTTACTTTTATAAGTAACAGTGGTTAAAATAGTTTTCTGATGGAAAAATGTCAGTGTATTTCATAAATTATTGATGATCAACCAATAGTTGATTTTTTTTAAAGCTGATCCACTATCAGTTTAAAAAAACTACTCAAAATTTACATACCTAGAACAAGAGACTATATTTGTTCACAGCTGGCACGCTTGCTATGCTACAGTCTGTGTGGTCATAAATTCTGGGCAGCACATACACATCCACATAGAGGTCCGCATGGAACCTTGCTGGCATGAGGGGATGACGCCATTTACACCATGCAGATCAAAGCGGACCCTCTCTGACAAACGGACGTGGAAGTATGAACTTAAATGTGCTAGTCAGCTTGCAGGCCAGTTTGACCTTCGGAGTGCAGAGACCTTAAATCAAAGCATCCTCTTCTATTTCTGTGAGAAGCTTTTATCTTTCTGCTCTCACACAGATTAATGAGAAAACTCTGTCTGTGAACGAAGCAGGAAAGATAAGGCAGCCAGGTTCAACTTTGTCATGAGTGCTTGCATTGTTTAAGCAGAAGGGATCTTTACGAGGAGAATAAGAGACCAATCTATCTATAAAGGTTCATTGTAACTTTATTCTATTGTCTTATGAAGGTATGAGCCCTGGATGCATATCAAAAACCTGTGATAAAACTCTGAACTGCTTCCTTGAATTCACTTTATTACAGAAATGTTTACAACACAATCCAGTTTGGCTGTGCATGGTCATGCCTTTCAGTTTGTGAAATGCACCTGCAATGTTCCAACACTGATGAATAAAGGCATTGGCAATTTGTATGGCTTACGTGTTAGCATGCCAGCAATAGCATTTTGCCTAAGCACAGCCTCGCAGCACTGCTAGCATGACTGTAGACCCTTAGGCTTTTTTTGCATTTATTTTGCATCAATCTGTCACCATGAAGTGCTCCAGAATTCTGAATTATTTTTCACTACATTACAGAGCAGCAAATAAGCACCCAGCAGCCAAATCCAGCTAACCAATCCCCCTACTATAACTTTACACATTTACGTGAGTGCACAAATTAGTAATTATAGGATACACAATATATTAATAATCAGGAGCTAATAGCAAACAGGATATCATGTTCACTCCAAATAACTCTGTTGTTATTATTCTACTAATATTGTCAAGACCTGCTTGTACCTTGCAGTCACAATAGCCTGAAATGACTTGGCAGGCATTATCCTTATCAAACGACATTGTCTTTGAAAACTTCTATTAGCTGTTTGAAATTTAGCTCAGTAACTACTCAACCATCACAGTGCAACCACAAGTCCATAATTGCTGTTTTAAAATTGTGGAAAAAACTCAGATGTAATATTAATATATTTAAATTTATAGATGGATGTTATAGAATAGGAATGTTCATGTAAATGCTGTGGTATGGCCTTATCATATGATATACTGGGGTGCTGGTAATTTACTGAATCATCTCTTGTGCAGCATGTAGACATACTCAACCAATATATAGCAAGTTTTAGAAGAAGAAATGGCGAGAAAGAGGAAATGACAAATAAAACAATGATGGGAGGGGAGATAGGTGGTTGGCAGGGAAAGGAAAGTGGGTTAAATATGGGAGGGAGACTAGAGATAAGCAAAGGCTGAAGCAAGGAGACAGGAAAGGAGGGACAGACACAGGTAGAGTGTTAGAGGGAAACAAAAACAGAAGAATGAGGAAAAAGGGACCAATAAAAGGAAGAAGACACAAAGGAAAGGGAAGAGGCCATGAACCCAACACCACTTTGCAGCCAAGGATAAACTATCACTTTCTCTCATTCTCTCTTTCATCCCGCCCTTGATCTATTCTTACTGTAGAGCGTCTTGAGTGCCTGCTCAAATGGTTTGCCATACTGCCCGCACCACACATCATTTGTTAACAGGGAACCCAGAGTTCTTGCGGTTGGGGAGCAGAGCTGCATAGCAACCCCTTAGCACTTCCTGTCGGGCCGGGGGTTGAACGCCGGTGCCCGTTGTTCACTGCAGTGCCCCCTCTGCCTTTTGAAAAGCAGCCGGGAAGCAGTTCACTTACAATCGGCTTTGTGCTTCGTTGTGAGGAGAAGAGAAATGAGCGGAAAGGCAAAGCACCCTCAGTTCACTGCACTCTTTAACAGGCAGGGACCTCTATATGGTTTAACTAATATGGGTCTCTGAGGGCCGACAGTAAGATTTTTGGAATGATGGTGCTGATAGCTGAGCACTTCAATCAGTATTCAGTACCCTTAAAGGAGCACTTCACACCCAAATGACCATTTGTTAATCAACTACTCGCTCTATGTTACATTGAATCCTGGGAGAACACTTTGTTTTTCCCCACATGCTTCCACAGTGAACAAAGAATGCAAAAACTGAAAAAAATCTTAATGCATTGAAGTCATAGGGGTCCAAGTTTACCAACACTAAAACATCTGTTTATACACTCTCACACAACTTGTGCAGTATGATCCAAGTCTCATTAATCCAGTCGCATGCCCAGTACATCCCAAAACATGCATTTTTGTAAAAACTTTCATATTTAAAACACTTCTGCTTAAACTGTGCAGGTGTGCCACATGTCTGTCAAAATGCATGTGTTTTTAAAGTACTGAGCATGCAACTGGATTACTGGAGTTTGTAAGCAGATGTTTGGAAATAGCATTGCTGTTGTTAAATGCAGACCACTTTTACCTCAATTCATCAAGAATTTTCCACATTTTTCGAGTCTTTGTTCTTTGTTCTTACCTAACTCAATGTAACACGGAGCAAGTAACTGATATACAAATGATCTTGTGGGGGGTAAAGTATTCCTTTAATTTTGACTGTGTAGTTTCCCAGGTTTTTGGTTCCCCTTTGAAACATTAAGGGCATGTTAACAGTGCTGGAGAAGAGTGCGGACTGCCCATTTTCAGTGGCAAAACACTGTAAAATATATTGCAAATGAAAAACATGCTCCGTTTTTAACCACCCTTTCAAGTCCTATGATTATAGGAAAGACGTTCAAAGTGGTTTTACAGCCATAACTGCCAGGGCCTGCTGGGTTAACTCATATAAGCAGCTTAAGTAAGTTCAGACATTTACTTGACATGGCCTCTTGACATTGCGTGCAATGTCGAAGGGAACTTTTTATCATCCCTACTTCCATGGTCATATGAGCACATATGCTCTCAAAACTTTAGAGTAGACTTTCACTGAACAGGGTGCATAAATCAAAGTAGAAGAAGTCTTAAAACACTGTTGACTAGGTGATAGTATGACAGCAGGACAGTAGGAGAAGTTGTGCAAAAAGAAACCAGATAATACTTGATCTAGGAACCAAGTACTGTATATGCAGACTGCAGGAATTAAAGCTAATGCCATTCCTTTGGTTGTAAACTATTCATTATTCCTGTAATTAGATGGACTGTTTACCATATATTTGACCCATAGAGGTCAGTGGAGCAATGTTTTTCTCCATACAGAAGTGTGGAGTTCACTTTAAAACTAATCTCTATATTGTTAAAAATGTATCTACCAAAAAAAAACAAAAAAACACAACATCGGCTCTTTGTAGGTGTTTTTCACAGCAGACGTGTCATAGCAGGAAAAGCACAGGTTTACTTAATAAATGCTCATTTATAAGGCCTCACTTCCATTTAGGTGTGAACGTTCCAGAGACCTATTGTTTAGCATGCTGGCGCAGTGCCATTGCTTACTGGGACAGTTAAAAGTACTTCCTTAAACTTCCTCAGAGCACATTTGCAAGGTAGATTTTTATGCATTTTGTAACCTGCGTTGCAGCCTGTTGATCAGAATAGTGCAAAATGAGTCATATAGTGTGCATTCACTTAGCACTTACATTAGGACAAAACTAAAATCTACTTTGTCCTAATAATGGTCAAACCCTTTTAAAATATCCTTTATATTGAACAGAGCCATGATTATTAGTGACATACACTTTTCCTGCTAAGACAATGTCTGCCATGAAAAAAGTTGATTGCTGGCAGGGAAGCAATAGACTTCTCTCAAACAGACTTGGCAGACACGGTGACACAAAAACCAAAGTTGTAATCAATACTTATAATGGCTGCATTTCATTTAGGTGTGGTCGGTCTGGGAGCTGGCATTCTTTGTGGCTCACGGGCACACCTGAATGGAATTTCCGCCATCAGTGAAACAGGCATTTTGGCAGAGTCACGTTGAGGGCCTCTAAATGATACATACAGTCACATTTTCAGAGAGCGGAGAGGATGATAATAGCTATTGTAATAATAGATGGTTTATTTCATTAATTTATTAAACCTAAGAGTCTTTAAAAATGTGGAAATGTGATTTAGAGTACAATGATAACATGAAATGAAGCACCCCATTTGAGACAAGCATCATACAGTGAGTCAGTGTATCAGACAAATACATAAATGTGTGCTGGGTACAGTATGGTGGAATCATGCTGAATTATTTAAAGACAACAAACAGAAAATAAAGGAAAGGAAAGCAGACCATCCAGTGATTCAATAGGATAGAACAATAAATGGACAATGTTAATGCTTAAATTTTAACCTCTAACCCCGCCTAGTGGTCAATATTGTTTAGTACAACAACAGTAATGTAAAATCCTCACAGTTGCGAAGCTTGAAACAGCAAATGTTTTGCATTGACCACAATTACTTAAATTAGTCAGTTATCAAAAATGTTGGCAATTCATTTTCTGTCAACCCATTGTTTTAGTATCATAGTACATATAGTAATTTTATCATAGTTACATAACAGCATTACTAACAATTACATTCTGTTTGTGTGGCTGCACACAGAGACACACAAATACAGAAAGTCCTGCACACTTTAAACCTAACCTTGCAGTATTTTGTGTAACCAAAGTCCAGACATCTTTAATGAGTTTAGAAGCAGCCAGTGACAGCAGCAGGATTTTGTCTCTCATGAACAGTTTTTTCAGACATAACAAGCAGCTAATCTTGTCTTAATGGTCTTTGTAAACTGGTCACCAACAGAACCAGCTTGACTTGTTTGTACAGGGTTGTGACATCCATCAGTACTGTGGGAAAGTGCAACACTAGGTCAGACAGTTACAACTTGAACTTTGATCTTTAGTCTTAACCTCCTCTGTGAGGCATTCATGTTCTCTGCACAGGAGTATTAGCCCGTATTTGTACAAATAGGAATGTCTTTAGTAGGCTACAAAACATTTAGACTAGTTGAAAACATTAGTTACCATTCACCACAGTGTTTTTTGTTGACATGGTGCTGCCAGTCAAGTCAGATTTTTTCGATGTAGTGTCACATCACAACAAAAGTTATCTCATGACACTTTTCATGTAAACCAACTTTATGCCACACTCTTTAATTTACAAAGACCCAACAATTCCCCATGAGCACTTGGTGATGGTGGCGTGGAAAATTTTCCTTTTTACAGGCAGAGACCTCGAACAGAACCAGGCTAGGTTGGCTCCATCTGGACTGACTTACTGTGCGGTATATGGTCAAACTGATATGAGCTCTTTAATGAACTTAATTCTTTCCATTTTTAATTAGGGTTCTTGACAAACCTAAGAGGAAATGACACAGAAAACAGAAGATCTGTCTGCAATTTTTAGCGTGTTCTAACATTCATGAGTCAGATGGAAACAAAATGATTCTGCCACACAGATGTTGAATGAGGCTAGGAATAAAAATGTTCCGTATTAGCCTTTGTCTGGCTTTCAGATGCAGAAATGTCCCAGACAAAGACAGCCGTGGCCTACTTTACAGCCACAGCAACACCCTCGCTCTCCTGGCTTCGCCTCTGTTTAATTGTTATCAATAATCCTCTCCTGACATTAATAACCACCTCTTCCACAAACAGGAATTTACCCTACTTCTAACTGACCAGACCAGCCACACACAAACAGATGGCTCCTCTTGTTTCACAACAGAAACAAACAGATGATGAGCCAAACAAACTACAACATAATGCGCTACTGAAGAACCTTTAAACAAGGCACTGCCAAAAATGAACGTTATCTCAGGAGTAGAGTTCAGTTGACCCACAAATCTTCTGACTGCTGTTTCCAGGCAAACAATTAAACCTGCAGTTTAAGATCATAGGTGTCATACATTTTACTACTTTCAATGTGTCTGTTTATGTCAGTACCATCTGTCTTTCTCCCCACATGTGGTAGGTGTGTGTGTCCCCGTCAGTATGTCTGCAAAGGAAAAATGCTCGCTCTGTTGCTGTTAAAGTATAATCATAATTGAAAATTCTCATAGTGGATTTAACACATTCCATACTAAAACACACACATTATTTTCACATACGTCTTTGCACAAGACGAGGCTAAACTTTTTGCTAAACAATTTTTAATACCACACATGCATACAACTCCAAGTATATATTCTTGAAAGATATGACAGGATATTAAATTACATACTACAAGTCATACTCTAAATGCTGCCATGTCAGCGTCAGACAATACAACGGTTGTTTCCACCAGGGCATTATTACTGCAATCATCCATGTGAGAATCACTGATGTGATGACATATGTGATAAGCACCATTTTGGTTGTTCATTCCAGTTCAACAACTTGTGTAATTTGAAGTCAAACTATCATTCCCTGCTCTTAAAGATACACTGCAGTATACAGTATTATGCTCCATTTATGTCAGGGTGCAGGAAGACTGAAAAACAGGTTTGACGCTGAACCTTGTGGTTTTACAGGGAAGCAGAACTTTTGCATAATTTTGCGTAACTGGCTCGTCTGCCAAAAACCATAACTGAGGGTTGTGTTAAATTACTCCTGCCAGTGATACTGCACATTACACTGGCTCAGGCATCAACATGCGACTTCCCTTAGCCAGGCTGGGTTGGACATTTAGGTGATTATTATTTTTATAGCTTTATATAAACACCGTAATTATTACTCTGTAGGCTATAATTAGGGTTTTATCTCAGCATGGAGTGAATTTTCTACCCCACTTTTTTGTTTTGTTTTTCACTTTCAGAATTAGCATTTTTCTGACAACGGTTCATGTAAACTGTAAATACAGCTTTTAACAAAACCACGAGACCTTTAACCATTATTTTTTTTGTCATAACAGTGATTATTATTAGCTTTACCGCCAAACTTAAACGAAGAGGACATGTATTGTATCAGTGGTATCTTGTTAATTGCGTCTTACCCCATTTCACGTACTATACGTCAGTTTAACCTGAATGAAACAGGTGCCGTCCGGTGAGGATTTTCCGGCCGTGAACGCACCACCCAGTCCTTTTCTTTTTCCGTCTGGGCGGAGTTTCTGGTTTCAGCTGGAAAAGTCCCTGTTTGAGAGGAGTGAGGACAGACAGACACACTGTAGGAGGAGAGAAAGGATACCCACCTGTTGAACAGCAGCGGTCTGGTTTAAATACGCTTTTAATTGTCTTGTTTGTTTGATTTTTCCTCGGAGAGTTTCAGAGTCTGAGCCTTCAGGATGACGGACACTCTTTTACCAAACGGTATCAAAGACAGCGGAGGAGACAGCAGTTACTTCAGAAAGGTGAGTTCACTTCACTTTGGGAGCAAAATATATCCGTCTGCACTGACGGGGAGATGCTAGCGGACATTTCACAGTAGAAAATGCGCAAATAATAACTTTTGCTAACTGTTATTTTAATGTTTCTGATGCGTTTACGGCTTTAGCTTTTACATATTTTATATTTTCAGGAATATCGGACTTCATTAGGCATTCAACGAAACCTTCTTCGTGAGCTATAATTACGTTGTCTGTGTTTGTATGTATGTTGATATTTTTTGCTAACGTTATGTGTCATTATGCCTATTCAACAACATAATGTAATTTAGCCCACTCATGTTCACAGTTTCAGCTATGTGTCAACTGACATGAGAAGCTGTATTTTGTTAATGTATAAGACACAGTTGGCTAAAACATAACACAAAAAAATAATTCAAATGTGTAAATAAAACACCACATGGAGAAAACTTAAAAACCTCTAAAATGTCACTTTATTTGAAACAGCAGCATGGTTTCAGTCTCAAATTTAGCACAATTACTGCAGCTCCTGATGTGTCATCAACAGCAGCAGAAACCACAGCACTGTCAGCTTCAGCTGTGTGTGTGTGTGTGTGTGTGTGTGTGTGACTCCAAGAATAGCTGCATCTCCTGCAGTCACTGATAGAGGTAGAGACAGAAAGGTCAGTGACCACACACCCCATAATGAACATCATCAGTTCCCTGCTGGTTGTCAGAGATGTGGTGGTGATTGACATTTAACAGGAAGTGGTGTGGGTGAGGGATTCCTCAAAAGCTTTGTCGACTCGCCTGGTAAACTTAGTGCAGATTAGCCTCCTGCCCTTGGATCGTTTTGGCAGACTCTGTTTTGTTGTTACTTTTTTTTAATGAGTTCAATTTGTCTTCAGAGCTCTGTTTTTAATTCTTTGTTATTTTTTCATGACAACTGACTGTTGTGTTTGATGGGACACTAAGACCACTATAGCCCTGACCTTTGACCTTTGTATTGATTAACCCTATCTTCCAGTTGCACACATGGAAGGTGCTCTGGATAACAGCATCAGCTAAATGATTGAAATGTAAATGTAAGTGCCATGTTATCTAAATGAATGGATCAGATAAGAGGAGTATTTTCCCTGCTGGTGTTTGTGTTGAAGTTGATGCATTTTAATCATGTATATAGATATAGAAGCAGTCTAAAGTAATTAACATTCACTTCATGGGGGCCAGCAGAGAAACCTCTTTCAAGTTAACATTTTCTGTACCTGCGACTGTTAGCATTTCGAGAGCTGTGAGTTAGAAGCTATGAGAAAAGCACTTGGCAGTGGTTGAGTGATTATCTAATGTGTTTTCACTGAGTTCCCTGTCTGCCATGCTGTGGTCCATGTCTCATTCCTCCACATTTGTACTAGTGTCCTCAACGGGAGTGTTTTTATAGACAAGCTTGTTTAGATGGGCATCTGAACAGGGCCTTTGTGTCTCTCAATCCCCCCGAATCCCCCTCTGAACGCTGTCTGGATTTAGGCTCTGTGCTGCACTTCCTGTGTCTATAAAAAAAATGTCAGTGGGAGCCCGGGTCTGGCACTGTCACAGGACATGATGGGAGACTGGAGAGCCTAATACCTCAATCACAAACTGTCTATTACTGTAACAGACATTGTAGAGTCTACTTTCCCCATCGTTCTCACTCACTCTGCATTTCCTTTGTCCTCTTTATTTCTTAGGGTTAAGCACTCAGGAGTCTTTACTTTCATTGCGGAAACCCTTCTCAGTATAGAAAGCCTTGCACATTCACCGAAACCACAGAGCAATGAGTTCTGCGTTCTCATTGTGTCATGTTAAAGAGATTTGCAATTTGGAAACTTTTTGGTCAAATTTTAACCAAGTGGAGCCAAGGCGATCTTTGCTTCCAATTTTCTGTGCCCCTCTTCCTCTTGGGTGAAAATGAGTTTAATGATTTACAAGGCCTCACTGGGTTCGATCGATGCTCCAGGGAGCTGTTGTGGTTCAGGGCTGCCGTCCCAGCCGTCCACTGTTTCACCTCCAGCTGGCTGAGGCTCGACTGGACGGCTGCAGGATGGAAAGATGGCAGAACAAAAAGCCGAATCGGCATGATTCTTCTCCTTATCCTCCTCGGCCAACGAGAGCATTGACGTAGCATCTGGCCCGAGGCCGTCCTTCAGCCAGACCACAGACACAAATTGACAACATGTGTCCTGGTTCAGAAACCAGACAAGCTCCCTTGACTCTGAGACACACTTAGACTCCCTTAGTAGGGTTTGTATTGGAAAAAGACATATGAGAGATTCGGCTGTGATCAGATGTTGTGTCTTTCACTGTATTTCACTGAATATAAAGATGTCTTTCTTTGGACTGAATGAAGCACACCCCCCTCTGAGCGATCTGTCAAAGCGTCCCCAGTGTAATTGGAGTAGATTTAATGTGTGAAGTCAATTAGGGAACACAAGAATTCAGCTTGTCATTCACTTCATCATGAAGAGGCATGGATATTAAGATACTGAGCACATTCTGTGTATTCATAGGATGAACAAGCAATTGTGAGTCTATTCTGCTGTCAAAGCTGGTTGGTGGGTGAAGTCTCTGCTTGGATGATTGCCAGTCTTAAGCACCAGTCGTTAACCCAACTGGTATCCCATGATCCATTGCTCTGCATGTTCTTTATGAAGCCTTAGTTATACAACAGCAGAGAGATTGGCTGTTTGATGGATATGGTAACAGACAGGACTTTCTTTGTGTTTTGCTTGTAAAGAAAGGCTGTACTGTTGGATTATATCAGTGGGTAGGAGTGGACCAGTTCCCCTTAGTGGTTCAGTTGGTTAGGCAAGGCAGCAGCATAGCCAGAGCTGGGGGTTCAATTCCATGTGTCATTTGATGTAATGTTGATCAAGTTTTCATCTAAATGGTCTGTGATGTAAAGTGACAGTCAACAATGTCCAAGACAATCTAAAACACAAAAGTCATCATGTCTTTAAGCTTACCAGAATTACAGGTGTGGTGTCAAACCATTAGTTTAATGGACTAATAATTGACATGATGTAATGGTCACTGATCAGCTGATGTTGCTACACAGAAGAAGGATCATCACTTTGGAATGCATGGGTTGAAGTTTTGTAACGTCCTACATACTAAAAACGGAAACAGAACATACTGCTATGGTTACTATCAACCACCAACCACTCCCTTGTTCGTCAACACACACGTACACCTCACTTTTGATGTAAAAACTGACGTGACAACATACTGCATCAAGTCCACGCCCTCTCCAATCGTGCACTGACGTTGTCGCCCTGCTGTCATCCTAAGAATAGCTGCTGTAACATCCAGCTGGGCCACACCCCCGGCAGTCTTGATATGGCTCCATTGTGCAATTAACGAAGCTCTTATTTGTGTACATGGTTAATCATTACACCCTCAGGTCACTGAAGTGTTTGTACAGGTCCACCCAGGTGACTACAGCTGAGTGGTTGTTGAGAAAATATCCAGTTAAATTTAACCATTTGACCTGACATGTTGAAACTTGTACTTGAGACACTGTCACCTATCTCTGCCAACTTCTGCTTGCTCATTTAACAGGAAGTCTCTCAGTATAAGGGTATGAACAACATGGCTCAGGTGTAAATGTAAAAGATGTGGGTGATGCAGAGGCAAAACACTCATCCACTGCTACACTTTAAATGACTTGAATGAATAAAAACAATCCCTTCGAGCAGTATCATATCGACAATTGATTTGTATTTTCTTTTCAAGATTACTTTTTGGGTGTTTTGGACAGTTGCCAGTGTAGAGGCAGACAGGAAACAGGAGAGCAGAGACGGGAATGAAAAGCAATAAAAATCCTCATCTGGATCTGAGCGTAGGAAGTTACAGTCATGCGGTATGTCCCTCTAATCATTTGGCTAGCAGGGATGCTCCCATAACAATAGATGTTGAATCCTGTGGAGCATTTTGGTCTACAAATAAAATGCGTATATTTATGTGTGTGTTTTGTTGATATTTTAAATAGATGTAAATGTAGTGAAAAATTATGATTTTGTTTTTGTCACATGTCCTGTAGTTATCAGTTTCAGCTGTTGTCGTCTTTCACGATGACATCATGTTTGAACAGTGGATTTAGAAGTAATCACGACTGCAGTTCAGGGGATATAGGCATTCAAAACTGGGGAGGAAATGTAATTTCAAACAAAACAAACCAATAAAGAACAAAAAAGAAAGTTGTGACAAGCAATAACATTTCATTTTTAAATATTTTTTTCATACATCCCTAATCATGTATGTCTTGTAACTTTACTTCTTCCTTGGTGCTAAGCATTTTTGGCCTTGGTGTTTATTCACTATGTTTATACATGTTTAGTCATAGATCTGACTAAAACCCGCCTCTTTTAAGGTAACAGACGAGTTATTTGGAAATTAGAGTCAGGCTGTCTGCTCTGCTGAGCACGTGCCAGTGAATCCTCCCTGTTACTGATGTTTATCAGAATATGTCAACATGCACTTTGAGATTAAAAAAGATATGAGAAATAAATATATAACTACACCGATGAGTTTTCTATTTGTTTCTTTAATCATCTTATGGTCACAAAAATATTTGTCATGTATGTTGTTTGAGTGTTAGGACTTGTGACTGTTTACCTTGATGTTGCCAATATAGAAACTGAAGCTCTTACTGCTGCTGACCTCACACTTAATCAGATAATTAAACACAATATAATGTTCCACTCTGAAGACTGTAAACTGGTTTTACAGAGCTAACTGGTTTCTGTACATCATGCTGCTTTTTTGCCATCTGAAGTACAGTACAAACCACACCTAAGGTACGCTATGAGTCAGCCAGTATGAATGTCTACGGCCAGTTTATCTGTGCTGGTGTGAGTGACGGCCTGTTGATTTAGTAAGGCTGGGACACTTGTGGTTGTGATAGGGACAAGGACACACAGTACGGCTACGTACAGGCCATTATGTGTAAAAACAGAGAGTGAGAGTATGAGTACAGTATCACAAGGTGCTCCCTCCACACCCAAACTAGGTTTATTTTTATTGATATATTAGGGAGTAGAAATTCACATAAATTCATTTCAGACCCAATGTTTATAGCAAATGCTGTGTTGTAATTTAGCATGTTGACCAAATAATATCTTGCCAGCTCTGTTGTAGTGAACTGACATATTTGGGGTGGAAGATTTTAGAATAAACCTGTAAAGTTGGTCAGTTTTGGCCCTGACTCAACACTGAAGTATTTGGATTCAAACAAAAACTGTCTCTGAATGCTCTGAACAAGAACAAAGATACTTGTTGATTAGATTGTACAACCACTGCTCACAGTTGTACAGCAACAATCTTTCATAGAAAAAATGTTGGGGCTGTCCTGTTATAAATAAAAACAGATTTTGAATGATTTGAACAAGGTGGATCTATTTTCTGATTGTTATTAACCATATAACCATAACCATAACCATCAATGAAGAAAACATCCTACTTTTCTTTGTAGTATGCACATTTTTCTTGATGCCCATGTATTTTTTTCTTACTTATTACACAAGATATTATCTTCTGCTGACATGTTTGTTCCTGCATCTCCTTGTCTCAGGGTTGTAACCCGTTTGCCCAGACTGGACGAAGCAAACTGCAGAATAAACGAGCCAGTCTGAACCAGCAGATTATCAAACAGATGAGGATGAGGGCTGGAGCTGAGAACCTGCTGAAGTAAGAACTCCACTGATGACTGATAATACAAACCTGCATGTGAAGTATACATTTGTGTGTCTGCTAAATTTACTTATTCCCAACAAAGACGTTTTTTTTTTTAGTGGTAGGTGCAGAATGGTTTAAACTCACAGTTATGCATTTGCATTTGTTGCATAAGGGAAAACTAGCTGTCCTAAGTTTATCTCAACATGCCAACGCCATTCATCCATAAATCACTCACTAGTCTGTATTGCCAGTCAGTTATGTCACTGTGGAATACGCGACCTCTAGTAAACCCCAGCAGGCCTGTTGATGCTGGGACAAGTTTGGTTTCATCTCTGTCATTGTTCTGTCATGAGCTGTCATGAATTATTGTCGAGACTTTAAGAACACAGGGGGGACAGATAAAATGATGTAACAATCTCATAGCTGAGCGTTCCACGTACCATGAAAAACAAAGAGCTACTGTGACAAGAAACATCCGAAAAATGTTAGCATTTTGCTGAGCATGGTTTTTGATACGATGTGGGTGCTTTTTGTAATTTTGCACCTGTTAATTTTGTTGCCTGTGTAGCTACAGTACCCGAAATACTTTTTCTTTCTAGATTGGGAGTTGGCTTTCTGTTAGTGTGGAGGAATATGTGACATAAGTAGTCAACAGCTCTCAGACTCAGTGTGTGTCTCCATTCTCTGGGATATGTCCTCTCCCTGCTGAAGTACCTGTTCTTGTAGGATTGAATGGCTGAATTTTAGATCAGATTCCTCAGCAGATACATTGAAACACAAAAACATGTGGAAGTTTACTGTCCTGTCATACACCTTGCAACCCCCTAGGCTTTTTGTTCAGTCTGACTGAGGGGCATCGTCTTACAGAAAAGATAGTAGTCTGAATGCTGTTTCCGGCATTTCTACATACATTTTGGACAACCTGTTGACAAGCACTTTGTTTTTAAACCAGTCATCATGCTTATTGTGCAACTTGTTGTTGAAAATAGAGTGAGAAGCAGGCCTTCATAGAAAGAGAGAGAGAGACAGCAGTCTTTCCTGGAAGACACTCAGTTGTACACGTGAAAAGTGACAGAAATGGTTGTTAAAGAATGAAAAAAAAGACAGCTTGACAGAGATGTCCAAACCCTAGCTCTTTTCTCACCTCTGCACAGTTGGCTAATCGTGGCGTGTATGTCGCATTGTTGGATTTAGAAGGTTGGGGGTGGAGTCTGAAGCTATTCAACCATCTAACACGCAGTTTTGATGAAGTATGCTGGCAGCTTAATTATCCTTTTACACCAGTATCAGTCAAACATATGACTATACATGGGATAATTTGTGTATCAGTATTTTACTGACCCCATAAAGCATGCATTTTAGTTTAACTGAGATATTTTAAAGCTGAACCCTTTTTAAGTTCACTTCTTGTGTCTTGTTAAACCAAATATAGGTTTGGTTTATGATATAATTACTGTAAAAAAATGTAGGTATATTAGACAGAGAATATTTGTTTTTTTTTTTTACCCGGAGCATTCAGCAGAGCTTTAAGCCAGGCTCTGCTCCACCAGTCAAGAAGTGATACATGCATGTTTGCACAGTTTCTACAGAATGTTTAAGGGCCTTCCATTGCACTTGACCAACAATGCAGTACGTACCTCTTTTACTTTTGTTGTTATTCTCTTCTGTAGACTTTAAGGCGAATGCATCAGAAAGGCTAGGTGACTTTGTAATCTGGTACAACTATCCTGTAATTAGTCTCTGTCATTAGTGTCTCATTTAGACAAAGGCTTTTTTTTCGCTTTGTGTTTGGTCTCCTCAAAAGATCAGTGCTGGCCTCTGCACACTGTACACAGAAGTTTTAGTTTCCTCTGATGAGCTGACCCTTTTTCTCATCATTGCATATTTTATTTATATTTTTTTTACTGGTGAGATGTAAGGCCATCATTTTTTTGGAGATTGATCAAATTTGTCCTATGAAAATTGCTGAGGACAAGAGAGCGGAGATCAGTTTGTTTTTTATATTTAACACACATTTGCTGGTTAGTTTGATATCCAAGTTATGTCTGAGTCGTGACAGAGGAGCATGAGGTGTTTCCCTCAACACTTTTTAAATGTCGCACCACCCAAACCTGCTATACTGGAAAAAACCAAGTCTGTCAACAGCTAGCTGCCTGGTGAGACAAAATTAGGAGTTAGAAAACATCTAGAGCCATAAGTCATCTTATTATAACTTTTTATTGTAGTTAATTGTAGGAAATCTACAGGAAAATGTGGGAAAAGTACAGCCTCAAAAATTTCCAGAGTTGAATCAACAGCTCTCTGACAAAGTGTCAACAGAAATGGAGTAGTATAAGCTACATAAAAGAAGTGTTTACTGCAGGCTCACTGTGCTGGATTGCAGTAGATTATACAGTTCTTCTTGTTACTGTGCGCACCTTCTGTTTGGCAAGGATAATGTGCCCCACAGCAGTCAGGGTGGTGTTAAGTTTAGTGAACTGTAAGAGGCTGCAGCAGTATCTACTGTCACTGGGTTTAGAGAAACAAAAGGTACAACAGGTCCACCTGTGCTCCCACAGGGAGTCTCGAATCAGCTCTCTTTCCTTTTGGGTTAAGACTCGTTTGGTGAGGGAGGATACTGCTGTATGTGTGTGTGTGTATGTGTGTATGTTCGTATATGTGTATGTGTCCATTAGGCCTGCACATGCCCACTGGCCCTCTGTCAGCCTAAGAAGCCTCTGCATTCCTCTAGTACTTCACATAGTCTGTCCAGTCAAGGCCAGGGGCAAATGGTGTGTGTGTGTGTGTTTGTGTGTTTGTGTGTTTGTGTGTGTGTCTTTGCCAGCCCAGCTGCAGCACAGAGAGCAGCTTGGATGCATTTCTGAGTTTCAGGTATGCTCTTAGCTTTATTATTATGGTCATAAATCAAATGCAGGTCTGACTGTAGCTCTACCTGTGAGCCTCCATCTGTGTGTGGATAACATGGTTGCCATGGCTGTCCTGCCTATTTGAACATCCACCTGAATTATCATTTAAAAAACAGATTTGCCTCAATAAACATTCACAAGAGTATCACAATATGGCAGCATACAAAGATCCTTATGAAGAGTTAAGTTTGAGTCATTATGGCCACGTAGAACCTAAATCCTTGATTTTACTGAGTATACTGTGTGTGTGTGTGTGTGTGTGTGTGTGTGTGTGTGTGTGTGTGTGTTTTTTTTCTCTCATTTGTTACCGTCAATTCCTCAGCCTCACTTTTTTCCTCCTTTTCTCTGGTTCTGCATTCCTCTCTCTATCAGCAACAGGTGGAGTCAGTCTGGTCAGACCAGTTCTCTTCTCTTCTCTTCTCTTCTCTTCTCTTCTCTTCTCTTCTCTTCTCTTCTCTTCTCTTCTCTTCTCTTCTCTTCTCTTCTCCTCTCACTACATTTACATGCACAAGTATTTTGGTTTTTGACCTTATTCCGAAAAAGTCAGTATTCCTACTAAGCTGTTTACATCGCTAATGCCAATGAATATTCCACTGATGTTCCTGTTTACATGCAGCCATGCATACCCTGATTAACATGTCGTAACATGTTGTTTATCATTTATTTCCTTAAACCACCCTCTTGAAAAGGTTGGTGTTGTGATATTTGTGTATATCCCAAATCCTGTTGATAACCAAGTCTTTTATAATGTTAAAAAGTCGGTGTCTTTTGGGCATGTATCTCTACCCCACGGCATTGCAGACTATTGGCGAGTAGGTTTGTGTGCAGCCTATCCATGACAACATGCAGAGCTGACTGTAAAACGGGCAAGAGGCGTTGTGTCACAAACTGCAGTAAAAACCTCAGTTAAGGCGCATATTTCTAATGTGCTGTGTACATGTCCAAAGAATGCTCCTAAAACCCCAGTAATATCAGAATATCCTAAATGTGATAATGGGAAGATGCTACATTTGGAATAAGCCAAATGGAATATGCTGTTCACATGAGTCGTATCAAATTCAGAATATTGTCATATTCAGAATAATAATGGAATATAAGTGTGCATGTAAACATCGTCAGTGATGATGGTAGAGAGAAAAAGACCAACAGGAAAACAGGTAAAACAACACTGCGGAAATCAACACAGACATCCGCATGTAGTGCTTTAAAGGAGCACTCAAGTGATTTTAGCATTGTGCTGTTGGGGGACAAAATGGATCAAGCTCCAAAAACACTAAATGCAGCATCATAGAGTTTTAAGTCCGACCCACTCATCCTCCTAAATGCCACTTTCTTTCAAACCCCACACCGTATGTAATGCAGGTATTCTGTTAAAAATGTAAGACCTCAAACCAAAGGCAAGCTCACCTTGATGAAATCATCAGTGAAAGTTTATTTAATAGAGAGTAATTATCTCTGCCAACTCCAACCAATGTGAGTACCAGATATTTCTCTTCAGAATAAAGGCTTCGAGGAAAAATACAACTAAGTGTCAATCTGCCAAAAAACACAAAAACAGCCTCTCCAGAAAAGTGGGTTGGGGTACTTCAGTGAAACCACACTTGCTGGTTTACAGTCTTATTCCCACGCTCTGTGGGATGATATTAGATATTAAATTAGATATTAATAACAGCCTCTGGGCTGGCGAGCTGGCATCTATGCTGTCCAAACCACGCCACCTCCGCCTCCTCCACCCTGATGGATTCCCCAGGCCAAACCTCCACAGAACCCCTCCAGCATGAGGAAGTGATGGCGTGGTGTCAATGCTAAACAGGGGTTGATGTCCCTGTTATGTTTCAGTGTGTTGTATGGAGAGAAAAACCAACGTGACCACTGTTAACAGCTCACTATGATCATTGAAACAGGACCAAAGAGCAGAGTGACCCAGATATAAAGATCACACTGTGCAAACATATGCTGGCAGGAGACTCTATTGATTCCTGAAAAGTTTAAAACATGCTCTGTTGTATGTAAGGCACAATTATATTATTCAATTTTTGTATGTATGACCTGTATGGTCATGACATCTGTTTCCCAGGATATAATGGTACTGATGTTTTTTAGCGCTTGGTCAACTTTTTTCTACATGTAACAGACATCGTTCAAGTTGAAACTTTTGGAAATTTTTCTGTGAAAATGTTCAAATATAAGAGAATAAATTATCAATATAAAATCAGAGATCAACAACTATGCAGGTCAAAACCTAGTTTTTCTCTTTTCCGGTCTTTGACCTTCAGGTTAACTATGTTTGTTTAAATTCCTGCCTGCCAGTGCTTCTTCACATCTCACCTTTCTTGTTAAGAGTCACAACCTCTGTAATTATGAGTTAGAGAGAAAGAGAGATAAAGATCAGGTGACAGAGGGGCAGACAGTGAAACATCTCTAGACTGGAGTTTGGTTTGGGGGCGTGTACGTGTGTGTATGTCTCCCATTAGTTACAAGTGACGGAGAATGTGTTAGGATTCACTGTAAAACAGAGATAAGGATAAAGTGAGACCACCGAGGTGTGCGTGTTTGTAACCTTGAATCACCATGGATGCATGTGAATTGCACGTTGTGTTTTCACAGACTGACAATGCATCATAAATCCTGCTTTACAAAGGATCCCGCCATTTTGTCTTTGTATGCTAACACACAAACACACACATGCTTCACATGTATTATTACAACCTTATCTCTGCTGTGCAGTGAGCCCTAACCTCTTGCACACACACACACACACACACACACACACACACACACACACACACACACACACACACACACACACACTAAGTGTAATGCTCTAATATTCCTCACCTCAACACACAGTATATTATTTACATGTCTGTACTGTACATCCACATTTTCCTCCATAAATGTACAGTAAAATGCACAAACAACTAACTCTTATTGATAGTATTGAGATTTGATCGACCTCTCACTTACGACCACTCCAAGTTGTGTAGCATGAATATAGTGCAGTCGTATCACATCTGTCGTGTGACTGTGGATTTTATTTAAAACAATGATTTTATGATGGGAATGAGCTGTTGAACCGCACAGAGATTCCAACTGTGATTCACAGATCTCGGTTAAGCTGTCGTGTGCTGGAGAGTAAATTGAGTGCACAGCAGGGCACGATGACGCAGGTCTGTGGTCCAGAATGCCAGGGGAAGCACGCTTGTTTTAATAATCAGCTGCAGGAGAGTTTGGCTACGTCTAAGTGGATAATAACAAGGCTGATATTTCTTTTCTTCTCTTCATTTCAAACGTTTTATGACCTTTATGTCTCATGTCTGATGAATTTGCATTTTTTGTCTTCTCCCCAATCTCTCCTGTGTGCAGGGCTACATCTAACAACAAGGTTAAAGAGATGGTTCTGTTGGAGTTGAGCTATGTTAACTCCAACCTGCAGCTGCTGATGGGACAGCTGGAAGGACTCAACAGCTCAGTGGAGGTCTACCAGAATACCCAGTAAGTCCAAATATTACTGCTACGTCTTTTACCACTACTGATTCTACTGCTGTCACAGCTACGACAATGTGTCAGCTGCTTTTAAGTGACAAGCACTGTAATTAAAAAGTTGTCTATATCTGCCATACAGGCTTGATTAGGAGATTTGTGACATGGAGATAAAATGAAAACAGAAAATAAGATCTTGTCAGACTGCAACTTATTCTGTGGGCTTGTTTGTTAGCAACACAGCATTGACTTCACCACTGAAAGGACAGCGTTTGTTCTGTTTTCAGTAGCAGTGTATTTGCAGGCAGTAGAATGCAATAGCTTACTTCGGATTAAATAAAGGTTTACTTTCATACTAACTACCTGTGACGAGGCTAATAAATTGATTGAATGTTAGAATGCACGCACAGACGCCAGAGCTTTCAGTGTTGACACAAAGGAATTTGGCACCAGTCCTCTTGTCACATAATAAGGACACCAATGACCCAAAATTCTGTGCAGTTCTGGCCTTAATCTAAATCTGATCCTAATTTTAATTTCCCAGACATGTAGAAGCGAAAACTGGTCAGAGTGACCTCAGTATGCAAATAAATCCTTAATCTGGAGACCTAAACCAGAAAAGAACACAGACAGACAGTGTTGATTGGCAGCCAGCAAAAGACTGATCTGGCTTTGATACTCTGTGGTTAAGTCATCATACACTCTTTCAAATGAAAGACGCTTGATGACAGAGGAGCAGTGTATGGAGGGAGAGCGCGACATGCAGAAAAAAAACATGAAGGCAAAGTGCAAGGGTTTGTTGTTGTTAGACTGGACCGGCTGGTTCTTGTGACACAATGCACAAAGCAACAAGGAAACTAATAGCTGAACTTGTATGCAAACTAAGCATCCAGCGCAATGCATCTCTCAGTGTGATAATGGGGCGTGTATGGGTGTGTGACAGCGATAGGTTCTGGTGTTTTCTCTCTTTAAGACAAGCCAAGTTTACAGGGTGTGGGTGAAAATGCAGTATGTATGTCATGATGACACAGGTGTTGTCTCAGTCACGTGTCAGGTAGACACAAAGGACTTAATGATAGTGATATGGAAATATAGAAGTTTATACAAGTGGTGACAGATATTTGAAATTAACTGACATCTGTCTGTGCTGTAAATAACTTCTAATGCATTTCCTCATGATAACATGACACTGACAAAATAACCAAATTAAACAGTGCTACAGCTTCAGTTGCTGGGTCTCGGTTTTAGACATAACAAATGATAAACTGAAGGCAATAAACACTTAAAAATAAACGTCTTAAGATAGTGTTGTTAATGCGATTTTTGATGATGAAAAGGCTCTGAACTGAAGCACATCTGCTTCCAGGTGGCTCGTTTTATTAAGAACACTTGAGACCTCCATGAACCATCTGCCCACACATCAACACAAAACACACCATATACATGCTAAAAGCACTAAACCTGCACTACACATTCACACAGGTGCACATGACGCAATGCCAAAATGCATTTACATTTATACTAAATGCATCTGTGATCCTCACACTGTAAAAATACATGTATTAAACATATAATCATCGCTACGCATACACAAACCCCAACACACTGCTGTAGAGGATGCCATGTTGCCCATGACAACAAATCACAACAGAGTGAAGAGAAAGGTAGGGGGATTGTGGAGGATTGTGGGATATGGGGTGTTGTGTGGTGGTAACTATGGTAACTGTTGTAAAGGGTCATTGACAGAAATCTTACAAGGTTTTTCCAAAGCTCCAAGCGGCTACTACAGACTGTTTTTTTATTCTTAGAAACATTTATTAGGGATTTTTAATGAGCTGTACATCTAGTTAGTTCCTTTAAATTCTGGCATAAATCTGCAGTTGACCTTATGTGCCAGCTTTCATTGGCATGCCCAGATTAGTTTGTTTTGCTCACAAGGTCTCGTTGCTGTAAGAACCAGAAGGCTTTAATATAGTTTCAATAAATCATCTTCTTAGACAGGCAGGACTCCCTGTGTGAGTTAGTAAGAGGACAGACTTTATCCCTTAGGAATCCACACAGGCAGATATTTTCCTGATTATATTTTGTGTTCCACTCAGTGATTTCACTGATCTTGTTACACACAGGAACTTACAGTGTGTGAGCTGTAAAGGGGTTTGGTGTCCTGCTATAAGAAACAAGAAACAGCCTCCTCTTTTTGGACTTTTAGAAAACATTGCCCACTAGCCACATTTAGTTTACAGGCGACCTAATATGGGCATTCTCAAAATTCAACAGCTGCCTCTTGATACAATCTCAAGGCACAAGTGTCCTCAGTCACATGGAATCAGACGGACTTGAGTGTGGGAACTTTCAGCCTCCTCGTCAGGCTCTTAGAGAAACACCTGCCCCATCCACAGACAATAGGCGTGCTGTGAAACTATCATCAACTGTCCATTGTGTGTCTGTTTTAAAAGAAAATGAAATGCGTGCAAAGTCCACAGTGTTCACGTCATCATATTCACACCACCAGATCTACAAAAGGCCACACAGGTGTAAGGGTAACATGCACCCGGGAATATTGGATATGTTGAGAAAGTCGGAGCAGGTGTCTCAGTGGGATGATGCCGTTCAGCCACAATGGAGAGTCAGCCTCCTCCTCTCAGCCTGAAATACAACCTCAGTCTTAAGTACGGAAACAAAAACCTCTCCTCGCCTTTCTAGGCTTTTCCCACCAGTCCACTGTCCTCTGAATAGCGTCTCTGAGGTTATTTCTCACTCAGACCAGATTCAGCTGGTTTTGGCATGAGGTAATGCATAACAGAATATGTGACTAGTGCAACACACGTTCTGCACATGATATTAGTGACCCCTTTGAACCATCCCATGAAAAAAGCAGCTACTGTATTCTTGACAGTCTTATCATTAACTCTCATTCATTTACACTTTGTTGAACATTATGCTTATGCTCGTAGATTTATGTTTGTTCAGTTCTGAACGTACAAACTGATCTTACTCACAGACCTGCTGAATCAGCATAGCTAAAGTGATGACAAATGAAAACAGTAAGATAAAGATATCAGCACTACAGGCCCCTTCATTAACGCTGCTACCCTGCTGAGATGGAGTGGAAAGAATAATTTGCACTTGTCTTTTATCTGAGATTAGATTAGAGAGATGAGGAGCTCAGTTTTTGCAACCACTGACAACTGGGTACTTAATGAACCAATAATGATACTATGATAAAGTGGGGGGAATTATTTTGTATTATAACAAAATGAATAACTTTTTGGCTTCTGATTTAGCTAATAAATCTGAAATAAAGAAGATTTTAATAATGAAATCAATTGGGAAAACAATCATAGTTGCAAACCACAGCTTGATGAGTTTTCCTGGATTAAACAGACATGGTATAGTGATCTGTAGAGGTGCTGGTAGATGGATTTTCATACCTTTGGACAGAGCTAGGCTTTTCTGCTGCTTCCAATCTTTATGCTAAGATAGGTATAGATCATATTTAATTGACAGAAATGGGAAGGGTACGGATCTTGTCATGTAATTCTGGGCAAGAAAACAAAAAAGCATAACTCTCATGCGTAACTATACCTTTGAAAGAGACTCAACCTGTTGCTAACTTACATGAGACACAGCTCAAGTCCCGATGGGATCAAAGAGGCTGAGAAGTCAGAATGTGTTCCTATAGACAAAAGCGTGTCAGCATACTGTGTAACAAAACAAAACAATGTTTGCTGTAAATGCTGATTTTGCGACTCAACATAGTTTAGATATTTAGTAAAGGGTTGAGGTCGTGCTGGGCTCTGTCTAGCTTAAACCAGAACTTCACTTGACTGCCTTGGCAATGGTGATCTGTTCCATGTCTCGCACACTGGCACTTACACGATGAGTGGGAGGGTGTGTGTGTGTGTGTGCGTGCGGGGAGGGTGAGTGAGCTTCTGAGAGGCTTTTAACATTTCAGATTCCCTGCAGAACAGATACCCTGATCTCCCCCCCCCCCCACCCCTCCCTCTGCCAAACCAGAGAAAAGACCAGTGATCTCATCTACAAGTACTAATGGATTACACTGCAGCCTCTATCTTGCTCTGTCAGTGTTACTGATGAATGAGGTTTTCTGTGATTCACAGAGCCAGTATGCCAGAGGAATGCTGCCTTATCATCAAGTGATGAATGAGTGTGAAGAGTTGTTTTTCCGAACCCTGTGGTTTTGATGTCTTGTGCAGTATAAAGGCTTTACCAAATCTCTGATCCCTTGATGCAAAGAGTCCTGATTAAAATCGGTTCAGGGTAACAACACCATGGTGACTTGTTGATGTTGGAACTAAAATTTGTGCTACTGTTGACCTCATTGGAGATTGTTTTCAACAAATCCAGAAGCAACCACAAATTTGCTTTTACAAAGGGCAGTTTATTTAGTAACACCTCATTCTGTTGCTTTCAGTAGGGGGAGGGGTTTTTGTTTTTTATAGACTCTGTCTGATCAGCAGCAGGTTTCTGTCAGGTTATATTTCCTCAGCTCTGATAACAAGCTAAACCTGCTTTCCATCTGTCAGCAAGGACCTCCAGGTTCATACAACCAGAAAAACTCCGAACCATTAGAGCTACAGCTGAGATCAGAAGGGGAAGGTTAACCTGCTGTTTTATGGCAGCCTCTGTTTACTTATTATTGGCTTAAAAAAATAGAGGGGAAAGAGCCTGACAGAGGGAAAGATTCGTTAGCGTTACTGAAGCAGGGCTGCAACTCCATAATGATTTATCAACAGTGAGATGTGAGGCTTTACAAGACAAGGAGACGTGGGGGCCCCATTCACCTTTAAATCCTAACTCCTACAGTGTGTGTGCTTACAGCACCATCTGTCTAATCCTGACTTCACCTCTATGAAACTACACTGAAGATTAGACTAAAATGTAAACTTTCTCAGGTAACAAGGTGTGATGGAGCTGCTCCTTGCATTGTACTTATTATTATTTACCAATAATCTGACTGTGTTATTGATGTGATATCCCTAACAAGGGTTGGTCTGTTGTCAAAGGGAGTTTCTCATTGTTTGATATCTTGTGCCACACCTTAGAGCCTGCATTTCCTCAGCGTTGACCTATTAATATATCAGTGCTTTTCAGTTCGTGCCTCACGTACATTAATCATGTTAAGATAAGATCCTTTCGTGCGTAAAGCCCTGCTGTATCATGTTTTATTAGCATTTACTGAGTTATTGTCCTTGTTGCTAACGTCTATGAGCAAACTGCAATAATATTTTCTTTCATTAGTATTATATTGAGCATAAGATGGCTGATCATGATGTCTCTATGTCTGTCTTTGTGTTTTGCTTACAGGGAAACAACAAACATCCCCCTCATTGCTTTGGGTCTGAAGGAGACAAAAGATATTGACTTCTCCACCCTTTTCAAGGTACAGTACAGAAGCAACAGCTACAGTTTCACCACCCCACCAGTACTACAGCAAAAGATGTATAAATAGTTGACATTAGGAATTTTCCATTTGATGTAAGTCAGACATTTTGTCCTCATTATGTTTCTCAAAGTAAGATACAGAATAATATGATGGTAAAACTTTTGTATCATAATTTGGAGGTGGGTAACAACTGACATCTCTCTGAGCTCCAAAGAGGTTGAAAGATTGGTTCTCACCTGCATGTCCTCATCATCAGTTAACAAATCTACCATTTTCAAATATGTCAGGGGGAACAGTTTCAAACATCCTGACAGTTTGAACACAGACTTTATGGACAGGGAGGAATAGCGATCTTAAAGGCACAGTTCATCCCAAAATCTAAAATACAGAATTACCTGTAGTGCTATTTATCAGTCTTGACTGTTTTGGTGTGAGTTGCTGATGTTGATGAGAATGTTGAGCACCACAGGCCAAGTACCATTTACTTCCATTATATTGGAGAGGAGATAGACATCTTTTAGGGCATTTTCTCCGATGCTTGTCAACTCACATCAAAATAGTCCATGAATAGCATTACAGGTAAGATGTAAAAATACATGTATTTGATTTGGGGTGAACTGTGCCTTTAAACTGAACACCCAATAGGAACATAAGGACAGAATTATCCTAATAAAGGGTTAGAAATACAGTTAATTTGCATACAATAAATATGACCCACATTGGCTGGCGGTGTTTTTAGTAAGGATTTAGTTACACAAAATTAAAGTGGCCTTTTAATAAGTATTTGGGTCACATTGTCTGCGCCCTGTACTACTACATAACACATTATTTATTCATAAGGAACAATTAATCAGCCTTCACAAAAAGATTTGTCTTGTTAACTAAACTAGGTCAGTAGTTATTGAAACTAGTAGTTATCATACAGGTATGTCCCAGTGCAGGGACATAGCTACATGATGGCACATTGACAGCACATCGCATCTTGTTGTGGTTTGTTGGAAGGCATTGCGAGACTTCATGAGCACGTTAATGCTGCTCTACTGATAGACTGCAATCACACCTCAGTCTTTATTGACCTTTATTGTTTCCTGCCTCTTTGGCCAGCTCTGATTGAATGACAGCTCTTACCAGCCTACTTGGCACCACACAGTTGGACGTGGCTTCTGTGTACAGTTAAGAATGATGTGGATTAGTTGCTAGAGAGGCTGCTTAGTAACTGAAAGGTCACACAGTTAAGCCCTAGAGCGCTCCTCAACAACTGTCCAGAAACATATTGTATTGAGATGTTGAGTTTTATTTGTTTCTGGCAGGACTTCATCTTGGAGCACTACAGTGAAGAGAACAGTTTTGAAGATGAGATTGCTGACCTGATGGACCTGCGACAGGTAGTGAACACACACAGCGTGATCTGACATTACATGTTAATCATTTTTCATATGTGGTGTTTTTGCTGTGACCAGCGCCCTGTAGGTCACTGTTGGTCAGTCCACAAAAATTTCCCCACCCTTTGTGTGTGTCTGTGTCTGTGTCTGTGTGTGAAGCTGTGTGTTGTCACATCCCCTTTCATAAATAATGAACAGTTTGTCGTAGGGAGGCATCATTGAACTAGTGACAATCTTTTCTGAGGTTGTTTGTGTGATCGCATGAACATGTGCATGCATGTGTGTAGGTGGTGGCAGCTATTGCAAATTCATGGTCTTTATACTCTTGTGGCCTCCATAATGATATGCAGATAGTTTCAGTTTTATTTTTCAAGGTGTTGTGATATTGGTCCCTGGGATTTTTCCATTATTGCAGAGTGTATCAAATCTCTTTCCTCCACGTCCTAGGCTTGCAGAACGCCAAGTCGAGACGAAGCTGGGGTGGAACTGCTGGCAAAATATTTCGGCCACCTTCCTTTGATGGAGAGCCGATTCTTCTCCCCATCTCGCCAGACTGGCATCTTCTTCACCTGGTATGCATCAGTTATTATTAATTAGCACCAATTAAAAACAACAACAACAACAACAACAACAACAATAATAATAATACTAATAATAATAATAATGATAACACAATTTTTGAGGGCATTTATCAAAATGTACTTCGTGAATATGTGGACAAAACAAAATAGATGCAAGTGCTTACAAAAGCATTTGCATCCAATCTAGCTGCCTTGAGCTCCTACACCAGGGTTTTTCAAAGCCTTTGAGCTTAAACAGTAAAGGCTCAGTCATGCTACTTCCTCAAATCCATGGATCAACTAGTGCATCTCTGGCAGAAGGCGCCAGGTTGTGCCATGAAAGGACTGGTTTGATCGCAGCTTTTTGATTTCATTATACCTCCCTGCTGCATTTTGTGCCTGTTCCAGGTGGATGAAAAATTCTGTTTAGAGGAAGAGAGAAGAACAGTAGTCTACATGAGGAGACACGGTTAAAATCCTTATGGTGGAATTTTCCTTAGATGTTTTAAACTCAAGAGTGAACTAACAGGGTCTGAATAAAGCACTCATATTAGTTTTAGCAATTTTCTCCTATGTTATTGTTATTGTCAGATCAGAGCCATTAATACTGACTCTGGTCAACTGGAGTTTGTGGAGGCAAATAGAGCGATTCTCATTTGAAGAATATTTTCTGACATGCAACACTAAGTATTTGAAAAGCATCTGACCCTCTACTGACCTCATGCTTAATGCACTTTATTCAGTCATGCAGCAGAAATAGAGAAGAGGGAGAAGATTAACTTTAAGGCTTCAACATTCACATCCTTTAGATGTTTTACAATAAATTATGACAAACAGGCTTTTATTCTTGCTGCATTTACCTGTTTAATTCCAACATAGATTATTTTTAACTCTAAATATCATGTTTGATGTTACTAGCTGTATCTGTTATATTGTGTATCTTTATTTTCTACGGGCACTTTGTGAGTGTTTTGATTCTTTCCAAAAATAAATAGTAACGGCTTATGCCCCTTTCCTTCAGGTACGACTCCTTCACTGGAGTGCCAGTATGCCAACAGAACCTGTCACTGGAGAAGGCTAGCATCCTCTTCAACATGGGCGCCCTCTACTCTCAGATCGGTACCCGTAGTGACCGACAGACAATAGCCGGCCTGGAGGAGGCTATCTCTTCCTTCCAGAAAGCTGCAGGTAGGAAGACATTGGAGTCATAAACTGGTTTAAACTGATAGTTCTTTTCTTTTCTCACCAGCCTAGAAATAACGTTACAGTGTCATTCCCCACATTGTTGTCTTTATTTCTTAAAAAGAGGCTCATCTGTGATCCCATACAATACCTGGTTTCATTAATTCAAACAAGAGAAATAATAGGAGAAACTAAGCTTTTGAAATGCTTTCATTGACAGAAGCTCTTCACAGTGAGCACCTATGATAAATTATAAGAACACCGAGAGAGAAATTAAAAGAAAGACAGGAGAGTGAATAATAAACAGTTATGTCAGTACCTTCTTTTAATAGTTTTGTTTATTCAAACATATGATATGTAAATCAGGCCATCACTACGGCCCAGAAATAGCCAGGTGTCGTGGTTCATTCAACTGAAAATGTTTTTCCTCTTGCACACATTTCCCAATGGCCTTAACATTAAAAAGGCCCTCGCTGTTCACAGTCAAAAGCACACTGGTATGAAAACAGCCTTATTTTCAGGATATGTGCCAGCCTCCACCCTCTGACTTCTGCTCCATGACGGAGAATGAGCGCAGTCGATATTTCTCTGGCTTCTTGTCATGTGGGCTGAGCTCCAGAGAAGCACCCATCATATGAACTGGTTTTCCAACCCTCTGAGGTTTCAGGAAGCTCAGGCGAGTCTTGATAGAATTATGACTTGGCAGTATGAGGAGTATCGCAGTATAATTACAGCTGTGAGAAGGCCATGGCTTCAGTTATGTTGCTTTGATGCTTATAATTTCGTCTTGTACTAAGTAAAAACAATTATGTTGTTATGAAGAACATTGTCACCAGTATACAGAGCCAGTAATAAACTGAGCTGGGAGGTGATGTGCGGGGATGCTATCTGTAGAAGGGCTGCTGCAGTGCCCTTTAGCCAGGGACACAGGGGGAGGTTTAGAGGATGGGAGGAGCCAGCCAACAATGGCAGAACCTTAGAGTAAGACTCGTGGGGCAGTGCTCTGTTATTAAGTTGTCGACATATCTCTGCTGCTAGGTTATTAATCTGTAAAATAAGAGGGAGGCGCTCTCAGTTGGAATGCAGATGCTCTTAGTGCTTCCATCGAACATGAAAAACTAATTTAAGAAGGTTTGTGTCTTGGCTCAACTTTAAAGAAGCACACAGACATTGATCTCACTGCTAGTAGTGGATACTGTAGTAACAGCAACAGGCCCAAGGAACGGAACAAACTGAATCACTTAATTCTCTGTGTGGAAGCCTTTAAAACATCTGTAGAAGAGAGTGTCAGTAATTAGGGTTAATGTACCAGCATGCTGAAGTCATTTTGTGGACCAGCAAACTGTATGCCACTGCCAAATGCATTATTTAAGTTTCAGCCATGAATATTCGCTGTTGCCCAAGCCATTAACTGTGCTATCAGACCACTACTAGAAGTACTAATTATTACTGTCAGAGTAACTTGTTGAATGCTGAAGGATTACATTTCATGATTCTGGGCAAGACAGGATGCAATTTCCAGGAACCCAAACTAGAAGGAATCACAAACAAAATATTAAAATAAATGCTTAGTCTGCAGAGTCCCATTAACCAAATTATTTTTGTCTTAATCAAGCATCATAGCCTCCCAACTGATCTAAAGTATTATAGCTTCCATGGAACAGTTTTCTTGGTATCTGCAGGTCCTTAAAAAGTCTTAAAATGTCATCAGTTCAAATTTGTAAATTAATGTGAGGCCTTAAATGCAATTTAATGGTCTTCAGTTTGAATTTGTGAGCTTTTGATTGCCATAAACATTTTATCTAATTTAACAGAGCAGCTTTTAATTTCTTTTTCTCTAAATGAGTCAAGCTGTGCTGCATGAAAGTTCACATTTCTGATGTCACAAATCTTTGACCCAACCACTGAACCTAACACTGTCTTTTTACTTTATACCTGCACTTACCTGTTGGCCAAATGTAGATTGACCAAACACATTCTAATAGCCGTATTGTAAAACCTACCTCTGCACTGGGCCTGCATACTGTATATACTGTACTTCTTACCTTTATATTTACCTGCAATGCTTGATAAAGAAAAAGGTGAACTGTCCAAAAATTAGTCTTAAATATGGTTGACAATGATCTTAGACACCCTGGTATGATTTTGAGCTGTGCTGACCTCATTCTCCTCCCAGGTGTCCTGAACCACCTGAAGGAGACATTCACCCACACACCCAGCTACGACATGAGCCCAGCCATGCTCAGTATGCTGATTCGCATGATGCTTGCTCAGGCTCAGGAGTGCCTCTTTGAGAAGACTGCACTGCCTGGGATCCGAAACCAGTTCAATTCCCTGATGAAAATGGCCCAGGAGGCTGCAAAGGTAAATAGCAGCAAAGGCAAACACACTGTCCTCACATCATTTATATTTACAGTATGTCTCCTTCAGCTTTGGACTCGGTAAGATATACTGTATGTAAAGTGGATGTAAAGTCATAATGTCACCACGGTCAGATTACTTCCATTAGTGCTTTCAAAGTCCTCTCAGTAACTCTATCCTCCTTTTCCTGCTAGGTGTCAGAAATCTATGACCAAGTCCATCAGTCCATGATCCAGACGCCAATCAAAGACAATGTCCCGTTCTTCTGGTCCACCATGTCGCAAGTCAAAACCAACCACTATCGCTCCATGGCACACTACTTTGTAGCGTCAGCGCTCCTGGACCACCAGTGTAAGAAAAATTCAGAGATTTTAATCATTTTCACACAGATTTTATGTGTAAAAGATGACGTAGTGAGGTTGAGCTGAGAATTGATGGAAAATCAGGGAAAATTTAAAAAACCTCAAGATAATGTCAACATGCATCTATTTTTTTGCTAGTAATTCACATTCAAGTAACGTAAGCATGCAAGCTGTTTTTTTCTGTCAGAGCAGGGCTGTCTTTGCATTGCACAGTTATTTGCATATAGCGTGCCATGCACCAGGAACAGTAGTCCCCTGGATGCCAAATAGAGACAGGTGTGCTTTCCTCAGACACACTGTAACACACATTAGTTTAATGATCTTCTAACTGTAGCGGCAAAGTCAACACAAATTAAATATTGTCCCTCGTCTCTTTTAGCAACAATACAGGAGTGGAGTTTATGTCAGCAAAGTTTTATTCACTCATTAACAACCTCCACCCCCACTCAGTCTGCACATTTACTGTACAACTTTGGATCTACTTGCTCTGTGGTATTAGCCTGGCTGTTGGCTGTTAAGGTGTAAAACAATTCCTAGATTGGTGTTACGAGACTGTAGCTGCCTGATTTTGAACACCCTGGAAAACCTGATCCTTCTCTTAAAGTGCCGTCAGGGCCACTGGGTTGGTCAGATGGCTGGACTGAACCACAGCCAGCCACAATGCTGTTACATAACAGCTATTTAGAGAGACACCCGCACACACAACCCATGGTAAAGAGAGGCTAAGTTTCCAGGAACTCGGTGGCAGGATGGACAGTGAGAGTGAGAATGAAGGAAAAAGAGAGATGGTTAGGGGTGAGTGAATTCGAGTGGGTGTACTGTAGACTGCTGGAGGCTTACAGTTATGTAGCCTCTTAAGGCTGTCTACATAATCAAGTGGCAGAGAGAGTAAGAGAGAGAGCCAGCGAGTGAGTGAGAGAAGAAGGGAAGGATGTTTTGTAAGTGAACCAAAACCTCCAGTAGTGCTGCTGCTAATTTTGTTTCATACTGTTTTAGTTCTTGGTGGCTTGTCATTATTTTTGAGATGTTATAGACTTCACAACTAATCATTTAGTGGAAAACATAAAGAGTTTGTTATTCCCAGCCTTGTATGGGTCCATAATTCAAACTGTCCTGGTTCTATGCATTAACATTGTTGCGGTCTTGTTTTCACCCTGTCTACACTTTAACTGTTGCAGTTCTGGAGGGATGAAACTGAAAACCAAGTTAAACAAAATACAGCAGATTATATGAAGTTTACAGTGGATGGTCATAGTTAACCCAGTGTAATGAATGTTGCAGGACTGAATAGAGGAACGATGGAGCGAAGCAGCTTTGAGTTTGGCAGCTCATTAACAGATTCCTGTGTGAATGAGGAGAATAGAGCAATTACCCACAGGACTGTAGAGAGAGGACTCAGTCCAGAAACAGGACAGAATGAAGACTGCTGTAGTAAACAGATGAACTGCAAATACAAAGCAATCATAGCATCACATCATTCGACAGTGTTAGCTATTTGTTAGAGCATTGACCCAGATCTCAGTGGTAAACAACCTTCAGTTTTCTATTAATTTTAATAGTGATTTTTTTGCTTTCTGTGTTTTCAGTGGGTCTCAGTGACGATGAGGACCAGCAGGAGAAGACCTTGTCCCAGGTCTATGATCGCCTTCCTGAGGGATGCTCTCCTCTTGACATCCTGAAAAAGAAAGATGAACGTGAACGCGTTGGTAAGAGCGAGCACATAGGCTGAGCACAGCAGAAAGCATGGAGGATCATAAAACACAGCAGAGTGCCAATAAATAGGAATACACCGATTCTGAGATTTTAGGCTGATACCAATACCAATGTGTTTTTTTGTTGTTGTTTGTTTTGTTTTTGTTTCATTATTTATCCCCCCCCTTTGTGCCAGGAAAACAAAAAAATCTTGATTATAAAAAATAGCTGAACTGTTTTTAAGTCATTCAGTCCTTTATTACACTGTCTCTGAATAAGCACAATTTCAGCCATACAGATTTATGAAACAACCATTAATATAACTTTTTTTCATATGAAAAAGAACTTTAAAAATGGCTTTAAAAGTCTTTTTACTATATATTTATATCAGAATTCTCTGTTATATTGCTGTGAAAACCAACAAATTTGTCCTTAAAAACAACTGTATTTATTTAAGTTTCTCCCCAAAAATACAGTGTAGAAGATTACATTTAAACACATCATTATAACGTTACAATTTACCTTCACCCAATAAAACTTGAACGTGTCATAATGAAACTCTGATCACATGCTGCTGACAGTTAATTTTAACTAGCTCTCCTGCTGATTTCAACACAGATTTGTTGTCGGCAGTGTAGCATTATCAGCGAAAAATAAGGTCAATAGTGAGTTCACTGCGTCCTCAGTCCCAAAGGCGTCCTCTGTTTGTTCCAAACACACTTTCTGCTGTCCCTGGGACGACAGGATGTCAGCAGTCTGAAGCCCTGCTTTTTCGTCTGCGCAAAATTGATGTGACATACCAGAAAAACATTAGCCACTGCCATCAGTGAACGTCATCTTATTTGCTGATAGGCCGCAGTCAGCAAGGCGAATGTTAATGCGAATGATGTTCAGCTGATAAATTGGTGCATCCCGACCAATAACACCAGACCTGACTCCTTCTGTCCATCTTGTCCCTCTTCTTCTCTCTTTATTCTGTTTTTCACTCCTCTTCTCCCCTGTCAACTTCTCCTCATCCCTCCTGTGGCAAATTCTCCATCCTCTCCCCAGGTAAAGCACACATTCGTCGGGCCATACTGGGTCATGAGGAGGCTCTAAGGATCTACAGTTTGTGCCACCACTTAAACAAGCTGGACACCCTTCAGGACATTTTAAGAGCCAGTCACCAGCGCTCTCTCAACAAGTTCAGTGAAAACGAGGATGAGGAAGAGTTCACTGACTACATGGAGGCCCCAGACATCATCTGTGAGTCCTAAGTGTTTCCAGAGTTGACAACAATTACAGCAGTTGTTTAAATGAGTCTCTGAGGTGACAGCTATTCTTTCAGTGGTTGACATAGAAACTAACCTTAGTCGCCTTAGTGTCACCACAACAAACACTTCACAGATGACACTAATGTCAAGCAGCACCAGTGTGTTCATTTGTGAGCTTTGTCTCTCAGGAAACGGTTCATAAAAAGGCTGCAGTGTTGTGTACCACACCTGCTGCAATCAGATGTGATAAGTGACATTTCATTCCAGGTACAGCTGATGTAATGTTTACACTGCTAACTCCCTGCTCGCCTCTCTGCAGGGCGACAGTTAAAATGTGGTTGTGACAGTAAACATTGAACAGAATAACAGCCTTGTTTTTCTCCCTTTATTTTGTTAGCTAAAACAGAGCACAAAGCAGAGATGGAGGTTCCTGCAGCCACAAAGGTGAAAGTCACAGACTTCTTCCAGAGGCTGGTATGTGGGTTACTAATATTTTTCCACTCACATTTCTGTTTTTTCATACACAGTGGTTGTTTTATTCATCAGGTGACATGAAATGGCTCTGGATTTGTGTTTTAGACATTGAAAGCGTGCTTGTTTTTTAACACCCAGAGTTTATTTTGTGTTACTTCTGAATACAACCAACCCAGGGTGAGTCTCCTGAAAGCTTTGACACATTTGGGCAGCAGCCAATCCAAAGTCTATATTGTTTCCAAAGCCTTCTGGACTTTCATCCATAGCAACAAATGCAAAACTAACACTAACTGTGGACCGAGGTGCTCTGGCCCTGGCTTGAGTGTCAGGATGGTGGCTGGGAGGGGAACACTGGCATCCTCTATCACTGGAACTGAATCTTCTGTTCACTTCCTATGAAAGACGCATTCAATTGCAAGTGATTTCTTTCAGCTAGCCCACAACAAAAAACAGGCCTCAATTTCAAGCCAAAGGAGCAAATGATTAGTAAGGAGGTCAGGGGTCTGACGTTCCTAGACAACAGGTGTAAAGAGTCTCTGTGAATCAGTACCACTCTGGTCCCTGCTTTAAAATTCAATCTAGCTCTTCATTAACCATCTGAGCTTCAAGACTCAAATCCTTTTGGATCCACAGAGTAACAAGAGACTGAAGGTTAAATCCTGCACTATCTTTATGCAGTCACTACGGTGATAATTAAAGGAGCAGGGGTGAGAGGAGTCATCCTGCTGTTACATAGGATGGATTGTGGAGGAGAGATTTCCCATCAGATAAGAAGTGTATTAATGAGACATAGGATTTGGCTTCAGCAGTCTAAAAAGTAGGACATGTTTGTGGTCAATTATGTTTATTATTGAGATGATAGTAACTGATGACAGCTCTAATTAATTATGCATTTAAGTTATTTTACAAGTAAAATTTTGTCTGCTTGACAGACAAAACAAACCCCTTGGATTCAGGGTGATTTAACTAAGTTTTTACATTTCATATACTACAAAATTAAATTATTTATTTGAATAAGTCAATAATTGCAACAACAGTTGTGTCATGCAGCTATAACTTAACAGTATGATAAGTAGACATAGGTAACATGTTCAGTATGTTGAGAATGTTTTTGATTTTAATAACCTTGCTTAAAAAATAAAATAAGGATTGTATACCTTTTCTAAAGGAAATGTGACTGGCCTGGCGAGAGTACAATTCTGACAAAAAGGAGAAGGTGCAAGAAAGTTTGATCCTTGAAATATACTCCATGGCCGCATGGCTTTCATGTACCCCATGAGTCTGTATACAGCCAGTATATGTACTGATAACAGATCACAGATGTGGACTTTGATTTGACACTAAAAAGGATTATAATGCTGGATTTTAAGTTTTTCCCCAGGCTGTTAAAAAATATTTGAACTCCAAAGCTCTTAAAGGAGAGGATATTATCCACTTGAGTCAAAAAATATGTAGCCATATTGACCCCAGTATCCCCACACTGTCTCCACTCAGGGCCCCCTGTCAGTCTTCTCAGCCAAGCAGCGGTGGACAGCCCCTCGGACAATACACCTTCGCCCCGAGGACAGAGACCTGGGCTTCACCCTGAAAGGAGAATCACCAGTTCAGGTGGTTTCGTTGGACCCTCTCAGCCCAGCTGCTGTGAGTTACCCTATATTCCTTACCTTTGGCAGAACACAGGAAGATTGAGCTCCTATTTCGCAGGCAGCCTTTGGTTTCAGTTAATGTCAGTAGGGTATAAAAATCAGCCTGCAGAGACTTGAAATGATCTTAAGACAGGTAATCCATCACAGCAAACGTCATCCTTAGATTTATGTTTATCTATAGTTCTTTCTTCTCTTTCTCTAGTTCTGTAACAGATTTTGTACTTGATGCAAATCCATCTGTAGTTTCACCCCTCGGAAAGGGCAAGGGTGTTCATTATCTGCGGGCTGTTAGAAATAAATCAACAAACTGTGATATTTTAAAGCACAGAAGATATTTCAGGGGCCATGTTCAGTCCTCTCCTCTGTTAAACTTTAACAAAAGCCAGATGCGTAGGTTGCTCAATATTAAGTCCTTGACACAGGATTAACTAGCAGGGAGTGACTTTGTCTGCAGTGGCAGAACTAACAGCTTGAAATTTCAGGCATGCTTGCTCCCTGAATATCAAATAAGTTCCGATGACATAGTCTGATTTGCTCAGAGAACCTTTGATTAAATAAAGTAATTCTCGGAAACCTAACCGGGATTCAGCCTCAAAGAATGTTTGGAGGCGCTCCCTCCCCCTACGCAGCCACTCTGGCTACTAATTTAATTAAGAATCAGAGAGTATTTACTCTTTGCAATCCTTTTCAGTCTGACAGCTCATTAAGAGGTGCTGACAAAGAGCAGACTCTTATTAGGGCCTGCAGGCTATGCAGAGAAACAGATTAGTAGTATTACATAAGTCTAACTAGGCCAAACTCCTTATAACTTTTAATACTGAATTCAACAGGATTTATTTTAGAACTGACTGATTCTCAGGAGTTGTTGACCTGCCTCTGGCAAACACAGATCAAGTTATCAGACAGGAATAGCTGTGCTCATGTAGATAAGACAGATTTCTCACAGCTATGAAATAATGCCCTCGGGTACACATACACTCCACCAAATGTTTGGCCTGCTGTAAAAAAAAAAAAAAAAAAGCTCCAAGCTCCATTTGGGACTAAACCTCAGTGTTTTCTCTGCTGATCCCAGCTGCCTCCAGGGTGTTGAAGGAAAGTAGGTGAACCTGACTCGGTTGCCGTTCAAACAAACCTCCAGCTGTAAATATTTACTCTGTCTGCTGCAGCATCAGGACGTTGCAGTGGCCCTCCTCTCTGACTCCTGTTCCTCCTTGTGTCTTTTCCAGGCTGATGGTCTAAAAGAGGGTGACTACATTGTTGCTGTGGGCGACACAGACTGCAAATGGTTGGGCGTGAGCGACGTGATGCGGTTGCTGAAGGATGTAAACGAGGAGGGGATTGAAATCCAGGTGATCAGCATCATGGACAGCAACCCTTCAATGGTACGCCATGCCCTCTTTCCTTACTATCGGCTGAGACAAGAAAGTCATCTATCTAGTTTCCTTGACTGACAGCAAAATTGGTCTTTGTTTAAATGAGTAAACAGCACAGTTAGAGTTTCAGATTTATGCTTTGAGCTCGTGTTTCCTGCCAGTGTAAATTGTCTATATAGTTTCCCATGAGAAATCTTTGGAAATGATGTAGTGCGTAAAACAGATTCCAGCTGTGCGAGTTTTGAAATAATCTGACCAGATGGTAAACTGGTAAATTCACAGCAGAACAGTTACTTTATATTTTGATTGTGTAAGAAATTCTTTATGAGCCTGATCGTTAGGAGAAAAATCTAAACTCAGTTAGTTTTAGGCCGATTCTCAGTGGGACATACACAGGGCAGAAAAAGCAATGTCAAGCAAGATGCAGTCCCATTGTTGTGAGGCAGTGAAAGTTTGTGAGAGGGTGATTTAATTCTGCTGGTTTTTAAGTTGGACAAACTAGATTATATTATACACTGTTTCTGCAGGGGGTCTGCAGGTCCTCAAAAAGTCTTAAAATGCATTCTGATAACATTTAAATACTTAATTGACCCATATTTTAATTTATTTTTGTCAAAAGGAGCTAAGGTTTTCTTTTGGAAAGTCCACATTTCTGATGTTACAAATCTATAAACCTATCACTGAACCACTGAACTATCACTGTCTTTTTACTTTATACTCCCACTTACCTGTTGGCAAAATGTAGATCAACCAAACACTGTATTTACCTACAATGCTTGAATAACAAAAAGATGATTTGCCCAAAAATCAGTTTTAAATTTGGTCAAAAATTATCTTGAAAAGCTTTAAACGAACAACAACACTAAAGTGTTGATACCTACAGACATCTTGTTCTGTTATTGTGTACAGCTCCTGCACATTTCATATTAGGCACAGTTGCTTCTGACTGATTCTGGGTATTTATTGACATCTGTGTTGAAACAGTGAGAAAATGACTAACTTGAATTGCTGACATATTGATTCCATATATTGACTGAGCCTGTATGGCGTCCAGAGCAACTCTTTGACTTAACAAACAATGACTGCCTCTTTCCACTAAATGTCACTGTCAATCTCTCTGTCCAGCCTACCAAGAGTGCCACCTTCTGCGGAAACCTGCCCAAGACCTACTCTATGATCTGTCTAGCCTATGATGACGACGACAAGAACTCCAAGTCCCGCAAAGTAGCCAAGAAGCCATCCTTCCTCAGCTGGGGTCTGAAAAACAGGCTGAAGAGCGCCAGCACCCTCAGCCTTCCCACAGCCGACAACTCGGGTGCCCTTCCCTGGAATAAACCTTGTCCCACCTTCCCCAGCTCCAGCTCCTACAACAACGACAGTGCCCTCTACTGAGCTCGCTGCAGGCTTTTTACTGTCTGCAAGCATCGTGCAGTGCCCATATCAGGCCTAGTATGGCTCTATACAGTACTGTGTTGTACCCATACTGAAACCTGGCTATGGTACAGTACCAGTGCCCTTTGGCGTTTCCACTGGAATACTGAGCAGTCGTGCATTAAGCTTGTATGTCACCATTGTGATGGTGACATATCTGCCACCTACCTTGGAAAGTGGCTGTGCCATAAACTGTATATACAGTCGGTGCCTATGTTGGTCCATGGGCACCTTCCCAGTGCAGTGCAGTATCTGAAGTAAACTGGGCTGCACACCAAACATAATGGGAAATCATTGTGTACCATGCCAGTATGCGTACAGCACAGTACAACTGCACAGTGGGAAAAACATACCAGTTATCATTCCAGTCTATATTTATACACACAGCACTGAGACAGGCCTCAAAGTTAAACTGTCATCTCAGTATGTTTTCTTGATGAAACGCTCCAGACGAATTGAAGGACGAAAACAAAGATGTGCAAACACACCCAGTGAAGGTTTCTACTCGACTGCAAGGGGGTAATTTTATTGTGGCTTAAACAGTCCCTTGTTAGTTCCATTGTGTACTGATGTAGCTGTGCACTGTGCAATTAAGTTCTTGTGTATCCTCAATACATGTCTGTTTCATACTGTCGGCTATGAGTGAAGGATTAGGTCATTGCCATGTTGCAACCTTGTTGCAGTATGTTAAACAGTGACTGAGGGAAAAACAAATTGAGCTGTGCAGTCGTTTATTGTCTGGGGAGAGTTGATGAATGCAATGTTCTATAAGCTGCTAAAAAATCATATATATACCTTGGTTATGTATTATTGTCACTTTTGTATTTGTGAGACAGCCTTTGAGGATTATTGTTTCTGCTGAGTGTCACTCCTGAGACACTGTGTAAATGAAAATATTGGTATTTTAGGTTTGCTTAATGTACCAGTCATGCCACAGACCAAAATGCCTCCGTGTCCCTAATTCGTCAGGATGTACTATTCACAATCCTGACTCATCTTACCCAGTTCATACCTTCTGTTATCAGTCTTGCTGCTGTCTGGCAGCCTGTCCAATTGTTAGTAGAGCATGAGCTCCGTGTCTCTCTGTTAATGTGAATGTTGATGTAGTTCAAAGGTTATTTTGTCTCCAGAAGGGAAGAATGTGGGCAGACTGATGACATTCCTGCATCGTACATGGACAGCCAGTCACCCGGTGGTGACTTTGATCAAAGCCCACAGTCAGGTTTCTATTATTTGTTTCTAACTGTCTTAATGCTAGACACATCCCACATTTTACTGACACTCTGCAGTGTTGGACTATCTCTTTATCTACAAAGTAGATTCTTATACACATTTGATAATCAAATTATTTATGTAATAAAAAAAAAATACACAAAAAAATATATATATATTTACCTGTATGTTGTAGGTTTCAGAACAAGTTTGTGAATGGTCAGGTTGTGAATTTTTGCACGTTGGATTTCTCGGTTGGTTTCTTGGAGGAATGTATTTTACTAGCCTTGCTTAATCCTTTGGTGAACTTATATACTGGTACATTTTGTCTATGTAAAGATGTTTTTAAATGTTTTTAAACAGTAACACTGAGAAGATGTAACACTCAATACTGTCTCTGTTTACCTAATGTGGTGTCTTATGTGCCATTTATGCTTAATCATAAAGGAAAATGTCACAATATGTGTGTTTAACAAGAATGTGCAGTAATTGATTAATAAGTGCTAACAGAATGTTGTAGACTTAACAGATCTTTAATGCATTTCGCTGTGTTTAGTGATTCTTAATGCCTTGGTCTATATGCAGAGAGTTACGGTACCTGTTCTTCTAATGGTTTCAGGTTGCCTTTGCTTCTTTCTCTGTGCTGCATAGCAACTGTGGTGTGAATGCTTTGTCTGTAAGTCTTTGTGTCATATGTATAAATTCAAATCTCAATAAAAGAGGGGGACAAAACAAATTTCCTGGATTCTTTTGAATATATATGTGGTTGTGTATCTCAGTGATTGAAGCTACCAAGCAGGCTGGGAATGACTGGAATGAAGTTTGAACACAGCCCTCAGTGAGCCAACACACGCTAAGTCAACACTCATGAGTTTGTAACTGTTGAGAGTCTGGCCTGGGATCACATGACATCCTAATCTGCCATCATGGAAACAGAGGAGAAACAACATGTGATTAAATTTTACCCATCAGGCCTTTCTTCGCCCATACCATTCATGATCTTTCTGCAATGTCTGGGCACTTGTCTGTGTGTTTTCATACCATAGTATGTGTGTTATGTTATGCTGTAGGTTGTTTTACTGAAATAAGAGGATGACGGTTTATTCTTGTAGCTTTGAACTTTGAAAATGAATCTCAATAAGGTCAAATTCTCTTCAGTATTTAGATTTATTTTAACGGGAGAGTTCATATTGCAGGAGCCAAATCTGTTGACTTTTGGTCAAAGGATTAACACCTTCACCATCCCTTACGTCAATGGCAGCGCTTGATAAAACTTATTTTTAACTGAATTATAGCTGAAAAAGGACTGAAAATATATGTGTTTTTTTGTAAAGTATATTATTACAATCACAGAGATCAGTGTAGATTGATGTAGAAACTAGATGGATTAATGGATGGATGAATGTCTATTATTACAAGATGCATTTCCCTGTCTGTTTATGTTTAGAGAAACTCAATTCTATCAATCAGAAGTGATAGATATGGGTAGTTTCAGGTAGGTTTGAAAGCTGGCTTGCACAGACATCTTAATTTTTAGTTTATATGCTAAGTTTTGCACTTATAGAACAGTTTAAAACAGGCAGTCAACAAAGTGTACTAGCTGGAAAAGACATATGGATGGTCTGGCATATGAAATGTCTAAAGCTTATACACGAAAATGTTATCTTAGGGTACACATTCAATTCTTTGCTGTACACTGTATGCAAAATAAATACTCTAATTATTTTATCGAAAAAGACAGAGGAAAAGAAAGAAAGAAAGAAAGAAAATTTGAAATCTTGCAGCAGCCCTGTGTGCTGAGAGACAGGATGTGACAGTCCATCACTAAATAAAACAACATCGCCCCCTGTTGGCTTGGCCGCTTGTCGGTAGGGACGTCGTTGCTAGGTAAATCATACCACTCGCTGATTGGCTTCTCTCCTCACTCTTAGCCAATCAGCACTAGTTTTGTAGGAAGGTGCCTTCTCATGGTGAAGCGTCTAGATACGGGAAATCTGCTAAAAGCCAGCCTGTTGAATGTAGTTAGCTTGCCTTTTTTGTTCAGTCGTTTTAGGACAAATGAGAACAGATAATTTGAAAACATGGCGATGACAAGTAAACTTTTCAAATGCTTCTTGACTGAGAGAACTCTCGGTAAACGAGTCAAGCTGTTCGCCTAAACTGAAACATTAACTTTAGCCTGTTAAACAAGGGTCAAAAACCTGTTTCCACCATGTTAAAATTCAGCTTCAGGAGGGAGAAAGACAAGGAGTTTGTAAGTTTCGTGTCTTTTGTAAAGGATATTTAAATTTGTAACCTTGTTTTGTCTCTAGCTAGCTAAACGTCTAGCTTATATGCTTTATGTCATTTAGCTAGCATTGATCTAGCATTAGATAACTTCTAACGTTAGCAAAAGTTAGGTATTTCAGACATGTTAAAGCTAACGCCACTTTTCTGACGCTGACACGTCTTGTGGTGTATCGTGTTCACTTTGTTGACCGAAATTAAAACAGCTTGTAAACATAAACTTCTTGTTTAGTGTCTACTGCTGTAACAGGCAGTAGTTTGAATACTTTACTGTTTGGTGCCACGTTTATCAAGGGGTCATGTTGTGATTCTGTAATAATCCTCTCTACCCTTCCCCTTCTATTTATATAGCCTCTTAGATTTTCCTCAGTTTGGGTGTAAAACAGTTGTTCGTTGTGCAAGAAAAACAAAGTACCTAAACTCTCCTCAGCCAGTGTCACAGGATCCACATTGTGTGTTGTCTATGTGAACCTAACCTTCTCCCTAACCTTCCCCTGTGTGTGTTGTGTAGAGGCATATAGCTCATGGTCTCATCCCTGCTGCCTCCATTGCTCCCAAGCCTGCTGTGCCTCGTACCCCACCCCCACGCAGCCCAAACCCCTCACCTGAGAGGCCCAGGTACCCAACACTCTCCATCACCTCCAGCATCCCTTCAATTAGCTGTGTTTCCTCTGATATGGTTTCCTTGTTAAACCACTATTTTGTTAGCCTGCTATCGCCAGACCAATTCGCAAATGCGATGAACCATGAGCTCTCAGATTCGTCTGGTTCACAGGCTACTAGTTTGTAATATTTGACTTGTACCTGTTTTTAATTTCTTTAGGAATTGAGCATAATATCTACACGGGGTTAAACTCACATCATCATTTGCAGTGATGAAAAGTTCTTGCAGAGTTGGTGCTTTGCTGCTGAATAAATTCAGAGAAAACACAGCTTTTCCTTTTTCTCCTCATTCCCCACAGTGCAGTGTCTTTAAGGGGGAGCTCTTTGGGCAATTCATGGGCAATATTCTCTACAAGTTCCCTTTGTAACATTTTGTTGCTAACAGATTGTTGACCCATTCACTCAAGTTGATGCCTCTACATTTCCTGAAAATGTACTTCAGTGTATTACCTGCCTATATGTGGCTTCAGGACTGTTGCCGTTATTGACTTATTAATCACTAAGCTTCACCATACATTCGCCTGTCTTTACAAACATAATTGATAAGTAAGATTTAATCTTTTTCATTTTGTTTGCTAAACATACTGTATCTGATCGACCTAGCCAGCAATAACAATACTGTCAAACTCATTTAGGCAAACTGAAGGAGATGCGTCCTCTTCTAACAATGCACTACATCAATATCAGCATCAGAAATAATTAACTATGACTTGAAATGTTTTATGTAATAAGCAGTATGTTTTTTTGGGGCTTATATTACACAACATCTCTCTCCTCCCATCCATCTACAGATCAGCCTTAGCAGCAGCCATCTTGTCTTCTTCACTGACTGGACAGACATGGGCCATCCCCCCTGCGCGGCCACGGTCTTTCTCTGAGAGTGACCAATCAGAGTCCTTCTTATCTGAACCAAACATCAGCAGAGCACTTTTCAACAGGTAAACTCCCTCAATACACAAGTGTTATCACAAGCTTTGTGACAGACAATTCTAACTACAAGAGGTGACTCCAAGTTTAAACCTGACCTGGGGCTGTGTATATCAAGCGTGTCACAGTAGAAAATGGGCCAAAATGGTACACGATTCCTTTTTCAAGGAAGTAAAAGAATCACCTGAGCTCTCTTAAAGTAGAAATTCAAGGATGTCCACTAGGATTTACAGGAGCAAAAGAGGTGTCTGTAAAATTCGACACGTGACCTTGAAAAACCAAAATCATGTCTACACAAAAAGTTTGTATGTTAGATTTCTCCCAGTATGTTTAAAAGGATACTGTGCAGGACTTTCTTAAAAAAAACTATGAATAGATTTGTACAAAGGTAATCCCTCTCAATCACCACTTATGACCCAGTAGAAGTGTGTGGCGGTACATTTATCTGCAGGGACCAGGCCCTCTTCCTGTAATTTCTCTTTTTCTTCTTATTTTGCTGTGTTGCTAAGACATTTCTGGACACAGCTACAGGTGAGGTGGGGACTTTATTAAAATGTAATACACAGGTGCCAGACCATAAGCAGCATGCATTCAAGAAGAAGCTATGAAAATCGTGGGAACAGCACAGAAACTGGCATTACTATTTTCAAACAGTAGCTTACAATTCCTGATAGTATTTATTTGAAATATAGGTCTGGGTTGTCTTCTGCTTTCAGTCATCTGTTTCCATGAGTGTGTGCTTTGTTGCTGCCGGACACAGAATGTTCAGGCAGAAAATATCTATCTCAAGAAACTCTTAAACTTGTAATGAAACTTAAAATGCTATATTTGTTCTTCTCTCTTCTTTTTTAGGAGGCTTTTTTTAAATAAAGGGCATGTTGACATATCACAGTAGAAAAAACAGAGGTGTAAATAATTAAATTGATGATGGCTGAATTTCATTTAGCTGTTTCGGTTTCAGGGTTTTTGTATTGTGCATGCTGGTACACTGCCCTACTGATATGGCTTACTGGAATAGAACAGACCCACTGTTAATGTAATTACCTCTATCTGTGCTTTTCCTACTTTGACAAGTCAAACTATCTTCTGTGAAAAAGGCCTGTTTAAAATATTAACTAATTTGTATTTCCCTTAAGAAAATATCAATAAATCGGATACAGCTACCTTTTCCCTCCACTGTTACTGTGAGATATTATTTTCTTATCCTCCTCAGAGACAGATGGTCAGAAGATTTGGCCAGCGCACCCCACCTGCACTCCCCTGACCACTCAGAGGAGGAGCTGGAAGACAAGGAAGAGGAGGTGGAGAGTGAAGAGGATGGGGAAGAGCATGTTTACCAAACGCTTGACAGACAGGAGGATTGTTCAATTAGAGAACCTGTCTATTCCCTGCCACTAAAACCTAAGGTGAGACTCTACGGGAAGATTGCATTGTTTTGTGTAAGCAAGTTTCTGACTAGAGCGTTGGTGTTTCTAATCCCAGTTTAAAAAATGTTGTCATTGAAAGCAAATAAGAAGCATTCTTCCCATAAGTAACTGCTGTCAAAGAGCTTTTTAGTAAACTAGTTAACCTTTGTGTAGAGGGAGGATCACTTTTCTTTCTCTAATATTTTTATACTTTAATCAGTTTATAATGTCTCTGACTCGAAGTGTGGGTATTGTGATACCAGTCTGATCCACTGGGGGCACAGTTGTACACAGAATAAAGTAAATGTAATCTATATCTTGTCTTGAACTGCAGAGAGGTGTTTTGTACAGTTTACTGTAACAGGATTTGTTCTGCTCAGTAGTCAATTTTAAGGATGTTGCTTGCAGTGTTGAGATATTATTTCAGTGTTCCTGAATCACTACGCTTGGCTGTTGGTCCTCTGCAGGTTTTCTTCATTCAGCATGCAGTTTCATTATACCCTGAGACTTGTCATGTAACATATAATTGTTTGCCTGTGATGGTCCAGCCATTCAAGTGGCAGCAATTTGGTCTTATTCTAACCCTTTAATTGCATTGAAAACTGGCCTTGTAACTGTGATATATGGTAGTCGCTGACAACAGGGTATCAGTAATGGTTACTTTTTCTCAGCCGCACACCTGATATGTCTTTCTCTACCAACTCATAGTTAAGTCTATTCCATGGTCTGTATCTGTAATTTCTGCCTGTGTGATTTCTTCCCAACATCCTAATGATTATATCCCAAGAGTCTGCTCTCACAGGCTCTATTCCATTGTTTTATTCTATTCATGTACTTGTCCTTTATACTGCTACACTGGGTTGCTAACCCATAATGGTTCCACTGGGCTGTGTGTCTCCTTTTCAGGCTATCAGAGTGCAGCTGCCTGCTGCTTTATAAATATTATTCACCAGTTATATAGCTGAAAACATTTTAGATATATACAGGACAGGGTGTTTCTATTCCTTAATCATAAAAAGTAAATTTAATGTGAGCCCCCAGTTTAGTAGCCTATATAAAGTGGTGTATTTTGTTAGAATAATGCACATCCATACAAATATGAGCCACAAGAAATGTCTGTCCATGCCCTCATAAATCAACAGGACTGTAAACAGACAGCCACATTCAGCTGCTCTTTATCATTCAGGGTGAGGATGTCAGTTAGTGTAAGAAATTCACTGAATTGAACAGAAACAGGTCTTTGTATAAAGCAATATAGTTGAACAGCATCACAAACTGCAGCCTACAAAATAATCATACAGTTGATCATGAAGGTGGGACTTATTACAGGACTGTATCAGACAGAATTAGGTGTACCTAATAAACTGCCATCATGTGATAGTTGCACCTGGAGCCATTAGACTTAAACTTATGGTGTAAAATGAACAGGTTATAGTTTCAGAGCATTCTTCATTCTGTCATATTCATGTATTTCATTCTTCCTTTCCTTCTTTCTTGCTCTTCTGTTTCAACTGCGACTCTTTCCTACACTGAACTCACCACTGTGACTCATTCACACTGCTTAAATGTGTCTCTGAAGGTTTGCAACAATAAATGTGCCGGCAAGATCTTATTTTCCACATTTTGACAATGGCCATAAACGCAGTGGTCTCTGAAATAGCCTCGCACAAAAGGGATCCAGGCAGCAGGGCTTTGGAAATCTCTTTGAAAAGACGTACTCATTATCTGTCTGACTGCCTGTCTGTTGGTTTTGCCTGTCTGTCTTCCAGACCAATACACCCGAGCCAATTCAGATGTCTGGCAGGAGCGTGCCATCTCCAGGTACTGACTTCACACTAACAGGAGATGGGTGAACTACTATTGGCAGATAAAACAGGAGTGAATGAACACTGTAGTGATTAACTCATAGTCTGTTAGTAGTGGCAAAATAACCCCATGTATAAGTAAGACAAAATGCTGAGTATAGCGTAATGAAGCAATCCATAGAGGATGTGCATTAGATCACTGTTTTATAAACAGTAATGTACAACCCAAAAAACAGTCTTGATTGATTGATTTCATCTGATAGATTTAAATACAGTATACAAATGTGCATTCAGTCTAAAATTCATCAGAATATTGGAATAAAGTCACATTACTTATTTCCGTGATGCCCTGAGACCTAGAGGCAGGCAGGAAAAGGGCATTTACATGTATGCTACTAGTATCCCACTTTTTTCACTAATACACCTCATAAAATCAGCAATATTTTACAGTCATGAAAAACTGTGAAAGAAAACCCAATTTAAATTCAGAAACCAGTCCAAAACCTAGACCTGTCCTTGAAAGGATGTTTCAGTAAAGTAACTTACTCAGCATCCATTTTTTCAGCTGCTTCTTAAAACCATCCAGTGAGTGGGATTTAATTTCATTTCGGGATTTTATTCCACTTCTTCCCCCCCATGTGCTTCTCCTTACATTGCTTTTTAGATTGGGTTGCTTCAGGTTGTTACACTAGCCCTGGTATTCAGGCCACGGAAGTCCTGAACATACTGAAAATACTCAGTAAAATAATTTGGACATAGACCTTGTAAAATCTTGTATATCGCAACACGTTTAAACCGTTGAATTCTACCTTTAAAATGGACTTTGGGCTAATTCTTTGATTGAGATTAAGGACAACCCTTCATTAGGAAGAGATAAAAATGACTCCAGAGCCTAGATTTATGTCCATTTTACAAGCATTTAAGCTGATACTGCTGCTGCTGCTTGTTATGTGAGGGTTGTAACATCAACCTCAACACAATATTGTTTTGGGTGTCAGTAAATAAACAACAATATCTTTTAGCAGCTCCCAGCAGTACATAGAGCAATTGGAAAAGTTATAATTAGTAATAGCTATCTGACAGAGGAACAAAGTCTAATGATGTAGCAAATGCACTTTGAACATCTCTCAAATAGCATGAGGCAAAACAAATGAAATTGTGCTGGGTGTGTTGGTGTATTGTTGGTACACTTGAGAAAAACAAAGCTATGGAGCTCTCACTAGTAATAAAATGTTGATGTATACCTTCATTAAACCTGTGTAACAGAGTTGTACAGTTTTCTATTAAGAAGGTAATATAAAAAATAGAGACATGCAACAGAATAAGGAAAGAATGGTTAGAGACTCAGCCACACCACATATGACTCCTCAGCTTTGAGCGAAGGACAAATATATGGCTCTTAATCAACCAAAATGTAGTTTCACAACAGACATAATGTAGCCTCACATCATTAGAGCTAAATGGAAAGCCTCATTATAGTTGTTATTACCAGCGCTGGCCTCAGGCTTTTGACGATGCTAAATTAAAATGGTTTATGTGTCCCTAAAATGCTCCTACCTTAATCACTCAATTGTGTATGCTACATAGAGGTTGGCTGTACTCTAAAGTAACTCATTAAGCTATGGAGAAAGTCACTCTTACAGAACAATATGCACTTCATGGTAAAATTGGGTTATATAGCAAAGCACATAGAAACCCTGTACTACTTCTGCAATTGTATTCATTTAATGATGGCATCATTTTTCCCATGTTTTCAGACTTCCCTGAAGAAACCAGTATCCAGTCTCCTGAGGCCAGCTGTGACTCTCCCAAGAAGAAAGCATCTGCCAGGAAGAGCCCTGGAAGTCGAAAAGAAGATGTGCCATGTAGGTGTGAGTCTGAAAGTAACCTGCTGCGTGTCTGCTTCTCATTTTGTCTCATATATTTTCTTTTGCTGAATACTTCATAAATTGCAAGCTTTCGATTCATAGCACATCAGTAAAAAACAAAATAAACAAAATAAATGTCTCGTGACTGACCAGTTTTTATGGCACCAATATTTGTCAGGCTTAAGTATACATAAACAACATATACAGTAATATAAGCCAGGTATATTCAGTTGTATTTAATGTAGTAGCAAACATTTATATTGTGAGGTTTTATTTTGAGAGTACTTAACATGCTGCATGTTTGTTTCTTTGAGCTTCCATGCTGCAAGATTTCTCACCTTTAGTGAGAAAGGCACTGGTAGCAATTAGGGACGATTGCAACACACTACCTGCTACTTAGTGACGAGGCACATTTAAACAGTAGATTGGGTTTCTGCTTTTGTGTCTATGGTTTCTGTCTTACTGTGACAAAAAGCATCCAACTCTACGTAGCTCTATTATTCCATGATACATCCTCTGTTGCTTAGGTTATTACTAATGTATGTAATGTCTCCTACTACAGTTGTTAGTTATAGTATATACTTAATATAGTCCAGAGACTGATAAGAATTGTGTTTTTAGACTACAGTTCTTAGGAATGAAGCACATTTTCACAATTTATTTCATTTATGTTCTGCCATTAAAAGTATTTCCCTTCCCTATTACAGCCGTGCAACCCATCCTAACCGTCGACCATCCCAGCCAAACCAAAACCCCAAAACAGCCTGCCCAGCTGTCCCCAGAGCCCAGCAAGGTGTCCAGTGAGGTGCAGAGGGACGTAGCGAGGGCCCTGCCGGAGAGGAACACAAGGATGGTAGATGAACAGAAGCTACTGGAGGAGAGACTGCAGAGGCTGGAACAGGAGATCAGTCACAGCCAAGCCTCCTCAAACCTGAGGTCATCTGCAGGTAGAGTAGTGGAGGAACCACTGGAGATATACAGAGGGACAGAAAGAGGAAAATTAGGAAAGAAGGAAAGAGAATCAATAGGGTGAAATAAGGAGTAACAGGGGAAATGAAGTGAGGGGGGGAGAAGAAGCAGTGAGTCACATCAGATAGATGTCTGCAGGGCTGAAAAAAGGGAGCTTGAGATGCTGTTGGGAGATACGGCTCTGATCCTTGAGCTCCACATCACCGTCTCAGCATGCTGAGAAGAAGAGGGTGAGGGGTGAGAGTGAGTGACTTGAAAAGGAAATAAATCAAAAAGACTTTAAAGATGGATGGAAAATTGGCAGTTGAAATTGGTAGCAGGTTGGCTTGGTGATTAGAGACTCTGACCTCCTGGTGAGCAGAAAGAAGCAGCATGGAAAAGTACTACTGCCATTTTCTGCTGCTGAAGCATTAATTATGTTCTCTTTATTATACTGCAAGGGTGAAGTTCTGTTGCGGTTCAGGGTCAGCCAGTTGACCACATGGAGAGTCAAAGTCATATTGAAGAAAGACCAAAGCAATCTTGTAATATGCTGTAGTCACCTTTAATTTAGATTTCACTAGCCCTCTCTGTTCCTTCCTCCTAAAACTATAATAATCAAATGTGGCTATTTAATTTAATTTAATTTAATTTAATTAAACAAAAAATAAATAAACGAAAAAGAAAAAGCAAGAAAAAGCAAAGCTACTAGACATTCTGCATGAATATGTCTTTTTTTTGGTAAATTGTTGGAGATGTCTGAAACACTGCTGTGCAGTCATTTAAGTGTTGTGGTATAAGAGCATTAAATACTGTCTTAAAAAAATATTACCTTGCCTTTCTGTGCTTACAGGCAACCAGGCCGAGCTATTGAATTTGAGGCAGCATGCTCAGGAGCTGGTGGATGAAAATGACGCCCTCAAATTGACAGTTCACCGTCTGAATGTGGAGCTGAGCCGCTACCAAACCCACTTCAGACCATTGTCCAAACCAGAGGTAGGACCAGCTACAAGGTAGCACCTATGCTTTTTTGAGTAGTGCCGCATTTCAATCAAAACCACAAATTGACAGGTTATAAATGAGACCTGCAGGCTGATTGTAGCCCCCTTGGAATAGCTATGGGCTTGTGCCTTGTTTGGGAGAATTTTTGTAGAGGGCTTATGTAGGCAGCCTTGATAAAGCTTGCTTGTACAAGAGTCCCTGCCATCAGGGAGTTGCACCAGGACTCTTTCTTTTATCATTCAGCTTGTGTAACTCTACCTAACGTCACCAGAATTTAATGGAAACAGGTGAATGTGTTCTAGTGTAGTCTCTTCCTCTGCTCTCTTCACCAGCAGGAGACATTTTAGTCTGTTTTATTCTGTACTGCAGTCCCTCCCCCTGTGACTGTCTGTCCATTCTTGGCTGTTATTGTTGTTGTTGTTTACACTGCAAAAGAAAACGGGCCTTGGGTTTTAATCATGGCTGCATCATGCTGTGCCTTCACACCAAGAGATCTGCTGCTCTCATAACTACCAGTTTGCTTCTGCTGTCGCTGGATGTCTCTGCTAGCACTCATTACTGACAGCTGTGGTGTGGCTGGTGAAAGAAGGAGATGACGGAAAATATTAGGGAGTAATTTTGTAGTAGAACAGTGCAGTACTTAAAGGTAGGATAAGTCTGAATTAGTTTAATTAGCCAAGCTAGAATTTAACTTTGTCTGCTTCCATAGATTGCTTTAACATTGTCATTTGCTTTTGATTACCCATTTGTTCTGTGGTATAAAACTTTAATGTTCTTTGCTACAGGAAACCTGGATTAGCTCTGCTGTAAAACTCCTCAAGCACCTGTATACAAGAAGCAGCAAAATTACATTTTCAAACTTTAATCCTCTGGTTCCATCAATATATTTAATTGCTGTGTGTGAGGGACAACATTTAAAGGTCAAGTGTGTAAGATTTAGGGGGATTAAGTGGTGGCTAGCGGTGTGGATCGCAGACTGTAACCAGCTGAAACTTCTCCTGGTTAGATTTCCTTCAGTATTCATTGTTCAGGATGATTTTACCGGGAGCCAAATTATTCACAGATGTTTCCTCCTCCCCAAAACAAATGGACCAGGTGATTTTTACTGGTAACAACACTCAATAAAGCAGTTTCATGTTACAAATCAGTGTTTCTCTGAAGCAGTTTGGCTCGTCAGAGATGGACTTCTAGCCCAGCACCTGCTAATGTGTGCTCACCTTTTTTTTCTGGTAACTAAAGATCCAGAGGTTCAGGACATTTTTACCGGGAGCTGAATTATCCTCAGAGTTCTCTCCCTCTTTAAAACAAATCAGTGTTTTTCCTATGCTCTCGTAGCGGAGGGGCTGCTAACTGTGGTACAGTGGCTGATGTGAAATTGCAAATGGCCCTACCTATAGCCAGTGTTTGGTTTGCCCGTTCTAGGCTACTATAGAAACATGGTGTAGACGAGGGCCCGCTCCCTATGTAGATATAAACAGCTCATTCTAAGTTAACAAAAAATGCTCTTATTTTCAGGTGATTATGAACTAATAAAAACATACTTATTATATTACATTCCATCTCTGCCAACATATCCCCCTAAATCCTACACACTGGACCTAAAAAGCTGCCATTATTAACAATTGCTTTGATGGTATGATGTCTGACGTTCACTCTCTTCCTTACTGTGTCTTATCCAGAGCTCCAGAATCAGTGGCTTACCAAAGACAGGACCTCCTCCTCCCTGGCTGGTCAGTATCTTTACATAGCTGTACAATACATTACGTTAATGTGGCAGGGCAGTGGTCTACGCTTATGGCTAGTTAACCGTCAAATTTAGATAATCAGTCTGCTTAACACGGCTGGCTAGTTTTACTGGCAAGTCATTTTTTAACACTGTTGCATGATAACTGAAGATGGTACCTATTAAGTTAAATCAGTTGTTCGGCAGATTAATGTGGATTTAACGTGCAAAATTATATAAACTCAGTCTGGTGACAAGTAACTGGTCTGATGGTTTGGAAGCCTGGATGAAGGAAGGTTAACTTCAGATTGTTCAGTCTATTTGTACACAATAACTGGAAACCTTCTGCATAGGTATAGAAAACATATTTGCACCTGATATGGTTCAGATTTACCAACCAGTGACACCAGTGGTCTCAAAAGTGATTTTCCTGCCTTAAATAAGCCCTATATGGATAAAGATTCATGGCTTTAATGTTGTAGCTAATTTGGATCTTTTGTCTTTGTCCTTTTCTGTAGCTTGACATGAAGTATTTATCTCCTTTGTTGCTGGCATATGAAGACCGACTCAATGAGAAAGATGCACTTTTGCAAACCACTGAGGTAAAGTGTATACGTGTGATTTTCTTATTACCCCCTCAACCATCTGTCATCTGATCATTCAGTAGAAAGTGACATGTTATCAGCGTCATAAGCAGGTTTATCTGACTGAAATGTCACAGTTGTAATTAAAGAGAACAATTAACAGTGCGTGGGTTATTTTTATAGTACAAGACAACAGAGGGTATAGTTTTTATTTTCAGTCATCAGCACAGTCGTCTAATGTTAATCAGAGTTGCAGTGATAGAATCTTAGTAACTGTTATAATTTATAGAAAGAGACATTGCTGTTGTGTATTTCAAATGTATTTTTTCGGCGCTTCGAGCATCTCAAGCCGAGTGCCATCTAGTTCTATTATATGGGTCAGGAGGCAGATATCTCTAAGGCTGATATCTCAACACTTGGCAACTCACCACAACAATCTAGATCGATAAATAGCACTACAGGTAAGAGGGAAGGTATGTTTTTATGATTTGGTGGTGAACTGTCCTATTAAAAGTAGCTACTTTCGGGTATTGGAAAACTTAAGTTAAGCCCAAAGATAGCTGCCTAACTCACTAATGTCACTTGGTGGTACAGGCCTCTGGAGAACTGGTGCATCTAGAAGTAGTTGCTGTCAAGGATTTTGTCTTGGAAAGGTGATCCTCAGTCCTTAGCATAGAGTTGGCTGTACAGTTGAAGATTTCTTTTTTGTTCTTGTTGTTGAGAGGTCCCTGTGTGTCTTTGTCTGCTTACCACAGGAGGAGGTGAAGAGGTTACGTGTTCATGTAGAGGAAGTGATCAAAGAAAATGAGAGACTCCATGATGAAATTGCAAAGATCGGAGGGGTCACTCAGAAGAACTGGTAAGAAGAAATATACTCTTTGTGTGTGTGTTGGTTCAGCACTGTCAGCACTTGCTTTGCCGTTACCATTCATTCCCATGATGTATTGAAAATGAAATACCTCTTTAATTCTCTTCTGCGCCGCTGCTTGCCCATTTCTGGGTCTGTTACTAAAGCTTATATTGTGTGAAATAATTAATTAATGTAGTAATATCTTGACATCTTCTGTGATCATCACTACTCTTTCAGCATCTAGCTTGTAGTGTTGCTGATGTGTACAAATTTGCAGTTTCAACTAAAGTAGATCCAACAAGTAAGACAGACACTTTAACCTGTTTTAAATTGTGTATCAACTAAAGAACAATGTAAAGGTTGAGTAAAGTCAGGGCTGCCAACTTTTCAAAAAACCTTGGAGTGAGATTCAGTGGGGCTGACCACAATTTTGTCGTTTAGGCCTACACATAAAATTTTTGTTTGTCAACTGATTTGGTAGGTGCAATCCTGATCCCCTGCATTCTAACGGATTTTTGGGGTGCCTGCTGGAGATGGATAGGGCCTAATACCTTACATACAAATACCATACAGAGAGAGACAACGGTGGTATAGTGGGGGTCTGGGGGTCCTCCCCCAGAAAATTTAGGATGTGGTAGATATGATTTCCTACATTCTGGTGGGTTTAGGGGTAGCATTCTGGAGATGGGCAATACCTACATTCATTCAAAGCCACCCTGACTTGCAGGGCCTTCACAAGTGAACGTGCATTCAGCTCAGAGTGACTGAACTAGTTAGAACCAGAAACTACGACTTGCCTATGTGGCATATAGCCTATTACTTTATGGACACAAGACCCATTTTGGATTTAAAGCAAAATTCATGGTTGAAATGGTTGAATATATTTTGATTAAGATCTAACTAAAATATTATTTTGGGAATAATAATTGCATTTGGAGAGCTTTGTCAAAGCTCTCCAAATATAAGGTTTAAAAGCTAAGGACCAACTACTTCACAACATACATGGCAACATACCTGGAGGTGAGAAATGCAAGACTTGAAATATTTCTTCTTCCTCTTCTTACTAGCAGGAGGGCATCATTCGTCATTGTAGGTAGTAGCAGCCTAGTTATGTAAAGTGGCGCCACCTACTGTACAGGAGTGGAACGACTACCAGCACGTTTTTTTTTTTTTGAGTGAGAAATTGGAGGTGTGGCGTGAGACCGTGTGAAATCAACCAACTGCGTGACTCTCACGACGAATGCGTGAGAGTTGGCAGCTATGGTAAAGTGGGATTTATACTTGTGCGACAGACCGTACGCCATAGCCTATGCACGTTGCCTACGCCGTTGTGAGAATTTATACTTATGTGGTGGTGTGTCTGTGTCACTCTGCAGTTACAACTCCAAAACACTAGTTGTTGGCGGGATTTCTGTGAAGTGCTGTAAAGTTTAGTTGATTCAAAACACACATTAAACACACGTTGAACATGGCTTAATAGCGACAGTTTCAAACACGAGTAGACAAATCAGCTTCACTATAACTCGCAGCATTCACAGACAAAGCACTTTACCTGGACACATTTTCCCCACAAACATGCTAATGTTATTAACACAAGCCCATGGCATTTTACATAGTAAAAGTTACCCTAGCAACCAGCTAGTTTTTCTTCCTCTCATATGAAACCAGGGACAACAGCAACATTTAACAAAGGTAACATTACAAAATTCATTAGAAAAACTTACAAGGTTCAACAACAAAACAGCTGTCTTAAACTAAACACATTTTCCAAACAAATATAACATGCGTACATTATTGGCGCAATCCTACGGCATTTTACATTGTATAAATTAGCCTAGCGACGAGTGGACATTTCCTCTGCTCATATGAAGCCAAGATAAATCCCTAAGTATAAATCCCTGAAGGATAAAATACACAGACACAAGACTTAAAATGTTTTTTTTGTGGAGTCTCTGTTGTCTTCACAATTTAGTGTTTCTTATATGTGAAATTAAAGTAAATAAAAGCTTTGTTTCCACTGAGGGAAATGGTTTTAGCTTACAAAGATAGACAGGAGGTCTGCGTCTCTGCGATGTGTAGTCACATTTCTGGGGAGGTGCAAGTCAGGCTATGCCGCAGCTACGGCGTTGATTCAACGCAGACGTATAAATTCCACGTAAGGCAGTTGTCGTGTGTGTCTTAATTTTTAACTTCTCTTTCTGTAGAAATAATTCATGATGTATTATTATTTTGCTGATGTATAAAACAAGTGCTAAGGGCTGTTTACAGTACATCAATCCACATACAGACCAAGTAATCATTTAAGTGGCTCTCAGTCGAACACCTGCACACCCTTCATCAACTCAAGCTTGATACTCCTTAAACTGGTTTGTCAGACTTAATGGCGTGTTCTATTTTTTTCAAGTGTCAGGCTGTTTGCTTAGTATCATGTTACTACTTTCCTTGACCTCACTCAGAGATTGTTGATTGTACTGCAATGACCACAGCATTACAAAACTAGTCATCAAGAACAAAACCACACAAATCAGGTCAGTACACTTTAGAATGGTAATTTTTGCATTTCCATTGTGAAAATTTGTGGGAGGTACCAATACAACTGTTCTATACAGTCCCCATTTTTCATTACTCCTCTGCTGAGATACCTATTACACTGGCCTGATACTAGAAGGTGGAGCCAGAAACACCGCATTCAGTTGATTGGCCAATAGAGAACCAGCGCTCTTGCTCAGGGCTGAGTTGTTGCTGGTTTTGAAGGTTATGCAACCACCGTTCATACTGTGGCAAGTTTTTCATACATTAGTAAACTACAGCTGTATTTGAATTCACTGTGCCCTTCAAAGGCAGCTTTTAAGGTGGAAAGTTTTCTTGCATGTTACTTGATGCACAAAAAAGTTCACTTAACAAGTTAAATTCTTAAATATATATATTTCAGCATGTACAACTCAGATTCCAAAACAGTTTGTTTGCTGTGTAAAATGTAAGTAAAACAAAATCCAATGATTTGTGAATCTTTTTGACCAATATTTAATTGAATACAGTACAAAGATAAGATATTTAATGTTCAGACTGATAAACTTGATTGTTTTTTAGTGTTTTATTGTATATATACTCAATCTGAATTTGATGCGTCCTACACAAACAGTAGTTGGGACAGGGGCAACAAAAGACTGATAAAGTTGTGGAATGCTCAAATACACCTGTTTGGAACATGTAAACAGGTAAACAGGTTAATTGGTGAAGGATTTAAGTATCATATTTTGGGATGAAAAGGACGTCCCCAAAAGGCTCAGTTATTCATGAGGGTTGTCACTTTGTGAAAAGCTGCATGGGCAAATAGTCCAACAGTTTAAGAATGTTTGTTTGGAATTTAGAAATTTCAACATCTGTTCACAATATTGTCAAAAGACTCATAGAGTCCAGAGAAAAACAATAAAGTTTATCAGTTTGAACATTAGGTATGTTCTGTTTGTACTGTATTCAGATGACTATAGGTCCAAAAGGGTTTGCAATCATTGCATTCTGTTATTATTTAAGTTTTACACAGTGTCCTAACTTTTTTTGGAATTGGTGTTGTATATACTAATACCCAGTGTTGATTTAATCTACCCATGTAAATTTAGAGTGTGGCTTTTAAAGTAAAATTCATTCCTCTTTCAAAAAGATATGATCTTAAGTACCAATAACGCAAGCTGGTGATTATTAATGTTGCCATATTACAGCAGCTTTGTGTTTTAGACATAATCTCTCTTTCTCTCTCCCCCTCTCTCCCTTCCTCCCTGCAGTCATCAGCTACAACAGCAGGCCCTCCTGGTTTTGCAGGAGAATCAGGTTCTAATTGATCAACTGGAGGCTCAGCATGTGAAGGCCAAGGCCAACCACAGCAAACACTATTCTGAAGGTACAACCACCACAAAGAGGTACATCTTGGGCGATGATGTGGGCGTCTGCAAGCGCACCTGCTGGAAGGTGTGGGGTGGTACAATGGGAACACACAGCACCACGAATCTGCAGCCAAAGGCAGATTCTGTTTTCTTTAACAGTGAATTAGTACACTGATGATACAAGCATGGAATAAAAAAATGTTTGGTGAAGAAGTTTATATAATCGCATCAGTCAGATGCTATTTCAGTCATAATGCTTCTGGAGCTCTCGCTGTAAATATTTACTTCATATCTTGCAGCGTTTCCTTCAGTAGGCATTGTGAGACTAAAGCATGAACCCCTAATTTTATATATACATTTGGAAAGTTGAAAAGGAGACTGTGAAGCACAGGATTAATGAACTTCAGTAATCTGCTGTCTCCTGCCTAAATGGGTAGAATAAAAAGATTGTTGTCTGTCCAGTCTTATGTGCATACAGGGTGTGTGTGTGGTTATTCTGTAGCAGCCAGGTTTCATGCGCATGTAATTTAATGAAAGTAAATCAGAATCAGAATCAGGATCAGAAATACTTTATTGATCCCCAGGGGAAATTGTTTTCGTTACAGGTGCTCCTTACAAGTGTAAAAAGAAGAAGGTATAGTGCAAACAAGTGTAGAAAAAAGATATAGTGCAAAAAGAAGTAAAAATATAAGAAATATAAGAAGATAATTTACAAAATATATATGTAGAGACCACACAACATAATTTACAATATATACAGGAACCTTATATACAGACTGAACAATGTAGTCAGTTATTGCACGGATTATTTAGAAATAAATATGTAATAATTTATTATGAGTTGGTGACAGTGGTGAAACAGTCCAAGGGCAACTCAGAGGGAGGAGTTGTACAGTTTGATGGCCACAGGCAGGAATGATTTCCTGTGGCGCTCAGTGGTGCATTTTGCTGGTATGAGTCTCCCACTGAAAGAACTCTTGTGTCCAACCAGCACATGGTGGAGTGGGTGTGAGACATTGTCCAAGATAGTTCGCAGTTTAGACAGTATCCTCCTCTCTGACACCACCACCAGAGAGTCACACGCCATTCCCACAACGTCACTGGCCTTGCGGATCAGTTTGTTAAGTCTGTTGGCGTCCGCCACCCTCAGTCTGCTGCCCCAGCACACAACAGCATAGAGGATAGCACTGGCCACCACAGACTCATAAAAAATCCTGAGCATAGTCCGGCAGATGTTGAAGGACCTCAGTCGCCTCAGAAAATAGAGACGGCTCTGGCCCTTCCTGTAGAGGGCGTCAGTGTTCTTAGACCAGTCCAGTTTATTGTCAATGTGGACCCCCAGGTACTTATAGTCCTCCACAATGTCCACACTGACCCCATGGATAGAGATCGGGGTCACCGGTGTCTTGGTTCTCTTCAAATCCACCACCAGTTCCTTTGTCTTTGCAAAACACACGGACTGTGCACATGGTGTTGTGCTCTGGCGTGACACTTCTCTGATCAGGTGTTGCAGATCTATTAATGTAACGTTACAGTATCTGTCCTGCTGCGTACAGATGGCTGCAGGGATTCAACAAACTGAAGGACAAGCTTTTCATATAGTCTAAAGCAGCTGTGGACAACAGATACTTAAAGAATCACTCAGTCAATCCAGACTAATTTTCTGACGTTCCTGCATTCATTAACATTAAACATTATTTTTTTCAGCCAGTTTTAAAGCTTCTACTGGTTGGGGTGTGTTTATTTAACATTTTAGATTAAAATTGTTGTAGGCATATAATGTGATATTACTGCGCATTTCCTCCGAGTACTTCATTTGTTCTAGTCAACAAAATAACCAAAGTGGTAGCTTTGTTGTGGCGAAACAACATCTAAGATACATTTTCCATTAAAATATCAATTACTTGTTCTGCACTGGCTCGTTTCAATGGATCCTCCACCTGTTAGCACCTCTCCTCCCACCTGTACACCGTACACTTTGTGCTGGGTGCCAAAATACCACACAGATGAGCAAAAAATAGTTCACAGTCAGGAAAATACAGAATGTTTGGAGCGCTGCCCACCTAAATGTAAAAATTAAAGAAATTCTTCAAATGAAACAATAGGTACAAGCGAAAACCATCTGTAATTTAAGTTTCATTTAATGGTTTATTTTACTCCATTTTACATTTCTACCTCTCCCTGTCTCATTCCTCTCTGTGCAGTTTCCAAGGTGTCTAAGCAGCTGATGTTGTTAGAGGCAGAAAAGCAGCGATTGCAGGAGGACCTGGAAGAGAGCAGAAGGGAGGTGCAGAAAAATGAGAAGGACGTACAAGGTCTGCGGGCCCGCCTGAAGGATGCCATCACCTGGGAGGAACACTGCAACATTACTGGGAAACTCAGACGGTACTGCTACAATGTCTGCAATATTTCATCCTCTCAAAGATGAACCAGTCAGTTTTAAAAATGGTTCTGCTCCTAAACTGGGACACAGTTCTTCTCTTTTGTCAAGTAGGTTTAAGAAAGAGAAGAACTGAACACTGAATAGTTACACACGTTCTTGCTAGTTGTATGTTAGGAAAGAGTGTACAGTTTCCTTCATTTTGTCTTCCAAAAATGCTAAATGCCATCATCTTCTCTCCAGCAGGTTTGTCAAGAGTTCATCTCAGTTCAGTTTTAGTTGATTTTAATTATTAATTCAGTTTACGATTGATTTGTAGCATTTAAGAAAAGAACAAGGCAGTAACAACAAGCAAGAGTAGCACCCGAAGCATTGCAATTTTATTGCAATAGAGAGTGGCACTGGTATGTGACAAAAAATTGATGTAGCAGAGCAACATCCTTGCTGTAATTGCTTTATTTAATATGGGTGGGAAGGAAAGCCAAGTTAATCAAAATAAGTAATATAAAGATGCTAGTTAGCAGTATTATTAAAACTCAGAAAAATCTCTGTGGGTTTGTATCTTTTATAGTGATGGAAATACACTTTGTTGCAAAGTGTTTACCAGAGTACTAGATGTTTTATTATAATGTGCTGTACAATCTGCTTTTGGCTCTCAGACAATTGGAGCAGCAGGAGAGTAGGAATAGGAGTGAGCTGGAGGAGTTGCTTCTGAGATTGTCCAGTCTGCAAGAGGAGAATAGGAGTCTGGCCCTGGACAGAGCCAACCTGACAGCTGATATAAAGAGAATGGAGACTGAGCAGGAGCTCACCAGACAAGCCAACAGGTACTAAATATACTGCTGTCTTAGTCTGATATCATCTTACACATGAAGCCTATAACATGCTAGTCGGCCACAGTTCCATCATGTCACCTTAAAGAAGAGTTTAATGCCATCAGTTCCCAATAGTAAACACCTCCTTAGACTGTGGTGATGTCCTAGCCTCCTTCAAACTGTGATGAATAACTTACAGCTAAGTTGTTTGACATTTTCGAACAGAAACCTGCTGACACCACACCATTAACTTAAATGTTTAGGCCAAAAGTGTGGGAAGGTGTTAAAAAAATTGTCGCCTTCCGAACCAGATTTTCTTTGTGTGTGTGTGTGTGTGTGTGTGTGTGTGTATCTGTGAGAGTGTACTACTACTGTCACTGTTCCTACTGCTTTTGCTACTATTACCGCTGATGAGACTGAAAATGTGCAGTCAACATTGGACCAGCTTATATAATTTTGCAGTTATGCAACATACAGATATTTTTAAAAGCAGGGCTCCATTAATGATTCTTTTCATTGACAGTTGTTTTCCTGATTAATCGATTAGTTGTTTGGTTTATGAAATGACAGAAAATGGTAAAAAATGTCAATTAGTGTTTCCTGAAGCCCAAGATCCTCAAATGTTTTGTTATACCCACAACCTAAACATACTGTCTACAGAAGTTGACTGTCATACAGGAGAGAAGAAACTAGACAGTTTTCACATTTAAGAAGCTGATTTTTTTTCTATAAAATTACTCAGACCAATTAATTGGTTATTAAATAGCAATTAATTTAATAGTAGACAATTAGTTGATTAATCATTGCAGCTCTATTTAAAGTGAATGACAACACTGTTAAATCCACTTAGAAAATCTTCTATGATTGATATGTGTCCATTAAAGGACAACTACAGCCCATTTTCAAATTCATACATTATTCCTCTGGTCTAAGACAGTCCAAAAATGTGATGTCATAGGGTATAAAATCTGGAGCTGCTCCACACACAATGATTGGAAAAGACGTTGTAAATGACGCTGAGAGCACCAGGGAAATGTTCTGAGCATATGGGTACATTTTATCTTTTAGCACGGAGAACACCACAGTAGAATAAAACTCATTTAGGTATAAAAAAAGAAAACAGCTCTTTGGTGTATTGATAAAATCAGGCTCCTATTCATTATTTGTGGAGCAGCTCCAGACTTTATACTCTATGACATCACAAGTGTGAGACTTCTCTGGTTTCTGGGTTTGAGAGAGAGAGTAGCTCATGTTCTCAGATATTGATTGAACTTTCTTCGGCCATGGAAATAACTTATTGTAATCTATAATTTAGGTGGTGTCCCCCTTTAATATTTTAGTATAATGTGAAACCACTGCAACACATTTTCTGTCACTGATATGATACAAGATACAAAGCCCCTTCACACCCAGTGTCCACCCACATAGGTGTTTTCATTAATGCTGCCTGATAAGGACTCTTCTCAGGAGTGTGCAGGCATTATGGTGTTTGATTGACATCTCCCTCAGTTCTGTGCCACTGATTATAACACCCAGTTTATCCTGAAGTGAAATTTGAATTGGTGGCTTCCTCCCTGGTTGCTGGAAAGGTCAGCAGCGTGACAGCTTGAGCCACGCTCAGAGACACTTTGTTTTGAAGATGGGGGTCATCTCCCCTCCTTAGAGTATTGTCCCCTGTTTAAAAGTTATGTTGAAAAGTAAAATCAGAATGATCATGCAAATCCTAGTGTGAGAGGCTAATTTAATGCTCTGTACAGACATAAGCTGAAGTTGTCAGCTACCATAGTTGAGATAGGTTATATTTCTACAGTACACAATTTACTTTGGTTAGGTATTATAGCTGTTTGAAAATCTATTCTGTTCTCTGGAGCCTTCCTCTGCTCCCTGTAGACCCGAGCTGAGATTAGTGTGGACTTTCTCATTCTGAAGTGTGAAGATTGGCAGAAGGTGTTTGATTAGCAGCGTTTCTACCCCACTTGCATCAAAATGGCAGGGTCTTAAGATATCATCCAGTCAACTCTGTCTCTCTTGTATTCCCTGTTTTTTATCTGCCCTGTTCCTTTCCCTTCACCCTAAATATATTTTCTCTCACATTTTTTCTAAATCTCCTCTCCCCGCCCCCCTTCTCTTTATATGTCCTGCTATTTTTTGCCATCTTCCTTTTCCTTCCATCTCATTGTTTTTCTCTCCCTCCATCTTTGTTCTCCGTCACTCCCTTTAATTCTGTATTACCTATTGTCTTCTTCTCCCCTGTCTCTCCATCACCCAGGAAAGCTGAGAGGAGGATGAGTGTATTGAAGAGACAAAAGGAAGAGTGTGTGTTGAAAGAGGAAAAGACTCGGCAGTACATGGGAGCTGTCATTTCTGTGGCGGAGCACATTTCCCAGGAGAGAGACCAGCTGTTGCAGATGGTACTACTGATGCTACTGACACTGTAGAAAGATTTTTATCTCACATGACACACATGCTATACATAATAACTGTATTACTATTGACACCCTAGTGAAATCAGGGCCTCATTACAGAAAAATATCCTAACTGCTTGTACTAGCTTAACTTCATTAGTTTCAGAGACAGGAAAAATACTATTTTCCTGTTACAACAGCAATTCATGAACTCATGGCTGTGTCCTATCTCCTATCCTTTATTAACTTAGGAAATTCTAACACTTTAAATTTGAATCTTCAGTCAGCACTTGTCCTGCCATGCCTGAATCTATGTTTAGATTGTACGTGAGACTGCCTGTATCTTTGATTAGAATGTACCCGTAGGCTACTCCAGATGGACAAGCCATAATAGCGTCTCTCACTTGTCACTGGCTAGCTAGCTCGCTATCATGGACAAAAAAACAAGGGTGTTCAGTTTTAGCTACGAGGAGTCAGAGGCACTGTTGCTGGAGGAGAGGAAACCCCACGTTTACTGAAAGTTTCTTCTCAATTATTTCAGTTGATTATTTACTCTAATTTACTACTTCATTTGAATTACTTATTAAAATGCAAACTGTCATTGTACAGATTTGTTTACCTGCATTTCTATGCATGTATGTGATTACAGCATCATGTCTCTGTAGCGTGCCAGCTCAGACTGTAAACAAAGACCAAAGCACGAAAGATGAAGTCTTGACCCGCATATTGATTATCCAGATATCCACCTGGCTACACAAAAACCTCCCAAATTACAGATTATTGATTGTTGCCCCCAGACACTAAATCATCAGTAAAGTATCCAGTGGCTTCTGAGATTGACTGTGTATGACACATGATAGAATTATTGCACACACCAACACACAGATAATATCTACTGTACAAAAACTAATTGCTAGCTTTCCACTGAAAACAAACAACAAAATAATGATCTAGTCTTTTTTTTCACCAATTCACTTTAAGATAAGCCTCACTAGAGGAGAAAGGTGTTGTAAAGATGTTGCAGATGAATACAGAAAAGTCAAAACACATAATTATATAAAATTCTCTAAAATGAAAATACAACTATAATTTGCAAAATTAAACAAAACAAAAGCAGGTAAACTCAAAATTGCAAGGCAAGCAGTACACACACTATACTGCATCTATGACCAGTGTTGTAGTTCAGCTTATAATGCAGCACTGTCTCAAGTGAAGTGACATAGTGCTGTGATTAGTAGCAGCAAATTATAATACACAACATGATATAGTAATAATTAGTTAATTATTAATGCAATGATAGTTATTGCATTTATAAAGAAATAATATAGTACGTAAAATATGTGAAATTTCTACATTTCATCTTATATTCTATATCCCATGTTAAACCATATCATGTTACACTTTATCATCACATTATCTCCCATACTATATATTACTGCACAATATCATACGGTGTTATGTTAATATGTTATAGGGTTTTATTTCTTGCAGGACTCCGTATTCACAAATAGTAAAATAAAAATTTTGAAATCTGATTCAGACTGAGCAAACAGAACAAACTGATGTCTATTTAACCTTTAGACTGTTGCTAGGTGAGGTAGTTGGTAACAGATGATTGAACCCAAATGCAGACACCAAAGCTCAGCAGGCAGGGTTTAAAGGCAGTTTACCTGGTAATTTGTAAGGCTTGTAACTGCTGTGAAAGCAGGTCGGATTAGAAAAACAACCACAGGAGAGCTGGCAGTCTCCCAGAACATAAACTGGCAGGCAGGAATCAGTCAAATGCTACAGCAACAAGGCAGCACAGACAATCTGGCAAATGTCCGATAAAGCTGCCGTCTACATATACTGAGGAGCTATTGAGTAATAAGGAGCAGCTGTGCAGCATGTGGCTGATGACTGTTGGTCCAATGAGACAGAAGAATCTGAGGGCAGATTTTGAAAACCTTTTGTTTTTGTGCCAGGAGTCGCGTGCGTCATTTATCAAACAGGTGCAGTTTCCCTATCACCTGAAGTGCACTCCTCATGTCAGCAGTGAGATGTAGGGACGATACTGCAAATAACTGCAGGTGATATGATAAATGGGACTGATTAAACGTTCCACTGATTCCATTTACAAAGGTGCCTGTAATAGACCTCTTTTACAGAAGACATTTTGGCATGTCTCACATGTCTCAGCTGGAAAAAGCACAGGAGTAACCAGTTCCAGGGTGCTCGTACTGTGACACTTGAAGCAGTTCAGCATATGTGATGAAGCTGATGTACTTGCTTTTTTGGGGTTGTACCCACATGGTTCTCACCCATCCAGGATGGATGGGCTGATTTTGGAATTAGTCAGAATAAAATTTCTTTTCTTAATTGGTAATCTCTGTGAGAATCCCAGCACTGAGCTATATTTGCACTCTCCATCACCTTCAAAATGTATCTGTTTGGTTTGTAAATCTGTAAGCCTGTCTCTCACAAATTATGTTTGTGTAACACTAAATTACTTTCATAATTACAATGCGGTGACAATGTAATTGTTGTCTGTGTTATGTTCAGAGACAACGTTTCACTACATGCCTGTATTGCACTGGATTAGTAGTGAGACATACAAAGTGCTGGACTGAGACACCATAACCCTGGGTTCACGCCCAGATGCCTGTCTGTGATTAGGTTGAGGCAAAAAAAAGCACTTTGGTTAAGGTTAGGGAAACTTCGTGATTTTGGTTAATTCTTAATTTAACAAAAGAAAATAATGCAAAAATAATGCTTCAGTCACTCAGAATGTATTAGTATATTTTTGCAAGAAACAACTGAAATACATTGCAGTGGACATATTCGTGACTTTTCAAGTAGGTTTATTAGCAACATTTTCTCATGATGTTAATAGAAAACATAATTTGCTCAGCATTACGTTTCCCTCCAAAACACATATGTTGTTTCACATTTGTTGTATTTAAATGGAATTTCTAGGAGACAGGTTGAAACCTGATCTGACTAGTGCAGGTATGAAGAGGCTGGGTGTCCAAATTACACCAAGTTCCAACTCTTTGCCACATACTGTAATTCTAACCAGCTTTTAAGAAGCAACTGGGTTCACAATGAAAAAGTGTGAACTGGAAGAGCTGCTTACAGCTGCAAAAAAATTAAAACAAAGTGACAGTCAACTTTAAATAAGGTGTTTTTTTTTTTCTTTGACCAAGGCTTTAATATAATCAACTAAGGTGTTTACATCTCATTTGATGTTCAACAGTAGAGAGAGAAAACCAATGAGATTTCACACATCAACTATTTTAGATGTTACTTGTACATTTTTGGAATTAGATCTATTTTCAGCAAGAATATAGAAAACTGACATTCACAAAAGATGTATTTTCCTTGCTGTGGCTGTGAAGCATTATATTGATTAACAGAAGACTCCTATTCCATTAATAGCACATTTTGTTCTTTCAGAGCCGTGACACCTGACTGGACTAGTAATTTTTAATGATAATTCTATCATGGTAGAGGAGGTGCTCTGGGATGTTGGTAGATGAATATACAGTCAGAGCTATAAGATGCAGCATGTCAAACCAAAATAATAGACTTAAATTGAAACAAATAAAACTATTAAGTATGTACTTGGCTCAGTTGCCTAAGTGTGTGGCAGAGGAGGGGAGAAAGTTTGTCTGGTAAATGTTAATAGATTCAGGGACTTTTGCCATGGCTTGCTTTTTTAGAGGATAAGCAATAGCCCATCATGTGTAGAAGGTCAGACTGACACCATATTAGAGGTAGTGACTCTAAAGCTAACAAGAGCCGATTTGTCTGGAAGAGAACAGGATGACCACAATGGTGTATGTGCGTGTTTGTCTGTGTGTGTGTGTGTGTGTGTGTGTGTGTGTGTGTGTGTGTGTGTGCGTGTGTGTGTGTGTGTGTGTGTATGTGTGCGTGTGTGTGTGTGTGTGTGTGTGTGTGTGTGTGTGTGTGCTGTGAGTACAGATATTATTGGCTATTTGCAGTGTTGTGGCTAGACCACATAATGTGGGCAGTAGAGCTGCCTCTGTGAGCAGAATTGAAGAACACTGGCTGATCACTTAAATTATAATTGTAGTTTTCTGTGTCTGGCTGTGACCAGGATAACTGTATTTATGTTATTATCCAGGACATTCAGCTGATGTTCACCTTTTAGGCACAATACAAAAACATCTTTACATCTCGATTTAGGTTTGCAGTCTCATTTTGTTGCACTTTGCCGTTCAGTCCTGCTAATTATTGAATTATTATTATTCAATAATATTGTCTGACTGACAAGATGTGGACTAAAGGTACATGTGTGGTGTCTCAGAAAGAATTCTCCTCTTCTTCTGCTATCTTTGAAACTATACGTGAAACTAGTCTTGCATAGCCAGATCTATCTTCACATTTAGTTTTAACACTCTGTGTGAAACAACGACAGCCTCTTTATGTATTTCCTTTATTTAACCATGTTAAGTCTCATTGAGATTTAAAATCTCTTTCAAGAGCAACCTGGCCAAGGGGGGCAGCATAAATAGTGTTACACAATAACCACAAGCAGACAAGTGCACCTGACACACACCACGCTCTGAGCTAGCAACTTACACACTAAAATGTCTTTGAATGTTTCATGTGGCGTTTTCTTTTTTGGGGATTTAGCCATTTTAATGCCAGGGCTTGCCTTACCATGTGCTGATGTACCACCAAAAAATGTCCCCTCCCAAAATAATTTTTCCAAGAACACTGTTGCTGCATCTGGACTTAGCGGTGCTTACGACAATTGTGATTGGTTTAAAGAAATACATACAACCGAGAGTGTTTTATTCCCTATATTTAGTTCAGCCAGACCTTTCTCCAGTGCTGGCTAATTGAGAAACTGGTTTGGCTATACGGGACTATATCAGTGAGAGGAATGGTTTCAAAAAGTGCAGAGATGCTGAAAATAAAAATACCTTCAGAATTAAATTGCACTGTAAAGCTTTTAAAGTGTAGTGCAGTTAAGCATATTTTTCTTCTTAATCACAACCTTTTTTTAACATATCTGTGCTGATTTGTACCCACTCTTTAGAGGCAGAGAACAGTAGGTGCAGAAGATCCATGTCAGCCCTAATGATGTGAAATTGGGACTTTTTGGCTACAACTGCATCGTGCAGTCACTTAGTTTTAAAGCACCTGCATTATACTGCACAAGCTGGAGTTAAAATCATTTAATGCCACACTAGCACAACATTAGCTGTGTTTTTTAGGGTGACAGGTATTTTACCATTGTTTAGATGCTACTTTATCAATTTCCTTTCTCATTTTTCTGCACACCTACTATTGTAGACCTTTAATTGGTCATATTAAACTGAAAATAGGCTGTTTGTGGCAGCGTTTGTTCCTTGCTCAGGGCTACTGTAAACTGGCAACAGTTTCAACAATCTTTCCTTCTTTTCCTCTATCCATCTCTCCCATAATCCCTCACATCCTTCATCCAACTGTGCATTCTCCCCCCCTTCTGTGTTCCTGTCTTAGATCAGTAACCCCCCGTCTTCCCTCTCTACCTCCCCAGGCTTCAGTTCTTCAGCAGGAAAAGCAGGGATTCATCAAGAGAACTCTGAATGGCACAGTCCGATTAGGAAAACTGCAGGAAGAAGTCAAAGTAAGTTCATTTATTTAAATATCACTTTCATACTTCAGTAAATGCCCCTGAAAGTTCTGTGAAATCTGTCCTAAAGATGGGGAAAGTCTTTCCCAGTCATCTATGCCCTGAAACTACAGACAATTTGAACTTAACCTCTGATGCCAGGGTGGCATGTGAGGCTACAACTCTGGCTTAGCTGCTGCCTCAATGGTCCACACTGAAACACAGCATTTTACCTGAAGTTAATTTGGCCCAGATAACCATGCAGTCTGTTTCACATTGATCAGTCCACTCCACAGCACTTAATAATCCATCTCTTATCACTCTCTAACACTCAGAAAGCATAAATTGATGAACACTTGTGTCGCTCAGATTGCTGTCTCTCAAGCTGAGCTCACCGAGTCTTGAGAGCCCCTCTACCACTGGACAAAAAAAAAACCAAACACACACAAATACACTCAAACAACATCTTGCTTTTGTCTTTTATCAGGAAAGGTTAGATTTGACTTTCACTCCTTGGATAAATCACTCTGCAGTAATCACAGGTATTTATCAACTCTCATCAGCAGTGATGGGAAACATGACACCCAGGTGGACACACTAATTTTTGCCCCTTTTCCGCCACAGCTGTCGGTAACATCTGGGGCTCTTTGTCATCTCAGCCACAAATTCCAACCATCTCCGATCAAGCAGTGCTTGGTCATTCTTTCAACTAAGTCAACACTGAGTTGGAAGGAGGGACTGAATAGTAACAGATAAAAAAACTGCCTAAAGACTGTAACATTTTCACTGGCCTCCAAGCTGCTTTCTACTGTTGACTAACCTTGTTTTCTGGTGCATTTGTGACATTGACCGTGACATACCCCCCCAAAAACAGAAAGGCATACTTTCATGCTCGCCTTCTGGCAATAGGAAAGCAGTCTGTTGCCCATTTTTAGCATTTTTCTCCCTACATTTTAAAAACCTGCATACACACACTAATTTTGATGGAAAAAAGGGTATATGACTTCCTTTTCCCATCTTTAACAACGTGTAGAATCAACAGCCCACACCGTCAGCATGGTAAATGTAAAGAAAACACCTGCAGTGATAAAAACGTTGCTGTGTGTGCTGGTCTCTTTGACTTTGGTCCATTGATCTCAGAGTATCCCTGAGACACTGCTGTTACCAGTAGTTATGGTGCTGACTTGCTTTAATCTGTGGCAATGGACAGGACCTTCCAGGCAGTAGCACATCATTTGATTATATCTACTGTATTTCTGCAGCTCATTACTCTCTGTTGTCTGCTGCTAACTGATACCACTGCTGCTGTACTGTAACTGCAGTCCACTGCCCAGTGGTTAAATTGTCAGTTGGAAATGTACCTAAATACTAATATTTAAAGCTAAATTTGTGGACTGTATGTGACACAGACATGCCAAACTGAGACCTGTATCTGGATACTGCACAAGACATCATTTAAAACATAGTCAAGCAGGTTTCCAGCTGGCAATAAGTAGATCATAAACAGAAGGATTAGTATCACAAGGGCCATAAGATGATGCAGCAGCTTGTTGTAGCAGCTGTTTGAGTTTAAAGGTAACATTGTAATTGCAAAGGTGTAGATGGCTGTAATATACATCAGTATGGTCATGACTGATTGTGGACAGGAATCCAGAGCATTGTTTTTCTCTTTATCCATTCTGTGACAGAAACCATATGGATTCCTTCCCTTTCTACAGAAATATCATGGAGACTAGTTAAGGGAATCACCATGGCAACGTTTTCTACACCTACATCTGCCTACAGTGCCATGTTGGTTTACTGCTGTGGTTGATAGTTGTCCTGCAATACCAACTGGCACAGCCTTTGTTTGTTATGCCAAACATGAACATGGCATTCATCTGGCGGTATTAGTGCCTTGCTCTAGGACCAGTGTTCTGTGCTCCAGCTGTCAGCAGCTCTTGTCATTCAAGCCACATCAGGGAAATATCTCAGTGGTTCTGTCAATTTTATTTGTGTCTCTATAGCAACAGCCCAGAGAAAAAGAGGTGTGTGTGTGTGTATGAATGTGAGTTCTATTGGTGGTGATCAGACTATTGAATGAGGAGAGCTATAAATGTTAAATGTGCACAAGGACAGTATTTCCTTCTTCCTTTTATACTTCATTAGTCTACCCTCTCATTCCCTGCCAGCTAAACTACATATTAACTAAGTCTAACACTTAAAGGTGGAATTATACTTCTCCTTCAAGGTGTTGTAGTGGTTATACTGGAGCTGTATGACACAGCGATTCCTTTCTTTTCTTTTTTTTCTTTTCTTGGGCTGTAATCGCATTGTGCATATACAGTATGCGCTATAACCACATGGCTATCAAAGCCTTCCGTCAGGATTACTTTCATAGACCTGCTACGACACAAAAGATGAGTCATTAGGAATTAATGTCCCCTCGCTATTTATTGGAACACCTAAAGTCTTCATGTTGCTCATTTTGTCCAACCAAAAGTCCAAAACCCAAAGATATTGAATTCACAAGTACATAAACAAAGAAAACAAATCAAATCCCCACATTTGAGAGGATATAACCACATCATGTTTCTGATATAACTTAGGTAAAGGATGAATCAAAATTATACTCTGTCTAGTGACTCATTGATAAACCAGTTAATGATTTCAGCACCACAGTAATAATGTTTGCATTCCTTCACTGAAACATTTACAGACATGGCACTGCACCGGGGAACATGCTTTCTTCAACTTGCCTCAAATCTTTGAATTTTGTCATTTTTCGATCCTTGGTTTTCTTTTGCTTGCAATATGCCGCTGGGTTTCACACTCATTCATTGATTTGTGGTAGCCCACCACGATTAAAACATCTGCCACCACATTTCGATTTTCTATTTTTGGAGCCAGGCCATTCATCGGGAATGCTGTTGGAACATATATACCATTTAGTTATTCATTGCCCCACAGTCTCGCAGTGCAGAGTGTCCTCTGGTCACAGACGGAGCAGAGCGGCAGGCGCAGTGATGTGAAACTTAACTGTTCTTTGAGCTGGGTCTAGAAGTTTGCTTAAACTTACAAACAGTTGCTTCTCTCATCCATCAATCTGATCAGCTCTGATCAGATCAGATCAACTGATCAATTATCCACCCTGTAATTTAAAACTCCACAAACTGCTGCTGAGGGAAAAGAAAGAAAGAGTTCTGTGCTCACAGACCTGCAAAAACCTCCGAATGCAGAGAGGGGACACCAACTCATATGCAAGGACACACAGGCAAGAGAAAAAATAAAAATGGAAAGTTTGCAACCCCCCCTTGTTGTCAGCTACTGCCACACATACAGTATATTCTAGTTCTGTGAAAAGCACTGTATTGGTGTAGGGGAAGCTACTTTGAAAGCATACCTTGTCACGTTAACAATTCCTTCACACTGAAAGACATTGAGCTACAGAAAAGATACCCTAGGGAGGAATCTGGTTAGTTAGTCACCTAAAGATATGTAGAAAATGTAGTTTAAATAACTTTGTAAAAAACAAAAACAAATTGACAATGTACATGAAATGCTTAATTGTAACAGAACGTAATACAAAAAGTTGAGGTTATTTCAAAAAGTGCCCACTTGTTCACAGGTCATACTAAAAAAATTAAATGCCTTATTACTTATGGGAAAGTGCAGGGAGAGTTAGCTTTGTATACACCTGTCTTGAGTAACTAGAGTCTAGGTGAGGTATTGCAGTTGAACTACAAGCAAGGTACAGTTGCAAAATGTAGTTTAACTACTAGTTTTATTTCATGCAGTTCACTCCCCAACACTGGTGATATGATGCAGTGATCGAGTGGCTGTGACTGAAAAGCTGTTTTTGCCTCATATTTTGATTCTACACAGGTCTGCATGACTATTATTATTCATGTCAGCATACTGCATTTCTGTATGCAGTTGCAAGACTCTGTTATTTTCAGAGGCCTTTCCACCTCACCAACAACCAAATCAAAGTTCAAATCAAATTTCAGTGCAATGCTGGCCATTTATTGATAGTAAATAATATATTATCACGAAATGCTAGTCACTAAGTAACTCAATAAAAACCCCTGTCACACAAAATGATAGAGTAATGGAAGGGAGGAAACAAAAAATGATATCGGGTTACTTAGAAATATTATTTTATTTTCAAGAACCTGATCCTGACTGAAGTCTCAAACCCACACTTATTAAAAACATTTGAAACTCTTCAAAGTCATAAAATCAGGGTAATTCCCATCAGTAGTGATACCTACCGAGACAAGCACATTTGTGGGGTTGACTTAAATTCTATTAGACATGAAGGCTGTGAATATCCTGAAGAGAAAAAAGGAAGGTTTTTTTATGCCCAAATCAACAATATATTAACATTGCTAGTCATCCATACACCTTCCTCATGTGTTAGTGGAGTTTGGTATCTATTAATGAGTCACAACTTTTCAGTATGGACAAAGCATCCAAGAAAAGACGTATGTGTGTAGCGGTACAAAAATATACAAAAAAAGAGGAGGTGAAATATGTCAGTAAGGATGGTCAAAAGATCACTTTTTGCCAATAAAGTTAGTGACAGGAAATCAAATATATGTAAATCAAATGTACCCCAGGTCTGACGGTCCATCAGTTATTTTGATGTATTGACTTTAGCCAAAAAGATTTTTGTTGGGCTCTGACACTCAACTACCAGATGCAGCATCTTTCCACCAGCGCCTGACCTCCCCCTCTACCCCTCCCCTCCAGGTTGGACGACCTCAAATAAACTCTCAACTCATTTGACTTGATGGAGGCCAATCTGTTTAAATGACAATAAAAGTCCATGAGATGATGGCTGCACATTTTCACAAATGTTCCATTTTAAAGCTCAGTGATTCACCAGAAGACATCAAAATTGAATTGCAAATGTTCTACATTTTTTGCCTTAGCTTTTTACCTGCTTCAGTCAGATTTTCCACAGCACAGTCCCTTTTGTATTCCTCTGCAGCAGCTCATGGGGGCTGCTGATGAGACGCTCATTCTCACAGCAGCAGGTGATTTATTCTGAGATGGGAATCTTAATTCAAAGTTATCTCGCTCCTACTTTTCATACCAACCTGAAATGCTACCAATTTCCAGCAGCTGCTTTCTTTTTAGTAACCAGCTATAAACTCTATAACCATCTCCAACTCTCCTTTGATTCTTATCAAGCTGTGATTGCAGTGTTGCCATCTCATAAACTGAAAAGATAAGGATTGTGTGTGCCATAAGGAGAAAGCAGATTGCAACTACATTATTCATGTGTAATTAAAATTAATGCTCCTCCATCTCCTTGAAACACCTTAAAATGTTGAATATTTTAGTGAATGCATGTATAAATATAGCCAGGTCACAGGTTTGCGTGACCTGTGCTGCTTGACATCAGTGTTAGATTACTTTTTTCCCCATTCAAAATCCCCCTCTTCTCTTGTCTAGCATTTCTTTTCCAAGAACATTCACATAATAGTGACCCCCCATAATCTGTTAATAATTGTGTCCTCTTACCCTTAAGCCCATTATCTGTAGTGCTTAAAGTGTTGGTGATGAAAGACTTGATCAAATTAAGTTCTTTTACTTACCTCATTAGCTCAATTTGGCTAATTATGTCAGCTAGCAGCTAGGTGTTTCAAGGCACTTTCTGGCTCGTACTTGAAAGCTGAAAAACAAGTTGAATTCTCAAGGATTCTTAACTTTTCCTTTACAAACTACACTTCACTCCACTTCACTACACATCGTGTAATTATCACCATTTTTAAAGAGAGAAAGAGCCCATTTGGAAACAGATGTCAGTGAGGTCTGTGGATTACCTCAAGTAACCTGGACAGAGTTTTCTCATGTTCAGGGCTGTCTTATATTTTGACCAATGTGGTAATTTTCAGATGTAGGGGAGGACAGTACATTTTATTAATGTAACCTGCCACTCATCTCAGAAAGATGAAAGCAGGGTCCTGAAGATGTCAGACCATAAAACCAGCAGGACAAACACTCCACTGACAAACACTCTGTCCCACAGCTCTGCCAACTCAGGCAGAAAATGAAATCTCTTTCTACTGTCTGACCTGCTGCTGTTGTCTGTCATCTTACATTTATTTGTTTCTTTTTTTCCTCTTGCTCCTAAATTTTTCTGTCTCTAGCTGTTGTACTCTATAAACCAGTGTCAGCACTTTATACTTTATTATCTTTGACTATCATAGTCTTTAAAAATGAGGTACTATCATGCAGAGTTACAATCATTATTGTGAAAGAAAATGGTTCCTCTGTTGTCTCTCTTTGGAGCTATCACTATTTTAGTGACACCTAAAATTAATCTTGTGCAGTCAGACCTCCGTCTCATCAATCTTGTGATGGCACAGAGAATCTCAGCCCAGTCTCCAGAAGAAAGTGTTGGCGTTGTATGTTTCTGCAAACCAGCAATACATTACAGCTGCATGTTTCATATGTATCATAACAAGTAGAATATGAGCTTTCTTTGTCAGTGGGAGGTTGGAGGGGATGGTGTGTCACCTAGGCGAGATGCCTGCCAAGCTGCAGACCACTTTTGGAGACCAACAAACACCAAAATCAGCTGTGTTTTAGTGAGTCATTGCAGTGTTTTCAATGGCTTTTTAGGTTGCAAATGTGGTTGTTTTGTAGCGACCCATCAGCTTTTTCCAGCAGCTTTCTAGACTCTAAATGTAGGCATTTATAGCAGTTTGTCAGTGAGGATCGTGCCATGACAACAGTTGATTTTACTGAGACATTGCTGCTTTTCCAGGCATGAGTTTGCCGCTAAAACTGAAAAGAACCCTATTAGTAAGTGGTTGTGGTGCCTAAATATAACAAAATGTCCACTTCAGCATTGCTGAAACATAATTGAAACAAGTTAATGTATCTGCTAGATAATAATGTGCAAATGTAAAGTATTAGAAACTTACAATACCAACATTTTTTCTGGCGATTTGTTCGAGAATCCTGTTAAAAATCCAGTGGATTGGAGATTGAAATTTCCCTCATGTTTTCTCAGTTGAATTACAAATAAACCCACACATTGGTAATTTCAGCATTTTGAAATATGCAAACAGCATCCTGTGTCCTTGATGACAGCACTGTTGATTGTGGACTGAATGAGCAGGCAGCAAACATAAAAAAGTGCATAAGCAACATATAAAAAATAATTTTACATTTATTTCATTGCAGATTCTGTAATCAGTAGTGTGACACTAAGCTGAGAGCTGCAGTCAGTAGATCATAGACAGAAACACAGGAAAATAGAGAGTGGGTACAGAAATGGGTAGAGAAACAACGGTAGAAGGACGGTGACGAAGGAAAGGTAAAAAGAATATATAGAACCCCAACTTCAGAGAACAAACAGTCCATTTACCATTTATCAGTCCATTTAGAATAAACAGGACTTACATTATAGAGGAACAGTTTAGCATGAAATGATTCCCCCCCAAAATGCTACAAATCCATTCTGATGAGAAATAGCATTACCTGAAGTTTATCATTTAATATATCTTAAAGTTATCATTCCAGGGCCCTCGGTTATCAACATTGTACAGAAAAGGTTCTAAATTGACTCCTATGAGTAAAATGTAAATGCTTGTGAGTACAAGAAAGAAATATGCATAACTGCCCCAAGCACCCCCAAAGTAATATGAATTTATAAAACTCACAATACCACTCTAACCACCATGCTCATGATCAAAAATCTTTTTTAGTCTAAACCTTTCACTTAAGCAGTCATGGAAATGTCACTCATTGCTGGGTGTGACTGCAGCAGTTCAGACATCTCAGAGGGAGTTTTGGTCATAGAGGAAACTACTTTGTAGTTCCCACAGGGGAACAGAAAGCTTCAGCAGACTTGATTAAAAATAGCATTTTTCCGTCAGATGCATGTGAAATTACATAAAAAAAAACCTTAAACACACCCTAGTTTATTGTGACCTTTCTTTCAAAAGTCCATATGCCATGATGGCACATGTAGGGGAAGGTTTCTCTTACATGCAAATAAAAATCAAGATGCCACATAAATAATGCACACAACCTTGAGGTGCGACACAACATCAAATCCACATTGCTTCAGAATGGCAGCATGTGCATGTGACTTACAGCGTGAAGGTAACAGAGGACTCCCATAGACATAAACCGTATACTGAGCCAAATGAGCTTTTTACAAGCAGTACCACAACATACAACAGAGCAGCCTTGCTATGTTCAACCCAACAAGGAACAGAATAGAAAGTTTGTTGCTTAACGTGAAAAGAGTATCAAAAAACCTGAGATATGAGTCTGGTTTATGTTTTATATGCATCAAATCCAATTAACGCAAAGAAAAATAGAGAAAATAGAGATGGAGAGGGGCACATTCAATAAGCAATACCAGCAGCTTCATCACGTGTTCCCAAAGACACTGCTGTGACAGTAAAATAGGTAAATAAAGTATTACGGCCAGTTTACAGTATATTGGGTATTTAGTCCTTGCTGAAATGTGCATTACATGTCAGTATTATTTGTCTTCCTTACCTGGAGCACTGAAGGTTTTTTTATGCTGTAAAATCCTGTCAGATGGACAGTCTTTGTCAGTCACATTTCCCTGGAAGACTCGTGTTTCTACCAGGATATTAGGATGTTACAACAGTCTTACATCAACAGGTTCAACAGACTGAAACCTTTCAGCCCATAGATGTCAGCGCACCAATGTTTTTCCTCCATGCATTTCTAGGAGCTGATGGCAAGACCAGTATCATAATTGACATATATCCAACTTTGAGTTACCTGTTGCTTCAACAGAGAGAAGAAATATTTGGTAACGTGTAGTGCTACCTTAAATGCTGGCTAGACATGATAGACACTCACTAAAAATGAAAGGTAAATGAAAAAAAAAAGACATATTTGCAGTATTTCTACTGTCAATCAGTGCCCAAAAGGTGCCTTAAAGTTTAACTTGTGGTCAAATCCCCTACAGCATGATTTTTCTCCCTTTTTGTCATTGGAAATTTGCAATTATCCAGTTACGTGTAAGCTAGGTGAGATTCAGAATGAGGTTCAATTTTTTGTTACCTTCCTGTTTACCAGGACATAAGGGGTGTGCTTTCAGTAAAATGACATCCATTTATATTGATTTACTTTGGCTGGATCACTGAAAAACTTGACTTGTGCTTCAGAAATGAATCCTCTTTTGTTTCAGATTTTATTTGCCAAGCTTTGGAAAGCAGGTGGAATATTTTGTAGAGGACTGGGATGTAAAATAACCTGTAATCATGCTTAAATGCAATTGTTAATTAACTTAACATCATCCTAAAATAACAAACAAAAAGTCAGATGATGGCATGCAAGATTTTTTGGGGCTAAACAGTGTTGATAAATGAGGGCCCAGGACTCTATCAGTGCTGTCCTTATGCAAGTCAAAGATTAATGGTCTGCTCCCAGATGTGATGTTAGACTAGGTCATACACACAACACAGAACAAATAAAGGTTACAGAAATACATCACAGAAATGTAGGTTCAGGCGCTGCGCCACCTGACACATCTTGTCAGAGGCTCTGTTTCTGTCGGGCCAGACTGGTTTCTGAGTCGCAGCAGTCAGCCTAACAAAAGCCTGGACCAATACTAAAGGTCTCTTAACTGGCCCCATTATTTGCATGAAGATAACTGACTGGTAGGCTTGCAAAGTCTTTGTAGGAGAGGTCACCCTCTCTACCTTTAGACCCCATATCTTTTCACAAATCAAATCAAATACCTGTTTACTGTGGCTGACTTAATCTCATCCTCGCACTACCAGTCCTCCGATAGCATCCTATCAGCCCCTGGAGGAGCAGTCACACATGCCCTGGCACAGACACTGGCAGAACCCATAGACCAGGCAAACTGTCAGGCTTGATGGCACCAAGCTCACACATACAATGCCCAGTGTTACTCTCTGAATCACCAACAAGTAGATTCCTAGAGGCAGTGAGCCAAAATACAAGAAACCCAGCAGCCAGACCAAGATGCGTGGGACATGATTACAGAACTTGGACAGGGCATCCTGATCAGCCAGCCCATTGGAGCCCATTGATACTGAGTCCAGGCTCTGCTCGGCATAGACATCAGAGCTGCCATTTCTGCTTGGGGAGTGCTGTGAGTCCCTCTGCACTTCCATTATAGTGATGACCAGGCAGTTGGAAGAGTCATGAGATGGGCTGGAGGAAGAGAAACTCGTTGGAGTCAGGACCACCTCCTTGTTGTGGTCGGAGCTCCAGGATTTGTCCCGCATTGCCAAATGGGACATGATGATAGCATCATCAGGGAGGGCTGACACCTCGTACTCTGTGATCTCAGTTTGGTGTCGGCAAAAGGGGCAGGAGATGAAGCCTGCTCCGTCTGCAATGTCCAAGATCTTAATGAGGCAGCGGGCACAGACCCGGTGCAGGCAGTCCAGGATCTTAGGCTTGCGGTTGTTGGCATTGTAGCGTTGGTAACAGATTTTACACTCTAATTCTTCTGGTGGAGGACATTCCTCCTCTAACTCAGCCTGAGGACAGCTCATCTTCAAGTCATGTTCTGGGGAAGGTGAGAAAAATATAGAGGCAGAGACAGATTGAGAAAAGGAGAATTAGAATGGTACTGTATTTATATAGTCCAGCATTACATGTGATTTTAAACCAGAACATTGGAAATAGTGTTGAAACAAGCTGATGATTCTTACTACTGTTATCTGCTGTATCTCTACTCAGCAGGGAAAGGTCAGGTCCCTGCCTTATTTTCTGGCTGCTTCTATTCTCTGTACCTGCTGCTGATGAATGATTTATGGTTTGGGAGTTGGATCAGGGTGTCATCCCAGAGCCCTTTGTGACAAAGCAGGAGACCTGAATGCTACTGATCTTTGGGGAGAGGTGGTAGAGACAGCTGCTCCTTCCCTGTTTCTTGGTGATTTGGTTATTTCATGTGGAATACAATATTGTTACAGACCTGAATTAAAATGACCAGTCCCTGAATTGAAGCTTACTCTGTAACTTTTAGGTTGCCTTTTAATTTTTTTGTCATCCCTTGGATTGTATAAAGCGCTTTGTAGCTTTTTATTCGGTCTGTTGTGATACAGAACTATAGAGCACTGGTTCCCAACCTTGGGGTCTTGACCCCCACTAGGGGTCACCAAAGTTTCATGGGGGATGCGAGGCCTTCTTGATTTTAAGGAATGTCAAAAAAAAAAAAAAAAAACCTTTCTAAAAATGTATAGTTGGTCTATAACTCAACATTTCTTTCATTCCTTTGAAGATGGAAAAATCTAAATGAAAGTGACCATGAAGTATCATTGTTAAAAATAAAAAAATATGTAATAATAACAATAATAATAATAATAATGATACATGATACAGTAAGAGAATAATATAAAAAGATCCTGAATGTATAAGGAAAACTAATCCCTGATGCAATATTCACAGGAAATAATCTGCTCAAAATTCATCCACGAGTAGGTGCGTGCTTCCTTTGTGTGGTGATATGGTCAGTGGGCATAGTTCTACTGAAAGAAAATAGTTCCTTCATGAAACTGCTCACAACAAGGTCTGTGGATAATCTTTAGTAACCAGGTCACGATTTCTGGAAAGAGACACATTGCTGTTGAGTTTATCAAATGTATTTTTTGGCACTTTGGCATCACAAGCTGAGTGTTACCTAGTTAAATTATACTGGAGAGAAGGCGGACATGTCTACAGCCAATATCTCCAACACTTGGCAACTCACACCAAAACAGTCTAGACTGATAAATAGCACTACAGGTAAGAGGAAGATACATATTTTTGATTTTGAGGTGAACTGTCCCTTTAAACACAGCACTCACTGGCCGTGACCCACCACCCAGAAAGGCCAATTCAAGCTATGATTTGGGACAAAGGTTTAGGCTAGTGTTTGTGCAATTATTACACTCAACCAGTTTCAGTGCGATTGTACATAATTAAGGGCTGACATGAGAAAACGCCAGTGATCAGTTCCCTCCGTGCAGAAACAGCAAGAAACTGTCAGTCATCACTGATAAGGTCAAATAGCTGTAAACACGTTCCCACTGACACCTTGCATGAATAGGAATGAGGGTAAGGACCCCCCACCTTCTGTACTTTGCCTCAGACCCTCACTGTGGCAGGCGAGATCACGCTCATCTCCAGGTACATAAAAGGTCATTCTTGATTTCAACATCTTCAAGATATGAAAATACAATAAAGTTTAAAATTAAACTCTATTCTCTCATAATGCATAAAAGCTGTGCTGTGGATTTTAATGTTCCTGGGGGTTGTGAAATAGGTGTGATTACAAGTGCTTATATCTCTGGCCTATTAAAATTGAAAGAGGTAGGAAACTCTACGATGTCATCGATAGAGATGTTCCACTTCTGCAGATTAAGGGAGAGCAGACTTTATTTTCATGCACTCCTCCTTTGAAATAGCCTGCAGCAAAAGGTTGAAATGTGAATCCTAATTTTCTACAGGTAAACAAATATATGGTAGTTTCTTTTTTTAACAGACTTATTTTCTTATGTCAGTATGCCAGTTTATGACTCTGTGTGTGTGTGCGTGTGCATGCGTGCGTGCATGCGTGCGTGCGTGCGTGCCTTGGAACACTGCCACCACACGTATGTATGCCAAAAGGCCCCCGTGGTGTTGGTGGGATTCACTGTCAATTGTGCCAAGAGCAATTGACGGGAATAAGGTTAATTGGCAGGTCACAGTACCTGTAGCTGAGTCAACAAACATAGTGCCAAGAACTGCTGGAGATTGGCGTCAGGAACAGACATCACCTACTGTATGGTCTCTAAGTGCCTGGTACATGCTGGGCCTCCTCTTTGCGGGGGCTGACATTGTGTCCATAAAGGGGCACACCAGAACAAGGAGTGGCCCCACAGTGGCACAGATTGGGCATCCAAAGAGGAAAAACTACTGTACATTGCCTCCAGATCTCCTTGTGATGGTCATCACTGGATATGACATATTTGCTCTCTCAGTGTGGTCATAAAGCCTGCCTTACATGTACCCTTCCACAGGGACAGTTATGGAAAGTTTTCATGGGGTCAGAACTCTGTGCCCCAGGTGGATTCTAGTCCTGGCTTGAAAAGTAATGTGAGGCTGATTCTAGATCTGCTCACAACTCTCTCAGGTCGCAAGTTAAAATTTCAACCCATCCAGTTCTGAAAGACCAGCCCAGAGCAGAGGTGAGCAGCTGGGGTCTTCATCTCCAGTCAAGGTAACAACTACTCAGTGGTATTAGCCCAGTTCCTTTTTTAAAATATATGCTGTTTACAGCGGCAGTAGCTCAGTCTGTGGGGACTTGGCTTGGAAACTGGTTCAAGACCCTGTACGGACCAAACACAGGGTGTGGTGCCAGCTCATGCTTCTGGGCACTGCTAAGGTGCCCTTAAGCAAGGCACTGAACCCCCAGCTGCTTGAGGAGCTTGTCCATGGGCAGCCCCCTCGCTCTGACATCTCTCCATTGATACATGTGTACAGGTCCTGTTTGTGCATGTGTCTGTGTGTGTAATCTGTAAAATAACAACAGCGTGAAAAAAAAAATTGAATTTCCCCATAAGGGGTAATAAAGGAATTCTTTAACATCCTTACGTGGACATCTTATATTTAAAATATATTCAGTGTTCCTTATTTTCAAAGTCCTCTTCCACTCAAAATTGTTTTTCTTGTGTTTATGTCCCCTAAATATCTGACCTTGACTATACTGACTTGTATAAGTTTGCCGCTAGAGAGGTGTTTTTTTGATTCCTCTACTAAAGGAGGTGTTGTCTATATACTTCCCTACAATCTAAGATTCCAACATATGCTGGGCAAGCTAGATTATGTACATTATATGTATATTATATGTACATTACACTAATATGCAGACCGATTGCTGCCTAATACGGGAAACACATAGTGATGGGGAAACAGACTTCAACAGAATACTGACAAAAAAAACCAGACCAGGGGCAGAGAGCAAGAAGTTGCATTAGCATAGTTAAGGTTTTGACAGCAAACATGGTAGAGCGTGTACTTTTGGCTGCAAGCTGGGCCAATGTAACATTGCAGCAAATATTATTGTATGTTTCACAACCACTAACACTGTGTCAGCCATTGCAAGTTAGCCTACAAACTAACAAGCAGCATAAACGTAAAACATGGTAATTACACTTAACATTCTGATACGTCTGCTAGTCACCGATTTTGGTGCACAACAGACTTCTTATCTGAGTCTTGGTTTGACTGAGGCTCAAACATGTATGACTGAATCTTTCCAATGTTTCCCTTAACATTAACAAACTGCTCTTTCAACGGTCAACCTAGTGTGAGCAGCAAAACCTACCACAAGCAGCAGTGGTGGGCGGACAGGGGGACAGATCTAGAATTTCTCAATGGATCGGCTTACAGCCCCTTTTCAGGGTTCTTTTGAACTATTGTAATTTGGGAAAGTCTTGTTAAACAAAGTAGTAGTATTAGTGTATGTATTTTACATACTTTAAAACATGCCTTGAGGGGGACCTTAACGTCTGCTAAAATGGTAAAGGACTTTGTGCATTCTGTTGAGTACCCCCCTGATGTGATAATAAGCAAAGACAGGGTTGCAGCAGAGTTTGAAAGTGGCCTTCCAGTCATTGTTCAGGACCAGGTTTATTTGTCAAGTTATGTATGATTCAGTAAAGGTTGAAAAGGTTTGGTAAGGGTTTAGTAAAAGCAAAAAAAATAAAAATCACTGAGTGCCTCAGTGGGCTGTAGTTGCAATTACCTCATTCCTGTTGTTACTTTTACTTCACCTCTATATTTCATTAACCAGTCCCCCTCCCCTTAGGAAGATGCTATATAAAGAAAAGCCAGTCATTCATTCATTCATGGCCATGAAATATAGATTGAATAGGTGGATGTTGCACTGGTGATTGCCCAGCAGGCCTCTCTGTGACTTGCTGACTGCTAAATATTTCAGCCAGCAGTCTGTTGCGTTAAAAAGCCTTCTGAAACATGTCAGAAAGATGTCAGAAAGAGCCAGCTCATGCTGCATCAATCCCAGGAGCAGAGTCACCCAGTTTTCCCCAGACATTTGTAAAGAAAGGACACTGCACTGGGATTGTGCAGGAGAAAACCTTTGTTATGCAACATAAACTTGAACATGGTTACAATTGTTTGTAAAGCTATCCTGTGGAGTTTAAATTTCAAACAAACATAAGGCCTAACTACATCTTCTAAAACATCTTCTTTGAATGTTTTGAAACATCATCAGTATTGTTTGCATCAAATGTTTTTCTTTGTTTGCTGCTCTTCTATTGGCTCAATGCTGCCCTTAATGGCAAAGTACTGCTACCAGCTGTCAATATGCATGAACTCTCTGCAGTGGCTAGAAATGTGCATCGAATTCAGAGTGTCCAGTAGATCCACACATGCAATAAAGCACCTCTGTTTATGCATTCCACACCTCTGTTTAAACTGTGTACACACCAATCAAACCTGTGCATGTCACACTCTAAATAATTTGTTCTGCACCAGGTGCCAGCCATTTATCAATTCACTTTTTAAAAAGCCAATTAAAAATTTGGACTGTCAACAGTGAAGGGGAGACAGGAAACAAGGGGAAAGAGAGGGGTAGGTCATGCAACAAAGGTCCTCAACTGGAACTGAGCCAGGGATGTTGCAACTCTTTGGCATGCGCTGTAACCAAATGGCTGTAGAGGCTTTGAATATATTTTGAAAACTTCCAAAAAACTGTCATTAGCTTTGGTTGGTAGAGCTAAATACTGTGGTTTGAGTTGAGTAATTACCTTGCAGAGTGAGCCATTGTGAGGTTCCCTAGTCAGTGAGGGGGAACACTATGTGCAAAGCTATTAATCACCACAGGCTTTTCCATCTTTGGAGAGCAACCAGATGGATTGTCCAGAGCAGCTCAGAGCAGTTGTCATCGGGCTGCACTGGTTCACAAACCAACCATTGTTTTTCTGTATCTTCTGCCTGATTCTCAATGTTAACATTGTTTTCATCTTGGCGTCAGAAGGTATATGAGCACAATCCACGTAATACCCGTAAGGAATCACACCCATAGCCCCACCAAAAAGAAAGCCTTAATCAAGAGTAGTAAAACCAAATGGCAATCTTCAAGGCTAAAAATTTAAGCCAGCGTGGAAATGCCAAAAACTGCAGTTCTTCTGATGGCCACTTGAAGCTGGCTCCAAAAGCAAGTCAATCCCCATAGACTCCCATGTTAAAATTCTGAGCTTTACAGCAGAAATAAACATGTTCACAGGCCGTCTGTGGATAATATCCCCCGGTTCTTGGGCAGGTCCACCCACACCACGCTCCTCCGCAGCTCCCTCCCTCATCCGAGTATGGTTACTTCATGCTCCACAAATCCAAGATGGCAACAGCCAAAATGCCAAACTCAAGGCTTCAAAATGGGAGTTCACAAACCTGATGGTAGGCGTCATCGAGGCTCCATCTTATCATTATACAGTCTATGTCAAAAACACCCACAAAGCATCTGTGAGGTTGCTCATAGTTCTCTCAAGTGATATTATAAGGCTGGAATTTGGGTTTACTGCTCACCATCTTGTTCATCACTGGAAACACCATCTAGTGGCCAGTAAAGGAACTGCAGATGACACAAATGTATTAGCTTAACCATTCAATTTTTTTAGCAGTTGATGACTGCTGTAGAGTCCATGTCAAAGTTATACACAGACATTCCCAGATACTCAGTGGTATTTCAGAGCATCCCAATTAGCAGTGAACTGTCTTCCCCTTACCATTCCTTCTTCATACGTAGGTTACTATTGCTAGGTTATTAAGCTGCTGAGGCTGTAAGCTAACTGGGCACAGCAGTCTCATTTAAGTTGGGATTGTAGAGAGGTATAATGAGATATGGTTGGCTGATCGAGTTTAGATAAGAGACAAATGGCAGGGCTCATAAAGGGGTATGCCAATATAATAGAGCTGTCAGTGTATTGAGGAGTGATAGAGTCATTATTATCAAAGGCAGTGATAACCAATGGAGTAATTGGGTGGTTGACCATTCTTCGTCTACTAGTCACAGCAATGTTGTAAATTCCACATGGAGAGTAAAGAAATGTAGGACCACAGCTTCCTAGTGTTGCTTTATGATCAGTTAATTGACTGGTGTACCACTTGACAGACTAGTTAACTGCCTAGTTGACTGACTTATCGACAGATTAAATGATAAGCTGGTCCTTAAGGTAAATATGTTGAATCTGAAAGGTGAAACATTGATTTGAAACAGTTATGTAGCTCCACTGTGCAGGAGCAATACCACAGGGGAGGAGGTGGTACGAAGCTGACATTTGACATTTAGGAACTGACTGGAGGAGAGTTAAGGAAGTCTTGATGGTGGAATAGATGAAATTGTGTTCTTGTTCTTTAGAGTAATTATAAATCCACTTACATGTTACTACTGTTCTCCTTAAACCACAGGAGAGTTACTCTCGGTATATCTGAATTTTCAGTTACGTATACTGTAAATGGTAGGCAGAGCTGGGCTGTGTAGTAATTAGAGAGACTACTCTTTACCCAGAACATGTAGTTTGAAGTGTCCTTGAGCAAGATACAATGGCCCATATGTACTAAACATCTCAGATGCATCTAGAAACATGGGTTTTTAGGCTCACAAAACTGCAAGCTGAGTTTGCCTGCTATCTAACGTGAAACTCTGTCCTGTATGCATTTGATTTTGCTCTATCAAACAGAGCAATGTCTTCATTAGGACTATACAAATAAGATCTCAACTTCATTCATACCTCTGTCCAATCTTATTCTTACATGACAACAAAGAAAACCAAACAAAATTTCATAACATGGCACAAATTTAACCTGTGTGAAATACTGAATCGAAACAAGAATACTCAAGTTAAGTTAGTAAAGTGAGTCTGAATTTTCGGGGCCTTTGCGTAGATTGTGAGATGTTACAACAACACATAATCTCAAGATACCAAGACCATTAAAACCACCATAAACATCCACTGCATTATCCGGTGCACAAAGTGTCATTCAAGTTAAGTAATATATCAGCTGATAATACAAAGTTTTTAGCATTCAAGTGTGCATTGGTGTGCAACTTCCTTGGGATTTATCAGTTGTGTCACTGTCACCTGCATCCCATTTTAGCATTTGCTGAGCAAGTTGCTCTGTGTGTGTCTGTTTTCCCCTCTATTGTGGTATTAGTGCATAATTGTCTGTTTCCTTATTAAATCAGATGCTATTTTAACACATGCAATTACAACGAGATGGTCCTCCCTAGAAAAACAACAGCATAAGTCGTTTCAGCAAGTGCTCCAGTGCAACAGGTTTATGTTCAAGTGACAAAGCCCTTTAGCAGCCATATTAATAATGACTAAACACCAACAGGCTTTAAAGCCAATTTGACATAGAGGCCAAACCATCGAATTACAACTTTCAATCCCTCATGTGATGCCATGGGGCCCAAAAAACTTTTTCTCATAGACTTACATTGGGAAAGAGACTTCTGTAAATCAATGGATACATTGTTTGAGGGTCATATCCCTCGCAAAATCACTCATTTCACTATATTAGATTTGATCTATTTGTCCAATAACATTTTGAAAGCCTAGAAGACCTGCAGGATTAAATAATTTCATCCCTATTCAAGTTAGTGAAGGGTTAAACTAGAAGTTAGCCACTTGGCTGGCAAAATCTCTAGTGCATCTGCACTATGGGCCCAATGATGTTCCTTAACCTTATGTGGTTATTATTGTACCCATGACGACAAAGGTCCTCTTACCTTAATGAAGTTCCTGTTTTAACCAAACCATGATCTTGCCTGAACCTAACGAAGTTGTTTTGGCCTAACCTTAACCATAGCCTTAATCACAGAACATGTTTTTTTTCTGTATACAGTGATTTATAATGGTTTCGGCGGGCACTGACAAATGATGTTGTCCTGGTGATAGGGGCGTTAGATGAGATGTCGTTCTCAAGGGCAGTCACTAATAGCATATTTTGTCATTCAATTTGAAGGACTTGTTGGCTAGAACATTGTGTTCCTCTGCCTCTGAGTCCCTACCAGCTCCATCCATGCTGTTTTTTTAGCTCACCCTGAGCTCTCATAGGAGGTCAAAACAGAGGAGAATTTCCCCATGGGGAAAATCAATAAAGTATCACCTTGAATTATTCTACAAACCGCTATCAACAATACCTCGATAGTTTTAAAAGAAAAAGTACATTGATCAACATATTTGTGGCATAATGGAAAATACTTTGATCACCAAGATAAAAGCAAAGTCTGAGCTGTGTTATCACAGCTACAGAAGTCTGTACAACACAGAGCTCCAGACACTCTGTTGGATCTGCACCCTTGCAGCCAGAATTACACAACAATCAATATTCTGCATAGATCTTGGCAAGATGAACTAGATGAAAAGCTGTGTTTACCTGCATTTGTAGCAAATGATAAGGGGGAAATTGGCTAGTAGATATATTTCCTCTTCTTCAAAACACAATTTACTTTTGCTTTTAGCCGGTAAGTACTGCTTGGTACTGTAGTTTGGTGGGTTTAAATATACAGTCTGACTTTGTCTGACTCCACTGACAAAGTTGTATTAATTTTTGGAAAAAAATCTCTCTTCCTTTCATCTGTCAACAATGTGCTATCAGAAAATTTTTAAACTCTCCATGTAACCAACAGAAAAACAGCGGAGGATCTACCTCCTGCAACATTTTGACTGACAAACTTACAGCAGGTGTCCGACAAGACATACCTCACAGTAGGCCCCCAGTGCAGTGCAGTGTGTGTGTGTGTGTGTGTGTGTGTGTGTCTGTGTATGTGTGTCTTGCAATTTGTAAAATGTCATTTTATACATGACAGGCAAGATGGGACACTTATCTTTCCCATCTCTGATATTCTCTGCTCCCCTGTCCCTTCCTCTCTCCTCTCCTCTCCTCTGTCTCCGTTCAGGGTGGACTGTTGATGATAGCTTTGACCTCTGATGTCAGAATATTTGCTTGGTGATGCTTCTCTGAATTATGCCATTGATCCAGAGGATTATGTTCATGCTGCTGTTGGCAGATCTTTCATCCTTGTTCACAGCAATTAGACGTCAACACAGAGCCGTCTTGGGGTACCCTTACTTCTTTTAGAAAAAAATGCATGTCAAAATACACAGGCTCCAACTGTATTGTTCAGATACTCCTTTGAATCACAGCACAAATACTTTGCCTATTGCGAGTATTATTTTTGTTAAACTTAAGGTTTTGGCATTGTAGTTATAATAATCTTTAAGGCCGAGATCACTGACATTATAAACACACAATAGACCCTTTTACAGTCAACGTCATCAAAAATTTGACATGTAGGCAATGGAAGTGGCGTTTTGCCCCAGCAAATCACGTGAGTTAGCAAGCTTTAAACATTGAATTAAACTGTTACCAGCATCAAAATGTCTGGTTGTGGCATGTTCAGTTGTCAGAATTGATATTTAAGAGAAATAACTGTTTCAGTGTACTGAGTAACCCACTAACTGATGAATCAACTGAATGTATCTTGGTTGCTAGTAGTGATGGCAGCTGTTGGAAACACAAACAGAAAATAAAAGCTTCTAAAAGCTTTCAGTTTTACTTATACTTTATTATCTAGCCTACCATTTATGTAAGTTACTACAAGCAACCATGAATGCATTTGGCAGAAACTTACCAGTTAACATAGTCACTCATTAAGCCAAAACACTGGCGATGTTGCAAGCTATGACATGCGTTGAATATCACTGGACAGTTTCCAGTCAACACGAACATGAGCCACGGAGCTTTTCAATTATGGCGGGTAATTAGGGGTTGGGCCAAGTAGTACTCAGTTTTGTTTGATAGAAAAATAGGTATCTGTGCTTCATCGGGTGGACTGGTACTTAATCCAAACGCACTGCTGTATAATTAATCATGACGTCTGTGCTCCACATTCTGTGCATTGATCTGTGAAACTGTTAAGCTGCTCTCATCTGAACATGAATTCAGGCATTTTTCTCCAGCCTTTGGCTGTCAGAGAGATTAATATGCTGCTTTAAAATGACGCATCTGACACTAAAAATATTGTGTCAGGACAACATTTGTCAAAGCGTATTTCATCACAAGCAGCAATTACTGTACTGTGTCTGGGAATGTGGCTCAGTTCTTGAAGCTCCCTGCCATTTAATGCAGGCACACACAAGAGTGTAAAGCAGGGAGAAAAGGGAATACTAATAAAACATAACATGCTGCAACAATGACACAGATGCTATAATGTTCAGATGTGCTGGTACAAACAGGGTGTGGAAACAAAAGGGTTGAAGTAGTTATATTCAGTAAATCAATAAGGAAGCTGCATAATGTGTTAATGGGACATTTAAACATACTGTATAATCTGACCAGCTGACTCATCGCGGTTTTGGAATTCCCGTGGTCTCCTTTGTCACATTTTTTGAGGAGGTTTAAGTCAGTCCTTCCATCGAAGATACAGAATTCACAGAAATAGCCTCAGTGACACTGTCGTAAAATCATAAGTGAGAGCTTAGGGTTTGTAGCTCACTACCTGTCACTGTTGACAGTGGCCTGTCAGAACGAGCTTCATTAGATGCTCAAGTCAAGTGAAAAAAAGACAACCAATAGATACACCAATCGTCCAGCTGGTGACTGGCATCGACCAATTTTCAGCTTGATCCGCCATGACTGGTGAGCAGCCGCTTAGTCTCAGATATTGCCGTTCCTGTGCTTGTCAAATTTACATGCTTGTGCCACATGATGGTTCTATCGCAAACAGCAGCACAGACAGCAACCAAATATTGTCAGAGCAGCTGCAGCCCATTCTCAAAAGTTGTAATTCATTATATTGCAGGTTTGATAGCTACTGTATTAAGCTAACTAGCAGACCTGGGTGTACCACCCAAATCTGTATTCACCATTAAGTTAATAGGTAGCTCAAAGCATTCTGACTATTTCAAGCCAAGTATCCAGTGGCTTTGAAGCAGAATTCCAAATATATTTGTGTGTGCTGCCAGTTACGGTTCTTAGAAAGAAAGAAAATCGAAATTGGCCCAAATTGCAATCAGCGATCAGACTTGCAAGAAATCAGAAACCAGAATCGTCCAGAAAAATTGCCATTGGTGAATCTCTAAAAGAATCTCTTAAATCTCCTTTGAATGCCATGGGATGGTTGATCAAGCAGTGGCTCCTTAGCCAGGAGGTCCTGGGTTTTATCCCAACTGAGCTGTTGTGTGGTGACTGCATGTTCTCCCTATGTTAATGCAGGTTTACTTTCAGAGGCCCATTTTTTACCCATCTATACACCAAAAGAGTGCTCTCACTGTGCTTTCAGATATTGGCCTCCATGTTTTCCAGTGCAAACATGATGGTAGCCCTGCTGCCACTGGTGTTTGGCTGCTGGTCTCATGTACTGCTCATCCATGTCGAATTGCTGCCACCGATTGAGTGAATAGCTGCTCAGCTTTATACCACAGTAACCACAACCACGGTATCTACATCATGATTGCAGTGTTATGCCCTGTTGCCTCCTAATCAAAATGTAGAACACATACTGTGTGTGCAAGAAGAAAATATCAGTGTAGTAACTGACAACTATCTGTCAGCGCTATTAGCTCTGCTCTGCAGAAATACACAGCATAAATTCAAGTCAGGAATAAAACAATTTACTGTTACTCTACCTTTACCTCTAAATGATTATATGTCAGAGAAGTGATAAACAAGAAATAAGAAAAGAGCCAGAAGGGTAAACACAGAAGTAAACTATCAGGCTCTTTACAGCTACAACATGCTTCAAATTTAACACCTCTACTAAAAACCAACAAACCATTAGTGACCTGTCTGTCCAAACATGTAATGAATCAGGCCCATGCTAGCCATTTGTGTTGCTGTACCATCCAACAAGAGTTTTAGAAGATGACTCCAAATCATGAGTTTTCATGTGCACAAACATACTAGTGTTTTGCAGTATGTTATTGCTTCTTCTCCAGCCTGACAAAGTTGAACCCCCTGTAGACAGATGTGTTTGTTAACTTATTTATGACTAGAACTAACTGTGACATTGACCTTGGCATTGGCAGATGTTTGTGACACACCTGAGTAGGAGAGCAGAGTTAATATGATTAGCTGTGGGCTGTGTTGGCCTCCCAGTTCTCTACCAAGGGGTGTTGCATACTGGTGTGTTTGTGTGCGATTGGCAAAAAAACTGGTGTTGCATCCTCTTTCCCTGAAGTTTTTCTAACCCAGCAGACACAAAGAGGCTTAATTCTTCTTTCATTGCACTAACCCCATAGAGTTATCCTTTGCCATTGCAAGCCAGCCTCTAACAAACCTCCTCACATCTGTAGACTCTCCCATACCACAAGAGCTTTACTCCTCAGCAAAGGTCATAGATTTTTAACTAGAAGGCCATGACAGCAGAGTCTTTTGAGAGGTGGCAAATTAGATCCTTCTTGACATTGAGGTTTGTGCTGCTCGCTGTGAGCTTGGAAGAAGAAATGTTATCATTTCCAACTTTTACTGAGCCAAGAAAAGTTAGCTGGCCTACAGTAAGTGCTCTTCACATTCACATTGAGGAAGTTTTACAAATTCACATCTTGGAGTTGCCCAGATAACCCGCAAGTTTCTGCTGTTAGCCACTGGGAGATGCCCAGTATATTTTTAGCTTTTTATCATTCAGTGGTTAGCCACTGGATGTCAACAAGTACAACCACAGTGTTTTTCTATTTGGCCCCGGGAGCTGTGAATTGTGACCACAGTCTTGCATTATCTATCACTGGAAGCTGTGTCATAAACAACCAGCACAGTAGGACACATACAGTATCATGCTTGTTCCTTCAGTTACAACTTTACTTCCTCTTGCTTCACTGCATGCCTGCAGCAGGTGGACCAGTTTTATCCAATCAATCCCTGTATTGTCGTCTTTGGTTTCACTATGCTCACATCCAATGTATCCACTTGTCTCTTATTAGGTGCACTTGTCTTTTATTAGGTGCAATAGGATCGGCTGTAAAGTAGGGTCTCATGTAGTTGATGTCTGCCTGTCCTATAGAACTGCTCCTTTACCTAATGACACAAGGCAGCCAATTTCAACAGAAAAGGTCAGTCTGTTAACACATGCAATGATGCCTTATAGCTGAGAGAATGGTGTTTGTTGCAGGTCATTTAAACATTTTGATTTCTCACTTAATGAATCACATAAAATGGTATGATGTTTTTAGCTACAAGATTAGTGTAAGCATTAGTTATTATCACAGTTAGATTATTGTTCCATGATTTGGTCTAACAATAGAAAGTAATTTGAACATGTTAAAGGTACAACATATTCTCATACAACGGTTATCTTAAGAAATTTTATGCACACACTTCATATGATTGCCTACAAATCAGCGACCCCACTGGTTAAATTAGGTTTATGAAAACAATTATTGTTGGGTTTCGTCCTATTACACTCTAAACGTAATCTGACATGAGGTGACAACTTGTGACTATGTGACTTACTTATACGTGACTGAAAATAGCTGGTTTCACACAGGACACAAATCCAAGTCTCCTGGGTCAAATTCATTACCAAGTTTTCTGATTCCAGAAAGAAATGCAAGTTTTAACAACAGGTTAAGACTGTATTTGTTAAAGGGATAGTGTAGATTATTATGTTTTTTTTTCTGTTCTTGATGACGCGATATAGATGTAAAGAAGTGATTTATTTTCTCAGTTACTGAAAAGATAAAAGTATTATATAGAGCCATGGTGTGTATTCCACGGGCTTTGAGTTGGTGTTGGTTGCTGTGTGTCTTAGTGGTTGCATTATGTATTGTGAGTCTTATTGTGAATATGAATGTTACAGATGTGTATAGATGTATTTTCTGTAATTGAAGCATTGTTAAAAGGTACCACAGTTAGAATAGCCTCTGTTACAATGCAGTAGCTGATGTGGATCCATACAAAAGAAAAAAAGAGAGAATGAAAAAATGAAAGAAAGAGAGTGTGTGAGGTGTTAATTGGAATAATGGCAGGCTGACAGATTAAAGGAGAGGAGGATGTTTATACAGTAGCCTTTAACACAAGCTCAAGATTTACTGTGCATTCAGACTGTGAGCAGTAGTTGTTGGCTGCAGCACAAATCGTATTTTAGCATAAGGCAGGACATATGGCAGCACTGAAACATGGTTGGCTTTGAACAGGCAGTAAGACCAAAAGATCAGCTTCAGCTTGGTTTCATATGGACGACCAATTCTGAGTCTGGACGCCATATTCATATCGACACTTAAACGTTTAACATTTGGAAGTTCAAAGGCAATGCTGATGTATACAGCAAAGCATAACACATGGAAGGCTGATGCTCACATGCAGTATAGCACAATTGTGACTCTCTAGTGTGCTTACACACCTATAGTTCTCTTCATTGGGTCTGGACCAAGGGAAAAAAAGGTTACATTATTGCTGTTTAATTCTGTTTTTTTTTTCCTGTTTACACTGACTTTTTACAAACCAACTAAGGAAGTCGGCCTGAAGCTGCACAGACTGACAGGTAACTTGACTGGACAGTTTTGGTGATTGTCTTCCTGAATCAGCAGACAAAATTAATGCAGCATTTCAATGCTTCTATATATTTATACTCTTTAGTGAGCTCACAAAGTCATAACTGGGCTATTATTAGATTGCAAATCAAACCACATGTTACGAATAATGACTCACAGGTAGAGACAGGATGAAAAGGAGGCGTCTTGTACAGTAATGATTTGGGGCTAATTACTGTGGGATCGCTGTAACACACTTTTTAAATAGATTTAATGAACTGATGAAGTGCATGGAGTCTGATACAAGCACAGCAGTTTTAACAGCTTTTGACCTATTAATCAGGGAAAATACCCACGCTGACGCATATGTGTGACCATGGTTACCAAATGATTTGCATAAAGAAGTCATATACATGGCCTTATTCAGATCAATTATAAGATCACTTTCTGAACACATTTCATGATGATCACATGGATTTATCAGTTGTTTAGCTTTTCATCAAGCTAAAATAGCATATCTGCTTTTATAAAATCCTGTGGCTGGTTCGTATGCTCTCACACCACAATTGAACCGCACCAACTTAGTGAAACTTTGTGTTCAAAGTGTTAAAAAATAATGAAAAACATTTTTAATACAAATGATCCCCTACTGGATTGCTGTTTAAAAAAACTAGTCTGCTCTGAATTTTTAGTATTTTTGTTGTTACTGTGTGGAGAAGGTCAGCCAGCCTCTGGGCTACAGCTAGGAGGGGGGATATATTGGTTTAGCGTTGCTCGGCTCAGTCTGTTGTGAGGGCTAAATGTCACCGCTTCAGCTGGGCTAATGCTGTCGCCCTGCTGCCTCCCTGGGGGCTTGATGGAGATTCAGACCCAGCTTTAAAGACATTGTGCTTTCACAGGTTATAGTTCTCCAACAGGAAATACCAATGCTATTCATTACCGAGTATAACTGTGAATTTGCTTGCGGGTTGGGGAGAGAGCTGGGCCCATACTAAAGGCTAAGGCTCTTAACTGGCCAAGTGCCCAGCATATGATGGAACTAGATTTAGATAAGATAAATATTTACAATCCACTTGTCTGCAGGGCCTTGTACAGTAGTCACCCCACTGTTTCTGAGCTTCTTAAACTTATGTTGAGAGTGTCTTGAACATTTTTGGCCAAGGTGTTTGATATTGTGAGCCATCCATGTCTTCGACTTATCCTTCTGTTTCAGTGTACATATCCTCTGTAGACTACACATTATGTGCTGATTAATTTTCTTTTAGCAAACTACAACAAATAGGTATGTAAATACATTAAAAATATGAATTTTACAGTTTACAGTTTTGGAGTAACCTACGAAGCTTTGGACTATGTTTTACATTTCCAGATTATTGCTAGCCTGGTAAGACCATCCTGATGATGTGAGCTCAACATTTTGTTTCGCTCTCTGTATCAGTCTGGACTCGATGCTGCACCAAACACTTTCAGTTGGCAGGAGAGCTTGCCTTGATAGACAACCTCCTTCAGCAAAGCACAGTTCCAAAACACTGGGGAACATCTTCTTTATTACAAACATACTCTTGTCCTTTAATTTAATTACTGTTATTGACTCTATTTCTTCCATAATTTCCCTTATTGCTGTGTTTACTCTACTAACGTTACAGTTAGCACTTGTTGCTTCGGGGGCCACCTTTGTTGTTCTGCAAGTGTTATCAGCTTCAACACAGACCCTGATTGGCTGCTTACGTTGTCAGCTACGGTGCACATTCCTGACTGGCCCCAATTTGATTCTAGTTTCTGGATATGAAGCGGGGTGGCACAGAGTCTCGACTGATACTGTGAGTGAAACAGAATGTAGAGCTCACATCATCATGGCGGTCTTACCAGGCAGGATTACTGCACTATCAAATGATGACCCTTTTACATTAGTTATATTGCTCAATATATGGGTTACTTTGGTCATATTAAGACATGGCAGTTTTGTCAAAACCTTGTTAGAGGACTGGTTAACTTATTGTCGTTGAGAAATCATAGTCGGAGCTCTTACTTGTAAGGACCAGAATCCTAGAAGAGCCCAAACTTTGGCCATGAAGTCAGGCATGGGAAAATTGCCTGTCATTGTTGCTGGCCGCTAAGTACATCAGACTACAGCAGAGTGGGGGCTGATGACATATGCTGCCCCCTAATAACCACCTAGATGTTCTTTTGCAGAGAAGCAGCAGTAGAAGAGAGGTGAGTGTGTCACTTATGCAGGATTAAGTGAGCAATCATGTACAGCTCATTAGAAGGCAAAGCCTATGTAAAATTACTACCATTTCTATACTAAACTATACTATACTATACTATACTGTACTGTACTAATATTAATAACCACTATACTAATATTATCAAAATCGATGGGATAGTTTTAGCTATATGTAGATTATGCTTCTATCAGTTCTGATTTGATTCTTTGTGCTACTTCAGTGTGGCCCTGAGCTGTGTATCCAGTTGCATTGTTAGTCATTCTTGTATTGTCTCTCTCTCTTTTTCTTTCTCTCTCTCTCTCTCTCTCTCTCTCTCTCTCTCTCTCTCTCTCTCTCTCTCTCACACACACACACACATACACACGCACATGCCTGTACTCCACAGTGTTGGGTAAGATGTCAGTAAGTAAAAACCAGGTCAGATACTTCATCAGTCAGACACAGTACTTGTGACACTATGATTGACTGCCTAACTCAGAGTTTGCATATTGTCATGTCTTGCTGAAACACTGCCCCAATTTGTGGCTGTACCACAACAGCATGCAGTTAGTAAGTAAGCAGTTAGTAAGTAAGCCTAACAGCTACACAGAAGTCAATGAGTAAAAAGCACAGTCTGATATTTATTGAATATATTTATTGCTGAAAACTAATCATGATTGGTTGCTAGAAGAAAGAGACCCAAAGCCTTAGGTGAAAAAACTGTAAAAAATTACAGTGTCTGTAACAGCACGAGCTGGTATCGTACAAAAAAAAATGCAGGTTGTGTCATGAAATATACTGTATTTGATCTGTGTGTAAGGCAAAGTGTCTGTAATGAAACAAGACACTTCATGGTTGAAAAGCTTTTTAGGAACTGTGGCATCCTTTTCATTCAAGAGGTAGTCAGGTCATATATCTTGGTCTATGCCCTTTACGGATGATTTAATGGATGATATACTGTAGGTACTATGATAACACTGTTTTAAATTATATGCTCAGGGTAAGGGTAAAGGCATGTATGTGTATTTAACATATGTCCAATCAATGTCAGGGCCTGACTGTTCAGGACTTAGAGGAATACTGTACCCTCAAAATGATCGTTGTTACATTAATTGTTCACCCCATGTAGCCTTAAATACTTAAAGAAAACTTTGGTTTTCTTGATGCCTCCATGAACGAAAAACCCCCAAAAATTAGACAGTTCTTGTTGAATTGAGGTAAAAGGGGATCGTGTTTAACAACTGCAAAACTACACACTCTCACACAACTCATGCAGTATAATCCAAGTCTCATTTATCTAATCGTACTTCCCAATTGCATGAATTTTCGCCATGCTTGAGACTGTTTGTGCAGAAGCTATGAATGGTGTCTGTTCCAACTGTCTTTGGATTCTTCAGTCACCATTGCAGCATGTTGGAAAAACAAAGTTTTCTTCAAGAATTAAATCTAACACAGGGTAAGTAGCTGACACAAAAATGATCATTCTGGAACATGAAATATTCCTTTAATGTATGCCCCTTGGTCAGAAAATTATACCAACAGGCTGCAGGGCATATGGTTCTGCTATCAGCATCATTCATACGTACAGTAAGCATTGTCAGTTTGCGTACTGCTGAACAAACATATGTGTCTAGCCTTCCATACTGATGATGCAGTCATGAGTGTCATGTTACTGCGTCATGGTTCTGTTAATACTCTGAGGTCAGTTATTATGTACGTGTTGATAGGATAATATAGAAAGCTACATAATGTATTTGGTGGTTTGTGGCTCTGATGATGTCGTGAAATGGGTAATTGATCACGATCATGATGATTTAATGTTTCATAGATGATGGTCTGATTTTTACTATTGGTGCTCTGCAAATAAAGGGATTTTTTGTGAAAGAGGTGCTACCCCAACAGTCTCTCACCATGTGGAAGAAAAAGTAACATCAGGGTGTGGAAATACAAAGACTATACAACTGTAAAACTTAAACCTCCTTACTTATGTCCTTTTTACGTGGTGCAACAATTTTGGCATGCTCTCAGCTCTCAGGTCTATCCAGGTTAATTAATTTCATTTTTTTCTTGTTTTCTATCAGTTGACCTCTCAAAGAGCAAACTGCAAAATGTAACATGTTATTGCTTTTAAGTTATTTAAGAGGTAATAAAGTTCTTTGTTTAACTCTAAATAGTTTTTAACAAGTAGTTCCCACTCAGCACTGACAGGAGTGCAGTAATTAGGTGAGAAAAGCATTTTCACTCATTTTCAAAAGAAACTTCATCTCAGCTACCTGATGCGCTGCTGTATGTGATCCTTCTGCTTCACTTTCTACTGATTCAGTAGCAGTCAGTCATTACAAAGAGAAATTTTTCTGCACATACTTGTACCATGTTTTTGTTGTTGGGAGAAACATAAATGTCTCCTTGGTTGTGATTGGTCGGCTATGGAAAAGCATTTGACATCTGTTGGTGCTTTTCTGAAAAAGGCTTTTTAAAGAGGAGCCATGTTTTCAATGCTCTGTGGCTGCAGTAGGCAGGAGCAGTTGGGGGAAAATATGCTTTGTGTGGACACATCGTGTTTAGATAATTACAACTCACCAGCCTAGATACTGCTAGTATCATAATTGCTAGATTAAAAGAAGGAATAGGAAAGCTTCTGAAATACAGCCATATATGTATATATATATATATATATACATATATATATATATATATATAAATCAGTATCAAATCTATATAAACACACTCTGCTACTGTTTAAAATGTCTTGCTCTCAAATCAAATCCAGACAAGCCAGCTACTGGATAATGCATAATTATTTAGAGTGAAAAGGTGAAGACAACTTGTTTGCTTTAACCTTTATCATGCAGACAGAGTGATAAACTCCTATGCACACACACTAATAGAGGGCACACACACACACACACACACACACACACACACACACACACACACACACACACACACACACACACACACAGTGTTTGTCCTTATGCAGACCTTGTTTTTCTCATCACTAAATCTCCAAATGCAGAGCTCAGAGAGCAGCAACACACAGCATCCACCCTCTGTGTTTCTTTTTGTGCATATTTATTTTCCTCTGCCTCTATTTCTCTCTTTCAGTGTTTCCTTTTCTGGCTTTATTGCAATTACTGTTAATCTGCATTAACTGAGGCAAACTAATCCACATAACAATAAACATGTATTCCACTTGTATGAGTGTGTGTGCGCTAAACTACCTGCAGTAGTTCTGAACTGTCCGCAGCTCAACAGCTGCTGATACAACAACTTAAATATTGGTCTAAAACTGAACTGCTATTTGCTAGAAACACACACATCCAAACAAGTAAACACAAATGCAGTAGAAGGACAGATGCACCCACACCAGTCTCTCCATAAAAGATCTGCAGTTTAGTGTGTGTGTTTGTGTTGTTCCTCACCTTGTCCCAATGTGTGTGACTCCCCCTCCTCCACTCCAGTTGTCTCTGCTGCGCTGTCCTTCATGTATATCCGCCTCTTTCATAGCAACACTCCACATCTCATTCCTCTATTTGTGTGTGTGTGTGCGTGTGTATGTATGTGTGTGTGTGTGTGTGTGTGTGTGTGTGTGTGCAGGTGTACCGACGGCAGGCGTCAACCAGACTGGCAGTGTTGGAGGAGGCAGCGGAGGGGAGGACAGCTTCTTACCAGAGGGAGATCCTTCACCTGCAGAGGCTGCTAAGAGAAAGACAGGAGGCTGAGGAGAGACTGCTGCAGTCCAAACGGTAGGAGGGGAGCGAGGAGGAGAGAGAGAGAGAGAGAGGGAGCAGAGCATGGAGCAGAAGGGGTAGGATGCAGGCAGGCAGGAAAAGGGAGGAGGATAGGAAGAGAATGTGTGAATGAAAAGAGGAGGAGAAAGAGAGAGGAGATGGTATTTGTAGCAAGAAGGAGGGCGGAGACAGCAAGAGGCAGCAGTAAGGTGCGCATAGAGGCACTGTCGGTCACATCAACAAAACAGTTACTGGCAAGAAACAGAGATGTCTAGACAAAGAGACAGGTGTCACTCTTCTTATAAATTGTCCATCTTTTTCTGCCATTGTTCCCCCAGAAGAATAAGTCAGGCCAATTATCATCTTATTTAGATTATGACAGATTTATAAGTCACAAGGACATTAGAATAAAGAAATTACACATTTGTTTAAAGGTCATTGAGAAAGAGTGCTCACTCAATTTGTCCAACAAAGAACATACACCTAAACGCCTTACTCAGTATATACTTGGTCACAAGACTTTAATGACCAAATTTAAAGCTGCTATAGCCAAAATTTTTATATAAAAAATGCATTAAATAGCTATGTGTATGTGAAAGTGGTAGTTTGTAGTGACAAACCAACAGTGTTTGGATTCAGAGAGTGAGTATTGCACTGACATTCAGGAGGTGGCCAGAAACACCAGATGCATGTCAATGTCACCTGTGTGTCTGCTGGAGGTGTAAATGAGCAGCTTTTTGTGAACAACGTTCCCATATCAACTACATAAGTTGGTAATATGTCAATATTTAGTTTACAGCTTTTTGCACTGTCCCCAAGTGGCCAAAAAACCAGTAAAAGAAGCTTCAAAGATGGAGTGAGGCACTTTTGTCTCCCCCCTGGTGGCAGTGAGAGTAATTACACAAACACTATTAATCCATACTTACAACCATAGATCTAAAGATAATGGATGCAGCTTCTGTGACGTTACCCGCTAGTTTGTGGACTCCCGTTTTGAAACCTTAAGTTTGGCATTTTAGCTGTTGCCATCTTGTTTTTTCAGAGTCAGAGAAGCGAGGGATGAATCTGACTCAAAAAGTGTGGTGATGCCTCGTTGACGGCCTGTCACTCAATGTGGCCATGCCTTAATAAAATGTAAATGGGGGCATCATATACAACATTCAGCCCCTTTACAGTTGTCATGAATGGGGAAATTAGCTACAGACCCCTTTTTGTACCAGACTTTAAACATTTATTTCTGCTGTAAAGTTGGGCATTTTAACATGGGGGTCTATGGTGATTGACTCGCTTTTGGAGCCATCCTCAAGTGGCCATTGGAGGGACTGCAGTTTTTGGGACTTAGGTGTCATCTTTCAGCCCCGGAGGTGGCTGTTATCTTGTGAGGGATGCCCGCAGGTGAGCTTGCCACATCCTTTTTTGGATCTTACTTGAATCCTTTCTCTAAACGGCAAGTATCTTTTGTTTTCTCACTCCAAAAACTGCTAGCTACTTCTTCATCAATGCAGTCTCTCCCGCTTCCTGCCCCCTTTTAGTTTTGGTTGGTTGACGTAACATGCATGATTTCCAGCGGGGGAAAGTCACTACACACACCAGACACCAAAGCTCTAGTCGACTGTGAAATACAGAAAGCTTTCCCTGGGGGTGATTTTATTCAGCATTGTATAAACTCATTTGGCACGAGCTTGAATGTAACAGACATTCATTTATACGTAGAGGTCCAGACTCCAGCTTTAAGGGATCCTTATCAAAATGTTTTATTTATGTGATGTTAACATTATTGGATCTTGTTAAAGATCTCAAATATAATAATCTGTACCAGCCTTAATTTATAGTAGCAAAGTAGTTTCATACAACACAGTGCAACTCATAGCAGGACAACAATTCAACAGGTGAGAGTAAACAAGACACCACAACAGCATAACCTGGTAACGCAGCAGCAGCAACGCAGTACAACACATCACTTTTCTAAAGCTAGATATCAGCTCTTTTGCTACTGTGTATCTATGCATTCTCCACAGTTTCTAGATCTGTTGCAGTGCCACTCTCATTGTTCGGTTCAGGAGATAGATGCTGACATTCCTGTAAAAAACTGCACACAGCAGATCATACTGCTGAATTCTAAATATCTCTCTCCACACTTAACCAGTTATCCCTGTCAGGACTGTCCATGTCTACCAATCGTCTAATACCCACTGTGTTTTCTTATTTGCAGATGGTAGATTGCTCAGGGTGGGACAACCACATTTGATTTTCAACAGATTTGCATGTAGTGCATGAAACATTTTATATTGGAATTACAGAGAAAGGCCCACTGCTGTGACAAACACTGTAGGGTGGCGTGCAATAAGTTTGGATACATGCAAAAATAGGTATGTTTTTTATATTGTTTGTATTGTATTGTATATGTTAGACTGGAATAATAATTAATCAATTAATCAATTGAGCTGTCAACTATTAAATTAATTGTCAACTAATTTAATAATCAATTAATCGGTTTAAGTCATTTTTTACCCCAAAAGTCAAAATTCTCTGATTCCATCTTCTTAAATGTGAATATTTTCTGGCTTCTTTACCTTTTACTTAACTCTCAGACAATAAACTGAATATCTTTGGTGTGTGGCACAGACTGTATAAATAATGGAAGTACTGTAGCTACCATGACATCACCCCCTAGTTTGTGGACTGCCGTTTGAAAGGCTTGTGTTTGGCATTTTGGCCATCGCAATCTTGTTTTTTAAGCCAGAAATGACCTTATTTGGACGAGAGACTAGAGCTGTGGAGGAATGAGGGGTGCATCTGACTCACAGAATGTGGCAACGCCTTGCAGACAACCTATTAATCAAGTGGCCCCGCCGTAAAATATACGTAACTTTATGTTTTAATAAAATGTGAACAGATGATTTATAAGAAAATCCCCCCTGTACATGAAATTAATTGAAGCGACTGAAACCCCTTCTTTGTACCAGGCTGTTAACATGTTAATTTATGCTGTAAAGTTGGGCATTTTAACATGGAGGTCTATGAGGATTTACTCTGTTTTGGAACCAGCCTCAAGTGGCCATTTGAGGTACTGCAGTCTATGGCACTACCACATTGGCTTCACTTTTCAGCCTTGGATGTTGCTGCTTGATTTGTGGACAAAACATGACATTTGTGAACATCATCTTAGGCTTTGGGAAATATGTCATCATTTTCTGACATTTTATAGACCAAACAACTAATTCATTAATAGGGAAAATAATTGAAAGATTGATCGACAGTGAAAATAATCAATACTGGAGACTTCAGTATATATTTACTGTGTGTTTTCTTGTGTATATACATATATATTATTGATTCTTTTAAGATAGTACTTGATGCCAATATGTCAAAAGATAAGAGAAGAGCAAAACTGTAAATGAAGGCTACTTGTATAGAATCAGCCCTATGCCATTGTATTAAGCTAATTGACCTGTCGTAGTGGGGGAAGTACCATATTTACTAAAAAACTTGAAATGAAGGAAAAAGTCACTTGGTTACAGGAAAATATCAGACATGTCATGTTGCTGACCATCTGAGTTGGGACAGGAGGAGATTATTTTAGGATATTCTGACTGCTACAGTGTGGCAGCCTTGAAAAACTCAACTAGCACTTTGTTGCCTCTGAAACAATCTGCCACTTCCCCTTTATTCCCCCGTTGGTATGTCTGTTTTTAGCACGGTCTCTCTCTGGGCCTGCTGCCTGCTGCTATCAAATGAAAGCTAGCTAATCAGATTGTTAGAAGATCCTGTCCTACTCTGCCCCGAGGGCATCGTAATGACAGATCTCACACACTACCACACACACATCTCATGCCACTTGCACTGGCTTCATAACACCACTAACCACTGTACTGTGGGCCTTGTGAAACTGCAATCATTACCAGATTTACCAAACAGGCAACCTTCCCTGGATGCTGTACGTCATTGTGATGCATGCAGGTGAAGCCCTGAGTGACCTCCAAATAATATCATCTAGAGTAGACTAGTTAACCAGCCACAGGAAAAATGTGAAATTATCAGTGTAGTTTTGGCTGAGTTTTTTGTCCTACTTGTGGTTTTGAGAAACCAGATTTCCCCTGTTCTCAGCTAGAGCATTAGGAGTTCAGCCAAGTAGCGATACACCCGGCAGAAGTCAAACTTCTCACCTCCACACAGAAGAAAAATCTATCTCTGCCTCATTCTCTTTTCTCTCTGATCCACTGCTTTGTATTCTGCCTGTGTTATAGCAGCAGACATGCTGATAGGCTGTGATTGCCGCCTGCCTGCTGAGTTCTGCCTAGCCTCCAGAGAAGCAGCACTGCCTGAGACTTCCACGAGCTCAGGAGGGGATTGAGCCTTCAGATCACTTTTCACCCTCCAAAACCAGTCCTGTCTTCCCCATACACAGCCACAAAAACATACAAAGATCTGCCACATATGAGCAAAGAGTGATTTTGAAAAGGTAGCTGAAATCTCTAGTGAATTCACATTTTGACAAATAGGTCTGCATTCAATTTATTTCTGTTATCCGATTACATAATCCATTTGCACTACATATGGGATTGAATGAGATCAGTATTTTGTGCAGGATATCGTTACAATTGGTTGAAATTGATGGACTGGATTGAGAATGCGCTGAGAATTGTTTGACTGTGAGTTTGTACTAGTGGATTAAAAATACATCTGTAATAGTTTTGTGGATTTTTGTAATGTGAGTAAAATATTTGTAGCTAAAATGTACAAGTCATTGAAAATAGTATGCGTAGTGTTGAGGTTTTTAATGGTCTAAGAGAACTAGTTAATACAGAGTAAACTTATGCTTATTTAGAAATTGTGTGAGCCTGGTAAAACACAGACTCAGCTGTAGTTTGGATCTACAGTATATATATTCAGTCTTCCTCCTTACAAGCATGTTGGAACTTGCAGTTGCTGCAGTCTTAATCTCCTGCTGTCACATGCTGAAAAACAAGCAGTCTAAATTGCTGACATTATTTTATGTTAATGGCGTACACACTTGGAACCCCATGCATAATTGATGCTAAAGCCCATAAATGCAAATAAACACATTTTTAGTGGTATTTAATTATCCCTTGGTTTCCAGTCAGCTTCAGAAGTGGTTCTGAGTCTGCTGCTTCTAGCAGAGAGGACCAGAAAGGATCATGGCCGACTCTCTGTTCCTCTTTTGTTACTTGTTCCTTGGTAGCTGTCATAAAATGTTGGAGGAAAAGCACATGTACTGTATTTCTTTGTGAGGGTCGTGTTGTGACCAAGTCTTTTATAACTCAACTTCCTTGTAATGACTTAGTGCTTTCAAGAAAGCATTTGAAAAGAAGCATGGAATTGACAGTGATGGGTGGTGATTATATGGTGACCTTTACACGAGTTGCCACTACCGTTTGTGCCAGTGGCGGCTGCTGGTCTTTCAAACAGGGGGAGATCACTTTAAATTTACAGCATAAAATTTGTCATTTTATAGCGAGGCAGTAACTTATAAGAGGAACATTTAATTGAAGCCGTTTTTCAACCACACTCATGCCACAGAACCACAGCAAAACACACCTCAAAGATTTAAACACCTGAACGGCACTCTGTCAGAAGACTCTACTCGCAAATATCCGCACGGGACTGAGCTGGAAATGCAACGATACCAGTGTGTATTTCAAAAGCGCTGTCAATCACAAAGGGGTTCAGCCTTTTAGACAATTCCTCCAATCATCATGCATACACCGAGCGTCCTCTCCCGCCTACCGCTCCATTAGGTCCCACGGAAGCTAAGCCTTCCTGGAAATGACGATTTTGTTGCATTTATCCAATGACCATCTCGCTTTGCTGCATGAAGAAAACCTGCTCAGCTCTGTCTCATAGGAATGCTTGGAGGCTCAGCGTCCACCGTGCTGACACGAGAATGTATGACAGGGAGGTTGTGTTTGAAAACTGGTGATAACCAGCTGACGTTTGAACATCATAGTCATGATGTTAAACGCATCCTAGTGCACGTTTAATGCAATGTAAATTCTTATTTTAATGTATATTCAATAGTGCATATTTGACCATTTCTTCTATGAAATTTTAGGGGAAGTTCAGCCTCCCTTGTTGTCTCAGAGCAATAGCCCTTGGTTTGTGCCCACTGCTCTTCAGCTTCTCTTTGGTTTGTTTCGTGGTCTAAAACAAGAAGAGGGTGAAGTCTGGCATTGACAAACAGTAGGAGTACTTTGCTAATAGCAGCACTTCACTCACATAGATAATCCATAATCCGTTTGTAGAGCTGCAACCAGCATCAAGATACCATTTCTCAATTCTGCTGAAATAAGCCACAATGAAGTGGACATGTTTATTGCTTAGAGTGTTGGAATATAATTCACCTTGCAAATAAACAACAAAAAACATTTGTTTTTATAAAATGGAAGCAATTTGAGCATATCATATGGAAAATAAATCCAGGATAGAACAGAACACCTCTATTAAAAAACCCTAAAACTATTTTTTGATGTTTTTGACCTGTGAGTGTTGCCCAAAGCAGGCTGGACGTCAAACTTGCCCTGGCACCCTCTCCTAAGATACTGATCTAAGAATAGCCAGATTGAATTTAGAAAAGGCACTGACATGGTTGAATGTTACACACAATTGACTATTACTCAGCCATAGCAGTATCTATCTAGATCTAGGACTATTATGTTATCCATTTGTGTTTGTACTGAAGCAAGTATGTGAGTATTTTTAATGAAACAACACACTTCTCTTCAGTTATGAAACAGACCGACAAAGACTTTCTTGAAGTGGTAATTAAGGACTGATTGTCTAATGCTAGTGCCTGCGTTGTTCCCTGTGGCTGTCTGACAGCCAGACTTATAAACCCCACTGCTCATAATGTTAGTGTCTGGGCTGACAGGGCGAGGATGGTTAGGGGGGAGTTGCTCTGTTGCAGAGCGATAGACCAAAACCTGTGATGGCTAGCTATAATTGTAATGGAGATGTACTGAGGTAGTGGAGCTGCTGCTGAGCCTTTCGTTATAGGTCAGACTGCAGCTGTGCAGCCTGGTGGTCACCACGGCTATCCCACCAAAATACAAATACACAGACGGACATGCTCCTGTTGAATTGTCTATCTCTTAAAGCTGCAAGATTTACCTCTGTATTCTGTCTGAATACCTTCATAGGAAGTGATGATGAGTGCAGTTGCCATGGGTAACGTGCATGCTGTTTGGGTTGGAGGTAATTAGCAGACAGTGGAGTTAGTGAGGGTCTTTACTCAAGGAAGACAAGGGACAGTGTTTTTAGTCCATCAGTCAAAGAAACATCATCAATGAATCTTTACTTTAATGAGAATTAAAACATTTTTGTCTTTTTATTTCAAGGCGATGCTGTCAAGATTGATCTGTGTTCTCATTATTTAAAATGTAATTGAAAATACTGTGTTTTAATCCCCATCAACAACCCATCTTGTCAACGTATTTAAGGAAACAAGTCTTTTTACCCAAACAACAAATTGGGCCGATTCTCTTGTCTTCAAAATTATCTTTTTGACCATTAAACTATGTATATGAGCCTTTCCTGATCTGCCACTCAAGAGATTAAATGTTGGCATTGTACATTTCTGCAAACCATGGATTTGTGTGCTATTATGTGGTGGATATGTTGAAACTGTTGGTACCACAGTGGCCGCAGGAAATGCAGCAATATCTTGTGAAAACAGCACGTTTTGTTTTTTGTTGGTCTTGAATGGTGGTCTGCAGCTTGGCAGCTGTGTCACAGTATCCACCGCACCCTCCACCTCCTGATGACAGCTCATCAGAACTCCATCACTGTAGAGACATTGATTTGATATATGTGAACATACAAATGTTTCATATCTGTGGTTTGCAGAAATGGACAATGCCAACATTTTGTTCTGCAGACTTGGCTGAGGTCAGTGAAATCAGATTGTGAAAAGCAACAAATAGAAAAGTACATGCCTAACTCTTATCATAAGTGGTTAATGTTGCATAGATTATGGTTGGTTCACTGGGTACTTCTTGAATCCAGCTAAACTGAGTCATTATTATTCATTATAAACACATGTATCAACCTAACAGTCAGAAGGTAGAGGTACAGTGTGTCATCCTCTTCAAACCAGCAGGTTGTACAGTTATGCTGATGTTCCCTCCGCTGTAATAAGCAGCTAACCAGAGTCCAGACAGGGTCGCTGATTGCTTCAGTTGCTGACGTGTGAACAGCATGTGACGTAGGAGCTTTAATCCATCAGCCATTACAACAATAACAGCGCACGCAGGTAATTACGTGCTGTCTCCTTGGAGCTGTTATTCTTTAGTATTATCACCATCCCTCTGTCTGTTATCTCTCTGTGAAATAGTAGGTTATGAGTTGATTCATGAAACCAGCAAGCATAAATATAGTGCAAGGCAAATGGCCAGCATTGAAGGAACAGTGTTTGAATTGATCATGAACTGTATAATCAGAGAGAAACTTTAGCACCGAGTGTCAACATCAAACTTTAAATGTACACTAAAAACACATCACACTGGACATTAATTATACATACTGATCTGTCTCAATGGTGTGAGTATGTGCATGTGTGTTAGACATGTGAGGGAGGAAAAAAGTAATATAGATTTATACAATATGTATTTTAAATTATGTAAATTATGACTGAGTGGTTTCAGCACTCCTCTGCTGGTCTTTGGCCTGGGCATATTGTCAAAACTTTTAGTTAATGATGAAAGAGTTTGTCTATGCACAAATGGTAGTTACAACATATTTGGAACCATCCAACCAACCACTTTACAATAACAGGCCAAAGTGCTTTCTACATCTCAAGACTAGCTTAGTCACATTTGCTGTCTAATGCTTGATTTATGCTTGATGCAGCTGTAAGGGTTGCGAGTGCTGCACAGCAAAAGTGACGTCTAACCATTAGACACACTGCTTCAGGAGGATCCCATGCGGCAGGTTTTGCCTGCCTGATCCAAGTTTTTCTAACTACACTGACGCAGACAGATGAAGAAAATGGAGAACCATGCTGAGTTTTAGATTTACTGCCCTCTGTGGTTTGGGAGAATATGGGTTTGCTACAGGGAGAAACCCGCATGGAGAATGAAACATATAAAAGTTTCTTTGTCAATTCTGTGTCAGTACATGTCCATGTGACCATCTGCATAACTGAGATTATAGCACCATAAAAAAAATAACTAAATCATCTAGGTCATTGGCAGCTAAACTAAATAGTTCAATTTCAATAGTCAACTAAAGGACCTCTTACTAGTTTTTATAGATGCTGTATATCAGCAAATGGAGTTTGCTGAGTTGTCATGGCCTAATACCTAAGTACGGAGCGTCACATGATAACAGGTAATCGTGTATGGTCAGTAACAGCATCAGCTGGGAAAGGTTAAAAGTCATCTACCATAAGTCAGTAAACAGCTGAAGATGCAGCAGGCCAGTCATAAGAGCTTAGAGATCATAACTCATGGCTGTGGTTTATTGTTCCATTTGAGCGGTCTGTTTGGTTTTCAAATACGTCAGAGCAGTCTTTTACCAAAATGTGGCAAAGGCACAAACATGGAGAACGTGTTGTGGTCAGTACTGTGAAAGTGAAGGCCTTGTACCTTGAACACATCTCAGCTGGTGGACTTAATATTCTGTCTATTGTATGTAAAAGTACTGGCTGAAATAAGTACAACAGCTGTCTGACAGGGTCTCGATAAAACCTAATCATTTATAGGTTTACAAAGGCAGCATTTTGTCTAGTGTATGGTAAATTAGTATATAGGATTTGTCACATAAAGAGCTAAAGATAATGCTCTTGCTGTTAGCAACAAACAGGTTTTGCTGGAGTTAAAATTATGGTTATGTATGGACGTTTTCAACTTCAGATTAAGGTCAGGTTGTTAAATCATTTTGACAAGGCTCTTTTAAATAAGAGCTTAAAGCCACATTTAGGCAACTGAACATAGATTTGTTTTTAAAATCACATTTACATTTTGAGACATTATGCTCATGTTAGCACCGTGGTGTGACCAGACTCAAATGTCATTACATCTCTCATTGCTGTTATTATGCTGAAATAGTCTGTCCCTGTGAGTATTAAAAAGGTGATCTGAAAGAAAACTAAAAAAAAACTCACAGCATCAGTTGAGTTTGAATGTGTGAAACATATCCAAGTCAGTGCCTTTAACAATCACGCCACTCTGATAACTATATCCCATATGCTCTGAATGCAGTAACACTGGAGGGCCCAATGATTGTTGCTTTATTTAGAAACACTCCGCTTCCTCCTGTATTGTGCCTAGTGAGTTCATTTGATGGAAGTGTGGTGTTTGTGCTGTAGCTAATCTCCATAAACAGAGATCTGCATATGGATGCAGAAGCTGTAGGCTATGATTTTAATATTGGAAGAGCTCTGGTTTCAGTTAGTGGTTTGTTTTAGTAGTATTGACCAGTCACGTTTGAGTGAGCTTTGGTCACGTGCAGGTAAACAATCTGCATGGAGAGCTAAAGAGGCAGAAGACATTGACTATGGTCTGATGACAATATAGCACTTTTTATTATTCATATACAGATATCCGTTAATAGAGATTAGCTATAACTACAACTACAACTCCGTTCTCAAGCTGCTAATAATGACCAGCACACAGAAGAGGAAGTCTTAACCCAGACATCCATTATCTAAATATTAAATATTGGCCGTTTCTCCCAGAGGTGAAATCGTCACCAGACCAGTAGCCAGTGGATTCTGAGATTGTGCTTTAGCTAAAAGATCCTTGGTAACATGAAGGTGAATGTTGTGGCCAGCAGGCACGCTGATTACAAAAAAGCTTGATGTTTTATTCATAAACTCTAATTGAAGAAGGTGTCATTCTGGCAATTTAATGTGTTTCTGTGTGCGAGATGTATGAGGTTTAATCCAATCCATTCCTAAGTGTGGTTTGTTACACAGGTTTGAACACTGCCAATCAAAGTGATTTAGCATGCCAACATACCCATTAGTGCATGTCAAGGACACTGGCGGAAACATTAAATCTAATAAACTCACATGCTGACCCAGATTATGTTTATCTAGAGCATTTCAGTTAAATCTGGTTACAGTTTGTTGCATATACCTGACAACAACAAACAGACAAACAGGTATGGATGAAAAGAGTATCTCCTGAAGCTCTCTTAATGGAGCTGCTGTGTAAATTGGCTGCCTCTGTCACACTGTTATACTGCCAGACAGCCTGCTGTTCAGTGCATTTATAATGCAAAGTGACTGCACCAGTCAGCGTGCCATATAAAAACAGTGGAATGTGTTTGATCACAGTTCGTATTTCTTACAGCTTCAGATGTTTACATAGGATTAGAGTCTTCTGACCTTAATATCTGAGTATTGTCAGTTTTCCTTTCCCTCTGTAACCTCCTTTGCATGCACACTTCAGATGCAAAACTGACACTTGCAAATCTTTAGTATATCCAGCACACAAAGATAAATAATGCACTGTAATCCAGGTGTAGACAGCAGTGGTGGGACCAGGTCATTATTTTGCAAGTCACAAGTAAGTCTCATGTTTTCGTACTTAGGTCCCAAGTCAAGAATAGCAATGCTCAAGTCAAGAGCCAAGTCCTAAACTTTGAGTCCTAAACAGGTCGTATTTGGTTCTTCACCTACTGCAATGCCATCTTAACAACAGACTGATATATATTAATTTTACAAAAATCATGAATGCTTTTTAAAATTTGTTTATTTGTTAAAACAAGTTTGTTGGAAGTTTCTGCGTCTCTTACTGTAATTTTCAACTTGTGTGTTTTGCATATTGCAGTTCATTTTTTTGTTGACCAGCACGTAATCAACATTATCAACACTGTCAACATCCTTGGTATCATTTTTCCTAATTGGCACTCAGTAATGTAACATGACTTCTTCATGGTTCTCTCCTGCAACTTGACTGGATGCTGTTGCATCGTTAAACAAACTGGATCATCTGGGGAAAAGTGTCGACTTGCTGGGAATGAAAAGCACTGACGAAAGTTCATTCTGGAAATGAAAGGAAATGAATTGATTCCTGACACTTTTTAAACAACATACTTTTTAATCTGTGGGCTTGGGGGAAGGTGCCAAGTATTTTCAAGTCAAAAGTACATACAAGTCCTATACATAACGGTGTGAATAGTATTCAGTCTGCTTGTGTAGACAGCCGAGGTCTGAGCCTTTTTACTTCACAGTATAAATGTTCACTGAGATAGGTTGTTGCATCACAAGGTGTGACTTTAAAGCATTTCTTTGCATTAGGGGGAAGAATAGAAAACAACAATGAAACCCGCTTAGCTGCCAGTTTATTAGGTACACCAAGCTAAAACTTTGTTCTTATACAGCTGTACTGCAATAAATCGTGCCTTCAAGAAGATTAGAATGTTGCAGTATAATGAGAGGTATTTCTAATGTTTAGGCCACTTCATTTATAACATAAAGGGCACATTTTTTGGTTGACCTTTCCAAGTTTAAGGCAGTGATGCGGTTTTACAACAAAATCTTCATCCTACCTGCACGCTCGAGCTTACTTATGCACAAACCCTTCATTTTGCAGTTTGTGAAATGTAACTAAACCAAATGCAGCCCTGATTCTGATCTATCACATTCTGATGCCCATTTCTGCTGTGGGCCTCTTTATGTCATTTACAAAATATAATGCTTCAGGCACTACTTTAGAAATAATTGGGGAGAGGGATGACGCATGCGGTGGTACTCCCAGCAGCACAGTGTTCTGTACAATGGTGATAGAAATTTTAGATACAGCTGTGTGAGCTTCTGCATCCAGTGTGTCCCCAGGGTGTCACCATTGTCTGCTGTGGTCATGATGGCAGAGGCAGTTGCACAGTAGAAATCAGTAGATACCACTGGTTTAAAGGCAGGCAGTTTTCTAGAAAGGGCAAAGAAAAAACCTGGCAGACATTGAAAATACACCCTCCTCCTGCAGCTCTCACATATGCATGCGGTCCACACAGTAACCCAGTGTTAAATCTCAGACATTGATTTATTCTAATCTTGAAATTTTGTCCAGAAATTGTGTTGGACCCCTGTTTATTGTCAGATGCTCTATTTTAGACTCTGTTTTTGATTTTTGATTGTAAGTAGTTGTTGCCGATGCTGGATTAGCAACATTTTTTTGTTGCTAATCCACTCCTCTAATCGACTCCTCCAGTCTGTTTGAATTACAATATGCTCTAAAGTTGTGATGGGATTTTTGTCCAGCGATGCCTTAATAAAACTGCCTACACCAGCTTTAAAGGACATGATACATTTAAAATGAATCAGCTGTTAGTGATGGCTGCAGATGATTTCCACTGTTTATGAAAGTAGAGATATACCTGTTGGTCCTCCCATGGTCAGCCTGGTCACATACTGCAGCCACAGTGATGTATGAATGAGCCTTATGACCACAGCAATGCTGCACCTTACCTGTTATTCAGCCTAAAGTTGCTCATGACTACACACACACTTACCCTCAGTGTGTCACTGCTACCTCAGTCTGTTCATCTTTGTTATTTCATTTCACTTTCCCTTATCTTACCCTATCAACTTGAACTTGAATAACTGACTTCCTTGCCTTCTCTGCTCTCCTGCTCCTCCAGGGAATTAGAGGAAGACTTGGAGGTGGTATGGCAGGCGGCAACCAGGGAGAACCAGCAGATGAGGGAGAATCTTTTGGACTCAAGACTCTCTGCAGATCTCGCTGGCAGCACCTCTCCTGGCTGGCCTTCTCATGCTCCAAATCACCAAAACAACTCATTGGACGAGAAGCATAAGCATGGACTGGATTTCTATTGCTAAGATTACAGCCATAAACTATAGGTGTGTTCACTTAAAACTACAAGAACTGGACTGGATAGGTGACTTCAGTAGTTACAGCTACAGACATCTGCCAGACTTTATGTGTTTCAAAACTAAAACCTTAAACTTGCACCGTCCTCTGTAACAAACTCATAACTGTATTTAACTAGTGTAAGCATGTCTCTGGTGGCAGCCAAGATGTTCAGTGAACGGAACGCAATAGTGAGCTGGATAAATTCACTTTTCACTTTTGTGTCTGTCAGGAAAACTTTGTAGTGAAACATGTAAAACATGTAATATATTAGAGGGAAAAAAATCACAATAAAACAGCTCACTTTATGCTAAGCTCAGTTTTGACAGTGTGGCCAAATATACCGGACTTCACTCTGGTAGTCAGAAAGATTGCCGTTTCATAAAGATTTTTTAGTGTCTTCTAAATTTATCTCAGGGTTTCATGGACTATGCCAAGTATAAGAGATGAATGAGTAGACAGTAGTGGAGAAAGCTGCATTGTTTAGGTTGACTTAGGTTTAAGTGGAACATAGCCAATGTCGCCACCTGCTGGGCACATGTGGTAGTGGTGTTATCATTGTCAGTGGCAACAATAAATCTGTGTGTGTGTGTGTGTGTGCGCGTGTGAGTGAATCCTGGGGTCAAATATAACATAGGCCATGTCATTGACACTTCATAAACCTGTTAATCACGGGAAATCAAAGTGGCTGAATGTTCAAAATGACCAAAAGATAAAGTAAAGTAAGGTGAAATAAGTGTTTATGCACAAATAAATGCACGTTTATTTATACATGCTTGGCTCTGTTTTCATATTATTGTTGGTACTACCTTTTGTTAAATATCAGATTTTATATTGGTGCATGGCTGATTAAGCTGAATTTATTAATTGATTTTGATGTGCAGTTAAAGGTACTACATAGGAAAACATGGATATAACACTTTCAGCAGTAGTTGTGTGTGGAAAGGACTACTTTCCCTCCATGCTGCCCTTCTGATCCAGAGCAGAAAAATATATTTATACCAAATGAGACACCTCTTTTTTTCATTAAACACTACAACGACCAGCTGATATCTCCTTGAATTGTGATATTTAAAACATTTGTACTTTGTACAAACTCAAGTGCAATGTAGCCTCACTGGAGTGTGCTGTAGTCCACAATCTGATAGCTAAATCCAAATTAAGAATCATTTTAAGCTGGGAAGTCTTCATGCTGTACTGTTGATGTAAACCTAGTTTTGTTTTCTCTGAGTTGACTCAACCTGAGCTGGGAAACTCTGAGTTTTCGGTTCCAGAACAGCTGATCAGAATTAGTTCAGTCAACTCTGAGTATGTTCAGCCTGAGGGAAGCACGTTCACGGTGAACACCACAAGCCATCATCAGTGGAGAGCAGATAACATGATTTTCAATGGCAGAAAGTGCAGTTAAAAGCTGAGACACTTATTTCATCCCAGCTGAATCAGAGATTTTATGACTGCGAATGAAGACTTTGAACATGTCTTCAAAAAAAAAAAGTAATACAATAGCTGCAGATTAACAGCGTGAGGTTACAGAGTGTGTTAATAGGTAATGTGAAGTGACGTTATGTAATGTGATGCGTTAATGCGTGTCTAATACACAGAAAATATAGAACCATTTTTACATCTTATATATCTTATCCTATATTTTAATATAGTTTGCTATATCTTCTTATTCAGCTGTAATCTGATGAGGCCCAAACGCACTGGGCAGCAACTCAAAATCAAACACAAAAATATTGTACAGACTGGTAAGAAATTTTGCTTATACTTATGTCATTCTGTAAATATTAGGATTTGTTTAACCTGAATTGCTGTGAAATGACTTCTGATTCACGTTATCTCCTGTATTCTCAGAGGGAGCTATGTTGAGTTGAGTTGAGTCCCATAAATGCAGCCTATGACCTGCAGAATCTTTGAATATATGAAAAGTATTCATAAATAATTGCATTATGTATCCATGTAGACTAATTTCATATTAACACTGACAAACCTGCAGTTCTGTGGAATTCCTCTGTGATGATCCCGTCTGATTTATACCCAGGGAATCCACAAAAACAGAGCCAGAGTCACTTACGGCCCGACAAACCACTGCCTCGCTGATGTGTTCAGTGTCTCTGATGTTATAAAGAAAACTGCCGTTGCTGAAGAATCAAAGGGCAATGCATAAAATTTGCTCTGATGATAATGTAAGTCCATGATGTGTAATATTTGATGTACTGTTTGTGGGTGGAACAGGTCTCTAATCACCATCTCCTTACACAACAGCCTCTGAATAAATTGTGCCTCAACGTCCACGACTTTATTAACAAAAGGACACCCCGTGTCTCCTTCCTGCTACACGCTCAGCAGGCCATCAGCCTCAGGCTTAGATGAAGCAAACCTGCCAGTCAGCAGGTTTGCTTCACAGAGTATATTGGCATAGTAATTGACTCAGGGTTACGCTGAACTAGCTTTGTGAAACCCTCATCTTGGGCTGAACATACTCAGGAGTTTTCACTAATCCTACTTTCTGAGATAGGGCCCTGGAAAGTTCAGTCACAATGATAAACATTCAGTCATAGAAAACAAAAGGCGAAATATTTTGTCATTTAATGTATGTTTTTAATACAATCATGACAATAAATGTATACATTAAAAGACAAACCCACAATATGTATTGTATGTCACTTTATTTCTGTGTTTGACTTGTTTTCATTTGTTTTACCATCCTGTTGAGTTCTGGTTGAATTTGTTCCAGTTTTCTCTCTGAAAAATGTTGCACACTTGGCACATCCAATGCATTAAAACATTGTTTTGTAGTAAAGCCGTGCCTCATTTTCAAACTGTATGGTTTGCCTATGAACAATGCAAGCAATATGGTCCACGATGACCAGTGCTAAAATCAACCTGCGTAGTTGTCCCCCCATTGTGACATTAGAAAGTGTCGCATTTATCTTGCAAGTGTACTCTTCTTCAACGTTTTGTTTCTTCCTGGATTTTTCCCGCATGGAAATTCTGACCAATAAAGTGCAGCTTTCTCACACAAGATATTCAATCTGGTCTGTTTGTAGGCAATTATGCAACAAAATTAGTCCCTGATTCGGAACAAAGCAGGCAAACTCTAGGTCTGAAAGCACCCATAGGTACACACCTGAACCCATCTAACCCTGATGACCCATATGATGGTCAGGTGGGTCAGCATCTCACATGTGACCTTACCAACTCTGTAAGGGTTCACAACCACACAGAGTTTAAAGCCTGCAACTCCCCACCAGTCAGTTACACCTTAATCCTCTTGGATGAGATGTGAAACATCTTAAGGAAACTCAAGTAAGTTCAGTTGCCTTCAGTATAACTCTTAGAATCGTCATAGAAACAGTCGATATTTTTGGAAATGCACACAAAACATCACAACCATTTGCAAAGCATTTGCTACTATGCCAACGAGCTGCTTAAAAAAACTTTCTGCATGTCACATAAACGTAAAAATCCCATGGTTTTGAGTCTAAGTGACTAATGACAACAACATTTTTTTAAATTGGTCCAGTCCTGAGCAAGAGCCGTGGCCAGGCTGCATAGTTAACGCTCACAGCCTGTTCGCAGTGTTCATTTATGTCCGTTAAAGGTGCTTGTTTTTGCCACTGACAAGCTCAGGTTATTATTTTAAGTGTCTGACAAGATTATGAAAAGAGTCCCTACATAGTTTTAAGATGTAAGTCTGATACAGATTTTTTTTTAACTGAAGCTGCTGGTTGACAATATTTTGCCTATGTTTAATATCTTTAAATCTGACCACAGAAAGTATTCATTGTTGTTCCAGAGAACTGTAATCTGGTCAGGGTGGAAAAGCCTCTGAGGCTGTATCTTACATTTTACACCTGCTCTCTGCCTGTCATGCAACATTTATAGGTACCACCTTATTCTTTATCGAGGGGTTCCTGTAGCGAATCTAAAAAGTCAAAAAAGGGACTACATATCTTTATAAAGGCTATAGTGGACCCACTGAGTGTGTATTTATTTATTTTTTTCTAACTTTAAGAAAAACATAACATCCCTGACCCAATGAGAAAAGGATGGGGGAGCACGTTACTCCCAATTTAGAAGGATCACATGTCTTGCCAGGAGAGTAGTGAAAGCTATAACTGCATGGAGTTTATTTGGTAAGATAGCACAGGATTCCTTCAAAGTTAGACCAAAGTGCACACAGACTGGTGTGAGGGCCAATTGGGTGGAGAGGTTTGCACATAACCAAAACATATGCATTAAATCTGCTGGCTGGCCTCCACATAGAGGGCATCAAGGCGCAAGATACATTTGGAGTATCTACTCACTGGTAAACTTGCCCCTGAAACCTCTCAGCCTTCACATGAGCATTGATATTACATGTGTGCAAAGTCATCCAGTGGGCCAGATTGGACCCTTTGGTGGGCCGGTTCTGGCCCCCGAGCTAACATAGGCTAATGACGTTGAGTAACATTAGTGCTGCTATACTGTCTCAAAACGAGCATGGAATTCACTTAAACATGATGCTAGTCGATGACATCATAACATTTATGGCTGTAAGGTACTGATATTCTGGTAAGTTTAATTCATCATATTTCTCATAAATGTAATGGTGTCTCTTATGCAAGTTTAAAAACTGAGATTTGACTTAAGCCCCATGAGCCCCTCTTCAATTGCTGAGGACATATTAACCCATCATCGTGACACGATCAGATGCTATGGTCTGTAATAGACATGGATTTTCAGCAGGACAGAGACAGAAAAGACAGACCAAATCCTCCACAGGGGAGCGCCAGAGAGTGAAGGCAAAGAGACTGCAGGAGGTGAATAAGAGTCGAACTCTCCTTCCGTCTCCTCCTCATATATGTGAAAAAAGACATGAAACACATATCAGTCCCTCCAGGATGTTGTGATTGCAACAATTAATGCAAATTTGGTCAGTCCCCATTTGTGCAGTCACCACAACTTTACTGCATGTTTAACTATTAACAACAGGAACATTATCTTATCACTGTAGAGCTGGGAACAGCGTATTGATCTGCGCCTAAGCCTGGGAGGACTGTGGTGCGGTCACACACACAGTGACAAGGCTAACTGTTAGCATCACACTGCTAATATCACCCAACAGTGATTAACAGTTTAGTGACCATATTGTACCACACTGAAACTGCCGGGGCCCCACTTCACAAAACTACAGAAATCTTGTGTAATTCTGCTTTAGATCCGTTCACAGATCAAAACAGAGAGATGAGAGATATTCATGTGACTGACTTCTACACGGCATGACTATGTGTAATTTACATTTATTTTGTTTTTCCTGCAGCAGCTGAGATCTAACTCTTCACACAAACAACAACACCTGACTCCTCTTCCTCCTTTTGTTTCAGGTGCGTTTGATGTTGTTATCACTGTCAGTGGTTTAAGCTTTGACTTTGTCAGCATTGTCAAACCAGGTAACCAACACTGGTCATGTGTTTTAAACTCTACTCTGCTCTACAGGAGGAGATGCTGATGGAGGAGGAGGGACTGTGGACTCATGTGGACACCAAAGAGATGGACAAATACACGATGGACGTTTATATTAATTACAATAACCAGAAGAATAAGCAATACCTCGATTGGACCATGTACCTCTACGGGAAGTCACTTAATTAGTCCCTCTACACCTGAATGCATTCCTTCATTGTCCAATCTGTGTATTTTAAGCCACTGGCACCCCAGAAGTTTTTCACAGGGGTGACCAGACAATGATAAATGATTGTTATTACCATGTTGTGCCATTTTTATTGTTGATCTACCCGATGCTAATATTAAAAGTCACACCAGAGGCTAATACTGTATGTTACATGTCACGCTTTTTTTTCCTTCCAGAATGCTGGCATGCTGTCTAAAATCACAAACTGAGGCAACGTTATGCCGGCATTGTTTGGTTCTACATAAAAAGAAGAAAACCAGCCTAATGAAGGGTCTTTGTCATGGCTCAATCGTGGGATCTGCACGTAAAGAGAGCTTATGATCCATGAGATGCTTGATCAGCAAAAATCATTTTTCAAGACTTTATTGAACAACAGGAAATAAACTTTAAGACCTTTGTTCAATTATTAATGGATTTTACTAACCAGAGAATGGACAACATCATGAAAGATGTACAGGACCTGAAGATTAGTATGTAGATGATCGTAACACAAAACTCTCTGACCATGCCATCAGTCTAAAGAGCATTTCAACTGAGTTTGCATCTATCCAAGCTTTTGACAAACTCTCTGTCATGCTCTGCTCCCCTGTCTCCAACACCTGCTTATTCTCCTTGATCATGCTGGTCCCTTTAATTCCCCAGACCTGTGATTTTCCATCCAGCCACCAGATGTCCCCAGACTTTCTTCCAAGCCCCATATCCTTACCTCTTTAACATTTGCAATCACTCACACACCTATTCCCAGTTACCTCATCACTCTGGTCAGTGTATAAACCTGCCATTGTCACCAGCTTGTTGTGCTTCCCTGTGTTTTGGGGTTTCCTGCTGATTATTCCTACCTGCCTGTTGTGAGAGGATCTCTGAGGCAGGCAAGGGTTTTTAGAGATCGGCAAAATCCCTTTGCTTTTGCTGACAATCACCTGTTTGAACGATACAAATTCTCGTTGGAGGGACTGGTTTATCTGTGTCAGGTCCTTGAGCCCTATGTCGGCAGTGCAACACACTGGAGTAATGCGCTCACAGTCCCTCAGACTGTATGTATTGCCTTACGCTTTTTTGCAGTGGGCACTTTCTTGTATGCTGTGGGTGATGCTGAGACCTAGATCCACTACAGTTCGTCTACAGAGCCAACAGAGCCCCGGAGGATGCAATTTCCACCATGCCCCACCTCTCACTGTCACCTTGAGCAGAAGAACTTATGTGCCAGGCTTCTGTTCATTGATTTTAGCAGTGCCTTCAACACCATCATTTCACAGCAGCTGGTGGAAAAACTGTGGCTCCTAAAGATCAACAACAGCATCTGCAGATGGGTCTTTGACTTCCTGACTCAGCGACAACAAACAGTAAGGGTGGGCGGCCGAAGATCAAAATCCATCACAGTGAGCACGGGCTCTTTCCAGGGCTGCGTGCTGAGTCCTTTCCTCTTCAGCCTGCTCACCCACGACTGCACAGCTAGATTCTGCACCAACCACACTGTCAGGTTTTCAGATGACACGGCCGTGGTAGGCCTTATTAAGGACATCAATGAGTCTGCATACAGGGAAGAGGTGAGGCAGCTAACAACATGGTGCAGACATCACAGCTTCTCTCTCAATGTGGACAAGACCAGAGAGGTTGTGATAGACTTCAGGAGGGCTTACAAACAACAACATGCACCCCTACTGATCGACGGAACTGCTGTGGAGAGGGCCAGCTGTGTGAAATACCTCGGTGTCCACATTGCTGATGACCTCACCTCATCCACCAACACCATGGCAGTCGTCAAGAAAGCACAACAGTGGCTCCACTCCCTCTGCAGACTCAGGAAAACCCACCTCACATCTCATCACATTCTACAGAGGTACTGTGGAAAGCATCCTCACTTACAGTTTCACTTCCTGGTTTGGCGGCTGCAGCGCCAAGGAAACATAGCAGCTGAACAGAACTGTTAAGACAGCCAGCAAGATCATCGGCGCTCCACTTCCCTGCTCGTTGGAATTATACAAGCAGCGCTGCATCCACAAAGCCATCTCCATCATTACAGACTGACATCATCCCTCCCATCACATCTTCTCCCCACTGCCTTCAGGGAGAAGTTACGCAAGCATCAGCTGTAAGACATCCAGGACGCTGAACAGCTTCTTTCCTAAGGCTGCCAGGCCGATGAACAGACTGTTCCCTCTCCCTACACTTACACCCACACACACCCCCTCTCCTGACAGTTAACCATTTGTCAAAGGCAACATGGACAATATTGCACAGTCAGCACTTTATGTACTTCCTTGAGAGTTGATGGTGTGTGTTTGTATGGTATTTCGTCATCTTAGTTTGTTTATTTTATCTTGTTTAGTCTTTCTTAATGTTTTAGATTTTTAACTCGTTTTACTGACTTTTTAATGCACTGTCTGTCACTGATGAGAAACAATATTTCATTCTCTTCTGTGTATGCAGGTACTCAGTGCAGTGGAAAATGACAATAAATAAATCTTGAATCTTGAATCTTGAGTGCCTCAGCAAAAACACAGTGTGCAATGCAATTCACAAGGTGGCACAGGCTTTGACAGAGCTGCTGGATGCCTTTGCTGTCTTCCCTGGCCACTTGATTTTTTTAATAATGTAAACACTATGGCTGTTGTATATCAAATGCATAGGGTTCCCCAGGGTGATCAATGCCATTGATTGCACACATATCCCCATCTCATGTCTGGGTGACCATGAAGCCGACTTTGTGAACAGAAAGTAAGACCACAGCCTTAACGTTCAGGTAAATCTTGCAGTGTGGTAACATTTGAATTTCACATTCAATGTGCACATTAGTGGCAACATCTTATTATGCGATCATATCAGCACACTACTTGCATGAAATGGCACACAGAAATATTCACACTGCACATTTGGACTCTGTCTCTCCCCCCACCATGTAATCCTTTCCAGTACACATTAACTTTAAATGTTGTTAACTTGTAGAAGTATTTTAACCCCGAATGTTTTTGCAGATGACGTGTGACCATCACTGCATGGTCACCAGCACTGAGGCAAAGTGACCTGGGTCGGTACATGATTCCAGAATCTTCAGGGAATCTGTCTTATGCCACAGATTTGAGCAGGGTATGGCAATTGTACATTGCAGATTACTTTGTTATTTGCACTGCATTTTGTGATAACAGTCATGGCAATATTCCTTTTTCCTGTTCAGGGCTGTTCAGTGGACTCTTATTTGGAGACCAGGGTTATGCCTGGCAGTTCTCTTTGACCCTGACACAGGTCCACAAAACAGATTCAATGTGGCCCTTACCAAAACCAGGGTCAGGATAGAGGTGACATTCGCTTTACTGAAAGTCTGTTTCAGCTGCCTTCAGGGGCTCAGAGTGGCCCCAGACAGAGCATGCAGAATAAAATCTGCACGTGTTGTGCTCCATAATATAGCCACGATACGGAAAGAAAGGGCTCCACCTGTTATCCACCAGCCCCCTGATGTTGTTGACCCCACCACCATACACCACCCTACTGGCAGGGCTCTAAGAGAAGCCATTACACAGCATTTTTTTGCTTAAGAAACAAGAACAGGCATTTTTTATAATACAGCTGCTTCAACATGTCAGCGTTGTTCCTTTGCAGGGCCCACTTAAAGAAAGGTGTAAAGGTCACTTCAGCTACTCTAAGGTTAATTCATTACTGCTTGTGATGCTCTTGGCCTAGAGGTGGAAGCCACAGATGCAGGAGGAGGAAGACTTCCCTTGTCCTTCAAAATTAACATATAATCATTAAATTCTAGGACAGAGAGCAATTGAAACTGTTTTTAGTCATTTGTTTATGACAAATAATGTGCTTAACACCACCAACAAATTATTAAAGATAATCAATCACAGCCAAATGTCCACACTCACACCATCTGTGTTAACATGGGCAGATTGAAAACTGCACAAAATTGGTAATAAAGGACATAAGTGTACCCCCAAACTCTCTCAGAGCACTCAGACACGTCTCATCACCTTGGTCCTCCACCTGAGAAAACATAAACGGCCCATATAATCCATGATCAGCGACCACAGTTGACATGCCAGTGTATATGACTTGTTGCTTTCACTGTTACCTCAGTATGAGACAGTGTGTATGTGGGTGGCAGCAACACTAATGTCTCCCCGTCAACTGTACAGAAAATAAATACATGTTAAATATGCCCACAACACTTAGCCTATATTAATGAGCTATACTTTATTAGCAACCCAGTAGTTTAACATTTACCCACAGACACATACCTTGTACAAATGCGGCCTGTTGGACACTGTCAACTCCACCTGGGTCAGAGGAGACTCCCCCTCCACTCCCTCCATTAAGGGGTGACCCTCATTGTTGGAGAGGGCCAGCTCCTCAGCAGGAGTGAAATCCTGTGTAGTAGGGCCCCCTCCTGACCTCTTCAATTTGCTTTTTTTCCTGTTGGCTGCAAGCAATGTCATATTGTACTTGTTTTGTCCTGATATTATCCAACAACTGAGAGCCATCGAGGCACTAAAGCCTTGTATGTTATTTGCTGTACTTATAAAACATAAGAATAGGTTGTCTTACTGCTTTGAATTCTGTTTAAATTTTTTATTTGCTCCCATGTGCGTTTCGCAACACCGGGTTAGAACTGAAAGAATGAGATTGAAATTATCATATACACCATCTAAGCATCACATCAGTTTAATGGATTACACAAATGTAATTACAGACAAATCTACTCACGTCCTAAATGAGGTAATGATATTATATAGTACACAATATACATAAGTCATAAGATATATAAACCAATTTTATATTTCAAGATTTATAGAAAATGCCTGGCACTTAAGACAGAGAACATTGTACCCAACATAACAAGATGTTTCTGTTATGACACCACTTGGTGCAATCAATCAATCAATCAATCAATCAATCAATCAATCAATCAAATAAACCTAATAACTTTCACGCATTCACACAGTCTGCGATTTTTTGCAAGCCGTCCTTACGACTATTGGCAGCCGCTACTGTGCTACCTTTGGCTTGGATGAAGTGCTTGAAGTCTTCATACTTGTGGAGGATGATTATCTGCTCCTCTTGTGTGAAGTAAGCTGCTCTATGGGTCTTCTCCATGGTTGCGATTGGCGACATGCTGCAAACACCACCCCTTTTATGTGGATACGCTTATAACACAATAACTCAAGTGGGGGGGCATGGCCCGTGAACACAATTCTGCAGCAGACGAATATGCTTTTCTGTGTTTTTTAACTGGTGTGTCAAGTCAACATCACGGACAGGCCAGATAACAGGTTAGTAAACAGAAGAAAACAGCATGGTAGCCAAAGGAAATGCTATAGAGGTGACCTCTCTTTTTATGTCTTACTTATTCAGTCCCTCCCTGAAATGTGGTGCAGACTAAATTTGGAGCAATGTTCCAGCGCTGCTTGGATGGAGATGGATGGTATTCTGTGGCAGCCTGTCATTGCAGTGTGCCAGCAAGGGGGCTGAAATTAGGGGTCCACCAAAGTGTCGTATTTCCATCACCGCTCATTCTAGAAGGACCGCCGCGAGAAGGTGTGCTCTTTATTTTAATTATCGGACAAATAACAGACAACATTGTTGTTGTTTTTTTTCCCGGCTGCCAGCATTAGCTAGCACAGCTAGCATATTAGCTAAGTTAGCTGAGAAGTTGCCTATTTCCACCTCAAAATGTTGATTAACAAAACGTTGCCGTCTATTTTAAATTCAGTTTCTGTTGTCCAGGGTTGATGCTCGAATGGAATGTCTGGAGGGACAAGTCTGCCTGACCCGAGGGCAAAGTCCACAGCTCCAGTGCATCCAGCGGTGTGTGGACATTGGAGGGAAGCCAAGAGAATCTGCCAACGTCCTGCTTTCCCTCTGGCTCTTGTAGCAGAAGAGCAGAACACAACCTGGGTCAGCAGGGTTTGCTGGAGGCTCCTTAGGGGCTTAGAGCCAGGCCGCTTGTCATATTTTTCTCCAAGGGTTTTGTGCCCCTGTCTTCTGGTTGGGCGGTCTTGTTCCTTTGGATCATCCATTTTAGCAGCACTAATCCAAGTCAAAGTATCAACAGACAGCAACATTTCTAATCATCACTTTAAAGTAGAACTGTATTTATCCCCGAAGGGAAATTCAGCAATCTATGATCCATTGTCCATTTGATAATCTAAACAAAGAAACATGTCTCCTTGGAGTGGTCCTCCTAAAATGAACTGTGGTGAAAGTAGCTATACTCTCTATGGATCCATGATAAAAGAGCTGATAAGGAGACAGCGTTAGCTAGTGTTGGAATATAATATGTTCTATTGTGTGAAATCATGTCATATAAAATGAAGAAATGTGTGATGCTTCAGCAGACTAAAATGTGCTTGTTTTGCAGGATGGAAAATACATATGAAGGGGTAGAGTAACTGCTTGTAGCTTCAGCAGACTCTTGGAATATAATGTGCCTTCCTGTGTAAGATTATGTGTCATATATAATGTAAACTACTGTGAGGATTCACCTAAGCACAAAGGCCCTGTCTTCTAGAGTGGAAAAGTGCAAGAGGAGGGAGGAACATGGTGTGAGATATGACATATATAGCTTCAGCAGTTCATTAGAAGCTTATCTGGTAGAGAAGGACACTGAGTGCCTAGTTTATAGATAGCGCAGGTGCAGAAGTGGGGGAAACTGTTTTGTTTTGGTCTCTCTCTCAAAACAGGAAGCATACAGAAGGAGAAAGATCACCATGAGGTGATCACGTGCTGGGGGAACCAATCAGAAGAGGTCGTCGCTTTGCATGCAATATGATGCTTGTTATGTATAAAATCCTGGGTCAGGGAGAGATAGTTGATCAGACTTCATGAACTGACACACTTTTTTGTTGTTGATCAGGGACAGAAAGATCGGACCCAGAGCTCTGTAACCTTATTCCTTTACTGCTTAATAAACACATTAACTGAGACTGAATATCTTCTCCTATTGCTTCATTAAAAGAACACGCAGGACTGGACTCTCACATAGTCTCTGTTGAATTGTAGGATGAGCCACAGTCCTACAAGTTGGTGACCCCGACGTGATGACGACCGAGAAGTGACGGACATTGAAACTTGAAACTTGTCAATGGAGGACTGCAGTATGGTGACAACATTAACGAGCCGGCTTGAATAAAAAAGGTAAGCAGACACCTGTTTAATCAAAGTTCTGCGATTGGAGAATCTAAATTGTATGTTGTCATTCTACTAAAGTCTTCTAGAAAAAGGTGGTAAAAAGGATTACAGTGTGCCCTGACGGGCGGGCGACAGGCCCAAGGAATTAGACCATAAAAGAATTTCTAATGATAAGTGAACTAATGACTCTAGATTAGAGTCTTAAAAGAATCAGATCCCAAATTTTTGAAGACGCTGGTTGAGTTGTGATAAAGGATTAAGAGAAGAAGTGACAGTTGGGTGAAAGACCATCGCGTTGATTGAAGAAACGCGTAAACGAAAACAAACAATCCGATAAACAGGGGAGCGACGTAGTCAGTTGTGACCCCCAACAAGGACCGATTATCCTTTAGGTTAAAGGAGGAGTCGTTGTTTTTTTACGGAGTAATTGTTTGTGTTATATTTCTGGGGAATGTCTTAGTTCTGGGTTTTTGATGTTTTAACGTGTTTTGGATTGTGGCGCTTTAAAGTGTCATGGATTTGTGGGAATTTTAGTAATTGTGGGTGGCTTGCCAGCCATCAGCTAAGATTTACAGGACTGGAGAGTAGCATAGAGTCTAGTAGAGGTGACTCAAATTCCTGCTCTCCAAGTACCTGAGTGATAGACGTGCTCTGTGTGGGAAGAAAAAGAGGAGGTTGTGTAATTTCACCGTAAGATAGAAGCCATCTGCCGCCGGGCCATGGGCACCCCGCACCGCTCTAGGCAGTCGATGTAGAAGCTTAGGTGTGTCAGCTTGCAGCTGGTGAAACTTACGAAGTGAAATCACTTCAAAGGGAAAAGGAGTAAGACCGTGAATACGACTTGTGTCACGGCACAACGCTGTAATTAAAATCGCTTCTGAGTTTTTGAACTTTTGATGTGTGGCTGGGTATTGTTCTTTAAAAGTATTTTTGGGGTTTGATATTTTAGAGTGTGGTTGGAGTCTAGCTTTGCTTTTCGTCTTTTATTCGGTAGATGTTTTATTTTAACCTAGAAAAGAAAAAGTTTGATAAGTAAAAGCGTTACATTTTAGATATTGAAGGTACACCCAAAATTGTAAAAATGGATGGCGAATTTGACAAAGAATGTAACGACCGGGGCGGATGCCCACAGGTAACAGTGAAAGATCAAAATGAGAAAATCAGACAACAATATTGTCGGGGCGGTAGATTCTATGAGAAAATAAAGAGAGGGACAGAGGAGATGGAAGAAATGGAGAGACAGTGGGAGAACAGCAGTGAACGTAGTTACCGGCGAGATCGAAAAAAAAAAACAAAAGCCTCAGTCGTCCAGCACCCCGAAAGGAAGTGTGGGAGCTGCGACTGACCGCTTTTTCGGGTAGCGCCGGAAGGGAGTATGTGGCAGATCATATCTTCAAACTAATAGCAGACAGAGAAAAGGAAGAAGAATGTTATATCTATGAGGAAGATACTAGTGAAGAAGAGGGAGAGACCTTTGGTGTCGTGATACAGGGACAAATGACGACGCACCCGCGTTTTCCGAGACATTCTGAGCACACACTGATGTTCACCATTAAACCAGATGAATATATTGCCACTTTTCTGAGCAGATGCAAGGACACATGGGAGGATGTGGCCTGGGGTACACTCGGGCTGCGGGGAATTGCAAACCACATTGTTTAGAGAGGCGGTCTTGGAAGGGCTGTCAAGGGCCGTCGAGGAACACATAGAAAACAATCCAGATATCCCAGGCTGTTCTACTGAACAATGGAAGAAACACGTTACACACCACATGAAAAAACACAGAGCTAAACAGGCAGGATAAAGACAGTACTGAATCAGCCCAGGTGCAGCTTCTAAAACTGCAATGGGATGAAGCTCGCCGTAAGGTTAATGAGGCAAAAAAGACAGATAAAAAATCAGCCACTCAAATGGTACAACAGCCCCCGCCTGGACCACCCTCAGGAACTCCGGATCTTTACCCAATCCCTGAGTGGGTAGATCCCTGCCCCCCTCATTGGGGCGGTCCCATGGGCGCAGCGGGAGGCTTTAGGGGGAGAGGTAGGGGTCGTGGGGGACCCAGACGGAACCCACAGAACACTGGGTGTTTCTTGTGTGGCGACCCTACTCACTGGCAGAAGAACTGTCCTCAGCAAAGCTGTTCCTGCAATGCAGAGTTTGGGCAAGGTCCACTAAGGGGAGGATACAGAGGTGCACACAGGGGAGGATGGCAAGGCCCACCCTGGAGCGGCTATCAAGGCCCGCCCAGAGGCTGAACAGACTTTCAAACATCAATATATCTCCTCACTCTCGTGCCCAGTTAATTTGATGGGACGCAATGTGTTGGTGAAATGTGGAGCTTCAGTCTTATGCAGTCCAGATGGACTAATTGTGACTTTTCCCAATTGGTACATGGTGAACTGTTCGCTGTCCATGGCACAGTCCTCCTCTCAGATGTTGCTGTCAGCAGACATCTCCCCCACGGCTGAAGGATATTGGGCTGATATCTATTGGGGTCTCCTCGAACCAGACACCAAAGACAAACCAGGCATCAACACCCTCTATCAGTTGTGGCGTCCTCGGGTCCAAACACTTCACCCCTACACACCTCCCCCTGATCCCCTCCACGTAACGCTCTATTACAATAGGGACGGGGACGAAATTTACCAACAAGCTTTTTATGATGAACTAGAAGGGAGAATGTGGGATGTTAATTCGACTTGTATCTTAGTAGGGAACGAGGGTGTGGCTGCGGCTGTTGACCTTGCACCTGACCAGATGTGGTGGTATGAGGTAGCGGAGGAAGCCTCCCCGCACATAACACTGGCTGTTCATGCTAAACATCAAGCTAAAGATTTGGGTCCCATGTGTAAAAAATTGGTTTCACTCACCGATTGGACTCACACACAGATTCCAAATGTTGATTTCTCTCCCTCAGAGCACCAAGGCAGAAAACTCATTCATTACCTTTAAGCAGGCGCTATCAAGCGCCACTGAGTTGGCCATCCCAGACCACAAGCTACCATTCTTCCTAGATGTTTCTGAAAAAACACACACCGTTACTGACGTGTTTTTTCAGAAAAAAGGGGGAGGACGATAGGTACTAATGTATGCAAGCGTCACATTAGACCCAACAGAGGACAGACACCCACCATGCAACCGACACGCGGCAGGGGTAGCAAAATTTTGCAGAAAGTGACACACATAGTAATGGGCCACGCACTAACGGTACTGACAACACACAGCATCAAAAAAATCCTAAATGCCCCACACATCACGTTCACACATGAGGGAATAAACATGGCGCGAGGAAAGGGTCCTGAAAGACACCAAGGTGAGAGAAGACTTGCAGGCAAAACCACTGGCTAATGTAGAAGAAACACCGTTCACCGACGGGTGCTGTAACAGGCATCCAACATAGGGACTGAAAGCAGCATATGCAGTGGTAAGGAAGACAGAAACAGGGTTTGAGGAAGTCAGCACAGGAGAAGTAATAGGGAAAGAGTCATCCCAACTAGCTGAGCTACAGGGAATGAGTGCAGCGCTAGAATGGGCTGAAGGCAAAAGAGTAAACAAATACAGTGACTCCGCCTACGTGGTGGGAGCAATCCATGTTGAAATGACGCAGTGGATACGGTCGGGATTTCTAACCGTGGCTAAAAAGATATGAAAAGATTGGCTGAAGCAGTAATGAAATCCACTGAAGTGGCAGTAATCAAATGCAAAGGACACGATCACATGAGAACCATCGTCTCCAAAGGTAATGAAGCAGCGGATGAAGCAGCAAAGAAAAAGCTGGGTACAAACCACAGTACATGATGGTTCAGACAGGGAAAACAGTGTAAGATTTGTTGCCAGCTTGTGATGTAAATATGTTAAAAACCGAGCAGCAAGAAGCCTCTCAAATTATCATTGGCTGCGGGTACAGGTATCTTCTGTTAGCAGTGGATGCATACACTGGCTGGCCAGAAGCAATACCTGCAAAATCAGAAGATGCAAAAACAGTGGTCAAATGTCTGATTAACCAGCACATTCCAATGCATGGGTTCTCTAAGAGAATTAGGTCAGATAACAGAACCCATTTCAAAAACAAAGATTTACAGGAGGTAGAGAAGGCATTGGGGTTGAAACAGAGGGAGGAGAAAGCCCTCTGAGATACAAACCATACTATGATCAACTAACAGCGTTGGTGTCAGCTTTCTCCAAACAGGTGGTAGCAGGGAAGGAGGATTTAGAGGGAAAAGGACCCCCGACATCAGAGTGGGTCCTCCTGAAGGTGATCAGTGGACATTGCAAGAGATAAAAGACAGTAAGGTGTAAACTAGCTAGCCAGTGCACTAGGTAATAGAAAGGTTTTCTACCACCACTTTTAACAAGCAATTGTGAACGCAAGGCTAATGTTATTTTCACAGTTTAAAAGACAGTTTAAAGTATATATTTAGCAATCTCCATCCATGCAACATAAAACTGAGGGTCTGTCACTCTGTGGGAACGAGGTAGAAAGCAGAGTTGTGGAGTGATCAGGACCTCTTTGACATGTCCTCACATTTGTGCAGTTATAAAGAGGAGAAGGAAATAGGTGTATAGAAATTGCGCAGCCCCTGAAATCCCCACTGAGTTTGCTGTATGCTTTACTAGCTAGCTTACCACTGTAGGGGCTACTAGAAAGCTTGTGTCAGCAACTGGAATGTCTACTAGTAGCCTACATGCTAACTGTACGTTTCAGCCATAGACTGTAAAAACAATGAACGTAGCCATCGTGCTGTCACCCATTAGTTTGTGGACTGCCATTTTGGAGCCTTGAGTCTGGCATTTTGACCATAGCCATCTTGGATATTTGGAGCAAGACATGCAAATGTATGCAAATTCTTAGACAAGCGGGTGGAGCTGTGGCATAGCGAGGGGTGGATCTGACTGAGGGAGCCATATGATGTCATTTTTGGAGCAAAACATCTGAGCACCTGTGACAGTGAAATTTGTAGCTGTAGAAAATAGTCACGTGTGTATCGGTAAATTTGAAGTCACAGAAAAGAAACGTTTTAGGAGCTGTATCCCTGTAGAATCTTTTTCTCTCCCACAAACACAACAGTTACACTTTTTGAAATTACTCATTGCGTGGCCCTTGGTGCCCGGGCCTTATGACACAAACAAAACATAAACTCCAGCCTCCAGTCTCCGGCTTCGGGAAGAGGCTTTCCTTCCAGCACTGGCACAGCGGAGCATCAGGAAGCATTGCATGTGTTTATGAGTGCAGTCGTAGAGCATTATAAATGCATTATAATTCACTTTAAATGCCCTCATAATGCATTATAGATGTAAATGAAAGTGACTCAAAGTGTTACTTTTTGGGATAGTTTGTATAGAAATAATTGTTAAAAGTAGTATTGAAACCAGTAGCTTCATATTGTTTAGAGCACTCCCTATCAAACACAGACATAACACTAACCAGCACATAACAGATTTTTCTGTGACTGAGACACCATAACATCACCTCTGTGACACTACCACAGAGGTGGATTAGACCGATACAACAAGGCAGAGTACTGTCTGTGCAGAGATGTACCACAAATCCCTGCTGAGCAACACAAACCAGCATGATCGCAGTGCAGTGGCTCAGACATTTATAATGGGATACTCCTAATACCTGGCACAATGGTAAATCGTGCAGCTTTCCAAGGAATCAAATTATGGCATTGAGCCCGTCAGACACAGCACCATCCACATGAAACATTTACACATATGAGCTTTAACAACTAGCAATAAAAAAGGAATATCATAGAGACTGCTTTGTATCTGCCCACTCCATGTATGTCCTTGACATTTCGTCTCATCTGATTGGTTTTGGCAGGTTGACCACATTGTTGTCTTTCGAGGAGTGAGGAGGGACATTATCTCTGAACACCCCAACCTTTGATCTATATAAACGTGACTTATGTAACTCAGAGGAACAATATTGCTCCAGTGTTGGCTTTGGATTCAGTGTCAACAAGCCGCAGAGTCTTCCACACAGAGGTAATGATTCATTTTCACTACTTTACACTTTCACTCAACTTTAAATGAGTTTCAATTAGTTTTGGTTGTTCAGATTATTTTATTCTTTGTATTTTAGCTCAGTTCTATCAGTTTAGGCTTTGGCTGTGTTACTTTGTTTAAGATCTAGTACTGGATATTGTTTGTTGTTATTTATTCTGAGTTTAGCTTATTTTAAGCAGGTTGTTCATTTACATATGTTGCCATTCAGTAGTTTGGAATTGTTTGCCACAAAAGCCTGCTTTTAGGTTGTAGAAAGTCCTCCTTACAATCAGACGTTGTTTTGTATGAAGGGTTTAGTACATGGAAATACACAGTACAATGACTCGACCAGACTAAAGGCAGAAAGGGACAAAAATCCCTCTGAGCAACAGTCTAATAAGAGCTGAAGAAATCAGCAGTCATTGGTAAAATAATCTGAAGGCTTAGCATCAAAATATGTGCACATTTAAAAAGAAAAGGTTGCTGTTTCAAGTGCACAGCAATGCTTATAACAAGCTGGAAATAACAGGCAACATGTTGCTATAGTAAAACTATTCTTCAATCCTCACAATAGAAACAGAAGGTTAGTCTAGGGTTAGCCATGTTGGAATTTAATAAGGGAATATCAGCTGAACATACTATGGACAAACAAATCACAGTTTAAACCTATTCAATCTAACCACTGAGTGGACTGCAGAGGAAAAATCCCCAAAATATTTAGAGCCCAGTTATGACATTGTGGTTCAAGAATGATCAAGGGTCACTTGCTCTTTGCTCAACTGGAAAACAAGTTCAATACTTTTGATGACTAAATTATACCATTTTGGTCCTTTAAAAAATTTGTTAAGGAAAGAATAAAATCATCAATGTAACAGATGATCCCAGTTTTTTCAAATAGTTGTGTACATAAAGTATATTTAATTGTTCTATGATTTAGCTCAAATATGTAATTTTGTTAGGTCTGATTGAATAAATCGAATGATAGCATTGTGATTGAGGTGTAAAAGTTACAGGACATGCAAAGAAAACATGTTGATAATCTGTTTTAAGAAAACCTGTTGCAGTCTGTTCAGCCCTGTGTTGCATCTTTCACAAGCTCTGCAGGAGTGAAGCCCTTAGATTTGCTGTTGGTTGGTTTTGTGTTGGTTTAGCAGTTGGTGGTCTTTGAGGTCTTCCATATATGTAAAGGTATCCTCTTAATAAAATATAACATATACAGGTGTTACAAGTGATCCAAATACTACATCGGTTTTGCACATAAGGTTGTAAAGCATTGCTTTTTAAACTCATTGTGTATTTACTCTGCACTATTAAGAGGCACAGGGACTCCTGGCTGTAGGAACTTTGACACAGTATAAATGGATGTCAGAGGCACATAGAGGTAACTGTGAGTCACTGACATGGTAATTTCAGGTGTTTTTAATACAGTATCAAAGGTTGTGGCATGCCTGTGTCACGCTTACCCAGTATAAACACTGAGATTATATTTTAATAAGGCTGTGTTTCATTTACTCTGTGACATACACCACTGTTCAGAATGATTCCCACACCTCTGTCTGAGCCTTAACAAGGTTAACACACTCTTACTTTCTGATAGCACCATGTTGTTAATAAGACTCTTCAACTTTTGATGCAATATGGGTCATTCGTGATATTTTACCAAGTCAACTATTTTGATGACATTTGAAACGCCTTCAGTGATGCATTATTGGACAGGTTTCTGCCCAGTTGGGATACTTTTGGTTACACTGAGTGGGGACTGATAGTATTTGGGCTGGTAGATGAAATTTGGGCTGCTTTTATTGACATCTGGCAGAGTTTCAAAAATAGCAGTAGTACCAAAAAAAGCTGTCATTTTATGGTAAAAAACACAGGTTAGAAAAATGAAGTAATGCTACTTTGTTAGTTTCCACTCTTCTATAATATTGATTCAGTTAATTTGAGGAATATTTTGATTGACATGATTAATCATCGAGGATAAGGGAGGACCTACTCGCCTTGATGTCATCATCACTGACACTGGTTCCGTTTATATCTTTCTCTATCCAGTGCATAGAGGTCACATAAACAAAGGTCGGCACACGCTTGCAGGGATAGTTCCAACTTTTGGAAGTGGAGTTGTATGAGGTAATCATCCATAGCCAGTATATTGCATACAGTACAGAGAAGCAGGCTGGAGTCTAACATGGAAGCTAAGCAATTAACTACATATTTTAGCCACCTAAAAACACCTTCCATCTCAAACTCTTACTGCTTCTCTAATCTGGAGGCGTGCTGACTGACATCCACTGTATGTAATACACTGAATATGGATAAGAGTCTCATACAATCCCACTTAAAAAAATCTATACTCTTCCCTTAAGTGCAATCTTCTGGCACATCCACAAGTGACGTTTTCCTCAGACTTTTATATACATACAGGGACGCCATCTTTAAGTACTAATGTTCTGGTCATATGACGGTCATTTGATGATCCCAGAAAAAAAAAAAACTACAAATAATACATTTTAAGACAAACATACTGTATATAAATATAATACACCAAGACATAGGTAAGGACCTCACAGCACAAAAGAAAAACATCAGGCCAGTTGCTGTCATACCTTCTACATGGCTATATCTACATAGAGGTGCCTCTATATTTAAAATAGGACATAACGGAAACATTTAGGAACAGAAATGTACAACATCTATCCCACCTTAAGTTACAGAGAAGAGACATCTTGTGCTGTTAGGTTCTTACCTATATTTTGGTGTATTATACGTATATATGTTTTCTTAACATGTATCTGTGTGTAATATACCTTGTGGTCATCTACGGGTTTTATGTTTCACTGGGATCATCATGCGACTATCATGTGACCAGAATGTTGGTATTTATAGATGGCATCTCTGTACTGTATGTACATACAAGTCTGAGGAACAGCAACAGTTTGAAACATCACTTGTGGATTTGCTGATAAATGACAGCTACAGTAGTGTGCCAACCTTTGTTTATATTAATATCTATATCCTGTATATTTGGTTGTCTGTCTGAATGCTTGGCTGGCATTTGTGGGTTAAATGGCCTGGTGTGTAATATTTTATCTTTGGTTATTTGATGTCTATATAAAGCTTTGCATGTTTATAATGTGTTTTTGTTGCATATATGTACTGTTATGGTTTTACACAGCAGCTGGATGCTGCTTTAAGTATTTATAAAATTGTTGCGCTAAACACTCTTCAGTTTTCTCCTTAATGTTTCCTTAAAATGTTGACTTCAGTATTTCTCTTTTTTTCCCTGTCTTGGTCTTATACTTAACAAATTCCTAGACTGTTGCACAAAAGACCTTGGCAAAGAAAAGGCAATGTTAAAAACAACACTTAAGGTTCCTTTGATTCTATCTTAACTGCAAAACTACAGAGTTTAGAACTAACACACCCTGAGAAGAGTATTCTGCAACCAGGAGAACCCCATGGATACACTTTACACTCCAAATTTGACTGAAGTAATTTTCATTGCAAGTCTTCCTATAATCATTTTCTGTTTTCTGGTATTTGGGGATCAAATTTACTTTGTAGTATGGTTTTCTTGTCTTCTTTTCTTCTACCATTTTTCCACTATCTAACACTAACCCTTTATGAGACAACAACAGGCATCACAAACATGAGTCCAAGCAAACAAACAATCTCCATGGAAACATTTACACTTTTACAGACACTTTACTGTAAAATCTCTTTCAGTGCATTAAATGAGTTTTTTAAGGGATTCTGTGCAACTGCACTGTTAAAAAAATCACACATCATATCTTGATAAATGAATTATTCAAGTTGAAAATCTTTACTGATGTATATTGTGTCATTTATTGAGAACAAAATGACCTAACAACGGTCATTGGAAACCAAAATCATTAACCCTCTGAGGGCTGGATTCAAAATCACACCAAAAATTGAAATCACAGGCTGATCCATCTTACGTGAATCACCTCAACTTATTATTTGGTTCAGTAGTGTGTATGACCCTCGCTTGCCTGTATGCACTCCAGACAAACCGGTCATGCTGGATGATGTTACAGGGCAGCATAATGTTTACCAGGACGTCTCCAGACTGTTTCACACCTGTCACATGTGCTCAGTTTGAACCTGCTCTCATCTGTGAAGAGAATAAGGTGCCTATGGTAGGACCTGCCAATTCTGGTGTTCTCTGGTGAATGCCACTCGAGCTGCACGGTGCTGGGCTGTGAGCACAGGTCACACTAGAGGACGTCGAGCCCTCATGCCACCCTTATGGAGTCTGTTTCTGACAGTGTGGTCAGAAACATGCACACCAGTAGCCTGCTGGAGGTCATGTTGTAGGGCTCTCGCAGTGCTCCTCCTATTCCTCCTTGCATAGAGGAGCAGATACCGGTCCTGCTGCTGGGTTGATGCTCTTCTATGGCTCTGTCCATAGTCTTCAATGTCTATGCCAGTCTCCTGGTATCTCCTCCATGCTCTTGAGACTGTGCTGGGAGATACAGCAAACCTTCTTGCAACCGCATGTGTGGATGTGCCATCCTAAAGGAGCTTGACTACCTCTGCAACCTGACTGGGCTGCAGGTACCGCCTCATGCTACCAGCAGTGACAAGGACACTAGCAGAACACAAAACTAGAGAAGAATCAGTCAGGAAGGATAAGGAGGGAGAAACTGTCTGAGGCCACCACATGTAAAACCATTCCCATTTTGGGGGTTGTCTTGTTTTTGCCTCTCCATTGCACCTGTTTTCACTTTTATTTGCACCAAAGCAGGTGAATCTGATTCACAATCACTTGTGCTTGTTGTTACTGTGACCATTAAGTGTTCCCTTATATTTTTTGAGAAGTGTATGTAAGTCCATCAGCTAAGGAGAAATTCAGCCTTAAGTGTCAAACTTAAGGAGAAAACTTAAGGTGTTTTGTGCAGCTGGTCCCTGGTAAATCAGGCTTCAGGCACTGTTTCTACTTAAAATCTCTTGTTGGCTGGTAAAAAGTGACTTAACATGCTTGTTGCCCCTCGGTACAGGACAAAATGAAGAACAACTATTCACTGGAGAAGAACAATACTCAAGGAGTCTTTTTTGTAAGTACAGAACAAACAGCAGTTTCCACCAGAACACCCCTGGCTTCTTCACATGTTGCTTTCACTGCCTGAGATCTTTTCCTCTCCCATTGTTTCTGCTGCATCCTGTGTTTTTGCTGCAGATTTGTTTGATCCACCTTTTAGACTCTTTAGCTTGAATACTGTCTAAAGGCTCTCTCTCTGTCTTTCTCTTTCTGTGACCTCTGTTTTCATTCTGATTCTTTCACTCTGTCTCTTTGTACTTACGATTCTTAAGATAGAAGATGCTTTCCGCCAGAGATCTGAATCTGCAGCTCCCAGTCCAGAACATACTAATGTGGACCAAAGCAACGCAGCCTACCCTTCCCTTTTCAGAAAATACAACCCGAGCCTTCAGACCCTCAAACCCTTCCGCTGGTCCTCACCCCAGTCAGTGTCATAGATGACTTTCTTTGTCTGTTTCAATGCACTTTTATATAATTTGCTAAATAATTTTGAGGTAACTTGTTAACAGACAAATACTGTATTTTATCAGTTCTATTTACTGTGGCTATTCTATATTTTCATCCACTGCATATTGATGTTTTCATGTCTAGATCCCACCCTCTGGACAATGCAGGATTCTTGTCCTTTGCAACCTTTGCCTGGATGACCTCTATGATGTGGGCCATGTTCAGGAATAAGTTGGACGTGGGCTCTCTCAAACTGTCTTCTTTTGATGTGGCTGACACAAGTGGAGAAAGGTCTGACACTCTTCTTGCTCATTCATGGTGGCCCAACATTTCTCTTAAGTCCTTTGATGCGAGTGCAGTACAGTATATTTTAGACATGACGCATGACACACCTAGTTGGTAAAATTCATATATGCAAAAGGAATCATGAATATGCTAGGAAATTAAACAAAAGTGAATGTATGTTGTGCATTTCATGAGTGTTAATGTTTAATCTCAGTGATACATTAACATGGCTGATTTCCTGCATTGTGCACAGGCTCCACAGACTCTGGGAGGAAGAAGTGGCAAAGGTGGGCCCGGAGAGGGCCTCTCTGTTGCGAGTGGTACTTCGCTTTCAAAGAACCAGACTGATTGTGTCTACCCTTGTTGGTGTCCTTGCCATGGTGTCAATGTTTATTGGCCCGGTAATTGTGTTTGAATGTGAATATCAAAAGTATCTGAGCTTCCCCTATTGGCCGCATCCAGTGGTCTTGCCTGAAGTTATTCCCAATATCACATCCATTGTAAATGTAGTGGAAGCAGTAGTCATATCTTCTTCTTAAAGGGACAGTTCACCCCCAAATCCAAACTATACATTTTTCCTCTCACCTGTGGAGCTATTTATCAGTCTAGATTGTTTTGGTGTGAGTTGTTGAGTGTTGGAGATATCAGCTGTAGAGATGTCTGCTCCTCTCGAATATAATGGAAATAGAAGGCACTGCCTTTATGACTCACAAAGTGCCACAAATGCCTTTGAAAACTCAACAGCAATGTCTCTTTCCTCAAATCATGACCCCTTTACTCAAGATAATACACCAACCGTATTGTGCAGTTTCATGCAGGAGCTATTTTCTTTATACCGAACTACCCCTGCAACCATATCACCGTGCAGAAGGAAGCGTGCATCTACAGTACTCATGGATGAGAGGCTCCTGCTTGCGACGGCACAAGATGTAAACATTAATGGCAACCTCCTCGACTGAGCTGTAATGTTAGCTGGCTCGGTGGTGCCAGGTGAGCTAGCATTAGTTGCACGCTTCGTTCGTCTTTGTGATAGAGATAGCGTTGTTTCTTTGTTTGTTTTTTTAAATACAGAGTGTCATCAAGTTCCATTATATTCCAGAAAAAGCAGACATAGCCAACACTCAGCAACTCACACCAAACTGACTGATAAACAGCACTACAGGTAAGGGGTAATATATGTGTTTGTTTTAATGAAACCATGTGAGGAGTTTAAGGGTGGAAATTCTACAGTAATAACTCATGGACATCTTAAATGTCACAAGAGGCCCCAATAGGCACTACTTTTTTTGTGAGGTGCCACAAACCAATAATTGGAAACCACTGGTAGAATATTTTAAAACGCATTATAATGCATTTTATGAGAAGATCATGTGTTTTTTAGGTAAAATGTTAAACTGAAAAGTAAGAAGTAATTACAGCTGCCGAATAAATGTAGCAGAGTAAAAAGTACATTTTCCTCTAAAATGTTGCAGAGTACAAAGTTTAAGTACATAACACTAAAATACAAATATCTCAAAATTGCACTTAAGTACACACACACTGTTAGGGCTGGGTGATATATAGAATTTAATATCATGATATTTTTGACCAAAATACCTCCATACCAATATTGCAGCAATACTGTAGGGTTGACAAAAGGTGCTTTCACAAGATATTTACATAGTGAGATTTTTGACAAATAATCATCAGTAATGTGGATATATTGACTATTTGGGTAAAGACAAATAATAGAACAGCTACAACAGTCTGATCGATCTATAATAACGACATACAGTTGCAAGAAAAAGTATGTGAGCCCTTTGGGATTACTTGGATTTCTGCATAAATTGGTCATAAAATGTGTTCTGATCTTCATCTAAGTCACAGCAATAGACAAACACTGTCTGCTTAAACTAATACTGCACAAAAAATTATATGTTTTCATGTTTTTATTGAACACAACATGTAAACATTCACAGTGCAGGGTGGAAAAAGTACGTGAACCTTTGGATTTAATAACTGGTTGACCCTCCTTTGGCAGCAATAACCTCAACCGAGATCAGACCTGCACAATGGTCAGGAGGAATTTTGGATCATTCCTCTTTACAAAACTGTTTCAGTTCAGCAATATTCTAGGGATGTCTGGTGTGAATCGCTCTCTTGAGGTCATGCCACAGCACCTCAATCGGGCTGAGGTCAGGACTCTGACTGGGCCACTCCAGAAGGCGTATTTTCTTCTGTTGAAGCCATTCTGTTGTTGATTTACTTCTATGCTTTGGGTCGTTGTCCTGTTGCATCACCCATCCTCAGTTGAGCTTCAGTTGGCGGACAGATGGTCTAAAGTTTTCCTGCAAAATGTCTTGATACAATTGGGAATTCATTTTTCTGTGGATGACAGTAATCTGTCCAGGCCCTGAGGCAGCAAAGCAGCCCCAAACCATGATGCCCCCTCCACCATATTTCACAGTTGGGATGAGGTTTTGATGTTGGTGTGCTGTGCCTTTTTTTTCTCCACACATAGCGTTGTGTGTTCCTTCCAAACAACTCAATTTTGGCTTCATCTGTCCACAGAATATTTTGCCAGTAGTGCTGTGGAACACCCAGATCCTCTTTTGCAAACTTAAATGTGCAGCAATGTTTTTTTTGGACAGCAGTGGCTTCCTCCGTGGTGTCCTCCCATGAACTCCATTCTTGTTTAATGTTTTGCTCATTGTAGATTTGTCAACAAAAATGTTAGCATGTGCCAGAGATTTCTGTAAGTCTTTAGCTAACACTCTAGGATTCATCTTCACCTCATTGAGCATTCTTGCGGTCATCTTTACAGGATGACCACGCCTAGGGAGAGTAGCAACAGTGCTGAACCTTCTTCATTTGTGGACAATCTGTCTTATCGTGGACAGATGAACATCAAGGCTTTTAGAGATACTTTTGTAACCCTTTCCAGCTTCATGCAAGTCAACAATTCTTGATCGTAGGTCTTCTGAGAGCTCTTTTGTGCGAGGCATGGTTCACATCAGGCAATGCTTCTTGAGAACAACTAACTCAAAACTGGTGTGTGTTTTTTATAGGGCAGGGCAGCTTTAACCAACACCTCTAATCTCATCACATTGATTGGACTCCAGGTTGGCTGACTCCTGGCTCCGATTAGCTCTTGGAGAAGTCATTAGGCTAGAGGATCACATACTTTTTCCACCCTGCACTGTGAATGTTTACATGTTGTGTTCAATAAAAACATGAAAACATATAATTTTTTGTGCGGTATTAGTTTAAGCAGACTGTGTTTGCCTATTGTTGTGACTTAGATGAAGATCAGAACACATTTTATGACCAATTTATGCAGAAATCCAAGTAATCCTAAAGGGTTCACATAGTTTTTCTTGCAACTGTATGCTAAGCCTTATTGATTCCTTAATGTTTGATGCTCTTTTCAAGTTCAAACTTCTCTGTCCTCTCAGGCTGTTGTGGTCTACGAGATCCTAACCTATGTTGAAGCCTCAGAGAAGTCCACAGTATACTATGGTGTTGGTCTGGCCTTTGCTTTGTTCACCACAGAGGTCTCCAAAGCCTTCCTAATATCCTTGATGTGGGCCCTGAACCTGCGCACTGCAGTCAGACTGAAGGGTGCCTTCTCCTCAGTGGCCTTTCAGAAAGTCATCTCTCTGCGGGTGCACAGCATCTCAATGGGAGAGGTAAAGACCACATTATATATTACACTACATATTACATATGTAATTGGTGTTGCATGATGGGCTTCTTAAATAATGTCTTTCTTTCACTCTCCACTTCTCCCTCCCATCCAGATGATTACTGTTTTGACCAACGATGGCCACAGGTTATTTGAGGCAGTGTTGTTTGGGAGCTTCACGCTGTGTAGCCCAGTGATCTTCATTGTGTGTGTTATCTATGCCTGTTACATTCTGGGCTACACTGCACTGATTGGAGTCACCACCTGTATCATCTTCATCCCCGTACAGGTCTGTACATAAGAAACTGCACATAAACAGTAGTTTGAAAACAGACATATTTATAAATAAATAAAGGCAATCAGATGGCAAAACACACTCAGAGGGAATACTGCAATTATCAAAAGTCATAAACAAATATGGTCAACAAGAAATACATGGCTGAACAGGAATCATTCATATAGATCATGATTTATGTGTAGTGTGTGTGTGTGTGTCTGGTCTAAATCACTACAGATTTATTATACGATGTTTGTGTGTTGTTTTTTCCATGGTATGTGGAATTTAGGAAATTACTTTAGCTCATTTAAAACATGTCACAACTGTAGATTGTAGTAACAAGGAAAATATATCCCAGAGTCTGTGGTTGTAAATCCTCTTTGCCTTACCTTATTTCCCTGTGGTTTAATTGGCTCCGATTTGTAGCTAATTAATAATTCAGCCACAAGAAAAACCCTCAGCTTATTATGTTTGGTCCTCTGCTACTTGTTTTCAGTTGTAACTAATATTAATATTGTTTTTTTTGCTTTCAGTTTTTCTTGGCCAAGCTCATTAACGTATTCAGATGGAAAGCCATAATAATAACAGACAACCGTGTTCGCACAATGAACGAGATTCTCAGCAGCATCAGACTTATCAAGATGTACGCCTGGGAAGACTCCTTTGAGAAGACGATCACAGGTATGAACTTTGGCTTCTGCACGTTATCTTTGTCTTGTCCACTTTGTGTAAACACAAAGGCAATCTTAAAAGCTGCGTGTGCTTTCTACGTTTCATGGTCCAAAAAGTTGGGATTTGAAAAGACATTGTGTGTACGTTTACAGAAATCTGGAGATGGTTCAAATGTTGAAATAGGAAACACATATGAGGAGGTGGTTTAGTTGTAACAGTATGTGGCAGATTTTTTGTTTGTTTGTTTGTTTTTGATGAAAAAAAGAATCACCCCAGTGAAGACATTGACGTGCTTTCCAAGGCTGGAGATGAGGCTGCAGCTGCCACATACTCTCCACCTTCCATGCCACCTCACCCATAGAGAAGGGGTCTTCCTTTCTATATGGGCATCAATAGGATGCACAACAGGTATCTAGGGGTGAGCTCTGATGTGTCCTTGCCTCCAACAGTCAATGCTCTTTGGGACATGCTTCTTATAAATTAGCTCCATATCTTACCACTTTACATTTCAGAAACCGTCATTCTTGTTAAACACACTGCATTAGAAGTTGTTGCAGCTGTCAGCCCTCTCTAACTTTTGTGGCTTTGTGAGACCTCTGATGTATTTTGTGTGCGTGTAAATTTTGGAATTGACCCCACACAGCTCTATTGTTCACACATGAAATACTTTGGGATTATATATGATCTTGTTCTAAATACTATGTGTGTCTTCTTGGTGCTTTTGAGCAAATAACTTATTGTTGTTATAGTGGAGGTGCTCAGTGGGAAACTGTGGGCTGACATTGGATTACACTGGGAGAAGTAAAGGTAAAAGAAAAAAAACCTAGCCTCTTAATGTGTGTTGTTGTCTCTCTCATAGACTTAAGGAAAACTGAGAAGAAAGAGCTGCGGAAGGTCAGCTACATTCAGAATGCCAATGTCAGCATCAGCACCATCATCCCCACCGTCGCCACCGTTCTCACCTTCATTGTACACACTTTGTTGGGGTTACAGCTCAACACATCTGATGTGAGTACCACAGCAGTGCAGCACATACAGTACAACAATCTTTGCCAACATGCTCACTGTGTGATTTACATGGTTAATAAAGGTGTACTGAAGAAAAGGACAGAGAGAATTTTGTAAGTGGTTGAGCAGAACAGAAAGCTTTGTCCGATTACAGCATGATTGGGTCTAAGACATAAAATAGATATGTGTTTAGATAATCATCTTTCAGTTTTTGTCACCACTTAATCATGATGAACGCACCTTTTCTTTTTTTGTCTCTGCTTACACAAACCAGAGCAGACTACAGACAAATTGTGATCCATTTAAAGCAAATATATGTCCTTTTTAGTGTTGTATGATGTGAGGTAGTGTTTGAGCATCATTCTTTGTTATTACCAGGCTTTTACTACCATCGCCGTCTTCAACGCCATGAGGTTTACCCTGGCTATACTGCCCTTGTCTGTGAAGGCCCTGGCTGAGGCTGCTGTGTCAATAGTACGACTGAGGGTAAAGTCCTCTCTGTGTCCCCCTCAGCAGTTATGGTTATAAGTCATAGTAGAAGTATTCATTACCACTCTGGTCTTACATAATGTTATTTTGCTGTAATGTCATTCAGCACTATAAAATGCAAGGTTACCTTCAGAATAAAATGTTGGCACTGTACGTTTATGCAAACCATGGATATGTTACATTTGTACATTCCATACATATCATATCAACATTTCTAAAGTGACGTAGTTCACGTCACATGCATGAGTTGAGTTTCTCATCAAGTGGGGGACGGGATGGTGGATGGTGTGACACCTAGGCAACATGGCTGTCAATCAGCAAACCATTGTTTGAGACTAACATACAACTAAAGCAGGTGTTTTTTAACAAGAGGTCGGGACATTTCCAGCTGATTTTGGAGAAACCAAACTGGATATTTTAAACCAAAACACGATATTTTCCCAACCCTAACCAAGTGGTGTTTTAACCTCAACTTACCCAGACAGTAACCATAGCATTGTCACAACACAGAATGGAAAATTAAAATGTAGAGAAACATAAAGTTTCAGCATATTGGTGGTTTGCTTTAATATATAATAATAATATTTATTTTGGCGACTGTGTTTTTTATTTTATTTTTTAGTATTTGAGGGCATTTTCTACTAAAGTTGTCACCACAACTTTAAATGCTAGAATCAGTTTTATTTATCACTGTTTTGAATCTAATTTGCAATGAAAATCTTATTCTTAAATCTTAATTTTGAAATGTGGAAAAGCTTGTAAATGCAATGTGTGGCTGTTTCAGAAAATATTGCTGATCCAGAATCCAGAGTCCTACCTGGTGCAGAAAGACAGTGACTCAGCTATAGTGATGAAAAACGCCACATTCTCCTGGACCAAACCAGACAGCCAGCCAGACTCCCCACCCAGCTCAGCCAATGGGGTGAAGGGACACAAAGAGGAGGAGATGTCTCAGAATGGGGAGACTGAAACCCTGCCAACCCTGAGAAACATCTCCTTCACACTTCCTAAGGTGTGCTTTGCCACTGATAAGGGTAAATGAGGTGAACCAAACAGTATTAAAGATAAACCTTTACTCTGTGTTATCTCCCAAAGGGCAAACTGCTTGGTGTCTGTGGGAATGTAGGGAGTGGAAAGACGTCACTGATCTCCAGTATTTTGGAACAGGTTAGTCTCTCCTTGTTCTTTTTTTTGTCCTTCATTCTCTTTTACAATATCGGCAACTCCCTGATCTAACGTCTGAAATTTTTATTGGCTGTTAATTTTTACTGTTTTACTGTCTGCCACTCTGTTATGCAACTTTTACATGAAATTATGTCTTACTGACGTTGTGTTACCTTTAAACCAGATTTAACTTCTGCTGTCTAACACATAGCTTTTCTCATGGTTTGCGCTCATTTTTGTATTTTAGATGCACCTCCTGCAGGGCTCCCTTACAGCTCATGGGACATTTGCCTACGTTTCCCAGCAGGCCTGGATATTTCATGGAAGTGTTCAAGAAAACATCCTGATGGGGGAACCTTTTGACCAGTTCAAGTACATAATCACTAAACCCACATAAAGTGTTAATTATAACTAACAGCAGACCTTTGGGTGTTGAAATAATAGGATGTATTATCAACTAAGAGGATACCATTTGTGATGTTAATATGTTACCACTGTTGCTCATTACTGCAGCTACAGTGATGGTTAGAACAAGGGTAAACATAGGTCTTGTGCAAGTGATGGCCTGTACTCCCATGTATGACCAATGTTTAACTCGGAGAAAGTTCCTCTTATCTCTTTGAGTTTACATGTAGCAAGGTAGTCCATCAAAGACCAGAGGTCCTCTCTGTCTGAGAGGATTATCATTGGGAAACCCCTCCAGGCTGTCAGAGCTGGCAAGAAGCCAGACCTCTGACCTGCGCTCAGTAGAGATGGGAATTAAGGATCTTTGAAGGAAGACGGATCTTATGGCTCAGTCCCTTTCCAAGAGCCGTCACTGGGTCAAACGTCACTGAGACAATGTTAGACCTGGATCAGATTCAAACTTAGACATCCCACCAATGTAATGTCATGTTGCATGTGTGTTTAATATAAAATCTGAAATAATGTAAACCTCAAACACTATATGCAACCTGTTCTCAGCCCCAGGCCGTCATATACTGATGCTTTGTCACACCCCTTGGTATCTCAGAGCGAACATATAATGGCCTGCAATCCAAATAACATAACAATATTAGTTTAAACCATTCTTATCTCCCTTTTTTGAGGACTCCTTTTTTGAAAAATAAAAATAGTTCTCATTTTTATAAAGAAAATAATGTAATGTGACTAAAGTGCACCAGTAACACAGTGAAAAAACATGAGGTAAGCTGTTGTATATTTTTTAAATGAATTAATATTTTGTTTGAATTGGCCAACAATTAAACTGCAGCTTAAGTGGTCGGCCATCTAAAAGAGAAAAAAGAACCATAGGTTATATTTAATTAGATCCCGCCTAGTTAACCACCATAATCTGAAAATTGGGATTTTTCTCCTCCTTTTTGGCCTAATGTTACATTTAACCCTCTGAAAATGATGGTGGAGCGTCAAAGCCAGTGGCATTATATGAGTCTTGAGATTATAATGAACCTGTTGATATAAATGTTTTAGTTTGCTGGCAGAGGAGCTAAATATCGTGTCTTTTAGTAGCTTCTTCATGAGCTCACCTTGTCTCACGTCTGCATGACCTTTTGAATATAAAATTTAATCACGTCATTATTTCTGATATCTGAGTCTGGTACTTTCATGTTGACTCTCTTTTTTTCGCTTCGTCTGTGGTTCTGCAGAAACAAGCATTGTTAATGTGTCTATTATTATGCTGTAAACTAATGTAAATAGTGGTTGAGCTCCAAAATGAAATAAGTAGGTATCAGCAATAGTAACCACTGCCGATGATTACTGCATGTGTTAGTATTAAATATATCAGGATTCATAAGACACTGCATATAAAATGTTTCTGAAGACAGAATCATATTTTTTAAATATCTCTTGATGTATTCGAGACTTTTTTTTTTTCAAAATGACACATTCCATTTATGTTGCTTTTACTTCTAAGTAAACTCAATTAAATAATCAGATTATGACTTCAGAATAGCTCTGTTAAATACACTATACGTGGCTGTCCCTTGACTTTAAGACAGTTCATTGTCTCACTCCACAGATACGACAGAGTGGTGGATGTGTGTAGCCTCAGACCTGACCTGAAAATCCTCCCATACGGTGATCAAACTGAGGTAGGAGCTCTCTGCTGTTCTCTCAACTCTCCAAACTCAATGTCTTTTTATGTGATACATTTTGTTTAACAAGCATAGCGGATGATTTAACATTAACACCCCATGATGTGAGAACACGTGGATTTATAAAAATCTAAACAAATCATTCCTGAGAAGAACCACAAGCATCATCATCAGTGTGCTGCACCTGCAGCTTTTGTCAAAATTCCTTTGTGCCTCCTCTGAACTAAATTTTCCAATTGAAGTTAGTGCAATTTAACAAAATCGTCAGTTAAACTAAACAAAATTCCTATTAGCTACTGTAAGATTAGTGAGTAAGCTTGCTAACTAGGTAGGCTATGCTAACAAGTAAGCTTGCCAATAGGCTAGATTATTTGTAGCTGACAAAGATTAAGGATAATATTATTTTTGGGTTGCAAATACCTGCAATGAACACATTTTCAAAGCCTAGCTACCTACCAACCTAACTTGCTAACCCTGCAGCAGCTCATAAGGATTTTGTTCAGTGTTAATGAGGATTTGTTCAATTGTACTAACTTCAATTTGGAAAACTAGCTAAGAAGAAGCACAAAGGAATTTTGAAAGAAGCACAGAAGCAGCACATGGATGATGTCAGAGGGCTGTGATTGGTTGGTCGCAATATTGGTCCAGGAATGCAATGTGGAATGTTGATCCAGGAGCGTGTACTACTTGGCCTAATCATGCCGTGCATCAGTAATTTTTTGCAGCCATTGGGTTATCAACAAAAAACATAGTTTTACAAGGTCACAAGCGCCTCTTGTTGTTATAGTGAAGTCTTCAGTCAGGTCGAAAGTTACATGGACAAGGTCGAGTCACAAGTCTTGAACAATAGCTTCAAGTCTTGAACACAAATGTCATTGTTAGATGGACTAGACTGTTTTTCAAAGATCATCAAGCATTGCCGTTGTATTCTGTCCTCAGATCTCTAATCAGATAACCATTCAAGCTAAATACAATATCAGTGTCACACCCCTTTTCAACAGAAATAAGCACATGTATGTTGATTTTTTAAATGCAGGAGAACTCCTTAAAAATATGCGATAGACTGCTATCCCATTGCCAGTGCACCGGAGCCTTGTGCAAGGCAGCAGACAAGTATACATTTCTGACAGGCTGAAAAACATAGTTAATAAACAGTAGAAAGCAGAATGGAGGCCAGTGAAGTTGTTATGGTGGTCACTTCTTTATTGTAGCTCTTACTTACTCAGATTACATTTTGAATGATCATCAGCTGCCACTGGGACAGAGACAGACAGTATTTTGGGGCGGTGTGTCATTGAATCTCGCTGTTAAAGGGGCTAAAATACCGTGAGTGGATGTTGATTGTAACCTTTCCTGTTAAATACAAAAGCCAGATGACAGAGGGGGGGTTTGTCCAGTAGCAAAGGGGTTTAAAAAGTTACTCATACAACAGCTGCCTGGTAGAAACATTTGCCAGTTTTAAGCAGCACCATCAACACATGACCTTTTTTTCCTCAAGCTGTCAATAACATAGACAGGTGTGGTCCCAGCAAGGGGGCCGGAAGTAGGGCGGTAGGAGGTGGGAAGGGGGTCATTGCCCCCTTTTTACACAGAGATCAGGCTGTAGGGCCGCAACCAAGTCCCTTCTTTACACCACCTTTGCATTTTTACACAGAACCAAATGACAGCTGCATTATGCCATTCTGGTGTGTGATTTTAGACAGGGTGCCGGTGTTGTATCGATATGTGTTCCCCCACTGAATAGTGTTTTCCTCCTTTTAATGCATAGGGCCCTCCTCGATGGTGAGGGTCAGAGCTAAGTGTTTGGGTACAGTTTAGGTAGGGGGAGGCACATATCAACATGGGAACAGACTTTGACACAACACTGGCATTGTGGGAGCGAAAGAGGTGTGACAGATGTGACGCAACAACACTACAAACCCTGCCAATTATGTTACTTTACACTGTGTCCTATTTCAATATTTCCATGAAAATCTAATTAAAACTAGATTTTAAGGAAGACTGAACAATCGTCTAATTTGCAAAGTACAATAAGTTTACTATTAGAGTATTGTGTCATACAAATCATAGTTTCTGACTCAAAACCAGTTAGGTTAAAAAACAGATCTATTGATTTAAACATGTTGATTCTGGCATATTCAAATTGTGACTCAATATGGGATCAAGTCCAAGTCTGATGAAGCTGTGAGCACTTTGCTATCTTCAGATTCTTCATGCACTTGCACCCACATTTTTTGCAATGTGTGTTGTACCTTTATTTATTCTACATTTTTGAAAATTAGTAAAACTGAAATGTGGATTCTGTGATGTACTGCACCTTGTTGCCACTGTTCCTTTTAGCTTTCTGCTGTTTTCTTGGCAGATTGGAGAGCGAGGGCTGAATCTGTCAGGAGGGCAGAAGCAGAGGATCAGCCTGGCCAGAGCAGTCTACTCCAATAGAGACATCTTCCTCCTTGACGATCCGCTCTCTGCTGTCGACGCCCATGTGGGGAAACACATTTTTGAAGAATGCATTAAGAAGGAGCTCCGGGGAAAATCCATCATACTGGTTACACACCAGCTCCAGGTGGGAAGATAGAAACAGTTTTATTCTTTAGCAGACATCCATTCATTTTTGTAACTGCTGCGGGAGAGGGGAGGTTATTATTAAGCATGGTATTTCTCAATCAAATTTGCATACTTGTTTCCACTTATAGCACACTCTACAGCATCCTGTCATGGTAAACCCCGAAGTAAAAGCAAATCACACACTAGGAAGTGGTGTCTAATGGCTGCAGCTAGTATTTCTTATCATGAACTGTGAGCAGTATTGTAAACCACTCTATATGAGATATGTGCACGTGCTGTTTAGATTGTGATGATTAGACCTCTGGTCACAGTGCTGGGATGGTTTTGTTGACATGGGTTGTCCTTCCTTGTGCCTGTCAGTATCTGGAGTTCTGTGATGACATTTTGGTTTTGGAGGACGGTAAGGTGTTGGAGACTGGAGACCACCAAAACCTGATGAAAGCCAACGGACGCTATGCTCAGCTCATCAGCAACTACCAGATGGAACAGTCCAATGTAAAAAAAAAAAATCTGAGTTATTGCTCCACTTGGATGTGACTTTCCTTATTGTTTTATTGCTGTGAAACCTTTTCACCAGTTTTTTATTGTTTTACTATGTCATAAACAATAAACTGCCATATGTAAGTTGTAAACCAAGTATTGAGAGATGTCAGAGGTTTACAGGAGGCAGGAACATGTCTTCTACAAGGGCACAAGATAAAATGTAACCTAAGTGTTTTTTTTTTTCACCTGAATCCTATTTTCCCACATTTTTGTGTCTAAGTAACTAATGGGGACAACAGTTTTTAAAACTGATCCACTATTGAGTGAGAGCACTGCAGCCAGCAGCAGCTGAAGCTGCCCATAACACTGCAGGCAACAAAACACTGTAAATTTACGTCCGCTAGAAGTGTTTGTTTTTGTCTACTGACAGACTCAAATTGTTAGTGTAAATGTCTAACATTATGGAAAGGATCCCTACAGAGACAGACATTTTGTTTAAGAGCAGGATCCTTTTTTTTTAAACAGTAACAGCCCAGAAATTGCCATTGCCAATCACACCAGACTACATTCAAATAAACTGTAATTTTAGCATCAATTTTTCGCATTTTAGCAGCATATTTACTCATCTAAGTGGATGAATTAAGGGTTTGGTAATTATTGGAACAGTGACAAGACAAATAAGGATTATTTCTGTGAGCTTTATTTGGTTTCTGTCAATTTTGAATGAAGTGTAATTAGAGATTATATAATCACTGTTTATTTAAATGGAGTCTGGTGGGTTCAGTGACAGTGATTTTGGGGCTATTTCTGGCTGAGCGAAAGGATCTTACTCTTGAAAAAAAAGACTGACCTCTGTTTGGATCACTTCCATAATGTTGTGAGACCCTTACAGTAATAATCTGATCATGTCAGTGGCAAGAACAAGGACTTCCAGTTTCACCGCTGCTGGCTGCAGGGCTCTTGCTTAATACTGGACCAATTTAGGAAATTGTTGCTCTGATTAAACACAAAAACACAGGGAAATAGGGCCTAAGTTAAAAAATACCCAAATTGCCCTTTGACTGTTATTTGTCTACTCCAAGATGAAGGCGGTCTGTCTGAAAGCAGTGTTTTGGCTTATCATTTGCAGGCCCAGAATGAGAAGGAGGGAGCGTCAACCCAGGACACTGCCCAGCTGAAGGATGTTGAGCTAAGAGATGGCACAGACAGCGGGATAGTGAACCCAGGTATGCAAACCAGGAAAAAATATTAGTGTAATGATCCAAGATATTCAGTTCATCAGTAGAGGACTTAAAATGAATTAAGTAATGCTGGAGTTAATAAGTGCAAAGACACACCACAGGTGTAGCACATTTTCTAGTAACTGGTGGAAATGGATGCCTAGAAGCAGTTTAGAGAGCACAACCAGTCAGAACATAGTCATAGGGAAGTTGTAGGGTGGGTGCAACACAATGGTTGGCTTTTGGCACGTTTCTCTGTGGGGCAAAGTGTCATTCGAAAAATTGTGGGCTTGTAAAAGAGGCAATATATAACCAGGAGAAAGGTTGAGGCGACAAATAAACCATGAATGACCAAATGAAGGACAGTGAGCTTTGTAAAAGCTTTATAACAGCAGTTAGGCAACAAATATAAAGTCCCGTCATAATACTGTTATTATGTAATATTTGGGTATTTTTATGTCTTTATTACAGTCTACAATTTAGAGATGACAGCAACTTTTTCTGTTATTTATTTTTTTCCCAACATCTGTGTTTCCTCTCAGGATTTGACATGTCAGACGAAAAGAATGATGGAACAACTGCTGACCAAAAGTGTAAGCCTACAAAATTCATTAAATCATACTTTTGTTGTTGGTGCAGCATCAGCCACTTCAGATGTAATATATACAGTCTCTGCAAGACTCATACAGTCAATGTGGGAGTGTACAAAAAGACATAGAACGTGCAAGCTAAAGGAATACTTTACACCTAAATTACCATTTGTATATGAATTACTCACACCATGTTAAGATGAATTCATAAAGAAAACTATATTTCTCTGGCATGCGTCTGGTGAACGAAGTATCCAAAAACTGAAAAAATCTTCCATCCATCCATTTTCATCCGCTTATCCGGGGCCGGGTCGTGTGGGCAGCAGGCCGAGCAAAGCACTCCAGACATCCCTCTCCCCAGCAACACTTTCCAGCTCCTCCTGGGGGACCCCAAGGCGTTCCCAGGCCAGATGAAATATGTAATCCCTCCAGCTTGTTCTGGGTCTGCCTCGGGGCCTCCAACCAGTGGGACGTGCCTGGAACACCTCCAGTGGGAGGCACCCAGGAGGCATCCTGATCAGATGCCCAAACAACCTCAACTGACCCCTTTCGATGCGAAGGAGCAGCGGCTCTACTCCGAGCTCCCTCCGGATGTCCGAGCTCCTTAACCTATCTCTAAGGCTGAGCCCAGCCACCCCACGGAGGAAACTCATTTTGGCGGCTTGTATCCGCGAATCTCATTCTTTCGGTCACTACCCAGAGCTCGTGACCATAGGTGAGGGTTGGGACGTAGATGGACCAGTAAATCGAAAGCTTCGCCTTCCAGCTCAGCTCCTTCTTCACCATGACAGGCCCGGCGCAGCGCCCGCATCACTGCAGAAGCCACCCCAAACTGCCTGATCCATCTCACGCTCCAGTCTACCCTCACTCATGAACAAGACCTCGAGATACTTGAACTCCTTTGCTTGGGGCAGTAACTCACTCCCAACCCAGAGGGGGCAATCCATTGATTTCCAGCAGCTATGTCAAAATAATGTAGTCATGAGTCTTTTTTATAGTTATGTGAATTCGAGACATCTTGCATTTGCACCATTGTGAATGTAGTGAATGTCTGAGTAATTGGCACTCCAGTGAATCTAGTGAACATTTACATTACATTTATTTTTAATGTATGAAAAATATAAATGGAAGTCCTTTTGATCGAGCTATGATTCCATAAAATCCTTTGTCTTCCTCTGCAGCTGCTGTGGGTGATCAGCTGATCAGTCAGGAGGCCTGCCACAGAGGGTGTCATCTCCTGGAGAGTCTATCAGCGATACTGCAAGGCAGCTGGAGGTCTGATACAGCACACACACATGCATTGGCATGATTCTATGCAATAGTACACGATTCACACATGGGCAGCCCGGTTGATGGAGTGTGATGTGACTGTGCTGCTGCAGGCTACATTGTCTCCTTCCTCACAATCCTGAACATCATCCTGATGATTGGATCCACAGCCGTCAGCAACTGGTGGCTCAGCTTCTGGCTTGAGCAGGGTGATGGGGTGAGAAGCATATCACTCACACACACACACACACACACACACACACACACACACACACACACACACACACACACACACACACACACACACACACACACACACACATACACATACACACACACATACACATACACATGTTAATGCTAACTAAAGAACAAAGAAATAATGGTGGGCTTGGTGGTCAGGGAGATCAAGAGCATAAACATGGACTCAGGCAGTTATGTGATGTAAAATCCTACACCATCCAAATGATTCCTGCAGAGGGAGACAGGAAGTCAGTTTAACTGTCAATCTCTATCCCATGAACACTAGCTACTACTCTCCACTGCCAGCCCTCTGCAACAGAGCTAGTCAGCCAACAGTCAACATTCTCCAAAACACAGCTGGCAGGTCATGCAATGTTATCTGACCTTAAAGAGGAAATACACATGGTTTTTGCTTTAACTTGTTATGATAAAGTTATGTTGATTACATAGTATAAGGCCTATTCCCTGTAAGACTCACTTTCACTATGCAGTTCTGTCTGTAATCCAGTGCTATCCTCCCAGATAATGGAAGCTTCATTTACAGCACAGAGGAAGTGCATCAAACATTGTGCAACCAAAACAGGAAGAGAATAACACTTTTGTTTTCCCCAGTAGCAATCGGTAGCTATCCCCAGTTACGATAAGAAAATATCTAAGTTCTTTGCAGTTACTATCCCAAAAGTGAAAAATGGCAGAAGGTGGAAGAACCAAAATATCTCTGGAAAACAAAATGCAGTGTGTCCTGTGCTGTTGGTAGTTGCTAGGCTCTGAGAAAAACATTCAGTGATCCTGTTGTCTTTGAGGCAACGGTGCCAACAATAATGCCACTTTTGCCTGGGTCCAGACAATTGAATCTTACCACTCCACCGAGGTTGAGTTGACTTATTTGCCTGGCATCATGACACGAAACAACAGTTTCTCAGTAAAAATAGAAAAACAACTAATGAGTGTCTCAGGGGACTCGATTAGTCAATCAGCGCCACGGGCAGGACTAGCACGATTGTCAAACTATTGTCCAATGTTGTCAAGTAGTGCACCAATAAGTTAAGGTAACCAATAAACCAATAATTTTTCAATAATGAGCCCTATAGACAAGATAGATGCTGCTATTGAGGCTGATCTAAATTGACATATCTTCTCAAAATCACCCAACATAGTTAGTTTGCTTTTCTTTGCTTCGCTTCACTCTTGTATGTTGGTATGACTACGCATCAGAATGGATTTAAAAGGATGTTAGATTTAGGCAGATACGTTGGTCTCTAGTGATTGGTTAGAGAAAACTGAGTCCCTCAGTGTATGCAATGTCAGGGTGAAGATGGAAACTGAGAGTCAGAAATTGACAATCCTGTCTGATATCGATATCCACTTTACAGTGTGAAATGGAGATGTTTATTCATAGTGACTATCTGAAGGAAGATCCATCATTCTACCTTTGTTCCCTTTTACAGTTAACTGGCATGGGTCCAGATCAGACATTTGACTTTTCTTTTTATTGTGTTGATTTTACCCAGTGTTCACTCGCACGGTCACCATACATAAATGGATGTTGCCACATCTCTGTTTTACTTTGGATATAAATGCCAGTCATTACTATACATCAGTCTCTACACAGCTATTATACATCGACAACAGTGTATTGACTGATCACACATGAGCAGATCTAATATATGATGTGTTACTTTCACATCTGTGCATTATACGTTGACAATATTCACAATTATTCTGGTGGACCAAAAAATATATTGTGCTGATTAATGATCTCTCTGACTCTGCTCTCCATCAACACCATATATATTTTTTTCTGTTTTTTCCCAGTCACCCAATAGGACAAGTTCAAACGGGGGTGACATCTCAAAAAATCCACAGCTGCACTTCTACCAAATGGTTTATGGCTTGATAATAGTTGTCACGGTGATACTTGCCTGTTATGAAAAGCTACTCCTACACTTGGGTCACATTGAATGCCTCCTGCAAACTCCACAACACCATGTTTAAGAAGGTACTGTTGAACGGCTGACCCCCAGCCACCTACCATCATACACAGTTAACCATGTTCACTCATTATAAGCAAACTAAATATGTGATCATTTCAAAATTCAGATTATCTCCAGTCCCATGAGCTTCTTTGACACAACACCAACAGGCCGCATTCTCAACCGCTTCTCCAAAGATCAAGAGGAGGTGGACACTGTGCTTCCCCTCCACATGGACCCTTTCCTGCAGTTTTGTCTGGTGGTCACCTTCACCATTCTCACCATATCGGCTGTCTTCCCTGCCATGCTGGTAGCTGTGGTTGTTATGGGAGCTTTGTTTACCCTCATTCTCTTGTGAGTTGATACCATTTAAGTCTTGACAAGATAAAATACATTTCTGCAGGGACAATCGGATTATAACCGTTCTTAATGATGGTGTCTGCTGAATACACATTTCGTGAATTTTTTAGCCCATCTTTAAAGCAGGTGCGTTAATGAACAGTAGAGAGTTGTTTAAGGTATACTGAATATGCGGTTGTAACTCCTCTGCAGTGTAGTCCAGAGGAGTATCCGTCAGATGAAGAGGTTGGAAAACATCAGTCGCTCTCCCTGCATCTCTCTCACGACCTCTACCCTACAGGGCCTCAGCACCATCCATGCCTACAACATAAGAGACAACCACATAGAACTGTAAGATACCAGAGTTTGTTTGTTTTTTAAAGAAAAACTTCTTATATACTTGCTTTTTGTTATGCCTACGTGTTGGCACAGCCTTGGCCAGAGGCATCATGTTTTGGGGTTGTCCATCCATTCCATTTTCTTGAACACAATATTTTAAGAATTTCCTCAAATTTGGCACAAACACCCACCTGGACTCAAGCATGAACTGATTATATTTTGGTGGTCAAAGGTCAAGGTCACTGTGTCTGTGTCTATGTCTGTCCCATTCTTGTATACATGATATCTCAGGAAAGGTTTGAGGGATTTCGTTCAATTTTCGCACAAACATCAAATGTCTAGGTCACTGTGACCTGGGACCTCACAAAACACGTTCTATCTCACACAGGCTCCACCCTCTACTGGACTCTATGAGTAATACTCTCCTCCATTTAAGATGTTTGCGTTTTCCCACTGAATTTTGTATAAACGTAGCCAGCCAATCACGATGTGCCCACCCGAATAAGTGCAGAGATCATGCTATATAGGGCAGTGCCACAGCCCTGTCCCCCATCCTCTATTCTTCAGCGATCAGCGATTTGCTGACCAACCAATTGTCTCCAATCAGAAGATCAGGGGTTCAATCCCTGGCTCCTCCAGCTTACATGTCAAAGTATCCCTTGAGCAACATACTGAATCCCAAAGTGCTCCTGATGATGCTTCCATCAATGTGTGAGTGTGATAAAACTGAGTAGTAGGTGGCACGTTGTATGGTAGCCTCCTCCTGAACGTGATTTGTAGTGTAAAAAGCGCTTTGAGCGGTGGGATGACTAGAAAGGTGCTATACAAGTGCAGGTCCATTTACCATTCTACAGCCTTGTCAGCTTCTGTCATGTCCTTGCCGGAACTGATCTTCACGGCTGCTGCTTCAAGTGCCTCAGCGCGGGCCACACAGACAGTGGTCTTCAGCAGCCACCTCCCTGCAAAGCCTGCCAAGTGCTGCCAAAGATTAGACACTAGCAGCAGTGGGATTACTGATGTGATGCTCTGCTGCAATGGGAGTGAGCAGGGCTCGAGGCTGATGACACCAAGACCCCCACTCTAATCAACAATACGCTGTCGCTGCTTTTGGTCATCCCTGAAGAGACAACAGCTTCATTTGAAGATGATGATGACAACATCACTTCTGTGTCTGGTACTTCAGTGTACCGCAGGAATCCACCTGTGCCAGGACACAGCTTAGGCGGCTTTCATTTTTGCCCTCCCCTCCAATGTGTTGAGGCGTCCTGGCAGCAGCCCCAAAATACCAGAGCCAGAGTTGCAGGTTTGGTGGATATTCTCAGGGTGCAGAGTCACACGGAGGCATGTTATCCTGACAACCCCCCCCCCTCGATGACAGCTGGGTGAGTGTCAAGGACATATGTAAGAGAGCGTTGTGGTCTTTTCAGGGTCTATACTTGCTGGAACGACACAGGACTAATGGAGGGTGGATTCTGTGTGAGACAGAATAAAGGTTATAATATTATAACCGTAGGTCTATTAGCACAGGCAGAGCCCTCTACCAAGTGGCCCTGTCGCTCCTACGCTGCTCACTGAGGAGGTTTTTGGATGGTGGACAGCATCATGGTGCTGCATCATACACTGTGGGCTTCGTAGGTATGTCAGGTAGGCACGTCCTGACTGGCCAGCTATGTGTATGCAGAATTTAGTGGGTGAATGTGTGCTCTCGATTGGAGGAGAGTAATGCCCATAGAGTCCATTGGAGGGCTCCACCTGTGCTAACAGGGCTGGGGTTACAATATTGTAACCTTTGTTTTGGGCCAAAGCACAAGGATTAATTCACAGAAATGTCTAATAGGATAAAATGATGAAATTATGACAGATTATATCCAAAAAGTCAAAGGAGAGCTTCACTGTGGTGTCATAATGTTCTGCAACATCCCTTTTCTGGCCATTATTTATTATTATTATTATTACATTATTATTAACGTCATAACTCAGGAAGAAGAAACCGGGCCGATTGGATAGACCTTCTGTGCTACTGGGTTGAAGATGTGTGTGAAGCATCCATGTTTTAGAATATGTAGCATCTTTGCAGCAACATTCATATTTGATACATGTCTACTGTCAAGGCTACATATGAGTCTAGATATAAACTGCAACTTGACTCATTCGCAGAGGCATACTGTACAGTACAGCCGCAAAGAGGGTAACTGCAGTTTGCTGAGCTTTCAAGCGTGCTGAGTGTATGCTCTGTTTTAATTCTTCTCTGCTTTACATTCATGCAGCACAAAAGCAGCAAGTGAGGTTTTAGTCACAGCGTCCCTGATCGTTTTACTGATCGTTGGGGTAGGGCGATATGTTCACAAACCCTGCCATGTCCTTTATTATGTTTTAGGTTCAAGACACTCAATGACATCAACTCCAACTACTATTTAATGTATTCCTGTGGGACACGTTGGCTCTCCTTCTGCCTGGACTTCATGTCTGTGATCATAACCTTGACGGTGTCTCTGTTCGTAGTGCTCAGTAGTAATGCATTTATCAGTCCATCTTTGAAAGGCTTGGCCATGTCCTACACCATACAGGTAAACTTGGACAGCCAGTTAATGAAGATTTGTTTTTTTTTTTTGGTAAAGACACATTGCAAGCAACTGCAACATTTTTTTACAGACTGTGTTTATGTGTTTACCAGCTGACAAGCCTACTTCAGTATGTAGTAAGGCAGGCAACAGAGGTGGAGGCGAGATTTAACTCTGTGGAGCGGCTGCAGGAATACATCATGGTAAGACTTTTCTGCCTGAGAAAAATAATGACTGTTTATATACAGTTTGGGTACTACCACCCGTCCATCCATCTGTCCTGGTCCTCTTGAAACTGTCCATTAAACTACTCAAGAAGAACACCTGCTAAAGATATTTGTGCTTCCAGTATGTGGTTAATTATCATCTGACTCACCTCCTATCTCCTCCTTCAAAGTAGATGTTATTTCTTGTGAACAGGGTTGTAAGTCTGAGGCCCCCAGACACATAAAGGAGGCTCAAGTCCCAGGAGACTGGCCAAAGAGCGGAAGCATCACTTTCCAGGACTATAAGATGAGGTACAGAGAGAATACACCCATAGTCCTGAACGGGCTCAGTTTTGTCATCCGAGCCGGAGAGAAGCTGGGCATTGTGGGAAGAACGGGCTCTGGTAAGACCCTGACTTCAGTAGTTTTTACTCATACAGGTGAAGTTATAAACATTAAGAAAATGTCAGGATAATTTACACATATTTAAATATTTGATTGATTGAGGAAACTATTACTAATAATCAAAGAGCTGAGCTTAAACACTCAAGAATACAAACACCATGTTATGTATTTGAATATGTCCTATTATATAGTAATAACAGTACATCATGAAACCTGTAGTCTATAATGACCATAATGCATCTTATGCAGTGCAAATGATGATAGCCATACCTCTGGAAACCATTAGAGCTGCTATTCTTAGGTACTCTTTGCTTATGTTTGTAGGGAAGTCCTCCTTAGGCGTAGCTCTGTTCAGGCTGGTGGAGCCAGCATCAGGGACCATCCTGATAGATGGCGTAGACATTATGGCCATCGGTCTGCAGGATCTGCGCAGCAAATTGTCTATCATCCCCCAGGACCCTGTGCTATTTATTGGCACAGTCAGGTAACCTAATTCCACAGAGCTTTATGTTTACACAAGGCACACACTTTTGGCACGATGGTGGTTTTGGCACTGGCTCACCAACTGTGATAACACGTGTTTGCTCACAGATACAATCTAGACCCCTTCAATAATTACACTGATGAGGAGATCTGGGCAGCACTGGAGAAGACCTACATGAAGGACTCAGTATGTACATTATGAATCAAAATACATTAACAGTTTACATTGTGTGATCTTTTACCTCGAGCTAGCGTACAGCCTTTTTTTCTTGGTCTACTAGTTTTTGCAGATACTTTTCACAGGACTTTTTTCATCTGACTTGCAATACACAGTGCTTAGCGACATCTTGAATTGTAACGTTATCTGAAACTCTTCAGTAGGACTTGCAGAAGTAGAGCTGGTAGCATTAGCTGTTTAAGTGGTTTAGTGATGTTAATGGACGCTTGTTTTCACAGATAATTTTAACTGTAGCAGTGGTGGAGGAAGTATTTAGATTGACTTAAGTAGAATTAAGAAACCACACTGTAAAAATACACCATCACAAGTAAAAGTCCAGCATGTAAGATCTTACCTGTATTATCAGCTTCCTGTACTTAATGTGTCAAAGTAACAGTCCTGAGAGCAGAAAATGTCCCTTGTGAGTGTTGTGCAATTACTTTATTACATTTATTTATTACATGCATTAATGTGTAAGTAGCATTTTACTGCTTTAGTTGGTCGAGGTGGAGCTAGTTAAACTATTTTACACACAGTTGGGTTGCTAAATCTGGGACAGTGCACCATATTTTATGAGCTCATCATATGTTGAGGGGAGAGGTGTAAAGTAGCATGAAATGAAGCTGCAAAGTAATGAGAACAACACAAGTAAAATTTGTACGTAACAGGTAAATCTGGTATTTTTCAGCATGGGCCCCTTTTCCCCATATTTTTGCATAAGTGAATAATGGGAATAACACCTTTTGAAATTAGTTCAGTACTGAGCGAGACAGCTGCAGCTGGTAGTGCCGAAACAGGCTGCAATGAAAGTACTTGGGATATTTGTGCACCGTCAATTTACACCCACTAAAAGTGTATGTTTTTGCAACTGAGAGACTCAGAACATTATTTGAAGTGTCAGACAACATTATGGAAAGCATTCCTGCAGAGGTCAACCTTTTTGTGAAAGCATATGATTATTTTTGTTTGACCAGAAACATCCCCCAAATCACCATCATCAAACTGACCAGACTCCATTTAAATAATCAGTAATTTAAGTGTGTATACAGCCAGCATATTTTCACATTTAACTGGGAAATTAAGAGTTAATTGTGACCAAACCAGAGTTGGTGATTGTTTGAATAGAGAAAAGATGAACCAAGACAGCTTTTCTTGGGTTTTATTTTGTTTCTGTCAACTTCAAGTGTGTTTTACGATTATAAAATTATGGTTTATTTAAATGGAGTCCGTTGGGTTTGGGATAGCAGGTTCAGGGCTGTTTCTGGTTAAACAAAAAGGATCTTACTCTTTAACAAAAAGGTCTGTCTCTGTAGGGATCCTTTCCATAATGTTGTCAGACACTTAGAATAACAACCTGAGCCTGTCAGTGTCAAAAACAATCACTTTTAGTGGACATAAACTGATGTTGCGAACATGCCGCAAGCGTTATTTTTTTGCAGCCTGTTTCACTGCTGTCTCACTTAATACCAATGGACCAGTGGACCAGTTTCAAAAAATGTTGTCACTGTTGTCACAAAAACAGACGAAAATAGACTCCATGTTGAAAAATAGAAAACTTTCCCCAAAATGTCAAACTATTCCTTTAGTGGACTGTTTGAGCTCTGACACTCTAGGTTTCTCTTAGAGGTGGTAATTGCACTAGTAAAAGTAGGGCTAAAAGTAGTGTTTTTTTCAGATCTCCAGACTGGAGGGGAAACTACAGGCGCCGGTGATGGAGAATGGAGAGAACTTCTCTGTAGGAGAAAGACAACTGATGTGTATGGCTCGGGCACTACTCCGCAACTCCAAGGTTTGTATCAGCCTTGTCTGATTTGACTGCTGCTGAGCAGCCACTTGATTACTACTGCCACACATCTATGTGTTGCAACACCAATCAAACTAAATAACTGCTTAACGATGTTTTATATTATCCACATTTACATCATCTTGTTCTGTGGCAGTCTGTTTCAGTCTGTGCAGTTGCACCTACTTTACCTCCCAAACCCTCTCCACCCTATGCCTTCCCAGCTCCCCTGCTTTCCAGTCAATCTGTAAGGCCCTGTTTACACCTGGTATTAACATGCATCTTGGGTGATCAGATCACAGGTAGACAGCTCCAAGTATAGGTGTGAATGCACCCAATGCATCCTCTGTGCCATATTCAGAGGTGGTATAGGCCACATATGGCCAAGTTCTTTCAGCAGTGTGTACTCTAATGTGTGCAGGACCACACTGAAGGACCTCCTGCTCAGCAGACATTCTCTGTGTAGGTGAAAGTATGTACTCATTTGTACGCTTTTTAAGTGCAAAACAGCAGGGTGAAACCACACTATAAAAGAAGAAGTCAACAAAGCAGGCAAAATGGATTTTCATGGATACACAAGTACACAAGAAACACACAGTCTCTTTTCAATTTAGGCCAAATTGTCACTACAATGAAAACTAGATGATGGAAATGATGTAGCGTGTCTATTTAAATTAAGAGTGGGGAAGTGAGATTTGATAACAAATGACGCATGTGGAGATGCATTCTAATGCCAAGTGTGAGCCAAGAAGCAACCTATGAGGCTGAAAAATGAGGCCATCGTGTAAATGCCAAAACGGCAGTTCCTCTGATGGCCACTTGAGGCTGGCTCCAAAACTGAGTCATTCCCCGTAGGCCCCATGTTTAAATGCCCACAGCAGAAATAAACACGATTAGAGCCTGTTACAAAAACAGTTTTTGTCTCTACAGCTAATTTCAACATTTATGACAACTGTATTGTCCCATCCAAATATTGTCACTTCAAGCTCCAAAAAAACAAGATGGAGACACTTGAAATGTCACACTCGAGGCATCAAAATGAGCCTCCGCAAACCTATAGGTGACATCATGGTAGTGATGTCCATTATGTTATTCATTTCACTTGTCATTGAATTGCCCAAGACGTGTGTCAGTACCAGGTGTAAACAGGGCCTCGGTCTAACTGTCTCCTCTGCTGTCCAATAGATCATTATTTTGGATGAGGCTACAGCATCCATCGATGCAGAGACAGATGCCTTGATCCAGAACACCATCAAAGACGCCTTCCAGGACTGCACCATGCTCACCATCGCGCATCGGATCAACACTGTGATGCACGCAGATCGTATTCTGGTCATGGACAACGGAGAGGTAACAAACACAAATAAACAGAGATAAAGGTTGTGTGATCCTAAAGATAGACTTACAGGAAGCATTCTGTCTGACAGGTGGCAGAGTTAGACCATCCAGATGTGCTGAGGGACAGACCACAGTCTCTGTTCTCCTCGCTCCTGACTGCTGCTAACACTGTGAACACCTGAACCACAGAGGCCGTGTGACACCACAGCACCACCACACAGTAATAACTGCAACATTGTACAGTGGAAACCTCTTATAGTGATCACCTTTGTGCAGGTCAAACTGATCACTATAAGTGCATGATTATCATAACCAATTTCTTTTTTTGATTTCTCATGCAGATTACCACCTAATTGACACATGTATTTATTACATGAATAGAAAGCAATGAAACAGACAGCTTTAATATTTACTGAAATTTATGGACTGTTTCAAAACACAGTGCAGCAGAGTGCATTTGTTTTCTGGCTTGTTTTCGGCAGTTTGTCACAAGCTTTGAGGAGAATACATTTTTCATTAGGAGAAAATTACTTTTTTTTATCCTGTCATGATACACAATGTTATTTTGTATGATTTTTTTTTATAAGAGTGGATATGAATGTATATTCAAAACATATTATTTATTATACATTTTGGAGAAGCTAGTGCACTCTATCATGTTTAAGAACTGTAAATAGATTGTATACGGTAACTCATAAATGTAAACTGATTGCAGATACATGGACAATGTTGCTGCTGGCACAGACAGGCAATAAATCATAGAAATTTGTAAGTTTCAGTTACTGTGTGTGCTGTTTGCTGCAATCAATAACACATTTTTATGTAATAATTAGAACATAAATTGCTCATTGCTTACTTCTAAAGGCTTTAGAGCTGCCTATAAGCTATTGCCTATACAACTGACCCATCACCCAGTACTGTCTTAATCCAAACCATTAGGAAATGTGAATTGAAGGGGTGACAGTAGCTATTAATGCTCTATAGTTGAAGAGCAGTGGATTTGTTTGACACTTCATAGAGAAAGTTTGCTACTACAGTTGTGGCTCTTTTAAAAGAGAATTTCACACACATCAAATCCAGCCTGTGTCTTATGAGGAAGAGGGTTCTCTGCGGTTAAAATCCTGTTAAGGCATGACATTCCTTTCAGCTGTGCTGGTTGCGTTTCTGTGGCGAGGTCTCGTCCCCAGCCTGCTCTTTCAATCCCTCCTTTATCTCTCAGCTCTCCATCCTCTCACCTTCCACTCCTGATAAAAACCACAGGGATACACAATATACATATTAAGATACATAATCTTAACACTTGAAGATATTTAAAGGGATACCTCACTTATTTAAAAAAAAAAAAAAAAAGCACGTTAACAGCTAATCTAATGAGCATTTCACACTTCTGTGTTTCTTGTTGCATAGAAATCCAACTTGGGAGGAAGGTGAAAAATAAGCTGGCCTCATAGTGCAGTTTGTTGCACACAGATTGTATCGTTGATTAAACACAAGCAAGAAGTTCAGATCAGCTTATGTGAACACACAAGCACTACAATACAGGGAACCCATTAATGATGGAGGGAGACTGACAGAGCAATGTTTAACACCAATTATTCAACAGAAATGAAGATGGATATATTTAAAATGAATCCCAGCTGTTTGGTTGAAGGGGCACACACACACACACCTTACATCCATGCTTCGACAATCCACCTCACCACAGGAAAGAGAAATATCACTGAGCTTGCTAATGTTACAGCTCAGGATGACACTTTTAATGTTTATCTTGCGCAGTCACTATCACGAGCCTCTCGTCCACGAGTAGATGCACACTTTCTTCTGCGCAGTTATTTGGTTAGCAGGTGTAGTTTGATAGAAAGAAAGTAGTTCCTACATGAAACAGCTCACAACAAGGTGAGTGGATTATCTTGAGTGACAAGGTCACGATATCTGGAAAGAGACATTGCTGTTTAGTTCGTAAATAAAACTGTTAACGCTTTGAGCACCACAAGCTGAGTGCCATCTGGTTCCATCATAATGGAGAGAAGGCAGACATCTCTACAGTGGATACCTCCAACAGTCGGCAACTCACACCAACATAAAAGATGGATAAATAGCACTACAGGTAAGAGGAAAAATATGTATTTTTGATTTCGAGGTGAACTGCGCCTTTAGGAGAGACACAAACTGGCCCAGGGTCAGTGACAAAAAGGGAGTCTATGTTAGTCTTAATGTTTACCGCTGAGAGTACAGTCAAAATGAAATAAATACACGATCAAGGATGTGACAGGTAAGAGGAACCAGAGCAGAGTCAAACAGATGAAGGAGACTCCCTCCAGTCTTCCAGTCTCAGCACATATTTAAGATACATTAGGGTACATAACCCTACTAATTTTAACTTAACTTTAACAAAATGGCATGGAAAATAATATTACAGAATCACCTATGAAGGCAGATTGGAAGCAGCAAAGTTGTGCCTTTCTTGTGTGTATTTTTAGAGCTGATTTGTTGTGTTAGAGAGAAATTTTAAAGTAGCTTAGAGTTGGTTTCAAGTTCACCACCTCCATAGCTGTAAATGCAAGCATACATTTTAAATATAAATTATTCATTCTCAGATCTGTGCTGCTTTGGAAATTTTCAGAGGCATCTTGATCTACAATACAGCATCAGTTGTAACAGACACAAAGCCTCATTTTAGTTAGTGTGTGCAATCTTTGACGCCATACAGATGTGTTCTCTTCATCTACATCCATCGCAAACAACAGGTGATGATCAAATTCCCCGTTTATCCACAACTCCAGTACTCCAGGTTCAAAATACAGCAGGTACTGCTGAAGGAGGACCACGCTGAGGCCGTGGAAGGACAGCCTTCACTCTGCCAGCAGCCTGTGGGGGGAGACAGAGTCAAACACACCCACACACAAAAACTCAAAGACCAAAATGCTGAGTTTCATTGTGATTTATTTGCAAGAAACAACATTCTAGCCTTTGAAATAAACAAAAAATAGAGAGTGCCGATTTACCGACACTGCTTCAGTACCATAATGAATCTTGTCTGCTGTTTTTAACCAGTGCTTCAGCTGTCATCTAACTCAAAGACACATGGTGGCACCAGAGATTTTTTATTCCTCCTGATGGTCCAATGATAGACTGACAGCTTGAAATGCTTTGTTTGAAGGGTTTAGTTTCAAAACACAATCACCATTCTTTTACGGAATGGTTCCTTATGTTATCTGGCATAAGTTTATTACTTGTCTTTTATTGTTATATATCAGGAACAGATAAAAGCTACTGAACGCTCTTTAAGAAATGCTTGAAAAGCGTATTTTATCTTACACATGCAGTTCCAAAAGTAGCCTCTTACTAGTAAAAACAAATAAATGTGTTGAAAGGACAATGCATCTGTTCCCCATCTCTGTTTTACTGAAGTTTCCTTCCAAAAACACACATTCCACCGAACAGCTTACATTTTCTGAAGTGACGTAATGCCTGATATAGCACCACTGAAAAACATTTGACACCTCTGTACAGTAAAAACAATAATATATGAATCAATGCCACTGTTTAAACGTTTGCAGAAAATCTGCACAAAATTAGGCTGTGTTTGTTACTTCATCATACAAAATGATTATATTAAAAAAATATTCCAGAGGTAAGAGAAGAAATAAGAAAAATAAAAATCCTTGCAACTTTGACTTCTCTGGTAGCAAAGTAGGAGTACAAATAAGTCCACCATCATAAACTGCATGTAATTAAATATTTTTGTGTACAAAGCCCTAAATGATCTGGCCCCATCCTACACTGCAGACCCTCTAACTGCCTGTTCTACACCCAGGTCCCTCGGTCAGCTGACCTGGGGCTCCTGGCTGTCCCACGCTCCAGACTTAAGCTCAGGAGTTATCATGCCTTTGCTGTGTCTGTCCCCAAACTGCGGAACAGCATCCCCCTCCCAATAAGATCTGCCCCCACCATTAACACGTTTAAGTCCAGGCTCAAAACCTACTTTTATTCATTAGCGTTTGAGTCCCCCCGGTGTAGTCTTGCCTGACACATGCCTGTGTGGACTGTGCCTCTTAATGTGTGAGCAGTGTACCTGACAGTTATGTTGCCTCTTATGTATGCATTTTTAGCACTTTATTCCTTTTTGTACAGCAGTTTCGTTGTTTTTAAATGTGCTTTCTAAATAAATTTGAGTTGAGTAAACTCTCAAGTCTTGTCTTCTATTTTCTGTCACACCAGTCACCGTCAGGCTCTAAACAGACTTACCTGAGCATAAATCTTGAGCTTGGTCTTTTTCTATTAATGAGCACCACATTGCTAAGTTGTATGATCAATTCAAATTTTGTATTCCCATATACCCCAAATTTTGAAATTTGCTTTCCACTGGTTTAAGTTAAAAACGGACAAAAACATATTTCTCGAGTTTTTTTTTTTTTTTTTATGAAAACCTGTGAAAATGAAAGCTGTGCTTTTGTGACTTGATCAAAACTTTATCCACAGTGTTGCTGAGGGAAGACAATGACGTTGCATTGACGACGTCACGAGCAGCTGCTTCAGAAACTTGAACCCATGGCCTTTGAGTCACAAGCTTTCTCATTCTCCCCTCAGGCCAGGGCTCAATAAAATATCAATGGATCGGTTATTACACTGAGCTTGTGTTTGGGTTGACCTGTGTCTGGTGTCAGTGCTTAACAACAGGAAGATCGCATGTTTGATATGATCCCAGCCCAGACTTGTATAGTTGTTTTGACAGTGTGAGCTGCAGTGTGAGAGTATGAGCTTTATCTTCAGCTACTCCCACAGACAAATTAAAAACATTCCTGTAAAGTAATATTTACGTGACTGAAATAATACACGCGGTTAATTTCACACTATAACACAAAAACACTCACACACACACACCCATACTGTAGGATGACCCGAAGACGCGCGCGGACGTAGCTGCACGCACACTGGTGGGAGGAGCTACGCCTCGCGCTGCTCTGAGTTTGTCAGTTTCCTAAATATAGCGGACGGGGATCTGCCTGTGTTGGTCTGCCGGAGTGACTTTGATAAGAAGCAAACAAACAGAGAAGGTTACACAGGGGTAAGTCTTCTCTTTTTATATTCTGTGAGAAACTCTGTTTACTGTGAGTCTTCTCTGAGAGGGAGGGGAGCCTCTACTCTTCTTATAACGTTACGATATTCTGAACACATTATAACTTGGTCCGTTACGGTGTTGTTTCCTAAACAACCTGAAATAAAGACATTAAATGCTCCGTGCAGCTGGATGTACGTGTGTACTTAGCAGCCCTTTAATGGCGCCAAGTTTCTTGTTGTTGTGATTTTGTGGCTGTGTGTCACTGTATGTAAGTGCAGTCCGTCTACTGTACATGTTGTGATAAGCCGAAGGTGCCCTGATGGAGAGCTTTATTAAACTTTGATTCACTTTGCTTAAATCCTTCTTGGGATACTTCTACTACTGCCACATCCTGTCTCACTGTAATGAATACTGCGTGTTTAAAATAAATAAGTATGGTAAGGCCTGTGTGTATGATAATGTCTTAGAGGGACTCCAGTAGGGCTGCTACAGCTAAAAAGGACGTCACAATTCAACAACACAGTCATGTTGGAAGTCCCTACAGGAATGCTTCAGTGCTATTACAATGACTCCATAGCAATAAATACATGAAAGTAACTGTGTTGTTATTAGACCACCAAAACTTCAGTTTATGTTATACAGCTGAGCACAAAGTGCTGCAAGTATGGAGTTTTATTCCCAAATGTGACAGCACCTCAAACATACCAACCATACTGTATGTATATCCCACACACTAAAAGGTCATCCTGTAGGAAATCACTGACTGAAGCACAGTTAGAGGAGTCAGTAACACCACAAACACCAGTTTTACAAACATCACAGAGGGACTCTGTGGGGGAGTTATTGTAGCTACAAATTACTTTGTGTTAACTGCCAGTTGTTTTGTCAGAGCTGATGTCATTTTGTTTTATGTGGCAGTGTGAAAACTTCACTTCACACGTTTTCAAGTCTGTCCTAACAGAATACTTACATGCCCATATGCACATTAACAAGGCCATGTGGTGCTGTTGCTATATGTCTTGTCTGTTGTCTATACTAAGGGCTCTACACTGTCTGCAGCTATTCTAGACCTTTTTTTGTGACTGTGTGAGTTTCAATTTCATGTCTGCATTCATGCCAGTGCATGATGCAAACTCTATTAACAGTGACAAGCAGAGTGACAGCTGATTTATATAATCGGGTCTAATGCTGGTTAAATGTGCATCAGCAGGTCCGTGTTACATACGTCTGGTGTATGACATGTCTATATCCTCACTGCGCTGCATTTTTATAAACTATGATCACCGGGTCACATGTTTTGCTGCATACAGGCGTAGTCTCACTCCCTCTTCCTCTCCTTACAGTTCTTATACAACTAAAGTTCACATCCAGTAACACACAGAAGCGCAGCCTTCAGTGCTGGTAGGCTATTAGTCATTATTTGTGATGTGAAACTGATCAGATAGTGCTGTGGGTGTGACACTGAGCGAGGCTACTGAGTGATGACTGCAGACAGAGGGGGTGCATCAGAGTCAAAGTAGTGCATTTTTCAATTAATCAAATTATTTTTTGGCAATTAAAATAATAAAAAAAGACAATATAAATAATAGTAATAATGAAAAAAAGGTGTGACCAAGTCATGTGGTGGTGCAATGAAGTGAAAAAGTTATTTGCACCAGTGCTACCAGTGGAAAAGTTACTCTGGAGCTCCAATACAGATGCAAAGAGATCCCTTCATGAAGCAATTACGATGTGACAAAAATCACCGCCTCATTTCTTCACTTTGTGTAGAAATACATTCTTACGTTCAGCTAAAGGTAATGTGATGCCTCAGCAGCTGGACTTTATGATTGGATCTCTTTGTGGCCAGTATTGACAGGAGGACCTATTATAGCATCCAATAATGCTTTCAAAGCGCATATGGCCATGTGAGTATTGCTTTAAGACAGGATTATAAATGTCCCCTTCCTCTATATTGGCACAGGTATTTAGTTCTTAAATTTAGTGTGCAGAGTTAATTTTTTAAACAACTCACGTATATGTCAGTTTGGTTTCTAGGTGAAATAAAAAAATGAAAGACTTGCCATTTAACTTAGAAGGGAAGTATTTGGCTAATGCTTCATCAGTAAATTAAAAACAGTCGCTTCTAAATGTTCAGCGTGTAGGATTTAGAGGAACATTTTGGCTGAAGTGGAATATAATGTAATAAGTAAGTTGTTTTGTGTACAATCTCCTGAAAATAAGAGTTGTTGTGTTTTTGTTACCTTAGAATGAGCTGTTTATGTACATAAGGAGTGGGTCCTCATCTGCGGAGATTGCCAGTTTGCGCCACCATGTTTTTACAGTAGCCCAGAATGGACAAACTAAGCACTGCTTTAGAAAGGGCCCTTTGTGTTTTTGCGTTGTAGTTAGTAGCCCCTCCATGCCGATAGCATCAGAGAAACACTGATTTGTAACGTGGAACTGCTTTATTCAGTGTTTTAACCAGTTTGAATCACTTGGTCTGTTTCTTTTGGAGAGGAAGAGACCTCTGTGGATAACTCGGCTCCTGGTAAAAGCCTGCTGAACAGTAAAAACTAAAGGAGTTAGAACTGGGAGAAGTTTCAGCTGGTTGCAATCTGCAATCTGCACCGCTAGATGTCACCAAATTCCCCTAATTCTTACACACTTAGATCTTTAGAAGTTAGATATGTCATGTAGGAAATACAGCAGTAACAAAAAAACAAGTGGTTTGAAAATTAGATTCAGTCACCATTTTTGAACAAATTCAAGACCACTGCTGATTCACTCTTTATGTTTATGTATGTTTCATAATTGTAAAAGCACAAAACACGAATTATTGAATGTTGCATTTGTGATGTGTCAGGCCCGAAATGAGGAACGATGGCGAAGCATGGCTGATTGGAGAAGAACTATTTCAAGATGAAAAATGCTTTTGAATTTCCACACAGTAACAAATGAATAAGGACTTTTTGGCAGAGAAATTTCATCACCAAAAACAGTGTCAGTAGTAAGACAGTGGCAAAACTCAATGTTTACGAATGTTGGTTCGTAAAGCAGACAGCTCATTAAGATAAGTAATAAACATTGGGATAGGAACTTGACCAAGTGCTGGGTTGGTGAGCAGAGGGTCCAACACACTTTGTGCCTTAAGGCATGTGTACTGTTAGCATTACTGAATGTTATTCTCCAGTATAATTCAATAAATGTGGATTTACCTAGGATCCCACAGAGCGTCTCTCCCTGTCAGTGACCTGTATTTAAAGGCAGTGTGAAGATAGTCCTAGGTTGCTCACATAACAAGGCAGGGCCAAGGGAAATTCTCAAAAAGTTGATAGCTAGTTTTGGACTGAACTGCTCTGTTTATCTACTGTTACCATTTTCTGACCTTTGCTCCTTGAATTATGCAGCTACTCTCAATATTCTCTCAATATTAAATCGTTAGGAACATAGTTGTGTTTAAAGGAGATGTTTGTTTTGGGGTGTTGTTTGCTGCTGATGTTTCAACCTGTCACAGTTAACCAGTAAAAAAGTCCTGTCAGAACATTATGGATGACCTCGCTGTTGCAGATTTAATGTTTCTTTAATAGTACTGCACTGTAACTGTGGAAACAGGAGAGACAATCAAGTGCATCAGCATTTTATCATTAAACAAATTTTACAACACCTTTTTGTCTTTGAGGAACATGAGTAGTGGGAAAACCTGAGACTTCATGGGAATGTCTATGTAAAGGCGGATCGTTAAAAAAGATATTGTACAGGCTTGTAAGGGAGTCTAAGCCACAGAATATCAGCCCACATAGACCAGTATTTTAAAAGTCTGATGTGCAGGTAATGTGAAAAATGGCTGGTGAACAGTCAGAAAATATCCCGCTCTGGAGTTCATGCCTCTTTGGTGCCCTGCTGCCTTGTCCCTGCTCTTTGTTTTCATATTCCATTAGAAGGGATAGCAGCATGTAGCATCACCTTCAATTATCCTCCCTGTCAGCGGACTGACAGCGCCTGTCTGCTGGCTTTAGTGATTACAGGCTTCAGGGGACAGGTAATCAGGTCATGGTTACACTGTCACCCTGTCAGACTGCTGAGACCACAGGGAGCATATGGGATGAAAGAACTCTCCCATCTCCAGTCAGTTATCTCTTAGCAGGCTTAGATATCCTGGATACTGTCTAGTCTGGAGCAGATACACTTTCATTTCGTTGCAGTACAATGTAATGTGTTGGTGTTTCTCTTCTCTTAGAGTTTACTTCACTTATCATGTGGATGGCATTTAAGATAATGGGTTTTTATAATGAGCCATTAACACAGCCAGGGTTAGCACATATGTGCCTTTGTTGTTTCCATAGACTGGATGAAAGAAGTGACTGTATCCACCAGACTCAGGAGCTATGACGGTATACCATGATTTACAATACCATCAAAAATGCTCCTTGTTTTATTAAACTGATACAGAGATGCTGTATCGAAGATGTATGTAGTGCACAGCATGCGCCACCAGAGCTCAGTCTCAAGTGGTGGACGAGGCAGCTGAGCTGAGAAAGATGGTTTCTGCGATTGCTGGGATAATGTCACAGACCTAGTGAAATGCCGAGCAGCAACGGCAGAGCGAGACAGTTGCTTGTAAAGCCAGCATACCTTCACATCTAACTCTGTGAACTAAGGGTTTATTTGAACCAAATCAGAGTTGCTGAGAGCTGGAACAGTGACTAACCAAGACAGTTTGGGTGAGTTTTAGTTTGTTTCTGTAGAGTTTGAATTAAGTGTGTTTTACAATGAAAGAGAGAACCTTGAATTCAGAGGTGTGTGTGATTGCATTTTTCTGGTTAATAAGGAAAATAGGTGTAAAAATATTCCCCATCTTGACATTTTTGGAGTTTTTTTTTACACTAAAATAGCTAAAAGAGCTCATGGAATAGGGGGTGGGGGTGCCATTATATACGCATATACTGTCATTTACCCCATACCCTCGTTAAAATGTTAGGAAGGTATGAATGGTTAGAAAACACAGATAGCACCCAATCCCAGTTGCCATCATTGCGTCAACCATTGGTTTGTGGACCACTGTTTTGAAGCCTTGAGTTTGGCATTTTGGCTGTTGCCATCTGTTTTTTGGAGCCAGAAGTGACCATATTTCAATAAGAGGATGGAGCTGGCATGGATACACATTACTGCGCCTCTATCCGGATTGACACGCCGCCATGATAGTGACTTGTTAGTCAAAAGGTAGCCACACCCTAAAGCAGACCCACCGTTTTTTCCAGAGGCCAGAGACTGATGGGTCTGTCCTCTCTCCCTACATGCCTCAGCTTTCCCTTTATCCAGAGCAAGTACAATGCCTTGCACCAACATTTTTGCTTCCGCAGATATTCTGTAACATAGCAGCGAGTCGCACCAAAGCATGTCAGCTGAAAAAACGCTATGCCACCAAAATGCTCCCAAGCGCTCCTATCTGGTCATTTCTTGAGGAGTTCCTGGCATTTTCAGCTGGAATAAAACATTTTGGTGGACACAAGGCCTTACTGTCCATTTTCTAATGTCACCATAATTTACAAAGTAAACATCATGCTGCATCGAAGACTATAAACTCATTAGGTTAATGTTTGCTGAGGTAATAATTCAAGGGAGAAGTTGGGTCATTTTGTCATAGATTTCTACACAATCTGACTTCATTTTGCAACCAGTGGAGTTGCCCCCTGTTGGCCATTACAAAGAATACAGGTTTAAGTCACTACATCACTGGAGAGGGAAATTGTTTGTATAGCTAACTTTATAGCAATCCAGATAACTTAGTTATCCTGAAGTAAAACCCAGAACATCTCGTGTTCTGAAGGTTGGAAATGCATTTAACTTCACACGTGGCCAAGTCACATACACTTGATCAAATTAGGACTTTAAATTCTTTAAGGTACATGACATACTGTATGACTATTACTATGCATTTCCGTGAGAACCGATCATTGCACAATCCTGTGGATAATGGGTACATGCACAGAATGTTCTGATTACTGTAAATGCGATTAAGATGTACGTTTCACATGTTTACATTGAAAGGAACATAACTTCCATCTTCCCTTGATAGTTAGGTCAGCCTATTGACAGAAGGATGTGACACAAAGGGAACCCAACCCTTGGTCATCTTTGCATCAGTTAAATAATACAGGAATCTGTATGGTGCTCCATGTAGAAAACATTATGAAGATTGTGAGCGTGTGGATAACTTAGTAGAAAATATTTGCATTAATAGATATTTTATTCTGTGTGCCAAAATGAAACAGGGCACCTTCCAAAAACTGATTAACATACTCTACAATAGCTGGCTGACTGTTTAATATAGTTTCATGAGAATGGCCATCAAAACGTCGCTGTGTCCTAATGTAATCTGGCTGGAAACATTTCTGGGATCCCCGCCCATTTAATCAAATGCACTTGGTCTTTATTATAGAGAAATGTGATTGCATGAGTATAGATTTGACGCATACCATGTTGTTGCTGGTGAGCGTGTCAGTGTAGTTTTTTTGGCATTGTGCTCAGTGGTAGGGCTAACAGAGTCTGAAATAACTCTCAAGACTCTCAAGTTAGAGCATGTTACCTCAGTGATAGAAGTGATTAATATTGGTTAATATTTGTTGGTTGAAGTTTGGTAGAGATTGGACTTTATTTGTGCAACATTTACAGAGAAAAACAATTCAGAAAACCACAGAATAAGAGCATTAGGAATAGAAAATCTATCTATTAACCTCTGAAACCAGACAGTGTCGAGGAGAAGGACCCGCTCCATAAGTAGATATAAACAGCTCATTTTAAGGTAATGAAAACACTACGATTCTTAGTTTCAGGTGATTAAACATTAATGTAAATGAATATTATAGCCCTTTTCCGCCAATATATCCCCCTAAACCCTACACACTGAATCTCTGAGTGATTTCTGTGTCTGTCCCTCCTGGCTTGTGTGATAAGCTGGAATAAATGATTCTTCTTCTTTACGTCTGGTACTTAAGATTGTGTTAATGCCTGTGTCGTATTTCAGTTGGCCATAGCAAAAGTTAATATCTGCCAGGCCGCTACAGAAGACTTTCATTATACATCAAGTGTAATGGCTTGGGTTTGAACTGGCAGCAAGTGTATTGTCACCTAGAAAGGTAATAAGAAAGTGCAACCATGGTAAATATTCCAGACTTGGTGTCTAACAACACTCAGCCTCGCAAAGAATAAATAGATCAATCTAATAAATAATAAATAGTAAATAATAAATAAATAAAAATTACTCTACTTTATACAGGTAAAATAAAGTTTGAACACCATGATTTATTTTGAAAAATTAATTTTTAGAAGAGCCTTTTTAGATACAATCATGTGCAAGCTTCATTATTTTAAACTCCTCATGTCACTGCCATAATTCTACTGCACATGCACTTTCACATTGTTTCACAACAAGTGAAACAAGTCAGAGTGTTGCAGCATGATTTAGCCATAGTGATGGTGTTTGTCACTCATGCTCATTATTTAGTACTCAGTTCAGCTCACCACATAATACTCAGTTTTCTTTCTTTAGATTTTTCCATGAAAGGTACACCAAATTCTGGGTATTTGTAACGATAAATGTAAAAACCTTGATGAACTGGTTATAGGTTGTTTAATCAGTTAGTGATAGAGAGTAGAAAATGCTGACGATTTCTTATAAGAAGTGTGAAAATATCACTTTATGGCACTTTTACATGAATGCAGTGCACACGTGGATATTGTGGAAATAAAAGCTGTTACCAGTAACATGACAGTCTTTAACCACTTGTCCACCGTGGCCGTTAGGTTCCTTTGTGTGGCTGTATGGAGTCCATGTGTTCCCCAGAGGTATTTCCTTTCCCTCCTAGTTTCCCTAATGATAGAATATTTTGGGCCTTGTGGTAAACAGAAATAGCAACACTTCTGAAGGACAGGCTTCTCTTTTTGCACCACACGCTGAAGAAATAGAGGCTGCACTGTGTGTGTATGTATGTGTGTATTTTATTGAGAGGCTATTTTGAGTCCTCCGTGACCGACTGACTGACTTGGTTTTTTCTAGTCAATTACATGGCCTGCTTTAGCGGGCCCGAGCTAATGCAGACTGCTCCTGTGTGGACTAATGCATTTCTTATCCACTTTGATTAGCTGTGGCGATGCCTGGCTAAACCAATGACATGCTGTATCACACACAGCAGAGAAGATGAGAGGTTTAGATGACTGTTCTTGCTGTGGAGGCTTGTTGTGTGCTTGTTACCTGTCTGTGCTGATGCTAACATCCAGACTGATGTGCTTATGGAACAGCACACGCTGGTATTAGTTCTGCCTGCTGCACTTAAATCTTCAAGTTTTTACAACACAAGTGGAATATCCCTCTTCTATTTCATGTGATTATACAGACATCATATCTGTTTTGGAAAAATTATACTTGTATTTTCACTGATGGTTTCATCACAACCAGAATTATGGCTTCATTCAATACAGATGGTCTTCACACAAACATTTATGTACACACTTGTGTCTGTGTGTGATGACTCATTTTAGGAGAAAGCAGTCTGTTCTGAATGGGAGAAGTGTTCTTAAGAGGTGAATTAGTGCTCTTATTGAATCTCCAGAATAACACAAAGGATCGCTTTCCTTCTTTGGCAACTAAAGCAGAAAACTATCATCTTTATTACGTGCAACTACAATTTTAAATTGGCAGATGCTATTAGCACCCAGGTATCTGTAGCCAACAATGCTGTTTCCACCCCAACTGAAATAGCCTATGTGGCTGTTTATACCCGGGTGTATATAGCATCGTGGCTGAGGCAATCCCCCAGATTGCTGTAGCCAACAACGCTATTTACACCCAGGTGTATATTCCTGGGCATCCTAGCAACATCAAAATATGATGACAAATGGGTCTATTCAACTATTGAATGGGCCAATTAAGTCTGAAAATGATAAGCATGGGATGTGAACTCCAGTTTCTTGTGTAAAAATGTCCTGTGCTTGTCGCTATGTCACCTGACTCTCTGTGTCCTGTCAGTTCTTCTTTCTTTTTTCTGTATGCCAAATGATATACAATTCCAATAGCGCTCCTAATGAACAGTCCAGCTCCAAAAATAAAATCAATACGTGGTGATAGACTTTGTAATCGTGGCAGGTCGCCACAAATAAATGAATGTGAGGGAAACCCTGTTCTGGTAGTACATTTCTTGTAAATGTACACTTTAATCTTAGTGAATATCTGAGATTGGCTACTAACCCTAACCATGACTTCTTTGCCCTAATCCTTAAAGCTAGGGTCAACATGACAGGCACTAGCAAATCACAGCACGCAATGGGATCCATAATAATGCTTCGCAGGTATAGGGGTAAATAGCTAGTAAATAGTAATAGTATATAGCTTACTCTTTCTGTTTAAAAAAAACAAAAAAAACAACAAGAAATAAGGAAAATACGGCTTTTTCATTTTTTTCTTTCAGAATCTCAGAGCTAGGGGAGGAATTGCTGTCTGTAACATCGTCTCCCCTAAATCCGTCCTCCAAGTTTGAGGTTGAAGTTCCTCCTCCTGCCAGGGCACGTACCAAACACTTTCAGGTAATATCTGATGCCTCTTTATTAATTCACTTATTCCTGCCTTAAATTTCTTGCAGCAGCTCCTACAAAATCCAATCAAGTGTCGGTCACCCAGCACCAAAACAGTTTTATTGACTGGACCTCATTTTCTGGTTATACTTAGGCCATATCTTTTCTCTTTGCTTTGGGACGGCTCTGACTAATAATCACAGCTATTTGGCTTTTAATGTTATAAAACCACGATTTCAGTTAATTGAAGTAAGCTACAGTGAGCTCGGCACAGAATATTTACTGAAATGTTCAGAGCTGCATTATGCAACTTTGGTTCTCCTGATTCAAATTACTTGCAGACAGTGTTGAGGGGTCAGGGGAAATATAAAATGCGTTTTATGTGTATCTTTATAGGGAAGTGAGATTGCAATCATGTTTACTGTGTTGAGCAATACCTTCTAGTGAAGGCCTGGGTCGATGTTCTCTCCAGTCTCCTCTCCTCTCCTCTCGCTGTGGTCTCTGGAAGAGCTCCTAATCTATTGGACTTGAGAACTCTTCCTGCGGGGACGCCCCAGTAATCAGGCCTGAGCTGGTCCTTCCAAACCAGCCAAACCTCTGGCTGCCTGCCGTCTGACCGCTGGGCCACACACCCGCACGTTTGATGCTAAAAATGCCGCAGAGGAGCTCAGAAATTACACTCAATAAATACAGAAATCAAATAAAACAATTTCCAAATATTAGCCTTGCAATCTACTTTCCTGCAGTCATATAAAACTGCCTTTGTTGCACACAGTAAATAGGTTTCCCTCTGCCCTGCCAAGTTAAACAGTAATGTTGGGTCAATGGCAGCGTGGCTTGGCTTAATTAAACTCAGTGTTGATTTGCAGAGACAGGGTCCAGACCAGAGAGCGGTTTGGGTCTGCTCAGAGTCCTGACGCTGTTCTTAATGGTGCCAACACTTTATTAATGATGGCTGTACATGAAGACACTCTCACTTCTTGCTGAGTTGAGGACTAGGTTATACCAGCAACTTCCACAGACTCTATTCCAGAGTATAATGTTTAACTTAGAGCTCTGCTGACTGTCAAAAGTCTAGATCCTTCAAAGCTTTTGTTCTTATAGTTTCTGACACCTTCATTGAAGATAACTTAGAGGTTTTATGATGATTGGACAGATGCTTCTTCATTTATGACCGAATCTGTGCTGGGCCACGCTCCTCTTTGGTACCCCTGTCACCCCTGTCAAACATTTTGGGGACATGTTTCAACAGCTTAATTAAAAATATCCATTGAGTATAGCGATATTTGGACGAACTGTCATTGATTTATGGTCAAATTTTGCACAGGTTAGTGCAGTTGTTTGGAACTGGTGGCACCCCCTATGAAGAGATTAAAAAAAATTTACACTTGTAGTTCAACATTGTTATGAAAGATATCCTGCAAGCTTTACACTGATTTTATAAACAATTTCTTATATACAGTACAGTCTGGTTTGTGTTATGTCACACCCATTTGTAGCACCTTTGAGTGGTCATTTTGAATGAAACTTTTAGGGTACGTTTCAGGTACTTATATGAACATACACATCCTGCAAGTTTAGTCATGATTACTCCAGTGGTTGTGGAGTTAGGTCCATTTATGAATGAATGAATGAATGAATGAACGTAATTTTTACAGCACCTTTCATAAACAGGATGCAGCACAATGCGCTTTACAATTCAGCAGCAGAAACAAACACAGCAAAGAGATACATTAAAACCATACAACTATGTAACACTCATCCAATAAAAATTAGAGAAATCATAAAATATTAAAACAGACTACTGCTAGTTAAAGGCTCTATTAAAAGGGCACGTTTTGAGTTGTCATTTAAACCTCCCACTGAGCCAGAAACTCAACTCAACTCAACTCAAACTTTATTTATAGAGCACATTTAAAACAACCTGGGGTTGACCAAAGAGCTGTACAGATTAAAAGCAGCACGGATGATAAAAGTGACCCATACAATGCAGCAATTACAATAAGTAAAATAAATACTAAAATACATAAACACAGTGCTATAAAATAGAATAAAATAAAATAGAATAAAATAAATTAAAATTAAATTAAAATTTTGCCAGAAGTCCACTTAAACTCAATTAAAAGCCAGGGAGAAGAGGTGTGTCTTTAGGGAGGATTTAAAATCCTAAATCGACCCCGCAGAGCAGATGTGCCAGGGCAGGTTGTTCCAGAGCCTAGGGGCCGCCGCCACAAAGGCTCGGTCACCTTTGGTTTTTAGCCTCATTTTTGGGGTGACCAGTAGTAGCTGATTAGAAGATCTCAATGTTTTGGCAGGGGCGTGGATACGGAGGAGCTCAGTCAGGACTGGGGAGCTAGGCCTCTGAGAGCTTTAAAAACAAACAAAAAATTTTTAAAATGTATTCTAAAAGCAACTGGGAGCCAGTACAGCAAAGCTAGGACAGGGGATATGTGGTCACGCTTGCGTTTGCCAGTGAGGAGACGGGCAAAAGCATGGATTACAGTCTCAAGATCTTTACGTGGCAGGTACCCTTTTACTTTCGATAAAATCCTCAAATGGAAAAAGATGTTTTTCACAACCAAACTACCCTGGCGATCAAATTTCAGCCTGTCATCAAATATTACACCAAGATTTTTCACTGATGACCGGACCTCAGGGGCGTATTAACTAAAAGAAGCATCCCCAAAGGTTTTTTTAGTGACCTTGGGAACAGTTAAAAGAGCAGCTGTGGAAGATCTCAGGGTTCATGGAGGGTCATAAAACGATAGAGAATCTGTGCCTTAAAAAAACAATAGAAGGACTTTGAAGCTGATTGGTCAATGTATTCAAAATGTAATGAGATATCAACAAGCTTTATGCAGCTTTTGATAAGCTTGGTCAGATAATGATCCACTGAATATTTGGTACCAAATAGGAACTACGGTTTAGTAGGAGGTGTCAAAAATGTGATTTTTAAAAAATACAAAATGGCGGAAAATCTCGTCAGGCAGACTGTAATGGTTCTTGTGACTAACTGTAGTACACAAGTGCACATAGATTGATCTCTGTACCAACGTTTGTGTAAATCAGACTCACCACATAGAAGTTATGACTTTTTCAAGCTGAGGTTCCAATCAATGGTAAAAAATTAATGTGTCTATGATGTACCATCTCACAGGAATTTGAAAAAATGTTTTTTGAGAAAAATAAATCAGCACAAAAACAACATGGGTCTCAGCCCCACCAGGCTTGAGCCCAATAAATATTATTATGAGACTGTCCATGTAAGTCAAATACAACAGCTAAGAGGCAGTACTGGTTAAATTCAGTCTCTGGCTTATTTTTGCTTTGTTTTCACATTATAATGATTTTGGACAGCTTCACAAACCTTTGACATACATGGACGATATTGGCTGGCTGTTTGGTTGTAGCGCTTCTCAATTGACGCACAGTATATAGGACTGTATCTACTGAAAATGTGAGTATTGATATAGTAAATTTAGGCCAGTAAGAATGCAGAATATCAATAACAAAGAGGAAGCAATGTGGTTATTTGATGACTACAGATGTTCGTCAGTTTGCCTTGCTGTAGCCTGGCTGCTCAGACTGATGTTAATATCTCACAGAAACACCCAGTGTGATCTCACACATGGCATCCAGCAATTAGACACCTTAATCCCAGGTGACCCATCTGATCCCTGCTGTAATATCTCATCTCATGCCAGCAATCCAAGTGAAAATGTGTACATTTACTCTCAGTCTCATGCAGTAAGTCCTCCCCAGAATAGTCTGCACTCGGTTTGCAGGATGGACGAGCTACACCTGCTATTAACAAATTCTAACCAACTCTGAAATCACACAAACATTTTTTCAAGGGCAAGAAATTCACGTTATAATGAGGTTATATTATGATGCTAAAAGCTGTTTCAACATTGGCTGCATTTACATGCACTTAAAAATCCATCTTCACTTATAATGAGAGTAAGGCTTTAGTCTGATTAAGATGTGTGCAGTACTTTTGATCCATTAAATGATACTGAACAACTGTCGGCTTGAATAGTGGCTGTTAAATGTTAGTAGTTTGCTTCTTTACAAAGAACAGAAGCTGTAGTGGAAAAAATATCATCAAGTGGAGTGTGTTTGTATGCATACTGAAAGCACCCACTTCTTACCCCGCTATTGATCAGAAGAAATGGTTGTCTTGGATGTCGAAACAACAAATTCAAGGCTGAACTTGAAATTTCCAAAAGTCGCTTCAAGCTCACCATGCAAAAGTTCAGCCACTTGAAATGTATGCCAAAGCTTTGAGAATTTGTCAGCTATTCATCTCCATAATCCACTAACACTTCACCTGAAATGAGGATGTAAAACACTTCAGTGGTACACTCACTTGAAGTGCCACTTGCAAGGAGCACTTTTCGGTACTTGTGTGTACACTACTGATGTCAGACTGATGCAGGATGAATGCCTGTGGAATGACTTGTATAATGGCTCCTACTGAACTCTACTTGTCCCGTTCATACCCCAACTTAAAAAAGAGTCCACTGCTTACCCGGTAATCTCAAAGAGAGATGATAGTGTATGTGTGTGTGTGTGTCTAGGGGGGGTTAGGGGTGGGGGTAGGAGATTGCCTGAAGGACCCTCAAGATAGAGGCCTCAGATCTACTTACCATCGCTTCACAACATTAAAAGGATGATATTACTTTGCTGAAAGCACAGAATTTCAATGAGAGCAGGAACAAACAAAAATGTTAAAGAATTCATTATAATATCATTTAGTAGATCAAAGGCTAGAGATCCTTCTCAGTGATGAAGCTTTGTGGCTCTGCAAACTCATCTGCAGCGAGCAGAGCAGGAGAGAAGATCTACAGTATATACATGTGCACTTTACGCATATGGTTCAGTTCAGGACCGTGACCAGTTCACACTCTAATCTGATACTGGCCACATTGAAAAAGTATGTGAACAGCCAAACAAAAAACGGGAACAGTAGATCTGAATTGAGCACTAAGGCTTGCTGTGTGAGCGTCGCCTATAAGAGCAGTGAGAGCGAACTGAAACAGTAAAGTTGCAGGCCAGACAGCTAAACAATGAGCTGAAACTCACTACAAAGCTCTAAAATTTAGGGGAGCTGTTGATTCATCACTACAAGTGACCCCTTCACTTTGTCACATTGCTTTCGCATTGTTAGTTAATACAGTGGTATTACAAATATAAAAGCTTGATTGTTTTCTCAACAGCATAATCTTTAGATTCGCCCACTGTTAGCGGTGCGCGTAACATCATTTTAAGCTCTGCGTTTGGGTGTTTCTTACCAAAATGCATGGGAGTCGAAGTTAACATACTTTTTTATGTAAAGAGAATTTAACGTGAGACTTTGTATGAACATAAATGAGATATTCTAATGCAGTTGTGAATCTGTTGCACTGACAATTAAACTGGGAGAATTTCAAGCTGCCCTGACTGTGAGTCACATAACATTGTCTATGGAAAAAAATGAATGGGACTTACTTTTGGAACAAAGGGTTACAGAAGTAGCTCCTCCCACTAAACAACTTCACTATCAAGATTTTTCAGAATGCTAAATAAAATGTAAGTACAGGCACATGTGACAAAACTGATGAATCTTGGTCTCAGGGTCACTGTCCAAGGAGTGTGTTGTGTCTTATGTCTTAAAGCTTGCAGCTTGAGTTTACTTGTACCACAATGGTGTAATTTAATTTGAATGAAGTTACATTTGGCCAGTAGTGTTAATGTTGATAAAATGAAGTTAGTTGAGGCTACTAAATATCAGCTCTGGTCAGATATTTTACTTTCTTTAATAATACTCACATCTACTTCTTCACTAATTTCTGCAAAGAAAGTACACATTTAATTCTCAGAATCCGCAAAGTTAGTAGGTATTACACTGAAAATAGTACAAGGAGCAAGGCTCGCCACAACTATTACATTTTTCTGCACATCTGCACATTCTGCTCATGTTTCAGGTGGAAAGAAATTCTTTGTAACAGGGTCACAATGTCACAGTTTCAGGACTCTCTTTCCTGATTGATTCCTGATTCAGTGCTAAAAGTTAGAATCCTAAACTTTAGTTTGGCCACCCTTTGCTGCAGAATCAAACGGTCGCAGCTCAAAGCGGCTGCCCCAGCTTTCCATAGGCATGCGTGGCAGCTCACGGCAGGCTGCACTTCGCTGCTGGCGTTTGTGTCTTAGGTCAGGAATACTTGACAGGCAAATGCTATATGGGCTTGAAACCTGGTACTGCAGTCAAAGTAGAGTGTATTAGGGGGTCCTGACATGGAATTGTTTGGGAGCAGTTGTGGTTGGAATTTTTATTTTATTTTATTGGCCCAGTGGAGCTTGGGCCTCTTTTGCCTGTTATAAATATAATACTGTACATGCGGCATGATTTCAGTTTGGAAATGAGATATTTAATCAGGACAGTTCCACTTCACCTCGGTCCGAGATCACTTCACTTCAATATCACAGCTCTTCTATCAACTTTGCATGGAAATATGACAATGGCAGAGAGCAGAAGTGGACGTATTGTGTCAGTATTGAAAGTTCAGCTGAAGACCAATTAGTGTTTTTTATGAAAGGAACAGAGAGTATGGAAGCATAGCCATATTTTACAAGGCAGCTTGTGTTTCCATCTGTGCTGCAGGCATGACATCAGTGTCTCTGTGTTGAGACAGGAAAATCTTATCCCACTGCCACTGTCATAAAAGCAACACAATAATGAAATGACATCACAGTGGGCCAGTAATTAAATGAGTAGACTGCTGTCTTGGAGTTTTTACAAGGCTGGGAGATTGTGAGTAACGGTGCAGCACGCCGGAGAAAAGGGTGTCAGTGAATTCAGCCCTGAGTCTGTGGGCTTGTTGAATGTGAAATTCACTAATTTATTATCATTTTTTGTAAGAACACATTTTCTATTGTCTCATTATCTTGACATTAATGTATATGCGCACATTCACATGGTATTTTCTTTACTCTCATATCCTTATAGTGACTCATACTTGACAGAGTACCACAGCATCTCAGTTTGCTCACTGACTGGGGGAGTTGGTGGTATGGCAGATGACACTTTAAGCCATCTAATCTCCCTGGCCTTCAGCCTGGCATTAAATGGCTAGGCTGCTGGTGGAGGGAGATGAGTTTAATTATTACATTTCGGGCAAAAACTCATTAGCTCAGTGACCTGCAAAGCAGCAGAGGCCAGCGTCGATACTCTGGCTGCATGATACCAGAGGCTAGCCCATCTGACTGTGGGTGATGAATTAATCACAGTCCGTGCTCCTGCCGTGCCTGGCAGCAGACAACAGCAGCACTTGGTTTCCTTGCTCCTGTCTTCCTATAAAAGACACAATAAGCCATAGAAAAGGATGAAGTGGAACACTGTAATACTGACTTTACTGAATCTCAGGTTTTGTCATTGGGCAGATTTACAAGGAGAGTCATTTGCGGCTGTAGTTGCTGGTTGTGTCGTGTGAATTAACTTCTGCTTATTCAAACATTGTGTATTGCGCCAGAGCATCATTTGCATAAGAAAATGCTAATTTCATCGCTGGTTCTTTTAAGTAGCTGCAACTCCATTATGTTTTTACATAAATTGTCATTCGCTCTCCTTACATCAAAGAAAATTCACAACTGGGCATGTGGGGAGGGTCGGCACATCGAGTGCTACTCTAAACAGGGAAGTGTTAAACACTTCAGACAGTAAACAAGCCTGATCTCACTCCACCTCCCTCAGGGAGCAGGTCCACCACACAGCCTGCCTGTTTAACATGTAGAAGTTCCCATAAGAACTTTCATAAAAACTCCACTTATGAGAACTTCAAAGAATGTCCGGGCTGGCGGGGGAGAAGAATCCTCTATCAGTCCGCCTAGTTATGCCTTGAGCAAAAGCGCCTCTCTCTCCATGCTGATGGATACAATGCAAATAAGCTGCTAGAGGAAGAAGGACAAGATTGAGGGAAAAAGGGAAATATAGGAGAGCAAGGAGATGAGCAAAGCTGCAGGGAAGGTAAAGACGTGAATATGGAATCTGTGTCATCAGTCCTTAACACTTCTACAAACAGTGATGAAGTAGAAACTCTTTCATCTTCCAGCAAACGGCCATGAATCTCACCATGGCTGTTTCTGCGCTGACAACCAGGCCCATCTCTGTTATCCACCAAAATGATGTTCAGTCTCACACATATTGGAAACAGTGGTTGTTTTATTCTACTGATAGCAGAAGATTGAGGGGTTACCTAGTGGTGCATGCTGGGTAGCAACAGCTTGACGCCTCATTGATTCACTGTTGGAGTGACTGGAACAGAGGTCATGGTGGGGTCAACACAATTAGAGATGAACCCATGGTCTTTAATGAGGAGGAGGGATGAAAGGGTCGCCAATTACTCTGTGCTGCTTTGTGCCGAAAACAACCTGGTGCTGTTTCAGACCCAGCATGATTAACCTTCAGCAGCTCAGACTCTGTTTATTCTTTACATGAGAAGACGCTGAAGGAGGGGGGCTGTTAATTAGTGCTCATGATGTTAGAACTCTGTTTTTTTTAGAGTTTGCTTTTTTACACTTATTGTTGACCCTGTTTATCAGGGTTTATTGGGGTCAACAGGACAGTGTTAGAGGGGCCCTGCCTTGTTCTCCTGCACACTGGATGCTAAAAGATGAATGCATGGTTCGGTCTGTGTGTACACACATGGCAGATAGATGCAAGAGTTTCCAAACCATTATCTGAAGAACAAGCAGAAAAATAATTTTGTTTTAAAGTTTAAAGTTCAAAAGGTAACACTGAAACACTTAGTAAAGGATGGAAAACCAACAGTCTGTGTTCAAGTGGGAAAAAAGCCAATGTCTACAAGAAACTTCAGTCCAAAAGTGTTATTTCCTCTGTACCAGATTATGAAGTTGCAGCATGGTTTGCCAGGGTTGTTGTTAGTAGAGAAAAGAGGCAGATAAGAGGTTAAGACGAACTGGAACTGAGTTTGTATCATCTCTGTTGTCTGTGTCCCTGTGACTTAGCGACTCAGAGTCACTAATCTAAAGCAGCTCCTTAGCCTTGAAATGCTCAACTGGTATTATTTATCTATAAAAGGGGCTTGTGTTATTAATTATCTCATATAATGGCCAACAAGAAAAGAAATAAGCATTTTTCTCCAAAATGTTGAATAAATATTTTACATGCTGAACAAGTTTAAATCAGATAACCTTAGAATTAATGTCTGTTATTTGTGTTGCGTAGGAATCAAAGCTTATTCTGTTTTTCACTTAATGTAAGTCATTTTATACAATCCATTTATGCCCAACTTAATGAGAAAAATGTTCATCCTGATGTGTGGGAGGAGGTAGTTGGGAGGGGGAATTCTTCCTCTTTCACGCCGCGGTCAGACGGACAGGTCATGAAACAGGAAGTACTGTAGGAAGTCAGCAGTGTGGAGGAGTTATCCTCTGTGTTTTAGCTCTGTCCAGTCCTGCTGTCATCATTCTGTGGTAATGAATACGTTTCTATTACTTGACCATGTGGTGACTTGAAGTCAGATGCCCTGTGTTTGAACATTTCCAAGTGTCAAATGCTAGCCAGTGTTGCTGACAAGGGCACAACAATCATTATATTATTGATTACCATTAAATGTTGGTCATCTTAGTCTAACTGGATGTCTTTGGACTGTGGGAGGAAGCTGAAGCCCCCAGACGAAACCCACGCAGGCACAGGGAGACCATGCAAATACAGAAAGTCCCCGGCTGGCCGGCACAACTCTCTTGTTGGCAACAGTACTGAACTGCACTGCCACTGCACTGCTGTGACGCCTCACTCCCACTTTGTAGACTTCATGTTTCCTAAGAACTGTCCAGTACAGTCATAGGTCAGGGTCTACTGTCTACTGTTCAACTGTCACCAACTGAGGATTTTGGTGTAGTGTGGAGTTAGCTGCCTTGGTTATCAATGGTGGCTATTAAGGGATCCTGTAAATTACCAATATATCAATCAGTCAGTCACAAAATTAAATTGGCAATAGACACATTTTTTGCTTTAACGTGTAATTATGAAGTAAATGTTGATTACACAATCTAATGGCTATAGAATAATGACACCATCTGTGTGAGATCTGCTGGAGGCTGACTGGAAATCTAGTCAGGCTGGCAGCCTGGCAACATTTCAGTCTGCTTCCAAGTCTTCATTATAGACTAAATTATGAATAAATTCACACTTTGGTCCTCTGTTGTTGGTAGTCTCTACTCTGAGGAAAATGGAAAAGCAATCCAGTTGTCATTGCAAAAGTAGCACTAACAATAATAACTAGTGATGGTGGGGTGTGGGAGTCGTCCATTTCAACCGCTAAAACCTAGGAATTCTTTTAAAGTAATAGACATTTTTGGAAATTTGCTAGTTTGCTTTTTTGCCAAGACTTTGGGGAGAAGATCAATACCACTCTCATATCTGCACGGTGCAGAGCCAGGCTTGCTGTTTCATCCTGTTTCCAGTCTTTATGCTAAGCTAAGCTAACCATCTCGTGGTTCCAGCTTCATATTTAACGTACAGACATGAGAGTGGTTTTGATCTTATCTAACTCTCAATTAGAAAGCAAATACATGTATTTCCCAAAATTTCAAACAGTTCCTTGAGGCCTGCCTCATGCTCACGTGAGGTAAAGTATTAGTGAATTAAATGACAGCTATATTAGCCAATCGGAATACTGTTTTATATTCAGTATACTTTATGTGTAGAAAGAATGCTAGATGGGAACTCTGAGGCTCCACAATAACTGACATTCTGCTATTGTATGGGCAGGCATAGTAACAGATATGAAATCCTGTGCAATCCAACCTTGGAAAAGTGTGTTTCACACCCTTACAAAGCATGGTCACGCTTCCAAAGATCCACAGGAATTGGATTTCATGGGTGAGATAAAGAGAAGAGCGTTTGGCTGTGAGGTTCGCTCGGGGGGCTTAGCACTTCTTGTTAAGGATCCATCCGGGGGTGGGGGGTATATTCTGAAGTTAAAGAGAGGCGTTGAGAAGGTCAGAGGCAAGCAGAGATTAGAAAACCACCAAGCTGTTTTACGGATTTATTTCTTTAATATGAGGAAATTAATAAAATAGATATAATAATTAAATGCTATATATCCAGAAAAATAATATCATACCAAAAACATACACTCCAATATGATTAAAGGAAAATGATTCATAAATCATACAGATTCATGCAGCATGTGACTCATACGCAGGTTGTGTTTTAGGCTTTTGAGTTCAGTGTGAAACTGTGTAAACAATAGTTTTATTCCACAGTGCCACAAATCCTTTTTAATATATCATCTGAAGACACTTGAAAATTGCCAGAGGTTAACAATTAAAAAATTGAGAGACTCGAGAGGATTCAGCCCTGAATTACCATAAAAACTGTTTTTAAATTGTGCTGCTTATTGCATTAGATTAGGTGTGACTTTTCTTTTGGATATAATGAAATTACAATATGGAGCTCAGCCTTGCAGATGTTTGTGTGAGTGCTGGTTGCTGCAGCTCATTGGCTCGTCCCATGGGTCATATTGATTTTTACATCAGCAAGATAGAGTTTCTGCCATAGTAACATATTACATCTGCATTGATCAGGACAACTTGTCTGGGATGTGAGATGTAGATGTAGAACAGGCTCCATCGCTGATTTACAGACACTGCAGCCTGAGAGAGATTTATTGTCAAAGAGAGAAAAGTGTCTCGAAACTGTTGGTAATGTTTGTATTTCATTTGTATTGTATGTATACTGTATTTAAGCTTTCATTTCTCACAAACATTACAAATAATAAAGCAGTCACAGGACAGCAGGAGGACACTAGATACCTACTGTCAGTGTGAACAATGAACCTCAACCAGAAACACATTTATATTATACTAATTTTCAACAGCAAATACATTTTGTAAGAAATGTAATACAGCCTAGATGATCATTTTTTAATCAACATAATGAGAAAATGTTGTTAATGAACATATTGTATCCGCCTGTACAGCTTTTTATAACTTTTTTATGGTTATGTTAAGTCACTCACAGCACTTAGTTACGGCTATGATATTATTGTCGACAAAGTCTACAGTGACTTGAAGCATGAAACAAAACATAATGGAGTTATTAACATTTAACCATTTTTTCCCTTAACCTGTATCAAAGGACCTTAGTTGCTTAAAATTAACGACACACAGGACTCAGAGTGTGAACCCCTGTCCTGCACATTGTAGTTCATCATCCAAACCAATCACCTCTCCATGTGGTAGATAAATGTTCCTACTCTTGAAATACCATTGCCAGAGAACATAATCCATGCAAGAGTTTTGTTTCCTTATTTGGGAAAACAAATTAGTGTCTATACAGGGTTGACAGAGTTGATTAGGGATGTGAATTGCTTGCTTAACAGCAGTTTGATTAAATTCCATTTGTCAAGTTGGCAATTCAATTTGAGAGTGATTATTGGATTTCTTTCTAAATTTAATTTGATTTTAGAAACTGTTATCCATTTCAGTAGGGATTAGTTAAAACTTTATATACATTAGGCTAAATAAACTTTTGCAATAATGTGAAACTATTCTCAGTCTATAGAATGAAAAATTGTTTAACATTATTTTAAAACAAGACTCAGAAAGTGATATTTATATTACAGTACTTCACTACCTACAACTTTACTAGATATAAAAAACCAAGCATTATCTGACAAAAAGTATCGTCAAACTGGAACCTGCTTTGATGTTCAAAAAATCCTTTATTTTACCCATACCGTCCATGCTGTAATCCCTGTATTCACCCTCTGTCTGAAACGCTCTGTGTTAGCACCTGTCTCTTCAAGCCCACCTCCTGAAAAAGGCCACTCAGCTCTGATTGGTCAGCATTTTTGGGTCTTCCATTTTGTGACATCTCTGCACCGTCACTGCAGCTGGGGAAATAGTTGTAACGGAGAATGGCAGCACTTTCTTCTGTGAAAAATAAACAATAAGAGCTCCTTAATCAAAGTCCTCCAGTGGAGATATGATCCAAAACAGGAGAGAAATCAACAAAATCAGCAGCCAAGCCAACATGTTTTGTTGACATAAGCATGTAGCTTCATGTAACAGTGTAGGCTGTGTAAAACACTTGCCGTAGCATGCTTGGAGCAGATGATAATATACGAAGAAACTGTCATGATATGACGTCAGCTTGGAGCCAAAGTAGAAAAAGTGGTCGTTGTATTAGGTTGGAGAATATTGAGAACAGTCTGAAACCTGAGGTTTTTGTTTACGGGGATGACTTTTACGTTAAAAGAATTTATTATTGCAAAGGCCGATGCGTTATGTCTTTCATCAGATTAATGCATTATCTTCAACACAATAACTCAGTTATTACACCCTTATTTGTGAGTTACATAAGAAAACACGTTCTACTTTTCAAGGATTTTCCAAACTAGAAGAGAGCACTAGAGTGACCTCTCACTGCTACAAGGATTTAACTGTTTAAAACTTAGCAATATAACACAGAAATTAAACTGAATCATCACTCTAGAGCATGTACTAAAAGAAATGTCTCTTTTCTCATGGGTAAAGCAGTGCAGCAGAGTGGTGCAAAGGATTTTTTTTCTCTTTTCAAAGTATTTGAGTCTTGCCATCAAATCATCCAGATTGTAAAACAGATAAATCCTTGTGACCTTTAAATCCCAAATATGCAAGGAGCCTTTGTCTGTTACAGTGTGTACCCTGAACTGACTTGGCAGGGTCAGCTGGGATCTGGGCTGTTGGTGAACTGGAAGGGTTAGAGGATAGCGTGCAGTCTCTTGCAAACCAATTGCCATCATATACAACTAAGCGTTTAAATGTTTCAGGACTGTATTCTCAGGAAGCTCTAAAACAATCACTTGAAGGGAGAAGACCACATTACCATAAATAAGAAAATAGAAACTAGCTTTTAAATGCATTTTAAATCAACATGGGATTTTCCATTTAATTTAATTTATCTGCTGTATGGGGCATGGAGTGACTGGCACACAATTATATTATTTTGATCAAATATTATTGTATAATGTTATTTGATTCAGAAAATAATCACCAATAAATTTCCAGTGGCGCATGACAAATGTATTTCTCCCATCTCTCAACCCTGTGAACTTGGTCTGCAGTGGGGGTTTTGGTGGCTCAGCTCTGGGATCCACATGCTGCAGTAATCCAGAGAGGGTTAGGATAAAGCCCGGCTTCGCCTCACTCTCTGCCTCCTCCCAGATCAGATGAGATTAGGAAAGAGCTAAGGAGCTCTGGAGGAAGGCAGGGCTCAGAAACGCTGAGGCTGAGGAGAGGAGGGACACAGCAAGGCAGGTGGGCACTCCTGCAGGAGGAGAGAGAGCAGGAGAGCAGTGTCGAGTCCTCTCAGGACTACAGGGCTGAATATTCATGTTGGTGCACGTGAAGGAGTGTTGCTGTGGAGGAAAGTGGAGCCAGCTAAACGAGGTGTGTGATGAAGTAGATGCACTTGATTTCATTCTGATGGTCTTTCTCATGAAGTGTGCTGTTGAGTCCTTCTCGATGTGTTTAATGTAAACCAGTGGTCACAGAATGAATTCCAAAGCAAATTCCTCTGAGAAGAACAAAAGATAGCAGCACTCCTGCGCTCTTCTGTGGCAGAAATGCTGGTTCAGTCCAGTGCCTTTGGCTTGTCTTTGTGGCAGGGAAACCTGTAAGAGATCAAGTCCTTGTCACTCTGCCAGTGAGTCCTCCTGGTTGGTTAGTGAAACTTTGTGCATTTTATGCCCTCCTGGTGAAGCTCTCTGCTGTCAGGTGAAATGAAGCAGCTGGTGTCTTCTTCACTGTTCACAGGACAGTGAAGGGGAATTAATAGTGACGAAGAGTGCAGAGCAGCAGGATGGACAAATAAAAGAATGAAAAGAAAGCATGAAGCCAGACAACTTTAAGAATAGTATTTGTTGTTAAGTGCAAAAATGTTCTGCCCAAATACTGACTTGGATTTTTTGATACTGCCATTTGTCTTGGTGCAAGGAATTTCTGACCGTTTGTCTAGTGACGCTCCTGTGAACATTCACTATGTGATCTGTGCTGTAGTTTGAATACATTTGTTGAATATAACTGTTTGTGCCACTTTTCATACTGTGATGGTAGAGTAACACTGGTAGTTAAGTTGACCCTGTCTCTGTCTTTCTCTTTTTCAGCAAGCCATGCCAAACTGATACTGGAGTAACAGAGCTGACAGTGGAACTATGTGTTAAGGATTGTCTGTTGAACTAACTGGAGCCCACTGTTATTCTTCTTCGGCTGTTTGAGGAAGTTGTTTTGGCAATGGGGAGGAAGAAGATCCAGATCACGCGAATCGTAGATGAGAGGAACCGCCAGGTAAGTGTCTTCTTCGCCTGGCATCTCATTTTACATCTCAGCCATTTAGCTGTATACGTTTTTAAAATCCCTTGCAGTACAGCAACATAACCCATGTAGTATTGTTGTATTGTTATATCCGTTGGATTGTTGAATGGCCACTTGAGGCCTGTTCCAGAACCGAGTCAATCCCCGTAGACCCCCATTTTAAAATGCCCAACTTCACAGGAAGAATTAAAATGCTTACAGCCTGGTACAAAAAAACGTTTGGGTCTTCATAGTTAGTTCACCATTTTTATATAACTCATATAGGACAAGATATTTAAATTTTCATTCATACACCCAGTATCTGTAGCTGCTTATTCTGGTACAGGGTCCTTGGAGGGCTGCAGCCTGTCCCAGCTGACATTTGGCAAGAGGCGGGCCACACCCTGGACAGGTCGCCAGACTATCACAGGGATGACACACAGAGACAGACAACCAATCAAACTCACATTCACACCCACGGGATAATTAGAGTCACTTAACCTAACCTGCATGTCTTTGGACTGTGGGAGAAAGCTGGAGAACCTGGAGAAGACTCATGCTGACATGAGGAGAACATGCAAACTCAACATGGATTTGAATCCGGAACCCTTTCGCTGTTAGGTGATGGTGCTAACCTCTGCACCACTGTGCCGCCTCAGTTTAAATTTTATTAGGGCTTAAAGTTATGCATATTTAAGGGCGTGCCTGCTTTAAGTGACAAGCCACCTACGAATAGTGTCCTTGGCTTCTCAGTCAGATCCACCTCTCTCCTACACAGCTCCACCCTCTCATCCAAATATGGTCACTTTTGACTCCGAAAATCCAAGATGGCAACTGCCAAAATGCCAGACTCGAGGTTTCAAAACAGGAGTCCACAAACCAATGGGTGATGTCACGTAGGCCACATCCATTATACAGTCTATGGTTATAACTCATATGAGGACTGCATCCCCGATAGAAAAATATGCTTATTTGTTTTCACCACAAAAAAAAAACTTTGCGTAAAAAAACCTCCGGTGTGCATTAGCTTCTGTGATGTATAAGCTCCCTCTCTCTGACACTACCCTGTTGATCATTCCCTCTGTGTTGTATTACAACATACCTCCATAAAAAACACCCTGTATAATTCTGCTGTGGTGAACAACATCTGGAGGCAGCTTTGGTTAGCTTTCATAATATGTAATGCGTTGATGTGTGGCCCTGAATCCTGCTGAGATCCCGCTCTCACAACCAGGGTTATCACTGTGTTTAAAGATCTCAGTAAGCAATAAACTGAGTTAGAGTTGACATTTTAAAAGTAGCCCTTTAGAGTTTCTTATAGGAAGACCAAATATCACATGGATGTGCAAGTATTGGCAGGTTCACGAACACTTAACGAAGGGATCCCTCAAGGAGCCTTCTGTGGATCCTCTTTCGTTTCAATCTAAAGAACTCCTCATGATTCCTCTAAGCTGTTTTACTTTTGAGAGTGCAGTGGTCACAGCTGGTGGCGAGGGCAGTAATTTGGGGTTAGCCAGGTCCGGACGGCACCCTGTCATTAGCAGGGTGGGTCAGTGTTAGGGACACACAGTGGCCTTCTCTCCTCACCAGCCACAGTGCTGCCCACTGGAATCCCTCTCTGTCTGTCTCCTCTATATATATCACCCCCAACAGCACAACAAATACCAGCCTGTCTGGAAGGAAGGCGCAGGCTCTGGAAATAGGGATGTGGCTGGAAAATAAATATCTGGGATGATGTTTATATTTGATGTTTGGTTGTCTTGGCCAGAGCCTTTTTAGATAGACACTGCTTTAGCTGTCGGGTGTGCATCGCCGGAGCCTGCTGTATATTTAGCTTCTTGTACTCTATTTTGGGAAGTTGGCTTGTGTTCTCATTTTATCTTTCAAGCGCATCAAGTGTTTTTAGCTGGTTTTCCTCTTTTTTAAACTAACACGCTATTACACACTATGCAGAATGTATATTAATAATGACAGTAGACAGATGCAGCAGAGATACACCAGATATCAGCAGTCACACGTACATTCTTAAAGAGGAACAAGGTAGTTCTTTGTTACAGGAATGTATTTGCAAGTCATGCTGAAGAATAATGATCTTAATTTCAAACATTATTTAAGAGGTTACTGTAAAAAACGCTTGCAACATTAAACTGCCCTTGGAATGATTCTGAGAACTGTGGCGTCCGTTTTACCACTATCGTCTAATCTAGTTACTGTAATGAGATGCAACATTTATTCAGTGACTGCTACTGTTCCAAATGCTTCTGGCATTAGTGCAAATGTTCAGCTTGGTTGAACATGAACTTGGTTGGCCATCTGATGCAGTCCTTGCTCCCTAACTGGAACATGTGATGTTGCATGAGCACCAACATCTTGGCTGAGGACGCTTTGCGCCTCAGACATTTCGAAAACAAATTAAACAGCACTGGAGACAAAATTTGACATTTTATCTCCCCCAATGGGAAAAAAAAATGTTAACATGTTTTATGAAAATATACTTTAATGACCAAATAGGAGATTAAATAACTGTCTCTATCTGGCTTCCTGTGCTATAAAATATAAAAAGCCCCAGTGCTATCATGCATATAATCGTACACTCCACAGCTCCCTGGGTAAAAGCCTCCGAGTTAGGCTGTAAGTGGCTGTAAGTCACCAGGTTCCACACATTTAACCCAACATCTGACTTATGAAGGCTACAGTTTCCACTCTACATGTGTCAGTTATCTGACTTTCAGTGAGGACCACTTTAGAGGAAGCATTATTTCTTCTGAGGAGGTCAACGCTCAGCAGTTACAGCAGATAGACCAGCTTATTCCCAGTAGTGGGGAAGAAGTGCTATGGAAAGTAGTAAGATGTGAAATGCCATGGTATAGAGGAATTTGTTTCTTGATTTCAGGAGCATGTCAGAGCAAGAAGAGTAGAATAGTATGGGATATGTGTGGGCGTTTTTGTCTGTACAGATAAAATATCTCTGTGAGATGAACACACACTTGCCTGAAACACGTCAGTAGAAAACTGCCAGCCTGTACAGCCGATTTGGTTGTTATAACCATTAAATAGCTGTTATCAATGGTGATAGGTGCCATAGATGTGCTTCAGTGGGGGCCTGCCGCACCAACTATGAGGTTGAGAAAGGCCATTACCAGGGAATGAAATGAAACTTTCTTCAAGAAAGGGCTTTCATGGGACTTTCTCCAATGTGCAAGAAAGTCTACATATAGGTTGGGACGAGTGGGTGAAGGATGAGCCAAACACAGGACTTTTACCCAGGACCTGGGGTTCGAGCCTGACTTAAAACAAATATTTATGCCCAACCATGATCTTTTTTCTAAACCTAACCACATGACTTTGGTGCCTAACCTCAAAGAAAGTGAAACGTAACAAAGTGGTAATAGCCAGAGCAGTGTAGCAGTCCTCTACTGACCCATATCTCTGCGGCTTTTAACCACAGCCAGCCGATAACATTTTTAATGTGCTGATAACATTCTGATCGGATCAGATTCGGAAATTCCTCCTCATCCTAACCCCTCTTTTTTTAAGTCATGTTTATAGATTAATTTAGACCTACCTTTCCTGAATTATAATTTTTGGCAGGACACCAATTTTAATCTTTGGAGATACTGAAACTGTAAAGACCTGTGAGTAGAGCACAAATCTAGATCTAGATCTTAGAATGCAAATTACTCTGCTCCACCTCCATGTGTCAGTACTAAAATTTGACTGTTTTCATTGGCAATTGTAGTAAGAAGCAGGACTCATCACATCATCATTAACTTCTGATTCAGGGCCCTTGAACAAGTACGTGAACTACTAACTGCTCCAGTAAAACTGCTCAGCAGCCAACAGCAGAGGAAGTGTTGGAGTTGCAGAGCTGTGACTATGTAGAAATGTAAGAACAGGCAGAGGAGGACCAATACACCTGATACGCTACATTACTGGAAAGCTTGGAGGTGTGAGAGGGTGTGAAGGCAGCCTCTAGATACATGAGGACATGAGTCAGGATCCCTGAGGCCATGATGGAAGGAAAATGTACACAGATAAATACAGATGACTCATTGCAGGGAGTTAGCTGCACACCAAAAACAAAAGAGGGGATGAGGGTATGATCGATGTCTGACCTATACACAACACACACAGAAACATTTTATTCTAGCCTCGTGTTAGAGGTGCATTTTTTTGGCTTAGGGGAACATGGAGGTTTCAGATGTGTCATTTTAGATGCCACAGTATATAACACTGTGTGGTTGGAATGTTTTTTTTTAGTTTCATATCTCAGAGAAAGGTTTTCTGACAGTACGTGGACTTTTAAGGAATATGATGAAGGCTTGATAGTGATCAGTAAGAGAGGGGAAACATCACTCAGTTGCTTTCCCCACCCACATGTCCTACCCACTCAATTAGTGGCGTTCCAGTAGACGCCACTTTCCAGGGTATTGCCACCCTCTTTTGGTAACCTCTATCCTTCTTCCACCTCCACCCTCCTCCCTCTCCCCTTCCTGTGTGACACAGACACATTTTGAATCACCTCTTATCTCTGGTTCTGTCAGCACTGACTATGTGTTTCAGTGTCAGTTGATTTTGTGTCAGTAGTTTGCATTATGGCTGTGTTCAATTATTATTATCAGTCATTTGGGGTAAGAGCAGCAACTGAATAATTTAATAACCTCCAATTCATTGCAATACAGACATGACATTATTTTTTCCAGTTGCCGACTACAGAAACAAAACAAATCATGTAGGCCAGAAATGATATTCAACCTCACAGATATATGTTAAATATGTAGTAACACTGCCTATACATACTGTACACATTCATAACAAATGTGTCGACAAAAAAACAACTAAAAGAAAAGTCCTCCAATATAAGTGATACCCATTTTTTTAGTCACAGTCCAGTCGTTATTTACAACCTTTCAGTTTGAATGTGTGAGGCCTAAATGTTGTATAAACACGTATAACTATCATTTTGTTCACTCACAATGAAACCCCAAAAATCGGGATTTATATCTTCTCGTCTGCAGGGACAGACAATTTACATGATTGTAATTGTCGCTCTGACATTTCCAAGGCAACGGGTGAAACAGACTTAAGGCCCTTCTATCAGCAGCTTTTAGCTTGCAGTCTAATGCCCTTGCTTGTCTCATGATGACAGTGAGCACACCACAATATTGAATTCCAAGAGGGCTCAGTCAGCAAGTTCAGAGGGTGGACATTTGGATTCAGTCCAAGATGGCTACGGCCAAAATGCCAAACTCAAGGCTTCAAAGCCAGAGCCCTCAAGCCAGTGGGTGACATCACAATGGCCCTTACTTTTTTTTTTACAGTCCATGGACCTCTACTATTGTCTATTAATTGTACAAATATAATAATAATGATAATAATTAAACCCTCTTACGTAGAGGACAGCTATAGTATGCTATAGGGGGAAAAGATAAGAGAAAAATGGTAATCAGTTGGCCATTTTGTTCTCCCTGCCTGTAAGCTGATGGTTTGTCTGTTTGAAATGTGCCTCTGAACAAGGACTGAGTTGTATGATGCTTTTAGTTTCCCAACGTAACCGGGGTTTCCCACACACTCATTTATTTGTGGTGGCCTGTCACAATTAAAATATCTGCTGCCATCTATTTTTGGAGCTGGACCATTCATTAGGTGTGCTGTTGTTTATACATATACCTTTTACTTATTAATTGCCCCGCGTTCTCTTAGTGCAGAGCGTCCTCTCATAACAGACAGAGCAGCAGAAGGCAAGGTGCAGTGAAAGTGACACCTAAGCATTCATTGTGCTGGGTGGCAAAGTTTGCATTCACTCCGTTCTGCCTGTGCTGCATTCACGGACCCACAAAAACGTCTGAATTTAGCTTCCACCACATATAGATTCTTATTCTGTGGGAAACACCCAAGCCAGACTCTCCTCATAGTTCTTCCCTCATCCTTTTATATCAGGGGACAGGATTGATGTTCATCGAAAACAAGACTGACCCTCAGTTTCTGTCTCTGTAGGTGACTTTCATGAAGAGGAAGTTTGGTCTGATGAAAAAAGCCTACGAGTTGAGTGTTCTGTGTGACTGTGAAATCGCCCTCATCATCTTCAACAGCTCCAACAAGCTGTTCCAGTATGCCAGCACCGACATGGACAAAGTACTCCTGAAATACACCGAGTACAACGAACCACACGAGAGCAGAACCAACTCTGATATTGTAGAGGTGAGTGGCAGTGTCATTTATTGCAGTGGTCTTCTCCGTCTCATGTCATAATATCAGTGTTCGTCTGGGAGAGCTTTGACCCGACAAAACATGGCTCCCAGTACAGTCTTATTAATGTAAAGTCTGTGTTTGTTGAGAAAATGTAAACTTTAATTTTCCTCTTTACTTTTTCTGGATGATCTGTTGAAACCTACTGCAGTTGCAGTCAGTGTAAACAGTGTTGTGTGTCCGGTAAATGCAAATATGCCCCATATTCAACAACCTGTTTTGCATTGACACTCATGAAATGATAGAAATGATTTGATATTTGATAGAGTTTCTCATTTGATAGTTCAGAAGAGTGCATTCATGGAGTTTATGAGTGACCCTGGACATTCTTTCATTTTTTTTCCCCATGTAAATACAGAAAAAGAAAAGAGAAGAGAAAAAAGAAGTGAAAGAAAGGGAAAATACATAAGAAAACAAGCAAGAAGGAGAGAGAGAGTGAGAGAGAGCCTGTCACTGTAAAACATGAAATGGAGGATTTAAACCTTAAAGCTCTGATGCCGTTAGCATACATGTAGAGATTTAAGGAAAGAAACAACTGTATTTTGTGTTTTAGAGAGATGAATTTCCAGAGAGCATAACAGCAGAGGGTTTGGCGGATGTAGTTTAGCTGCTGCTGCCACCAGTAATGTCTGACTTCAGATACAGGACAAAATACACACCAAGACTATCTGTAACAATGGAGAGGTAGGAGACACTGACAGGAATGTCCCTGTACGGCTCAGGAAGTGGAGTAATTTCATGCTGACTTACATGGTACACAACAAAAGGACCTCGAGAGACAACCAGGACTTAATGTGCTAACACTGGTTGAAACCCTGTGGAAAATGAAGTCCTAATGTCAATAAAAGCAATAAAATTATCAAAGCAAATACAAATTACAGCAGTAAAACAGAATAGAAAGAATGAAAAAAGGCAAAATAGAATATAAATTCTTTTTGATAAGAAGTTTTGTTATCATTCAAAATGCAGTCGGTGAAACATGAAGAAGGACATCTCATGGGTTACACATACTGCAAATATGGAAGTCTGAGAGTTTTAGGAATGACCAAATTTGGCAAGATGGTCAACCTCGCCTAAATGTGACAAATGTTTTGGTACAGAAATGTGTTTGGTGTGCATGCTAACACTTTGCTATATAGTTTAATGCTGCATTCACATGAAATCAGGCAGACACCAGATGGACAACACCTTCTGGACAGCACTGGAAAAAGAAATGAACAGTGAAGTTCACGCATGGAAATATGTTGCAATGTTGATGTTGTATTGTTTACAAAGAATGTAATGAAATTAAAAATTATTTTTTTGTTTATTGTTTTATATAATTTTTCTAATAATAACAGTAATTTCTTCTTGTGTGAGGAAGTTATCTAACATCTGATAATAAATTCCATCGCAGAGGCAAAAAGTTAAAATATTTAACTTTGAAAAGCAATGCTGTCTACTCTTACTGTTACCAGTGTTCTCTGCCAGCCTCACCTAATTTTACCATCCCGCTCTCGTCCACGAAAATTATATCCGGTTTGCAGTCTACTGTCTCCCTGATCCCATGTGAACGCAACATAAGTGTGATAAAGAGTCATTTTTATTAATTAGCATTGTCATAAAAAGAGGAAAAAGTGAGTATGTTGCAGCTGTAAGGCTCAGTTTGTTCATTTTTAATGAGGAAACATGGCAGACCTGTTTGTTGAGTGGGTGAAAAGACATTAACGTCAACATAAGAAATGGCAGTAATGGAGGAACATCTGCTCTGTCAGACGTTCTTCGTACCTTGTTTTATTTTCTCAGGAAAAGCTGCACAGCAAGATTATGCGGTGCTGATACAAACTGTACTAAACTAAAATGAAGAATGAGATTGTTACATCATGAATTTGCAGGAAATAGACAGAAAACGACTAATAGGTCTGTCTGTCTGCTTTGGATAATGCAAATCATGTTTGAGACTGTTTATTAAGCATTAACACACACACACAGCAGTCATGGCTGGCCCACTGTAGACAAACAGTAGATGTTTTTGGTGATAAGATAAAATCTAGTGGGTCGCCTGTTCTGTGGGATCCTGCCGTTGCATCATGGTCCCTGGGCAGCGCTGTCCTGTCTCTCACAGCACGTACTCATTGCGGCTGCCATTAAAAATGAATGGCCATCGTGACTCACGTTCTGGCTGTTTATGTAAGCTTCTAATGTGTGTTTGCCTTGCTGAGAGCTTGAATTTACTGCCCCCACACACACACACACACACACACACACACACACACCCTCACACACAGACACACACACTCTTAGAAACTGTCCACTGCAAAGGAAGCTAAACTTCCCAAACTAACTGTTTATTTTCAGAAAGCCTCTTCCCCCCTTCCTGAAAAAGAGCTTTACTGTTAAAGTTTGTTTCAGAAGAGTCCAGGCATGTTGACCAGCTGTGTTAGCAGAATCACAGACTCAAACTTAACCTTTCCATGTAAATCTAATATCATCTCTCATGGGCAATATCACAAAAAAACATGAAACTGATACAGGCTTCGGGATGAACAGGAACATGCATGTGAAACAGTTAAGCCTCTTCAAAGACCACAACTGTTGAATGCTGAGTTCATCCTCTTAAATATTTCGATAGTAGTGGTAGAGGTTGGTAATATGCTTCATCAGTGTAGCCATTATGATTCTAAATAGCGTAATCAAGGCTATTCTCCTGCTGGAAACCACATGCAGACACCTGTGTCGGCTGTGATGGCCATTAACCGGGCTCCATTTGCCTGCTTTGACTTCTTATTTGTTTTTTTCCCCGCAAATGCCATGCAGACAGACAAGCCGGTTAAAACAAAGTCTGGAAAGTGAGAGGTCGATCTTTTACATATCGGTCAGCCCATTTGCAACATTCAAGCCTGAGATTTGACTATGAGTAAAGTAATACCCCACTGGCTGCAACAGACTTCCCATGTCGTGATGGACCGACAGAAACCTGCTTTGGATTTATTGTTGTTGTTTGATGGAACATGATGTTTATCTCCCTGGCAGAAAAACAGCTCTTAAGTTTTTGTCACACACAAGCAGTCTACACATCCAGCATACACTGTATCTCCTAACTTTTGTGGTGTAACATCCCCCTCTAGATGTGTTTCTGCCATGATTAATAATTTGTACAACATGTTTTTCCCACATAAATAATAAACTGGGGAGATCAGTGTGATTGTAGGAGACAAGTTAGATTGATTCTAACTAGGGGAATAGTGTTAGATTGACCGGTGCCCATCAAGATTAGTGTGAGCCGTACAGGAAACATGGGAGAGATTCAGCCTTACATATTTGAGCCTCAGCAGTCCCAGACTCAGGCAAGGAGTCTGATGCACAAATGTATCTGAATTGTAAGTTAGCATTTTTTCTTTGTTTATGTTGTTTGTTAGCTTTTTAGCTTGTAACAGGGGGTGACACAGCATTAGTGGTTGTGAAACACAATAATATGTGATATAATGTTACAATGTGTTCATATTGTCACAATGTTATTACAGAATTATATACAAGAGTCTAATTAAAGTTTGCAGGAAGTTATATTTCATCTTGCTGAGATTTTTATATTATCTGTGATAAGTCCGCTGTGTGCTGGAGGTTTCTGTTACCTAATCTAGCTGCCTTGTGTACATTTGAATCTTAGATTTTAGGGAAATGCACAGACAGTAGAGGAATGGGGAAAACACCTCTGTAGTGACAAACCTTGGACAGACACAAGTCTAGGTCAGATATTTTAGGAGACATAAACATAACAAAAGCACATTTATGAGTGGAAAGGATCTTTAAATATCTTTTAAAGTTAATCGAAATTTGAATCCTTCTCACTTATATAATAATATATCTACGATTACTAGGTGTGTTTGTGAAAACAATGAATGGACATTTCCCTAACCAATGGTTGACTGACATTTGAGAGTTAATCATGGTTGTTGACGAGCTGTGTTAGCTGTTGTGTTAACTCAACTATTGTGGTGCGTTACTGACCAAAGAAGCTTTGCTTTGAAGCTTTAAATGTTAATACAAGGCCTTTCCCCCTTGTCAACAACCCCAGCTAGAGTCCACTATCCACCATTGGTGTTGTAAAGGAATAATTCAACATTTCGGAAAATACGCTTATTTATACGCTTATTTACTTTTTTTTTTCTGAAGTTGAATAAAGATAGATAGGTAGATAATACTCTATGCAACCTTTTACACTCCTTCAGCATTTTTTTTTTTTAGATTTGTCCCTAGCGACAAATCTCGTGACTTCTTAGGCAAACCATTTCATTGTGGATATTCTGTCATGTGGCTGTGGCTCTCTGGACTGACTGTGTTGAATGAGTTGGGTAGAACAACAGCACCTTTCGATGTCCAGTCATCAGAAATGTGAATGAGCTGCCTAAAGACCATAATTGATCTACACTGTTTGACTAGGAAATTCTGTCTCCTTTGTTTTTGTTATAAACGAGTTAACCTCTTCCACTCGGCCCTCCCTATTCACCCTTTGTGGTCTTTTTTTGGAGGCATCATATCTTTATGGGGAGATAGTAGGTCAACAGTACATGTCACATTGAAGTGGTAATCATTATCTGAAAGCTGGCAATCAGAAAATTAATTTGAGATTGTGCCTGTGTTAAGTTCTAGTCATAAATATGTAATAAAATTGTGTTATGGTTTGACACTTATTCAAACTTTGAAAGTTTAGAGTGTATAGGAGCTTAGAACATTATAACTGAAATATATTATGGCCATTCCCATGCTCAGTTATTTCTAGCAAGTTATTGCAGCAATATTTGGGTTGATACCATTTGTTACACAGATTTGGTGATAAATTAAAGAATATTTACCTCTTAAGAATTAATGAAAATGGTCAAAAATTCATCCAAAATACCACATTAAGACAACAACACCTTGAGAAACACCATAGAAAAATCTGTGCTGTAATTATGCATCTGAAACTTTTGACATTTGGAGATTTCTGTAAGAAATGTATTTTTCGGTGTCTGTTGTGAAAACTGCTGCGAAACCCACTTATTGTCAGATTACCTGTGAAAGCCATACATCCTTTGAATGACTGAGGTTTCAAGTTTGTGGTTGCAGTTTAACGAGGCTATGATTACACTAGAGGTCACAATAGGTCACATCATACAGTGACTAACATCATCACACATAATTAAACCTGGGCTCATCCCACTACAGCCTCTGAAAGGCAGCAATGTCAGCCGAGGACACAGGTGTCCTAGCAGAGAGTAAGGGGTTAACTTGACTATTTAAATGTTTTTTTTTCCAAAATACACAGGTTTTCCCAGAATGCGTTTATTGAACCGTCAGGATCCTCTCTATCGCTAACAGTCTTTTGAAATACTCTCTACAAAGGGGTAATGTCAACCTAAAATGAAGGATGCCAGAAAGCCTCTTTTTTTTAAACTGATGATGGTGTGCCAGCTAAAACAACTACAAAGTCAGTCAACTGGTCAGCTAATCCCACTGACAGATTACTTTTGTCATAATAATGAGACAGGTTTGTGTGCAGCAGAGTTGAGTTTCAGCAACAACAGAGCAGCCGTCCAAGGTATGCAATGCAGTCATGTCAGCCTGCAGAGCCCAGAGATAAATGAGAACCATAACAGAAAGTGAAAACTACAATACACTGAAACCTGACACTGTGGCGTACAGCAGAGCGGTTGACTTGGTTTAGCTCAAGTATGATAGGATGGTTCATAAAAAAACAATCTGTTGAATCTGTGCAGAGTGGTCTTTGGACGTGTGTGAGCTGCCACAGATGTGTCAAATTGCATCTTTAAAATGCTCAACCTTTCCTATTCTTAGCCTATAGGGCAATCACCCAACTGGAAAAGACTCTCTCCAGGGAAAAGGGAGGCCTTATTTTATCTTTGATGCAGCCCCAACAGCAACAAGACATCACCCTCACATGTTAAGATGCTTAACGTTGCAGCTCATGCCTCATGGTGGCAATCATCCACATGCCTTCAGAGATCCACTAAAGCCGACTCTGACATTTGAGATGATAAGGAGACACACGCTCTCAGATCCTCTAACAGACACTTTAAGATAGTCGTCGGTGCCCAGACATGATGTAGTGGTTTAAACCAGTGTCTGTGAAGCCACTTATAGCCCGGTGGGCCTTGGACCAAATCCCACCAGACTCTCCTCTGCTGGGTTTACTCCGTGTCCATCTTCACCCTCACACTGTCCCACTGTCCATTCTCCGTAGGAAACAACTTCTGTCAAAGGAGCTGGAATGCCCTTGTATTTAAAGATAAACTGTTAATCTACCTGAAAATGGTGTGAAACATTAAAAGAAACTGGAGTGATCACATGATTGGTAACAGCTGTCCTCCTCCCTCCTCTTTGGTTGCTTGTAAGGTCAAGCAGAGTTTACACCTGAATCAGAGAAGGATTGTAGAGTAACAAACTCCTGATGCTGAGCAGAAAAAAAACTTTCCATCTGTCGTAATTTGGCTCATTTCTCCTCACATCATTAATAATGATTGCTGAGTCATTATGCGTTGAATATGATTGCTGGAACGCTGCGTTTTGCTCTGGAGCCGTGTCAACTCACTGTAATATTTACCATGTTCTTGCAGGTATTTTATGATCGCAATCAGACAGCCACATTGTGTTCAGTCCTGCTTTTTTTCTGTTGTAAATGTGACAGTTGTAGCAGAGTGTGGGCCTCAGTTTATTTTCACAACAGACATAAATTTTAGCCCCTGTAAGAAGGGATGAATATCTAATCTCACTACAGCGCCTCTTGTTTACACAGACACATTCCAGCTTCAGTAGACTTTGTGTGATTTCTCAGTACAGGTTATGTACTTCCCTGCTATAAACTTGTAGTGATCGAACGGGTTCTGTATACTGCAGTGCTTTAATGTAGCAGGAGCAGGGCCTTTGTATTGAATGTTAAACAGCATAACCTTTTTAGTTTATTGGAACACCGAACCCTTGTGTCTGTGCTGAATTGCCATTGACATTTGATGTTGGAAAAGTATGCACAGTATGATCATTGTTGATGATAGAGCTAAAGTGTGTGTTTTGCATTGTCCTTTCACACTGTAAAAAAGTTTGTTTTCATTACTGTGTGAGTCAGAATGTGTTGAATGAACTGATTGGATTTTGGTGGTCAAATGTCACTGTGACCTTGCATCTGTCTCATTCTCATGAATTCAATATCTCAAGAAGGCCTTCAGGAAAAATAAACTTCTGGATCCTAGGTTATGAAAGAAAAGAGGTGAGCACATATAAGCAGGTGCTGGGCTAGTGGCTAGTCTGTGACATGCCAAAAAGTGTAGGCGAAACAGTGATTTATAACTTGAAACTGCTTTATTCTGTGTTTTTACTGGTTTTAATCACCGGGTCTGTTTGTTCCAGAGACCAAGAGACCTCTGCGAATAATTTGGCTCCTGTTAAAAATCTCCTGAACAATAAAACTAAAGGAATTCTAGTCTGGATAAGTTTCAGCTGGTTGCGATCTGCAGTGCTCTTCGCTAGATGCCACTAAATCCCCTCTTAATCCCCCTGAATCTTACACACTGTTCCTTTAAATCACTGATGGATCATTTCTTTGCCACCTGTCATTTTGACTTGAAATTGCTGGCACTGCTTCATGATAACTCACATAATGTACCATCCCATAATTAGACAAAATGGCATGATTTTCAAAGGGTCCACCAAACAAACTGACTGACAGCTTCAGGAAAAGCTTGTCCTGAGCTAAACAAGCCAATCACTGCGTGTGTCTGCATTTTAACTGGCCAGCTTGATGTTTACTGGAGTGTGGAAATAACCAGCCATTGAATAGAGCGTGTGACTGCTCTAATTGGTCACCACTTGCTAAAATGTAGTTTCAGGCCTGTGGTGAAAATAGACTTGCGAGTGTGTGTTTAAAGCTCCTAATAACTACCAGTGTCTGGGAATGTAGAGGACATGTGGTGGACAGACAGTCAGCTGGCTGCTGTGTTGGTCTGTCCTTTTCACGCTATGACGTGTAATGTAATGAGGAGCAGAGATGAGATGATGGATACCAGAGAAGTGATGTCACCTCGCAGGCTCGCATGATGCCGGTATGATTTGATTCTTTTACAGTGACTCCTGTACCGAAGTCCAGGTGCTGTAAATTAACATCCATCAATTCATCCGTCCCAGTTCTAAACCTAATTATCTAAACCTAATCTTTCTAAACCACCTCAACAATGCCAAGTCCCCGCTTGGCTTCATTGTTATTTACAATGGAAATTACATATGTTTTTTTCATATGATGCATTAGACATTTTAAATTTAAATATTTGAAATGTGCCATCACAAAATGTCTTTTAGTTTAGTTTAGTTTGTAATGGACGTCATATTGGCATTAGAATTGTACATTTATGCAGAGAAACCAGATGCACTTTGTTTAGTGTTTGTAATGAAATGTGAATTTGCAACACCTGTCTCCAGGAGGCTTTTTAAAAATTAAAGTAGTCAAAAGCAAGGAAAATACATGCAGAAATACACACACAAAAATACATTCATAATTATTACAAATACATCTACAAGTACACACACACAGAAATACATCCACACAAAATATAAATACAGGTATTTCATTTTAAGTGTAGTAATCAGTATTTTTATATAAACAATGGGTCACATAACTATGTGTGATGTGATAGGTGTCGCTTGTAATGATGAACCCACCGAGAACAGCCTTCATGGAGCATTTCAGTGTCTTTTAGCTCATCATTACTGTTTTGGTTCACTCTTTTCAGCCTAACTTCCTGTCTTTCTAGCAAAAAAGCGCTTAAAATCCCACTGTACACTACCTGCCCAGCACCGAGTGGTAGAGAGACAAAATAAGTGAGAAGCTCCCGACCATAGTGGTGCATTTAGCAGCTGAGGAGTCAGATATTTCCCTCAGGAGCCGGTGGAGACAAAACCGAGTTAAAAGGAGAGTGAAAATGGGACTAACATTCATCAAGTGGACAGTAACACAGCCCCAGAAGAATGCTGATGTTGTGTTGCATTTGCTGAATGTGTAAATAGGCAACTGCTTGCTAACAAGTTTGTCATAGCACCTTAAAAAGTGATAATATGTCGGTGTTGTGCTCATTGTGCTACCCTCAAGTGGCCAAAATATCCGCTTATGCAAATTCAAATGTTGTTAACTGCCTAACACAATAACGAAATCTGCAACTGATGCTTCCGTGCTCAAAATCTGAAGAGCTCACACCTTTTAGTAGCATTAATGTGCTTTGTGTAGTTATAGCAGAGGTCAGATTAACTGGTGGACATGTTAATGATGATGCAACGTAAAGACACTTCTATGATCCCACTATGTTACAACAGGAGTTAGAAATCATAAAACCAAAAGCAGGATGTTGATGCAAGAATGTAAAAATGTTATGACAGAAAGTGAGAAGCTGTTAACTTTAATCAAAACCACTGTGTTGTGAAGTTTCACATACATTTGGTATCAGTAGCAGAGGGAGATTTCTGACTATATTAATACCACTTGTTTCAGTTCCACAATATGTATGAGTTTAATAGTTGTTTATGCCATCACAACTTTATTCCCAACTCCAGCCTTTGCCCTAAGCCTAACCTAAATGTAATGCTAACCTTACCTGATGTTAAGATCAGGTTCTTCTTTCCTCAACAGCATTTTCTTCACCAGCACTACCTGTCTGCAGAGCTGTGGATATTTGACCCAGCTGTACTGCTGACAGAAATATGATCCTCCACAGATTTGTTTGTGCTAATGAATCTCATTTGATGGCCATATCTTTGGTCGTGCTCAGGGATGCATAAACACAACTTTTTGCCTTTTATTTCCCTGTCTATCCACCCTACACCACTATAAACACCCAACCAAACCCAAAGTTGTTACAGGCTCGCTATAAAAATATCTGCTTACTCCAGTCCGTAGTGTTTAAAAGGCTGCTGTGAATATAGATGAGTAGGTCTGTGATGTGGAGCAGCATCTCTCTAGAGGAAGACAACTGTTAATATGTGCACTACTCAGACCAGCTTTGTGTCTGTCACGCTGCTTTAAAGCTCATAAAGGCAAACAAACTGTCAGACACCGGAGAGAAGAATATTATATCCTCTATCAGCACATGTGGTTTGGCTAAAGCATGAATGCAGCTGCTCAGCTACTGTACATGCAAAACATAAATGCATTTTTCAAAGTGAATTTACACTGAATTTGTGGAGGCCATTATTATTGTGATTCACAAAATACTGAATATCATTGACCTCACTTCAGCAGCTCCAAGAGAATAATCAATAAGTAGCTCAGTGTCTTACTTAAAAGCATTTAACCATTTCACCTTGTATATAAATTCAACTGTATGTCACATCAGCAAATCAGTCTCCATACTTTGCTGGTGCAGGTGGAGGGAATTTACTCCTTATAGCAGACTGAGAAAGACATCTTACGTTTATTTAATGTATTTTGTCTCCACTGGTTTATAGCCAAAACAATTCACTCTTACCAGGCGCGTCATCTAACAATGAAAAAGGCTCTGAACAGACGAAAAAGACTAAGGGCGCATTCACACCGGTGCTATTTGGTCCACTTTAAACGAACCCTGGTCTGCTTCCACGGATAGTTCGGTTCGTTTGGAGTGGTGTAAATGCTCTTTCGAACTCCGGTGCGGAACAAAAGAGCGAACCCTGGTCCGCTTGAAAACTGGGGGGCTCGGTTCACTTGCAGGTGAACCCTGGTGAGGTTCACTTACAGTGGGAAACGCAAACGGACTATCCAGTGAACCAAAGAGAGGAAGTGAACCAAAGAAAGGAAGTGACGTAGAGCATAGTGCGTTTTGGGTAGAAAAAAACAAAGCCAACAGCTTGAAACGGGAGAAGCAGAGGTAAAAAAAAAAGAAAAAGTTGGAAAATGTCTTGTGGGCAGACGTGGAGTAGTGAGGAGGTGCAGGCGCTTATTGATATATGGTCAGAGGACTATATATTGCTTTTGGTCCTGGTCAATTGATGAGCTGGGTTTTCTTCTTCCTCATGCTTTTTTTCTTCCTTTTTTTTTTTTTTTTCTTCCTAGTCAGTGGTTGTTTCGGGCAGTACCGCCCCCAAAAGGGGAGCTGTTGTAACTGCGTGATGTTGTCCAGGAGGTTTGGTCTGCTTTAAACAGTGCAGTGTGAAAGTGAACCGAACCAAACGAAGGTGTGAAATTTTTCGGCATTCCCCGCCCAATTGAACCGAGTCCTCCAGACTCTCCTGGTGTGAATGTGCCCTAAGAGTCTGTGCTAGCGGCTCTGTAAGGTTGTACTTAAGGCCGGCAGTGCTTTGAGCTAAATGCTAATGTTAGCATGCTAACATGCTCATAACAACAGTTTTACCTTTTATAATTCATAATATTTTAAAAGTATAATGAAAGTTTAATAATAATTTAGCATGTTTGGCGTGCCAAACATTAATCAGCAAGAACACAACATTTTGAGCTTATGATGATGTTAGATTTATCTTGTGGCGAACATGAATGTGGACACCAAACTTCATCTCAATCCATCCATTGGTCGTGGAGACAATTTGCTTGAAACCACAAATGTCAACCACATGGTGGCACTAGAGGAAAAGTAAGGGGATCACCAAAGTCAACAAGATACATCATCTGGGAACCATGAATGTCTGTAACAAGATTTTTGTCAATCCACTCTGTAGATATATTTTACTGACTGAGTGAAACATTTGACCTGCTGGTGACACCACACAAAAAGATGGCATTACTTAAGACATTAGGATGTGTCCCACATGGACCACGAATGCTTTACAGTCATTAGCAGCTCAGGGACTGTCAAACTTCACAGCAGTTCATCTGACTGACTGACTGAGGAACTGACAGACAAACATGTTATTCTTAGAACCATGCTGCTACGTGGCTTAAACTATGCACCTACTGTGCTTTATCTTCTAGATTGCTAACTCTATTTTACAAACTTTTGGTTTATGACTGTAGCCTGTGAGCTGTCAGTCAGATGGGAACAGCTGGTAAAACATCGTCCCTGGGAAATCCTTGTAAACATTTTCCTAGACAAAACATAAATAATATATAATGAACCACACTAACAATTTATGTTTAATGCTGCTGCAAAGTAATTAAAGTGTTAAAGCCATTTCACAACAGGGTAAAATTATGTTTCCCCGTCCTACTGTATATAGAATCACAATAAAGAACTCAGCAGGATGTCATTTACAGAGTTGCAAAAATGTAAACATCGCCTCAGGGTTTGGGAATTATCTTCATACTGTGTGAGCCTCTCGAGAATCAGATCTGGTTTCTAGTCTTGTTAGTGGTTGGTTGTTCTTCCTGCTTTTTAACCACATATTAGATAGGGAGCAACCAGAACCATGCACATCCTGTGTTCTGCAATGCTTCAGCCTTGTGACATTGACAAATATTATTATATAGTAATACTGGATATGTTTAAGTTTAAAGCAATCAGCTTGACTGTATTTAAATTTGTAAAGTGATTGTTTTGTTTTCATATGTATTTCTGTGTAATGTCTTTAACAAACCTCTTTGTAGAAAAAATGCTCTTAATGTGTTTTAGAGCTGCATTTTTTTTGTAAATTCTACAGCGCTTTAGACATTGTGGTCTGAAATGAAGGTCTTCTCCATCAGGATGAATTCATTAAGAATTAAAAAAAGATATGTAAATCATTTTTAACAATCTAGTTTGTTGTGATTTATGAAGTTCTCTCTGCTCTCAGTAGTCGGCTCACCACTCTCTCTTGGGAAAATGTGGCTTCATAATGAATGTCAACTACAGGCCACTGCAAGCTGTGCCAGAGAGCTCTTGAGCTCTTGATGTTGGTGCAATTTCTACTGTTTTTTTTCTTACCAATGCTTGTTAATCAATATTTTTAATGCCTCTCCTCTGTATTTGTTTCATACACAGGCCCTGAATAAGAAGGAGCACAGAGGCTGTGACAGCCCTGATGCTGACGCCTCATACGTCCTTACCCCCAGTACTGAGGAGAAATACAAGAAGATTAATGAAGAGTTTGACAACATGATGAAGAGTCATAAAATTGTAAGTTGAACTGTAGTGGTTGATACAGATGAAAGCCTTGTTTATTAATATCAGAAGCTGGTTAAGAGACCGCAACCCATCGGCATCCTCCCCTCTGGCTCTACAATCCTTTGTTTTTGTTTCCACTGCACAAAATGTGGAGCAAAATGTCACATTTGTCAGTCAGTCAGTCAGTGATCATGTACTTGACCTAACTGGTGAGGTAGACAAATCAGATTGTGGCTAATCTATTGTGGTCTTGTATTGATCAAACTCATGCTGACATGTCTCTATCTTCTGTCACTACCTCTTCAGCCCACAGGTCTTCCACAGCAGAACTTCATGCATGGCAGCATGTCGTACAGCCCCGGTGCAGGAGGAGGAGGAGCAACCTCCCAAGCTTTAGCTGCAGCTACAGCAGCTCTGGCTGACAGTGGGATCCTCTCCTCGCCTCACACACACCTCCACAGAAACGTTAACCCTCCACAAAGACCTCCCAGCACTGGAAACACAGGTGTGTGCATTTGTGTGTGCGTGCTTAATATCCCAGGGGAAGGCAGGAAATTAGATATTTGTCTTGTTCTTTGGTAACTAAACACATTGAGCGCACTGAGCTGATGACACTCAATCATAGGAAACACAGCAATTTGTGCATGTAAATTTAGAGTTTCACTTTCCGTTTGGATGGGACTTAAAATTACAGGAGGACCAACCACTGTGACAAAAAACACAGGAGGCAAATAGGACTGAATTAGTTTCCACAGAAGGAAAAGAAAAGAAAAGGAATAATTACTGACCAGCAGATGCAATTTTAAAATTGTCAACCTCCTCTGGAGAATTAAACCCTGTGAAAATGGGGCTTATTTCTACATTTATGGTGCAGTCTTTCTTTGAGTGCATGTATGTGTGAAGACATTACAGATGAAACAGGTGATGATGATTTGGAAATAGACCAAGACCGAAGACCAGCAAACAAATTCTGATGCCCATCAAAACCAGTTACATTGTATTTGTGTCAGTGGCTACAGAAAACTGGTGGAAAAGACATCAGATAACACTCTGTGTGTGTGTGTGTGTGTGTGTGTGTGTGTGTGTGTGTGTGTGTGTGTGTGTGTGTGTGTGTGTGTCCACAGGTGGCCTGCAGGGTAGTTCTGATATGGCTCTGCAAAATGGGTCTGGATCAGTTGGTATGTATTTCTGAGGCATCACACATGCACACCCTGACAGAACTTTACCCTTGAGCTACACCATCTCCATAAGTACTTAAATATGTGATTTAACTCATTGTGGACACAGGAAGCACTTAACATTTAACACTTAACAACACTCAACAGCAACTTTTTTTCATAATTGTCTACATGAATGCGTAACAGTTTCATATATGGCTTTGTAGTTTATCTCTGGAAAAGCCTTCATTATTGAACTGAACGTTCACAGTTTGTCTATCGTGGCAAAAAGAAAATCCTTCTAGCATTTGTCCAAATTCAGCATCTCTTTATTACCCAAGATTATTCTTGTGGTACAGAAACTGACATGGTCAATCTGACCTTTAACCTTATTACTATTGGTTGCCTCAGAACATTGTCATCTAGGAAGTTTAGTTCATTATTCTTTTTGATCCTCATCACAGTTCTCTCCTCTCCTCTCCTCTCCTCTCCTCTCCTCTCCTCTCCTCTCCTCTCCTCTCCTCTCCTCTCCTCTCCTCTCCTCTCCTCTCCTCTCCACACTCTGTCCCCAGCACCCTCCCTGGTGGGGGTTTACCTGCTATAACCTCTCTGTCTCACCCTCCCTCCGTCTCTCAACCTAGTAGCATGCCTGACAGTTAGGTAAATGTTTATCTGAGATCCTCTAGCAGAAAAAAAAATCATTACAAAACATTTGTAAGCCTGTCAATTCCAACTGTAGAAAAATACCAGAGCATTTACTATACAATTTTAATAACAATCTTTTTTTCTATTCATAGAGAAACTAAAAAAGAGGTAACACTAGCATTTTAGGAAACATAAAAATAGCTGGAATGACATAAAAAGGATCACTAAAAAAATCCCTGCTGTGTTCATGTCTTATCAAAGAGTTCAGCCCACATGTATAGTTGTGCATCAGCAGCTCAGAGTCCAGACTGAGTACACTTTTATTTGTCTATCCCTAACTTCCGACATTATCCCTGTGCAAATTTCGTAAATTTCACACACAACAAATCCTTGCAAAATTTTGTGAGCTTAAGTAAACAAAGAGGAATGCACACTGAGCCGCACCCACAGTATACATGTCCTCCCAAGAGGGAGAGAGTCACACTTAACTCAATATTTGCAATCTGCTATTCAGATGACTGTGATTGCAGGTTGGTCACGATCCCCACTTTGGAAACCACTGATCTAGTCTGCTCTGTACATTTAGCATGTTTCAACTGCAAGCTGATATGCTGCAGGAAGTTCTGTGACTACTTAACATCAGAACATTTGAATGGTTTCAGCTTCAGTGCTGGTGGAGGCATCTGTGTTCTTCATCGAATCTGGATTCACCTCAGTGTCATTTGTTACTGGTTTATGTCAGCTGTATTCATTTGTACTGTTGGATCTTCAACCCTCATCACAAACTATCCTCCCTGCAAACTATCCTGCCTGTCATCTTCGTGCTCTCCCTCCCAGAACAGCATGTCTCGTAAGAACACTGCCATTATGTAATGTCAAGAGCAAGAAAAGATTAATTATTCATGATTATCTCCTGTATAATATATAGCTGTACTTTCTCCATTCTCCCATTCAGAGCCTGGTGCTGGATGGCTTGATTTAATGGATCTAACACATGGGACTGTAAACTCCCCCTTGTTTTTAACGCATATCCAAAGCTTTAAATATTCTTAAATTGAGATACATTGTGCTTTTACACTGAAAAGACTGTAGGAGGCTCTGAAAACATCCCGGCAAAATGTTCATATGAAAAGGTCGCACATATTGCACACCTGATCCATGTTGAAAAGCACATTCTTCATCACTCAGTCAACCTTTTAGTAAAATCTCAAGGGAGTGGTGGTATCTTCTTACCATCATGTCTCACATGTCATTTTTTGTTGTTTCTGTGTTCAGTGAACGGTTTTGTGGGCTCACCTGGTGGAGGCAGCATGGGGAAGATCATACCACCCAAATCTCCTCCTCCTCCTCTTCCACCAACTGGGAACAGCCTGGGACCTTCCAGCCGCAAGACAGACCTCCGAGTGGTCATCCCTCAGTCCAAAGGAATGATGCAAACACTGGTATGTGTGTGTGTGTGTGTGTGTGTGATGTTTATTTATGGCCTTAACACAAGTCCTCACAAACATTAACAACAATGAACAATATCCTCCATTTTTTGGCACTTGCTTTAAAGGCTTGCTCTATTTGAGACTGGTTGATAGTACAATAATACTTAAAGCTGCCTTATTTGATTTGTGGCCACTAGGTGGCAGTAATGGGAAAAAAAGCTGATAGATACACAGCTGACACCTTATTACCATCCTACAAAATTGTTGTGCTTTTCAAAGTGTTGCACTTCTCAGTTGCTTATATATGACTCTGTAAAGGAACAGTTCCATCTGTGTGGTGAAACAGTGGACAGTTGTAGTTCAGTAGAACGAAAATAGTTTCCAAATGAAACTGCTTGCAACAAGGTCTATGGATTATCTTGAGTAATTGGATCATTTTTGGAAAGAGACATTATTGCTTCGCTTTTTAAAATATGTTTTTGGTGCTTTGAGCACCACAAGCCGAGTGCCGTTTACTTCCACAAACCAAAACGCCAAAACTATCTCTGTTGATATATAGCCCTACAGGTAAGAGAAAAAATATGTATTTTTGATTTTGAGGTGAACTGTCCCTTTAAACCTTTCAGCGCCTGAGTCTGAGGTTGATCATGAACCAAGATGGAACACAGTGTTTTTTAAGCCTGAGGGATGTTGGACGCAGACGAGAACAGGGTAAATAGATGATGCAGATTACCACAGAGTTGGTCAGCAACTTTTCAGAACAATTGGTTCGGCACCATCTGGACCAGATGGTTGGTGAGTGTGCAAATGAAATCATTGTTCTCTTAAAGAGGACCGGATCTCTCTGTTCCTCACATCAATATTGGCAAAGAATTGCTCGCCTGTTTTAAAAAAGACTTGACTTCAAGGCATGAGTTGTCGGTGCCATAACCAGCAATCCTCCTCATCCGTAGTGCCTTTCAGTGGAGTCTGCAGTTTCTCACTTTTCAGTGTGAACAGTTTTGTTTACATCCAGTGTTTCTCACTCCAATGCATTGTGTGCATCCTGAAGGCCTCACATGCATTTCATATCTCATGAAACCACCTCATTTTGGCTGCATTGTGTGAGTCAGCTTAGAGTCTTCCTCTCATCTTTTATTGGCGTGTTGCTCCCTTTTACTGCACCTTACCGCCACTATCTGTGAATAGGGTATCACGAGCCAATGCCTTTGGTTTATAAGACAGGATCCAGACTATTTAGGGACCTGTTCATCAAAACATTGTAGCACTAGTGGTCAGAAACTCCTCTAGAAACTATTTCTGTGATTATCCATTTCTTCTGTCCATGTACGATTCTGTTGCAACCAAAAAGCTATGTTTCTGCTTTTGCCTACCTCTTTAATTTCAGTATTTATGAGTTGTTTATTTTTTAGTTTTTTATCCTAGAAATCTACATAATGACTAATGTGACTTGATATGCTGCTCACAGCACCAAATAGCAGCCTGTTGTTCACAACAGTGGACTGATAACTCTGCTACACATTAGTACAGAAGACATCCTCTATTCCATAACCCTGGCATTTAAAAGACAGCAAAGGTTGAGGTTGCATTTGGTGATCACAAGGGCATCTCGTGTAATGTCTTTTATATGTTCAAGGACTTTAGGTACAGTCTCTGTAGCTCTTGCTAGCATTTGCAGAAAGACTATAAGAACCAGTATTCTTTGGGTGTTGTTTTTTATTTTTTATTTTTTTACACACACAACGGCTCTCCTTTAGGAAACAGGTATATGAGAGAAAACTGGGTGTGTGGTGATTTCCATGCAAAGCTCGGCATTCATCAGTGTGGATGTGACTGGGGGCTACGATCAAATCTTACGTCAGGTCTCAACTCATGTACTTGCGGTGCAGCACAGCAAATCTGGCTGAGTTAGAGAATTGTTTTTAGACTGTTTTCTGACTGGCATCTAAGTTTTTTGCAGCCATAGATTCATCACTTAAAAAAGTATAGACTAGCCTATAAAAAAATATAATACTTCGTAAAAGCCTACATTGACATGCTCACAACTCACAGCTCACAGCTTACAGCTAACAGTTCACAATTCACAGCTCACAATTCCCAGTTAACAGCTCACAATTCACAGCTAACAGCTCACAATTCCCAGTTAACAGCTCACGGCTCACAGTTTACAGCTCAGAGCGAACAGTTCACAATTCCCAGTTAACAGCTCACAATTCACAGCTCACAGCTAACAGCTCACAGTTCCCAGCTAACAGCTCACAATTCACAGTTAACAGCTAACAGCTCACAGTTCACAGTTAACAGCTCACAGCTCACAATTCACAACTCACAGCTAACAGCTCACAACTCACAACTCACAGCTCACAGCTTACTGCTCCCGGCTCTAAATCATCTTTTTTTGTGTTCTATGCCCTGACAAACCAAAGCATGTTCATATCATTTAACATTAAAACATGTTTACAAAAGGAAATAAACAAACCCTGTAACAGTGCGATTATTGAAATACCAGTAGCCTAGGTGATTAAATTTTTACCGTTGTTTAACTCACACACAGGTGGTGTGACTGTGTCTCCTCCGCCACCTATTATACGCAAAATGGAAGCTTTTGTATGAGTATAATAACAACTTAAATTTTATACAATATATAGGCCAATAATGTCAATATATTAAGGCTATAGGTTGGTACATGTCATGGATGTATAAAATAAATATTCCAACCTCAAGTTTGATTGTCCACTGCAGCGCTGTTGACTGCAGCAGTGATTTCTTATACTGCATTTTCCCCACTTCCTTTGATGCCACTCAGGTTCTCAAATTGAACCAATCGCTTAAATTGGACCTGAGATGCTGGTGTTTCCATTTCCAGCTCAGATAAATTTATCTTCTTGGCCGTATTACACATGTCATAAACTCTAAGGGCAAGGTGTCTGATCCCAGAACATATTGGGGCAGGATATGTAAATGACGATTGTTTTCAGCTGCCTCATTTATCAATGCCCATCATTCCTATGCTGCGATCAGCGAGATAAGAATGTTTCATGGATCACACAGGAACCCTACCTTTAGATGATTCCTGCCCTCTGATCTGTGCTGGTTTGTACAATAGATTTATGAACGAGGGCCAAGGTGACACCACTGCTTGCTCACTCAGACAGACACCCCCATATGATCTTTTGCCAGATTGAATTTGTCTATATCTTAAAGGACCTTATAAAGTAAAATGATGTGCTTCAGTGAAAGATACACAAATCCTGTAATTTACCATAAAATTTTGGCTGCAGGACACACAAAGAGACAGTGATATTTCGAGTAGGCTGCCAACTCATCCACTTTGTTGTGAAGGGAGTGCAGATTCAGGTCAGGTTTAGACACAGCATCATGTGAACTCAAAGGTGGAAATAATATGCTGTTGCATTCTACTCACATCTCAAATTGTGGCACAAATAACCCCTCAAAAAGTGCATTCTGCAAGACGTTTCAGTGATTAGATGTATGAAATCTAACAGCGTGGTCATGAATTGGTGAAGTGTAGAAGGAGTCTTCAGTCTGTCTTCCTTCAGAATGTACATTCAGCAGCTGCGCTGGGTTATTGAAGTTATTGATTTGCCCGTAACTCCCTTACTGTTGCCCTTCCCTCCCACACTATGCTCAAACATGATGTAACGATTAGCAAACAGAAAAGTTTTTTCTTCTTCTTCACTACGGTGACCAAACGGCTCCTGTACTCCTCTGGCAGTGGGATGCAGGGGATTTTTACATCTTGCAGTGATCCATCAGTAAAAGGACAGCATTTCTGATTCCTCCTGCTGTCTGCTGTTAACACTGATGTGAAAGTCCAGCCATTTGGGAGATATGTCGTAATTATGTTAAACAAAAGCATTAAAAAAAAACTTAATCCAGTTGTAAAATAATATCTCAGCTTTTTGTGAGTATGAGAAGAGCATTTGTTAACTTTTTAAAAAGAATTTAGGGACGAGTCAGAAACGTGTTAAGTGTTAATTAAAATGAAGTGTGACTACATTTCATAAATGAATACACGCCGTTTCATCCCACATGTGACAGTCAACACTGCCACCACAGCAGTGGGTCAGATGTGATCATGCATTTGTTAATCATTATCATTTCTTAGCATTTGGCTCTTTCCAAGATGATTATTGTTAAACACTGAATGATAAATAACTTGTCGTCATCATGCGCAGTTAAAAGTGAGCACGGTCTTTTTCAGGGGTGTGAGAGTGTTAAACACCAGTTTTTATGGGCTGACACTGGCGTGCAGCTGAAACATACAACAACACCATAAACAATAGCATGCTAATAATTCCACAGTGTTTAAAGCAACAGAAGAGGGTGGTAGCTGTTAAGATGATGACATGTCTCTGAGTTGTGGTCAGACAACAACTCCTCTGATCATTTTCAGACTGCCTTTCACTTCCTTCTCTACGATATGTGTGCATGTACTGTATATGTTTGTACAGTATGTCTTATGTACTGTTTTGCGCAAACAAACAGATCTTTTAGTTCTTATTTATTTTATTGGTTCATTGTGTTTCTTTCAAACAACATCCATAAAGAACTGAGCAGGTCTGCTTTTCTTCACAGGCCGCATGTGTTAACCATCATCATTAACAGTGTTAGCTCAAACTTGACTTCTCTGCCACGGCATCTGTCACTCATAGTGACAGGGAAACCACAGACAGCACATGGAAAGAGGAAGGAAGCACTGGGTTGGCTTTCTTTTTTTAGCATATTAGTTTTAGGCATGTATCCGTATCACTGTTTGTATGTGTGTTTTTGTTGGTGTGCGTGCGCGGGTGCGGGTGCGTGCGTGTGTGTGCTTTCGGAATGACTTCATTCAGAGTGATGTCATTGCTGACATCATCAGGTTGGAACGGCAACAGCCCAGAGAGGAACAACACCGAACTTCTAATGACTGTTAGAAATGTGTCAAGTTAAACAGCCACCAGTTTTGATTACAGCAGCTTCACCAGTCAGACATGAAGTGTGCCAAACCAATTTGGTTTCTTTCTTAATTTGAGACTGTGACTGATTAAGAATGAATTGCCTGCTGGTATTTAGTGTTTTGTTGATTAATTGTTAAAACACTCAATCAAGTAAATTAGCACTGAGGTTGCAGCAGTAGGCCTGATTACAATTCCTTAATGAGACTGCTACCAGTCGAAATGCAAAACACTTAATGTGGCAAAACAGCTCAAAACTGAACCGAGTAATTCAGAGGATAAGATTGCTTTTAGATGATATAAGGATTTACATTTTAAGAAATGTTGTACAAGCTAGGCTCTCTGTGTTTTGAAATACTGAGTAATTAAACTATCACAGATGGATTTACAGGGCATGAACTTAACTACAGACACCAGCATGTTGATGAATGTCTGATTGACTTTTAGCTATGCAAAATGTTCAGCATCCATCAACAGGCTTTTGCCCTGTTCAGTGTTTTCTTGAGCAGGACACTGAAACCCAGCAAGATTAGACACACTCTCTGGAAGTTAGAGGCATTTACGGAAATGTAGTTAATTAATAGATAAAGAATAAGTAGATGCTGCAGATTCATGAAAAGTGGACACAGCATAAGTGTTTGAGGTTTTAAATTTTTGAAGGGAATCAGTTCTCACCGGCTGTGGAGAGACTCCGTGGAAAAAATCAGTTTATACTGACATCATGTGGTTGAAATGAGGTATCACAAGCAGCAGCATGTCATTCAGTGAATTGTTTAACTGTATAGCAAGTAGTAGTATTAGTCATTTCTATTCCAGTACTTATTAACCATTTTCTTAAAGGGATGCACATAAAGGGAATAAATAATAATAAGGAAGAAAACAAAAGAATGGCTGAAGGTTGGAGCCAGAGGTTATTATTACTACTCTTTTTATATAGCATATTCTAATAGGCGAGTTAATGACTGTGTATGTGTTTTTATGTATTTCTAGAGTAACCAGAGGCTGAGCAGCAGTCAGTCCAGTCAGCCTTTGTCCACCCCAGTGGTCTCCATCACCACACCCAGTCTGCCTCACCAGAGTCTGGTCTACTCCGGCATCACTTCTGCCTATAACAACGGTACCTGATCATTATGAGAATTTGTACTGTGTTGCTGTCATTAGCTCAGCCCCTGGGGACCTGAAGACATTGAAATACTGCTGTTTTTCTTTTGGCTTTATTTCATGTAATGGATCTATTACATTATTATTTATGCGTTGTTAAGTTTCAAATGAGAGACCAGGAGAACCAGAATAACACACAATATCTGCCTTATTACCCAAAAAACCCTGCAGGACTGTGAGATCAGATGGTTCAGGCACTCTTAGCATTAAGCTACATATAGAAAACAGCTGTTTGGGCATTTTTGTAGGGTTAGATTAACTATGTCTGTCATTTGAAATAATTCAAATATATGTAGATATGTATATAGATAATCTGTATCTTTAAATATGATCATTTTTATCCAAAATGATTGCCAAATGCCAAAATTCATGTATCCTCAGTATGTCACTCTTCCTGAGGTAGAGGAGTCTCTTTGGGCCATCAGAAGACACTAAAACTAAATATTAGTTAAAGTCAAAGAGTTTCTGATGGTTGAGCAGCTTATTGTGGGAATGAGAGCAGAGTTCACTGCAGCTTTTTAGACTGATACTGAAATTGTATTAAGGAAGACCAATACCAAATCATCTAATGCTTTTTGCCTGCTGTTATGCTTAGGGGTGGGAATCACCAGAGGATCCATGATAAGATATTATCACGATACTTAAGTCACGATACAATATTATGCGATTGTAAATATGTTGCGATAAGATGAGTATTGCATTAAACTGTATTGTGATATATTGCAATTTATTACCTTTCTCAGCTGCAAATTATGTCCCCAGAGAAAACCTTGTCAACATCTGTTTTGTTAAAGAAGAATAAGTTTTCAGTCTGTTCATCTCACTTCAGCCATTTTCTTGCAGCAGTAAAATGTGGACTGAAAAAGCAATTGATTATATTATTCTAGTAGGCTACCTGAAGTTTATTATATATATATATATATATATGATATTATATATTTTGCAGTGTGTGACGATACGATGTTGCCTCACAAAAATATTGGGATACTATGCTTTATCAATTTTTTCCCCCACCCCTAATTATGCTACATCTCTTTGTCAGATTACTCCCTGAACAGTGCGGAGCTGTCGGGCTTCAGCTCTCCTGCAGGCCCCTCTCTGGGCTCCATGGCAGCATGGCAGCAACACCAGCTAAGCTCTCTGGGGTCAGTATCTGACACAGTTCACCTTTCTCTCTTGACAGTTTGTCAACACACTTTTGGTAGTTGACAAAGTGTAATTACAATAGGTTAAAAATTACCCACAAAAACAGGGAGAGTAGTAATACATACAAAAGATGTACCATGTAGCTTTTGCTGAGCACTGTGGCCACAGGTGACAATTATCAAATCAAATCAAATCAAACTTTATTTATAAAGCACTTTTCATACATTAGAAATGCAGCACAAAGTGCTATACATGTTATACCCAGCACACACACACACACACACACATACACACAGATAACACAATCTTAAATGTGTGATCGTAAAACGTGATCTTAAAGCGTGTGATGGGATAATGATGGTGAGTGATAAAACATAGTGAAACGGTAGCAAAAATAGATAAGAGTTGTAATAGAGTTGTAAAATCAGGAGTGTCCTTTATACAGCAATACCTATCTTTATGTGGCAAATTTAGCTATTGTTAGCCACCATAGATCACTGCTGGTAATACCAGACCAATAAGGCTGTAGCAGGAAAACCCCTGAGTGTACTGAATTGAGCAAGGAGTGTAACTCTTACGAGCTCAACTTCTCATTTGTGGGAGGAAAATGTGTTATCTCTCCTTTAATTTATTAAAATACATCATATTTTATAAGCTTATCTTATGTTTTATTTGCAAAACCTTACATTTCTACATACTCAAAACTCTTGTTGCTAAATACATGGAGTAAAAAATCATAGTGAAGTTGAAAAATAAAGAAGCGCAAAATGAAATCGCATAAAATAAAAAAGATTAAGAAAAGTACAAGTACAGCAAATTTGTATGTAAGTGCAGCACTTGAGTAAATGCAGCTATATTCCACCACAGGACATGTTTCAGCATCAGCCAGCCTTCCCTGTCGACAGATCTGTTCATTTCACCACTAGGGGGCACCTTCACTTCATGATCTCAGCTTTAAACATTCCTCCTCTCCTGCCCTTCTGTCTATAGGTCAGGGAGCTCCAATCTCTCCATCAACACCAACCACAACATAAACATCAAAGCTGAGCCCATCTCTCCACCCCGCGACCACCTCAGCCAATCAGGGTACGTGACCCAGGCTCATGCCCCTCCTCATCCTCATTCATCCGCCAGAGCAGAGATGGGGAGGTCTCCTGCAGACAGCGTCAGCTCCTCCTGCAGCTCCCACGAGGGTGGCAGCGACCGGGAGGAGCAGCAGCAGCGGCTGGACTTCCACATGCTCCCTGTGAGTCGCTCAGAGGGCAGGGAGAGTCCGACGGTCAAACGGATGCGAATGGACAGCTGGGTGACATAGAGCCCACGGTCACGTGACGACACAGCACCAGGGCAAACACAGGAAGGACACTGTTATGCAAATGAAAAGTGGATTTTATTGATGTGTTCTGTTATTTTTATTAAGTTATCTTTGTTTTTGTTTTTATTTGGTGGTCAGATTTTTAAGAAGCAAAATTAGTCTGAAATTCTGGAAGTGTCAGGATCATCTTGTCATCTTTCAGGAAGTATTCAGTGGTACTTAAATCATAACATACCGTCCTTTTAAAATATATAACTCATGTAAACATCACAGACTGATAATGTGGGTCCAATTGCAGTACAATCTGTCATTTTCTTATCCAGTGGGATTCAGTACTGCACACAGAGGAATCAAAAAGGTAAGATTAGTGTTGTGTGTCAGTCTCGTGGCTTCATGATTTTGGTAGTAAAGCAGTGAAAGTCCTTCTGGATGTCTCCCACTGGGTGTCACCCAATTCATTTCTGATCTACTCAGGGTTTGAAACATTGAACGAGTCCAACGTGAAAGCAATACTCCCTCCACATCACCCCTGTTACTCCTCTTTATAAAAACACTTATTTATATCAGCCAAAGCAGTATGCTGTTTTTATGTTTGTGTGTGTTTTTATATTGTGCACAGAATAAGACAATATTTCATCTAGATTTAAAACTCAAAGCCATGGACACTTGTTCCGTATGTACTACCAAAATATGTCCTTATTGTTTTGTATATACTATCTTTAATATATATCACTTTTGGTGTAACTCTACATTGTTGATCTGTCTGTTGTGTCTGACACCTCCACCACATCTGACAGAAGTATACATAGCCACAATTATGTGGCATTGTTGTTTCCTGTCTCATCAAATGTCTGTTGGATACATTTGTTTTTATAAGTACACCATGCTGCACTATGTGGAAACTGGTCTCCAAAATATACTGAAAGGTTAATGCAGTCTAGAATTTTTTTAAGGAGCAGCATGTGACATTCAGAGCATACTTATGGTTGGGTTTCCATCCAAATGTAGCACAAATTTTTACTGATTTTTTTAGAAAATCTGCAAAAGAAAATGCAAATTCATGTGCTTTTCCATTCACTACTGTCCTGAAAATATCACCAGTTGGTTCATTAAGATGAGCAGTAGGTGGCGCTAATGCTCCGGTCAGGTGGCACCGCAGAAGCAGATGCAACAAGATGACATAACTAAAAGAGCACCACTCAAGCCTCAAAGGAAGGAAAACAATGCATGTGTAATAATGGAGAGCTCACCGAACAACTCGTAATACAGCTATGCGCTCTTTGAAGAGTTCAGTAACAGCCCTGTGTCCATACATAATTGTGTTAAAAGCCATCCAGATACAATGATTTGTTGCACTTCGTCACATTTACCTTTTATCAATACACTTACTTTTCCACCTTCCCCAAGTGTAAAAACTTTTTTGTGATTTCTGAAAAATGTTTTTGGAATTTTGGCATTTCTGCTCGTGTTTTTTTTTTTTTTTCTTCATAAAAAGGGATGGAATGGATGGAAATGCACCTTACGTCTCAGAGTCTGGGCCGGGATTGTCTACACATGGTTCTCAGCATGGAGGTGGCTGAGCTGGCAGCTAGCAGCTAACAGTGCTAACTCAATAAATAGTGCTAACAACAGCAACAGTGCTGACAGAGCAAAAAGCTGGGGGGTGGGCACTGTGCTTCCATAACGACACTGACCTGATATCAGCAGTATGAGTGTAGTACACAGTGGACAGGGACTCACATGCACATGCAGCTGTGCCGTCCATCACAACAACCTACAGAGCAGCTCATAGTGCATCTTCATTCTCTGCTCAGGACATCATTACTCCACTGTATATAGCAAATAGTGTTTCACTCCCATATTAATATTCTGATCGCTGCTTACAGAATAAAATAAATCTAGCTTTTGTTGCTTTACAAAAGGAGAGGACAAAGATGCCAAAATATAGTACACTGTCTGATTTTGTCTGACAGCCTCAGCGGGGCAATAGCTGGCCAAACTGATAAGATCAGGTAAAGATGCGTGAGCTCATATCGGACGAGACAAAATCTGCTTTATTAATCGCAGAAGGAATCTCATGTCACATTAAACACAGTGAAACACATATAAAAGTCGTGCTAATATTGTGTGTTTGGCTGTGCGTTTATGCATGAGGTCACTTCCTCTACTGTGTATTTAAACGGCACAATTGAAGGAACTAAACTTAAAGATGCAAACAGAATGAAATTTGAGCAGACATTCCTACCCTGATGAATATTTACAGGGTTAGGATGTACTTCTCCTTTCACGACTTCATGGCATGATTTTTTATAAAAAATAATGGACATATTAGTCATAACTAACCACAGATGTGCACGGTGTACTGAAATGTATGGATGTATACAACACTGATACTTTTGTCCTACAGACTGATGCACCTTTGGGTGACAGTGGGACAGTGAATCAGTTTAAATGCATTGAAAGAGAGCTATCGAGTTTCCTGAGGTTATTGGAGATGGGAAATTTACTGAACGGCTGTGTGACTGAGAACTTCATGGTTAACGCTGAGCAAATGGAACGTGTGGGTAAGTACGAGGCGGCATGTGGTGAGGAGCACAAAAGCTGCAAGTAACCACAGTAGCTTCACTGAATGATGGTGTGGATGGGAAGCAGATCAGTCATGAATTGACAGAGAGAGACAAAGAGCTGAGGGAACGTTTCATGACATATTTCTGGTTTACGCAAGAAAGAAAACAAATCTTAGATTCATAAACAGTGGAAAAGACTATCATCACAATACTTTAAAAGCCATGGAGCATTTCAGTGATACCCTAAAAACAAAGGTCTCTGGAATCTAGATGGTGAACATACATGGAAAATGTGGTGGCAAATACAGTTGTGCAAACCATGACTGTAGTTGAAGTCATGGCACTCGGTTCATGGGAATGCAAAAATGAGACAAGAAAGGAAAAAAAAAACCACTGTTGAGTCAATTTAGCTGTTTAGAACACAGGAAGGGTGGACACTGATAACATCAGTATGCGCTAGATTGGATTGTTGTGATTGTCAGACTACAATGGGCTGCTGCAAACAGACAGGAACTATGTAGTTCACTGAGGATGTAGTGGGTACAGTAAACCTGTGTAAAGCAGACCTGGCAGACAAACTGGAACAAGAATTAAATCACTACAACCCATCAGGAGGTAAGATATGAATCAACTGGAGGAAGTTGAGGATTCAGAACAGACAGCTGTTTAATATGAGAGGTGTCGTGTATCACCTGTGATGCTGTAAGAGCTAATATCATCTGCCACGTAAAATATGATCTACTGTGTGAAAAGATAATAGGGTGTAGCGGTTACTTGTGAGACTAGCCTTAAAGCAACTCCATTGATTCAATTAAGTCTCACAGCTGGTGATAGTATTTGATACCATGTCACTTAGAAATCTGGAGCTTTGGTCAATGACGAAAACATAGATAAGAGCGACATGATTATACTACCTCAGATGAAAAGAAAACCTTGCATACCAAGGCCGCATTCACTCAGTACACTGAGGTGGAGAAGTGGGGGGTGGAGGGATTACATGTACCAAGGTTAATGGGTATGATAAGGCAAAACAGCTGTTTGAGAAAAAGATTAGGTTTATATGAGCCACAAAAGACTACTCCAGACATATGTCCACCAAATATTTATTTATTTGTTTATTTTAGATTTACAGTGGACATATCAGTGAGGTCAGCTGATTTATGATTCAGCTTTACATGCACACAGCTAGTGCCTCATAGAGTAGTATGCACAGTTACACAGTTTACTCCTTTAACATGAGCATAAAACTATTTGTCTTACATCAGCTTAGTCCCAAATGTGTGACATCACATAGTAATTTTTTTTCCCACCTAAATTAAAGTGAAGTCATGTAGGGAAAGAGTGTTTATTTGAATGATCTTTTAGTTACTAGAAATGAGAGTAATCAGATAACATAGGGTTTGATTAGCTACGAGGTTTTTGCAAAGGGGTCCTAACACCTAAGTAAAACTTCCATCTCAGTCAAGTTAGCTGGAGTGATAGCCCACCGGAAAACATGCACTTTTACTTTCAAAATAATAACCGAGAGTAGAGCTGAATAAACCAAATTTGTATAAAATTTACCATAAACATTGTCTTAATATTGTTATAATAACATATGTAGCCTACACATTGCACTCATCAATACTGTGTTAAAATGCTTTAAATCGCCTATTTATTATTACATCTATATTTTCGACTCTTTTCTTGGGTGTCATTTGGCTCACGCTCGCCGACAGGGCTTTTATTTTGAAAGCGTTAATCTAACAGAGGTTATGTGTGGCTTGATATTTGATGCTCACACACACACACAGAGACGAGGAAGTCTGAGAAAGCCTCACATTACGGTCGATGTCCTGAGCGGCTGCCGTCGGTTTTCTGTCCCCAGTGTTCAGCAGACATGAGGTGAACTCTCAGTGGACACTCGTCGGAGGTTATTAACAGCAGAAAAAGGTAAAACTTCACTCATTGTTGTGTTTTGTAGAGGAGAAGCAGAAAGGTACCAAGTTCAGTCAGCCTACCTGTGGGGGTCGGTGAGGTGGGGCTGGCCAGGTGAGCCCCCCTTCCTGCCCGGAAACATTTCCTCTGGCGGACAGGTGAGAAGTAGCAGCGGCCTGGAATCTTTAATTTGTACTTCATTACATGTGTATGGGAAGAGGCTGAGGTCTGTTCTGTTAATACTTGTTGTCTCTGTAACACACTGGCGTGCATGTCTTGTGCAACAGCCTTTAAAAAAGTTTTCATGTCGACAGGAGTGTGTCGTCACTGCGGCATTGATATCAAACAAACCCGCTTCAGTACGACTGCAGTTTGGTCACCCACCTGTCCAACACACTGCTGGGCGCAGAGAGGGGGCTGCTGTGGTGCAGTTGGGTGTCATTTTTTCTCTCAGTTACTTCTTGATCAATGTGTGTGACATGCCGAATGAAAGAGTAACCCAATCGGCTCATTTATGGTTTAAGATACAATATTTTAATATATGTTTTCCCATATGCAGGATGATAATAGCTTATTTGTAAGATTTTTAAATGGATATTGGTCCTTTCTTATAGGGCAGCGGGTCAGTGTAAAGCAATGCTGCTGCAGTGAGTGGATGGCGTGACTGTTTTTTTCAGGTGCCGTCTACAGGACAATTTTTTGGATAGATATAATTATAGGTAGCATAATTTAAAGAGCCCACTGTCTAACTTTGGATGCAAATTGAAACCTGTTTTGAGGTTATTGCTATGTAAAGGGTATTTCCCTTCTGAAATTCCAGCATCTCATTGACCCAGAGGTCTTATTAATGTCACAGCGTGCAAAAGCTTGCAACCACTTAACTGACAGCCATTGCGTTTGCAGTCCACTGGGACTGTAGATTTTTCATTGATGCATGAGTTATATTAATTTTTATTGTGTGTTTTCTGCAGTAACTTCAGTGTGCTCCATATCAAAGTGTAGAAACCACAAACTGTGAAATAGTTTCAGGAAATAGCTTCATGTCTAGCTCTGACAAGACAGGGCTGTGATGCAGTTGCTCAACCCGGCACACTGACTTAGTAAAAAAACACCAAATGCCTTGGAGACTGCTACAGTTTAATATTTTAATGTGATTATCTGGTATTTGCTATCAGAATGAAAATTTATACAGAGGTAATTTAACATTGTTTATTGTTGTTGTTTATTTTCTATCCATTTGAGTCAGACAAAATCATGGCTTGTTTATCTGTAGATCTCTAAAATCAGTCCAGTCAGGAGTGCTTTCATGTGTAACAACAGATTAACCCAGCACAATTTTCAAACGCCTTTTTCAGGCATTTTGTAAAATCAGCGTCTTTGTTATTCAAATGGTGGTGACATCATTTTGGAAGGAAAGTAGTAATACAGTAAAGGTGCATGGTTTTCTTACAGTCATCAGTACAGTACATGTATCAGCTTGTTCCAGCACCTGTAATAACAGCGGCTGAGGCTCACAGCATACAGAATCTAGCCATTTTCCCACTCATAGCTGTCTTATTTGTGGCAATACAATCCCAAATGTAAGAGCTTCTACGATCAATCGATTAACTGTCAACAATTAAATTAATTGCCAACTAGTTTGATAATCAATTTGAGTAATTTTTTAAGAAAAAAGTAAATATTGTCTTATTCCAGCATCTTAAATATGAATATTTTCTGGTTTCTTTACTCTTCTATGACAGTAAACTGAATATCTTTGGGCTGTGCACAAAACAAGACCTTGGAGAACTTCATCTTGGGCATTGTGAAACACTAGCTCAGTGTTTCTTAAGTGGTGTGCTGTGATGCTAATCCAGGTGTGCCATGGGATTTTGTGATAAGCACACATTATTATTGCAATATTCAACTGGGCCTATACAAAAAGTTAGGAATTAATTTTTATTTGACTGTATCAGTATGTAGTGCACAGCCATTTCCCAACAAAGAGGTGAACTCTGGCTAAAAAATGTAATTGAATCTAATTTAATTTTTTAAAAACTTTCACGAGGGACCTATCGGTCCCATTCATGTGTGAAAGTTTTAAGTGTGTGACACATAAAAACCCCTGACTGGCAGCCAGTGGGACGATGTATTGCTTCATCGTACATAGCAAATTACAGCAAAGTACCTGCTAAGACGACCTATCACCGAGAGAGAAAAAAGAAAACTGTCAGAAGACAGTATCATGAAAGCTACCTGTCTTATTTTTTTTAAATTTTTATCATCTTATGTCATGATAAGAGCAATAACACGTATTATAGAAGTTATTGTTCACAGATGTTAATACAGGTGTGTCTGGAGATTTTGGCTTTCCCTCTGGTGTGCCTTCGGCAGAAAAAGTTAGAAAACCACTGCTCTAGTTTAGCTGTCGTGTTTGTTCTCTTCTGTCCTTCATCTTCCTGTATAATATACTATGACTTTTTTATTGACTTACTTACTTTTCTACTCTACTTACTTTTTCATCCCTTATCATGTGAGGTTTACAGTTACATTTGACGAACGCTGAGGCTTTTAACCTCTGCAGTGTCAGATGCTTGTTCGTGTTGATCTGGGAGACCAATCTTGTTTAATACTGGCCATCTCACTGAAATTCTCTTTACGTAAGAGAGTCAGATAAATGACTGAAATGTGATGCAAGTGAGGTTAGTGAGATGGGACAAGGTTTCTGGACAAGGCTGTCTTCAGAAAGGATGGAAGCTTTGTCAGTGTTACCTTGAACTGGGCTGGCATTGCGTTACAGCCTTCACATGTCCACAGATAGGGCTGGCATTGGGAGTGTACTGTGAGAGGGACATAATTTTCCACTGAAACTTAAACAGGCACACATTTTTAAATCAACATTTAATGGAAGTGTAGAGCTCCCCATTGAGAAACTGGAATGTTGGCTGGTCTGAGTGTATCTGTCCAGCTGTGGAGTCTGTGTATTCAAACTCTATCTGTTTAGTCCAGGTTAAGTCTGACTGACCCCTCTGGCTTGACTGCAGTTCAGATGAATGTCCACTCAGCTGTGTGGCCACCTGGTTGTATGTCTCAGTTACACGATTACGCCAGCGCCCTGTTTATCAGCAGTGGACTGTTGTTTTTTTTTTTTTACCACACCTACAGTAAACACACAATATAAGCTGAACTCATTTTATAGTCAAATCATACCGTCATGGTTAGGGACACTTCAATATTACTGTTAGTACACATGGTCATTGTGGACGTTTTGTGCTGCGATGATGCTCTCTGTCTTTCCTTCTAGTTAGTTCAGAATACAGTGTTAAGCGTATTGGCACTATTCAGAGAATTTATTGATATGGAGGGTCTTTGTATAAAGAGAGCGCACAGAGCATAACTAAGATCCATCTCAGCACTACAGTTTTTATCCCCGTCTCAGTCAGTATCCAAGAGGTGCTTGAAAACAAATTCATAATGTAAATGTTGGCTAGAGCTGACTGTGCAGTAGGCATAAAAATAATTGGCCAAAAAAGCTGCTAAATACCTTCAGTACAAAAAACTTTCTCTCCGTGTTACCCAGTTTCTTGACTTAAAGATAGTCTTTCTGGGGTCATAGACACAGTCACTATTTCCACTGACCTTTGACCTCGTTTCTGCAGGTTGCTTATAAAGTTGTTGGTCCTAGAAAGTTGATTATAAGATGCTTAAACATGAGTGTAAATAGTGAAACACCCTACCAATTAAATTCAGTGACAAGGGAGAGAGATGCAGGCTATTAGACCTGTAGGTGGTGAAACAGGTTTGTCCTCTGTGACCAGTAATAATGGTTGATTAATGACATTCCAGTTTCCTGTTTTTTAAGTGGCACTACAGCATGGTGCTCCCTTCAGGGCTCCATTTCTGGATAACAGAGTCAACATTGAGTTTGGCTAAAGTATTCACATGGTTATGATTTTAGTTTCAGTTACTAGAAGTAGCAAGAGAAGCATCATGTCTAGAGGATGTGGAATAGTTTGGTGCAGTGGTTAGCCTTGTCACCTCGCAGCAGGAGGGTACTTGGGTTCGAACCCTGGGGTGGGGAGCCCTTCTGTGCGGAGTTTGCATGCTCTCCCCGTGTAAGCATAGGTTTTCTCCAGGTGCTTCGGCTTCCTCCCACAGTCCAAAGACATGCAGGATAGGTTAGTTGGTGACTCTAAATTGGCTGTAGGTGTGAATGTGAGTGTGAATGGTTGTCTGTCTCTACGTGTCAGCCCTGTGATAGTCTGGTGACCTGTCCAGGGTGTACCTCTCGCCCAGTGTTAGCTGGGATAGGCTCCAGCCCCCCTGCAATCCCCAACAGGATAAGCAGTTACAGAGAAGGAATGAACGAATATTTAATCTTTAGTTTAACAGGTAATCTCATTGAGACATGGAGTCTCATTCTCAAGAGAGACCTGGTCAAGTAGGGAGTTATCAAATAAAAACCTTAAAGAAGAGCTATTATACTCATTTTCGGGCCTTTGTATTTGATTATTGGACTCCTATAGAGCAGCTACACACGATTACCCACACAGAAAGCTTTGTAGATCTTTGGGACGCTGTACCCCTCGCTGTATTGCTTCCTTGTATTTCCTGCATCCCGCAAAAACGATCTGTGTAATTTACTCCACCCCCGGCCCTCCTCCATGTACGCCTCCCGCCGAACCCACTCTGCTGTGATTGGTCACACTGCTGAGGACTTTGGAAGGGCTGGCGAGCGCTGCCGAGCCCCACCTCCTCATATTGCCGGTGTGGGAGTTGAGAGTAAACAACGAACTTTACGAAACTAGCCCTTTAGGAATTGTGCAAATTTACAGGAAAGCCCAATCAGTCTTCTTTCAGCATTGGCAGTATAAAAATAAAATCGGGGAGTGCAGCAAAATGCCGCCTGCTTACTTTTGTTCATACAGAATGTGCCTTTTTCGGGGCAATGGGGCGTGAGAGCTAGTAACAAAACATGTAGCTCAGCGTGTGACGTAATCAGTGACGTCTTACGCCTTGCTCTAAGGGAGGCCATGGCTGGTCAGTCCTTCGGCGATTCGCTCGTACACCGGCCCGCCCTTCATGGTTCCCGTCATCTGATGGTTAATGGCCTCCTCGTTAGCGAGGCCAAGGAGGGCGTGCAGTTCTTTATCTCTGCAGTTGCTCATCTTCTGGTTTGTGTTTCCCTAGTGCTGCTAGATACTCATTTCTGCTATCAGCTGTTTCCTGTCTTTAAGTCCACCGCCAGTGGGTCGCACGTGCGGCGTCATCAACAGCCCCTCCCACAAGTCATCAACAGCCCCACCCGTGGCGGAAGGGCGCCTCGTTCTTTTTAAACCAAAAACGTTCCGCCAATATGACTGCCCTATGAGGCGGAAAATTGGGCACCTCGGATCAACTCGCCAATCCGGCTCCGTGTGTCTAAATGCTCGCAGCTTGCCGGCAAAACGGCCCAACATTCGCTGAAAATCTGGCCGTGTAAAAGGGGCTTATCGGAATTTCTCTTTTGAAAAGCAGCTCCAGACATCGGAGAGCTTGTAATTTGCATGCGTGTAGGTAACACGTTGTTGGGATGGTTACATGATCTTGAAGACGGACAACACCACTACTATTTTTTTTTTTCAGACAAGGTCGAAAATAAACTTCATAGCATATCTCACTGCTTGTTGCACATCTGTGTTATTGTGCGCATGCCACGGTTAGATGAAAAGAATACTTTATCCATGTCTATATTTATGTGGTAAGCCTAACACAGCTTGATTGAAAACTTTACATTAGCTCCCTGTATGCGCACTCTATAATGTTACACAGACAACCTGCTTTTGTCCGATTACTTACACAAAATAAACACAGTTAGGACACTGATAAATTGTGACTTACAGCTTGCTCTTCTGACTCTTCAACACGACCAAGTAACGTCGGAAAGGCGTCGTCCTTCAGCAGCAGTTTACCGGCTAATCCAGCTTCATACTGGCCCATGTTGACAAAACAGTCCCGTGTGAAGTGCCGTAGACAGACAAACACGAAGGTATTTTTCTTTTGTTGGCCAGGAAAAAGCAACTCTATCCACTTCTGCCTGGTGCTTGCCTCTTTAGGAAAGCTAAACAAAGTTAACTTTCCCTCACACCCGAACAAACGTTTTCTGGGAGCCATTGCTCAACGTGTTAACACTATGAAATCGTTGTAGACAGCAGAGCAGCGCACAACGATATAATTTCCGAAGCAGGGCGGAGGAGGGGGCAGGCCGAGAGCATATACCTGGGCATGCCCATATAAGTAAGTCCGGCACGCATTAATGTCAATGGGACTACTCTGTTAAAAAAAGACTGTAAAACACAGCGTGCAGAGCCATCCAAAACAGCTTGCAGGGCTCACTTCCATTATTTGACGCTTTGGCATCGTTGAACATGAGTATTCGACATTGTAACAACATTTATAGGTCAGAAAAGAGGAAAAGCATAATAGTTCCCCTTTAAACAATTGTTTGCTCCAGACTTTGTCACCTCAGATGTTGTCTGAATTGACTGCTGTTTAACATTGTCAAAATCTTAAAAAGGTTCACCAGAAAATGACTTACTAAGTACAGAAAGATGTTAACGGTGTTTCAGAGCCAGTGGATCTGGCCTGTATTAATTGATTGTGTTTGGCCACATGAGGGCAGCAGAAACGAGCTAATGACACAACACTGGCATATTAAAAATCTTATAAAATTGAAATAGCAAACTGTTGGGTTTGTCACTATGAACAACAACTTCCACGTAAAGGGAACTTTGGTATTTTTAAAAAACTGGGCCCTGTTTTGTGTCTGAGTGACTTATGGAGACAACAGATTTAGAATCTGGTCCAGTATTGAGAGAGCGCTGCAGCAGGCGGCCACGAAACAGGCTGCAATGTAACCACTCTGAGCAGTTATGCATTGTCAGTATATGTCAACTAAAAGTCCTTGTTTATGCAACTGACAGACTCAGATTGTTATCGTAAGTGTTTGACAACATTATAGAAAGGGACCCTACAGAGAAAAAATGCTTTTCTTGATCTTACCCTTGATGGGTCTGTTAGTGCGTCTAACTAAGTCTGGCTCAAGGAGGAGTATTGTTCTGAATTTTCGCGAGGGGTGACTTATTGCAGGGAAAACAGCAGTGGAAATGTTAGTGACAGTTGGAGAGAGGAGTGCTGGGAGGAGTTTGTGTTTGAGTACAAAAAGCATAGCTTAGCGTTATCTAAAATATTTCCAACAACATGGCCGAAGTTTTTGCTGATTTTGACAATGTTGAAAAAGTGCGAGATTTCAGAAGGAGACTTCTCCTTGAGCGAGACAGGTTAGACACAATAACAAACAGACTCGTTTAGGAAAAAGTAAAGAAAACTGTTTTATTTCTAACCCTAACCTTAACCCTCACTTATGATAACAATCTGAGCCTGTCAGTGTTAAAAACAAGTCCATTGAGTGGACGTAAATTGATGGTGCAATGTGCTTTGGGTGGACACGTTGCAGCCTGTTTTGCAGCTCCCAGCTGCTGCTCTCACTCTCAATACTGGAAAACTTACAAAAATTGTCATCTCCATAGGTCACTGTGACACAAAACAAGGGAAAACAGCATCCAGGTTGAAAAATAATAAAGTTGCACTTTAACACATAGTTATTTGATCCATGTTAATATAAACACATTGGCAAGAACAGCTTTTAAAACAGCTATTTGTAGATTTTGACCATTTCCAACTCCAGTGGTAGTAAAGAGAAAAGAGACTCTGTTAGAGTGAAATCATTCAGACGTTATTGGATCACAGATGTAGGCGAAGGAAATATGGAGCTATAGAAAGATACAGAGCTATCGAGTTGCAAGGGACTGTTAGTATTAATATACACCTCCCTTACTTGTGTTGTTGATCAGGAGTTGGATATGGATGAAATCAACAAAGAAGACCTCAGCCATAATCTGCGAAAGTGTAAACAAAGCTTTTGCTAGCTGAAATCCAAGTACACACTTCCTGCTAATATATTGCTCAGCGTACTACATACGACAGGGATACTTAACTTGCTTTGCACGGGGGCCACTTTTGCAAAACGACAGGAGGCCAGGGGCCAGATGGAGCAGCCCTGGACAGCTCAGGTGTGCACAGGGGCATTTCTAGAAATTGAGGACATTTGGGGCATAGACTAAACTCCTGTCTGCGAGTCCAGGGTGTCCTCTCCTGCCATTTTTTTTTTGATAAACAAGCTCTATTTTGATGCTTTTTTTATGCACTCTGGCACTTTATTTATATGAAAAGTATAAAACTCCCAGTATGAATAATTTTATTTTCATTGTTCAATAGAAAATGGTTGGGGGGCCACCCAGCACCCTAGCGGGGGCTGGATTAAGCCCGCAGGCTGAGAGCTAAGTCTTGCTGACCTACGAGATCCATTTTTTTTTTTAACTGATGGATGGGGTTAGCTTGTCACTCTCCATTCATATTTGATTGGCAAAATTTTTGTAACCACCCGTGTTCAAGATAAGTCATAAAAAATAGTTCATTCTGCAGTAATAAAAAAGAGACATTTTGGCATAGAAATACTTAAAAAAAAAAAAGATAGTTTGAGACGTGGACATTGAAAACAAAAATGTCGTTTTCACTCACTGTGACTTTAAAGGTTTAGTCAACTCAAACCTTAACATTTTGTAACTATTTCAACACAGCGTATCTGTTGAAACACTAATGGACCGGATCATGACAAAATTGTATACTTTATGTAAACGATTCCTCTCAGTCAGTCGTCACTTGAATAAATCGACAGATCCGCTGTCAGGCTGCTGTCAGGCCTCTGCCTGCTGTCTCTCTCTCACCCTTTCAGTCATCCACCATCTAATCCTTGTATTTGGGTCAGGCTAGAGAATTCTGAATCTAGGATATCTGAGTCATTAGTTTACTCATTCTCTCCAAACTAGATATAGAGATAAGTGGTTGTAGACTAATTCCTGGGAAAACTGCTTTGGTCCACCTCTAGCTATAACTTCATTCTGAAAATCCCTTTTTGGAAAAATTATTTCAGTGAAAACTCTGATTACCTGCTGTTATTGTTGATGTTGTTCTTTTTTTTTTTTTCAAATTAGTGTCTGAGATTAGGTGTTGCATTTTGAAATGCTTGAACTCTCTTTTCAAGCTCTATTTTCATTTTCACTTCAGGGATGCACAATTAGTTAAAATATTATTGGAATCACAAAAAGGCCAGGTGTGAGATACAAAGTAGATTTTGGTAAATGTAAGATATGTCACAACATACCATTATAAGTGAGGCATCTTGGTGCTACAGAGATGCCTGGCCTACAAATCATATTCCAGATGCAAGGGAAAAGGCCTCTGTGGTACAGACTTTTATGTTGTTGTTTTTTCAGCAAAGAAAAATGCAAAACTATTTACAATAAAATGGCAACTCATGTTGCAGTTGCAGTATCTGTCAAAATAACCACAATATACTGTCGATATGAATTTTGCATGTTGTGCAGCGCCATTTTACATCCTAACATCTGTCATCTTTTCTGTGGGTTTTTTAAACACTAATTCTTGTCTTATTCTTTGATCTGTCTCCTCCCTCTGTCTTCCTCCACTTCCTCCTACCAGCTGATAACATGGTGGGTCACTGGTCGCAGTTAATGACAGTACAAAGTATGAGGCCAGTAAGAGGCTTATGGGGCTGCTGCAGTACAAAATCAGGTTTTGTCAGAAGCAGCAGCGGAGCAGGTACTGCTGCTGTTTGTATTACAGAGATCGTTTAGAGAGATGACGGCTTAAAGCATTAATGACGCATCACAATATGCACTGACTGCTTTGTCTTCCTCCCTGCTGTTTGTTCACTTCATTTTACATAATGAGAGTGACTCTGCAGTGGGTAAACTGAATGACTGATGGATGACTCACCTAAATACACACACACACACACACACACACACACACACACACACACACACACACACACACACACAGTTTAACAAATATGAATGACATTGTGAAACTGTGCTCCAAAAGTGACATTCGACTTCAGTCACACCATGTTTTTATTGATAATCACATTAGGCAAACCTCCAAAAGGTGGGGTGAATACCTGAACAGTGAAATGCAAAGCAATACAGTGGCATTACAGAAAATACTTCCTCCATCACCCTGAGTCATAGTTATTGTTGTCAAAAATATCGCTTTATCAGTACATATCGATTCTGATTATTTGAAAAGGTTTCACTACTCATTTTCTGCAGTCTCGTGACAACACCAGTCAGAGATATGGATTTTTTTTCAAGACACAAGTTTGTGCTGATATGTTTTGTTGTATTTACTTATAGCCACCACTTTTATTGATGAAATAACAGGAATACCTCAAAGGAACACACAGCAACGTAATATAGAGCTGCAACAATTAGTTGATTAATCAATTAATCATTGACAGAAAATGATTTACCAGATACTTTGATGATTATATAACCATTTTAGTAATTTTATAAGCCTAAAGACCAAACATTTGCCAGTTCCATGCCACCTATTTGTGAGAATTTGTGGCTTTTCTTTGTCATACATGACAATAAACTGAGTATCTTTGGATTTTTGGACTTTCTGGACACCGAATGTGCCATTTAAAGACGTCACCTTGCACCTTGGGGAGTTACACAGGCGATGTTTCATTTTTGTCTTACATTTTTTTGAATAAATGATTAATAGAGAAAATAATAGGCAGATCAATCAGTAATTAAAACAACTGTTAGCTGCAGCCCTCATGTAATATTGATTTAACCTGTACCTTTAACCTGTGTGTCCCTGACTTAATTCTGGGATGAGGCTAATGTCTGGAGAGAAACATTCTCATGTAGCCAAGTGAAGCAACAATGGCATTTTAAAGTGAGTCTTTAATAGCACTCCCTCAGTATGCACACAGTTATTTAGCACCGAATCATATATTTTCTTATGTACCATGCTGACAGTGCATCACAAAGAGGAAGTGTCCTGTTCTTCCTCCAAATGTTTTGTCATTTTAATGGTGTTTGTAGTGACTACTTTGAATTAAGACACAGGCTTTACTGCATAAACAATTCAGCATAATGCACAACTTAAGTGTGAACACCACTAATTAATCAAGTCTGAAATTTACGTAACAAAATAATCTAACATCAGCCTCAGTTTTTTTTAAATCATTGTCTTCTTCAGACTATTAAAGACTGATGCAGTTGAAAGATTTTAAGAGAAAATAGGTGGAGCTTACATTGTTTACCCAAAGGTCACAAATTTTACTCGATACTCAAGTGTGTAAAAGTAATGTCTTATGAGTGGAAGTGTAATGAAAAAAGAAACAATTAGCAGTGTTAGTGTATCATACACACATCCTCCCATTCATGTTCACCTTGCAGGTTCTGCATAATTACAGTATGTGAATCACACCTACAGTACAACACATGCCAAACTTGTAGTTTAGGCTGTCATAAACGTGCTGGTTGATGAGTCATTTCTTTTTGATTGATTGCAGGCAGCAGGGCCATGTCTATGTAGTGTGTGTATTAGGGCTGTGTGATATGGCCTAAAAAAAAAATCTCCATGGGACTACTGTTTTCCTTTGTTCATAGTATTATCCGGTGAACAGGGTATTTACTGAGCTAAGAACTTTGGCAAATGTCAGTGGCAAACATGATGAAATGACAAGACTGTCAGACTATGATTTGATAGATGTCTCTAGACGTTGTTCTGCATGTAAACAAGGGCAGTACTACATCCTGAAGGTGCAGTATACAGACCCTGAGTGCGGGACTCCTCAAGTCTCTGTGTCCAGTTTTTCCTGATTTACCCCTCTGGGGTTAAAGTGCAATCAGAAACAAGCCAAAAAGAAGGGAGGCAGGCCCTGCCTGCCATTATAAGCAGTGAAAAGGTAACTTTTCAGTAAGCTTTCTCTAGTTTCAAACTGACTGTGACACAATGCACCCTCAAACTAACTTAAAAAATAAGTAAAGCATAAAATTATGTGACCCTTTTTTGACAAAACATTTACACAAGTTTTTTTAAACAGAAGTTTTGCTATTCAGTATATTTCCCCTGTTGAGATTGATAAAGTAAAGTGCAAACATAACTTTCAGTTACCTTAACATGTTTTGCAAAATAAAAAGGTGCCTGTGGTATACAGAAACTATTTGGTCACTGTTTTGATTCCCTGAGTCATGTAAATAAAATTAAACATCTGCATTCACTGCATAATCAACAGCATCAAACAGTAGCCTTCCATTGTAAACAGCAGTGAAAATGTAACTTTTCAGTAAGCTTTTCTAGTTTCAAACTGACAGTGACACAATGCAAAACATAAAATGTCTCTGACCCTGTTTTGATTGGGCACCATATCTCTTGCAATATACATCGCGACTGCATCCGTGATCGCTTTCCACCGGGCCCCTTTCTTATCGTATGGGATACAGTTGTTTCCAAGACGGCGGTGCTGGGGCTGCTGGAGCCCACTCTGAACTACGGGAGCCCAGCGGGGAGCGTCGGTGGCGGATGTTAAAGAGAAACTCAAATCAAACTAAACTACAAATTTGAATTAATCGATAAAATCAATTTATCGCCCAGCCCTAGTGTGTATTTTGTGGCTGCTCTCATATAGGAGCTTCTGGATGTTGTGCAGTCTTTCAGAGTGTGCTTTTTGTGTCATTGTTACTTATAGATTCTACATGACGTCAGGATTGTAAAAACATTACAAGGGTCAACAGCTATAAAACCACTATGTCCCAAGGGGAGAATTGATGATGTTTGTAGATATATGGCTCACAAAAGAATGCATAGGAATCTTTGCCTCTTCACACAAGAAATATTTTCATGTCAAACCGACTATTCTGGTTGAAAGACTTCTCCTCTAAACACGAGACCATCCTTTAACGTCCTTGCTGTACTAAAGGTTCTCTCCTCTTCGCATGCCAGAAAGCTTGTAGAGTCCTGTTCAAACAGATAGCATCGCCGAGTCATGTGTTGTTTAATCTGAGACATTTTGACATGTCACATGAGCAAAAGCACAAGTGTAAATAATTAGATTGATGATTGAATTCTAGCTGTTTCCTGGTGTTTTGCATGCTGGCCCACTTTCATACACACCTGTACACTTGAATAGAACAGACACATTGTTAATATTATTAGTAGCAGCTGTGCTTTTCCTATGGTCAAAATGTCTGCTATGAAAACGAGTCTGTGTGTGAAAATATTTAATAACCTAAATTCTTATGGATTAGATCCAATTACATTAAAACAGGCATTAATTACAATTTGTCCCAGCTCCACATGTTATAATCTGGTGCCTGCAGTTTGTTGCATGTGTTTTTTTTTCCTGATGAGATCTCACAGTTATGTTTTTAAGATAATACAAAATAAAGTTGGAAGAGAACCAGTTTCCTGCTAAAATCTGCTGACATTTGACTCAGAAGAAAGATTTATAATTTAATGATTATCTTGGGCAACAAGAGATAATCATTAGTCCCCAGAAGACTGTTTTCATTGATGCTTGCTCAAGATTTTTTCTTTTCTTCCTTCCTGATTTCCTTCTTTGCTCTTTTGTTTCTATTCCAAAGGCTGATAATGTGTCATCTATATGCAGTGGTCTCTGACATCACCGTATTTAGGCGTTTGTTCCTGAATTGAGGTGTTGATTGCTTCAACAGAGAGATATTTTCTGTAAATACACTGTCAGTGCTGGCGTTACAGTAAAGGTCACCACTGTGCATTACTGAAGGTGATTGTGGTTACACATAGTGATGAGTGTACGTCTAAGAAATGATTCAAAAACATAAAAAAGGCTTAAAGGAATTGTTATATATTTTGGAATATGCATTTGTTTTCCCTTACACTTTGGTTTTTGTATGGATGAAAAAAATATATATATATAACTTGTTAATTCTTGAGCATCAGAGATCTTGCCAGGCTAGCTGCCTCCAGTCTTTATGCTAAGCTAGGCTAACTGGCCGCTGGCAGACAGATATGAATGAAGAACTTCTCATTTAACTAGCTGCAAGAATCCAAATATTATTAGAGAGCAAATTTCTCAAAATATGTCTGTGATAGTCAACCTCCGACCTGTACAGGGTGAACCCTGCCTCTTGCCCAGTGTCAGCGGGGATTGGCTTCGGCCCCCACATGGCCCTTAACAGAATATGGGAAATGAATGATGAATGAAATGAATGAATTTCTCAAAAACTATTGATTTCAGTTAATTTTTAATCTGTTTTGTTTTATGTCTCTTATTCCATGGAGGATAATTATTTGAGGGCTGATCAAGACCTGATAGAGCTTTTTTGCATGTTCGTAACAGTTCCTCTCAGTGACTAGTGGCCAACAGAAGAATATTTTAGTCAGACTGAGAGTTTCTCAGCCAGTTGTGAATGTCTGGAATTTTAAGAACGTTGAGACAGGCATTGATAAATTGCAGTTTTCTGTCATAGCTGAAGATAGATATGACAGTTACTGATTCCTCTCTGTTTGTGTTTTGAACTGTAGCTGTTGGTGATGTCCAGATCTTAGACACAGACTGAAAACTTCCTCCCATCATGGACTCCAAGAAGCCGGGTGTGCTGCAGCATCTCCGCCAGAAGATGCTGCCACACCTCCGGCGAGGTAAGACGAGCCCAAGAAAACGTGTCGTTCAGCTGGAGCACAGCATGGACCATCGAATGAGCTCCTCTGTTCCCGACATGAGGGACATGAGGCAGGAGTACCCTCAGGTCTCCTACAAAACGCACCTCCAACAGTACAACTCTCCCAGCTACAGCAGCCCCTCCACACCACTTGTCAAACCTGCTGGAGGCCTAGAAGGAGGTAGGAGTGGCCTGATGATGGGTATAGTGGGTGGAGGAGCTGGGAGGAGTGTGCCTGCAGACTGCACAGACTGGGCTTCCTCTCAAGAGTCATTCAACAGTCTCTGCGAGGAGGAGGACAAGAGCTCTCCAGAGACAAACTACAGGCCTGCCAGGGGCATGGAGCCTGAGGAGCTGGCCCTGCCCGAGATGATGACCGTCTACAGCCCAGACTCTCCTTCTGGGGAGGTGCCCCAGGACAGCTCACAGGTACAGACACTGCATTTGAAATGTTAAATCAGTATAAAAAAGAAGAGATCAGTCCTCCAAACAAAAGCAAAGGTCTTTATATAACAATGTATAAAAGGCGGTGGCTTTCAGAGAGAGATTTTTTTTATTTTATACTGAATGCTTTTGTAGAATTGTTACTGGTTAGCATGACAGTAGAATAAGCTTGTATTGTATTTGTTCACCTGTGACACACAGGTAAAGAGATAAGGTACGTCTGCAGGGTTTTTATACATAGGTGGGTGTGAGGTGACAACTGTATTTGCACAGGATGTACAAAGTGTAACTTGGAGGAGCTGGGTGAAGATTAGCAGTCTTTCCAAAATAAATAGTCTCCAGCAGCACTGAGCAAATGCTGTGTGAGTTTTTATACTGCCAGTGCGTGAGATTCAATGACTCATATTTTACAGCATGGGTGCCAAACTGGCATGTTCACATTTAGAATGTGGTACACCTGGATTTTTGTCACTGACAATATTTAGGGCAGAGCTTTCTTTTAAGACTGAGAACAGTTGTTCAAGATTTGATGATCTATAGCTATTTATTTATATTATTAATTTGTAGGGGTGTAACGATCCATCTATCTTGATCAATATATCGATCTAAAGAGCAACGATCCAGTGTCACTGATGCAAAGTGAAAACATCGATCCATATCGTCTTCTTCAGCACAGGCTTTTATTTTGAAAGTCTGTGTCACTGTCAAACAGCGGCAGACAGCTGGCAAGCAGCCAAGAGAAAGACGACGAGGATAACGTTATTTACTCGGGAATAAGTCAGTAGAGTGGAAATATCTTGGATTTCGGAGAAAATACAGGACAACACACAGCACATGGCACATGGTAAACAATGCTGTTACTAGACAAAACACGGCATAACGTTACCTGCCCTGGACGAGCGTCTCACTCCGCTAGCTTCTGGCTTTAGCAACATTAGCTGCTGTTTTAACAATGTTGGGCTGAAAAACCGTGCATGCAGACTGAAATTCAACCGAGCTGCTCTGTCGGGAGATACAGTGACTTAAACCACCGGTGAGTAAGAAAAATAATAACAACATATGTCATTTGTTAAGCTATGTGTAGAGGAAAATATCCGCTAGCCGCTAGTCTAATTTATGCAATGTAAACATGCCTAAGCTAATAATGGGTCACTAGCAAAAAACAATTGTGTCTATGAACCTTGACAGTTAATACTGAGCTGAATGTTACACATTTGTTAAATGATCTTGTTATTAGTTTGTGTTTTATGGCTGTTTGGAGAAGTTTTCCTTCAGGGCATTAAGCCAGATATTCCTGAAGTTTGATGAAACAGATGATGGTTTGGAGACTTATTCTCTGACAGAAAGCCCTGAAGGTTAACTTGGCCCATGTGCTGTTTTATTTGTGTTAGTTGGGTCAGTTTAAAGGCAACTTTACTGTACTCATTATTTATGTATTTTATGGCCAGTAGTAAGAAAGAAAGGGCGGCAGCGTCTTCTGTAACAGACTGTGTTAAATGGGCATTTAATATCGCCTGATATCTATCGCAGACCTCTGAATCGTATTGAATGGAAATTGTATCGTGACAGACTTTGTAATATTGGAAAATATCGTATTGTTGTCCAAAGAATCAATATAATATGGAATCTTGAAGAAACTGGTGATTTACATCCCTATAAATTTGCCAGCCATGAGGTTTAAAATCAGCATGAATCAACAGGTTATTTTAGAAACGTTTCCATTGTTACGGATTTGAATTTGTCCAGAGCTTCCAGATATTCTGGAAAAGCAATTTGGTAATTTCTAGGTTCTGTTTATTTCTGTTTATTTGTTAAATACTCCAAGTGTGTCGTTGAACCTGTAAATGTTTACATATGAGAAAAGGTGACAAAAATGTTTGTCATAGTGTAAATACTGCAGTACTTGACGGGAGGGGGGTGGTAGTGTTTGGCATGTTGTTTTTGTTATCTGATAGTTAACAAACCAGACCTGGTGTCAGATAGCAACTCAGTTTTGTCAATCATGTTTCTCACTGCACACTCTCACAGGAGTTAAATAAACACGGCTTGCTAAACTTTGCAGCCATCAGGCATTTGTATATATCCCTGATTTAATCAACCACTATGACTGAGCAGTTACATAATATATATTTGGGGCTTAATGAAGAGTTACTCATTGCTTTTTAATAGTGGTAATCAATGTTGTTTTGCATGATTTCTGAATTCTGTTTTTATTGGTGTAACACCGGAGACTTCTCGCATATTCATTTCCTCAAATGTATTGTCTGGATTCTTTTACAAGTCATGCTGTTATCGGCTCCTCATAGTCACTAGATGGACTAAGGCACAAACAATTATTGCCACATAGAAACATTCTGCATTTACTGGCTGTGAAATCAGGTAATATCATTAAGATCAAGATCCACTTTGTAAGAGAGGCCTGAGTATAGAAGAAGGAAAAATGAACATGATCAGACAAACAGGAGCACAGATACAAACAAAACACTAGCGATGAAGCAGTCACCAGTTTAACTGGAAGCCGCTCTTAAATTTCCAACATTTAGCAGGCTTATTAACTGGACGCAGGTGCAGGTGCAGCATGCAACGTGGCTTTGTTTTGCTATTCCTTTGTTTACAGAGTGGGCGTGCAGCAGGCAAACCCAGTGATGCTACTGGTCCCTTGTCGTCATACGGTGTGACACAAACACTGGAGCAAGCATTTCAAAGACAGGCTATCTTAATGTGGATGTACATTTAATATTATTTTCACATGTTTACAGAGGCCAATACCTTGGCTGTGCTAATTTGATTTGTGGTTCTAAAATGTGGTGAAATAATTTCAGTAAGTGTGTCAGTACTTTTTGACATTTTCAGGTCAGTTTTACATTACTGTGATAATACTGATCACTAAATGTGATATGAAATATTCAGACCATTTCATCTTTACAAACACAGATCATCACAGCATCAAAGGTAATCCCAGTAATCACTAAATAAGTTTGAAGACATGTGTCACAGGCTCACAGATATGCTTTCTTAACTTTTTCTCTTGACGTGAATTGGACAAAATGATATGGTTCAAAATGATTCAGTTGGTTGTCTTTGCCTTATGTTCTGGGTAATGTATATCTCACTAAAGCACCAGTGCTCTGAATCAAGGCATCAACTTCTTATATGATTTATTCACATTTTTAATTAATAATTTAGCATTTTAATATAGGACTTTTGGTCATTTGAAGACATTTCCAAACAGTTAGTGATAAAAGGGGTTATGTTACGTGGTAGTTAAGTTTAGTATGCCTTATTTTCTAAAGCTGATTGATAAATTAAACTGCTTTAGGATTTCATGCCTGTTGAACCAATGCTGGCGTTTAACTGTTGCAGTGTAAGTTGCCTGACTTAACGCATCACAGTAGTCTATATTTCCTAAATCATTAGGCAAAACTGGACACAGAGACTTGAGGAGTCCCGCACTCAGGGTCTGTATATTGCACCTTCATGATGTAGTACTGCCCTTGTTTACATGTAGAACAACGTCTAGAAACATCTATCAAATCATAGTCTGACAGTCTTGTCATTTCATCATGTTTGCCACTGACATTTGCCAAAGTTCTTAGCTCAGTAAATACCCTGTTCACCGGATAATACTATGAACAAAGGAAAACAGTAGTCCCATGTCATGGATTCCAACCAGTCACTGTCAGAGCGACTGCTCTCCTTTTCGGATAACAGTGCTGCATTGCTATGTGCCTTTACTGTTCTGTTCGGGATGGCAGAGCTCTCCTTACTGGACGGATTCATAAAGAATCTTTAAATAATAATTTTATATTTGTTTTTTCTTTACTCTAGCAGTGCCTTTTTTTATTTCAAATATTTTGCCTTGTTTCATCGTCAGTGGGTTTAGATGAGATGGAGTGTGGCCAGAGTGCAGTAGGATGGGTGAGTGACATATTGGTCACATTTGTGGGCAACAGATGAAAAGGGCAAAACCAAATATGTTGCCAAACAATGACAGCAAATAGTGAGTGCTGTTTTATGACTTTGCACCAGCACCACACCCTTGATATCATGGCATTTGGTAGGCAACAGAAAGCACTTGAGTTATGTAAACACAAATTATTTTCTTCACTTTTTGATTTTACAAAATCAAGGAACTCACCTCAAATGTCATCACTTACCCAGGGACACATTGTAACAGCTACTGAACTGACTGCTATGAAGCTGGTACAAGACCCATGTCCCCCTTTTAATCCCCTTGATTATCCCTTAGCTTTTCATCTTGCGTCATCATCAGGTCAAAATATTTATGATTTCAGTACTTTGTTGAGATTTAGATTTGCTCGTTACAGAGAGATATTTGTTTCCACAGCCAGTACACATACAGATATAACTGCATGTAGATAGCAACCAAATACCTTATCAGCCTCAGCAGCAAGTGTTAGCATGCCAACATAACATGCTAAACTAAGATGGTTAAAATGGTGAACATTATACCTGCTGAACATCAGTATGTTTGCATCACATTGCCATTGTGAGCATGTTAGCAAAGCTGACATTAGCATGTCATACTACTGTGCCTACAGCCCCAGATAGCTGCTAGCTGCTGGTTGTAGACTCATTTCAGTCTCGTCAAGATCAGTGTTAAGGTCGTCATTATTTTAGTTTATAATGTACTTAGATAGCGTGCATTCCTAAATTACATTGTGTTAAAACAGTTCAATACAGGCAGTGCTTTTGCAGCATAGGAATACTGCAGTCCAAATGATTTGACTTAATGTAACGTACAAAATAGTTGTATTGTACACAATGTAAAATAAACAGGTATTATCAGGTTCATATTTGCCCTGAGGCCCCAGAGCATTGTCTCTTAAACTCTGTGAGAATTCCAAATACTCATTAACACAAACAAGAAAATCACCATTCTTGTCTTCATTCCTGAAACACTGACTTTTTGCACATGCAAATTTCTTTCTCCCCCCCAAAACAACAACAACAACAAAAAAAACAGATGCATTTTCTCCTAATTATGTGACCAGTCACTGAGGAATAATTCTGTACCTTTTGTGCTTTTTCAACACTACATTTTCTGAAACAACATGAATATTGTTCCTTAGGGCAAAAAGCTCAGTCCCTTGTGGTTTGACGTCTACAGGGAGGTGAAGGCTCAGAATTGTGGTTACTTTGAACTGTACAACGGGGCAGAAAGAGAGCAGAAAAGCAAATTCCTTTTTTTTCATCACTGTGTTGCTTGGTGTAATGCTGCTCAGTCCCCGGGATGCAGGAATTTTTAATAAATGCTCAGAGGATTTGTGCTGGTGGTAGAAATACCAAAGAGAGAGTTCAGTTCCTGAACTTTTAACTGATCAGCAGACTGAAACTTTCCTCTTTCATCAGTGGGGACTTTACTTTTTTTCAAAATCCTCTGCATATATTAGGCTACATGACAGATTCATGACATGTATTTATCTTTGTCTTCGCAGTACAACAATCATGATTTCAACGGTCTCGGCTACAAAGACGGGGGCAACCAAAATGTAAGTCTTGCTATCCAATTTGATTGTCGATTCTGTGTTGCTGAGCTGATGCCATTTAATTTTCTATGTCGTCTACTAAGGATTTATTCCACAAATAATAATATCATGCTGAAAAGTTGAGTGAATTGATTGTTATCTTGAGCTACAGGTCTGTGGTTAAAGGACTGTTTCAGTGAAGTGGCTGCGGTCGTGTTTTTTTGTTAAGTATCGTGCCAATGGCAGCATTGTGCTTTGGCTGACATACACTCGTGTCAAAGTTTAATTCCAGATTATTGTGTTGTGTTCAGGTCATGATGGGACAGTAGGCAGTGTGTGGTTAAGCGCTCAGTGTGTGTCATCCTGGCTTTTGTGGCCGGGCAGGGTTGGGATGCTGAGCTGGGTGATTCCAGGCGACCAGGGTTTATTCTCTGAAAGATGCTTGGTTTGGTGGAGAGGCTTAATAGTGATTAAATAATCCATTGCGTGGACATGGAGCATAGACCACATACATCTGTATACAGCCTTCCATAGAGTGCTTTTTATATTGTATCCAAAACAATGTTAGAAAAATGGTCAAAACAGAAATAAAGAAGTGCACAATACTGAGTAACAGGTTGTAATGCAGCAGGTGAATTCCAGAATGTGAAGAGCGTGTCACTTTGACATGAATAAATGAAAGCAGAACAAAACAACAGTGCCACACTCGGATGTCACAATGTTGTGAAAAAGTCTTGTAACAGCTTTTGTTTATAGGAACAGCTTGGGTAGCGAGGGACATTGTGGACATGCTGTACCGACTGTCTTTACATTCAAAGCTTGTACTGAGGTTTTTGAATTAAGCTTTAAATGTGTGCCATATTTAGGGCTGTACACAACCAAAGAACATCTTGGTTGATTGAATTTCAATTTGAATTTCCCTTCAACCAATCGATTGGTTGTTGGGGGAAAAAAAAAAATCATGCACATTATCTCAAGGTTAATTATTTCAGCCACAGCGCACTCAGTGTACTCTGCCTGGTAGTGTTAAATGTCCACCACAGTGTTTTTTCCCTCTCTCACAGGGCTCAAGAGTAACACTTGTTCACGGCATGTAAACTCTGTGTTCGGGCAAGTTGAATGCCTTAAGTGAAAAATAAATGTGATGTCCACAATAATATTTTCTGAAAATATACTGTCCACTGTAACGCTTTTCCACCTGAGCTGTGTTGATTTAGTCTGTCTCACCACTGAACACTGAACAGGACTGATGAAAAAAATTAACACACTGGACACTGTAGAAGTTAACTTTGATGTTGATGATGTCACATACAACATAACAGTACTGACATTAAATATCTCTTTAACGCTGCATGCGAGAGAAAGACTTACTATTGTTAGCTCAGAAGCTAACGTTAGCTGTCCAGCCGCTCCAACAAGGACTCCGTGTAATTGTATCCTTTTCAGGAGCTTTGTAATCCAGCCTTGAGCTGCTGTGTCTTTTTGAAGACTTTGTAAAATAAATCCATAGTGATAAATCCAACACAGAATGTCCTCTGTGAATATTAATCCATTTTTGTGATTAAAAATGATGTCAAAATGTCTAACTTTGGGTAAAGCACTGCCCACGTCACTGTCACCACCCATCCAATCACAGTGGAGAAGGGTTTGAACAAATACCAAAAAGACCAACCGTCACAGAGGATAAGTTCAACTGCTTAACAACAGCTGTCGTTTTTAGGAAAGAAATGAAAATTTGGTCGGACAATATAGACCAGCCGACCAGAATGTGACAGCCCTTAGTCAAATTTATGATGTCATCACCTCAAAAAACACATGATCCTCAAACAAAATCCTCAGTTTGAATAAGGTGATTTGTTTAGCCCTTTTTTAAAATCTACTTTCTTTAAAGAATAAATGGCATGTTGTTACAATTCCCTGTTAATACAGGTGTGTGCCTCTCTTTCTGTGCAGCAAACATGAGAGCAAACTGTTATTTGACTGCAATGAAAATCTTGTTTCTGAGAGGTTACGCACCAAAAAAATTAAATTGAAGAAGAATATTTCTTTAGATAAAAATGTGAACGAAACATTGTAAATTTTGGAAATGATTACATTTATCTTTTCAATAAATTATGTCTTTTGGACTTTACAACACTCTGGAGTTATTGGGAGTTGGGAACAATTGAACAGCCATCACTGATATCTAATTCTACAATTCCTAACAATACTAATAACATTAGTGTAGCCTAATCTTAATCAGCAACTGTGCACAAATAACTTGTTTAACAAAACAAGTAGACATAACAAAAAACCTGTGCAGCATTTGAATGTTGATTTAGAATTCAAATGTCAACGTTATGAATGAAGCCTTTAAGCTTCAGACTATTCGGTACATCTGTATAGACATCATGGTTAGTTTTACATAACTGTTATTCTGAAAAGAATAATAATTAGAGCTGTCCATCGGTGTTAAAACCCCTAATGACAAAACAGTAAAATATGATGATACCACTGATTGATTATTTTTAAAATCTAAACATGAACATATCAAATTAGAGAATTTAGAAATTAAGTATGAAACATATGGAGAAAAATATTTTCCCTATTGGACTGGATATCAATCTCAGTACTTTCCTTTATTAAGGAGGTCAATCAATATCGCCCCCTTGCTATCAACAAGACTGTCTCTAAAAATCTCAGAATACTGTTTGAACATTTGAACTTCGAATGTCATATTACTGAACTCATTCTGTCATGTTTTTGCCAATTGAAAAATATTGCAAAATGAGGACCAGTACTATCAACAAAAAACTTGGAACTTCTAGTACATACATATATTTTCTCACTTAGATTTTTGCCACTTTCTCTTCACTTGTGATACACAGTCCTCTATAGCTCAACTTCTGATGGTGCAGAATGCAGCAGCCATGTTGCTAACAAAAACTAGTTATCAGTCCCACATCACCCCAATTCTTACCTCCCTTTATTGGCTTCCAGTTAAACACAGAATTGATTTTAATGTTGCTGTTTACTTATAAGGCAGATGATAGTTGCTTTTGCCTTCCCTATCTCATCAGAAGTGCTGAATCTGCAATTTGCCTTAAGCGGCTCCTGAAAACTCTATTCTGTAGGTTGGCTTTATATATATTCCCTCTGTATGTCATAGGTTTTCTTTATTTTGGTTATTTAACTCTTGTCTATGTGCTGTCCTTATGTGTATGTATGTATGTTTGTGTGTATATACGTGTACTTGAATTTTTATGTGTGTTTCCTACCTAACTGTGAAGGGCTTTGTAATTGTATGTTTTAAAAAGTGCTGTTTAAGTAAATTATTATTAATACTTTAAAATTCCGATTGAAATGTGTCTGTTGTGCCAACTGTCAAAAGCTGTGAGGCACCAAAAGCCTTGGTTTTTAAAACACAGGTACTGAAACACAGGTAGTTTTGCTCAGAACGTGTAGATGTTATCAGATTAAATCTACCAGTTGTAATAACATAAATAATGATTATGTATTGGTGTGTTTGTGTCCAGTCTGAGATGGGCAACGAGAGCCTGAGGGTGTCGGAGAGCATCACTGATCTTCCCAGGTCCTACCTGCTCACCATCAACCTGAAGGAAGGATGCAACCTGGTCATCAGAGACCGCTGTGGTAAGACCTCATCTTACTGCTGCTACCACTACTGTACAAACATTAACACCATCAGCATCACTACCAATATAATGTTGCATCATCTGTGTGAATGACAATGATGTGACATAACAGGGAAATGCAAAAGGGACATGTTATTTTACATATGACAAACAATGTGTACAGCAGATCTGTCTTTGTGTATTCATCTGCTTTACTGTTGTTTGCAGAAGGTGAGTTCTGCAGCTCAGAGCTGTGGGATATAATGAACCAACACAGTGGAGGTAGATTCATAAGATGTTTGTAGTCTGATATAAAGCAAACAGCACTAAATCAACAGGATCTTAAGCAACCACACAGTAAAATGAAACCTAACAGGTCAGAACAAGGAAGCTGGGCCAATATTGGAGCAAATCATTCTTAAGCACATTAGGAAACACAGTGAGAAGGGTTTAATGGAATTATATTAATTTTCATGTTACTTTACCCCTCTGTCTTCAATCGGAAAATGTTTGGTGAGAACTTCATTACTTTAACGTCCCTGCTTCTCAGTCAGCTCTTTTCTGTGTAATATAGTGTACACTGGGTGTTGTCATATTGGTTTTATTCATATATTCCCGTTACTGCTGACACACTGTTTAACAGTTTGTCACCTGTGTCATCATTTATGACACACTTGTGCACGTCTACCCTGGTGAGTAAGTGCTACTACTGTTTTTCATTTACTCCTCCTGTTCTCACACTCACGTTGTAACTAGTGCTTGAATCTGTTGTGGTCCTTTTTTATTTCAAAATCTTGAATTCTGTTTCACCTCTGAAACATTATTGAGTAGGCATATTAGATCTCATCTTTCCAGTTTGGTTTTCTAAACTTATGAAACTTATAAGAGCACTGGAACCTACCAGAAAACCTGTGTCCTTCTGTGCCAGTGTGTGTCTCCACTTGCATTGACCTCAGTTTGTGTGTGTGTGTGTGTTTGTATTTAGCCTTGGCTGGTTAATGATGGCCAGGAGTGTCTGTTTGATTACGCACATGACAGCCGAGTCTCAGTTTGGTTGTGAAGCTCCTACAACAGCCGGGACAGGATTCCACACAGCATATTAGAACCTGTCTGAGCCACACCCAGCATTCATTACAGCATGCCTTTCACTCTGGGCATGTGTCTGGATTACATTTCCTTTCTCATGTGTGGCTTTGTACTTACATAACCAGGCTCTGGGTAAAAACAATGCTTAATATAAAAGGGAGGATCGAGGTACAGGAGGATTTAGTTTCTCCTGCATTATTGTTGAGAGCATAAGGTCTTTTAGAAGCAGTGCATGAACAGCTTTTATTTTTTCTGTTTGATCAGCTTATATATACTGCAAGCATGGCTGTTTACTGAGGGATAACTCTGGTTTGTTGTGTATAATCTTTGTCATGCAAAGCTTATGTCGTAACGGCAAAACCATACAGAGGGGCATGATCATAGGAGGTGGATGCAAAGGAAAAAATGTTGATGGTCCACAAACTTATGTGGGGTGACCTGCTGCCCTCCGCTGGTCCATTGACAGCATAGCTAGAGGTCACAGAGTGTACTTCCTGAAAATGATTTAACAGAGCTGCATCAAATGTGACATGTAAGAGTACAAAAACACTTGAATGAAACCTAATAATAAAAAATGAATGTTGTATTGTAAATTCAGGTACAGTCACCTTCATCTGTTGTCGTATCTACATGGGACACATAAGATACTAATAAATACACAAGTTTTCAGCAGTTGTCACTTTTCACAAGAAGCTAGAAGCTGAAATCTGATTGGCTATCAATTCAGGAAGTTGTGGTCCTGTCAGTTGGGGAGGAAAGAAACCACATCCTCGGTACAAACACATGAGCAATGACATTACAAGTAGGCTGGTCCTCCCTTTTACTGGAAGCCAGTATGCGTCCCTAGAAGTTAAGAAGCAATGCATAATGACTATCTAGAAATCCAGTGTAGACATCAGAGGCAGGGTCACTTCACTGGTATTTATTTTAGGTAGTCATGTGACGAGTCAATACTGCCTTTGAAAGACAGTAAAAGGAGGAGCGGTGTTCTCACATCTGTCGAACTATGAATTTCAGAAGAAAAACCATGTCCTTTCACAGCACTGGGGGAATATTTTTTAGTTTATCAAGTAAAACAAATCATAATATAATATATTATCATTATATATTTTAATTAGATATTAATAATATATTGGTATATTAATCATAATATAATATGTTAATCAACTTTATTTATAAAGCACTTTTAAAAACAAAATTACAGAGTACTTCATATGGTTGAAACAGGAACAGAACATTTCAAGACTTCAGTGAAATAAAATCAGACTATTACAACAATTCAAATTAAAGTGGAAACAAAATACCCAGAAGTCATAAATAATTAAAAAGCAGTAACAATAAAAAAGATAAGACGTGCTGGAAATGAAATTATGTGTTCTCATTAAAAAGAAAAGTTTTGAGACATGATATTAAGTATATTGCTGACTTTGCGAGCTTTAGATCATTAAATACTATCATTTAATTTAGGTCAGAATCAGTTCATTTTATAAAATCCTAAAACTGCATTGTTTTTTCTGTTATATCATTTTCAGGTACCAGCGACCCGTATGTGAAATTTAAATTGGAGGGAAAAACATTCTACAAAAGCAAAGTGGTTTATAAAGACCTCAACCCTAAATGGAATGAGACCTTCTCCCTCCCTGTGAAGGATCTGAACCAGAAGCTGTACATCAAGGTAACCTACTGTCACTGAGTTCATCATTTTACCGTAGGAGAGTTGTGTTCACAACAAGAGCCCTGCAGTAAAAGTGTTTCACTGGTTGGGATTTTTTGCAATACACAGTGCTTTGGTCAGTTACAGTGACTGCATGTCAGGTGGTGCTGCCCCAGAGCCATTCATAGAGGGGAAGTCTAATTTGCAGCAATGTATCTCTGTTACAGTAATTGTCCTCATGATGATGCTGTCTGTATTAACACTGTCATGGTGTTTGATGTGACACAGGTATATGATCGTGATCTGACAACTGATGACTTCATGGGCTCCACCATTGTCACACTGAGTGATCTGGAGATGGACAAGTGAGTGCCTCAGCAAGAGTACGATGGTAACTCTGAGTGGGTGTAGTATGTTGGAGTGTGCACTGTTAAGGTAAAACTTCTTGACTGTTATTGGATCCTTGAGAGTTTAAAAAAGATCTTCTGACAGTGTGTCAGCCCTTTTTTTTCTACAAATTGTGACACTGTCATGGACTGATTGGTACAGTTTGCAGCTGAAAGATAAGCTTTAGTGCTCTCTGGTGGACAAACGATATAATGGAGACATTAGTGTTAAAAATTTACTCCTTTTCAGTTTGTCAAAAATTACCTCAAGCATATCTTTGGCATTTGTGTTCTGAAATTTCTTGTAACTTACTGGCTGACATATACACTAATAATTATATTTCTGCAATAGAATATTGTCAGCAAATACACAGCCCTGGCCAAATCATAAGCCAAACTCAAGTGTCCTTGGAGTATAAATTGTGAAAATTAGAGGGTATTTTCAAAAGATATTTTTGGGGGCTTTTGCCATTATTTGATAGGACAGTTATAGCGTGAAAGGGGGAGAGAAAGGGAGAATAGTGACATGAAGAAAAGGGCCTTGGGTTGGAAATGGAGCCCACAGCTGCTGTGGCAAGGACACAGCCTTGTACATGGAGCACCTGCTTTACCGGGTGAGCTAGTGGATGCCCCAGAAAATAATGAGCTTTTTGGATTATATTTTAGGTTAATTTACCAGTTAAGGTGCAGTTGCCCTTTAAAAGGAACTGTTTGTCTGCTTGCAACCCTTTGTCACACATTGCATTATGTTGATGTTTGGTGGCCACTTAAGTCAAAGATTTAAATAGTTTTATTTTAACTAAAAGATGTAAAATTATCCAGTATTTCACAAGCAAAAAGCAAAGATTAAAAAAGAAGTCTTATAAACTTATTTGTAGCAGAAATGTGTTTTTCTGCTTTCTCATCCTGTTGATCATCTCGCAGCTCCTCAGATTTATCTTGTGACCCTTTGGGGAGGTCCTGATCCCTGGTTGAGAACCACTGCACTGAACTATAAATCATGCTTAGTATTGGAGTCTCTTTCCTCTACTTAAGCATGTGTAGTGTTTGCTCATAGAGTATTTAATAAACTGTTAGGGACTGTAATATGAATAGTTTCCAACATGTATTTTTCACTATGGAACTTGACTTTTCTTTAAACCTGAGTGATATGCTTCTTTTTTTTTTTCCAAATAGCAGACTACATTACAGTACACAGTGCCCCCCTTTTCCCTTTCCAAAAGTCCAGCTCAATTCTTAACCAGTCCATTTGTGCACAATCCACCTCTTAAAGTCTGTACATTGAATTACTATGTTATCGTAAAGTATACAGTACAGATGCACAATCTAACACAACAACAGCCGCAATCGATTAATGGCTAAATGGTTTGGGAAGCTTATTTTGTTGAACTGAGCTCCATGGTAACTTTGCTGACCTCTCTATTGCAAGCAAATATAAATTAACACCTGCTGTAGCCTCAAAAATGACCTTTGAGTTGATTATACAACTCTGACACTGTGTCAACAAAACTAAACTTGTTGAACTACCTAATGGTAGCATGTGTTGCAGTGCTGTTGTTTATGATTGTGTTTGAAGTGTGCTTGACAAACTGGTTACTCAGTGTATATTTTAGACAACGAATGCCCCTGCTTCCACACCTCACATGAACCTCATAAGCCACATTGGTACCAGTGCAGCAGGTACTGCTGGTTACTTGCCTCTCTCTGATTGATGTTTTGCTGCGTAGTGAAACCCCAGTGTTATGTTTTAGGTCTGAATAACCACCACGGCACATGACTGCCCATCCCTAAACTAGATCTGTTGAACTTTAACTGAAGCTGAAATCTTTTTTCTTTTTTTCAGGGTCAATGAGATGTCTTTGCCCTTGGACGACCCAAACAGCCTGGAGGACGACATGGGGGTCGTTCTGGTGGACATGAGTCTGTCTCTCAGAGATGGAGACAGCAAAAAAGGAAACGTATGGCAAGCCCGCAGTTATATGTACTGCATGTTATCTTGCAGAAGGGACACTTGTTGTGCATTGTATTTTTTGCACATGTATGGTTTCACTGAATGTTTCTCTCTGTGCCCGACTAACCACAGTGTCGTTTTGTTTTGCTGCTAACATGCATGCTCCTGTCGACAGCGGTGGCCCCAAAAAAGAAAACGAAGTATTAGGGTAAGGCATTGCGGAGGGAACGCACTGGACAGACATTAAATAACATTTACTTTGTTTGAACAACATTCTGCAGATATCTGCTGAATATAAAAGGCAGCCTTCATTACATCAAGGATAAAAGCTAGTAAAATGTAGAAAGAGAAACATAGAGCTTCCACTCATCTAAAATTGTGAATCGGTGTTATCATGCCATCGTGCTGAGGGCGTGGTCTCCCTCAGTACAGTTCAGAATGGTCCAATTGGTACCACAAGGTGCAGTGATGCTGACCACTGGTGTCGTTATTTTGGCAGTTACCTCTACTTAAGTTGATCAGAATAATTATAGTCTCAAGAGGGCAGCAAATCACCATGTTCTGTAAAGAAACTGTGTGTCTTTTGTAGCAAATAAAATCTGATAATTGTCTTTAATAATTCTGAGATTAAAAATAAAGAGCTGTCACTTAGGGGTTTAGGTGTACGTACAATAGTGATTAGAACCACTCATTGACTCCAAAACAACATGAAGTATTTAATTATTAAGTACATTTCCTCATGCAGACTCATTGCTCAACTCAATTTGTTCTGCATTTAGAGTTGCCCTTTTACGCAACACTGTTGAACTTAGCAACAGTCTTTGTGTACCTGTGGCCTTCCTGGTAACTTACAGGAGTGTGATGATGGTCTTTATTTTTTTCTTATTGTCAACAAATCCCATCAAAAGGCCAATACCTGCCTGTCTATCAAAAGCTTGATAAGCCCAGTTCCTCTGTGCCATAGACCTCCATTGTTGTCCCAAAACTGAGTACTTTGAAAATGGACAGAACACACACTGTCCTGCTCCTGCATATACTTTTATTGGAAATAATGTCGCCTTTTATTGGCAGACTAAGTTTCTATTGCCATTCAAGTGCCGTATATGGAAGACTAGTTGAACAGGGCTCGACAGTAACAGTTGCCACGTTTTACAATAGGCCCACCCCCAGTTACATTCATGTTTAGTATTTGTGGCATTAGTGGTATTTAAAAATCATTGTTACAGCACCACACGTGTTGGTGCATTTACACGTGTAAGTACAGGCATCTATCTCAGAGACAATGGCAAAGTAAATGAAGTTGTTTGACTATGGGGTAAAAAGTTCAACTTGTCAACATTACAAAATGTGAAAACTGATTCAGCTGACAAAGAACCAGATGAACCTGAACTAACAGATAAAATCAGATTATTAATATAATCAGATAAAACACAAACTATAAAGAATTTTGTTCCCTTACTGTGATGAAGCATTTAAATATTCTTTCACGTCACATTTTCATTATTAAGCTGACATATGACTGCATAGTATCTTAATTACTCAACATAAACACTGACTAAAAATGGCAACCATGTTCTCAGCTTTGGAAATCAAAAGCTGATGCCTGGTCGCCAGCCTGGTTACCACTTTTAAAAGTTAGTGTCAAGCAATGTCCAAAGCTAAAAGCAATAGCAACTGATTTTTTTTTTTTTTTTTAAAGTTAGTGTCACTTTAAAGAAATGAAACAACAAAATATACGTTGTTAGTCAGAACCATTGGGCTCAGAGCAGAGTATCACAGAGAGGGTAGGGAAATAGGAAATTATTAAAATGGATTAACACATTATTATTAGTTTTTTTAGCAATGGGATTTTTTGACAATTAAACCAGAAAACAAAAAAAAGAATGTTTGCACCGTTATCCATTAAATGAGTCTGGTGGTTGTGTTCTCCTCACTGATGAGGTGTTTTCACCCACAGAGCAGCTGCTGAATGCATGGGGTTTTTTTCATGGCTTATGATGTGTATTTTCTGTACACTCTATTCTTTGTAGTGCATGAACCTGTGAATCTGAGTAGGGCAGCTCTTTCTGTGATGGTGGAACCACCACATCCCACATCTGTGTGCAGACCAGTCTGTGTTTATAGACTGAGTTGCAGCCACATGACTCTGTCTTAGTTGTACCTAATAAAGTGGCCACTGAGTGCATGTTCACATGCTGCTTCCGATGGTAATTGTACTCTGCCAAGTGCATTCAGTGCACTCTGTTAATTGAAATATAATTTTCTGCCCATGCGTGTGGCAGAATAGAGTCAGACAGGACGTCACTGTCAGCTTGATCTGCATGAATTGAATCTGGGTTAAATATATCTCCCTACAGTGTCTTCATGTAAGCCCAGTTAATTATCTTAGAATATGGCCTCCTATTATATATAGAAGAGAGAGACACTGCTCTGCATTGTAGCCACTACAGGCTTTACCTAATCTCTCTGTAAAATGAAGAGAACAGTTTCATTGTCTTTTCACTGGAGCGGAGAGATAACAGCGTCTCATTCAGCTGTCTTCTAAGGGGGCTTGTTGTTAAAGCACTGATTTGGAGTGTGATGCTGTCTGAGTTAAGCTTTGTGTTTTATAGGTTACAATTCGTTAGCAGAGTCTGGTTTGTGTTTTGTTTCCTTTCTTTGCATGCATGCATGCATTGTTATTAAAGATACCATGGGTTGGTAAATATGTAAAAGGAATCTGATTTGGTTTAAGTATTAGATATCCTAATATTGTATGCACTTTTTCTATTTGTATTCTGAATGTCTTTCCCCTTTGTTTCAAATTTCTGATTCTGATTCTGATCTGAAATCCCTCTCCTGCAGTCGGGAGGCTTTTCTCAGAGCCTTCGTCTGTCAGAGACGCTGAGGAAGAATCAGCTGTGGACTTCTGTTGTGTCTGTGACTCTGGTCGAGGGTCAGGAGCTGCCGCTGGACTCTCAGGGAGGTCAGCTCTTTGTTCGCTTCAGACTTGGAGAGCAGAGATACAAAAGCAAGGTACTGGAAGGAGGACTTGTGCTTTTCATCTCCTCCTCTTGGATTGTCCTTGTTATTCTAACACAGTCTCTATACCTCTTCCCCCGCCTCTGCTCCTTTTTACCCCTCTTTTCTTCTCCTCACATTCCCCTTACTCTGCTCATTTTCTCCTCTTCTCATCCAATCCTGAGCACTTTTCTTTATGATTTAACCTCTCCTTCCCATAAACTCATCTTTTCTTTTCTTGTCATTTCCCGTTTCCTTTTGCAAATGTGTAATTATGCTAGTCTGAAAATGTATTTGGTTACTAAATTCAAAATGATCATGATGTTTTGAATGAAGTATTGGAAATGTTTCGGCAAACATTTATAGACATTTTTTTTATTTATGCATCTGTAAGTGTTACAGTTTGCATTTAATGCTGTCAGTCATCTCATATATACTGAGTATTTGCATTCACATTTGCCAGACTGATCGTGTTTAAAATGATATCTAATTAATACAGTGGTACAATAATCTGTTCTAAAGTGCAAATGTTAAGGGGCTTAATGGCCCTCTGTTCACTGATGTGGTCACAGATCATGTCTAAGAGACAGAGCAATGGAATAAGACGAAATGGATTTTTGGCATGTGACATGAAAAGCTCTAATCACTGCTCATCCTGGCAGCTGGATGATGTCTAGCAGTGATGCTCACTTTCTTGCGCTGCTGGAGCTGCAGCCACTGTCACTGATGATTATCTTGCTGTTCTGCAACATCATCCATTACACATCAAAGCTACTCGCTAATAAGCAGATTCACGCCTTTTTTCTTTTCTTATATGCAGGTTCAAAATGACAGTAATTACTTTTTATGCCTTCATGTGTGATGGGAATTTCCTGATGCTGGTTTCTGAAGCTGCTTAAGAACCAAACATTCACACACTAATCTGTTAGAAAAACAAACTCACATATTTAGTTAAAAAATCTGGACTTACTGCAGCTGCTTAATTTTCTGAATAAGAGGTTCTTGACGAACCTTCACAGCTAGATAACTACAAACAGAGTTATGTTTTTCTGATGTTTGACTGACATAGAATTGTCTTTTACTGTATGTAGAAAACATAATTTATTGAGGAAATGATCAAATCAACATTTTCTTTAATGCCTCCTCTCAGCATTTAATGTACATACATGTGAGTTTGAAAAAAAAAAAACATGTATATTTCATGTTCTGTCCTCATTTCTTAGAATCACTGCAAAGTGCCCAACCCTCAGTGGAGAGAGAGGTTCACTTTTAACCAGTTCATCGACAGGCCAGACATCCTGGAGGTGGAGCTCTGGTCCAAGGAAGGACGAAGGAATGAGGAGTGTTTGGGAGCGTAAGTCTGCTTTCAGAACCTGTGTGTCTGTGTGCTTTTGTGCTCACCCTACAAAGCCAGTATGGGGACAGTCTGAAAACTAATGATGTGATTCGCCTGCTGCATCTAAACCTTATGAATAAAAAAAACTGACTGAGTTGGATTTTTAAGAAGAGAATTGACATTTCCAGAGCGGCTGCCTTAATTTTTCCACTGGATAATGTGGAAGCAGAGACCAATGTCAGCCCAGTGAGTAGTGTGTTTGTCCAGTCAAGTTAAGAAATGGTTCATTAGACATCATGTTGTTCCCAAGCAAATGCCCACTGAGCCTTACCATACATCAGTCAAAAATGTAAAAATTGCAGGCGGGCACTGTAAGATCATGATGCACAGGTATGTTTATCCTGTGAATGCGGCTGTCTGCACATGTGTAAACTTGCTTTTATAACCATACATGTCTGTGCACGATGTATGTACATTTGTCATGTTTGCATGACTGCGACTTTACCTGCATATGCTGCAGTATATTAAGGCCTGTGTGTTTGTGTGCACAGGTGTGAAGTTGACCTGTCCAGGATACCTTTCAATGAGAGACAGCTGTTCACTCACACCCTGGACCAGGGGAGAGGACGCTTGGTCTTCCTGCTCACTCTGAACACATGCAGCGGCGTCTCCATCTCTGACCTGTGTGCTGCACCGCTCGATGAACCTCGTGAACAACAGCACCAGCTGGAAAACTATGTCAGTACCTGTACTGCTGTTTATGGTCTGTCTGTACTGTATGGTTGCATCAGTTCACCACCGTCATGGTACAGTCCAAGTGTCTGTATATCTGACACTTTCATTGGATTGTTATTGGTAAAATCTTTTACTGAATTTTGAAATATAAAAGCAGCCAGAGAAGGAAAGGAATCTGGGTCGTACTAAAGCTTGTTAATTAAGGCAAGTAATAACCCGCCACAGCAGGAAATAAGAGTATAGAGAATATACAGTAGTGTCTGTGATTATAAACATTCATTTCAAATTTAGTTACAGTCTGAATCTGACAATACATGCCTATATTTTAGTTGAATAAAGTTATTTAGGTCTAAACTGTTTGCAAGATTCTTGCAGTACTTTCTGTGTTGAAAGGCCAAGAGGATGGCAGTATCTGCCAGGTAATGTGCTGGAGGTCAGTAACAAAGACATCTGCTTTATTAGTGTGCTGAAGTTTTTAACATTTACTTTTTGACATCAGCCAGGCGGCCATGTAGTGAGACGGTCTGTAAGTATCAGCTTAAAGGGACAGTTTACACCAAAAATAAAAAATACATGTTTTTCTTCTTACCTGTAGTGCTGTTTATCAGTCTAGATTGTTTTGGTGTGAGTTCCTGAGTGTTGGAGATATCAGCCATAGAGATGTCTGCCTTCTCTCCAGTATAATGTAACTAGATGGTACTCGGCTTGTGGTGCTCAAAGAAAAAATTGAAAAACAGCAATGTCTACAAATCATGATCCAGTTACTCAAGATAATTCAAAGACCTCACTGTGAGCACTTTAATGTAGGAACTATTTTCTCTCTACCAAACTACCAACCATCAGCCATATCACCACACAGAAGAAAGTGTGCATCTGCTGCTAGCTCACCTAGCAACACTGAGCTAGCTAACATTACAGCTCAGTCGAGGAGGATGCGGAGATGCACACTAGATGCACATGTAGTTTAGTGGAAAGAAAACGGTTCCGCCATGAAACCGCTCACAAGGTCTGTGGATTATCTTGAGTAAGTGGGTCATGTTTCTCAGAAAGAGACATTGCTGTTGAGTTTTTCAAATATTGTTTGACATCTCTTTGGCTGATATCTCCAGCACCTGGCAACGACCAAAGCAATCTAGAGTGATGCATAGCATAACAGGTAAGAGGAAAAAATTAATTTTTGAATTTGGGGTGAACTATTCCTTTAAGATATAGCTAGGTTGCTATGAGAAAGTAGACACATTGCATAGCAAACAGGTCCTACATGAATCCCTCTGGTAAACCGTACTTGATGATGTACAGAGAATAAATATTTAGCACTCTGCTGAAGATACCAGCCCATTACATTCTGCCTTAAATATTCATCAAAAGCTGCACTTAAAGTGCGATGCCCGTTTTTTTTAAGTTTTAGTTTATTAACTAAAATTCATGCATACTTTACCATCAACCATTTCCAAGCATAACATAGGTATTTAGACATTAAATCCAGTTAAATCAGACCTGTCTTGCGGTGGCTGGTTGCAGGTCATGCCAGAAAAGTATGACAGTATACTTGCAGTGACTTGAAGCTTGCGTAAGATGTGTAATCCATCATGGGAATACAGCTGAAAACAAGGGCCATTTGTTGGTGCATTGAAGTTCTCACAGAAAATAATGACACATGAGATTTCTGAGTCGGCCGCTAAAGAGAAACCTCTCTGCTCCCGTATGAGAAAAATCACCCTAATCCTTCCCTGCCTTCATCAAGTATCTGTTTCCTGATAGGACATAGTATGCAGCAGTCATTTACAGTCAAAGTTTTTTTTTTTTTTTCCCAGCAACATACTCTAGCTTAAAACAATGTATTTCATTGCCCTTACAACTTTTACTATAATTCGAGGAAACTCATTTCTTTTGCGAAAAGTGGTGAAGGGCTCCACTTTTGGCATTGAGGTGGTAAACATCTGCATATACAGATAAGCACAAGTCTGTTGCTATTGCTGTGGATATATTATCTAATATGCATATAATATGGATGACATGGCTAGTTAACACGTATTTATAGACAATATGAACATGTTAATGTTTTCATGATGTGAAAACTGGGCTTCAGAACACATGATTCGAGTTTTTTTATACATAAATGGTAGAATTTCCTATATTAATGACAGAACGTTTGAACATTTTTGCTATGTTTTCTGAACACTGCATTTGAATGAAAAGAAAATCTGGCTCATGTATCTTATGATACATTAAAAAATTAGAGGATTGTGCAAGCTTGGTGGCAGTGGGTGCTTTTTCTCAGAGTGTTTTCTCATATAACCGTACCCACACCCTCATGCTTCCTGTCTGTCCCCCACAGAGTTTGAGAAGGTCCCTGAAAAACCTCCGTGATGTTGGTTTCCTTCAAATTAAAGTTGTCAAGGCAGCAGATTTGCTGGCTGCTGATTTAAACGGTGCGTCACACATTTGAATTTAAGTTCATTCTTTCTTCTGTTGTTCCATCAAAAGGGACAGAGGGAGCCCAGTGTGAAAGTGTTTTCTGTTGTTGTGTTGTGCAGGCAAGAGTGATCCCTTCTGTGTGTTGGAACTGGGGAACGACAGACTGCAGACCCACACAGTCTACAAGAGCCTCAACCCAGAGTGGAACAAAGTCTTCACATTGTCAGTTTGAGTCTCTTTTTTCCAACCACATGTTCTCAATAATACTGTGTGATGTGTGTATGTTGTATGTTGGGACATAATGCTGTAGTGTGTGCTGCTTTGTGAGGAGTATCTGACCTCCTTGTTTGTCCCTGCAGCCCTGTCAAAGACATTCATGATGTTCTGGTGGTGACTATCTTTGATGAGGATGGAGACAAGGCGCCAGACTTCCTGGGAAAAGTTGCCATTCCGCTGCTCTCGGTACACACTACCTCACTAACAGTCCGTCATGGAGACAATGCGCTCATCTATTTACACTCTGTGTCTAAATTAAAGTGAAGAGGGCGATAACACTCGAGCGCGTTGAAGACTTGCTAAGATGTAATCGAGCATGACTGATGGTCAGGTTCATGGATGAGTTCAGCACCTGATGCCCTTTCTGTCCCGCAGATCCGCAGGGGACAGCAGATAGCCTACCCGCTGAAGAAAGAGGACTTAGGTGGGCTGTCGAAGGGGAGCATCACTCTGGAGCTGGAGGTTATTTTTAACCCTGTGAGTAAAAGTTCAGCCTGCAATGAGGACATGAGTGCATGATGGCCATGAAAGACAGGCCTGATTCTGTCTGCTTCTCACCGCTTCATGTCTTTTTTTTTTTTCTTTTCTTTTTTTTTTAAATCAGGTCAGAGCGAGTATAAGAACCTTCCAGCCAAGGGAGAGAAGATTCATGGAGGATAATCCCAAATTTTCAAAAAAGGTTTGACACAGCTCTGATGAATTTACTGTATAATACGGAGTCTGAAAGCAGTCATTTTGCATTGAGTCAAAAAAAAAAAAGTTGCACACGGTACATGTAGATTTTAAGTGGTTTTTTTTTGTTTTGTTTTTTTTCATCCAAGGCAGCTCACACACACAACGTCTAGAATACTGTTGAACTCCATTAGTGCTGCATCCATTTGTAGATAAATACATTTTCTGAAGATATGCTGCTTTATTTTCTTTTATGATAGTAAACTGAATATTTTTGGGTTTTAGACTGTTTTCAGGACAAAACAAGAAATTTTAAGATGTTAGATTTGAGGAAATTGTGATTGTAACAAGTTGTAATCTTTCTAAATTGTTTTGACATTTTAGGACCAAACCATGAATTATTCATTTTAAAACATTTGGGCAGATTAATCAATAATGATAATGATTGGTTGCAGCCCTAAACTCTGTAGCATTAAACGTTACAAGCAACCAGCAGTAAAGAGGGCAAGGGTCAGAGGTCACTGCACTTTGGACAATATTCATGTGATGTTTGGGTAATTGATTTTTTTTAAAGAGATAGAAAACCAGTTGTACAAATGTTACGTTTATTATCAATTAGCTCTTTATAAACCAAACAAGTTGAACATTTTAGTGTCTGCTTTTCTCTCTAAACCAGCGCCTGCAAAAGCAAAGACTTTCCTTTGCCTGAATTAGTTGAATTGAGCTTTAATTGACCCCAACTGTGACTGAGTTCTTGTCCACTGTTCTGCTACATTAGTTTGATATACAGTGTGCAAGACAGGGTGCCTGACTGTCTGTACTTCCCACAAAGACTCATTGTTATCAGACAATACATTGCTCACTAACGCCAAAATTGGCTTACGCACTGAGGACTCGGGTTGTAATTGGCAGGTTTTCCTTCAGATTTAACGTCGAAAATCTTGTTTGACAAAATCAGGTCAGAATACTGAATTTTTTTGCCCCCTGACCACAATGGCTCAAACATGAACCTACCAGCTACTCTGATTATCACACCAGTCGACTGGATGTTTCCTGTTTAGTATGAATACATTACTTAGAAAATTAAACCTGTACACAATGAAAACATAATTAGGAGCTTTTTTAATCCATATTTTAAACATAACTACTGTATTATTTATGTTTTGCATGTTTATAATCTGTATCTTTTAGGTTCTGGCCAGGAACGTGATGCGTGTTCAGACACTGTACAGGGCTATCATGTCGACTCTGCAGTACATCAAAAGCTGCTTCCAGTGGGAGAGCGTTCAGAGGAGCCTGCTAGCCTTCCTGGTGAAGTGCTTTAACTGCTTATCAACACACTATCTGCATTTCCCTCTGTTTTCCCTCCAAGCTGCGGAAGACAACCGCAGTCTGGCTATCCCCTACTTGAACTCTCCCAGCGAGATTCTTAATCAATGCGGTGTTGGGCTCAGCAGAAACGCAGGCTTGGCCCTGTCTCTGTATTGGAGTGGACTCTCTGTGTGTTGTGTGTCTCGTGGATGCAGAGTTAAGCCTCAGCTGGAGAGAGTAGAGTCCCAGTGGAGTCGAGATAGAGTCTATTTTTGTTCTACTTCCCTGACAACTCATTAACCCTCTGTCCAATCTGTGCTTGGTTTGATTTAGACCCCATTATGCAGACAGAAGTCCAATTAAAAGGCTCTTCAGAGATAAGGCTTATTCTCCATCCTCCCATTGTTGAGTACAAGTGTTAAGCAAGTGTGAAGACAGAAACACGGGAGAAGCCTCTCAGCCCTTGTCTTTAAACTGCAAAGTGGAGTGGGTGCTGATCTTTCTGACATTATTCTCTCCCAGATCTCGCTCGATTGAAATGGCATACAGCAAGTTGTGCATTAACTATGCAGGCAATCAAGGTCATGGAAAGTTCCTTTTGTTTTTGCGGCTGACGCCCTGTAGATGGCACTAAAGTTTTGCTCAGCATCTAAAGACTTTCCTAAAAGACTTGTTAAGAGATACTGTACGCCGGCCAATAGTACAGTTTGTTCAATTTGCTGTGAAAAATGGGAGCTGCAACACAGAGCTGTTATCTGAACAGAAGCCACTATTAAGCTCTGAGTCGTGCTTTTAGTTTTGTAATTCAGGATCACTCGGACATCTAAAAACTGTGTCGTTCAGGATGGGGTCAGGGGTCAGTGTGCCTATATCAGAAAGTGCTTGCAATGAAAATATGTACACCACAGTTAATGCACAGCTAGTCACTATGAACAGAAATGCTTAAGAATACCCCCTCCCCCCTTTTATATATAGAGTTAATTATTGGGAATAATATTGTTGTTTTGCCTGACAGATCAGATGCACACACTCATGCACAAATCATACAAGCATGAACAAGCGCACAATGTACACACTCATCCTCCCACTGTATCTCAGTGTTTGAAAGACAGTACCATCTGTACTCATGTTTTCACACTAACCCTCCCTGCCATTTCAAGCCTCAGTGAGAAGAAATAAATGCCTGTTTAAGACAGCCACATGAGAGTAATGAATCAAAGCTTCACTCTGCATGACAGAGTGACGAACTACCTGCAACATCTGCCGATTGTCAGACACCTTCCTGCAGAGCGCTGTTGTCAGTGCAGCGTACTTTAAATGTATGGGTTATCCCAGTGAAAAGCCTAAACCCTGGCTGCGTTAGTGCCTTGCTCTACTCATTGAGCTCAAACAGGTCACATACTGCAGCCCCTCTACTTTATTTGTAACAAGTGGTGAGAGGGACTGTTGAGATTTTTTTTTATTTGCTCTTTATTGTAGATCATAAAAAAGATTTTTAGTTTCCCATCCCACTCACCCCAAACACAGAAACAAGGGGGCTCACTCATGGGCAAAATCTAAAGACATTTGGGGGGCTCATTTTGGTTTGGGGGAGTAGATGGAACCCTCAAAATAAAAACAACAACAACAAAAAGAGTCTTTGAAGTCTTAAGTCTTTAAAGGTTAAAGTAATTGCCAATGTTGCTGATCTGTGAGATGATTCTGTCTGCACTAGCTCCTTTTGGTATCCTAATGCACACACACCTGACACACTGTCTTTATATTAAGGTGTTTTGTATCAACAACAAACGCTAAGTATTTCTCTGTATTTTCAGTATTACCTCTTTAACCAGCAGCTCCGTGTTGGATGTTGAGTAAAACACACACGCAGAGTAGAGTGAGCCAAGCACCGCAGACAGTGTGTGCTCCTGTGCACAGAATTGCCGCCCATGAACATGTGTGTGTTTGGACCAGCAGCACAATAATAACCTTGTTGGTTCACAATGATACAATTCAACTGCAGTCCCAGTTTTCAAAAGATAATTTACGGAGTGAAACTCAAATCATTTTCCAGCCTCACTGAAAAACACCAACCAGATATTTTCATCAACGACAGTAACACACTGGTTTATATTCAACATGTGCATCAGTGATGCTGTGATTAAGTCAAACAGAGTTTTGCCTGTTTAGTGAGTGTGCAGGGCCAAAACATTAGCTGTTGTGTTCACTGCTGCTGGCTGACATGAACACCAGCATGATGCCAGAGGAGTTCAGTGACCATCCACTGTGTTTTAGAGTCAGTTAAACTCTGAAGATTAAGGGGATAAAATGACCTTTTGGAAGCATTTGATGACTGGTGATTAGAAGTTTTGAGGAAGAAGCATTTCCATAATTCATGTATGGGGAGGATGTAACCCCAATTAAAAGCACCATTGCTCAGTTCACTACACTCAGCTTTACTTGGTCTGGTATGACCAGTAGCTTGTGCTGGCTAAAGTTCATAAACTTTGTGTAGATATTATGGTTCATTGACTTTATGACTCTCCACTTTTAGTATTATCCCATAATTATCCATAATAATCAGAAGCTGCTGCTGAGCAAAAGTTATACAGTCCCGCTTTAATACAATGAATGTTGTGAATGATGTCAGTGATTTCTGTGCTCTTGGATTACCGCTGTGCCATGCAAACCCTTCCCAGAGCGTTAGTGTGGAAATCCTGCTGCATTCTGAAAATGTGCTACCCTCCAGTTCAGTAGCACGCCCAACATTAGGTAGCTTTTCTTTCTTTTTTCTTTTTTTTTGGTCTCTGATCTGGATCGTATTTCCAGAGCGCTTTTTGCTGTCGAAGACTATGTAATGCCTTTCAAGCTGAAATGGGCTGCAATTATCACAATCTTTATGGGCTGGGTATACATTTCCACCAAAGCGTGACTTGGCTCTCCCCCTGTCCCGGCTCTTGCAGTCATTACAAAGTCCTCTCTAATAAAACATAACCCTTTCAGTGAGGAACTGGTTTCATCTCCTCTCCCAGGCCCTGTTTTGGCTTGTGATAACACAGACAAGAGTATGCTTGGCTTTTTGCACATTAAAGCTGATGGAGGTGGTGGTGGTGCAGGGGGGTTGGTGGGAGTTGGGATCTGCCATCTTTTATGTCAGTTGGTGCCTCAGAGGAGAGTGATGTCTTTACCAGATGTTCGCTTCTATTTTTATTAGCATATAAAAACCTGTAAACCCTTCCCCACGCCTTGTGGCTCGCTGCCATTTTGGCCGGCGCTGCCTCTCTGACAGGATTATTTTATCGTTCCATTTAGCCGTGCAATTGAGACATCACAAGCCATATTTCTTTATCCTCTTATCCCTTTTACCTGAGCCACGCACAGGTGGAATGTCCATCACAAGTGCCATTATGGATGCTAATGACATATTCACACACAGACTCCCTGTGGCTGCAGTGAATCGCGTGGTCGGCTTTAATGTACACAAGATGAGAGAGGCAGATCAATTAGACTTATGTGGTTAATGTCAATGCATATACAGGGGGTGAGGAAGAGTCAGGTCCAGCTGAGCAGAGTGGCCGCCCTGCACAGCGTATGCAGAATAACCGTACATAGGTAGCGAGCCTTTGATAGTGGCAGGGTAGCCTTCATCAGCTTGACCACAGCTAATTAAATCAATAGCAGAATGGATCAACCTTTAGCTAGCAGGGATTCAGGAACTATTGAAAATGTCTTTGGATGTGACTTAATGAGGAGCAGTTCGTTTCATACTCTCACCCCCCCGCGTCTGACCTCACAGATATCTGACCTCTGTGCCCTTCTGCCTGCAGGTGTTTGTGGTGACAGTGTGGTACTGGGAGTTTTACATGCTGCCATTCTTCCTGGTCCTGCTCATCTCATGGAACTACCTCCAGATCCGGTCCGGTCGGGTCAGTCAGGACCTGGTGAGTCCAGAGCAGCTCCGTGAGCCTCATTCATCTTCTTCTCCTTCAGCCAAATGACCTCCTGGCTCCCGTTCACACTGGGTTTTTTGTGCAAAAACAGCTCCCTCAACCACATTTTGTGCTCTTAATTAAAAGCTGGTTTGTTTCCATAGCAACCAGCTGCACCTAGCTAGATAATAATAAAATAACACATAATACATAAGCATAGAAAACTGACTGAATAGACTAATGCAACATATTATTATAGCCTAAGCTAATTTACAGTGTTTGTCCCTTCCTAACACTGCTTTCTGTCTTTTGCTTTTTTTTCCCCTGCGGCTTCTTGTTATTTTTCTGAATCCTTCCTCTTCTTCTGTAATTGGTCTGTTGGCCTCCTCTCGTTGTGACTGGTCAAATTAGACAAAGTTTTTAGCACTCTGCTCTGAAAAGGTCACAATTCACAGTGTTTTTTTCCACTGTGACCAAGCTCGGTTCCTCAGATAAAAGACTGTGTATCTTGTCTGTGCTCAGTGAGGAGTATCAGCTGTATTTACTGTATACGCTTCAACACAGACTACAGGTTACAGCAAATTACATACACAGAGCACTGTCCAGACTCCAGACAACAATGTGCTTCATTATATATGAAAACCAGTGAAATATGTGCTGATTTACATCCATGTAGGGCTGCAATTAAACATTATTTTCATTATTGATTCATTTGCTGATTATTTTTCCATCAATTAATAATCGGAATGGTGGAAAATAGCTGGTCATTAGTTTCCAGAGCCCAAAATGATGTCCACTTAATTTTTTTTCCCCCCATCCAACAGTTCAAAACACAAAGATATCATATTTACAATTATTTAAAATAATGGTAAATAAGTTCAGCAATTAATCTATTTAAATAGTTGGCGGTTTATTTTGCCAATCCACTAATCAGTTAATTGACTTGTCATGTCAACTCAGCAACAGTGTTAATGAATTTACTGTATAGGCATTATGACAGAATATTGCACCAAACTATTTACAATAAAAAACAGATCCATCATGTAACACTGAAATCATTTACATGCCTAACAGATAATGGGAGGAGAAAGCTCATGCTAAGGTGTGAGTAAATATTAAAGGAGTACTTCGCCCACAAAATGACCATTTATATGTCAATTAATCTGCCCATGTTATGTCAAATTCGTGTAGAAACCTTCTTGCATGTCTCCACGGTGAGCGAAGAATCCGAAAACAGAAAAATGCTTGGTGGATTGAAGTAAAAGGGCACTGCATTTAACAATAGCAAAGCTGTAACATCCATTTACATATGACAGATGTTTTACCTGTATTTAAATGTTGTGTTACCCTACCTTAAAAGAGCAGGGAGAAAAAAAAAACAAAAACACAAGACTTTGCAGCTACGATGTGGTTTAAGAATTGTGCTCCAATATTGTTCTAAATAAAAATTTAAATAAAAAAAAAAAACTACTCTTAAGTGTTTTAAATTATAAGGTTTTAGCGAAAATGCATGTGTTTTGAAAGTACTGAGCATACCACTTTATAAATAAGATATGAGTTATATTGCACAAGTTTGTAAACAGATACTTAATATAGTTTTGCTGTTGTTAAACACGGTCCCCTCTCACTCACACATGTTGCCCATTTTTGGATTCTTCGTTTACCATGGAGGCATGCGGAAAAAAAGTTTTCTTCACAAATTCAAGGTAACGCTGGGTGAGTAATTGATGTACAAATTATCATTTTTTGGGTTAAATATTTCTTTAATAAGTAAATGGTCAACAGAGTTAAATTTGTGAGATATTATTTACCAACAGTGTGACACTGTGCTCACAGTGACGAAGCAGAATAGCTAATAACCTTTCAAGTGTAATCAGATTTTGATTCAAATGTTGCTCATTCGTGATTGGTGCAGAGGAAATGTCCAACATCACTTTTTTTCACTACAAGTTTGACCCACTTTAAACCAGAACAAACAGAGAGAAAAATCTTTTTATATGAAATAACCAAAACTGATTGAACTTTTGAAAATTGTGCATTCATGTAGGATCCCATTACTCACTGTTAGAATCAGGTTGAGACAAAAAGTGTTTTGAGGGCCTTTAATTTAGTTGGTCCTTATATAGTGACACATGAGGACACATCTGTGGCCAGAAACAATGCTGTGACAGTGAACTGAAAGATGCTTAATAGTCAGTGGAGCTGAGGGGAACTGCTGAGTGATAATCCATCTCCTTTCATAAACAAGTAATCATGTGATTGATTGTAAATATAAAAATATTGATTAATGCCACCTTGATATATTCCGGTATTGAAGTGTGTGTTGTCTCACCTTCAGTTGCCTTGGTTTCTTGTGAACGAAGCGAACATGGCCTGTCAGTCAGCTGTCCTGCACTGCTGAGTGTTTTTGGAGGCTGACCTCAGGGTCACCGCTGATCCCTGCACTTTGTCAGATGACGACTCCATGTGCACACTGGAGTTAATACAGAGTCCCAGAGTCAAATTGAGACAAAGTTTATATTGTAGAAAATCTCAACTCTTTAACACAGTTCTTTTTTTTTTCAAGGACAATATGGATTTGGCGGATGAGGAGGAGGATGATGAGAAGGTATGTACCTGTGGTTTTTTGTTTGCAGTTCTTTGTTGACAAAGCATCTGTATTTCTATATGCTGATGAATAGAAAAGGTGTTAGCTTTATTTTTACATGTTGACAAAGGTATCTGTTTATGATCTATCATTTTATGTTGTTAAGCTCTTTATTCAGGACTAAATCTTCCGATGCATTTTGAGTCCTGCCAGCCACGAGTTGCATTTCTTTTTTGTAAACTTACCAAAAGACATTTGGGCTTAATGAAGACCTCACCAACCCGTTTCCACATGTCACAACACATTCATATGCTAATAGAGGGGCGGGGGAAAAGGTTCTGCTGCATTTGGGAAAGTCCCTGAGCTTAACACACCATATAATACCATCAATATGGAACTAATGACAGCACTTAGACATGCTTTTTCAAAGCTCATTTTAGAAGTTGGCGTTGAAAGTGTTACAATGCTTTTAGGCAATGAAATATTCCTCCAGAATGACAGCAGTTTATTGTAGATGTTTTGAATGGTCTGCTGCGGCACTATGTAAAGTGGTTCTCATACTGGTTTTAGTGGGAATATGACCCTAAAATGGCTGAAGTGGTTTAGTGCAGTGAGGGGGTTTGATGGATATTTGACTGAGGTGAAAGTAAATTGTCTTACATGTGGGTTTTGAGACTGATAAGTCGCTGTGCATGTGGAACATCCCAGGTTTCATCCCCTTTTCCCAGGCTCGTCCACAATGTCTGGATGGAAGTGAGCCAGCAATCCCTCACTGTGTTTCTGAGCGAAGCACTCGTATATCACAGAGATCACATAGTGACAAAGACCATGGCTTTGGCCAGTAAACAGTCCCCCGATAACCACCGCCCCACCAACACCGGCTCCTCTCTTCAGTCCTTTAACCCTCCCTCAGCCTCTCTGTGTTTGATGTGGACATGTGGCCGTGTCTCTGTCTGAAGTCTGGCTCTCACTCCAGAGATCTTCAGAGACTCTGGTCTTCTCTGTTTACTTTAAAGCCAGCCTTTCCTCCTGGGATATGGACTAGCCTGAGAAAGAGCCTCGTCTCTTTCATAATGTGAAGTCCAGTCCCATTCTGAAGAGCTCGCACTTCAAAAAGCCACTCTCAAACTTGCTTGTTTAGTATCTGCCTTTACTTTTGCATTTTGCAGATGCAGAGTGGTGGTGAATGAGTCTGGTTCGGTGTTCTGGTGTCTTTCTCAGAGACACTTTGTTAGGCATTAGTATTAAGTCGGGTAGGAATGAAATCTGTGGCCTTGAGAATTTGATATGTCGGACCAGATAAAGCTGTTAAAGCTTTGTTACTGTATGGTTGAGCTGACAAAGTACCCCTCAACTTTTGATTTGTTTTAATCCTTTTTTTTTTTTCTTTTTGAGGCTTTTTAGGGCACAAACCAACCTAAAATAAAGATATTCATGATATTCAGATTCAGTCTACTTCAGAAGAGCTCCGTTTTAATTAAACGTGTAATAAATAATACTTTAACCTTTTTATTTTCAGCAGTTTACTTTTTTTTAGTTTAGCCTTTCTTTAACCAGGAAACATTTTGTGATACAAAATCTCATTTAAAACATCAGGGTGAAACAGTTAACACAAAGCCGCATGATAACACATACACACATATAGCTCAATAAACCACGACCAAAACATCTTAAAAACACTTAAATGTAAATAAACAAAATTACAAATTTGCTTTTTTTAATTGTTGGTGCTTGTAACCTCCTTTTCAACCATGGATTTAATCAGTGTTTTTGGTGCTGATAGTACTTTCAAGAGTAATTTAATGAGCTGCATGTCTGACAGTCTGTCACTACGTATTATAGCAACCATCTCTTTCAACCAGCACAAACTTTTTGTTTGATTCATGAAGGCAGTCTTTTCTTTTATAAATGTGCACTTTTGTTGAAATTCTAATATAATTAGCTGCTGAAAATGATCCACTTTCCTCTTAAATTAAATTCCACAGCAGTACAAACCATCATGAGTTAACACACCCTTCTGAACTGAAGACTTTGTGTCTTGTTTGTTCTGTTTTCCGCTGTAGGAGTCGGAAAGAAAAGGGCTGATGGAGAAAATCCACATGGTCCAAGACACCATCATCACCCTTCAGAACCTGTTGGAGGAGATCGCCTGTTTTGGGGAGAGGATTAAAAAGTAAGAACTGAAGATCCATTGTCAATTACAGCTCAATATGTTTGTTTGTATTTCAACCAGAGGCGTCTCAAATGTGTATGATCGGCCAGTAAAACAAAGTCCGCATTATGTGCATGTGGCCGCACTAATGTTTTCATTACTTCGACAAGCACTGTATTTTATGACCCATCAGTGAATTAATTTGAATCAAACATTCTTCCTCGGCACTTACTGATATTAATCATCTTAACTTGGCAGCACTTTCAACTGGTCAGTGCCGTTCCTGTCCGGCCTGGCCTTCCTGATCTTTGCCATCGCAACAATCCTTACATACTACATCCCAATACGCTACGTGGTTTTAATATGGGGTGAGTCTCAAGCACTGTTTATTGTGTCATCTGTTTGTGTTGATGTCTGTTTGCCTTTGTTTTAGCTGAGTACCAAACTAGTCTTACTCTGCTGTGAAAGTAAAAATTCCTTCCTTTTGTTTTCATTTATTTCCATTTAATCTTTCTATTATTCATGAGAGTTACAAGGTCACAGGAGTATTTGCTTCTTATATTTTCTGGCTGCTGTGAGTTCTTCCCCATTATCTTTTAACATTAATGTGATGTATGAATTGGAGCGTATCCTATTCTCTCAAGTCAAGGTTATTGTCTGATGACTAGAGTGTAAAATGTTGCAAGTCTTCCAGTTTATAAAGTGAAAGTAAAAGAAGAAAAAGCCACATACTGTCGTACTCGCAGCAATAGTTCTTGGACAGCGAGAGTCTCCTCTGCAGGTATTTGTTTGTGTGGAAACAAAGAGCGCAGCCACAAGAGACTAGTGTTAATGATATGTTGGTGTGAATTTCTGTTTTAGGTATCAATAAATTCACCAAGAAATTACGGAACCCGTACAGCATTGACAACAATGAAGTGCTTGATTTCCTGTCGAGGGTGCCTTCAGATGTGCAGAAGGTAAGCCCCGCTGGATCAGCCGGCCAGGAAGCCCAAAATCCCAGAGCCCGCTAGCTTTGCATTTTACTACAACAACTCCCAGGCATTCTTCCCTCTTGTCTGTATAATTAGCTTCATCTGTATAATTATGAAGCCCTGTATAATTTCTGTTGTGTTTTGGTCATGATACATCCCTGGTGGAGGTCTGCTGTTTAGCTGCTTTGCAGGGCAGGCTGTTCCCAGGCTGAGACAGGAGACGCTGCTGCTGCTGGTGTCTCCTGCGTGAACTCCCCGACCTCAGCAAGAGCAAAACATCAGTCTGCATATATACATCAACCAAAAAGAAACAAAATAAGTTTGAGCTAGGGCTGGGCGATGTGAGGAAAATCAAATATCACAATGTTTTTGACCAAATACCTCTATCGATATTGCAATGATATCGTAGAGTTGACTATTGGTGCTTTCACAAAATATTTACACGATGAGATTTATGACAAATCATCAGTAATGTGGATATCATGAGTAAGTGAGCAAAGGGAAAAAGTAGGACAGCCAAAACAGTCTGGTGAGATCAGAAAGTTAAATCAATTTACTGAAATGCAGCTTTTAAAACCATTAGAAAAAAACAAACCAATATCCAAAAACTTAAATCACAATCTATAATGTCCAGCCTTATTGAGCCGATTATGTAGAATAATTAACATTATTTCAATGGTAAAAAAAATACTCAATCCTTTTTAAACAGAAATTGTCTTAAGGGTTGCAGGATTTTGCAGTGATGGCCCAAAATGGCTACCTTATGTCTTTAAATCATACAGCTTTTAAAGTTTAAGCTTGTCACAAGAAATGTATTTGCTTCTCTCTATTTTCCCTTTCTCTCCTCTTCCATGTGTGTCCCCTCTTCTTCCTTTATTTCCTCTCTGTCCTCTCTGATTTTACCCGCCGTGTCTCTCTGTCTCTGTCCTTTTGTCTCTAAGCTGTTTGACCCCATTTGCCTCCTCCCTCTCCTTCTGCGATGCCCCTGGGCCTCTGGGTTTAGTGACGGTGACTCTCTCTAGTTTCTCAGCTGACCACTGTTACTCTGTCTGTACCATGACCACAGTCAACCTGCTCAGTCGCTGTAGTCCGTAGTCATATACTTCCTCTTTGAAAATGTTTATTTTGCAATAGTAGTCTCATGAAAGCACTACTAGATGGATAGAAAGTAATGTGTCAGTGGCAAAAAGTCTAATAGTTTCACACTTTTGTTTCCCTGACTCTAAAGTGACTCTTGTTTCCTGCAGGTTCAGTACAGTGAGATGAGAGGCAGCAAGAAGAAGAAACTCTTGTAGGCTTCCTACTTAAATACTGTTTCCAGAGGAAATGCTTGTCTCGGGGTGCATGGTGGGTTTGAATCTTAATTTGCTGTGGTGATTCACAGCTCCGCACCGCTCACATAAACCAGCACCTTTCAACCAAAGACTTCCATACTGAGGATCCCACACTGGAGGAATTTGTAATATTATTTCCAAAGATTGTAGGTGTGTTATTGTATGTACAGTTTATTCTTTAAGATAATCAATCAGAAGCTGCTTTGTTTTATATTTCCTGGCAGCTGGTTGTGTCCTACTGAAACCAGCTGAGGTATTAGTTTGTATACTGATATCTGTGTACTGAATGTATATGCTTGGTTTGTAACATTTGTGTGTATATTTTTACATAATTTACATAGATAGATGTGCAGACTTTTACTCCAAAATGGATTATTTACCATTTGAAAAAAAATAACAAAATTGTTGCTGGGATGACAGTTAAGTAAATCAGTCAAAAGTCATTATAAGACATTTTTTAGAAAATAGTTTTTTTGAAGCACAAGTTCTTTGTGATTTTAAAAATTGATGGGTTTCAGGAAACTTTTCAAAATTGAGCCTCATGTACGTCCATATACAGCAACATAAGTAAGTAGCAAATATTCTGCATCATATTCCTTTGTTTCTTACATTTTAAAATCTACAGTGTGAGTAATATTCATACAATATTGACTGATTTTACTTTAACGTGTGGACTTATTTTTATATGCAAATATGAGTGCCTGCATTATGTGTTTATTCTTCCTACATAGAGGATGCCCTGTACTCTGTTGTGTTTTACTCTTTGCTTGTGAGTGGGATGGGGCCAGATCTGTACACACTTTATTTATTAGACAATCACCGATGAAGACTTTGTGTCTCATTTCTAACAGCAATAAATGCACACAATCACAGTTTAGTACATATTCTGCCTCTGTCTCAGCTCTGTTCTGCGTCTCTTTGAATTCCCCTGCATTCATCCTCTCCGTGCTCCCGTGCTGCAGGATTGTGGGCGTCTAACAGCACGGTTTGCAAGCCCCCCTCTCTTCATTAGGCTTTCATGAAGCGAGGCGAAGCTGTGTGAGACCTCACCGGCACCCGGGCTCCCCGCTGTGTTGATGGCCCTTGGGCGTCGCCACGAGCAGGAGGACCTCGGCGACCTCCTCTCAGCTGCTGTGACGAGATGCCTGCAGCCAGCATCCTATCAAGCACAGCAGCCAGACAAACCTCCGGTACCGGGCTGCACGCCGCTCAGGAGCAGGAGGAGGCTTTTAAAACCAGCCACAAGCAACAACAGCCGCACCAATTTAGGGATTGGAGAATTGGAATAGTTAAGATGTTGGCGTTCAGAGTAATACCCCGGGATTTATGGCTTTTAAGTCAGAGCGCGTGGGCTCGAAGTCAGCAGCCTCTTAAATGAGAAATGAGTCAAATTAGAGGAAAACTGCTTTAATGAAATACAATAAGAAATCCCATAATTTTGGTGTCAAATGCTAAACAACTGTGTTGCATCTTAAAGTATTTGATGATTGACCAGATTAGATACTTCAGATGTCGGCATTTGGAATGTAATTGATGTCTGTTAACACTAGACTGTTTGAGAAATACATGAAATGAAGTAATCTATAACTGCTCCATACAACATACACATCATATCCTACACAGTGCTGCACCATATAAAATAATTTGATGATTTGTCCAATTGTCTTGAGGACAGAGGGTGTGGAGAATGTGGCAGACAATGACCTGTATATCTCTTCATCTAGTTATAATATTGACTTAGGTATTCAATATTAATAACCCGCTGTCAAGGACACTGGAAGGACATCTCAATTTGACACTTATAGGCTCAGCATGAATATGTATAGGCAGCGAGACGCGTCAAAATTACCAAGTAAAATCACGGTTCACACGTGGGGACTAATGTGATGTGGCACACGCATTCTGATGAGCCACAAATACAGCGGCTGATCGGTCTCAAAAGACTTGTTATAACTCAATATCGGACCTGAGAACACTCAGCTGTGTCTGACTGTGTGTGTGTGTGTGCAGGCAGAGGCACTGCATATAAAGCTTTGTAGAGGGTGTGAATGTCTATTATTGTCCATTAACAGTCTTTACTAATGCATTAATAACTATGTCCAACATGCACCATTTCTGTGTGTCTGTGTGTGTGGAGATGGCATGGAGGGGTCAAATGGGCAGTACAGTGTTTTAACTGGTTCCCACCATCAAACATTTCCATTGAGCAAACTGCAGAGCAGCGGGAAGCTGTTTCCACGCTGACAGCAAGCCTGGTTGGTTGGTTTGTGGCTCATTTTGTCTATTTCTGTAACACTACACCCTCACACTCTCATGGTATTGTATTGGCATTGAATTCTAAGTATTATTATATTCTAATTTTCTTTAGCATGGCATAAAAGCACAAATGTATTTAACTAACACACTGAAATCTCACAGTTCTTGGGAAATAATCATATCTGTTTATTCTTTTTGTCATTTCATAACTCAAATTAAAGGAATACTTTACCCACAAATCATCATTTGTATATCAGTAACTCAACCTGTGTTCCATTCAATTCATGAAGAAAACCCTGTTTTCCTCACATTCGTCCACGGTGAACGAAGAATCCAACAATAGAGAAAAGTCATGATGAATTAAAGTAATAGGGGGCCACATTTAACAACAGCAGAACAATTGTTTACAAACTCTTACACAACTCGTGCAGTATAATCCAGGTGTCATTTATCCAGTCATATGATCAGTATTTATTGTGTGGTTGAACTCTGAACTCTACTTGTGCACTCCATTGAGCAAACGCGCTTGCTCATGCGTGCTACTCGTTTGTGGAAGTGTTTTAATTAGTTAGGTTTTAGGGAAAATGCATGTGTTTGCACATGTTACAGAGCATACGACTGGATTATACTGCAGGAGCTGTGTGACAGTTTGTAAACAAATTTATTGATATAGTTCTGCTGTTATTAAGTGCGGTCCCATTTAGTTCATCAAGAATTTTATCCATTTTTGGATTCTTCGTTCACTGTAGAGATGTGCCAGAAAAACAGTTTTCCTCACAAATTTAAGACAACATGGGGAGTAATTGATATACAAATTATCATTTTGTTGGTAAAATATTCCTTTAAGAGATTTATAATTATCGTGAAATTGTTCTGATAATAACAATCATTATTACTATTACTGCTGTCAGTCATTTGCTAGCAACTGCTAATCTGAAAATGGGTTTGTAATAAAGTAGGGCTTTTTAAACTGTTCACTTGAAATAGGCAAGAACTCATCTGTGTTCAACCATTTTGTCTTAAGTTGCTTTCTTTCTTTAAATGCTGGGCTTCTCACAATGGTTTTATCCTCATTCAACAATCATTACTCTCAGTAATGAGCTTGATTTTGACCATGTGGACAGCTCACATGCCCCCCCACCACTCCCCATAGTGTTAACAATCCTTGAGGGAGTCTGGTTCCAGGTAAATCACAGGCAGAGTGTGTACTAGCTGAGCTGCTGCCCAGAGGCTGTGGGGTGACGGTGTCGTCCCGGAGCAGGCCAACATCAAAGCCTTTGATCCAGAAGAGCCTGAGGCTACCAACAGCCGACAGCTCTGATTGACGGAGGAGATGCAAAATGATTTTATGAGAGAGACCAACACGCTGATATTAAGATGGCCTTTTGTTCGTGTTTCGTTTTACTATCTGTTTTGCTTTAGACATTTGTTGAATAGTACTCATTTTTATCAACGAACTCTCCCTCATCATTTTGTCAGAATCACACAGTGTCAGGTGTAAATTAATAATAAGTTCACAGAGATACACAGTGTGTACTGACTGACTTAGTAAAAGTCTGTACAGGGCAACAGACCTCACACTGCCCCCCCAAACAACTGCACCAATCACAGTCATATTTTTGTGTTTGTTGCCCTTTTTAAATCTTTTGAAGTGTTTGTTTTTCTCTAAAGCTTTTGCTCTCTGCAACAGGCGAGATCCACTGATCTGCAGGATGTGTGTGATGTACCCATTCTTCTGTATGCCTGTTTAAATTAATTACATCAAAATTATTATATTGCATTATGTGTATATATATAAAATTGTCATCAAATTGCCAGAAAATACCAGACTCATTTACCAGACTAGACTTCCTCAACATGTCTGTGGCCTCAAACTGATTTGTTCCTCCTGAAAATGCTGTACTTTGAAAAATGGTCTTTTATATACAGTTTCAGCTTTACAAAAAAAGACAGCTGAGCACAGTTTGTAGCAGACATGATTCAAACAGGAGTAAATATAATACATTTGTTGGGGAATATTTTCAGCAATGGGTGAATAGGCCTATGCATTTAGTCCTGTAGTGTAGTTCTTCATTCGCTTGTCAGTTTTTGGTTTGTTTAAGTTTGCATTGTACAAGCAAAGCTACCACTTTGAATCACTGTAAAGACAAACTATTTGTTTTTAACTTTAAAAAGTTTGTGTTCAGGCTGCCTTAAAAAATTTAAGTTGACTGAATTTAAAAGTTAAATCATCACAAAATTACCTAAACTTCTTTTGTCAAATTTAGTCACTTGGACAGTCATCAGTGAAGCTGTTGGTGAAAGTTTCAACTATTTACACTACTTTTACCTTTCGATGGAATTCTTTATTGAGTAGGTCAACTTTTAGCTAACTATGGCAACCATTGATCCATTTATTTAAGCTGTTTAAATCTTTATCCATTGCTAGTTACAGCTAGCTATTTGGACAATTTATCCATTACTTTAGCTAACTATTACAGCCATTTATGAAACTTGAGCTATGTATTTAAATTGTTATCCATTACTAGTTTTAGCTAGCTAATACAACCATTTATTCATTACTTTTAGATATTTAAATCTATATCCATTAGTTTTGGCGTAGCCTACTGCTACAACTTCTCTGTATGCTTGCTATAATTTTCACACCTTCTTAACTGCAACACACACACACACACACACACACACACACACAGACAGACAGACAGACAGACAGACAGACAGACAGACAGACAGATAGATAGATAGATAGATAGATAGATAGATAGATAGATACTTTAGCCATCCACAGTCTCTTCACCTGGCAATTGTAGAGGTACCTCAGATCCTGTTTGGGCATCACTGATGTAGTATCTACAGCAGCAGGACGATGTAAGTGGGACTGACTTAAGATAAACCACAGTGTCCATGTTCATGGTAATGAAGGAAGGATAACTTTGGAGGTTTATGACAGAATGGAACGAGCTACATAAGGCTTTGGATACACAGACAACACTTGTTGGTGGGATCAATTCATTGTTGGTTTTGGTCTTTTCATGGGATTTGTTGACAACAAGAAAAATATAGAATAGCAGCAGACTAATCCTTTAAATGAAAACCTGGTTAGATTAGATGGTGGATGTTCTAAGTTTGCAATTTGCTAGTGTATATGTGAGCTAACTTTTGGTAGTAGATAGATAAATGAACCACACAAACAAAAATTGAATGTAAACTTTAATTTTATTAAGTACAGTATCAGATGAATCACAGACGCATTGACTAAATCTTATGCTGTCTGCTCATGAAAGAATATTCTGGGAGAAATTTGTTTTCAGAAATGACAACTTTGATCAGATACATTATTAGCAGCCATAGAGCGCATTGATCCTCTCAATGTCCCAGTAGGACAGGCCCTGCCTCTGGCCGATCTGGACGTTGGGGTCGGGGATGGGGGTGATGGTGTCCTTCCCGTACTGGATGGAGAAGGCTGTTCTTCCATAGTGCATGATGGAGGAGTAGTCGTAGGGAGTGTTCAGGTTGTTGGTGGCCTGCTTGTAGAAGTTGTAGGCCATCTGCGGGTTGATGTTCTCCCAGTTGATCCTGACGTAGTAGTCGCGGTCGCTCCTGGTCTGTTCGTGCTGGAAGCCCAGAGCGTGGTTGATCTCGTGCTGGATGATGCCGTAGTAGAGGCAGCCCTGCCTGTTGAGAGAGAGCACCTGTTTGCCTCCTGCTCTGCCCAGAGCAGAGAAACATCCACCTTTGTTCTCGATGCTGATGTAGTCGTACTCGCTCTGACGGGGGACGAAGCGGAGGCAGGTCCAGCTGTGGAAGGCATTCATGGCGTAGTCGATCTTCTGTCTCTCCCAGCTGGTGAACTCACTGCTCACGGTGAAGGGGATCATCACCATGCCGTCGGAGGATTTCTTCCACAGGCAGTTATTGTACCAGCACGTCATGGCGTTTCTGCTTCTGGGAAGCAGCAGGTCTCCTTCCAGCAGGATCTCATCGGTGCCGTTGTTGGTGGTGAGAATCCTGGTGGTGATGTCCATGGTGTCTGGGACTTCTTGCTCTCCTCCTTCCTCCTGGAGAGGAAGTGCCTGAGAGAGGCCGAGCAGGAGCAGCAGCAGCAGGCTGGCAGAGAGAGTCATCTTCAGGGTCGGTCTGGAGGCTGTGGAGCTGCTGTGGAGAGACTCCTTGAAGGTTGATGTCTGACTCAGTTCAGTCCAGGGTCTTTATACTCTCCTCTACAGGTGTGTCTGCAGGAGGATTATGGGTTGGGGTCTACACTGCTAGGCCTGAACAAACCTCTGAAGGGAGGACTCCACAGACAAACCTACTTTTTAAACATAGCATTAAATCCCCCAAAAGTTTCTGTGACCATTTTGTCCCCTCTTTAGCCTCACTAAGCTTAGCTGGTTTTATTTTTCTTTGGTTTAACCAATGGCTTTTCAGCAACCTTTACCAAAGTATATATGTTCAAATTAAACGTGTGACCCAAATACAGTTTCTTCACTCTGGTGACCTGCGTAATTGAAATCCCCTGTGCGCCTCTTATGACAAGCTGTTAAAGTTGTAGCAAAAGCTGCGTGTCCCTCTGTGAGGATGATAGACGGCCTATTGGAACTCTTGCATATGTAGAAGATGGTAATAGGCTCCTGTGGGACATGTTGCTGTGGCCGTGCCCGAGACGGCTCTCTAGTCAAAAAAATGAATACTAAATTGTATGAAACAGTCGAACCTATTGTGCAAAACCATCATGGCTGCCCCTCCATCAGGGAAGTAACATCTGTTTACTGATGCACGCATGCTAATTTATTATGCATTTATATTGAATTAGTTTGATGCAACTTTAGCACTTTTCATTTTTCTACTTCTCTGTGTATTTTGAAATAGATGGGCAAGGCTAGATAAATGGTTATCATATCAGCCCAGCCACTGAAAACAGTTTTATTGTATAATACATTTTAAAAATCAGTGAGTGATAGTAGTTTATTTGTGTTTAACATTAACCCAGGATGCGATATGTCCTCCTGTCTCATGAAAATATGGACTCTAATTTGTTCAATTTAATTATCACATATAAACCGACTACACCTCCCTTGAATCCTGGCCTCATATAAAGTGTAAAGATGAATTGTGAAAAGAATGTGTGTTTTCTCTCAAACGCCCCCCCCTCTCTCAATCTCATCAGCCACCGTGATTAAGGTTTGGCATTGGGGATTGTGCTGTCTTTTTGGAGAGATATTTCAGCTGCATTTCTGACACTCTGAAAGGAGAGGAAGATAAAGGAGGCGTCGGGGAAAAAACTCCTTCCCGTTGTGTGAGTCCTAGAGAGGGCCTTGAACCCTGCCATTCACGCCTTTCTCTCCATCAGCTGAGTCTAATTGCCAGAGAGGACAGGAGACCCCAGGCCCGATCGTTCCTTATCCTCTTTAGCGCTTTCAGGCGAGTGAAAGGCGAGCTTCTGCTTTTGATCTTTTCTCTGATTCGCTTTTTCTTCTCTGTCATCCCTACCATCCTCTCCTCAGGAGTGACACCAGCTCCTTTCACTGCCTGCCCCCGTCTCCATCTGCCCAAAATAATGACCAAGGCCCAGGCATTATTAAACAGAGGTGGAGAAGGGAGGTCAGCACTGGGAGAGGGAGAGGGAGGTCTGGATGGGGACTCCAAACTCGTCTAAGGAGGGGTGCCCCTATTCCAAATCTACTCCGTAGCCTCTCTGTGTTCCCCTAGATTCATCCCTTACAGTTTTCATGGCCGTAGCCAGGAGAAAGCCCATTCTTTAACAGACTACGGACGTGAAGGCTCGTCCTTTCCCAGAGGCGCTGCTACAATAAGACCCCGGGCTGCTTGAGACAATGGGGCCTGTGTGATCTCTCAGCCAGACTCGGGATGAGACGATGCCTTGCTTGCCAGTCCCATGGGAGGGTAGACCCAGTGGTCATTGTTGACAGCTAATGGACAGCATCTTTCCACTGGCAGGCCCCCCTGCAGACTGTGTCATTTTAGGTTGCTTAATAACAACACTCAGGCTGGAGCGACTGAGGAATTCTATCAAGACCAGCAGTTTGTTTGCAGATGAAAATCATTCCCCTCACAAATCTCAAAAGCTAACACTGGGGGGTTATTGGATGAATGCAGCCGGCGAGCAAAGACAGCATTCAGCCGGGGGAATTCAATATAACTTATGAAAAGGGAAACTGGTCATATGTCTGAAAAGCCCAGAATTAGAATCTCTTCATTCAGCAGGAACAATAAAATTACAGGCATTTGTTTTTCTTAAACCAGAGCAGAGACATACTGATCACTAGGAATAGTGCTGTACATGCTGAAGGTGCAGGACAATACAAGACTCTACATATCACATATACAGCAGTTAAAAATGCAAACCTTGTGTTTGGCGTGAGTCCGATCAGTGTTAGAGATTCTGGAAGAGCCATCGTCTCTCTGACGGCTCCCTCTAGGTTCCCATAGTGATGAAGTACAGGCTGTTGCAGTGAATGTATAGGAACTATACTGTATATATATATATACATTTCATATTGTTAAGATCCTTGTGTATGATCACTCTCACAGTACAAGTGCACTTATGGTGATATTAAAGCCGCTGTGAGGGATACAAACAGGGGTGTGGATGGTGTTGTCCTTGCTGTGCTTTTCAGACTGTTCATCATTAACACTGAGGGGCTGTGAGCTGAAAAGGACATAGAACAAGTCTGAAGGGCAGATATGTGGCATCGTTTCTACAATATGTGGCCAATCAACATCAGCATTATATATATTATAACATTTGTTTAACTTATTGTTTGAAGCTTTTGTTGTAACATTGTAAGATGATAGCCAGTAACGTGTGCAGTGATCAGTCTAAATGACTGTTTTCATCATCTGCATGAAATCATGAGGCGTGCTCTTTGATTTTCCTCCGCGTCTCTGCTCTGAGCAGAAAATCTGGTCTGTAAACAGTTTTACATCTGTTGCTATATCGATTTCACTTTGTCACACTGGTGGTCTAAAAGGAAGCCATATTTTCTCAAAATGCGTGTAAAACTCCATAAAATCATTCTTGCATATCGTCTTCTTATGTTTATGCCTCACACAGCATCATGTTAAACGTCTGCAGACGCCAGAGACTGTTGTTCTTTGGCCTTTAACTTTCACATTGTATTATAATCAGATTTTCTTACATAAAAGTGGCAATATAAGGAACAGTGAAAAATCAGTTTTATTTTTTACAAAACTATTTTTAGTTGTGGGTTTTCACTGAGGCGCAGTCATGTTCTGAGCTAAATGTAGCACGCTAACATGCACGCTAGAGGGTCTTAATGTTCTGATGTTTAGCACATATAAAGTTTAACACATTCAGCATCTGAGCTAAGTGTGTTGGCATGCTTACATTTGCTAGTTAGCACTAAAGCTGATAATGGCACAAGATGAAGAGTCAGAGGATCAGCAAAGTTACTACAATTTATACTGAGTGGGGCGTGAATTTGTGTTCCAGACAGCATTGTCAGATGGGAAATGTTAACCTAGAGCCTACTTATACAAAATTTAATTACATGAAACCTCTTGAATCTTGACGCCTGCTCATATTCTGCATGAAAACAGTGAAGGCCATAAGCTAAGCTAATTTAATAAATAACCGGGCTTACTGGTGCATTCATAACAATTCAACTCACAGCGTACCTTAATGAGGAAGTTCAAGTTCCAGAACGACAGTCATGCTTTCGAGTCACGTTCATCACAGCCTACACCAAGCATGATTTGCTGGGAAGAGGTCACATTAGAAGACGTAGGATCTGTGTTAAAATGAGACAGCACAGACTAAAACCAGTCACTATGGTAACTGTAAGCATCACACTATGGTCACATTATCATATGTTATAGCACTTTTTGACATTATTAATCATACATTGTACAGATAGCAAAATTATTGTGCAAATATCATAATTGTCGTACATTTGGCAATGCTGGGTCCACATTTCACGGCACAACATCCAATAGTTGTTGAGACATTTCACACAAAACCAAAAGTGTCAACCTCTTGGTGGCAATAGAAGAAAAGTCAGAGGATCACCCAAGTTATTAGAATTCATCCTCTGGGGACCATCAATGTTTTAACACAATGTTGCAGCAATACAGCCAATAGCTGACAGACCAACTGTGCCATCCACAGAGCAACACTGCTATAATGCAGCAATAAAAATAAATTATGTGGAACTGTTTTTAAAAGTAGTTTTTTTTTCTGTCATATTGCACAACTGACAGGGAAAAATGGATTGATGGTTGGGAATGAGCATGGTATGAGTTAAAGGTCCCTAATTAAATTTAAACACATCACAGCTATGTAGTCGATAACACTTTAGCCAACTAAACCACAGGGATGCCCTTCTGGAAATACCTCCTGGAAATGTCTCCGAGTTGAGAAAGAGAGCAGTCTTATCAAAATTACTGTCGAGTGCTGGAGGCAGTAAAGTGTTTATTTCATGTGCTGCCTGTTGGAGAGGAAAAACTTAGTTGTATTTTTCTTTTTGTGTTTTTGTTTTCCCCTTTTATTTTTTTTTTTTAATGTGAGGTAGTGAGCGGCTCAGGCCAGAGTGTGATGGATCCTGGAGTGTTGGAGGAGGAGAGGAGAGGAGAGGGAGGGAGGAAAAGGGCAGAGTGTTAGGTCAGGCTGATAGAGATGTCAGCACTGCTTCAGTAATCTTGTGACGCCTAAGAGAGCGGCAAAAAAAAAAAAAAAAAAAAAAAACAGGGAGGGAGCGGGACGGCTGAAAGACCGGCGGCTTGGTGACAGCAGAAGCAGAGACCACCCCAACAACAGCAGCAGGGGATGCTGGGAGGGGAGGGAGGGCTGGGATGGGGGTGGAGGGTGCGGCGGGAGGGGTGTGGGGGGAGTGTGAGGAGTGAAGCCGGAGGGGGAAGCTGATCTTCAGTTACACATTATGGCTGATAGTTAACCCTCCTCCTCGCAGCAGTGTGTTAGAAAGAGAGAGTGGTGAGCCAGTTATCAACGCAGTGGAGGATTTAAGCCTTGTCTACCTCATTTAACATCTCCAACAGGCTGGAGTTATTTGTTGTGCTGCCAAATGTAATGTACCTAATGTAAGACACTGGTACACACACTGGTAGGGACGCCACAGGAGACCCTTTAAAATAAGTGAAAATGGATGAACATGTAATAATAATGGAACTTTTGTAAATACAGACTGTCTGACTTTTTATTTTACCTACCTTCTATATCTGGAATTTGAACGTATTTTATTAGTTAAATGTTTTTGTTTTTTTTTAATATACAGCACATGCTTACACACACACTGTTCTCTCCTGATACACACACACACACACACACACACACACACACACACACACACACACACACATAGTACCTATGTTGCCTATGTCATCCTATAGACATTAAACCTACAAACAGAAACAATGCCACGTTGTGTATTAGGCTGTAAAAGTGGAGCTTTTGGAGTCCGGTGTTCTGTTTAATGGCTGACCCAGTAATGAAATGTGATTCAGGTGGTAGATGGATATCTGCAGTGAAATATCCCTCCCTGCTCGCTGGCTGCAGCCCAGACGTCGCCTTCTGCTCACTCCTGCTGTAAAGTGTGATTTGCGGTGTTTGGCCTTTTGTCTGGGACAATTATGTTCACCATTAACAAGCTTTCTTCTGTTATTGTTCATATCAATTAGAGGTGGATGGTAATTCGAGCTGATGGTGGAGATGGTGCTAAGAGATTTAGTGGTGATATTGTGGGCTGTATGGAGGGCGATTAATGCCACAAAGAAGGAGAAGTTGGAAACCACTGAGCTTTGCTCTCTCAGTTTTGTTTTAAAAAGTTTTTCAGCTATTTCATGGCACTAGAGCATGCTAACATTCATCTGTATGTTCTTCCTCACTGAGGCCAGACTGTGTCAGTGTAAGAGTTCTTCATTTATTTCAATGACACTACCTCACTGGCACAGCAATGACAAGGACACTGTTAACAATACTTAGAGTTAACCCTGGCCAAACTTTTGTCGCATAGCAATACAGTGTCATCCACTAACATGCTGCATGGACCAGTCAAACACATGCAAGCCCTATTCCTGCTATATAAATTGTGACATGGACATGGTCATTTTACTATTTATCTAGTGATCATAGAGATTGACGATAACACAATTCTAGGCTTGTAAAAATACTGTCTCATTATTAACTTATGTGAAGTGTTTTGGTGTCTGATAACGTTTCAAAGTCATGGATGTATTCCACAAACAGGACTTCCTGGATTAAGGGTATAGATTTAGTTTCAGAGATGGAAAGAGAAACAATGAACTCAGAGGCACCTTAACACATCTGTCTGTCCTGGAAGAGGGATCCCTCCTCAGTTGCTCTTCCTGAGGTTTCTACCTTTTTTTCTCCCCGTTAAAGGGTTTTTTTGGGGAGTTTTTCCTTATCTGCTGTGAGGGTCCTAAGGACAGAGGGATGTTGTATGCTGTAAAGCCCTCTGAGGCAAATTGTGATTTGTGATACTGGGCTTTATAAATAAAACTGAATTGAATTGAATAACTAAAATCATTAAACAATATTAAATTAAATTTAAATTAAATAAAAAACTAAAAATAAATAAATTAAATTAAATTATATGTATTTACATTCAAATTAATAAAGTGAAATAAAAATAAAAAAGATAAAATACAATAAATTAAACTGAATTAAAAATGAAAATAAATTAAATTTGATACTATATCCTGCATTTTTATACACTGACAGCAATCTAGTAAATAAATGATGAGTTAGTTACAATTCTTTAAAAACAAGACAGCATTTGGAAAACATTTGAAATTCTGTGCAATTTGTGACACCATTAATGCACTAACCTTATAATCACATTTAGTTCTCTTGATAGACACCTGATACTTTATTATAAATAATGTTGTATTTTCATCTTTACAACCCGCAGCATTGTCCCTTATTGCATTGTCTTTACCTTTGAATTATAGCAGATTTTTAGCAGAATAGAAGTAAAAGGTTACATTAAGGAAATTAAATAAAAATTGTATTTGGCTGAAATACATCGAAAGGAAATGTAGATAAAGAAGATGGAAGTATTTTTTCAGCCCTGAGTAGCATCTGCATACGACCCCAACAACCACTACCACGGAGGACAGGGCAGTCAAAAGCCTCTTTCACACAAGGTTTCTGGTAAATTACTGGGATAATCTTTTAGGCATAGCTCGTGATTTCTACTATTCACACATGTATTACTTTCAGGAACATTACTGTCTTGCACCTTATCACACATGCCACGCTGGAATATATGGGGTGAGGGATAGTCCAGCAGGTGGCAGGTAATCCAACATTTAAAGATGCCTACCACCATAAAATTCAATAGATGAAGAAGAAGATGGAGCAAGGCTAGATGTACGTGTACGCAGCCGAAGAAGTCTGTTGCTATTTCCAGTAACATGCCAGGTAACGAGCTGTTTTTGCCTGGTGCCAGTGTTCTTAACATGTATTAAAATTCAACATTTAGGTTGCTCATTTAAAAATGTCGCCAGCACTGTCACACTGTGATTGGTTCGCTCACTCTATATGTAAGCATCTTTCAGTAGATGTATGTAACCCTTGTGCTTCTCCCTGCAATGTTCCTGCTTTTTTCACAACACAGACATACTGGTATTTTCCCTGAACTTTTACTAGGTGGGAAATTGGTGGTGCAGATTTTCCTGAATATCCCTGCTCCCATTCAGACATGACCCCATGCAGGAAATGTTCCTGAACATTCAGGGATAGACTGCATGTGTGGAAGAGGTTTGAGGCACAAATCTAGGGCAGAAAGATACACAAAACACTTGTAAAGCTCATTTCTGTCAACTCATTGTAATATTTGGATTCACCTCAATGATTTTTTATCAACACAGAGCTTCTGTCTTCTAGATAATAGTGACAGTGTATTGGGGGACCTAAATTCTGTCAGAACACCCATTTATGTTATGGTGGTGTTCACGCTTCTCTTGTGGCATGACTTACACCTCATACATGGGCAGAATTCCAACATTCCCTCCATCCTCTTTGTCTGAGCCGCAGAGAGGCCTGCAGGATGCCCATCAGTGGCATGGCTCAGATAATGACTTATTGATAGGAAAGGATGACGGGTGCCCCGTGCATATTAGCATGACGCCAGCCGGTCGCAGCACCACTGCTTCACCACCCGGAGTATTGCTAAGGCAATTACCTGCGCAGGGCCCGTACACAGAGGTCGCTTTGCTGTCAGCTTATATCTCCATCTATACATTATAGACTTGGCTTGCAGTGGTTTGGTCAGTTTGGTCAAACAACAATGGAGAAAAAGTACATCTTATTTGCCACAAAAAAGAAAAATAATGTAAATAATTAAATAAAGGTTTCACATAAAACAGAGGTGCAGATTTTCAATTTAAAGCCTACATTATTCTGTTTGTGTTTATATCTTTGTGTGTCAGGGTTCCTCAGTGTGCAGCCAACCAACAATTAGAAACCAGCTTATTTATATGTCAAGATCCTATTATTTGGTCAGTGTGACGGATTCATTTACTGTAATTTGACAAAGCTCCCAAAACAAATATCCGCTTAGAGAGAACATCGATTTATCTGCAATTAATATATTTATATTTACATGTATTTTTATATCTATGTATACATTTATTTAGGCATGTCTTTCACATACACTTCTCCTTGATCTTTTCCCTCCCTTGTATTGATAAAACCAACAAAAGCATGGACTCCCTCTGAGCAATGGAGAGTTCCCACATGTTACCCAGTTGACATCCTTGTACCCTGAGATGAAAAACATTTCTAACAGGGCCAAAAAAATAATTCTGGCATATCAAGGGAGCTTGGGAGAGGGGAGGGAGGGGACATGGTTGCGAGATTCCCAGCATGTCCACAGATGACAGTCCTTCGCCCAGGGCTGGCCGACGCAGCGACATTGTGCGCCTGTCATAGCTGCCCTTCAACAGCAGATGAAGCTGTCAGCAGGACGATGACTTTATTCTGACAGCCGCTCCACCCTCTCTCTTCAGAGCGTTGCAAATAAATATGTTGGGTTTCAAAGCTGCCAAGGCAGACGTTGGACAGTGGGTCAGGGGGCCAAACGCAGAGCAAAAGCATTCCCTTCCCCTCGTAACCTGTTCTCAATGAGCCTGGTCACCTCGCCAGGGCAGCCATTCAGCGTGAGCCATCCAAAGGGCCCCAGGGCCCCAGATCTCACACACTGCCTGCCGGGGGAGTTCTGTGAGCCTCTGACAGCCATCACTCTCTCTCTCTTTCTCTGTGCATCTCTGTGTTTGCCACATTGGAGAGCCAAAAATATCCTCAGCACAGAGAAATAGCGAGTACACCAGCAGTTCAAACCATTTATGACAGAATGTGATTCAATGTGATGAGGATGAGATGACTTCTCCCCACCGACTCAGTCTGAAAAGGAATATCTATTCATAAACTTCCTCTTGATGATGAAGTGAAAATTTCATCATCAGAGCAATTTGCAGGTAAAAGAGAAGCACTGATTGTATTTGGTTGTTTGAATGGAGCTGACAGACCATCTGCAGGATCGGAGGCCTCTCTTCCTTCTCCTCTCATCTCCCTTTTCCCCTTCTTGTGTAATGCAGAAAATCATGACTCCTTTCAGCTTCCTTCATCCTCATTTTGCAAACTAACTAAACCTCATAGGTGGAGATTTTGGGGGGGAAGCAGGGGACACGTCCCTCTCAGTATTTACAACATAAAAACATGAAAGTAGCAGAGGGCTTTTATTTTGACAAAATTAAAGCCATTTCCACCTGAAACTGATGCAGGAAAGGCACAAGCTGGTGCACAAATATCACCAGAATGCAGGAAATTAAGTGGCTGACTCTCAGGATCTCCAACCTGTTTCATATGTGTCCCACCAATTTTGAAACAAAATCTACACCCTGGCTAAATGTAATTATTAGTTGAGCTGGTCAATGCGGGGTTGCACATATACTGGCAACCTTCTGGTGCTGATCAACCGTATATACAGCTCATGAAAGATTTTCAGTTCTAAAAATCCTATTTGTCTCATCAGAATACAGCTGAAACCATTTACTGATTAATCAATCAACGGTCATTTTTAATTTCTTTTGGTCAGTTACCCAAGCAATTGGAAGACGTCACATTGGACTCTGAGAAATGTTAACATTGAATGAATGAATGAAAGCATTTTCACATTTTGTAGACCTAAAGGTTAATAAAAAAATATATGCCAGATTAATCAGCCATTAACCCTGTGTCTGAGCAAAATTCATGTAATTGTATCCCTAAAATTCATCAGAAATACCAGCAATCTAACACTTTTGCCTCTGGGAATCAACCTTTGACACACAGGAAGCAGCATTTCACATTTTTAGTTTCCATTCGACTATAGCAAATAATTGAAAAAAGCTTCATTATCTGTTAATAATAAATGACATATTCTATGTTCCTGTGTCCTTTATGTGTGGATCTGTCTGTCTTGTGCAGTGTGTCGCTGTGTTAGCATGTTATTACACAGGTTGAGAAAGAGAGTACCCAGTGAGTTGCAGACTGAGGAGCAAAACAAAAGTGGAAAAATTCATCCTTACAAAGGAAAAAAAAAACGATTAGAGGTTTTTTGAAACACATTTCAGTCATTCAATACGCAGCTGCAAATACACATTATGCTTTTTTTCTTAAATCTCAATCCAAACCACATTCCCTGACTGTATTGGGTCAACCATGTCATATTCTGTTTTATAAGCCTGTTGTGTCCTCTGAAATACATTCCTTCACACATGGCCACCAAGAAAAGAACAGGGTATGTGAAGGTCCACTTCAAAGAACACTGGATGAAAAAAAAACAAACTTCTGGCTCAGAGCAAAAATAAATCTGAAACAAAATTCTTTAATATTTTCCCAAAGATTAGTTATTTGTTTTTTTTTCCTTTAATTGAAAGCAACAATACTGTGAGAACTGTATCAAAATAAAGTCCAACCACTGTGACCCATATCTCACACTGTGTCCTCTGCTGCAGCTGTAAAGGCCAAAGCCAGACTGAAAGGGTTAACTTAACATTATGTAAGCAATATTTTAACTTTAATTTTTGCTATCTTACAGATGTTAAAGAGAACAAACAATTTGGGCTGTGAGATAAAAACAAATCCTGGAACCCACCAATGTAAGCACACTTACTCTGTTATTATATAACAGATTACAGCCTCCCATTACATAACACGTCTAAATGGAGAGACTCTCTTTGCACGCAACCTAAATGCAAAACTGATGCTAGTTTTTTGATTAAGATTCATTTCCTCCATTTGTTTCGAATCATGGACTTAAAATGGAACAGTATTATGAATGTAGTGTTTTTCTGCAATTAAATGAAACACGATAAGTATGATGTAAAATTACAGAAAGTGGGACATGACAGCACAGATACTCAAAATCCAGATGTACTTCTAGCACAAAGACACACGATAATCCTGACCTCCACAGGCTTTTCCACTTATTAACATGTAAAAGTAAAGATTTTCATATGTCATCTACTTTATGTGAAATACACGCCGTTAATGCTGTTATTAAAGTTCCCTCGACAGCACTCTGAATAAGGCCTACAAAGCTGATTTAATGTATGTAAACTAATGCAATTACAGTTCAGCTCGATAGACTAATGACTCGCTTTGCACACATTTGGAGCTGCAAACTTCTGAGTTTTGAGCTGGTATACCTCGCTTGCTAAAGCGACCATTACATTTCCCCTCGAGGCTGCACTGAGCAAGAATTTTCTGTAGGAATCCAAATGTCTCATTAGATACATTTAAATAAGTAGCTGCAGCAGAGAGGAGAGCTCCATCTCCACTGGAGACTCTCCCCATTTATCCAAATAACAGTCTGATATCAACATGGACACCATTGGTGACACCTCTCCACATGTCAGGTGACACCTTCAAATTTAAAGTATAACATAGTATCATTTAGACAGTTTTGGCCCATTTAATTGCTATTATATTTGGTGTACAAGTTCCTAATAGTTTTTAAATGCAAGTGCAAGTCATTTAAAATGCCACTGACCATATGACTGAAACTTTATTATATTTGCAGCCTTCCATCTTTGAAGAACTTGTGAATGCAGTGACCAGTTTATAATGTGTAGCGTTTGTTTTAATATTATACATCTCAGTGTCTGACTGCACAATATATTTGACTGTACTATTTTAACTGTATGTTTATGTCATGTATGATATGTATTATGTCTGTGTCCTTTTTTTGTTGAGGATGATTAGTGGTCGCCAAAGTGTCAGCTAATGGGGATCCAGTAAATAAACAAATCAACAAATGATTTTACATTGCTTTTGAAATAAAAGAAATATGGTGACAAATTTAGTTTGAATTCTAAATGTTGTCCCTTCTGATGCTTGAATAAAAAGACATGGATTTGTTTTGTCTCATTTTACAGATCTTGTTCATCCTATCCCAGTCTGAGGTTTTCTCCAGTCCAGTGAGACATTTCGGATGGAAGTAATGAGAAAAATGGGAACATTGACTGAACTAAATGAGGGCTCCATACTCATACATGATGGATATAACCTTTGTGAAAGATTCATGCTCAATGAGAATGAATAGCTGCAAATGGCTTCCTGTGAATGGAGGAATGAGCCATGATATCTGTGTCCATGCGGGCTGCTTGTCAGGGAAAATGTAAAAGCAGAGGGACAGTCTGAACCATTGAGTCAGACTCAGAAGAGAACAGTTGGAATCCTTTATGATCAAAATTCAGAGTGTCCCACTGAGTTTTACTCATTATTGTTGCATCTTTTGTTTTTTTGTAAAGCGTCACAAACAAATTTTTATAAAATTCAAGTTGTATCTGTTTCCTGCAGTTTTGGTCTGCTATATGCAAAGTCAAACATGACACAGTTTGCTTTAAAATCAACCCATTTCTAGCTTGCTGCTTGTGGCTCCATGTAACCAGAGCCCCAACCCCCACCCCACATGTCTCAGCACTATAGCCATATAATCCTTAAACAGAGACAGAAAAACAAAAAAAGACACCTTTTGAATTAAAACAAGTTAACCATGAGGAATTTCAGTGGTTTTCTGAGCCACTGGCATCCAGTTTCCTAGATCAGCAAGATTACAAACAACCAGTAGTCAGGAGATCAAGAGGTCAAAGGTCACAGCACGCAGACAATATTCCTGTGACCCATGAATGATCACTGATGATTAAGAAGTGCTGAGAAGGAAATCAACGTCTTTCTGTCTTTGTTAGGAACAATGCTACACGATAGGCAACAGCAAACAGGAGACAAGTGTGCACCAGAAATCCTCTGTGATATCACGCATCTGTGAGATGCTACCTTATATCACTGCCCACAAATGTCTGCATGCATCACTGTCCCCTGTCAACAAGATGTTTATTTGATAGTTTCATGTCCAACATCCCCTCAAGATACCTGGAATCTAACTTGTTTTCTTGTAACATCAGTTGACTTCTGTCTGCCTTCATAAGTCCATAAAACAAAAACTGAAACACAAAGCTCAGAAATGTTTTATGTTTTTGTTGACTTTTTAAAATTATTCTGGTTATATTTAAAGTACTTCATAGAGCAGTATTTTTGTAGGACTATTGTTTATGACTGCAATCATTTTGGCTAGACGTACCTAATATTATCTTCATGACTAAGTGTGCTGAAGGATTGTGTTACATCATGCTGTTATACAGATCATTTCTCCTACCTGATCCTCAAACTACCTCAACCCCTCATCCTAATCTCCATTCTCCACAGGGTCACAAGATAAATCTGAGAGGTCATCAGACAATTAATTGGGCAGAAAAGAAGAAAAACAAATTCAGATACACGATTCAAAATAATTTGGGGACGTTTTTTCTAATTTTCTTGTGAAATATTAGATCATTTTACTTATTTGTGCCTCAAACAGCTCTTAAAAAGAAACTATGAGAGACGTTTTGAGAGAAAATGTCTCTTTGCTGCTAAGAACTCACAGTCATCTGAAATATGTCAAAGGTGCTAGACACTGTTTTTTGGAAGGAGTCACCAGCCAAAAACTGGGAGCTGCTGGTTTAGAGGGGACCTATCATGCTAATTTTAGGTTCATACCATAGACTGGAAAAATAATGAGTGTTGCTACTGTGACATCACCCATTGGTTTGTGGACTCCTGTTTTAAAGCTTCACGTTCGGCATTACAGCTGTCGCCATCTTGTTTTTATGGAGCCAGAAGTGACCATATTTGGGTGAGAGACTGCTGCTGTGGAAGAGCGATGGGTGGATCTAAGCTAAGGACACTACAGACAGCCTGTCACTCAAACCAACCCGCCCTCAATTATGTGTAACTTTAAGCTTCAATTAACGTGTGAGTTACATATAAATTCACCAGTTGTCATGAATGTTGAAATTAGCCATAGAGACCAAAACTTTTGCACCAAGCTGTAAACATGTTTCTTTCTGTTGTAAAGTTTACACTTTATTGTCCTCATACTATCTGTGCTTAAACACCTGTGTTCATCCTTTCTGTGACACTTTGGTTTAGGTCTGTCTCTTTAAGCCCCCCACCTGAAAAAAAGCCCAGTCTGCTCTGATTGGTCAGCGTTACAGGGTGTTCCATCCCTGCGCCTCTGCATGGTCATTGTAACTGGGGAAATGACTGTGTATAGTTACAGTTTCTCCCATTAAAAATCACCTATTAAAGCTTCCAGACATGACTGGACATGTTACAGCAGGAATATGATCCAAAACCGGGGAGAAACTGAAGGTATACTATGCAGGAATTGTCGGTTACTTGTAGTAAACATTATTGCCAGCGAAAGTGACAGTCAACCCCAGATTTGCACTTTTTCAGCACTATGTACATGATTTTTGGAGCTTCCTCTTACAGTTTGGCATCTAGTTGCTACCTTTTTATAAAGTCCTGACCTCACCTGAGTACTGTACCCAGGAACATCCAAAACACAACAAAATAGGAAGAAAATACCGGCAGAGGGCAGAGTCTCTGCAGATAAATACAACTTATAATGGCTCATAAGTGGTGATTAAGAGGGATTACTTTAGTATGAGTCTTGTTTTTAGGGAAAGTCCTTTACCTTAAACAACATCAGCAACCAAGATTAAATGTTTCCCTGGTGTTAGCATGTAGCTACATGTAGCAGTGTGTAATGTAAACAACTGCATTAGCCTGGAGCAGATGACCATATAAAAAATGTGTCATGATCTGACCTCATCTTGTAGCCAAAGTAGAAAAACACAAAGAGTGAATTGAAGCCTGAGGTTTTTGCTTACCGGGATCACATTTATTTTAAACTTTGGCCACATTTAACATGAACTTTCAAAACTGTAGCATTATATGACAGAAACTAATCTTTAACAGTGCATCATATTTTATTAGATTATGTTACAATCACTTACTATAGCAAAAGCAACAATATTTCCCTCTGAACTGTGCTGGAATTGTATATGAAATAACATACAATGAATATACTGAAGTGAAATACATACCTCAAAATTGTATTTAAAGTGTAAGTTAAGTATTTTTCAACCTGAAGCATATTTACACATGTTTTTGCATCTAAGTGATAAATAACAGCAATTTTTGAAACTGTTCCAGTATTGAGCAAAGCTGCTGCAGTCAGCAACAGCAAACCAGGCTGCAATGTAACCACTTGGGGCATTTGTGCACCGTCAACAAGTGTTTGGATTATTTTATGCGTCTGACAATTTGTGGACAGGATCCCTACAAAGATAGACCTCTTAGTTAAGGAGTAAGATCCTTTTTGTTTAAGCAGACACAGCCCTGAAATCACCGTCGCCTGCCACACCAGACTCCATTGAAATAAAGTGTAATTTTAGTGTCCATAGAGCCATCATGTTTTAACACCTAACTTTGTGAATTAAGGGTTTATTTCAAACAAACCAGAGTTGGTTATTGTTGGAACAGTGGAAAGAAACACCCGGACATTTTTATGGAGTTTATTTTGTTTTCACTGACTTTGAATGAAGTGTGTTTTATGATGATAAAATTACTGTTTATTTAAATGGAGTCTTGTGGATGTGGCGATAGCAACTTCAGGGCTGTTTCCGGTTAAACCTAAAGGATCTTACTCTGTATCAAAAAGATCTGTCTCTGTAGGCATCCTTTCCATAATGTATAGTCTGAGTGTTTCAGGGGCAAAAACAAATACTTCTAGTCAACATAAAGTGATGATGCACAAATGCCCCGAGTGGTTACATTGCAGCCTGTTTTGCTGCTGACTGCAATGCTCCTGCTCCGTACTGAAAAAATGTTGTTTTAATAGTCACTTAGACATAAAAGCTTGGGAAAATAGGGTGCAGGTTGAAAAATATGGGAGTTATCCTTTAAGTATGTACTCGAACTTTGTTTCTTTTTACCACTTGAAGAGAGAGTCAACAACAAAACCATACAGTGAAGCTGATACTCCAGGTACCTCTTTTATATAAAAGTAGATATGTTTTAAACCAATCAGCTGCTTGTTATGACATGAAACATCTCTGACTGCTTTAGCTGTTACAATCTGACTGTATCTTGGACATTCTGGACGACTGACATTTCATTTGACACTTCAGTGTGTGTCACTACTTCCACAGAGCACTGCTCTCATCTGACTTTGGCCATAATGTCTAGATTTAAGTCTTGGCATTATTTTCTACATCCCAGTATGATTTTTCCTTTTGCCCCAGTTGCCTTTTCAATAAAAAAAAGGAAGATTTGCATCTTAATGGATCTTAGCAACAGCAGAGGCCCTCTCAGCACTGTGCTTTTCACATGCACTGCTGCAACAGTAGACCTACATATTAAAAAAACAACAACAACACAACAACAACAAAAAGTACTATTTCACATGGGCCCAAAAATCTATTGTGCCTTTGGTCAGATTAATACCAGTTCCAGGAAGCTTGTTTGGATCGTGTTGTAAAAACAGATCACTGATAGCAATGTATTAGTGGGGGATTAACATGACTTTCGCCCTGCTTTCTGTGCACAATAAAGCTTTAATCTAGGCTCTGACTGGGAGGCAGGGCTGCAGAGCCGGGCCAATGAGGTGCCTCCGTGTCTGTAGCATATCCCCGCCCATGGGTGTCTCCTGTGGTGGCGGCGGTGGTGGTTGTGCGGCCCGGCCTGGCAGCAGACGCAGTGACAGACGTGCCCCTGGGATTCCACCTGTCAGCCACAAACGCACTAATCGACAGGCCTCGTATAAGCTGAACTCTCTGCCACCTCTCTGTCAAATCTTCATCTTCTCATTCGTCTGACAGACTCCCTCTGCCCACCCCCACCCTCTTCTTATCCATCCCAAACTCCGCCCATCCACTAGCCTGCATAAAACACACCAACACCAACCCTTCATGCCTGCTGCACCCAAAACAGATTCATTCTCCTGTGTAAAAAAAAGCTTTATTTTTGCTTTAAGGAATAATCCAAAATCTTCTGTGCAGCTTCTTACCACTCTTTAACAAACCCCACCCCTCCTCCACCTCCCTGCCTTTCAGCTTTAATGTGACAGAGGTGGGCTTTAATGTTCAGTAGTAATTGGGTAGGAGAGGGAGAGACTGTTTGGGAGGAGGAGGAGGAGGAGGAAGGGTCATGGTCAGGTTTCTCATGGAGGTTATTCTGCATCTGTCTCTTAGCAACGACAGACCGCTCTTTGTACAGTCCTTGAGTTGATTGGTGCGTTTTTTTTTTTTCCCTTCTTGGTCGCTGAAATGTTTTGCGAGGGGGCTCCTCGGCAGACAGCCTTCCTCCCACATTCACTGCTTTTAAGAATTTGTTTTCATGAGCATCAGATGGGCTCGCTGAGGCGTGGCACTCGCCTTAGCTTTGCCTTCCCTGAGTGTAAATGTGCATTATTCACGTGATGGGGGGAAAAAATGACAGAGATAAAGCCAAATTTAAAACAAAACCAAAACGTCATCTTGACACAGAGCATTTGAGATCAGTGTTCCTTTGATGATGATTGCTCTGTGATTAATAATCACCTTTTTAGCCAAGTTTAGATAAATGACATTAAATCCAGAGACTGTAGCAGCGTGTGATGGCGTCATGCTGCAGCTCATCATCCCTGAGCATCTCAGCACCATCATATCCCCCTTCTCTTGAGCCAGTGTCAGGAAAAGGGCAGCCCGGGGTCAAAGGTCACTGGAAGGAGCCAGGGGAACCTCTTGATTCACACCGTCAGCTTGAAGACATCAGAGCAGGGAGCCAGAGTGGCGTGATGTCAGTCTTACACATGGAACAGGATTAAAAGGGCAATTTGGGGACAAGGAGGAGAAATAAAGGAAGAAGAAGAAAAGAGCCTGTTCTCTTTTCCCAGCAGCTTGAATGTACCCACTGAGAGAGAGAGAGAGATAGATAGATAGATAGATAGATAGATAGATAGATAGATAGATAGATGCTCTGAGTTTGACTTCACCTATTTCACAGAACAAAGTGAAAAGCACACGATGAAAGGAGTCTGGACAAACGAATTTCACACATTATAATGTATTTCCAGCATGAAATTAAATGACAAAAAATGTATTTAGTATGTCAAGTGGAGCTATTGATCACCTGTAAAAGATTAAAGGAGATCTGTCTCTGATGTGATGAGGGTTCCATGTTAAATGTGTCCCACAGATATTGCTTTTGAACAGGCTTTCCGCACAAAATGTGAAATTGCTTCTCAGATGTTTTAGCCTGCAGGTCCGTTTAATGCCAGCTTCAGACAGATGGAGCTTCATTCCAGCCATGCAAGTGCTTTTTTTTTTTTCTTCTCCTGAACGTACAGCATCTCACAACAACACCAAACTCAAATCAAAGAAGTCGCTCAGAGCAACTGCATACCTCAACTTTATCGACTTATATTCAATAGAGCTGTGTCGGCAGGGCTGCAGTATAACTTGGCGTGTTTGTGAGAAAACAGGATTCTGGTTGTTTCAGCTTCAGTCTAAAATAAGTCTGATTAAAGGCGTTAAGTCAAATCCCTGCACAGGCCTGTGTATCATGGTATGCACCTCTTTTCTGAGCAGGACAAAGTTCAACACTGCGGCGCTTCTTACCCTTTACATTCTCCACGATACAAGCACAAATAACACATTAATAACTAAGGGAGAAAGTTAATAAAAGATAGACTATAGGAGACATTAAAAAAGGCGTGTAATCAAATATAAACTTTAAAATTATATTTGATTACATAGATCCACAGACCTCCATAAATCATTTGGTGTGTAAATATCAAAAGATTTATGGTGATAAAATAACATTAAGTAAGATTAAGCTTAATTCTATCGGCCCAAACCCTCACACACAACCTGGGTGGAATATTTACTGTCATTTTTATTTTATCGGCTTTTTGTTTTTCCACTCTGAAACCAAAATGCTCCGTTTAATCATCAATCATTTCCAACACTGCGCTTTGTGGTTCGCAGTATAAGTGAAAATGATCTAACCTTCGAAATTATGCTTTTATAGTCATTAGAAGGTGTTTTATTATGGAAATTGGGTGATTTTTCTCCCCGTTCAGACTTGATTTTCACAACAGAAACTAGAAACAAACGTGTTGAAATCAATGTTAAAAAATCGATTAAAATAATAAAAAAAATCATGATGTAAAAAAAGAAAAATGCTGTTTTTTTATGATGAACAATTGCAGACGGATGAATGAAGACGTTAAAATATATCGGAACTGGAGGTGTATGTAGTGTACTACGTTTTCCGATTAAATTTAGGAGAAAAAAAACATCTATATATTAAGAGTAAAACTTCTATCAGTATATTAGATTATAAAATATATTATCCGCTGGACCCAAATTATTAAATTTTAAGTAAGCTACTTTTTAATAATGAAATATTTCAGCCACAACTTTTTCCACAATGATTCAAGTTTATTCAGCAGCTGTAAAATAATTGCCAGCGCTTTATTTTTCATGATGCTATAGGTTTATCAATTCACTTATTAACACACATGAATCCCACCATGAGCCTGTCGTCTTGAAGCAAACCAGTGAAACACATTCAAAAAGTAAAGGGAGCACACGAGAAAAATGCGACCTGACTGCTTTTTAAAGAAAAGTTCATCTACAACAACAAAAGATATTTAAGATGATTTAAAGTGTTTTCAGACTGTAAAGCTGCGTCATTGTTGTACAAAAGACAAAGAGGAACTTTATATAAGTTTTTCTTTTTTCCAGACGGACTGTGGTGTTGCAGATATAAAAAAAAAAATAAGCCGCTTTCTTTCACTTCTTTCCAAAAATGATCTCTAAAAATACCTAAATTATAATCCGATTTTTTTTTTATTGCATCAAAGTTATTTCTAAACATTTTAAAAAGAATACACACAGGTAACATAATGGTGTTGAAATGAGATTTTGTGGAGGCTTATGAACCAGCTCGGCATCATTATAGATTTAAGAGTGATAGGCCTAATTATTGGTTTGAAGCACGCCATTGAAAAGGCTCCCAAAGCTGCAGTCAGCACTTATTCTCACATCACAAATAAACTACAGCAGCGCTGCCACGTCTCAGTAAACAATGGCTCATTTATTAACATGCAGTTGTAGGCTAATTGCCATCATTATATTGAATGGCGGATTTTATTTCACGATTCTACTGTAAAAGCTGAAACTTATAAAATGGTGAAATAATGGCTCCACTTTGGTCCCTGCTCACAGATGACACGGAGGAGCTGTGCGGCTACACACCACAGTTACGTACACCTGGCGTCCTGTAATTTGTTGTTTAATTTTAAAACATATGTTTGTGAAAACTAGAGAGTAAAAATAATTTTAGTTGTTTTTAAAAACCATTTTAACGCTTTCAAGAATTTCCCAGAAGCATCTACATCACAACAGGTTTCTTTAAAAAAAATCTTTTTAACGGGTGTTGCCTTAAAGAACAGACGGTTGGCTTGTATCAAGATGAATTTCATCACCCAACCAAAAACAAACAAACATTTAGGTGGGATATTATCAGAGAAATATTATTTTATTTTAATATTTGCTAGCCTGTACTAAAAATCTCTTACAATTCTTATACGTAGGTCTGAGCCGCTTGAATAGTTGGTCCTCACTTGAAATGATGTATATTAATATTTAAAATATATATATCTTAAGAGCGAGCTGATTGGCTGCTCTCTTTAAATCCTGAAAGCTGATTGGCTAAATCCAAACCACACTGCGTAATGACTGATCCAGCCTCAGTCCCCAAAAGCAGCAGAGACGCGGTGCTCTCTTATTTATGACTTGGACCAATCTTAGAAATCTGACGTAAACACGGAAGCAGATAAAACTCCATTAGAGCAACAGTGCTGCTATTTCTCCTGCTTAGAGCCGATCTGATTTTCCTCCTCCATCGCACCCTACATACTCCTTGGCATTTTCTTGTTTTGGACCTGTACGTGTGTGGGAAAATGCTCCATTGTTTTATGTTGGCCCTTTGGCCCAGAACACCCAGGGGCCGTGGAGCGCCCAGCTTCATCCTCCTCAGGGTAAACTGTTGTGACAGAGCACTCAGGGGCCCCTCATTAGCTCTCTGTCCACTAAGAAGCAAAGAAGCTGCTTTAATCCCCTCTGTCCTCCCCAATCTGGCAACACAGAAATGATTATTATTCCATTTTCATTCTGCTCACTTGTCTTATGCAGAGTTCAAGCACCTTTATGAATTAATACAACCCTTAATAACAAAGGAGCGCGTTTGTTAAGAGGTGTTAAGTTAGTGTCAAGCAGTATAAACTGGTTTAACTTAGAGACTTCTATGGTATTCTATAACTGGAGGCTATACTGTCGTTACATCACTGTGTGTGTATCACTGGTCTGCTCCTCCCTATGAGCACATGTTCATTTGTGTGTGTTTTTATGGCTGTTTTGCTCTTTTTTATATTTTAAAATGTTAATTTATGCAAATAATTTGGTCCAGTATTTCTTAAACTTTGTCACACTCCAATACAAAATCCACATCCTGCATCTGCTTTAAAATGTATATACATCTCTCCTGCAGGGTCAACAGAGTGTGTGCATTATTTGAAATATTTCAAATAAGTTTTAGCGTTGTTTAACTGCCTGATCAAACCCAGTGTAGCATAACTGCAGGAGAAAAGTTAAATGTTTTCCTGCTGCAGGTCTTTAAATAAACGTTGACACGTACATTTGGCCTGTCAATGGGAAGCACTCAGTCTGATTCAAATGTCTGATTAGTGACAGTATTACAGTCAGAAACAGGCTCCACAACACCACACAGCTCTGCTTGGCTTTCATTTTCTTACTCCATTTCAGTACATAAGCTTGTGCTCGCTCACACACACACACATAGACACACATTTTTTGTCCTCATTGGGGAGTGGCGGCAGTCATAAACAACATAGAATTAAAATGGCAAAATAAACCAAATACACTTTATTTATAAATCTTGAGTTATAATTTAATACGGTACCAATATGTTAACCAATATGCTTTCACAGTACATCAGAGTGGTTGTCAAAAAGAAGTAAACACAAATACACACTCACACACGCATAGACACATTCAAGCGCACATACACACACACTTTCAGTTCAGCAATACCCTGCAGTGGTCTATTGTGCCATTAAGCGGCCTGGGCTCATAAATGCATGAATTATAATGAAATAGATTTGTTACTTTGAGCTGGGAAGTTGTGTACAGTTCATTTCTCCCATTAACAGGCTGTAGTTACAGTATACATCAGGCCCAGTGCTCTTTAAATCTCTCTGAGACAATCAGTGAAAAAGACCTGGAAACATAAATGAATCAGGAGTGTTTGGTAATGCATTAATCGTTAATCCAGTAAAGTAATGTCATTACTTTTCCCTGTAACAAGTTACATGTCAACAGAATACAATTTTGACTTAAACCCTCAAATTATGAAAACATCAGATTAACGCACAGCTATCTAACATTTAGCTTCCTTCCCTTTATAAATTTTGCCATAATTAGCCTTGTCATCATCTCGAAGTTTGGATTAAAAATAACAGAAAAATTTCTCTGAGTGGCAAAATTCACTAATTTGATGAGAAATAAACATGATCTTGAGAATCTGATTAATTAAAGAGGAAAAAGCAGTGTTTAAATATTGTTTTTTGAAGGCAAAAAGAGACAAAATTAAGCATTATGGCAAGAGGAAATAATTACATTTGCCAGGAACTAAAATATTTAAGGAAACACTAATATAAGAAAGTAATGATATTAACTAGGGATTAATGCATTACTTGGCGCAACCTAACACTGATTATGAGAAGTGCATTTTCCAAATATTTTTTGATCTCTGTCTTTTCATTCTTTGTATGTTGATAATGCAAATATAATAAGACTCCAAAGTAACTGAAACAGAGCATTAATCTCACCATTCGGTCTGAATTTAGCAAATAGATTAAAGTCAGATGATGTTGGGTTTCAAACACCTGCATTAAATCTTTCTGAAATGTTCCTTTAGACCAAAGTGCCATGTCTGGAAGGTATGAAACAAACAAACAAACAAAAAAAAAACCAGATCAACACAAGACAATCCCTGCAGTTTTCTCACTTGCTGGGGCAATACGTAAAACATTTAAAAAAGGAGCCAAAAACATAATTTACAAGCACGATAAATATACACACAGGGTCCAATAAATATCGTTTGTTATCCCAAAAACCATAGACTGTGAGTGGTCGCCACACTGCAAAAAAATGTCCATCATAACCAGTCATTTCATCTCAGGAAATACTGTTTGTCTTCAAACAAGTAAAAAAGTCCAGCCAGTGGGGTCACATTGTTTAACGGCAAAATGGTTCATTTAGTTCAGGGACTGTTCTAGTCACACTGGGACACAACGCAGCATAAGGCAGCTCATTCCTCTGGGATCAAGAAAATGGCAGTTGGTGTAAGAAAAATCATGAATTGAGATAATTTGTAATTATCACTCCACTGGCAGTTTTTTCCCTTGTTCAAAGCAACAGAGATCTGACACTGACTGAAATGACTCGATTAGATTTGTGGGACCCTTCCTGACCTTAGAAGCACCACTGTAGTTTTTTCCTCTACTGAATAGGCATGTAAGGCCAGTTGAAGCTGCTCCCAGACAGCAGCATGTCCCTTATCAGAGTTTCTATGGGCGTTTTCCCCACCAGACGGACGAAGAAAAGCTGCTCTATGACAGAAGAAGAGACGGTGCGGAGGGAAGGCAAGCGGAGCAGCAGCTTCCCAAACCTGTTAGGCTGGTTGGGATACTGGCTCCTCACATACTCCTCTAAAGCACACTGGGATTTCTCCTGCAGACCCTCCACATGCGCCACGTCCGACAGACCACAAGCATCTATAGATAGAGAGAACGACAGCGAAACAAAAAAAAAGAAAAGAAAAAACAGGCAGGAGAAGAAGCGGTCAAGACCAGTGGTTCAGGCATCCAGGCATCGGAATGAACGCCAGTAAAATGATTTTCACTATGTTTGCAAAGAGTGACTACAACACACAACAGCATAGGGAGACACAACAAATCAGTGGTTGATGTAGGGTAGGTGAACTATGATTATCATAAGGCAAAAGACCACCAGAAACAAAAAACAACTATATTTTCAGACGGTTCTGCTCTTGAAGTGTTATTGTTTTTCACTTGAGACTATTTACTTATATGTCACTGAACAAGGTGTTAGAGAAACGGGCAGGGTTGCAGACTGCTGAGCATTTGTATCTGGCTTCAAATAGTTTATTTTATAATAAGCAGATCTAAGGGTGACAGAATAGTAAAACAGGTATACACAAATAAGAAAAATCTTTATATATTTGCACTCAGGATCAGTGCTGTGGTGAAAACACACCAGCTTGAGGCAAATAAAGCGCTATTTACGCCTGTCATTGAGATAAACTGTTTTCTCATCAGTCTCATGCTATCAGGGATCAAAGATGGCGCTATTGCTCCCATCAAACCTAAAAAAATATTGTTCAGAACAAGAAATAAGGTGATAATGTTGATGTGTATCAGACCACAGGCAGAATGTGACTGTATAGACCTTCACGTACTGTACGTGTGGTGTTTGTACACACAGCAGACCCCTGTGTTTGTACTGTAATGCTGCAGGCCGGCTGGCAGCAGGGGTTAAAGAACGGTTTCTGTGTCCCAGTTTAAAGACACGTGTTCAGATGTGCTCATGGGGACTAAAATAGACCTACACAGGAGACCTTTTTTATTTTTTACTCGGCTGCTACTCATCCTTTTGATACTGTTCATGACCCAGCCATCAAACATCATTCTGACTCTTGTTAAAAGGCTCTGAAATAACCAGAAGGCATTTTGCAATGCAGGGCAAACCAACAGTTTCACTTCATTCAGTAAAACTTGTTTATGTATGATTAGTTTTAAGCTAAATTCAAAGGTGTAACAATTTAATTAAACATATGACAAAAAATAAATACATCCATTTGAATTTATATTTTTTTATTCACATTTAAAGCAATGGCAAAAATTAGATTATTAAAAAATTACATTTCTCCAACTTAATTCTTTTAATTTATTATTTGATAAATTAATTAACATCAAATATGAAGCCTACAAATTAATTTCAATTAATTTAACTGCTTTCTATTTGGAGCTTAAAATAAATAATTAATAACAAAGTGGTCAATGATATAAAACAGTCTATTGATAAAGTACTTTGCTGATGTGTCTTTTATGAGAAGCAACAATGGAATACAATATTACATGCTGTCAAATGTTAAACACTCAGCCTTGTTTTCATTCATTTGAATAGGCTACTGTATGATTCAGAGTGTTATATATTTTAGGGGCTGCAGGGATTTGATACAGTTTGCAAACCCAACCAAATTCATTCACAGCCTTTTTAAATCTTATCATAAATAATACACTTCATAATACTGATACACTTTACTGTGCTCCTTTAAGGGCTGACACACAGAGGTCATACGAGTTCACAGTCTAGGAATTATATAACTTATATGAAGAAAAAAACCTTTTAAAAGCTCATCAGATTTTTTTTCTCTTTCTTCCTCTCTTTTTTGGCTTTATAATAATTCTGGAAATTAGAGTTCTGATCTAAATTGAATTTATAGGAAAATAAATAAATAAATGTTGTGCATCTAATACTAAAATATATATATATATTTTTATAAAATAAGGAATGTACTCGAGCCTGAGTTTACTCTAGCTTTAATAAAATATAACCTAAACATCCCCAAAATATATTTTATTTTCATTTTATACATTTTCATTGGTGCGCATTTCACGAAAACACACATTTAGGTAATGCTCTGAAACACAGAGGACATTCACGATTTTCCCATAAAAAAATTCTGTGGGTTTTAACGAGCTTTTACTTTTCACTAATGTGTAGACCGTCATGGTGATCATATTTATATTATACAGGCTATTTACGCCTAATTTATGGTCGTTTTCTTTACAAAAGGCGGTCTTTTATTAGAATAATTTGTATTAAAAATCAAAATGGTCATTTTTCAGCTATCTTTAATTCCCCACTGCCTGCACGATGCAGACTACTATGTGATGTTTTTTATTTATATACACTGATTATTATTTTGTTCATTCTGGTGGTTGTTTGACTGGATATTATTTTATTTCCTACATCACACCACTGGCCGCTCCTCAGTGTACAAAGATGGAAGCTTTGGAGCCATCCAGGCCGCCATGTTTGGATGAGAGACAGAGGGTGTACCTGTGGTGAACAGCACGATGGCCTTGATGCAGCTGTATTCTGCTGAATCCACGTGCAGCACTTTGAGCTTCTCCACCTGCTCCTGGAAGACCCGGATGTGGTCCATGAAGGCCACCACCCGGTCCGCGGACATCGGGGACGCGTGGAGGCCGGCGGCGGCCAGCAGCGGGGCGACGTGGACGGGCATGGAGCACTGTGCGGCGTTCAGGACGAACAGTTCGCTCCAGGTGAGGCGCAGCAGGGCCACCTGGTCCGTCACCTGCAGGTCCGGGAAGAAGGGGATGTTGCGGGCCCACTCCACGGCGCTGAACAGCATCCGGGCCGCCAGCTCGCAGATGTTCTCGATGCCCATGATGTTGTTGCTCTGCAGGCACTGAGAGCCAAACCTGGAGGTGGGGTAGGGCTCGGCCCGCAGCAGCAGAGAGATGTATCCCGACAGATAGGAATGACACTGCAGAGGGTCTCCGTTTGTCAGAGCAAACTGACCGTGATAAGACTGTGTGGGAAGTCTGCCTCTCTGGACAGCTGCAAAGACACACAGCACACATGTCAAACCACAACACACATGACAGTTTAAGAAATCAGGATGTCAATAAAACAATAAAACATCTTATAAACAAACACACACCAGCATTTTAGCAATTACAGTTCATTTACAGGACCAGTGTTAGCTTATGGTGGACTAGCTCCTCACAGATGGACATGAATAAGCGTCTAAGACAGCTCCTGGAGAGAAATGTCACATTCAGCTCGGTGCTCGGAAATCTATTTGACCTGCAAATAATGTCAGGCGATAATTTTCCCAAGAGTTTAAGTTTTAATTTATTTCAAGTTGCTTAAATTCAAGGCCTAACTTTGCGCCTTGAACTCATCTCCTCTAATATTAGCTACTTTATCACGACTAACTTCGCTTGTACCTACTTTGACAGTAACACACTAGGCCTGTTTATTTACTCCTTATTTTTGTGCTCAAATATGTTTTCAACATCATTCAAATTTACATTAAAACTGTTTTTAAAACTCTTAATGTCGCCCAATTATTTTGGGAGCAGGAATATTAGGCTACAGTCGGCTGCGTTGGGCCTGTACGACCAGCATGCATAATGAATACGAGCAGACGTACACACACTAACACACACTCCACGCTTAATCCACCAAAAACGTAAGGCTACAATTTCAACGAAAAATCATCGAAATTTGACTAAAATGAAGCGAAATTATTGTCGAATATGAACATGTGACATCTGAAGCAGCTCCGGGCTGTTTGAGCCACACAATGGCCGTGAAGGACGCACAGCGCGATAGCAACAATAATATCACATGCTACAAGATGCTAACACTAATCTGCGTGATATTACAGGCGAGACAGTGAACGCAGCATAGAGACCAGTGTCCGAGACAAATAGTCTGATATGATTACAATGTGGATAGGCGGGGGGAATATCTAACGGGGAAGACAAAGGCAGCACAAATGGCTGTGTGCATGAAGGAATGATGCAGCTACACACATGTAGCATGTATAAAATATCAGTTTGTGACACAGACATGGAGAAAGAAATAAGTGCAGTGTGAAGGAACAGCGTCCTGGACCGTGTGGTGCTGATAATACGATGTGATAATACCGAAAGCAACAACAGGAGGACGCCAGCCCGTACCTTCCCTCCTCATGCCGACTTTGAGGCATTTCTTGAGGCGGCAGTACTGGCACTGGTTACGGTGGTGCTGGTCTACGGGACAGTTCCTGTTGGCCCTGCAGGTGTAGGACAGGTTCCTCCTGACGCTGCGTTTAAAGAAGCTCTTACATCCCTCACATGTGAACTGTCCGTAGTGCTTCCCGCTGGATTTATCCCCGCACACGATGCACTCGATCTGCTGGCTCTGCTGTTTGTCCATGGACGAGGAGGAGGAAGAGGAAGAGGAGGTGTTGTTATTTGTGGTGGTGGTGGTGGTGGTACTGGATGGATTGGGCGGCGGTGCGCCCTGGGGTGCTGCTGCTGCCGGGGGTATTTCCAGAGAGGACGCCGGGTTCATGTGTCCCGTCAGCTCCCCGGGCAGAGACAGAGATGCGACCTGGGACACAGGGGAGGAGAGGGTCCCCTGTGTGTCCCCGACGCCCTCGGTGTTTCTCCACGCCACCATAGCCATATCGATAGTCTCCAAAACTTTGAGCGCCCAACTTTCCTCTTTTTACGCGATAATTAACGCACACTATTTGTCCTCATGAATTACTAACACGCATTCAAGAAAACCGCGGCATTGTTTGACAAATTACACACAAGTTAGGCTTTGAAATGTGAAAAGAGCTCATAAGATAACGGCAATATAATTATAACGCGCGACTTCACAAGTAAAGAAAGGGCAGTCACCCAGAAACTGCTTCGGCGCGGTGGAAATCCAAAAAGCAAGCTTCATTCAGACCGAGATAATGCACTATAACATCCACAGAGGGAAACATAAAGACAGACAACACTCAGCCAAAATCCACGGAGGAAAGCAACGTTATCCCCAAAAAATATACAGTCTGATCCTCTCTGTCCTGTGTGTCCAGCTTTAAACACAACACCGCGCCAGCAGATCCTTCAGCAGAGATAGAGGCGCCGCACCAGGCTCTCCAGACGCTCCCTGTTCTCCCGATCAGTCAGAAGTTAACATTAAAAAGACAACGGAGAGGAGAGACAGAGAGAGGAGGTGATGGATGATGATTTTGATGATGCTTTGCTCCGGGACGGAGGAAGAGAGTGGTGCGTCCACGCGTCACGGGCTGTGACTCGGTGACGTTTGTGTTTGGGGCGGAGTTAACGCGAGGAGACGCTGGTCTGGGATCAGCAGCTGTGCGGCTCCAGTTGGATCTCTGTTGATACACACTGCTGAGAGTAGTGTGAGCTCTTAGCTTCTCCTGATCTGTCTTGGTTGTCTTCTCCCTGTCTGTCTGTTTGTGTGTGTTGCACCTGCTTAACTCCAGTGTTTGCACTGATTCTGTTGGACCACTGTCTCTGTCATATGTAGGCCTACTCTGACATGTAACAAGAGGACATACTTTAGTTAACACTTTCTTAGTCTCACGTGAAGATTGCAACAGACACAGAAGCAGCAGATCCTAACTGCAGTAATTTGATGCCACCTAGTGTCATCAGTAAATTACACAGGAATACTATAGGATGCACCATCATGCTAGAGGAGAAACATCTATTGCATTTCTGATAAACTGTCCTCAACATGCATGTTATTTAAGATCATTTAAGGTCTGTATCAGACACATACAGTATATGGACAGTATGTTTAGTTCACTGTCCTTCCATCTTTGTTACACTACAACCGTGACCCATTTTATTTGTGTAATTTGACTTTTCTCAGTATGTTTTTCTCTTTTGGGGGATTTTAATGGGGTTTCCATATATATATATATATATATATATATATATATATATATATATATATATATATATATGTATATATATATATGTATTTAGAATTATTTTAAAACTGACCACGAGTGAAGCCAGTCACACTGACTTGTCAGTTAAGAGGGAGGAATAATATATTTTCTCTGTTTAATATGTTTTCTTTTATTTATTGGGATGTAATCTGAACATAGTCTTCTTTTTAATTTGTATGTAAAATATCAATTTGCAGATAAAAAAAAGATGAAAAAATAACTTGAATTTGTACTAAATGAGAAAGCTGTTTGTTACACTTAAATTGATTATCATACTGTTAAATCTACTTAATAAAAACTTTACCAAAAAGAAAAAACTTCTACTGCACTCTAAAGAGAAACTATTTGTTTTAACTTAAAAAAAAAAAAAAAAAAGTTAGTGTCCGGGCTGCCTTAAAAATTTAAGTTGACTAAATTTGAGAAATTAAGTTGAGGTATATTTGTAATGATTCAACTTGTGTTTTCGAATTCAGTCAACTTTGATGGCCAAGGCAGCCCAGACACTGCATGCCATTTTTCTTTCATAAAAACCAAATAGTTTATGTTTACAGTGTGTCAGCAGCACTTCCAAGGGGCAGCTGGGGGCTGCCACCCTGATACAATCACTGGCCAGCCCCCTTTGCAAAATGATTGAAAATAACTTGAGGCTTGTTCCCAGTAAAAGTCTTGTTCTTTAGAATCAAAGTACTCCCTCAAATTAAAGCTGTATATTTTTCTTTTTTTTCTGGTTTATTTGAAGAGCAATGAATGTGTTGGCTACACATGTTTACACTAAATATTAAAACAGGATTGTTTGGACTCAAATTTGTAACTGTACCAGTATGCACATCAGATTATAGTAACATTAACAATTAGCATTAGCAATTAGCAGTTCCTTATAACAGCATGATAATTAAAGAATTGCTGAAATTCAGTTGTGGCTTTTGGTTTTAGTGTGCCACCCCAAGACTGTCATCGGCCCCCATCTGGCCACACCTATGAAACATTTCTGGGGGTGCCACTGTCTACAGTAGGATATTGTGTTATTGTTTTTCATCTCCCACTACACTGTAAAATTAAACTATTTATTTTAACTTATAAATGTTAGTGTGCCTTAAAACACAAGTTGAATCATTACAAAATTACCGTAACTTATTTTCTCATATTTAGTCAACTCAAAATATTTAAGCAGCCCGAACATTAACTTTTTAAGTTAAGTTCAGTGTTTCAGCTATGTGTCATACAAACAATATGCAGTCTGAATATTAGTCTGATCTTATCCGCCCCCACTACCATCAACAATGTAGATACATAAAATATATCAGACTCAGAATCAGCTTTATTGGCCAAATATTTGAGCACATAGAAGAAGTTTGACTCATTTTTTGTTGTTGTAAATCTCCATACATAGAATACACATACAGCAACAAAAGAAGAGCAAGATAAATATAAACATGTGACTGCTGGGTAGAGATATAAATAAACAACAAACAGTGAAACTGTAAGCAGTCAGACAACAGCACAAAGGTGCAGAGTGCAAAGGGTGCTGGAATAAATATAGAATTAATGTACACAGAGGCTGCCATTTGCAGTGTCATCTTTGATATATATAAGACACAAAACTAAAGTCACCTCCATTTCTTTACTGTCACATAGACTGTGTTTTCCCACTGATTCAGCACATGCGTCATGTTTTATCCTGTATAGGATTTAATATGTGTGTACGTGTCCCACTAGTTGATATGATCATAATTAGTATGACTTATATCTTGTAGTATGCTGTGCTGCACTCATTTACAGATGCAACACACAGCATGTCACAGTGCAGGATTGCACCTATAAATTCAACACTTCTTTGCATTAAGGTCATGTTTACAGTGTTGTCCTCTTGTCCCTGTGCCATCTGTGCCTCCACACACTGTGCTACTTTTAGCCCCTGATGTGTTTCTGCGCCAGGGTCACTAAGACCGATTCTTGTCCATTTTTTTGCATTCAGAGATTAAATTATCTTGATGTTCGTGGAGGCTCTTGGAAGCAAGTCATCGCCATGTGAAAATGTCTGCATGGCCATTTCACTGTTGACTCATGCTCCATGAGTCCCGAGGCTGAGTGTGCCGTCACGTTCTTCCAGACGGCCAGCTTTGCAGTCATCCAGTGACTGCACACAAACAAAACAAGCTCTGCTCTGCCTGCTAACAAAACACACGGCAGACGTCCAAGACCAATCAACAGTGGAAGGTCAAGGCTAAAGTGTTTACCACACTGGATGGGGATGATGCATTCCTCCACGTTTAATTCACTGAACTCTCCCCTCCCCGCGCTATCCAGTGACAAGTCCAGTTAACATTAATCACAGATTTGGGAGTTTAAAGATGATAAATCCGCCCCGTTTTTGGTGATCTGGTGCCCTTTAAGACTTATCACATGTGGGGAGCTGAGAGCTGGCTAATTGGAGACAAATTGAGGCAGAGCATGGCCAGGAGAGACCTGCTGTGTGTGCAAAACCACCAGGATGTGACTGTTTACAGCGCAGTGGGAGGCAGCGGCGGGCTTGCTGCTTGGAAATCTGCAGCACTTTTTTAGGCTGCAAGGTGGCTGTGTAAATATATAACGTTGAATTATAGCTCACTGTTAAGCTCTTAACCCCCTCCAACCAACCAGTGGCACCATATGGTTATCTGTTAAATCCACCAAGTGTTTAACATGAGGACAGGTACAGCGGCAGTACGACAGGTCTGCTTGAGGTGAGAGACGGGGCAATGACAACCTCTGTGCTCATCCACTGGAGGAAACCTGAAGAGGACACACACACACACACACACACACACACACACACACACACACAGTACCATAGATTGGTATCATGTTGCCAAAAATATGCTTTTGTAATCTTGAAAATTATTAACAATTGCCAATATTTCAGTGGGAAATGAGTTAGGGTTTGGGGGGGGAGTGTTTGTAGAATTGTTTATGTTACGGTCTTCTGGGGAAAAGCAATAGTATTCTTGGCATTTAGAGTCAATAGGTGAAGTGTAAGCTCATTATGTTAATGAGATAAGTGGTTGTGATCTAAAAGTACACTGTGGCCTCTCTCACATCCTCCGGCAATGTCTCCTACTAGTGTTTTGGCAAAACTCAGTGAGTGTGCAGATTCAGGAATATCACGGCCCGGACTGACGGCCACAACAGAATATAGGAAAGTATGGCAAAATCACACAACAGCAAATACTCTTTGATTGTGGATGTGTGGATATGCTGTGTTGTATGATGTAAAACAAATAACCAGAACCAAGCCAAACCAAACAGAACAAAGGTGCAGCGCATGTGGGAGAGCTAGTGAGGGAGTGAGACAGAGAAAGCTGATGGACAGCTAATCTTAAATGCATGCTGAGAAACAGCCATCGAGAAAAACATAAGACTATGACCCAGGCACCATACAACCTACAGGAGGGTGTCACCACCCTTGAAAACGAGATGTAAAACCCCTGAAACCCACTTAACCAATGTCAGGCTTTTTAAATTTTACACTCATAGTTATCACAAATGACATTAAAGGAATTCATAACCCAAAAAACAATCATTTGTAATTTCAATCACTCACCTCGTGCTACCTTGAATTTTTGAAGAAAGCTATGTTTTTCTTGCATACCTCAACGGTGAATGAGGAATTCAAAAACAGAAAATTCCTGATGAGTTAAGGAACAAGGTCGACCGCAGTTAACAACAGCAAAACTATATCAAAACACTCGTTTACAAACTCTCACGCAACTGGTGCAGTATAATCCAAGTCTAATTTATCCAGTGACATGCTCAGTACAAACACATGCATTTCCACTAAAACCATAATATTTAAAACATTTAAACAGCTTAAACACTTAAACACACAGTTTAAACACTCGTGCTTGCCCAGGTACACAATTTGTCATAGAAGTGTTTGAAATAGTAAGGTTTTAGCTACAAAATGTCTGGCAAGTACCAAGTCTACAACTGCATAAATGATACTTGGATTATACTGCACAAGCTGATTCTTCGTTCACCGTGGAGGAATGCCAGCAAACAAAGTTTTCTTCATGACTTCAGTGTGACACAGGTCAAGTAGGTCTAATTGATATATACATTTTGTGGGAAAAGTATTCCTGTAATTAATTTTTGATATTACTGTAGATGGTGTGGGTGGGGTTCTAGCAAAGATAATCTCTCTGACCCAGCAGACATAAATTAAAATTGTCTAAATAAATTAGCAATGATGTCATTCTCTTTATGGGTTAAGAGGATTATGACACCCACACAGGTGCTTTCATTGACCCTGGCTGACTACACCTCTAGTCAGGTGGACATCAGATGGAGCTATGCTGGAATTTATATGATGTCACGAAACCAATCACTATTATTGATAAGAATGATAAAGGTATGGTTACATGACATTTTTGGTATATGAATATTTGCTCTGTCTCGCATTCACTTCAGTGTCCAGCTGGCTCTGACATATTCACAGGCCAGAGTTAACCTTTGTTCAGCAGATGCAAAAACTGAGTGTTGAAATTATTCTAGCATCTTTTATCAGTATATATTTAGTACATTACTACACACTTTCATACACCGTTTACAGCCTGTGATTGTTTTTCAGGGCTGAGTGCAGTTAAATGTCCTTGAATGGAAATGTAATGCAATCAGTCCTCAAAGCAATACTCCCCCTCCTGAATGACCATTTGTAAATTAGTTACTCACCCCATATTACCTTGAATTTATGAAGAAAACTTTGTTTTTCATGCATGCCTCTGGGGGAACAAAAAATTCAAAACTGAGGATTCCTGATGACATGAAATCAGAAGCCCTGTTTCTACCCATCAGTACGGTATGATAAATTTCAGTTCAGTATTTTACGGACAATAAAGGAGGTGCAGATGTTTCATCTAGGTCACCAGTTATGAGGAAATACAGCGAGTGCTGGACCGAGCTGTGAGTGACAACAATCCTGCCCACATTTAAGAGTACAGTTTGTGGTGGAAACTATAGGGTCTAGGTACCATGTCTGAAGGGTTACTTTTGGTTCCAAAGGTACCATACCGACATTTAACAACAGCAAAACTGTACCATAAAATCAGCTTACAAACTGTCACACAACTCATGCAGTATAATCCAAGTCTCATTTATCCAGTTGTATGCTCAGTACTTCCCAAACACACGCATTTTTGCAAAAAACTTAACATTAAAAACTGAACTAAAAGTGAAACTTCAAAGCCAGACTTCACTGACATAAACAGTCATTTTACCTTGCTGAGCATGAGAGCTGCTGGTCTACTGCTGCTGGTTAGTTAGTTTGTGTTACTGTGTGAATTTGGTGTTTTAAAGGTTTAGTTTGGATTCACCAAAGTAAGTAAGTAAAGAATGTAAAGGTCAGAATACTACTAAGAAGGTCACGTGTATGTAGAGTAATGGCGACTTTCAACAAAATGGAATTTGAAATTAACAGTTCCAGTAACATACATTTCAGTAATGAGAGATGATCATCTTCTCATGTTCAAAAATCTGACTTTGGCTGCTGAGCAGCAAACAGAGCAGGTAGACTGTCTCCTTCTTAACCTTGGCAGCCACTGAAACAAAACTGGAAACGCTCAGGCTGCTCAGCAGGGTCAGAAAGGCAACAAAAAGTTCCACCTTGGCCACTGCTTCACCTGTGACCGCTGGACCTTCTCTTACCTGTCATTAACCCCAGACCAGTGACCTCTGACTCTGCTGCAGCATCCACCATGAGGTGAATTACATGCTTGAGAGACGCATTGTGCTACAGGCCAGTGTGCAATGATAACGCAACGCCAATGAACAGAACCATCCTGGCAAAGTGCAGGGATCCTCATTAGGACTTGTACAAAGCCCTACTTAACCTTTGACCTCACTCAGACCAGAACTCATTATCTGCCACAAGATTAACCCACATAGCTGAGTCAATTATTAAAATACATACAGAACAACTCAACTGAGAAGTGAGACAATCTGTAGACTGAAATAATATATGTATATATGAATACATAAAAATAACAGACTTGTGTTGCCTCCTGTCTCTAATAAAGCAGCATCAGTACTTAAATGTTTTTCTGTGTTAAAATCTGCATATTGACCTGGTGTGTTATGAATGGATGCAGTAACTTCCACTATAAATTATGGAAAGTGTGTTAAATGCACTGGGTTCGTTTTACTGTTGTTGCTTTTTTTTTAATCCAGTAGCACGTTTTATTTTGTGCTCTTTTACTGATACAGTGTGGGAAATAAGTGTTCAACATGTTAACATTAAGAGTATTGAACATGCCAACTGACATGTATTAAATAATTGGTGGAGAAGCTGTTGTTTGCAGTGCCAGCTTTTAAGATATTTCCTGTATGAGGAAGTCAATGTCTCACAGTGTTCAGATGGGATTTTGGTCCAATCTCTCTGCATCTGACCTTAAAAATACCACACCTACAGTGTAGTTTGGAGGTGGGAGCATTGTGATATGGGGCTTTTTCTCTTCTGTGTGTACAGTGTGGACTACATTTGCATCACCATTCAGCTGGATTATTTTACACGGACAAAAAAAAAGCTTTTGAATACGCAAATTTAGCTGCCATAACTAAGTCCTTTAGTAGCTTAGCTAGCTTAGTATAAACAAAAATGACAAATAAACGTTACAAAATTTGAGTTATGCAGGTACTGAAATTATTTATTTTATTTTATCTTATTTTATTTTATTCTATACATGTTATTTTTCAGCAATCTCATATAGTGTGGCTCCAATGACTGGTGCATCTACGGGGTTAATGGGGTGTTTCAACAATTGTTAAGTGTCACCTACTTGAGTGATTTTTCTTCCCTGGTTGGTGAGCAGCAGTGAAACTCAAAGTATGACTGTGAGGACTGAGGTCATGATTTGGTGCTTCCAGGAAGTTTCTGTGTCCTTGATCTGTTGGTCTGTGGCCACTGCGGGGAAGTGATGCTGGGACGTTGTGATGAACTGGATGTTACATTGGTTCAGACGGCTGTGTGAAGGCCAGGAGGGATGCAGACAGTTGGAGGCTTGTCCGAATGACACGGAATCGCAAAAAACAAGAGATTTTCTTGGTGATTTTCAAGGTCAGGTGGCCAAAATGACTGCAATTCAAAGAGACTGTCACTTTGCATCTGTCTGCATTTGGGGAACAGTTATTTTTCCAAGAGGATGGGAGGCAGGCTGCATTAAAACAGGCCGTATGCACGGAAAATTGGAGTATAATGGTTTTAATTTGGCATTTAAAGGATGAAATGGTGAGATTTTGCAAGCACTTTTCTTTGCACCACCCTCTTAGCAGTGACTTGATTCTACATTCTCACAGGCAAAAACACAACAAAGACACAAACCCTCCCTTTCACTTTTCTACCAAAGGGCTAAATGTCATTCAAAGCAAAGACACTTCTTTTGTCCTTCACAGCAGCACACTTCCTCAGACTGAGAACACTGTCCTGTATTTTGATTGATCATATATTTGTATCTATTCATAGAGGCCAGATTCATCATTCCAATTTGTCAAGTTGCTGGAGTGCTGAGTTAATTATGTGCAGGAGAGCCAGAAAAAGAGGACAGCCTCCTGTTTAGACTCATCTGAGGTTTCTCTGCCTCACCTCGGCTCCAAACGAGCAGCCAAAGCTTCACCGGGCTACAGGAGCTGCTTGGCACCATGGGTAATTAGTGTGATGAATGCTTTAGCGGAACAAATAGTGTCAGTCGCCTGTCTCGCTCATCGTGTGGCTGTGCTGTCGTAGCTCAGAGGCTGTGGGCTCATCAGGGTAATGGATGATTCTGCAACAGGACCATCCCTCAACCAACAGCACCGCTACTACTGAGCAGGAAACACAGAGGTTTACAGGTTTTTTTTTACTCGGCTGAAATGGTGCTTCTTACTTTTCTAAAGGCATCTGATTATGGATGTCAAATGCATGTTTGGAAGGTTACTGACAACCAGTGACAGTCTGGAAATATGTAATGAAAATGTACCTTTTCAGCCTTGAACATATAATATGCAAAGGGATGATGTGAGATGTTATTCTAAACATGTTTTTATTATTTATTTTTTCCACACAGCCTCTCAGGACTGCATATATGGATATGCAAACATCCTCATACTAATCCTCTGTGGGATTCTTTTCCATGCCTGGGGTGTAGAGCCGGTGCTGCTGAAATGATGGATCACATTATTAGATTAGAGGAGAGCAAGGACAGCCAGCAGCTGGATTTGCAATTCACAGCCTCTTTTGTATATGGACTTTTTCTGCATGAAAGGGATAATTGGGCCGTTGTCACTGAGTCAGAGATTGTTTTTTAACAATGCAGGGAACCTTGCAATAAATCAGGTCAGCTGTCGGAGCCATGTCACAAGACAAGGCATTAGTCCAATATGCAGAATAATCCTTTTGCATACAATGTGAAGAGGAATATATCATCATTTATTCACAGCGAGGCAAGTCCAGATATCCTCATTTCTCCAACAAATGAAGGGCATATGGTGATTTTGTCTTGTGGATGAACCTGAGGGCAGTGGCAGCCATGAAGGTCTGGCTCTTTGAGCTGTCATTTCAGTACCAGCTAATGGCCTGTGCTTACTCTGTGCCTTGACTTTTCAACCCACTGTGACAGCGAATAATATGCGGCACATAAGGCTGAACTGTCAGCCATGTCATCCATGTAGCGGAAGCTGAATAGGTTGACTGTCACAGACAGGTAATCCATAGCTATATCAGTAAAAAAAACCACAAAACACAAGTTCAGTGAATTGTTTGATAGCAGCCAGACCTACGGCTAACAGAGCGTGAAAGACAGGCGAGGTCGTGGAAAGGTTACTTCTGGGTCCAGGAGGTGAGACTTTGGGGATGTGGACACGTCAGTTCAGCAGAGTCCTCGGGTCAATGTGAAGACAAGTGGAAGACACATTTCTCTGTCAGCACGCAGAGAGCCCGCACGGGTTCAGGCTTTCGTCGTGAAGTCCCAAGTCATTGAGTCAATAGCCAAGGAACATGACACAACCTCTCACAGTCACTCGGCATCAAGCGGAACAGGGAATGGCATGCTTTCCATTTCACTGCACCGTGGCCCTGGCAAGACCCCGTCTGCACTCGAGAAACAGGAGAGCTCTCAGCCCCGGCTCTCGCACAAAGGCAACGCACCGACCTGGCCCCGAACACGTACATCGCTCCCTCAAAGCTGCGGTACAAGGTGATCCACCGGTCAATCCATAACCCCGGTTATTATCTCCACTGCTGCTCCGTAGCGCAGCAGGGAGGCGCGAGGATAACCACAGGGCTTGGATGACAGGAAATTAGATCATGGCAAAGCACAAGCACATTTCAATTAAACTGATGTCAGGATTTATCTTCTTCTGTCAGTGCGTTTAGACGAGAAAATAAAATGTGACCTTTCACCCAATCTGAACAGGCATTCACCAAGTGAATACAGCTCTTTATCACAAGCATGGTTCTACATGTCACACAGCAAACGTCATAGTGTCCTGGCATGGAAAAATAAAACAAAATGAGTATCTTATATCTTCCATATTATCATCTAATACAGGGATTCTCAATCTTTTTGCTTGAGACTGTAGCAGCCAATACATTTCTGCTAATGAGCCCATGCTGTATGCCCTTGAGAGCTTGAGGAGGTGAAACTATCAGTTTTCTCACAAGATAAAATTAATGATAGTATTATATATATAAATATATATTAAAGTCTCAAATATAACAAATTATGCAAAATTTTTTCTCTTCTTTTTCGTCTAGTTAATTATCTCATGACCCATCATTTTTATAAGGTAACCCCCTGTGTAGGGTCGCATTTCCCAACAGTGGCTGTAAAAAAACCTCTGACTAAAAACAGATATTTATCTTGGTACAAATGTTAATCCCTCCCCTCAGGATGACAGGATGAATTGTAATAACACTGATAAAACCTGAACATTTCATCTGGCACAATCACCAGGTCAAAATTTTAATTAGTACAATGATTTGGTTTATAAACAAATACCTGAAAAACTAATGACATTCCCATCTTAGCTGTACTTTGTGTTTGGTGCTTAGCAGAAAATGTTAGCATGCTAATATGCTGAACTAAAGGCCCTGACACACCAAGCCTACGGTCAGCCATTGGTCAATAGCGAGCCATCAGTGACCATCTGTCGGCCCTAGTTTTGGCGCTGTGTTCCGCATTGTTGGCCCTAGTTAGCCCTTGTTGGCTTCTTTTTTGGCTGATTCAGCATGTTGAATCATGTCAGAGATGGTGGAGCCCATCGGTGAATGAAATCACCCTGATTGGCAGCTCAGTGGATGAGAAGTGAAAAGGAAGTGAGGAAAGCAAACAAACAATTTAAGTCAAGAGAGCATGAGAATGCTTGTGTTATTGATTGCTGCTGCACAGTAAATATAATTTGTTCTTTCAACATCACATTGTAACTAGCTAAGTAGTGTCTTGAGTCTGTCCTGTTGGTCTTTTGGTTTCTCTTTCTGAATGACAAATACAGATTACCGCTGCCTGCTGGTTTGGAGAGTTATTTCCTCTCACGCAGGCACAGAACATGGCGGTAGTTGGCTGTAGTCTTTGCTGTGTGTTCATGTGCAACTTTTTGGCAGAGACACAAGCAGCATGAGGCGAGGCAACACTCAAACTTCATTGCCACTAGTTTTTTGATATTGGTTTGGTGTAGTGTGTGTGGGCCTTAAGATGATGAACATAAATATATCTACACAACTAACCATTGTGGGATATAAAAATGATCTGGTGAATATTTCTGTCTGGTTTCGAGGTGCAGGCGTTAGATGGATGAACAGTGAAATGAAAGTCTGGCAAACGAAAATGAAAACTGGTATTTCAGTGGTGTGAAAACCCCCTCACAGTGGCAGGGAGATCTGAATAATCAGGATATCATCATTGGTTTGTTGATAGTTGTCAGGCAGAAAATGTCATATTAAAAACAAAAATAGTATATTTAATATATTTACAATAAACATACAATCATGTAATCTTTTCCAAGAAATATACAGAACATAAAGCTTTTAAATATAAATTCATATAATCTAAAGAAAAGAAAAGAAATCCAAAGAAGCAATAGAGCATATCTAAAAATCTTCAGTGATGCTTTGAAAATATAGGTGATATTTTCTTATTTCAATGCCCTTTTCTTTTCAAAGGTCCCCTGCAAAGAGCCATGAAATTCACACATTGAATACCACCCACAATGTAAGCAAACACATCACTCTAAAACCGTCACTAACATGGTTAGCACATGGTTTCACTTTAATCAAAGGCAACATGCTGCCCAAAGGCTCAAACCAAAGGATTATCTATCTGCATACGAAGAGTTTGCTTCCAAAATAACATCCATCATTTACAAAAAGTGACTATCTGTAAGAAATAATTAAGAGCAACAAAAACAAATGATGGGCCTATTTACAAGATAACTGTCCATTGATGTCAAAATGTCTCTAAATGATAAATCTCAGGACTTTTTTTTTTGCCAAGAAGTCTCGTATTTTGGCAGTAAACTCTTCATATGTTCATACCTCTAAAGATCCGCTATAAAAGTCAACCTGCTGTTACCACAAGGCAAGGTCATCAAAAGAGAAGAATGAGAAAAATAGGATGTAAAAAAACATTTATGCTCCAAAGTTATTTTCTCATCACAAGGCAAAACAGTCCTGTCGCCGCAGGTGAATACAAGGTCAAGCAAGCGCTGTCACACTTGCCAGCACATTAGACAGACCTAGAATATGTTGGCTTCTTCTTTGCGAGTGTTGAATGTTACAGTGCACGGGTTGATATGGCACAACATCAGGAAGTCTCAGAGTAGAGCTTAATATCCAGGCACAGGTGCAGGACTGCTATCAGTGAAGTTTGGCTGACTTTCTACAGTCAACCTTATCTACTGTACAATGTCAGGCTATAGCTCAACATTGGTGCCACTTATTTCAAGCAAAGTATTGTTTTTATTTGGACCAAAGCAACAAACAGTTATCAGCTTTGCCACTGATGGAAAGAGAGATTAATCTAAATTAGACAATACCTTCACTAGTAGAAAAGTCCTACATATTAACAGTTATTACATCCTAAATTATACTGTTTTCTAGACCCATATACAATATTTTATAGGCAATATGTTTTTGGGACACTTTTGTATGATATGGTGAAAGTAAGTGGAGGGATATCACAGAAAGGCTACATACAGCTGGAGGATCTGCTCTGAGCTCCAGCGTGGTGAGACAAAGTTCTCTGCAGGACATTACAGAACACTTCTATGGTGTCACTTTGGCACTTGTATGGCACTATTATGTACAGAGGAGTCAGCACTATGACACACTGGACGTCACAGATATCAAAGACAGCGCCACCTGTTGGGGGTTACAGAGGAGGAGATAGTGGCCAGCTGGTAACGTTAGTTAACACTCTCCTCCCCGTTAGAAGCTTCCTTTTGAATAGTTTGTACATCTTCGTGTGATGTCCGTCTGTCCTGAATGTCCTGCTAGGAGCCAATCTTCCCGTCAGGGACAGTCAGATTTTGAGTTTAGAAACAGTTTCAAACACGACCTAATCAGTGCCCAAAAATTCTTTCATTTTTCAGAATTGAAGTCTCACTAATGTGCTAAAAATCTGTATTTATACTCTCTTACTTCATGTTAAACCAAGCAGACACATTAGTCTGGTCTGGCTCTGTGGTGAATATAGGTCCATCATTTATCTCCAACATTCTCTAACAACTGTCTGTTTCCCCATTTGATATTATATTCTCTTTATTATTTATAATGCTGAGGCATCATCAATGTATACTTTAAATCTTATACTATTAGCTCATTTAAGTGCTAAAATAAATACATCATATGAGTAGTGTGGATCCAAAATGAATTCCACCATTTGCAAAAAATGTACTCATAAAACATGAGCGGCAGCATAAAATGAGACTGAAACATGGTACTTTAACCTTAAAAGAACAGTTCAACATTTTAGGGCATTTGCTTATTTGCTGTCTTACCAAGAGTCAGATCAGAGGACTGATACTATGTCCATGTCTGTACAGTAAATATAAAGCTACAACTGGTTAGCTTAGCTTAGCACAAAGGAAGCTCGCTGGCTCTGGTAACAAAATCCATCCATCTATGAGCACCTCTAAAGCTAATCTATAAACACCTTGTATCTCATTTGTTTAACCTGTAGAAAAAACAAGCAGCAACAACCGGGGCTGACAAAATCAGCTAATGTGGAAGTGCCCAAAACTGCAGTTCCTCTAATGACCACTTCAGGCTGGCTTCAAATCATTCCCCATAGACCCCCATGTTAAAATGCCTACTTTTACAATAGAAATAAACATGTTTACAGCGTGGTACAAAAAACTAATTAAACAGCTAATTTCCAAGTTTATGACAACTATACGGGAGGTAAATAGTCAGATCCGACTCGTCTAAACTCACTTCTGGCTCCAAAAAAAAACAAGATGGCAACGGCCAAACTACCAAACTGAAGTTTGCAAAACTGGAGTCCACAAACCAGTGGATGACATCACAGTGGCTATGTCCATTATTTTCATACACACTATGAGATAACCAGGTGTATAACTGAAGTCTTATTATCACCATTTTAGTCTCGATTAAAAACAAACAAATAAAACATGTTGAGAAATTAGCCTCAGAGGTGCTGGCAGGTGGATGCATCATTACTTCTGGACAGAGCCAGGCTAACTGTTTGCTCCTATCTGCAGTCTGTATGCTAAGCTAAGCTAACCAGCCTCTGACTCCATAGCAATACAAACATAAGAGTGGTATCAAGCTTCTTGTCTAACTCTCGGCTAGAAAGTGAATAAAATTATTTCCTAAAATGTTGAACTGCTCCTTTAACCTCCATCTCTAAACATCAAAGGGATGAACTCTATTGCGACGGTGAGTGGCTGGACAAAGGTCCATATTTTTGATGCAAAACATATTAAATACTTACAAAGTAAGCCAGGAAAAACAATATATTCTCTATATAAACTGGATATGTCAGAAATCAGAATCCCACAGAATTCCTTAAAAACAAAATCATCATTTGAAAAAAAAAAAAAAAAATCTGTGTTTAGACAATCACTGCAGTGTGAGTGATTATGAGTCAGCTGAGGTTTGCTAAAAATCGTCAACATCACAATGCAGTATGCATTATAAAGCTTTTCCATGGTCTAAAATAGAATTTGGAGGCCATTAGTGTTAAATGTGTATTTAACCATTACCATGGCGACCAAACCACAGAGCCTGTGCAGCTTAGTGACATACTGAATACTTCTTTTTTATCGTTGCATGCATTACCAGCATGCTTTTAAATGAACTAATTCTGGCCGGACACTGTGCGTCATGCTATGCTGTGTCTGCTGACAGCTAGCCCACCACAATCATCATGTCTTAGTGCCTTGACTTGGCGTTCTACTTAAATGCCTTCACACCCTCAGCGTGTTCGCTCATGTGAGCTTTGCCGCTGTTACTGTTTCTATTGGTGAAGGCCTCCTCCCCCACAGCCTCCACCTGCTTTGGCCTTACTACACACATGTACCCTGGAGAGTCTTATTTGCAATGTTCCCTGCTTGTTATTTATCATGTTGCTGTGTGTTCCATGCATTACTGCTGCAGGGGGCGTCCCCAGGAGTAGAATTACACCACCAAGTCAAACTGTATTTCTGTCTCGATGCGCCATTGACGAGAGTGTTCCTGGCAGAATTATAATGGTGGTACAGTCAAATCAGAGGTTAGAGAGATGTAACTGAAATGTTACACGTTCAGTTACTGAATCAGCTCATATGTGTCTCGTCCAACTATTCATAGATGGGCCGCCAAACTTGTTTATCCTCTTTCAAAGTCCATTGTTTTTTTAGGTCATCAGATAAACACTGAGAAGGACTTTTTTCTTTTTATATACTTTTGGAAGTTGCACCTAATTTCTATAAATGTCAAAGAGAAAAGACTAAATATCAACAAATGGTATAAAGTAAGAAAAAAAAAAAAAACAGCTCCGCAACCCTGAAACAGGAAATTAGTCTCAGAATCTTGTCCAGCATTCATAGCAAAACTCCACACTATGACACAGTAAAGGGATAATTATAATATACCGGCTCAACACTCCTCTACCTTCAACAAATGTCCTAAAATGCCCTCGAGAATGGGCCAATTACATTAAAAGTTATTAAAAGAGACTCTGCTCCTTATTTTTAAAATCTGAACAACATGTGCGACTAAAACTGAAGAGTTTGGTTCCAAAATGGGAGAATATCCACCCTCTGAGGTACAGTGACTGCTGCTCTGGCAGAGCGACTGGTGGAAACGAAACAAAAAATAAAATCAGTTTGTAAACATTGTTGTAATCACTTTTGTTTCATTTTTATAAGATATTGAACAATAAATGTTTAAAACTAAATCTTCCATTAATTTTTCACTGCTCACTGTATAACGATAAAAGAAAACACAATTATTGTGTAATACGTAAGAAATTAATTGGTTTGGTTTTGGGATAGAGGGGTTGATATTTTGTCTGTAATTATTTTCTGTGTTGACTCAGTATGCTCAGAGGCTTTAATGGTGCAGCCAGGAAATTGATACCTCTGTGGTGATGATGCAATATGTTGCTCACTACTTTGTTTTTTTAATTATTCTCAGTTACTGGGATTATTCCTGATCCTGTGCTACTATTTCTAGTTGTTGCTGATTTGTTGGTTTTCCTTTGTTTCTTGTGTAATGTGCCTAAACAGGCCTTTCTAGTCAGTGTCAGTCAATCTGTTTTTCCCTACTCATTATGTTAAACTTAAAAAAACTGAGGGAGGGAACATACAAGTCTGTTAATAGGTCTCCAGCAGGATTGCCTACAGTATGTATGTCTGGAAAAATGCTCCAACCATGAGAGCAAATATGCATCCATGAACAAGAGAAACTACCATGTTAACGATCATCTTATCTATCTGGCGTCTGGACCTGAGAAGTACTTCCTTCTAAAGGAAAATAAACTGTCTAATAATGTTAATGAATAACCAACATTTCAGATTTCTGCTTCTCAAAGAGCTCCGGTCTCCGACTAAACCTAAACATAAAATGACTGCATTTTGAACTGTTAATAAAGTTGAACTAAAGAAGATCATATCAGGGGCATCCTGGCGGACGCTTGTTTCTTTTCTGTTAATCTCTGTTTGCTGTCAAATTAAGGAAATGGAAAAAAAAATTATCGGACAAAAATGGACCGGATCATCTCTTTAAGAAAAAAGTGCAGTGTGGATATGGAGCATTTGGGAAGCATTGCTTCAATAATTTTTTTCATTATGTCTGATGTTTTGGGTGAGGAGAAGATAAGACCCTTACTGAGAACATTCTCCTAAACTGATACGACACCAAAGAAACATTGCACATCAGATCAGTTGCACATTAACAGCCTCGGCTCCAATCTGCAGTCCCGGTGCAGACCACCACTATAAAACTGACTCCATGTTGTCACACATCTCGTGGTCCTCCAGGTTATAAATGAACTTTGTCCTGTTGGCTGGGTTCTGGGTGATCTCCTTGCCCAGATTGTCCAGAGTCACATTGGAGGCGAAGAGTTCAGTGGGTGTGAGGTAACCCTCACTGTTCTTGATGTATTTCCTGTAGTTCTTTCTCAAACACTGCCACGTGGTGGTGTACAGGATGAAGGCTGACGACTTGAGGACGATGGCGATGCTGACGTACAGATGCCTGTAGGCCACGTTGTCGTAGAGCATGCAGGCTCCCTTCTCGCCGCAGACAGAGCTCCAGAACAGACAGGTGGAGTCGATGCCCATGCCGAAGATCAGAGGGGGAGGGATGAAGCCTGGAGCAGGAGGGGACAGACAGCAGGTCAGAAGTTCCAAAAGCATACCAGTTTGAGTTTAGTTTTCCTTTGTGTCCACACAGACAGACAGATGGGGCTCATTTCAACCAAGGTGAAAAATCTCTCTGACATTTACATCACTGAGCAAAACTACAGGGCAGCAGTGGGCATGTCACGCACAAACACAGCAGTATGAGACTTATTACAGAATGTATAGCAGTGCAAATGAAGAATTGTTTTTCTGTGGCTAAAAATGCATGAGAGTTAAGTATACAAAGAAATTATAATAAATGTCTTACCTATCAGTCTCAGGAGCAGGAACAGAACTCCTAGGGCATACGACTTCAGCTCTGGACTGACAGTCCTGAAAACAAAGACAGAATTGGCATAAACCCTTTGTGCTGGTTAGCTGAATACTCAGTTGCTGCATGTTGGCAGCTCATTCCCGTACATTAAAGCTGATTACTGTAACTTGGGCCATTATGTTTTTCACTTATCATTACATTGTTTTCATCAAAGCAGATGCTGTGATCTGAAATTAGCTAGGTTTGAAATTAAACAGAACATCTGCTTATCAACAGCTTATCCACCTCTTTATTTCAAAGTGAGACAGACAGTGAGCACACCCAGAAAGCTGGTAATTTTTTTTCTAATTTCACATGACCTGGGTGTTTGTTCAGTTTGATATTTGGGAAATATGTTTGGTTGCTTTCTTGTCGAGAGTTAGATGAATAGACTGATATTGATCTCATAGCTACACAATAAATACTTAGACAGCAACCACATTTTACTCAAGTAAAAGCACAAAAGCATTAGCATCCAAATTTACTTTAAGCACCAAAAGTAAGATAATTCATTAAGCAGAATGGTCCATGTCATGATCATATACATCAGTGGTTCCCAACTGGTGGGTCAGTCCAAAAGTGGCTCCCAGGATAATTCTGAATTGGACCGCAAATGACTCACAAATGTGTCAAGTTTGTAAAAAAACACAAGTTTACAGAACAGATCTTTTATTTTGAAGTAATGTTTCCTGCTGTAGAGTGAGTGACTAACAGATAGCTACTTGACAGGGACAGCAAACTAGCTAGATGGCACGGCCAAACACAAGTATGACGCTGAATGTATTCAACTGTGTGGACCTTGAACAAATGACTAAGCAGAAATCTGGACCCCGAGACTGGACCAGTTGGGAATCACTGATGTAAATAATATCACTGAATTATAAGCAGTAATGCATTAATGTGTTCGGCAATTTAATTTTGTAGCTGTTGAAGATGGGGCTGATTTTATTTGCTTTATACACTGCTGGTTACTTAAAGGAACAGTGTGTAGGATTTAGTGACATCTAATGGTGAGGACTGAGAATTGCAACCAGCTAAAACTACACTGTTCTTTGTTCAGGAGGTTTTTTTCACTGGGAGCCGGATTATCTGCAGAGGTGTCTTCCTCTCCTTAAAATAAACTGACCTGATGATTAAAACCAGTAAAAACACTCTATACAGCTGTTTCACATTAAAAAAAATCAGTGTTTTTCTTGCTCAAGTTGCGGAGGGGCTGCTAACTTTGGTGGCTGATGCGAAAATGCAAATGGCCCTATCTAGAGCCAGTTTGGTTTGTTCGTTCTGGGCTACTGTAGGAACATGGCAGTGCAACATAGCGATCTCCATGGATGATGACTTGTTCCCTATGTAGATATAAACAGCTCATTCTAAGGTTACAAAAACACAATGATTCTTATTTTCAGGTGATTTTACACTAAAGAAAACATATCTACTATATTGTATTCCATTTCTGCATATATATCCCCCTAAATCCCACACACTGGACCTTTAAGCTACAATAACATATTATAATTTATTAGCCGAGTTTTATTTTGTATTAAGTATTTAAATCTGCAAAGTAACTAGTAACTTAAGTTATCAAATAAATGGAGTGAAAAGTACAGTATAACTTACAGAGTATAAGTATACAGTAAAATGTAGTGCTAAATATTAAAGTTAAGTAAAAGTACCTTGAAATCGTACTTAAGCACAGCACTTGAGTGAATGTTCTCCACTGCTGTCTGACAAAGGTGACTGAAGTGATTCCATCATTTTGCCTTTGAACAGCCATATATGTCAACAGCTCCCTCTTGTGGGCTGTCTATGCACAGCACCAGGTCTCCTTACCTGATTAGGATGATTACAGAGGGCGTCTGGGCCATAGCTCCGATCATGCTGCACACACAGATAACACACAGGAAGGTGAGGAAGGCCTGCTGACAGCCTGGACTGGGACACTTCCCCGGTAAAGCCACCGCGTCTTCACTGGTGCTGGATATACACGTACAGCTGGTCAGGTTCTGACACAAAGACGAAACATGAGATCAAAATGTTGTTATTCCACTGGGTGAATATGGACATCTAAAGCAGGACAGCTGCACTGTATGTATGTATGTATTCACATAAATACGTCTGGTCTCTGCCATATAGTTTGAGCTCGCAAGTGTCAAAGGTCGTCATGACTGCCTGTTTTCGTTCTCGTCTTCACTCACTGGTTTGGTGCAGCCAGCGAAGCAGGCTGAGAGGTAGGTGACTCCATTGGAACCACAGACAGGGCTCACTGATGCTGTGTAGCAGTTACAGTTATTGATGCAGGCTGACTCAGGCCGCTGCCAGGAATGCAACGTCCTGTGGAGGAGGTCAAAGGTCACGTTATACAGGTCATACAGTATATACTGTTTGTACGATGTTCACATCAGATGGAAATGACCACAGGACAATGGTTACATGGACAATATTTTAAGCATGGAGCATGTTTGAAGTGCAGGTCACGCTTAACTAGAAAATGTTCCTAGAAATCAGTTGCTTTCTCTGCTTACTCGTTGCCGTAGGCTACAGTAACCCCAGCGACAGGTCCAGTGTCACAGCCCAAGAAGAGAAAAGAGACGTAGCAGGCGGTGGACACCAGGTTGACCAGCATGGCCATGCGGACAGCGCCCAGAGCTGACAGGTTCAGCTTCTTCACCAGCAGCCCCCCGAGGAAGATACCCAGACAGGCACAGGGGATGGCTGTCATACCTGAAGGAGGAAAACACAATGTCAATTATTGCCCAGAAATGTTCACTAGAATTTTCCTCAGTCAAGGTTTCTGCGCTGCTCATCTAAATTTTTTTTAAAATGGTAAAATGTTTAATGTTAACACTAACACAGGCTCAGACAATGACCCGCCTACCTAGCAGCTGATTGGCTGAGGAGGTGGTAAGGTTGAACTGCTGCTCCAGGTATTTCCCCAGGAAGGCAGCAAAGCCAGCAACCACAGCGATCTCCATACAGGCTGCCAGCGTGATGCAGCTGAACACCGGATTGGAGAGAAGGTGTCTGGTTACCCGCGGGATTACTGCGTCCATTGAGAAGAAAATGGAGGTAGAAATAGAGAGAAAAGATCAGAGAAAAGGGATAAGAGGGACATAGAAAAAGATCATCTCTGAGATGTTTTATTAACCAAATCTAATGTTACAACTTGAAATCTCCCACTTCTCTTCAACCATTTTTTTTCCTCAGTATCCTCTCCCCTCCATGCTCCTTACCTCTCAGGTGCTCACAAACTGAGAGCCCGCTGTTTATATCAAAGCCATGAATGGCCCCGTTGGGTTTAGAGCCCTGGTACTCCAGGGTCAGTGAAGAAGGCAGCATGGCCTGCTCACTCTCCCCTCCACCGTCCATGTCCTGCTCGTCTAGCGCCTGGGGGAAGCCAAACATGAAGAGGGCCGACAGGAAGAGTAAGGCACCGCAGAGAAGGAAGCCACCCCACCACGCCCCGATCCAGCGAGGGTCATCTGGGGTGATGTCCAGCTTACCTAGACAGGAAGTAGGGGATTTACCACAATGGATGGATGTTGAATGATGTCATATGATGAAATTCCACATATCAAGAAACTGGATTTCAGAAGAAGTAAACTCTGACTGTTGATGCTTTAGTTTCTCTGTGGCGGTATTCTTAAAGGTCCAGTGTTTAGGATTAAGAGGGATATATTAGCAAAGATGGAATATAACAAGAATGTTTTTCTTTAGTGTATAATCACCTTAAAATAAGAATAGTTAACAGCTACATTGGGAGCAGGTCCCCGTCTAAGGAGATTGCCAGGAACGTACAAACACTGACTCCAGAAAGGGCCATTTGAGAGCGAAAAACACAGATTTTTGTTATGGGAAACTGCTTTATTTAGTGTTTTTATTGGGTTTAATCACCTGGTCTATTTGTTTTGGAGAGGAAGGGATCTCTGTGGATAATCAGCCCCCAGTAAAAACCGCCTGAACTATAGAAAAGGTGAGCACACATTAGCAGGTGCTGGGCAAGAGTCCGTCTCCAACATGCCAAACAGCGTCAGAGAAACACTCATTTGTAACATGTAACTGCTTTATTCAGTGTTTTTATCAGTTTAAATCACCTGGTCCGTTTGTTTTGGAGAGGAGAAGACCTCTGCTGATAATTCAGCTCATGATAAAAACCTCTGGATCAGAAATTGCCGCTTTACTCTGTGGTTTTACTGGTTTATATCACCTGCTGTCTTTGTTTTAGAGAGGAAGAGAGCTAAGCAGATGATTCAGCTCCTGGTAAAAACCTCCTGAACAATGAAGGAAACCTAACTGGGAGAAGGTTCAGCTGGTTAAAATCTGCAACCCTCACCATTAGAAACCTCTAAATCCCAAATTAATCTTACACACTAGACCTTTAATTTTCCCAGTAGGGTCAATACAAATATAACCACTGCAATAAAAATGAACAAAATGTAAGGATGCATCTGAAGAAATACAGAGAAAAAGCAGCTGCCAACTCACTGGTGTCGATGAAGACAGCATCAACGTAGACTTTGGTACAGACAGAACCTAAGATGAAGCCACAGGCCGGGCCGAACACTAATGTTGAAAATAAAATACCTGCCAGACAAAGGGAGAGACACAGAGAGAAAAGACAGCATAAAACAGTCAGTCAGATAAAACAAACAAAATTTGGTTTATTTTAGCTTAGCTTAGTTGTTAAATGATAGGAATACTGCATAAGTAAAAACCCACTGTCCATCAGCCAGACACTAGCAGCCAAGAGATAAGCTTCAGGGTGAATGCAGCATAAGTGCATTTCACCTCCTCTTTCAGCAGAGGGCAGCACTGTATTAAGACTGTAAAGTGTCTCTTACTGAGGCCCTTTTATTAAATATGTGGTAACATGGAGCTTCCTACCACACTTCTGTTGATTTGTCCACTGACTGAGAATAAAATGTATTCTATTCAAGGAAAGATTAAGTACTGAATTCATGCCAAGGGACTTTAAATTTCATCAGATGTCTCCCACTGACAGATTTATTCACTGTCACTGTAATATGCGGCTCATAGGTTGCACAGCGTAATTGATCTAAGACTAGATTAACCAGCAGGATCATAAATAATCAAGCAGGAAATGGATTCTTAGTGTAAGAGCAGTGGGGAGCCACTGACGCAGGAGCTCTGGTTGATTTTCTTTTGAGAGCAGTGCTGCCCTGCTTTGGCCCAGAGGCTGAGAGGTTTCCAGTAAGCAACAACAGACTGGGCAGGACTCTGTGTGTGTGTGTGTGTGTGTGTGTGTGTGTGTGTGTGTGTGTGTGTGTGTGTGTGTGTGTGTGTGTGTGTGTGTAGCAGTGAAACTCAGTTATCCATGCTGGTGGTAAGTGGAACAATAGAAGTGAGTACCAGTAGCCTGACTGCTAATAAAAGAGCCAAGAGCAGAAGTGGCTGCTCCCCACTGACAGAATGAGAGGGACAATCAATGTTTCTGTGAGGGATGTAATGATTAGCGCTGTGGTTATCACCAGTGATAGATCTGACAGTGGAATGGCAGGCTTCATTTTTCATCATGCTATCAATGCATTTCTAAAGATAAAATCTCCATAATGTAAGTCAAAAAGAAAAATTGTTTCAACCAGCCTTTTCGATTTCTGGTCACCGTTTGAAAACCTGTTACAGCACAAAATACATGTCACCCATACTTCTTTTTAAAACATTTAGAGACATTTTTTATACCCTGATACAAGATACACAGTAGGAAGGTGACAGTAAATGAGGGAAGAGAAAGATGAGCAATACTTGAACCACCGACACTGCGATTCATGACGAGTGCCTTGAATACTCAGACCAGCACGGAGCCACATCCATAATTCTTTTGACAGATTTGGGGTCTCATAGGGGCACAGACACCCAAATATCTATAATAAGCAACACTTATCACTCCAGTCAGAAGCCTCAGTCCTAACCACAAAACACTTACATTGGTAGTCATTTATTAAAGATTTCACAGTATCATAGATTAAGAAAGTGTTTCTCCATTCAAGGATTTATTTTTGTCATTATACAATACAGGAATACACAAGGAAATGTAGTTGTAGCCCCCTCCATGTTACACACATGGAAAATGTATAAACAGAAGATCAAAATACTTAGATATATAGATAGATAGATATAACTAGAGTTACTGCTTGCGATTGTACAGAACATTAGGATGTCACAGTGAAGCTGACCTTTGACCCTTTAGAGATAAAATGTCCTCACTTGATCATTTTATATTTGTTGTCAAATGTTGTCATAATTAGCATAGAAATTCTTGAGTTATGGCCAAAAACAAAAACATGTTTTCTGAGGTCACAGTGACCTTTGACCATCAATTTCAAATCATGTCATTCTTGAACCCAAGTGGATGTTTGTGCCAAAGTTGGAGAATTTTCCACAAAGTGTTCCAAAGATATTACATTCACAAGACCGAGAAGGATGTGAGGTCACAGTGACCTTGACCTTTGACCACCACAACTAATCAATTAATCTTTGATGTGGATGTGTGCAAAATCTGAGTAAATTCCCTCAAGGCCTTCTTGAGATATTGCGTCCACGAGAATGGGGCGGACTTACGGGCAACCCAGCAATATAATGCCTCCAGCTATGTATGATAGGGCTAGAACAAGAGTTATTACAATTCTTCCTTTGGACAGTACAGTCTGTACAAAACTCCATGACAGCTCATCCAGTAGTTGTTGAAATACTGCAGTCTGGAACAAAGAGGTGGACCAGCTGAACGTTTGTCTGCCAGAGCCACGCCGCCAGTTAGTTTGGTTTAACATGCACAGTCTGTGCAACTCATGATGGAGAAGCCTATGAGCCTGATATGAACAATGTCAGTATTATTTTCTAAGGTAAGAGTGTGACTCAGAGCAAAACTATAGCGGTAAGGACAATAGTCCTCTAACAGAATAATATCAGTAGTTACTGACACAGAGGGTACAGAGCAGGGTCAAAAGACAATCTTATAATTATTAAGTAGATCAAAATCAAAAAAATAATTTAATAACACATATGATGCACATTAAGTTATGCTGCTGTCCTAAGGTACGCTAAACTGTGACTCCAGACTGTGGTCCACTCTGACCAGCAGTCACCCTCTACCTCTCTCTGACTTTTTCTTTTGGTGAGATGCATTATGTTCATTTCAGCAGAGTCACAGATGCCAGCAGGACTGAAGTCAGGTGACAGAGGAGGTCTGGGGTTACAGCAGGGACAACTCAACAGCCCACCAATGAACAACCTCCCATCTCCTGCTCCGCCGTCCACTAGGATCAAATCACAGACAAACACAGGACAGCACCACTAATCCATAATGTATGTGACGCAGGGAGGCTGGCAAACACACACACACACACACACACACACACACACACACACACACACACACACACACACACACAGAAAAAAGAAAAGCTCCATATATCCCTGAACTTCACTGTGGACACAACCAGCTGCACTGTGTCCCCTGTGCATCACAATAAGGTAAGAGCCTGAAGTAGCCTTCAAAGTGAGACGGCTGATGACAATAGCAGCAATAAGCATGATGACAGAGAATTACCAGTAAGCTTTGTTATGGCATGAGAACAGACAGAGAGCTCATAATCCTATAGCAACAGCTGCTAGACACCCATCAGGAGAAGCATTCAGGACTGATGCCAGTCTGTTGTTTGGACTCAACAGTTGGTACATCTAAGGCCATTTCCTTGGAGACACGACTGGAGGCTCACGGCAGTAAAAGAATTGATGTAGTAAGGTACTGGAGCTTTAAGCTTACAGTGAAATTTATAGTAAAAACTATAAACAGTATTCAAATATTTTCTTGATTCACATATCTGAAAGCAAGTGTGCTCAACTTTTGCACATTCCTGCATGAAACTGTACAGGCTCCTCCACTTAAAAAAAAAAAAAAAAATATATATATATATATATTTTATGTATTTTTTTATTTTCTATTGTACATTTTTCTATTTTATATCATGTCTCTTGACTTTTGCACTGTGTTTACTGTCATGCACCAAAACACCAACATGTGCAGACCTACTAGGCAATATTACTGTTTCTGATTCTGAATGAAGACAGATTGGATACTGTTTCTATATTGAATGATAAAGTTATGTGAAATTATAGCAATTTGCATAGTTTTCTTTTTTAAGATGGAGTCGATATGGACTGGTCTAACAGAATTTAAGAATAATTGCAGAAAAAAATGGCTCTGAGTCTAGTTTTTTTGCATAAAATCAATGAATGAATTCATTAAAATAATTTTGATTATCTAATAGACTGTGACCTTCAGGAACTGATTTGGAAATCAGAGATTCACAAAGTGTATGGGGGTATATATTTATATGATTATTCCAGTGTTAAGTATGAGTCAGGTGTGACCAAAATCTAGTCACGTTTTCCCTCAAATTGTCTAAACCTGTAAAATTCTAAAATATTTTAGCACTCCTCTAAAGAAAAAAAATCAAAGTATGACTTTAAGATGTATTCATTTCAAACTGATGTTTACAAAAAAAATCGGCATTGTGCTGCTCAGATAAAAGTCACTATTGTAATTTGACAAAATCAACTGCTACAACAATTTCTGAATTACAATACGCACACACATTTAAATACATTCACTGTAACAAAAACCAGAGCCTCTGAGGTTAATTTTCAGAGGATTGGTTTAACTTTTGATTGCTCATTGCTCATGTAAAAAAAATCTGCTTGTTTTTTTGGGGGGTTGTTTCTTAGCGAGCTACTAATCTCTTTAATTCAGAAAACAAGCATAATATTTTTTCCATAAAAACCTATTCTTATAATTCTGAGATGATAACCTTGTTAATTCAGAAAAGCAGGTAAAAAAAAATTCTCAAGTGAATGACCCACACAAAAAACGGCAACACCTGTGCAGGAAGCCGAGGATGGAATGCCTAAATGTCAATTTAAGACTTCCTTTCTAAAACAATTAAAGACTACAGGGTGCCGTTTGGGGAAAATTATACATTATTAAATAGAGTTCATCATTAAGTAACAGTCTTGTCTAGTGTGTACAACTTACTTGACTCACCAGTGTTAAAACTCTCTCTCAGTTAAAATATAGTGCTGCCAAATCCTTAACTTGTGACTGCAAACAGGGATGAAATAAATGCCACAGATGTTTTATGAATGTGTACATTTTTTTCTCAGAACTATTTTTTTTAGCTCAAATCTTCATAGCCAAAATAACACAAGAAAAAAAAAATATTACAAAAGGTACTTGCAAAAGGTTTAAAAGGGCAGAGGAGAGTGTTGGCTGACGTGGGGGAATTAAATCTGACACCCGTCTCAAACACACGCTGTGGGCTGTTTCAGCAGTACATGCTCTGCTCTGGAGATGCTCTGCTCTGTGAAATATTTCCAGAAAAAACATTAATGGATTTCCATTGTTTCTACGCAAAAAGCAGACTGCTGCTGTATCCTTCATGACACTGTTTTCTACCTGCTGTGTCTGAGGGCTGTGGCTATAAACACAGGCACAAGATAAGGTACAATAACACAGTCCTGCTGGACAACAAACCAACAGGAGATTAGTTTAATTTTATTCGTCTCTCTGTGCCACAGTAACGTTGTGTCACATGAACCTTGCTGACCGAAACTAACTGTAAGAGAAATGTGCGATTCACAGGCTCATTTACCAAAGAACAGATACTGAGGAAAGGCTTAGAGCTTTAGTGATGACTTAGATATCCATGTAAAATTCTGGCAGCTTGTCTGACCCAGCCATTTGGAAATGGCAGGTAGAGACACTCCACTTCGGCTGAGAGCTCGTAGCGGATTTGACAGTTCTTCCTCCTCCTCCTGTGAGATCGAATAGCTAAGTGATTTAATAGGATGTACAATACAGATGGAAATTTGGCCTGAACATGACACGGGTTTGTTCTTAAAATGTTAGTATTACTATCAAACATGTTCTGAATGTATTACTTTCTATATCAAACGTACAATTATACATTAATTACAGTACACACACACACACACACACACACACACACACACACACACACACACACACACACACGTTAGGCCAATAGCTTTCTAGATATTCAACCATGTTGACGGTTTATTGCATGATTATTTATGAGAATATGAGACTTAAATAATGCCAAGGAAAACTTTTAACTCTGTGGTTTTAAATGGTGAGTCAGTTTGTGGTATAAATCCACTGTGACAGATCACATGATACTATACAGACAAAACATAAGAAACCCATTTGCATTACACTGCAATCTAAGCAGAAATATTTCAAGTATCCCCCCCATTTTTCCCATTTATATCTAAATGTTGTAATACTGTTTCAAAGCCTTTGATTCGCTGGCTGAAATACATTTTGGTCAACTTTTTTACATTCTAATTTGTTAAATTTTCCCTCCTGGGATCAATCCATCTTGTCTTATGTCTTATTCTCTAACCTAATTTTCTTTATTGAGTCTAAAAATAGAGCAATCAGCCTCAAAAAGACAATCATGTGTATATTTTTAATTATAGAACTTACAGTAAACTCCCCAGAGGGAGCTACATCCCTCAAAGTCCTAGAAAAACACTGAGGACACAATCTTAGTGTCCTAAATTGGCAGCTACAGACCTGATTGCAATAAATATGTGGCTCTATTTGCTGAAGACTGTATTCAAAACCAGAGGTGTGACACGTAATGTGACTAGCTGTACCAAACTGATATCTATAGGGTTCTTTTAGAATAATAATTCAAATAAATATAACATATTCAGTGTTTAAAATGGCATTCACCTGGTCATGTTTATTGTTAATATCGTTACATTTAATCTAATGAAAACAGAGACGATGGAAATCAGGGTTAATGTAATGGTAGTTCTGTACCCATGCTGTAATGAATGCAGCAGAGGCAAGGTCATACTGTATGAGACCGGCCTCCTCTACCTGGTCACACTGCCAGCACATGAATAATTTCTCACTCAGACTCACATTATGGCACGGTTCAATCACTGGCACTTTGTATCTTGGCAAAGGTGCTCCTAAAAGGTGCACATATAAAACAACCTGGGCTGGTCTGAACAGACAGTGTGTGCTGAGTCAGCATCCATTCCTTCCTCTGCTGTCCTACGGTGGAAGAGTAATAACTCCACTGGAGTAAAAACATTTTGCTGCAGTGGACTCTCAGCCTTCACAGCGCTTCATTACACGCATTATAGCGATGAATAGGGGCTAAGATATGAGGCAGGAAGAGAGAAGCTGACCCAGCGGCTGCAGAGCTGGACCCCTCTGGCTCTCGCTGCTCTTTTATTTTGCTGTACTATAGGTTACTGTACTTTAAAGGTCTGTGCTGTATCGCTGCTGCCATTTAGCACTCTGCTGCAGACCTTAAACATTCCTGTTGTTCTTTGGCCTAGTGTGAGGTACTTTGGGAAGGTTTTACTGGGATCTGCTAAACAGCAAGTCATGTGTTGGTTTGTCAAAGATATGATCAGCTTTACAAGTGTCCTTAAATGAATAGCCTACTGAGTCTATACACTGTAGTGTCACCATGCTGCTTACATAGACAGACTGTGTGTGGTATAGCCAAACACTTACATCTTCCATTAGCTAGATACAAACATTTACACACACAACATACTGATCTTCATTAGGATGTTAAGCAGAAACTATGTGGGGCTACATCAATGTATAAAAAGGCAATACTGTAACAGAACATCTGCTTCTCTGTCGGAGGCTCTGTGAGGAACACAATGGATAGGAAGATTGGTTGCCTTCGTTTGGGGTATCAGTCAAGCAGTAGACAGTAATCAATAATCTAATTACAATCTGGCTCAGACATTATACTGTAGTCAACAGAGCTCAGGAGCAGGTGAGCTGGTCTGTGGGAAGACATCTTCAGGTCATGTAAGCCAAGGGTCGAGACTTAAAATAGACATGGACATACTGTATCTTATGTGGATGGATAAACATCAGCATGGTAACATTATATCTAGGCTCATGTTAGCATGCTGACTTTAACATTTAGATCAAAGCGCTGCTGCTGTGCCTCTGTACAGCCTCACAGAGCTGCTAGCATGGCTGTAGACTCTGGACACTTTTCATCGCACGGATCCCACTCTTTATTGCTTGTGCTGCAGTGTATCACTGCTGCATTACTATCATTTTGTTTAAATCTATGGTTGTTTCCCTCTCATCTACCAGAAGGCACAATTATCTGATGGCCAGCTAACTGCAAAAACAGTTTCTGTTTTGTTTCACCAGCCTGCTGCCTGATCTGTTGCTCACAACGATTAGGACAAACACACACAGAGAGAAGGACTGGACACTAATCATTTGAGAGAGAACAGGCTGCAGCACTGACACAGAACAGATACAGGACAGGTGCACGCTGGGGGACATGTGCCATGACAACTGGGAAGTGTTTCCTGGTTTGCTCTATTCCCAGTGTCCTCAATCTCTCATTCAGGCAGTATTGATCCATGTGAGGTGAAGATGTGGCCACAATACAGCAGCCGCTCCTTCTATCATCTGGTTTGTTAGCGAGCCCGTGGAGAGCTGATGCTTTAATATTTAATCATTTGGTTAGATGTTTGCTAAACAACTCCTAACTGCTTCTCTGTCACGCTGCATTATTCAGTGGCTTTCATACAACGTTACTGTGTCTTCACACGTCAGGCTTGTCAAACAACGGCCTTGAGATGGGGAAAAGGAAGGGGCAGAAATACTAAGCAGCACATAACATACATGTGCTGTACAAAGACTGGGCTCTATGCAATTACAGAGCCACAACAGACGATGCAGCAGTCACATTGTAGGAGGTAACCATGGCAATCAATATGCCGGGATTGTAAGAAAGAAAAAAAAAAACGGAGAACAGAGAGGGGGTGGTGTAAAGGAAAGAATAATAGACTATCTGTAAGTGTCAAAGGAAGAAGCTTGGGGGATGTTATGAAAGAGACAATTCCTTATGGACTGGCAAATGTCGCTGTGCTCTGAGCCAGGATGTAGAACAGTGGCCACCACACCAAATCACAGTTAGGATCTCAGTCCAAAATGCAATGTATGCAAATATCCTCACCGCCCGACAGCTGAAGAGTGTTGAAAAAAACAAAGCAGCAAATGGTGGTATTTTTTAAGGATTGCAGTTAAGAGACGTCCTTGGTTGACTGACTAGACTGTCAGATCCAGTCCATCACAGGGCTAACATAAACAGACAAACACAATCAGACTTACAGGCAGTTCTGACCCTTAAAGTAAAACTGAAATCATGGTAAGTCTTTCTCTTTAATACTTTTAAATTATTATATATGTGGCAATGTTGGTCATCTCGATTTGAGGGATTACCATGAAATTTTCTACACACATTCATGGTCCCGAGGAAGATGAATCCCTCAAACTTTGGTCATCCCTTGCCTTTTTCTCTTGCACCACCAGCAGGTTGACATTTGTGGATTTGAGTGAAATGTTTCCCTGAGGATTATGATGGGAACATTTTACTTTATCACTACCTTAGTTTATGACCAAATACCTACAAAGCTAATTCAATTTCTGTCAGCATCAGCTTATACTTCCCATTTAGCATAAGCTTATTTCAATATGTCATTTTATTTTTCTCAAGAGAAAGCAGGACGTGTGATTTACAAATCAGAAGATCTATATACTGTAGCTTAAGAAAAAAAATACCTTATGCAATGAATTTTAACTTAAATTTCAGATTAATCTAGAATTCAAGTTTGTGGAAAACTGGAAGAAACAAAAACAGGAAGAGCATATAAACTCCACACAGAGAGCTTGAGGGAAATTCAAACCCATGACTTTGATACGACAACATTGATATTTTAGTTATTTTACAAACGTTGTAAATAGGGAATTTTATAAGTATTAAATGTGTAGTTGTGCTAATGGGTTATCACATTATAATGGTGCATCATAATCTGTACAGTGCAGCAAATTCCTTTCAATTTTCTGAAATAGCAAAGAAATATCAAGTGTCATGTCTAACATCTGGTATGAGTTGGCCTCTAGCCAAGCCAGGGGGAAGGGTGGGTTGTTGGGTGCTGTGTATGCCTTGTTTGCTCTCCTTCCTCTCCTCCATCCTCTGTCCATCTCTCCTCCCTCGTCTCCTCCACTCTGAGCGCTGCTGACAGAGACTGTACAGATCAAAGCATGTACAGAACAAACCGCAGGCCTTCTCACCCTGCAAGTGGTCTGCGCTGAAACGCAAACAGGGACAACTAGCCAAGGACTAGCAGAGAAGCCTGAGAGGACAGGCGACTAGCCACATGGTAGCCAACAACACTGTGTTTTTATTTTCGTTTAGTGCCTCTGTTCCTCTCATAAGGGCAAACTAATGACGGCTGAAGGAGAAGTCTAACAGAATAACATGAACTACAGTATCACTTTGACATATTGCTGCGTCAGCTCTTACAGGTTTAATGGGATGGTGATTTTACTGGTATACATTATCATACAATAATTCAGTGTCATACTCAGCTGTAAAACTTGCAACTGAGTATAAACCACAATAACAAGAGATGCATGGATATGGAATTTCAGGGTTGATAACACCGACCACTGATAAATGATACAGAACCATCACATTGTTCTTGCATTTGTAAAAATGTGAAGAGGACAATAAGGGTCACTTTTAGATTGGCCACAGTATTTTCTCACTTGCAGTACAACTTTTGTAAATAAACTGTTAACCAACCACATTTGCATGTTATTTGCAAGTTTTGGCAGTCTGGTATCACTTGAACCAGAGCTTTTGTAAGAAATAACTATATTATCAGATTTCATTTCTGGCTGAAATTGTATTGTTGAAACAATAAAAAATTATAATTTTTACATTTTATTTTAGTACTGTAATTATTTTCTCTTTGTCCTTTGTTTCATTCTTTCCATCTCCCCAGATGGAGCTATGCTACTAGCAGGTTGCTGAGCGGTGAGACGAACAGGAATGGCACATAGCCTCAGTGCCTGTCTCTGTACTGTTGCCTTGGCAACTTTGGCAGACAAGCTGTAATGTGTGTTATGTCGACCTCTCGGTTTCTGCTGTAAGTATAACTGCAGTCCTCTGCTGCTGGCCACTCAACACTTGCCGAAGTTGGGACTGAAGTGCTTTGCTCAAGGGCACTTCTGTGCGAGAGGGCAGGATCAGACCCGCAATTTTCCCGTCAACCCTGACCAGTACAGGATGTATCAGATCTTAAATTATTTGTCAGTAATCTTCTGTACACAGAACTGCTTCGCTAACCGTAAACACACAGTCCTTTTGTTGCGTAATACCCATGGCATAAATCAGACACTGAATACTTAGCAACATGGTGGTGTTACCATTCAGCACAGAAGGTAAAATAGCTTCAGCATGGATGGACTCATGCAGCTCATCGCACATAACTAACATGTTTCATAGCCAGGGATGTTTCCATCCACTGGCCAAACTCATTATCAGGGCAGCACAAAACTACGTCAATACTGTGCAGTGCACTGTCATAGAAACATGTTGCTGGACTGGCCTCATCTCCTACAATGACAAACAGTAAGAGTAGGGTATCTATCATTTTTTAAATAAAGAAATAAATCAGATCAGCAAAAATATTTATCCATAACCAGTCATGTGAGATGTTCATGTGCATCACAGTGACACCAAGACACGTGAAAATGTATATTTATTGTTGTTATTTTGCTATATTGTTATTTAAATCTGGACAGAAAACTATGAATAAATAGTGTCACCAAACCTGAGTCTGTGAGTCAGGTTTACCATAACAACACGCACGCACGCACACACACACACACACACACACACACACACACACACACACACACACACACACACACACACACTGTATGACACACACACACTGTATGACACACAGTATGTCTTGATGTAGGCTAGAGGAGAGGACAGGCTAAGCAGAAATGACTGTTGTTAGTAACCAAAATGGCCACTTCCTCATCCTGATTCAATCAGGCAGACAGTTACTTTGTATCACTTCAGTCTCCCTTCAGTCTCCCTTCAGTCTCCCTTCATTCTTTAGACAAGGTTCACTTAAAATCATTTTAAAAATTTTAGTAATTGTAAAAGAATTTGTCCTAACAATGATCCATGTGCCATATAATTCTGGTTCATTTAAAATTAACAGAAAAAAATCTGAGTGGTTGGTATGAGCAGCACGCACAAAGACATAACATTACCAGACACTCTGACTGACATTACAGTGATCAGCAGTTAGCAGTTAGTTTATTTAGAAAATTTGGGCTGAAAAATTAAGCCAATGCAAGAGTATCAAGAACTGCAGTTCCTTGGATGGCAAATTGAGGCTGGCTCCAAAAGTAAGCCAGTCGCCACAGACCCCCATGTTAAAATGCTCAACATTACAGCAGAAATAAACATGTTTACAGCCTGGTACAAAAAAAACAAACATTTTGGTTTCTATGGTAAATTTCCCCATTCATGACAACTGTTTCTATATGACTCATCTGTTTAAATTTTATTAAGACCAAAAATGTATGCAAGATTAAGATGGGCTGCTTTGAATGAAAAGCTGTCTGCGAAGCATCACCACAGTCTGTGAGTCAGATCCATCCCTCACTCCTCTACAGTCCACCCCCTCATCCAAATATGGTCACTTCTGGCTCCAAAAAACAATATGACAGCAGTCATACTGCCAGACTTGAAGCTTCAAAATGGGAGTCCACAAACCAATGGGTGACATAACTGTGGCTGCCTCCATTATTCCTATGGTAGGCATTCAGATATTAAGGTGCACATCAGATGCAGAGACACTGGCATCAAGCTAAGGTCAGTATCATTACATAAAGAATTGTATGTCTGAAACTGCGTGACCATATTTGTATATATCATTACACTACACATTAACTAAAACCAACCATTAAGCCTAAAACCTCCCTCAGCGTCCAACTACTGTATGTGCACATGTCATTGTGCATTTGTCTAGCTTATCATAACTAATTATGATTCAGTGAGGACTGTATCAGTAATAAGATTTTGTCTAATATAATACTGCAGTCTTGTACTTCTAAAATGAGCTCTGTGTTAATTAAGGGGAGCTGATCATTTAGAGCACATGTGAATGATTCATGTCACAGTCATGTTTCAATTATGGCAACACAATCATCCCATTTACTCTGATAGATATTGTGATTGTAGAAATTTTATTATGCCATTAGCCTTTGTTTCTTATTACTTCCAGCCAACTGGAATGCAAGTGAGCTGAATGCAGCAGCATGAAGGATCAAGCTGTTGCTAGTTGTTGCTTAGTTAAGAGATCATGGATTATTGTTTTCTGCTGTTTTTATTGCTAAGACTGGTTCTAAATAATATGCTTCAGTGATTATTAGTTGTAAATGTTAGCTTAGCCAGAGTGTTGTACGTCACAGTCAATATTATTTTCTGCATCATTTATTCCACACGTATACTCCACCTTCTAGTGTGGAGGAACAGACATCTGGTGTCATTGGGTGCACTGGCATTTTCACCCAGCATCGTATTCAACAGCCTTTGAGAACATGACAAATTTGATTTTAAAAACCATGTATGGGTGCCTCAGGCCCAGGTCACTGACCAAACACACATCATTAAAGAAGTAGTTTGACATTTTGGTGAGTACGCTTATTCTGGGATTGTCCCAGTTTCAAACTGGGTATCCCGAGTCCCAACAAATACATGTAAAATGAAAAAATGTAAAGCTTTTCAACATTCACAACCAAGTTGTCTCAGTTTTCACCACAATTAAAATAATGGCAATAAGATTATACTTGTTTTTAATGCTTATAGACGTTTATTATGTTCTGTCCCACTAATTATTACCTAAGCCAATATGAAAAACATAAACAATGCACCAGACGTCTGAATTCATACTGATTTGTCTGTCAATCAATGTTGTCAAAGTTGCTGCTATGACACTAGCGGCTCTGGCTGTCAGAACCTGTCAGTACACTAATGCTTATCATGCCAAAGATAAAATCAGGGTTTTCTAAAGACCTCCAGGAGTCTAATTTTTTCTTTGTACAGCACAAGACAACAAAAATGCTACTTCCAGTGTAGTGTTCTGCTAACTTAAATGGGGATACAATTATTTAATCATTTGGCTCTTTAAACCTTACTGGACCAAATGGATCAACTGTGAATGTGAAACTAGTCGTTTTGCAGGGGTTGTGATGCTCATTAAAATGTATCCACTGATTTGCAGATGTCTCTTTCCCAGTCTAAGTAAGACTACTAAGTAAGCCCAATAGCATCACATGATGGACCCGCTGTTTGACCACTTTGAAAATTGGCTTCAAAGCCCAGCACACTTCCTGAAGGCCTGGTTGCAACCTAACATCACTTCATAAGGGCAAACGCCGGTGACAGCCATTAGCAACAGACAGCTCAGGAGGAGACCTTTGCCTACCATCTGGTGAAAAACAACCAAAGCTTTTGATCCATGGACCGTACAGCTGGTCTTGTGTGTTACAGTGTTGTTATACCATTTTCAAATAAACTATGTTTGGTGGATTTTTGGAGACAAATGTCTGTGGAGTTGAAAGGTGAACTAAGTAGATGTGCTGAGCACTAAAATAATTATCCCCATCATGGTAAAAACACCTATGGTGCTTGCATAAGCACAAACATGTGCACATGCATAACATGCTGTACAATTAAAGGTCCCAGACTGAGGGTTTGAAAATGTTGTCACTCTATGTTTTAATCTTTACATAAACATAAATGTGATAAGGGCAAGTTGTTGTTTTACAGGGAGTTATATGCTGGAGCTATGCTTGCTGTTACTGCTTCAAGTCTTTATGCTAAGCTAATTGCCTGCTGGCTCTAGCTTCACATTTAGTGTAACAACATAAGAGTGGTATCGATCTCCACATCCTGCTCTCAGCAAGAAAGCCATTCAGCATTTTCCCTAGAATATGGAACTATTACTTCAAGTACATTGCTTAGCAGTTTCATGGACTGCTCATGACCTTGTGAAATTAAAGCTGTTTGTAGTCACTGATTCTGAATTAGTTTAAGTCTGTTGTTTGTTTCCTGTCTATATATTGTTCAAGCAACCACTTATCTGCAACATATGTATTATCACATCATAATTGTTTCTGGAGCTTTCATGGTGCTTGATGAAGCTTTAAACCAGCAAGGAACTGTAGACCGCAGCTGAGCTGACATCAGTGTTTCCAGTCAGCAGTGATGGGAGTGACAGAGCATAAAAGGTTTTGATCTATCAAAGCTAATGATTCAGTATGATCTGTTCAGGTTAATGACTCAGTGTTAAAAATGTGTTTGTTCATGTACTGAACACCTCTGAACAATTACTCCCATGAACACACACTCATTTGTATGTTTCAGTTGTACAGTATCTCTGCGCTACTCACCTATATACAGCGAGGAGTCCTTCCTGTGGACATGGTCATCAATGTAAGACACTCCCAGAGGCTGGACAGGTGTGGCTCCGATGCCCAGCAGAACCTGGGCTCCGATCAGCAGTAGGTACATCATGTTGGTGTTGGCTCTGTTGCCACATTTAAACCCAGAGTCTCGGTTTTCTGACCTGGTGATGTTGGAGCAGACGTCCCTGCCGTCCTCAGCGTGCCACGAGTCCCCGGCCTCGTACTCATACTGATGAGTCAGGAACTCTGGCAGGGCTGACAGCAGTGCCCCTAATGCCATGACAATCCCGCCACAGCCAATAAGACGGGGTCTGTGGGCCTTGGCGCCAAAGTAGCTGACAAACAGGATGAGGGCCAGGTTGCCGATTTCGAAGCTGCTGGCAATAACGCCCACATCTGCACTCTGGAGGTTGAAGCGTCTCTCCAGAGTGGTCAGAACACTTACCTGGCAGAGAGAGAGATGGAGAGAAAGAGAGGGCAAGTGTTACAGGGTTTTTACAACAAGCAGCCCTTTGGGACTGCTAAGGACATCATAGCCAACAAGCTAACTTTTTAATACAGGTTTATACATGATTGATTTTAAATTCAGCAATTAATAATGTATAATTTCAACACCATTAATTACTTTACCAGCCTGTCAGAAGTATATAACGTGTATTTTGCGACTCACTGAAATGTTAAGGCAGGGCATTGAGCTTTAGGTGCTATTCAGGTATGAAACAGCCATCTGCCACCAATAATAGAAACCTGTTGATGACACACAGTAGCTGAGCTACCAACATCTTCATCATCGCACTCCATCCTCCTCTTCCTCATCATCCACCTAAAACAACCCTGAGGCTAGCCTGATGCCAACAAGGGAAAAAGGGACATGTGCATGTGCGTGGCTTTAGGCAAGAAACCTCACGCAGCTGTTCTAATTACGAAACAGACACAAACACATCGTACCAGCTGTGTTCTGGGTGCGTATAAGTGATGAAGACGCATCGTATGTGCATCGGACCATTTACAGGACTGACAGGAAGTGGTTAGTTAGAAGTTATTCTAAAGTTTTATTAATCATTCATCCACTGCAAAAGGTACAGTATAAGCCCCAAGGCCTTTAGAAGCAATTCCAGATAAAAAGGAGAATTTAATCATGACTATGCAGGTGAGATCAGACAGATCCATTCATCTTTTTTTCTATGTTGCTTAACCTGTTTAACTTACACCAAACTCCATTACGAAATGAGACAATTTGTCTTGTTTGTTTATCATTATCACTTCATTACTTTATCATCATCACTTCATCTGCAAATTAACTGATGAATTGTTTATTCTATCAAATGTCAGAAAATTGTCTGAAGTGAATGTCACTAAAGCCCAAGATGATGACTTTAAAGGGACAGTTCACCCCCGAATCAAAAATACATATTTTTCCTCTTACCTGTAGTGCTATTTATTAATCTAGATTGTTTTGTTTTGACGTTCTACTCAGCTGAGCTGTAATATTAGCTAGTTCAGCTAAGCTATCAGTATCACACTGTTAGTTAGAATATTGTTATTGCTCAGCCAAGGAGGACTGTCTGCGTGGTGTTACGATTAGCTGCTATAGTTGTAGAAAGAAAAGTTGCTCCTACATGAAACTGCCCAAATCAAGATCTGTGGATTATCTTGAGCAACCAGGTCATGATTTCTGGAAAGAGACATTGCTGTGGAGTTTTCCAAATCTATGTTTTAGCGATTTGAGCACCGCAAGCTGAGTGCCATCTAGTTCCATTACATTGGAGAGAAAGCAGACATCTCTACGGCCGATGTCTCAAACTCTTTGCAACACACACCAAAACAATCTAGACTGATAAATAGCACTACATGTAAAAAGAAAGATATGTATTTTTTAATTTTGAGGTGAACTGTCCCTTTAAAATCCCTCCCCACAACAATCTAGAAACAGCCCTAAGGACATTAATTTTACTTTTACATGAAACAAAGAAAAGCTTCAACAGTAAGGAGGTCAGAACTAAGTACTGTTTGATAAGTTACTTTCAATCGATCAGTTGATAACAAATAGGTTTTATGTTCATCAGCTGATCAGTTAATGAGGATAACTTCTACTATGTTAGGGTCCAGCTGAAAACTGTATCTTAATCTTACTTAATTGTACCCTTCTAAGGGGACAGGTAGAGGATGTGGTAGAGGAGGACTGCTTCTGGGTAAACCAGTACAAGAAACCCTCTGTTATTAAAAGATGTGATCATATTTATGCTGAAGGAAAAATAACTGTACCGTGCCCTCAGTCTAGTCATGCATCACTGGGCCTGTCCTTAGTGAAACGCCACCAGAGGTGTCTGGACAGCAGTCCAAGCAGCTAGACAACTGACACCCCTCCCCCACTTTCCAAAAAAAGGATGAAATCTGTAATTCCCTTCTAAAACAGGAAGACAGCTGCGACAGGTCTGTTGTTTCAACTGTGGAACACTAACCCAGTTATGTCACCTTACAGCACATGTGTGGGACTGACAGACAAGACGGTACAGCTGACAGCCTGACAATTACTTAAGATTACCTTACATTAAGTGAACATTCACATTGTGTCCACTGTTCACTTACAGTTTTTATAGAGCTGTAGTTTATGTTTCCCTGGCATTACAAGCTGGGAGGACACAGTTCAGAGGTCACTAAGTCTAAACAACAGTGTTGAGATTTACTCCTGTGATCCTAGAGGGTTTATGTACAGCCTCATACTGGCTGCTGATAGAGAACAGCTGCTTTACACCTTTTATGTTCCAGATTTAGACATTTTAGTCCAATCCAGTCAAATGTTTACAGACAATACAAACTGATGTAGAGCTTTAGAGAACACAGAAAAGCTGCCCATTTCAGTTTGATGAATATAGACTAAGCCATGGAAAGCTGTTACGCAGGTGCTGCTGTGCTGACAGTGATGATCTTCAGTCATTATCGCTTTGTCCTCTTCCAAAGTTTGACTGTAATTTACTTGTAAAAGACAATGTGCCACTGAGAAGAGAGAATAAATGCACACTGTGAGCCAAAAAAGAGGCAGAATTAAAAAGTGACAGAGAATAAAAGATGATGACAAACAATATTTTATACAAGGAAGGATCAGCAGTGCTTCTCCAGTGCTTTTGTCTGCAGCGGGATTTGCTAAAGGTGCACTTTTGGTTTGGGATGCTGGTTTAAAAGGAGGAAGATCCACTGCAGTCTTCAAGGTAAACACTAATGCACTTTAAATTTGTGACTGGTGCAAAACACATTAAAACCAACTCAGTTGTGTTTCTGCCAAGCTGCAGCCTTTGCCAAACACCAAACATCATGGAGGAACTTTTTTTTTTTTTTTTTGGCAAGTTCTTCTTTTTCTAAACAAAGCCTCTTTTTCACCATCTCCACTGGGAAATGTGACTGTGTAGAGTGTCACTGGATCTTGGAGATCAAGTCATGTTACAATACAATTTCTGCTTTTTGTTGTTTTTCTCATCCAAACCAGCAAATAAAAGCTGCACAGATATAAAAGCCACATCTAATGAGAAGCAAAAAACTGACCTTCGACCTTGCCTCTTTTTAAAATGCCTTCCTGGACTGTATTGATACTACAGTAAATGAAGATGAGTATGTTTTCAGCTAAGTGTTCTGTCCCTTGTGAAGAATAAAATGAAGCATCAACTTGCATGTGCAATTATTTATAGTATCAAAACTGTGCAGACACCTTTCAGTGGCTTTGGCTTTCATCAGGCAAATAATAATCCTGATCAAAGTGGTATCTTTCATATTGATACAGATTTACAGTAAGTGGTTGGGCCAACTCTAATAATGTAGGTACACCACACAAATCCATTAACTGCTGTGGTTGGCTTTGGCCACATTAGCTACCATTACACACATAATATTTCAAAATTGATGCATCACTTTAACTGGATTTTTAGTACAGGGTTTTTGTTTGCTGTTAGGGAAGATGCTTCACCTCTGCATCAGTGGTTATGCATAAAATCCTTTTTTAATATCATTTAGATTTTCTTTTGGCTCCTAAACTCATCTGGTGCTTATCTCTTATGTTGACATCAATCTGTGGATATCAATGCATAAAACAGTACATTAGCTGTCACTGGTAATGTAGTGTAAATGAGTATAAAATAAAAGGTAGATTTTCTGAAAATACAACATAAGCTATTGTCGCTTTTGTTGTGGTGATCACGTCATCTCCTAGGCCTATATCCTCCAGTGTCAAAGGCCTCCTGCATTACTGAGGCACGCGGGCGCAGGATGTAGCAGCAGCGCCGGCAGGTTGGATGGACCTCCTGACCAGTGTTTCGTAACGTGCTCTCCAACAGACCATCCATATACGCATATAAAATTCTCCAACAACAACGTGGAGCCTACGGCCGCTGTGACGCGCATTGTGTCATGCAGATGGTGCATAGGCCTGATGGATAATACGCAGCAAGTCATCAATCAGTGAAAGCACCGCGTCCCATGGTTGCTGGAGGATGTGATTATTCCAATGTGATCAGAATAATATGATTATTAACCGCATCAGCGGAAGCGCCGCATCGTTACTCACTGTCTGCCTGTGCCGGTTTGAAGGGCGCTGCGTTAAATGTTACCTGAGGTATACACACAGAGAGACGACGTTCCCTCAGACCAGCACTGTGTCTGTGGTGACTGCTGTGTAGAAACTCACCAGATAAGCGCCCACGGTGCCCTGTGCCAACATGAGCGCACATTCCGACACCAGGAAAATCTTAATGTTGGAAAAACACGAGGTCTTCTTCTGGTTGTCATCCTGCTCCGGGTCGTCGGTGCTGCTCCGCTCTGTGCAGATCTGGTTTTTAACCTGCATCCTTCGGCTCAGGCTCCGGTCGGGTTGGACGGCATGAAACTGAACGGGTCCGGTCCGGCGGAGAGCATCTGGTTATAATGACGAGCTGCACTGCAGAAGAAGTGCGAATCTCTTGTCAATAGCCCGTCTAGGCTGGAATATACAGCGAGAAATACTGCTGTCCACTCAGCATTACGCACAGTCCGTCAGCGACCTCTCTTCACCGCCTGTCCAGCCAGTGCGTATCGGCTACATCATATTTAAATACGTAGACTACGCATGTATATGTATGACGGCTTCTAATACCCGACGTAGAACTACAGGACGCTGTTTCCCCACATCCGGGATGTTATATCTCCACCCAGGACCGGTGCCGACTGGATCTGGTTTCTCAGCCCGGTTCCGAACCGCAGCTCTGCGTCCTTCAGGCGGTGTTATGATGCTCCTCCTCCTCCTCCCAACCGTAGACCAAAAGCACGACGAGGGAGGTCTAATCTCTCTGTCTCTCTCTCTCTGTTCCTCCCCCTCTCTGTCAACGTGTTTCCTCACATCATCATTTTACCTGTGCAGACTTTCAGCTTAATCATTGCCACAAAAAACGCAACATTTCATCCGAACACTCACTAAAGGATCCTCATAAACACACACTGACTGATCAGCTGGGGGGGAAAATGACACAGCACATCTTCACCTGTCAATAACACGTGTTCACACAACAAAAAACCAGTATCACTGTAAGATGGGTTCACAGTCAAAGGTGCACCTACATCAGACACCAACCTTTTACTAGACCAGAGCAGTATTTTGATCTTGCTTTCAAATTGAAGATCCTTGTGTTTCTGGCCTTCAGGTCACTGAATTCATATTATCTAATGGTAGGGCACTCACAATAATTCAGTCTCCTACTGCACAACTTTGCTGTTTTCTATTTTATTTCCACTGTAATGTAATTTGCCGGAAGGTCATCACCACTGTCCTTTCTGATTCTTCAGTGTCTGGTGGGATGCAGTGAGACACTGAACCCCCACAGCCTCTGTAGAGCTGCCGAGTGCTGCAGGAGTAGTGGACTGTGGTTATGTTAGGCAGCTTTGTAGTGTGAATGTACAGCGGAAAATTACTGTGAAGCTGATGGATGTCGATGAAGATGCTCAGTCACCAAGGTCATGGTAGAAGTAGGAAGTCAGAGGCGATTTCAGAGGTGATGGTCATTTCTGCTGTAACTTGATGCAGCATACTTTATCTAAGGCCTACCTTTACATTTACAATGTACATTCAATTGAATTAAGGGCAAAAAAAAGAAAAAAGACACCTCTGTGCAATGGTTGGGGGTTAGGTAAACCCTTTGTAGGGTTAATTTTTCCCAAGGTTACTGCAGTGTAGCATCAAGTGACCCTGTGTGGCACCACGTGATGCTTGTCTCTGGGTGACAGTGTCTTATGAAGCATGGAATTGCCCCATTATGACAAAAGTTAAAGAGTAAATTCTGCATTTTTCAACCTGAACCATATTTTATCCAATTTTTAAAACTGGTCCAGTATTAAAGGAGAGTACTGCAGGTGGCAGCAGTGTGACAGGCTGCAGTGTAACCACTTGGAGCATGTTTGCACCGTCAATTTACATCCGCTGAAAGTGCTAGTTTTTGCCACTAACAGGCTCAGATTAATATTCTAATTGTCTGACAATTTATGGAAAGCATCCCTACATAGATTAACCCTTTTGTTAAAGAGTAAGATTCTTTTTGTTTAACTGGAAACAGCCCCAAAATAGCTACTACCGAATCCACCAGACTCCATTGAAAATAAAGCTAATTTTAGCATGTACAGAGCAAGTATATTTTCACACCTAACTGGGTGAATTAAGGGTTTATTTCAACCAAACCACAGTTGGTGATTGTTGGAACAGTGAAAGGAAGAATCAAGACAGCTTTTGAGAGTTTTATTTTGTTTCCGTTGACATTGAATGAAGAGTGTTTTATGATTATAAAATTGCTGTTTATCTAAATGGAGTCTGGTGAGTTAGCAATAGTAGTAGCGACTTTTGGGTTGTTTCTGTTTTAATAAAAGAGATCTTACTCCTTATCAAAAAGGTTTATCCCTGCAGCATCCTTTCCATAATGTTGTCAGACCTTTAAAGTACTAATCTGAGCCTGTCAGGCAAAACAACTGCTTTTAGTGGACATGAATTGACAGTGTGACCCTGAATGGTTACACTGCAGCCTGTTTCGCAGCTGCTGGCTGCAGCGCTCTCTTTCAATACTGGACCAATTTAAAAAATAGTGGTTCCCTTTAGTCATGAAAACATGGGAAATAGGGTCCAAGCTGAAATATACCAAACTTCCCCTTAAAATAAGTGTCTCAATAAAAGGCACTTGCAAAAAGAGCATGGGCAGTTGCCCCCTCAGCCCTACCCCTGTACACACCACGCTATGTTATGTTTTGGTAGTTTTAGCTTAGGTAATCTATCTCTCTATCTTCATGCCTGGCTGAAGTCTACTCAGCTGGCTCAGGATGGTTAAAAATTCAACACTTGCCACATAAGAACTCTATTACACACATCAGTAGCCCACTGTTGTACTGCTGTAGCTGTTCTACATGGAAACATTCAAGGCGAAGCACTGTGGTATCATTCTGGACAAATGCTCAGGGACCATTATTATGTAGGCCATGTTTATTTTATGATGTTCAATGTGTACTTTAAGTTTTAATCGACTATATTTTGACACTTAAGGTGGTATGATTCTCTTCCTTAGTGTGATTAAATGATGAGAAGGTTGTGTGTGTCATGTTAAGGGCCATATTCATACATTAGACTTAAAACCTGTTAAGAGAACTGAAAGTGTGAATTCTGTAGCCGCCATGCCTGCCAAAAGGTAACAACTACCATGATGCTTTTGTCCAGAAATGACTGTGCTTCCTTTAGCCTGGTGAAAAAAAAGAAAATTTCTCAGGACTGGTATTGCTGGTGCAGTGTAGGCTATCCAGCTACCAGTCAAGCGGATGTAATGTAACTCTCCACTGTGCTATTTAAAGTTAATGCCTTCTGGAAATCGCGATATGATGGTTGAATTACACCAGCAGCAACATCAAAAGGGCTTCTATCTGTAATACTCCCATCAGCTGTGCTGTGATCTCGAGTTTTATGTCACCAAAGTGAATATATAATGCGTTTTAATTTACTCAATCATAATAAATGCAAACATTCACGTTGAGTCCAAGCAATAACTGTCTTTTCTTTTTCCAGAATAAAAAAGATATCCAAGTGTTTGTCTGGTTCGTGATGGATGATGATGGAGTTCATCCACACCGAAGCTGGCCATGCAGAAGAAACGAAAATGACAGCAAAGTGGCGGAACAGAGTGCCACAGAGACAGTAGTAAAAAAACACACGACAAAAAAATCCTCCATCATAACCGTGAAATAAGAGAGCGCTGAGTGCCAAGGTCACTTACCACTCACCCCACAGCTTTTGGCTAACAATATCCCTCGGACCATTCAGATGCTCTATCAGGACCAATTCAATAGCATCTGAAGCAGCACAATCTATCAGGCAAACTGTGGACTCAGCAGGAAGAGCGTCCATTTCTCATGGAGTCACTCAGAGTACCCGGGGTGATTTAAGATCAACCACAGTGCCTGCTGATGCAGTGCAAGCCAACTGAAGACATTATTTTAGGATGCCTCTTAATCACAAGGTCCACACAAAGAGGAGTGCATTCATGCGTTTATCCTGTAACAAACAAATAAATTACCAGAACACAAATAAAAATGATGTCAGGGTTTATATTTAATGCTAAAACCTCTGTAAGTTGTGTTCTCAGAAACTAGTGTTTTTTTGTGTGTGTGTGTATGTTTTTGCAATATGATACAGTATATATTATGTGTCTTTTTCTGCGATTGCTGAATATCTGCACAAAACAGTGGCTCGAAGAGTGCCTCACACAAAAAACATGCTGAAGCTGTGCTGAATACAGATGCATTTTTCTTCTTTTTTTCCCAACATCTGGCTAATTGTCCAAAAAAATAAGAAAAATGCACCCTAAGAGGTACAACACCAATATTATTTTACAGTATGTAAAAATGATCCCCAAATTAGTACTAGTAATGTAAGTAATCCATAGAAAAAAAAATCATAACATGAAGAAAGTTTTTCAGTGAATTTGTCATTTCATCAGTTATAAATGCTGGAATATTGGATGCTTAAAACTACTTGTTCACAAAAAGCATTTTCCATCACTTTTCAGGCGGTCTTTTTTAAGCAGAACTAGAACAAGAAACACAAAGTACATAATCAGTAATACTCCTGCTGGGGACAATAGACCTCTGTGAGCTTGTGGAACATGGTGTTGACATACGCTGTGTGTCTGATTGTGACTTTCTGACTGTTTGCTGCCCACATGTTGGTGATAAAGCGACTTAAGGTCATTCTATTTTTGACCTCACTGGACATTTCAATAATTAAAAGCATATTTTCGATGACTTGCATGAGTTGGTAGATTTAAGATTTACGACAGATATTGTATGCTCAACCAGTTCTGACATGTTTCAACAGCTAAATGATTCCTAATGCTAGTAGCAACTCCCAGGAGATCTGAAGCCAAAAGCTTTGTTTTTAACTGCAGTGCACACGCGTTATTATAATATCTCCACTTTATTGAAGTTAGACACAAGCCAAGTAATGTCATATGTCAAAAAAGTTAATTTTAGGGTCCAAGTAACAATTATTTTCATTATGGTTTAATGTGTTGATTATTTTCTCTATTGTCAGAAAATAGTAGAAAATACCAATTACAATGTCCTAAAGCCCAAGGTGATGTGAAATTACTTGTTTTGTTCAACCAAAGAAGCTTGAAAATATTGGATGTTTATTTATTTATTTCTAAGTAACATAAACTGTTATTAAAAAAGTTGATTATTTTTAGATTAACCAGTCAATCCACTGATAAATAACTGAGTAATTGTTTCAGTTTTATATAGATTAGTGATAGATATAAATTAAAGGCTCAATAAGATAATATCCCAGAGGATAAAGCCTGATGACTTCACTGATCCTCTGACTTTTCCCCTACAGTGTCACCATGACAGTGACATGAATGGTTTTGAGTGAAATGTCTCAAGAACTATTGAGGGGATTGCCACGACATTTGGTGCACACTTTAATGGAAAAATCATTATAACTTCTACCTAACTCCTTTCATTTTTTATTTAGCACAACCATCAGGCCAAAAAGTTGATTAATTTATGAATATTAACTAAAATGTATCTTAATAACTTTGCTTTATGGTCTAATATCTGGAACACTGATAATACTCACCCCAGCCTCAGCTGTACTTTGGGTTAAATGGTAATTTGCAAATGTTAGCATGCTAACACACTAAACTAAGGTGGTGAACATTATTAACATTGTATTTGTTAAACATCAGCATATTAACATTATCATCGTTAGCATGCTAAATGTTGTACAGCTGTGCCTAACAAAGCCATGATCATAGCTTTTGACTCACTGTCTTGTATTTTACATTTTTTGGTTTGATTGACTACAGGCAAAATGTAGACATGACTATTTAATTATAAATACAAATAAAAGATGTCAGACAGATATCAAAATACTTAAGAGTTAAGTACAATTAAGCTTGAAATAACGTATGATTAACATAATGGGAATCCTTAATGGTGGAAAGCAATGTAAGATGTTTAGTTCAACATGTCCCATCTAATGACCAGAGATAACAAAGCATGTTTAAAAAGCAGGTTTGTCTGTGGAGTCCTCCCTTCAGAGGTTTGTTCAGGCCTAGCAGTGTAGACCCCAACCCATAATCCTCCTGCAGACACACCTGTAGAGGAGAGTATAAAGACCCTGGACTGAACTGAGTCAGACATCAACCTTCAAGGAGTCTCTCCACAGCAGCTCCACAGCCTCCAGACCGACCCTGAAGATGACTCTCTCTGCCAGCCTGCTGCTGCTGCTCCTGCTCGGCCTCTCTCAGGCACTTCCTCTCCAGGAGGAAGGAGGAGAGGAAGAAGTCCCAGACACCATGGACATCACCACCAGGATTCTGACCACCAACAACGGCACCGATGAGATCCTGCTGGAAGGAGACCTGCTGCTTCCCAGAAGCAGAAACGCCATGACGTGCTGGTACAATAACTGCCTGTGGAAGAAATCCTCCGACGGCATGGTGATGATCCCCTTCACCGTGAGCAGTGAGTTCACCAGCTGGGAGAGACAGAAGATCGACTACGCCATGAATGCCTTCCACAGCAGGACCTGCCTCCGCTTCGTCCCCCGTCAGAGCGAGTACGACTACATCAGCATTGAGAACAAAGGTGGATGTTTCTCTGCTCTGGGCAGAGCAGGAGGCAAACAGGTGCTCTCTCTCAACAGACAGGGCTGCCTCTACCACGGCATCATCCAGCACGAGATCAACCACGCTCTGGGCTTCCAGCACGAACAGACCAGGAGCGACCGCGACTACTACGTCAGGATCAACTGGGAGAACATCAACCCGCAGATGGCCTACAACTTCTACAAGCACTCCACCAACAACCTGAACACTCCCTATGACTACTCCTCCATCATGCACTATGGAAGAACAGCCTTCTCCATCCAGTACGGGAAGGACACCATCACCCCCATCCCCGACCCCAACGTCCAGATTGGCCAGAGGCAGGGCCTGTCCTACTGGGACATCACAAGGATCAACGCGCTCTACGGCTGCTAATAACAATGCTGATACTAAATGCAACAAATGTCCACTTTCTCAATTTTTTTCTTCTTCAATAATTAATGAAAAACCAACTGTAAAGATTTACTTTTCATTTATCATGTTATTTTAAATGTTCAGACAACAGAATGTATGACTCACCACATGCCTAAATTATCAGTAATAAATGTAATGCAAAATGAGTGATTGATGACTAATTATTTTTCTTTGTTTGTGTTCCTACAAAAAAAAAAACAACAAATGTGCATATTAGCACAAACACGTACAGTAGCCACAGAGTAATGGGGTTGGTCGCTCAGTGAATGCAGCAGGTATCTGTTCCACGTTGATTTCAAGGGAGTGACACAAAAGCAAATCATTGAAGCAATTTAAAAATAGCCCCAAAAAGGCACTTAGTAAGACAAAACAACAACGATGAAAATATCACAAGATGCTTACAACACATTAATTTAAAGTACACATGTTTTTAAGACACATTAGAATTGAAACAGAACTCCAGGGGCTCTTCAGTTAAGATTAAAATGACAAGATTAAACACATGTAAATCAATGTAGTAAAAATAGCAATTTTTATTGTTTCACTGTTGAAATAAAAAAAACATTTTTGGTCAAATATCTGACACAGGCACATCACAAGGTGTAGAAACAATAAAAAAAGAGCTATAATACACAGAACAATAATGAGTGGCGATAACAGTAACCAATAACACACTCTCTCTCTACCAGCATCTCCCTCCTTCCCTCCCTCACTCACACAGAAACACACATATATACACACACACACACACACACACACACACACACACACACACACACACACACACACACACACACACACACACCTCATCTCACTTCATGATGTTTTCCACTGAGGTCAAGAGGTCAAGGAAAAGTGTTTAGGAAAAGAAAGAGGATGTATTTTTTGACTGTTACCCAGAGGTTCTGAAAGCTGCTAAGTGTGGTTGGTACAGCATCACTTTAGAAAACATTTATTTGTGAAAGATATGATTGACAGTGTCGTTGCAATGATCTGTAGGCCTTCATCCTGCCCATTCAGTACTGCGTGTGTGTGACTCAACAGTGATAAGAGGTAAGTGAGATGGCTCACTACTTCCAGACACTACATGTAGTTAAAAGAGAAGTCCAGTATTTTGCACTTTGAGCCCCATTCCTGGGTTGTTTATGATGAAATAGAGTGGTTAAGACCAAAATCTTGACGATTGCACCTTCTCTGACAATTTGAGAGAATTTGGCTTTCCCCTGCCTGGCTTCACAATGCTGTCTATGGCCATGTGTAAATCTGTCCTAAAACCACCTTAAACGTTGGTTTTCAAAGCCATGAAACTCACCGAGTGGTCAGTGGTGTTCGTTGATGTTCCCACATAAAAATCGTAGCAAACTGTGGTTTCCATGATGATTTATTTGACATTTTGTCCATGCATTGATTTTCTATAGGAAGCCTCATTGTCCCTTGGTAGTAATCCGCCACTGGAAACGGAAAGGGCGTTGTTTACGACAAGGTTGTAGTCATTTTAGTCTTTTAGCTCCGTGAAAGTGCCGGCTTGACAGTGCTGTGTGCGCTCCTCCTCTTCGGAGGAATTCTCCTGCAGTCACTGACCACACAAAACTTGCCCGTTATTACTCGCTTGTAAACAACCTTCGCAGTACGAGGCCTTTGAACACAACGCCAGCCTTCTTCTTCTGCTTCTTTCTGTGTTCCATTACATTGCAATGGTTTCCTGCCGGTTGGCAACACTCACGTAAAGGAGCATTATCACCATCAAGTGGGCTGGAGTGTATAACGCTTCAGGGTCAAACAAACAATCAAGTGGAAGTTTACACACGGGTGTGAGGCAGCTGAAAAAATAGTTCCACAATCGAGATGAATAGTGAAAACACGGATGGAAACCACAGTTTGCTACGATTTTTATGTCGGAACATCAAGGAACACCACTGACCACTCGGTGAGTTTCATGGCATTGAAAACATATGTTTAATGTGGTTTTAGGACAGATTTACACATGGCCATAGACAGCCTTGTTAAGCCAGGCAGGGGAAAGCCACATTCTCTCAAATTCTCAGAGAAGGAGCAATCGTCAAGATTTTGGTCTTAACCACTCTATTTCATCATTTCATCACAGTGAATGATCCTGATGCAGAATTGACATGTCCTCTAAATAACTCTCCTGTTTTCTGATGTTTTACTTGACATACTGTTATTGTATGTTTGATTGTTTAATTGAATCCTTGCTATGAATGGAATATTTAAATGGGCCAAAGCAAAGCTGTTATCTCTGTACCTGCAACTGTGATGAAAATAAACTGGTTTAAAATGTCTATAAAAAAGAGAAAGCTATCAACAGCACTTATGAGACAGTCCCTTACTTCAGCTCGTCAATATCCAGTATAGGCTTCTATTAAAGGGGAACTTCACACATTTCCAAAATTCATACATGTTATTCCTATGGTCTAAGACAGTCCAAAAATATCAGTAAAAATAAACAACTCTCTCCAAAATCCCCAAACTAGAGTGCTACACCTCAACTTTGTGATGTCATAGGGTATAAAGTGTGGAGCTGCTCCATATGAATTGGGAAAGATGCCATAGATGACACTATGAGCACCCAGTGGACTGTTCTTAAAATACAGGTACATTTTTTTAGAATGCTACAATAGAATAAGGCTCATTTGGGCATAAAAAAGAAATCAAACATTGTTTGGGTTCACAAAATCTGTCTCTATTCTCTATCTCTATTCACTGTCTATTGAGCAGCCTAGGAAATTATACCCTATGACATCACAAGTTTGAGACCTACATCTCTGGTCTCCAGCTTTGAGAGAGAACAGCTCACGTTCACATATAGCCTTTTGAATGAACTTTCCTTGGCCATGGAAATAACATACTGGAATTCTTAATGTAGGTGCTGTCCCCCTTGAAGTGACACAGGGTGCAGGCTTCAGTATTGGATGATGAGATGACATTATGGGTCTGTCCACCACTTTGTTCCAGACTGAAAGATCTCAACAACTATTGGATGGATTGCCATGAAATGTTGGACAGACATTCATGGTCCCAGGAGGATCAGTTGACTTCGGTGATCCCACAACATCAACACAGGTTGACATCTATGGTTTTATGCGAAATGTCTTAACAGCGATTGGATGGATTGCCATGAAATTTGGTACAGATGTTTATTGTTCCCTCATGATATTTGAATTCACTTTCATGATCCTCTGTCTTTTCATGTAGTGCACCCTTAAGCCAAATTTTAATGAGTCCAGTACTTTGGTTTATGACCAAATATCTTGAAAACTAATGACATTCCCATCAGCCTCAGCTGGACTTTATTGCCAATTAGCAAATTTTAGCATGCTAACATGCTAAACTATGATTGTAGACATGGAACACATAAGCCAAGAGCTGAATATGATGGCTTCTTTTTTTCCCTATTATTCTAATTTTATGCTCACTTGACATAGGTAGCCTACCATTGCTATAAAACTGGAATTTTCTTGATTGTAGTGTCTTTATCGTGTCTGTGTGTTTGATTCGACTTGGTAATGACCCTGAAAAGAAATGGTATGATGTTTGTGGCACTCACCTGAGTAACAGATCAATGGAGGGAAGCTAATAATCAGATGCTTTTTATCTGTCTGGAGTACATTATCCATTCCCATCGGAATAATGTATTTGTATTTGTTTACCTCCCTACTTTATAACTATATAAGCAATTCAATTGAACAAATATCAAAGGTAAGTTTCAGACGGACGTATACTGTACATTCCTTTGCTTAAATTAAGGTTGGTTTAACAAAGAGACTCTCATGAGGTCTTTTTTGTTGAACACCATGTGAAGTGTTCGTCTTAGCAAGTTTCAACCAAAACCACCTTGTGAAGCTGTGTTCATCCATCTAATGACCAGAGATAACAAAGCATGTTTAAAAAGCAGGTTTGTCTGTGGAGTCCTCCCTTCAGAGGTTTGTTCAGGCCTAGCAGTGTAGACCCCAACCCATAATCCTCCTGCAGACACACCTGTAGAGGAGAGTATAAAGACCCTGGACTGAACTGAGTCAGACATCAACCTTCAAGGAGTCTCTCCACAGCAGCTCCACAGCCTCCAGACCGACCCTGAAGATGACTCTCTCTGCCAGCCTGCTGCTGCTGCTCCTGCTCGGCCTCTCTCAGGCACTTCCTCTCCAGGAGGAAGGAGGAGAGGAAGAAGTCCCAGACACCGTGGACATCACCACCAGGATTCTGACCACCAACAACGGCACCGATGAGATCCTGCTGGAAGGAGACCTGCTGCTTCCCAGAAGCAGAAACGCCATGACGTGCTGGTACAATAACTGCCTGTGGAAGAAATCCTCCGACGGCATGGTGATGATCCCCTTCACCGTGAGCAGTGAGTTCACCAGCTGGGAGAGACAGAAGATCGACTACGCCATAAATGCCTTCCACAGCAGGACCTGCCTCCGCTTCGTCCCCCGTCAGAGCGAGTACGACTACATCAGCATCGAGAACAAAGGTGGATGTTTCTCTGCTCTGGGCAGAGCAGGAGGCAAACAGGTGCTCTCTCTCAACAGGCAGGGCTGCCTCTACCACGGCATCATCCAGCACGAGATCAACCACGCTCTGGGCTTCCAGCACGAACAGACCAGGAGCGACCGCGACTACTACGTCAGGATCAACTGGGAGAACATCAACCCGCAGATGGCCTACAACTTCTACAAGCAGGCCACCAACAACCTGAACACTCCCTACGACTACTCCTCCATCATGCACTATGGAAGAACAGCCTTCTCCATCCAGTACGGGAAGGACACCATCACCCCCATCCCCGACCCCAACGTCCAGATTGGCCAGAGGCAGGGCCTGTCCTACTGGGACATTGAGAGGATCAACACGCTCTATGGCTGCTAATGTCAATGCTGATGCTAAATGCAACAAATGTCCACTTTTCTCTGTTTCTTTTTTTCCAGAATTAATCAAAAATTACTGTAACCTACGGAATCAACTGTAAAGATTTCACTTTCTTTGAGTATTTTGTTTTAAATGTTCGGAAAACAGAATGTATGACTCGCCACATGCCTAAATTATCAGTAATAAAAGTAATACAAACTAACTGATTGCTGTCTAGTTATATTTCTTTATTTGCGTTCCTGCAAATGAATTTGAATGCACATGTGACACAAAGGTCAACTATTGAAACAATAAGAAAACAGCTCAAAAATGCACTTTGTAAGACAAAACAACAACAATGTTAGACACCCTGTAAAAATAATGCTTAAAATAATAATAATAATGTAAATAATTCTTTGGAAAAATATCACAAGATGCTAAAACACATTAATTTAAAGTACACATGTTTTTAAGACACATTAGAATTGAAACTGAATTTTAACATTTGTAATCAATTCTGGGATCTAATACTGTGTTTACATGTAAACAGTATGCTCTATACTGAACCAGCTCTGAGATGAAATATACAGCTAAATGATTCTCAATGAAAATAGTGGACCCTCTGATGATGTAGCACAGGACTAATCACTCACAAATTCAACTGGGCTGGATTTTAAAACCAGGTATTTTAGATTAGTCAGACATTTTCAGCACCCTATTTAAAATCCTTTTTTTTTCTTTTTAAGTTTGACAAGATGACAAGATTAAACACATGTAAGTTAATGCAGTAAAAATAGCAATTTTTATTGTTCCACTTTTGAAATTAAAAAATAAACTAACTTGTTCGCTACCTCCAGACATTATATGCAGTTTACATATTTTGTCATACTGGTATATCAGATTTATGTATGCTAGACCAGTCAGAGGTTGCTTCTCGGCAGGATGTGGCCTGTGGGCTGTCAATTGAGTAGGCCTGATGCAGCATACAGTACATTAACATGTCCTCTAAAAAACTCTGATCTCTTTTTAAGTTTTACTTGAGATATTGTTATTGTATGTTTGATTGTTTCATTGAATCCTTGCTATGAATGGAATATTTAAATGGGCCAAAGCAAAGCTGTTATCTCTGTACCTGCAACTGTGTTGAAAATAAACTGGTTTAAAATGTCTATAAAAAAGAGAAAGCTATCGACAGCACTTATGAGACAGTCCCTTACTTCAGCTCGTCAATGTCAAGTACAGGCTTCTATTAAAGGGGAACTTCATACATTTCCAAAATTCATACATGTTATTCCTATGGTCTAAGACAGTCCACAAATATCAGTAAAAATGAACAACTCTCTCCAATATCCCAAAACTAGAGTGCTACACCTCAACTTTGTGATGTCATAGGGTATAAAGTCTGGAGCTACTCCATAGAGCTCCGGTAGCTGATGTCACGCATTCCCGGCATACAACAGTCCAAATCAAAACAACACCATATTGGCAGGGAAGCGCACTGTTCAACTGACTGCCAAGCATAGGACAGCTAACAGCTACCTCGTCTCTTCTCCGGGCTGTATTCATATAAAAGTGAACGTGGTGGACGGCTGTTGTGCCCCGGGATGTCAGAACAGTTGACACACGAGGGGGAGAGCGTTTTATCAAATCCAGAGAGACGGCGGAGGTGGATTACTAGGGGTATAATTTCATGTATGTTGAGGAATTCTACACACTGACGTACTAACGTAGTTAATTGTTGTCAAATCATTGAGACAGACTGGTTAACACACAGGTTAGCACAGCAATTATTTACATTACACCTGCCCGTAGCTTACGCTAACGTAATGCTACGTTATGGTAATGTACGATTATGTAACACTTACCCTTCCAGTGACGACAGGCGCTATCTTTATCTTTAAAACTGAATATTTTACATGAAGCCAGATTGTGTCCATTTGTACCCCTCCAGGCTCTTGTAGGCTTTCAGGAGTAGGACGAGGGAAAGTTGATCAAGTAACTGTAGATGTCGGGATACTGCAATATAGGAATATTGTCTGTTCTGGCTGTCTCAATACTCCTGAAAAACACCCCCTGAGCACTGTAAGGGTCAGATATGTTTAGCCGGTCAAGTTTTGCGATATATCACACAATTTCCGGGGCTTTAAAGTGCAAAATGACCTCTGACAAGCTGAAATCAGCACTGGCGCCATCAATTTTTGCACAAGACTTTCCTGCCAATATGGCAGTGTAAACAAACTGAGTCACATGATGTCTGGAGCTCAATAGACATTGAATTGGGAAACATGCCATAGATGATACTGAGAGCACCAAGGGGACTAGTCTCAGCATATGGGTACATTTTCTGTTTCAGAGCTGAGACACTACAATAGAATAAAGCGCATTTGGGCATTAAAAAAAAAAAAGAAATCAAACATCCTGTTGGTTTAAAAAATCAGGCTCCAATTCATTGTCTTTGGAGCAGATTCAGACTTTAAACCATATCACGTCACAAGTTTGAGAATTACATCTCTGGTCTCCGGCTTTGAGAGAGAACAGCTCACGTTTACATATAGCCTTTTGATTGAACTTTCCTTGGCCATGGAAATAACATACTGGAATTCTTAATGTAGGTGGTGTTCCCCTTGAAGTGACACAGGGTGCAGGCTTCAGTATTGGATGATGAGATGACATTATGGGTCTGTCCACCACTTTGTTCCAGACTGAAAGATCTCAACAACTATTGGATGGATTGCCATGAAATGTTGGACAGACATTCATGGTCCCAGGAGGATCAGTTGACTTCGGTGATCCCACAACATTTCTTCTAGAGTCACCATGAGGTTGACATCTGTGATTTTATCTGAAATGTTTCAACAAAGATTGGATGGATTGCCATGAAATTTGGTACAGACGTTTATAGTTCCCTCATGATAACTGAATTCACTTTCATGACTCTCTCTCATTTAATGTAGTGCCACCATCATATTGTTAAGAACACTGAAAGTGGGACCACAAGATGCAGAATCTGGACTCCGAATAGGATGAGAATCACAGTTTATTGTGTTGAAAAAACAAATAAGGGGGCTGAGGGTCAATGTGGAGCCAGGCTATGGAGTTTCCAGGAGGGCAGGTGAGTTGCTGGAGCAGAGCTGGTCGAAGTGAGGAAGGGGGCCGGAACACAGGACACAGGAGCTAGGCACAGGAGGGTCACAGGTTAGTTCCAGGATCAAAAATACAAAACAAGTCACAAAGTAGCCTGATGTTTTACCACAGGAGGGTAACGGACGATCTGGCGAGGAGTGAAAGAATGAACCGGTGTTTTATCCTGCAGCAGTGTAGGTGGCTTGATTGGGAGGTGTGGAACAGGTGAGTGACGAGAGCTGGTGTGCAGCTTGATCCCAGTAGAACTCCTGACTCCACCCCAGCTCCAGACATACACAGACACACCCAGAAAGGAAGAGAACAAGGGGAAACACAGGGAGAAGACACAGGACCGTGACACATACCAATTTTGATGAGTCCAATACTTTGGTTTATGACCAAATATCTTGAAAACTAATGACATTCCCATCAGCCTCAGCTGGACTTTATGTTAATTGCTAATTAACAAACTATGATTGCAGACATGGAACACATATGCCAAGACCTGAATATGATTTTTTTTTAAATATTCTAATCTTCTGCTAACTGTACATCAGATATCCTGACACTGCTATAGACAGGGAATTTTCTTGGTTGTAGCAGTGTATTTATGATCTGTGTGTTTGATTCGACCTGGTAATGACCCTGAAAAGAAATGGTATGATGTTTGTGGCATATTGTGTCACCTGAGTAACAGATCAATGGAGGGAAGCTACAGTCAGTTCCATAAATATTCGGACATCGACACAATTCTCATCTTTTTGGCTCTAAACACCACCACAATGGATCTGAAATGAAACGAACAAGATGTGCTTTAATTGCAGATTTTCAGCTTTAATTTGAGGGTATTTACATCCAAATCAGGTGAACGGTGTAGAAATTACAACAGTTTGTATACATGCTTCCCATTTTTTAAGGGACCAAAAGTAATGGGACAATTGGCTGCTCAGCTGTTCCATGGCCAAGTATGTGTTATTCCCTCATTATCCCATTTACAAGGAGCAGATAAAAGGTCTAGAGTTCATTTCAAGTGTGCTATTTGCATTTGGAGTCTGTTGCTGTCAACTCTCAATATGAGATCCAAAGAGCTGTCACTATCAGTGAAGCAAGCCATCATTAGGCTGAAAAATCAAAAACAAACCCATCAGAGAGATAGCAAAAACATTAGGTGTGGCCAAATCAACTGTTTGGAACATTCTTAAAAAGAAAGAACACACCGGTGAGCTCAGCAACACCAAAAGACCCGGAAGACCACGGACAACAACTGTGGTGGATGACCGAAGAAGTCTTTCCCTGGTGCAGAAAAACCCCTTCACAACAGTTGGCCAGATCAAGAACACTCTCCAGGAGGTAGGTGTATGTGTGTCAAAGTCAACAATCAAGAGAAGACTTCACCAGAGTGAATACAGAGGGTTTACCACAAGATGTAAACCATTGGTGAGCCTCAAAAACAGGAAGGCCAGATTAGAGTTTGCCAAACAACAGCTAAAAAAGCCTTTACAGTTCTGGAACAACATCCTATGGACAGATGAGACAAAGATCAACTTGTACCAGAGTGATGGGAAGAGAAGAGTATGGAGAAGGAAAGGAACTGCTCATGATTCAAAACATACCACCTCATCAGTGAGGCATGGCGGTGGTAGTGTCATGGCCTGGGCATGTATGGCTGCCAATGGAACTGGTTCCCTTGTATTTATTGATAATGTGACTGCTGACAAAAGCAGTAGGATGAATTCTGAAGTGTTTCGGGCAATATTATCTGCTCATATTCAGCCAAATGCTCCAGAACTCACTGGACGGCGCTTCACAGTGCAGATGGACAATGACCCGAAGCATACTGGGAAAGCAACCAAAGAGTTTTTTAAGGCAAAGAAGTGGAATGTTATGCAATGGCCAAGTCAATCACCTGACCTGAATCCGATTGAGCATGCATTTCACTTGCTGAAGACAAAATTGAAGGGAAAATGCCCCAAGAACAAGCAGGAACTGAAGACAGTTGCAGTAGAGGCCTGGCAGAGCATCACCAGGGATGAAACCCAATGTCTGGTGATGTCTATGCGTTCCAGACTTCAGACTGTAATTGACTGCAAAGGATTTGCAACCAAGTATTAAAAAGTGAAAGTTTGTTTTATGATTGTTAATTTGTCCCATTACTTTTGGTCCCTTAAAAAGTGGGAGGCACATACACAAACTGTTGTAATTCCTACACCGTTTACCTGATTTGGATGTAAATACCCTCAAATTAAAGCTGAAAGTCTGCAGTTAAAGCACACAAACACACTTGTTTGTTTCATTTCAAATCCATTGTGGTGGTGTTTAGAGCCAGAAAGATGAGAATTGTGTCGATGTCCCAATATTTTTGGACCTGACTGTAATAATCAGATGCTATTTATATCTGTCTAGAGTACATTATCCATTCCCATTGGAATAATGTATTTGTATTTGTTTACCTCCCTATGTAACAATTCAATTGTATTGAACAAATATCAAAGGTAAGTTTCAGAGGGACATATACTGTACATTCCTTTGCTTAAATTAAGGTTGATTTAACAAAGAGACTCTCATGAGGTCTATTTGGTTGAACACCATGTGAAGTGTTTGTCTTAGTGAGTTTCAACCAAAACCACCTTGTGAAGCTGTGTTCATCCATCTAATGACCAGAGATAACAAACCATGTTTAAAAAGTAGGTTTGTCTGTGGAGTCCTCCCTTCAGAGGTTTGTTCAGGCCTAGCAGTGTAGACCCCAACCCATAATCCTCCTGCAGACACACCTGTAGAGGAGAGTATAAAGACCCTGGACTGAACTGAGTCAGACATCAACCTTCAAGGAGTCTCTCCACAGCAGCTCCACAGCCTCCAGACCGACCCTGAAGATGACTCTCTCTGCCAGCCTGCTGCTGCTGCTCCTGCTCGGCCTCTCTCAGGCACTTCCTCTCCAGGAGGAAGGAGGAGAGGAAGAAGTCCCAGACACCATGGACATCACCACCAGGATTCTGACCACCAACAACGGCACCGATGAGATCCTGCTGGAAGGAGACCTGCTGCTTCCCAGAAGCAGAAACGCCATGACGTGCTGGTACAATAATTGCCTGTGGAAGAAATCCTCCGACGGCATGGTGACGATCCCCTTCACCGTGAGCAGTGAGTTCACCAGCTGGGAGAGACAGAAGATCGACTACGCCATGAATGCCTTCCACAGCAGGACCTGCCTCCGCTTCGTCCCCCGTCAGAGCGAGTACGACTACATCAGCATCGAGAACAAAGGTGGATGTTTCTCTGCTCTGGGCAGAGCAGGAGGCAAACAGGTGCTCTCTCTCAACAGGCAGGGCTGCCTCTACCACGGCATCATCCAGCACGAGATCAACCACGCTCTGGGCTTCCAGCACGAACAGACCAGGAGCGACCGCGACTACTATGTCAGGATCAACTGGGAGAACATCAACCCACAGATGGCCTACAACTTCTACAAGCAGGCCACCAACAACCTGAACACTCCCTACGACTACTCCTCCATCATGCACTATGGAAGAACAGCCTTCTCCATCCAGTACGGGAAGGACACCATCACCCCCATCCCCGACCCCAACGTCCAGATCGGCCAGAGGCAGGGCCTGTCCTACTGGGACATCGCAAGAATCAACGCGCTCTACGGCTGCTAATAACAATGCTGATACTAAATGCAACAAATGTCCACTTTCTCTGTTTAATTTTTCCAGAATTAATCAAAAACTACTGTAACCTACAGAATCAACTGTGAAGATTTCACTTTCTTTGAGCATTTTGTTTTAAATGTTCAGAAAACAGAACGTATGACTTGCTACATACATGCCTAAATTGCCTAAATTATCTGTAATAAAAGTAATGCGTAACAACTGATTGCTGACTAGTTGTTTTTCCTTTGTTTTCCTGCAAAAAAAAAAATCAAATGCACATGTTAGCACAAACATGTACAGTAGCCACTGAGTAATGGGACTGATCACTCAATGAATGCAGCAGGAATCTCCTCCACTTTGATTTCAAGAAATAATAATGTAAAGAACTCTTTTTAAGACACATTAGAATTGAAACTTAATTTTAACATTTGTAATCAATTCTGGGATCTAATCAGAGGTGGGTAGAGCAGCCAAAAATTTTACTCAAGTAAGAGTATTGTTACTTATGAATAATATGACTCAAGTTAAAGTAAAAAGTAGTCATCCAAATAATTACTTGAGTAAGAGTAAGAAAGTATTTAGTGATAAAACTACTCAAGTACTGAGTAACTGCTGATTTGTTGTTTTAATAATCAGGGCATGAATTTAATCAAATAGACATAAATATAAAATAGCAATGTGCAAATTCAGATGTTGCAAAACAATACCCCTATAACTAAAATAGTAAATGAAATCTTTCCAGATAGCATAAATTAAGGCAAATTCAGCCACAAGAAACAGTAATAAATCCTTTATTACCAATTTAGAAGTTTCAAAACATTCTCTTCTGTCAGACTGTCATTCTTTTTCATAACAGCATTTTTGAAACCAGTGCCTTATAAACAGCACTTGAGCGCTGTGTTTGAACTCCTCAAGCATTATTTGGAATGAGGTTTAAAAATCAGTAAGTGAGAGACTAGGTGTTTGTTATGCTGAATGAAAATTAGTGGAACAGATAACAATTTAGTCATTTCAAAACATTCTCTTCTCAAGTTTGAAGTGGAGTTCTTGTAGGCTGAAATATCAACATGTTCAATTCAATTCAATTCAAAGTGTTTATTGTCATATGTACAGTGAGGAAACATGTTTCCCTGTACAATGAAATTCTTCCTATGCTGACTGCAATGAATGCCAGAAAAAAGATACAACTAAATCCACACTCAATTTAAATAGATAAAAAGTAAACAGTATAGATGAAAAAATATAAAAGGAATATATAAACAAGGGAAATATATATATTTGTACAAAAGATAAAGATAAATTAAATTGTAGTGCAACAAATTGTATGTACAAAAACTTTGTATGTGCAAAAGTCATGTGCAGACTGGATGTGTAACACGGTCTGAGGTAGTGATGGTAGTTATGACTCCTGTCGGCGGTTTAGGAGTCTGATGGCAGTGGGAAAGAAGGAGTTTTTCAGTCTAAAGAAAAAAACGCCTGCATTCAGGAGTGGTGCGAGCAAACACGTCTGCCATGGAGGGCACCATGTTACAACTTTGGGTAGACACAGATGACAGCGCATGATATAGCTGTTCTTTTTAGTAGTCTGTAAAGTAAACATGGTTTTCATGTACGGCCATGGGTGTTCTGCCTCTTCTGGTTCGCACGCTGTTGTTTCTACCATTGTTGCCGTCTACTCTCATTTTTATGTGTGTGCTGCTGCGTAGTCACTTTGCTTCTGTGCGAGGCCGCGAAGAGTTCATGTACGGTCATGTGACTGCCTGGCTCCGTTTGATTGGTGAAATGGAGTCAAACGTCACTAGTGGCTACATTTGATTGGTCAAACAGAGTCAGGTGACAGAGCCTTTAGCGGAAGTCTCGCTGATAAAACAAACAGATCGTGCATTGATTAACCGAGGAATAAAAATCAAAGTAACGAGTGGTATGAAGCCCAATGTAACAGAGTAAAAGTGGTGTTCCCTCTTCACAAATATACTCAAGTAAAAGTAAAAAGTATGTTGCATTTAAACTACTCTTACAAGTAGAATTTATCCAAAAAGTTACTTAAGTAAATGTAACGGAGTACATGTAACGCGTTACTACCCACCCCTGGATCTAATACTGTGTTTACATGTAAACAGTATGCCCTATACTGAACCAGCTCTGAGATGAAATATACAGCTAAATGATTCTCAATGAGAATAGTGGACCCTCTGATGATGTAGCACAGGACTAATCACTCACAAATTCAACTGGGCTGGATTTTAAAACCAAGTAATGTAGATTAGTCAGACATTTTCAGCACCCTATTTAAAAATCTTATTTTTTTCTTTGTAGCTTTTAGTGATGACAAGTTTGAACAAATGGAAATGAATGCTGTAAAAATAGCTATTTTCATTGTTCCACACTCTTTCTATTAGCATCTCATTCTCACACACACACACACACCTCACTTCACCTCAGGATGTTTCCATTAAGTTCAAGAGGTCAAGGAAAAGCGTTTAGGAAAAGACAAAGGATGTATTTTTTTGAGGATTTGACCTCAACCCAGAGGTTTTGAAAGCTGCCAAGTGTGGTCGGTACAGCGTCACTTTGGAAAACGTTTATATGTAAAAGATATGATTGGCAGCATTGTTACAAAGATCTGTAGGCCTTCATCCTGCCCATTCAGTACTGTGTATGTGTGACTCAACAGTGATGAGAAAGAGGTGAGATGGCTCACTTGTTCACTACTTCCAGACACTACATGTAGTTTACATATTTTGTCATACTGGTATATCAGATTTATGTATGCTAGGTCAGTCGGAGGTTGCTTCTGGGCCAGATGTGGGTGGGGTGATAATACAGTAGGCCTGATGTAGCATAAAGTACATTAACATGTCCTCTAAAAAGCTCGGATCTCTTGTACAGCTTTACTTGACATACTGTTATTGTATGTTTGATTGTTTCATTGAATCCTTGCTATGAATGGAATATTTAAATGGGCCAAAGCAAAGCTGTTATCTCTGTATCTGCAACTGTGATGAAAATAAACTGGTTTAAAATGTCATTAAAAAAGAGAAAGCTAAGCTATCGACAGCACTTATGAGACAGTCCCCTTCTTCAGCTCGTCAATATCCAGTATAGGCTTCTATTAAAGGGGAACTTCACGCATTTCCAAAATTCATACATGTCATTCCTATGGTCTAAGACAGTCCACAGATATCAGTAAAAATGAACAACTCTCTCCAAAATCCCCAAACTAGAGTGCTACACCTCAACTTTGTGATGTCATAGGGTATAAAGTGTGGAGCTGCTCCATATGAATTGGGAAACATGCCAGAGATGATACTGAGAGCACCAAGGGGACTAGTCTCAGCATATGGGTACATTTTCTGTTTCAGAGCTGAGAACACTACAATAGAATAAATCACATTTGGGCATAAAAAAAAAGAAATCAAACATCCTGTTGGTTTAAAAAATCAGGCTCCAATTCATTGTCTTTGGAGCAGATTCAGACTTTAAACCATATCACGACACAAGTTTGAGACCTACATCTCTGATCTGCGGCTTTGAGAGAGAACAGCTCACGTTCACATATAGCCTATTGATTGAACTTTCCTTGGCCATGGAAATAACATACTGGAATTCTTAATGTAGGTGGCTGTCCCCCTTGAAGTGACACAGGGTGCAGGCTTCAGTATTGGATGATGAGATGACATTATGGGTCTGTCCACCACTTTGTTCCAGACTGAAAGATCTCAACAACTATTGGATGGATTGCCATGAAATGTTGGACAGACATTCATGGTCCCAGGAGGATCAGTTGACTTCGGTGATCCCACAACATTTCCTCTAGAGTCACCGTGAAGTTGACATCTGTGATTTTATCTGAAATGTCTCAACAACTATTGGATGGATTGACATGAAATTTGGTACAGATGTTTATTGTTCCCTCATGATATTTGAGTTCACTTTCATGATCCTCTGTCTTTTCATGTAGTGCCACCATCATGCCAAATTTTGATGAGTCCAGTACTTTGGTTTATGACTAAATATCTTGAAAACTAATGACATCCCCATCAGCCTTAGCTGGACTTTATGTTAATTGCTAATTTGCAAACTATGATTGCAGGCATGGAACACATGAGCCAAGACCTGAATATGATAGCTTTTTTTTAATATTCTAATCTTCAGTTTACTGTACATCAGATATCCTGACACTGCTATAGAAAGGGAATTTCCTTGGTTGTAGCGGCGCATTTGTCGTGTCTGTGTGTTTGATTCGACTTGGTAATGACCCTGAAAAGAAATGGTATGATGTTTGTGGCTTACTGTGTCACCTGAGTAACAGATCAATGGAGGGAATCTTATAATCAGATGCTGTTTATATCTGTCTAGAGTACATTATCCATTCCCATTGGAATAATGTATTTGTATTTGTTTACCTCCCTATGTAACAATTCAATTGTATTGACCAAATATCAAAGGTAAGTTTCAGACGGACGTATACTGTACATTCCTTTGCTTAAATTAAGGTTGGTTTAACAAAGAGACTCTCATGAGGTCTTTTTGGTTGAACACCATGTGAAGTGTTCGTCTTAGCAAGTTTCAACCAAAACCACCTTGTGAAGCTGTGTTCATCCATCTAATGACCAGAGATAACAAAGCATGTTTAAAAAGCAGGTTTGTCTGTGGAGTCCTCCCTTCAGAGGTTTGTTCAGGCCTAGCAGTGTAGACCCCAACCCATAATCCTCCTGCAGACACACCTGTAGAGGAGAGTATAAAGACCCTGGACTGAACTGAGTCAGACATCAACCTTCAAGGAGTCTCTCCACAGCAGCTCCACAGCCTCCAGACCGACCCTGAAGATGACTCTCTCTGCCAGCCTGCTGCTGCTGCTCCTGCTCGGCCTCTCTCAGGCACTTCCTCTCCAGGAGGAAGGAGGAGAGGAAGAAGTCCCAGACACCATGGACATCACCACCAGGATTCTGACCACCAACAACGGCACCGATGAGATCCTGCTGGAAGGAGACCTGCTGCTTCCCAGAAGCAGAAACGCCATGACGTGCTGGTACAATAACTGCCTGTGGAAGAAATCCTCCGACGGCATGGTGATGATCCCCTTCACCGTGAGCAGTGAGTTCACCAGCTGGGAGAGACAGAAGATCGACTACGCCATGAATGCCTTCCACAGCAGCACCTGCCTCCGCTTCGTCCCCCGTCAGAGCGAGTACGACTACATCAGCATCGAGAACAAAGGTGGATGTTTCTCTGCTCTGGGCAGAGCAGGAGGCAAACAGGTGCTCTCTCTCAACAGGCAGGGCTGCCTCTACCACGGCATCATCCAGCACGAGATCAACCACGCTCTGGGCTTCCAGCACGAACAGACCAGGAGCGACCGCGACTACTACGTCAGGATCAACTGGGAGAACATCAACCCGCAGATGGCCTACAACTTCTACAAGCAGGCCACCAACAACCTGAACACTCCCTACGACTACTCCTCCATCATGCACTATGGAAGAACAGCCTTCTCCATCCAGTACGGGAAGGACACCATCACCCCCATCCCCGACCCCAACGTCCAGATCGGCCAGAGGCAGGGCCTGTCCTACTGGGACATTGAGAGGATCAACGCGCTCTATGGCTGCTAATAACAATGCTGATACTAAATGCAACAAATGTCCACTTTCTCTGTTTCTTTTTTCCAGAATTAATCAAAAACTACTGTAACCTACAGAATCAACTGTGAAGATTTCACTTTCTTTGAGCATTTTGTTCTAAATGTTCAGAAAACAGAACGTATGACTTGTTACATACATGCCTAAATTGCCTAAATTATCTGTAATAAAAATAATGCTTCACAACTGATTGCTGACTAGTTGTTTTCCTGCAAAAAAAAAAAATAAAAGTCAAATGCACATGTTAGCACAAACATGTACAGTAGCCACTGAGTGGCTACTGTACATGTAATGGGACTGATCACTCAGTGAATGCAGCAGGAATCTCTTCCACTTTGATTTCAAGAAATAATAATGTAAAGAATTCTTCGGAAAAAATCAAAGATGCTAAAACACAATAATTTAAAGTACACATGTTTTTAAGACACATTTGAATTGAAACTGAATTTTAACATTTGTAATCAATTCTGGGATCTAATACTGTGTTTACATGTAAACAGTATGCCCTATACTGAACCGGCTCTGAGATGAAATATACAGCTAAATGATTCTCAATGAGAATAGTGGACCCTCTGATGATGTAGCACAGGACTAATCACTCACAAATTAGAGTGGGCTGGATTTTAAAACCAAGTAATGTAGATTAGTCAGACATTTTCAGCACCCTATTTAAAAATCTTATTTTTTTCTTTGTAGCTTTTAGTGATGACAAGTTTGAACAAATGGAAATTAATGCCATAAAAATAGCTATTTTTATTCATCCACTTTTGAAAAAAAAAAAGAATAGTTTTGGTCAAATATCTGACACAGGCACAAGACAAGGTGCAGAAAAAGAAAAAAAGAGACATCAATACACAGAACAATAATAAGTGGCAATAACAGTAACCAATAACACACTCTTTCTATTAGCATCTCATTCTCACACACACACACACACACACACCTCACTTCACCTCAGGATGTTTCCATTAAGTTCAAGAGGTCAGGGAAAAGCATTTAGGAAAAGACAAAGGATGTATTTTTTGAGGATTTGACCACAACCCAGAGGTTTTGAAAGCTGCCAAGTGTGGTCGGTACAGCGTCACTTTGGAAAACGTTTATATGTAAAAGATATGATTGGCAGCATTGTTACAAAGATCTGTAGGCCTTCATCCTGCCCATTCAGTACTGTGTATGTGTGACTCAACAGTGATGAGAAGGAGGTGAGATGGCTCACTTGTTCACTACTTCCAGACACTACATGTAGTTTACATATTTTGTCATACTGGTATATCAGATTAATGTATGCTAGGTCAGTCGGAGGTTGCTTCTGGGCCAGATGTGGGTGGGGTGATAATACAGTAGGCCTGATGTAGCATAGGCTTCATTAGCACGTGCTCTAAAAAGCTCGGATCTCTTTCAAAGTTTTACTTGACATACTGTTATCATATGTTTGATTGTTTCATTGAATCCTTGCTATGAATGGAATATTTAAATGGGCCAAAGCAAAGCTGTTATCTCTGTACCTGCAACTGTGATGAAAATAAACTGGTTTAAAATGTCTATAAAAAAAGAGAAAGCTATCAACAGCACTTATGAGACAGTCCCTTACTTCAGCTCGTCAATATCCAGTATAGGCTTCTATTAAAGGGGAACTTCACACATTTCCAAAATTCATACATGTTATTCCTATGGTCTAAGACAGTCCACAGATATCAGTAAACATGAACAACTCTCTTCAAAATCCCCAAACTAGAGTGCTACACCTCAACTTTGTGATGTCATAGGGTATAAAGTGTGGAGCTGCTCCATAGACAGTGAATTGGGAAACATGTCATAGATGATACTGAGAGCACCAAGGGGACGAGTCTCAGCATATGGGTACATTTTCTGTTTCAGAGCTGAGAACACTACAATAGAATAAAGTGCATTTGGGCATAAAAAAAGAAATCAAACATCCTGTTGGTTTAAAAAATCAGGCTCCAATTCATTGTCTTTGGAGCAGATTCAGACTTTAAACCATATCACGTCACAAGTTTGAGACCTACATCTCTGGTCTCCGGTTTTGAGAGAGAGCAGCTCACGTTCACATATAGCCTATTGATTGAACTTTCCTTGGCCATGGAAATAACATACTGGAATTCTTAATGTAGGTGCTGTCCCCCTTGAAGTGACACAGGGTGCAGGCTTCAGTATTGGATGATGAGATGACATTATGGGTCTGTCCACCACTTTGTTCCAGACTGAAAGATCTCAACAACTATTGGATGGATTGCCATGAAATGTTGGACAGACATTCATGGTCCCAGGAGGATCAGTTGACTTCGGTGATCCCACAACATTTCTTCTAGAGTCACCATGAGGTTGACATCTATGGTTTTATGCGAAATGTCTCAATAACAATTGGATGGATTGCCATGAAATTTGGTACAGATGTTTATTGTTCCCTCATGATATTTGAATTCACTTTCATGATCCTCTGTCTTTTCATGTAGTGCCAAATTTTGATGAGTCCAGTGCTTTGGTTTATGACTAAATGCCTTCAAAACGAATGACATTCCCATCAGCCTCAGCTGGACTTTATGATAATTGCTAATAAGCTAATTGTAACATGCTAACTATGATAATGTACATGGAACACATAAGCCAAGAGCTGAATATAATGGCTTCTTTTTTTAATTATCAATCAATCAATCAATCAATCAATCAATTTTATTTATAAAGCCCAATATCACAAATCACAATTTGCCTCAAAGGGCATTACAGCATACAACATCCCTCTGTCCTTTGGGCTCTCACAGCCTGGGATTATCCTAATCTTAAGGTAACTTCACTTTAGATATCCTGAAAGGGAATTTCCTTGGTTGTAGCGGTGTACTTATCGTGTCTGTGTGTTTGATTCGACTTGGTAATGACCCTGAAAAGAAATGGTATGACGTTTGTGGCATACTGTGTCACCTGAGTAACAGATCAGTGGAGGGAAGCTAATAATCAGATGCTGTTTATATCTGTCTAGAGTACATTATCCATTCCCATTGGAATAATGTATTTGTATTTGTTTACCTCCCTACGTAACAATTCAATTGTATTGACCAAATATCAAAGGTAAGTTTCAGAGGGACATATACTGTACATTCCTTTGCTTAAATTAAGGTTGGTTTAACAAAGAGACTCTCATGAGGTCTTTTTGGTTGAACACCATGTGAAGTGTTCGTCTTAGCAAGTTTCAACCAAAACCACCTTGTGAAGCTGTGTTCATCCATCTAATGACCAGAGATAACAAAGCATGTTTAAAAAGCAGGTTTGTCTGTGGAGCCCTCCCTTCAGAGGTTTGTTCAGGCCTAGCAGTGTAGACCCCAACCCATAATCCTCCTGCAGACACACCTGTAGAGGAGAGTATAAAGACCCTGGACTGAACTGAGTCAGACATCAACCTTCAAGGAGTCTCTCCACAGCAGCTCCACAGCCTCCAGACCGACCCTGAAGATGACTCTCTCTGCCAGCCTGCTGCTGCTGCTCCTGCTCGGCCTCTCTCAGGCACTTCCTCTCCAGGAGGAAGGAGGAGAGCAAGAAGTCCCAGACACCATGGACATCACCACCAGGATTCTGACCACCAACAACGGCACCGATGAGATCCTGCTGGAAGGAGACCTGCTGCTTCCCAGAAGCAGAAACGCCATGACGTGCTGGTACAATAGCTGCCTGTGGAAGAAATCCTCTGACGGCATGGTGATGATCCCCTTCACCGTGAGCAGTGAGTTCACCAGCTGGGAGAGACAGAAGATCGACTACGCCATGAATGCCTTCCACAGCAGGACCTGCCTCCGCTTCGTCCCCCGTCAGAGCGAGTACGACTACATCAGCATCGAGAACAAAGGTGGATGTTTCTCTGCTCTGGGCAGAGCAGGAGGCAAACAGGTGCTCTCTCTCAACAGGCAGGGCTGCCTCTACCACGGCATCATCCAGCACGAGATCAACCACGCTCTGGGCTTCCAGCACGAACAGACCAGGAGCGACCGCGACTACTACGTCAGGATCAACTGGGAGAACATCAACCCGCAGATGGCCTACAACTTCTACAAGCAGGCCACCAACAACCTGAACACTCCCTACGACTACTCCTCCATCATGCACTATGGAAGAACAGCCTTCTCCATCCAGTACGGGAAGGACACCATCACCCCCATCCCCGACCCCAACGTCCAGATCGGCCAGAGGCAGGGCCTGTCCTACTGGGACATTGAGAGGATCAACGCGCTCTACGGCTGCTAATAACAATGTGTCTGATCCAACGTTGTCATTTTGAAAAACAAATGGATCCCAAATGTTACAAATTCACCTGTTTCCAATAAACTGTAATAATTTTGAACTACTATATTTTTGAATCCAGCTTGTGTTACTGTATTCTTGTAATATTCTGTAATAAAGTCAGAGCAAAATGATTTATTATCATATTTTTTAATGTATTTCTGTGTACTTATATACACATTAGAACATGCATGCAAATCTAGGTCGGGCCTCAAAAACCCCAGTAAAACAAAACAGGCTGCTGGCACCGTATCTAAAGGTGTAAACTCCTGTAAATGAACAGGAACACTAACAGTCTCTCAGAAAGACATCTGAGGAGCGGTTCCTTTTTTTAGCTCCACAGTGAAACAGGTGTTCGGATCCTATAGCCCAGTGGGGGTGTGATGTGTGTGGGTGGGTGAAGGTGGGGGGCTACATCTGCTGTTTAAAAGCAAGTGACAATTGATATTAGCTTTAAAGATAACATTTACAGAATGCGGTCCATTGTTTTCAGTAATGGTTGAGTTACTGCTCACTTTGGGTTTTCTTTGGTTCATGCTGCACTTTGGATGAACTGTAGTGTTATAACAGATTTTTTTTACCCTTTACCCCAGTGAGAGGCAGCCATTGCGTGTTCATCCCATCTGTTTTCATCTTCCCGTGGCATCTCTCACCTCGGCTGCCTGCCTGCCAACCATCTCTGCCATGAAGTGAGGACATTTCCTACAGGCTCCACAATGCATATGGAAGACCCTCCTCTAAGACAGCAGACAGGCAGAAAGCTGCTGCTCTGTTCTACAAATAAATGTCCCTCACTGAAAATATCTGAGCAACAGCATAATGCACACAGTGGAAAAGGTTTCTCCTTAAAAGTCAGCACCATATTTTCTTGTCATGACAGGGGATGTCCAATCAGGAGGTGAAACATCACATGCTTCGTGGGTTTAAATAAATATGTGTATTAAAACAACTATGCCATTATCAAAATATCCAATTTTCCACCAAAACCAGCAAAGAAAGCAAAACAGAAACCTGCTATCATTGAACTGATCACTATTAATGCCAACATGATGTGGGAGAACTATGTCCCTTTTATTGGTATTGTAGCATCTCTAGATCTGGAAAGCCAAGTGTCTTAAATGTAAATACCAATGCTTTTATTTGTATTTATATTTTAAGGACTGTTCTGTAGTGCCCTCTGGAGGTCATTGAAGTTAATGTCAGTAAGGATTCAATTCATCTCCACTAGCTACCGTTTATCATTGAGGGGAGGCTGGAGCCAATCCCAGCTGACATATGACAAGAGGCAGGGGACACTCTGGTCAGGTGGACAGTCAATCACAGGGCTGACACATAGAGACAGTCTAATCAGATACATTCAATACAGTTCAATACAACTGATCTACTGGATTGGAACTTGTGATTAGTCAGTGGAGAAAAAAGCACTGACATCCCTCACTTAAGTCAGCGCATCAATACAATGTAAAATACTCTGTTACAATAAAAGCCCTCCATTGAAATCTTACTTCAGAAAAAGTATTAACCTTTAATTACACTTCAAGTATCAAATGCTCATTGTGCAGAATAATTTCCCTCAGAGTGTGATTCAATTGGATTATTATGCTAACACATTGGATTATTATTACTTTTAAAAGAATACACTGAACTGAACGTAAAACGTAACTATGCTCACCTGAAAGCCAGGCTCCATCATCAAAAACAGTAATTTTACCTCACTGAACATGGAAGCTGCTACCACAACCACTGCCTCAATCTATGGGTTGTTTGTGTCACTGTGTAAATTTGCTGAATTCCGAACTAACCTCTTAAAGTACTTAAGTCACATAACAACACAAACAAACTAACTGACTGAGTCAGCGGTAGACCAGCAGCACTCATATTCAGTGAGGTAAAATTACTGTTTTTTCCAATGAAGTCTGGCTTTGAAGAGATCACAGATAAGTTTCACTTTTAGTTAAGTTCCCTGTCGGAAAAGACTTGTCTTTTTGTGGAATACTGAGCATACAGTTGGATAAATGAGACATGAATTACACTGTACAAGTTGTGGTGAGTGTGTTGTTGTTAAATGCAGTCGACCTTTTACTTCAATTCATCACAATTTTTCTCCATTTTTGGATTCTTCATTTACTGTAGAGGCATGCAAGACAACAAAGTTTTCTATATGAATTCACCATAACATGGGGTGAGTAATTGATATACAAATGGTCTTTTGGGGGGTAAAGTGTTCCTTTAACTACTTTATATACCGTTGCATCATTTAATCTATAACATTGATTTATATTTCAGAGGCTAATTTCATTTGTAAAATCTTAATCTTGACTACAGCCATCAAGTAAATGTAGTGGAGTCAATAGTACAATATCTACCTCAAAATTGTTGAAAAGTATAAAGTAGAATTAAATGGAAATACACAAGTTAATTACATGTGCCTTAAAACTATCCTTGAGCACTTCAGTAAATATACTTAGCTATAAGTTATCCTTCTGTGGCTGAGTTATATTCAGTATAAAACTGGGTAATTTTAGAATTGAAAGTATATATTGACAGCATTGAGTGTGCAATCAATACCAACAATCCTCACGATGCACATTTAAAATAAAAGAATCACATTTGTCCATTATTAAACCACCTAAATGCATTCAGTTTAAAGTGTGATAGCTGAGAGTTCTCCATGTGTTGTAAACCTTAAGGGTGATTGTACCACTAATACACTGGTAATATTGTTTTGGTGTTGTTGTTGTTGTTTCCATTTGGGTCAATGGTGGCTTCAAGAACAGCACATTGCCACCACTACCAACACTTAACGACTTTAATGCATTATGCCATAACAGCCTCATCTTTTTCACAGACATTTTAACATTTCACAGTAGGAAGAGGACAGGTGTAAATGTAATATAATTAATGTTGGTTAAACTCCATCTCACTGCTATAGTTACAAGTCCTGGTATTGTTCATGCTGAATCACTGTCACACTGTCATGGCTGACTGATACACTTGAATAGAACAGAGCCTTCGTGAATGTTATTAGTCACATCTGTGCTTTTCCTACAATGACATGTTACAGTGTCCTCTGTAAAAAACAAAACAAAAAACAGGCCTGTTGTTTTAGCACTGAGGCTTATATGACACTAAGGTATTCAAGCCTTTTAGTAAATGTTGTGCTGTATGTTGACCTCATGCCACTAGATGGCAGAAAAGCACTTTGTTTCTGTAACTAATATGTCTTAATAGACTATAAATGCTCTGTACTCCACCAATCTTTTAATGTCTGCACTGTATTTGTCATTAATGCAAAGTGCCTGCATTGACTCCACTGTCTTTTTCCTCTCCTGTGTCTACTACTACCTCCTTCTTATGTGGCAAAATTCCTCCAGAGATCATTAAAGTTTCATTTTGTCTTGTCATATCCAGGTGTAGAGATGACAGGAGGTCACAGATTCAACCTCCCTGAGGGACTGTGGATGGAATGTGAAACACATCCCTCTCATCCTTTCACATATACAGTGCTATATCATGAACATATTATACAATGTATACAGTGCCTTCACAGGTAAAGCTGACTGGTTTTACTGAGCAGTGACCAGTTGTCACTAAACAAACAGTTTATATGAGCTGACAGAGTCATCTCATATACATGTTAACAAGACTGCTCATATACGTATATAGCTCATCGGGAGGCTTAGGGGATGGTGGAAGATGTGACCCCTTGTTGAGATGGCTACCAAGCTGCACACCACTGTTCCAGACTAACAAACTCAAACACTGATTGCTTTTTAGTGAGACATTTCCAGCTGTGATTGTGCTGCCAAAGGCTGGTGTTTTAACACAAAACATGATCTTTTCCTAACCATAGCCAAGTTGTTTTTGTGCCTACGCATACCGTAACCACAGGGTTTTTTAAAACATAAAGAAATGTGAAGTTTCAAAATATTTGCAGCATAATAATGTACAAATGTTACAGACTATGGTTTGCAGAAATGCACAATGCCAACATTGATTCTGACAATTTGGTTGCCAGAATTTCAGTTACCAAAAGTTCCTCTCTGACCTTTAGTAGACAAACCTCCATAAAAAACAGCCCCAGAAAACCAATTTCCCCTCTTCACACGTCTTTGTGTTCTCTGGGTTGACATTTTGTGTTAGCATGGTGAGGAATCTCATTATTGAGGCTTTTTAAAAGTTTCCCTTGATCCTACACGCACAGTTTTTTCATCTACAGACAGAATTGAAACGCTGATAAGGAAAGTTTAAGGTGCAGAACTAACGCTACGAGCTACAGGCCCTTTATTTCACAATATTCTACACTTTTTGCCTTTAAATCCCAGGTGATGTTAACCAGTAAAAACCCTAAATAAAGCTGGTACTACTTAAATTCATCAGTGTTTTGTTCGTTGCGGAGGGGCTGCTGACTACGGTGGTCAATGCAAAAAAAACATGAATGGCCCTAGAATGACTCGTTCTATGATGACGAAAACACGGTGATTCTTATTTTCAGGTGATTATACATTGAGAAAAACATACTTAATATATTATACTCAGTTTCTGTCAATAAATCCTCCTAAATCCTACACACTGGACCTTTAATTAAACAGTTTGCAGATTTTTTTGCCCTTAAACTTTAGGCTACTTAGTGACAATTTTGAAAGTGACTATATCCAGCTAACATTATTCAGTAACTCTAATTGTACTCATTGCTTTCCTCGTGGGTCGATTAGATTTAGGCATGAGGAGTAAGGTTGGTGGACTTGCACACAGGACACACCTCTTTATGTGAGATTTCAGTGCTTTTTCTAAATAACTTTTTTAATGGAATATTCATGATTTTCTGCAATAACATTCATGCAATGTGACCCAGTGACCTTTCTTCACACCTTGCATTAAAATGCATCTTGTATCCAGAATGCATCTAGATATGATTCATTCTGATTACATTTACAGCTGGTATCAATGTGTGTTGTAGTGTCCACATTGACATCTGATTGAGGTCTGATCACTCTGTCCAGCTCAAACACCAAACTTTACTCCTTGTTTGCACATGTCAAACAAAAAAATAGAACATCCGTGAAGTTGCGCTATTGAATTGACTTTTTCTTGCTTAACAAAGCAGGGGAGGGAGCTATCTCACTCAGATTCTGCCTATGGCAGTTGGATCATAGGGTCAAAGTGTGGAGAAGATGCGGAGAGCACATTGTTGATTGCTGCACTGATAAAGTAACATCTTTTGGTGGAGGTAGTGTGATGGTGCGGGGCGGCATCTCCCTCTCTGGAAAAACATGGCTTGTCATCATTGGAGGCAATATCAATGCAGATAGATATCAAGATGAAATTCTGCAACCAGTGGCAATCCCATATCTCCACTTCTTGGGACAGAACTCTATCCTCCAAGATGACAAAGCTCGCCCTAACAGAGCAGGGTTTATCAGAGACTACCGCCAGCATTTGGGAGTGGAGAGGATGGAAGGGCCTCCCAGCAGTCCTGACCTCAAACCCATTGAACACTTGTGGGATCGGCTTGGGCGTGCTGTTTGTGCCAGAGTGACCAACACAACCATGTTGGCTGACTTGCGTTAAATGCTGGTTGAAGGATGGGATGCCATCCCACAGTAGTGTGTGATCAGGCTGGTGACCAGCATGAGGAGGTGGTGCCAGGCTGTTGTGGCTGTGTATGGTTCTTCCACACACTGCTGAGGCTCCTGTTTGTTAAATGAATAAATTGTGATATTGCCAATATGTCTTGTTTCTTCAGACCTCAATCATTTAATCCACCAAACAACACCAAACAACAGTCAGCAGCAAAAAAAAGCTGTTTGACATTGGCAGAGAAGATTTGGCACATATTTCATGGGCGCAACCCACATACTCAGCTCTGCTGCTCATCCCACAAATGCATGGTCCTTACAAGTGTGGCACCATTTAAAAGGAAAATAAACAGGCTTTCAGACAGTATAAGATTTATTGCCAAGAAGCGATGTTACAACAAAGAAATAATCTACCAAACACAAATTTCCTTACTTTTTGTACACACTGCCAGTCATCAGATACCCAGCTGGGATCATAAGCTGGCCAAAGGAGGAGATAGAAGCCACAGATATCAAGACAAGAAAGCTCCTCACCATGTATGGAGGGTTCCACCCCAAGTCCAGCACCCTGAGGCTATACACTGAGCGGAAAGAGGGAGGCCGAGGACAAGTGAGCATCAGAACCACTGTCCAGAATGAAACATCCAAAATCCAGGAATACATCAAGAAGATGGCCCCAAAGGATGAACTGCTAAGTGAATGCCTCAGACAACAGAAAGCGGATGAGGGCAAAGAGATGGAGGAGCAACAACATGGAGGGACAAACCCCTACATGGTGCGTACCACCGTCAGATAGCGGAAGTGGCTGATATCAAGAAGACCTATCAGTGGCTGGAGAATGCTGGACTGACAGACGGCACGGAGGCACTATTCATCGCAGCTAAAGAACAGGCCCTAAGCACAAGGGCCAAAGAGGCCAGGGTCTACCACAGCAGATCAGACCCAAGGTGCAGGCTGTGCAAAGATGCACCTGAGACGGTCCAGCACATAGTGGCAGGGGTGTAAGATGCAAGCAGGATCAGTGTACATGGAGAGGCACAACCAAGAGGCTGGGATAGTGTACAGGAACATCTGTACCCAGTATGGACTCAAAGTACCCAAATCCCAATTGGACACGCCACCAAAGGTGGTTGAGAACAACAGGGCTATGATCCTGTGGGACTTCAGCTTCCAGCCTGACAAACAGCTGCTGGCTAACCACCCAGACATAGAGGTGGTTGACAAACACCAGAAGAGGGCAGTGGTGGTAGATGTGGTGATACAGGCGACAGCAACATCAGAAAGAAGGAACACGAAGAGGTGGAGAGGTATCAAGGGTTGAAAGAACAACTGGAACAGATGTGGAAGGTCAAAGTTGAGGTGGTCCCTGTGGTAGTAGGAGCACTCAGGGCAGTGACCCCCAAACTGGGAGAGTGGCTCCAGATTCCAGGAACATCTGAAGCCTCAGTCCAGAAGTGTGCAGTCCTAGGAACAGCTAAGATACTGCGCAGAACCCTCAAACTCCCAGGCCTCTGGTAGAGGACCTGAGCTTGAGGATGACACAGATACCACCCTGAGAGGGTGAGAGGGAGAGAGATTTTTTAAAAATATTTTTATATGCACATATATTCACAAGCTTTCTTGGTAGTAGCTTAGCTCACTAACTTAACTCTAATGGCTGATAAGTCATTGATTTGGAACAGATGCACACAATTGTATATTTGTTGTATGTGAATTGACAAAGCAGTTGCATTTACATTTGTGTTTAAATTGGTCACAATGCATCCCTGACCACTTCCTAAGGTGGTTTGGCGGATCAGATCACAGTCCATTCTCTATGCATTTTGAGTGCACTATCTGATTGCAACCTGATCCACCAAATGCATTTTAATTGATTCAAATGTAGTACCAATTCATCGGACACACAGGACATGCTTCTTCATATGGGATTTTAGTGCTTTTTGACCAGCCACAACAATGAGGCTGGTGTTTTTTTACCTTGTGAGTCTGCGTGTGTGTCATCCTGACAAATGTGGTCCTGGTGACACCTAGTGTAGTGGGAACTACCATAGAAGTTCAACGTGATTGCATCAAAACTGTGCAAGGTGCAGTCATGACTCTTTACAGATGTGTAGTTGAGATCGCTGTAATCTAACCTGACTGAATCAACATCAAGCCACATGAGAAGCAGAGTACTTTGAACATCTCCAGGTTTACTTTGCAGCAGAAGTCAAAGTGCAGTGGAGTCCCTGATAGTGTTGACATATTTGAAAAGGTCACTGAAGATGTGTTAAATGCCACCTTGACATGACAAAACCAGTTACTAATGATTTAAGCTCCCTGCATCTGTAAAATGAGGCCTGAGCTGTGCCCTTAATTACTTTCAGCTATCTCTGCACTTTATCTGCACCAATATTTGACTGAAAAAAATTGCATTAGTCCGTAGAGAGTGAATGTCAAGTCTTCAATCCAACAAATCTGCCATTACCTGAAAGTGACCTTTAAAATGCCAAGATACTTTGTTCCAATGTGAGATTTTCCCTTTTTGGGATAAAAGAGGGCACATTTGCTAGCACAAGTCAAGCTAAATCTTTGTCGACTCTTTCCTGTGAATTTAAAGCTACTGAAAGGTAATTCAAAGTGATGTGCTCTTGTCCAAAATGGAACTGTGGGACCATATAAAAACTGCACAAAAAATCCCAGTAATAACTTAGTGATGAGGTGGTGTACACTTTAAGCAGACTGAGAGATGAGGCATTTCGCTCTGCTGCTGCCAAAAATGGGCTCACCGCATTCAAGAGTCTTACTGCACAAAGTAGAAATGCAGTCTGACATACTGAACAGTATTAAATGCTTTCAGCAAGCCCTGAAAAGACAGGAAGTATAGAGAACAGAAATCATTACTTTATTGTGTTGCACATACTGGTGCTCCTATTATAGTGCTACTGCTGACCAGAGAATGAATTCAGGCTAATAATATCTCAGGCAGAGACACTATCATCTGACTCTGTGAGTGAGCAGTGGTAATTCCACCAGAGGCTGACAAATCCAGACCGGAGCAGTCGGCTGATTCAGCGCCACAGAACAGCACAATTTTTAATTGATGCTTTAAGAAAAGCACTATTTACACAGAGCCACTGGTCTGTAACACTGGACTGTCCTCAAGTAGGTGTATATACTCTACATACCTCGTACATCTGTGAGGGTTTCATGTCTTGACACTTAATTGACGGCAGCAATGAGGCAAACACAAAACACGTACGATTTTTGGTTTCAGCAGCTGTCTCTTAGTGAGCTACAGGTACGTGCATCTGTTCAGTGAGCGGCACGACTGGATACATGTTGAAGGGAGGCCTGCGTGATGATGCATGAATCAGACGATGTGCTCCCTTCTCACCAGAGGAGCCGTAATAGGAGTGGACAGGCCTGGGAAGGATCAGTGAGCAGTGAATGAGCTGGCATTCTCCAGCTGAGAAGAGATGAGAAAATAATGTGTACCAAGTCCAAAACAATATAAGCACTAACAGGCATCAAACACACTCTCAGTCTTAGCTGAAAACAGGATTAGACTGAAAACAGTCCCAGTATCAGTGATATGGATACAGGTGACCAGTTAGATTAAAACAGCATTAGCTGTTGTTGTGTTTTATGCTTTCACTGAGCCAACGGCTGTTCAGTCATTTAGTTTGTCAGGACACAGTAACATCGTTGCCCTTGACCAGATGTGCTGACTGCTCTGGTAACAGGAACATAGCTTCAGGGTCTCCAGAGGACTCAGTGGGACTGGTTACAAGCGGACAAACATCACTGATAAAATGCTCTGGTCCCCTTAGAGACTCCGACAGAGACTCAGACCATTCACTACAACCAGTTCAACGCAGAAGCCAAAAGAAAACTCAGTAGAGCCAATGTCAACAACAACAACCACTGTACTGAAGATTTATAATTACATATACTGGTTCATACCACTGTGTGTCATGACTCATTACATTAAAGGAATAGTTAGAAATTTTTGGAAAATACTCCTATGGGCTTTCTTAAAGAGAGTTAAATGTGAAGATTCATACCATTCTCATGTCTGTACATTAAGTATGAAGCTAGAGCCAGAGGCCAGAGCTTAAACAAACAATAAAACCTGTCAATCAGTGAGCTTTAGATTTTTTAACTTTAAAGAGAGCAGGGTTAGGTGTTTACCCCTGTTCAGTCTTTATCCTATGATATGCCTAGATAAACCAGCTGCTGCCTGTAGCTTCATATTTAAAGCATACATGTGATGTCCATTTTCTCAGCGAGCTGTTGACAAGACAGCAAATCAGTATTTTTCCCAAAATGTTGAACTATTTATTGAAGTCAAAATGTAAACCTATGAAGCAAATTTGAAACAGGGCTTTTATTTAGAAATTGTGTGAGATATTAAAAGCGAATGGGTTGAGACTATTGCAATAAACTGTATGTGATCAAGGCTAAAACAAATGGAGTAATGCATTTTGTTGATCTAACACAAGAACTAATTTGCATCAAAAGAGAAGTATCCAGGTGGCATCCTCCACAGGCGTCAGAGCCAACCAGACCATTGTGCAAATTACACAGCACTTTTGGCCACAGCTGTTTGGATCAACTAAACAGTCATCTCAGGGATCTGAGTATGGAGACAGTGTTTTCAATAAAGGGCCTTTAGACTGCACTCTAGTAAAATAAGCTTGAAAAGATCAGGTTTATGTTCATTCATCATGAGCAGTGCCTGGTAATAAGTGTATTAAGAGTTTAGTGTTTTTGTTTTGTTTCTTTATGTACGCAACATTGACGAAACAACTGCCTGCAGTGATGATGTGCAGATAATGCAAGACAGCTGCTGGAGGGGGGACTTGTACTTTAAGAAATGCTTTAAGGCAAAGGCTACTTTGGCAAGTGCCACCACTTCTTATTGGACTCCACTGTATGGATGATGTAAACAATTTGACTGTTGCTTATTATCCCATTTCTCTGGATTAACTGCAGATGTTAAAGGGGGAGCTATATGTTATTCCTATGGTCTAAGACAGTCCAAAAATATCAGTAAACATAAACACCTCTCTCCCAAACCCAAAAGCCAGGGTGCTACAACTCAAATTTGTGATGTCATCAAGTGCAAAGTCTGGAGCTGCTCCATAGACAATGAATTGGAGAAGATGAGAGAGCACCGAGAGGGATGTTCTGAGTGTGTGGGTATATTTTCTGATTCACCACTGAGAACACTACAACAGCATAAAGCTCATTTTGGCATAAAAAAGAAAACAAACTGAAAACAAATTGTGACTTCGCAAAATCAGGCTCCCATTCACTGTCTATGGAGCAGCTTCAGACTTTACACTTGATGACATCACAAGTTTAAGACTCACTTCTCTGGTTTCTAGGTTTTAAGAGAGAAGCTCTTGTTCACAAAAATCGATTGAACTTTGCTAGGCCATGGGAATAACAGACTGGAATTCCTATTTCAGGTGGTGTTCCTCTTTAATTTCACCTGTACATCAGGAAAAAGCTGATAAAAAGTTGATGTAGTGCTGCCACTAGGGCTGCAACTTATCATTTATATTACTGATTAGGCTAATCTGAGGATTATTTTCTCATTTTATAGTCCTATAAAATGTCAGGAATTGTTGAAAAAGTCACATCAAAGTTTTAAAGTTGATGTCTTTAAATGACATGTTTGGCCAGACTAAGAGTCCCATATCCAAATATATTCAATTTAATGTGTCATAAGACAAAGGAAAGCAGCAAATCCTTATAACTGAGAGGCTGGAACAAGGTAATCTTATTAAAACAATAAATCAATCACCAAATAGTTGCTAAATAATTTTCTGTTGATTAGCTTATCCATTAATCAACTAATTGTTCAGCTCTAGCTGTTACCTTTGGGTCTATCCTCCCTCAGAATCTCTCACACATAAAGGGATCTGGTTCGCCTCCCTTTTAATATATATATTATGCTCTTTTTAAGTGGTTTGAGTTCAGTGTGAACAGTTGCAACAAAGTGTTAGAAATTACAAGGGACAAAGAACAAAGCTCAAGGAGATGGAGCTAATGATTAGCATGCAGCTAGTTTATTGCCTAATACCAAATTATTGTCAACACAATATATTTATACACACTGGATTTAACATGAAAGTATGATGATTCTGTGTTGTGGATGAATTTAATTTAGCAAAACTGTGATACAAATTCTGATATAATCATGTCTCCAATTTACTCATTGGATACAGAAGTAAACAACTGATGTCCCCAGCTGGCATCAGGTGGCTTCAATGGCTCAAACATAAAATTTAATTTAATGACCCCCGAATCCCAAACACACAAGAGATGAATTGCAGTGGCCATTCAGGAGACAGGGCCACAAATCAAAGCATGTTACGCTCCCCATACGCCACAAAGTTAATGCCTCAAAAGCAAGTTAAGGTAAGATTTAGGATAAGCCTAATGCAATACACCTTAAGATTCTGACAGTTAAGCTATTTGTTGTGTTGGCGTAACGGCTGAATAAACAAATCATGTCAAAAGTTGAAGTTAGTTTCCCCTGGATTACCTCTATGTTAAAATGTTTTTTTCCCACAGATTTTCTCTTTACCTTTTAGGTAGTAGGCACCTTCTACTGGCCATTGATTTGGACAGTCTGTATATCACCAGTCAGACTTTGGCTCCTGGTCAGCATATGACTTCTGGCACGATCTGACCAGAAATCTCCTGTGGTCACTTAAAAAAAGGCAGCCAATCTCTTTGTCTCTTCTCTTCACTGCTCTCTGATAGCAGGGATACACAACAGTGACCAGTATGCTTTGGTGTTTTCCCTAAGCCTCACCTGTGGGACTCGCGGGCTGCACAGTGATCTATGTGTCTGTCAGAGGCAAAAAACCAGAGCTGAACAAATCTCTAAACAGACAGCAGTTAAATCCTTTCAGTCAGGCAGGTGTAGTATAACTCAAAGGATCGAGCTAATAGAGTCAGGGATTAGGGTTTGGATCGAAGGCGGGAGGAAGTAAGTCACACATGTGCAACTTACAAGCAAGTCTCAAGTCTTAACTTTCAAGTCTCAAGCAATTCCCAAGTTACTCTAAGTTGAAGTCAAGCAAGACAAGTCAATCATTGCTCAGGTCAAGCAAATCACAAGTGATACGAAATTCTGAAGATCTGGTCAAATATTCTAGGTTTCTAGCTAATGTTCAACGAGCCAGTAAGCTAATACATCAGCTTTAAGGACATATTCATGTACCTTTTAGTGTATATTTTCTAGTTGGATGTTGTCTTGGTACCATCAATGTTTTTCTCCTCTTAGTGCCATCATTAACAACATAATCGCTGAATCCAAATTTTATTATTTTTGGAGTAGCGCCTCCATGATAGCTACCTCGTGCATTTGCCTCTTATGGTCAGCCACGTCCTAGTAGGTCACCAGGTTTGCACAAATTGCAATAGAAATCCAAAACATGGTTCAAAAACAAAATATAACTTCTCAATATCTCAAAAAGTCCAAATATTGAATAAGTCTAGTCTGTCTGGGTCATCTTTCCTAAGTCAGAATCAAGTCTCAAGTCATGAATACCAAGTTAAAGTCAAGGTGAGTCTTCTATTAATGTTAGTCAAGCAAGTCTCACGAATCGTTATGTTTTTGTTAGCTTAGAATGAGCCCTGCATATCTACATAGGGAGCAGGTCTCGTCTGCGGAGTCTGCCATGTCGCTCTGCCATGTTTCTTCAGTTGCCCAGAACAGACAAACCATACACTGGCTCTACAGAGGGCCTTTTGCATTTTTCATTACCTGAAGGCCAGTGAAGGTTGTCTGACATGCTTGGAAAAAGGCCAGTGGAGGGAAGAGGTATTGCCGTTCCTTGCCTTACTTGTGCCACTGTGTGCTGTTGAGGACTCATCTGAAGCTGCAGAGTTGATGTGTTATTTGTGTTTAATTAGGCATTTCACAGAATACATTTTAATGTCACAGAGTATTAACAGCACAAGAGTAAATAATTAGCTGCTTCAGTTTCAGGGTCTTGGTATTGTACACACTGTCTCGCTGTCATGACTAACTGGGACACTATAACGAAGACCTAATTAATGCCATTAGTAACATTGTGCTTTTTCTTCTATGACGTGACGTACATGCGGCTCTTTGTTTTTTCTATGGGGAATGGACTGGATAATTCATGTTTAAAACGTCTAGTCTTGTTTTTGTGGTAGCTGCAAAAAAAAGCTCTCAACCTCAGGAATGAGTCCTTTGAAGGCTCCTAATAGACATGTAGGCAGTGTGTAACAACATACACAACAGGGGAAGCACTGCTGTATTGCCCTGCAATAATCATCTTCTATTTTTCATTTAGTCCCATAGCTTTATAAAGATGCAGGTGAGTGTATATTGGAAATGGCAGATTTGTCTAAAAATAGGAACCACTTATACAACACACAAAGCATCAATCAGCTTCAAAGAGGTTTACTGTGTTCAAAAAGATGTTACATAACCCTTAGATAAGATGGGCGGCCTCAAGCACGACCACACACGCAAAGACACATCTAGGTGATGGATATTTTATATTTTCAGACTTATTCTACACATGGTTATTGGGTGTAATTGTGAAATAAACGTGTCCAATATATAGATAACCCTGACAAAAGTTGACATAGTTCAACCAGTTCCATTCGCAGTGTCAAGGTCCTGGTTGTTTTTTCCAACCCAATCACCAGAAAACATGTTGGGAATGTACATTTCTGCAAACTACAGATATTATTTTGTAGCGGATATGTTTCAGGAACACTGTGTTTAACCTGTAGTTAGGTTCAAGCACAAAAAGCCCCACCTGGTTATGGTTGGAAAAAGATCATGTTGTCTCGGTAAAAAACAACCATGTCAATATCCAGGCAGAAAACTCAGCAATGCTGTAGTAAAAAAAAAAACACTTTCCATGGCACTATCCCCGCTGGAAAAACAGCTAAGGGTTACTAAATAAACACCCACATTTGGGGGTTGAAAAGCCGCAATAAATACAGCAAAGACTAATCACTAAATCACAACCAGTTCAGTTGTTTGTTGGTGTTGAGCAGTGGTCTACGGTGGTCTGCAGCATGGCAGGTGTCTTGCCTAGGTAACACGCCTTCCACCATCTCCTAAACCTCTCAAGACAAAATCAGCTCGTACACTTTGTCCCTTTAGAATTTTTTATATGTATGAAACATGCAAATGTAACATATTTGCGGTTTGCAGAAACGTACAATGCCAACATTTTCCTCTAGCGACTGGGCTGGTTTTTGTCTTCATATTGTGCTCTCAGCTCTGAAATGGCAAGGTCGATGATGAAGGAGTTTATGAATAAATGTTTTATTTTCCTGTCTGGTCATTTACATGACACATCCCTCTCAGGATTGTTCGGACACATTAACCAACACCAAACCAAACATTATGGTATGTTAACCCACTATCATCCAACGGCACAATACATAAATATCATCATCAGGCAAAAAAAACCAAACCTCCCACAACCAACGCCTCGAGAGATATCCCACAGAAATAAATAATAAATACAACAAGCAAACAGCCCCGCGAGTACGAGTCACAATGCATACATCCAAACAAGACGAGATCTACATCCACATAAATCAGTGCCAAACAGTGTCAAACACTATTTGATCCAGTTCACAGACCAACAGACTGCAGTCCATACAAAGCAAAGTCAGAGGGATCCATCATGTGTTACTTTTCTCCTCCTATCCCAGGCCCTATAAAGATACTCAGAGAGTGCAAAAACATTATCAAAGAGGTACTCAATTAAAACTCCATTCTCCATGACTATCAGATCTAAATCAGGAATCGTTTTTTTAAACAATATTTGTCGTAAATCATGAATTAGCTCACAATATTCAATCACACCTCTGTATCCTCTAGTTTCAATATATAGTGATAATATACCACATCTTAGCTGTGCACAGAGTGATCTCTGACTTGTAGGCAAGTTGTGCTTCACATTTTTTTTCACATTTGTAATCTCAATTTTGGCTTTTGCCGTATTTCTTCTACCCGTAATTGTGTGCATTTAGCCTGGACTCTGCATTGAACCTCCACCTTCACATTTGCTTTTGTCCCAGTGAAATATCTCATTTATAAATCAGCAGGTCCACAGACTCACCATGCTGGCTTTACAGGAGTCCCACCCTATGTCTCTAACAAATGCCTTTACAGGCACATATTTATGAAGAAAAAAAAAATCAAATTGCCCAATTTTGGACATGTTCATTTATTTTTAAATCTTTTGTAAGCCCATATTCCTGACACATTATCTAAAACAGGACAAACAAATTTGATACAGTTTGGAATATGTAGAATTATTTATATCTCTCAGCAGCTCTCAGTTGTTTTCCTTACAATACCTCCAAATGACATACTGATAAAAATGCCACGTGAAAATGACATGTTTTCATCTCAAGTTGTTTTTCACAAACACAAAACATAAAGCAGCTCTATTCCTGGTTCTAAAAAATGCATAACTTGTGGTTGTTTTTTTTTTAAATTGATACAAAGTCTCCACTCTTCGCACCATTCAGCAATATATCAGCATTGTTTGTAGATCTTCCTCATCTTCTAACAGCAAAATAATATCATCAGCATAAAGAAGAATGTTTAGACGTACATGGCCACATAATACCCCTCTCCCCAGCTGATTTACTTGTCTTGCCAGATCATTAATAAACACAGCAAATAATGTTAGCAATAGATCATCACCTTGTTAAACACCAGAGGGCGTGGATAACCATTCAGTAAATATTCATGTACATTAACAGAGGCAACAAGTTCTCTATATGTGGAGTTGGTTGAACTTTATGTTAACCCCTGTTTGGTAAAGTTTATATTTTATAAGTTCATGTTCGACACAGTCAAACGACTTTTGAAAATCAATAAAACATGCTTATTATATTTTAACTTTTTTCTCAACACTGTGGATACTGTATAAATATGATCTATACAGGCCCTTGCCTTTTGAAAATCATTTTGCTCCTCCTGTCAAAGACTGTTTTGCTCTAAAAACTGTACAAGTCTGTTATTTAAAATGGGGAAAACAATTTATATACAGTGTTAAGTTGACTAATTTAATAGTAACTTCAGGTTGTCCTCCTCCTCGACTGAACACAGTCAGAGACCTGCGCTCGAGGATTTTGGCTCAGCCTGTTCACAGCCGCTGTCCTTTTCACCAGTGGTTATCCCTCTTTTAGAGTGCAAAGCAGTGGCAGTACATTTTGGTATCACCGCATTAGATTCCAGGGCTGACATCATTGTGGCTTTGCGGTAGCAGCTCCTCAGCCCCTTGCGGAAGCGTATGGTAAACAGGCCATAGATCACGGGGTCCAGGCAGGCATTGAAAAGCCCAAAGATGAACAAGATATGGGTGAGAGAGTGGGAGACTTTTCCCTCCAGGTCATCTGGGAAGAACCAGTACCACAAACCCAACAGATAGTACGGAGTCCAGCAGACTATGAAGCAGATCACTATGACGATGCTCATTTTCAGAGTTCTCATTCGAGCTTTGGGGATGTTGTTCTTTGAGCAACGAAGGTGTGGCTCGTCTGAGGACACTGGAGGAAAGAAAGAACGTCATTAATGGACAGATGAGAGATGAACATGCAACATAATTACTTAAATAAATATATCAAATTTAAGTCTTCTTTTCTTTCAATGCATCTGTTGGCGTTTTCGGACTGTGGAAACTTTGTCATAGTTCTTAGAACCACTCTTTTTTGTTGTGTCTGTACTGCAAGAATTAGGTATGAACATAGTTCTTAGGACACCGCTTTTAGCTCCAATTTCAGTATGGGTATTGGTCCAGATGTTATAACTAAACATTGACATGTTGAACACAACCAATGCAGCACCAGAAACGCAGCTTTACCAGCTGCTGACCTAGTTACATCACTTCAGCATTCTTAATGGCAATGCAAATCCAACCAGAAAAAGCCCTTGATGGTATTAGTTCTTGTAGGAACTCCCTAGTGGGCAGTTACTTTCAGCGAGCCCCCAGAACCGTTCAGCCTGAAAACGCCTTACATTCTGACCAACCAAACACCAGGCTCAGCTGTAAACTTACAGTTCTTTTTTGTCATCAGTTCAGAGATCTGGATGAAGATCCTGGTGTAGCAGATAATCATTATGACCAGCGGCAGCAGGAAGAGGCAGGAGAAGGTGAACATGTTGTAGGCTGTTTCCTGCCAGTGAGTGACAAAGCTCCCCCTAGTGGTGCACTGAGTAAAGTTTGCTGGATACGTAATGGTGACATTATGGAAAATGAACATCTGTGGAATTAAAAATTTAAAAAGTATTAGAATAGCATTTTGCTGTCATCAACTGGGGAAGATTTTTTTTACCTGGGACATGCAGCAAGGTGACATATTCATATCACTTATTATATATACTTACTTAACAGTCCAAAAGACAAATATACACTCACCGGCCCTGTTATTAGGTACACCTGTTCTGTAACTGCTCATTAACACAAATACCTCATCAGCCAATCACGTGGCAGCAACACAATGCATTTAGGCATGTAGACATGGTCAAGACGATCTGCTGAAGTTCAAACCGAGCATCAGAGTGGGGAAGAAAGGTGATTTAAGTGACTTTGAACGTGGCATGGTTGTTGGTGTCAGACAGGCTGGTCTGAGTATTTCAGAGACTGCTGATATACTGGGATTTTCACACATAACCATCTCTAGGGTTTACAGAGGATGGTCCGAAAAAGAGAAAATATCCAGTGGGCTGCAGTTCTCTGGGCCAAAATGCCTTGTTGATGCCAGAGGTCAGAGGAGAATGGCCAGACTGGTTCAAGATGATAGAAAGGCAACAGTAACTCAAATAACCACTCGTTACAACCAAGGTCTGCAGAAGACCATCTCTGAATGAACAACATGTCCAACCTTGAAGCAGATGGGCTACAGCAGCAGAAGACCACACCAGGTGCCACTCCTGTCAGCTAACAACAGGAAACTGAGGCTACAGTTCACACAGGCTCACCAAAACTCGACAATAGAGGACTGGAAAAACATTGCCGGGTCTGATGAGTCTTGGTTTCTGCTGCAACATTCAGATGGTAGGGTCAGAATTCGACATAATAAACATGAAAGCATGGATCCATCCTGCCCTGTATCAATGGTTCAGGCTGGTGGTGGTGTAAAGGTGTGGGGGATATTTTCTTGGCACACTTTGGGCCCCTTAGTACCAACTGAGCATGGTTTAAACACCACAGCCTACCTGAGTATAGTTGCTGACCGCGCCATGTCACAAAGCTCAGATCATCTCAAACTGGTTTCTTGATGATGATCAATGATTTCACTGTACTCCAATGGCCTCCACAGTCACCAGATCTCAATCCAATAGAGCACCTTTGGGATGTGGCGGAACAGGAGATATGCATCATGGATGTGCAGCAGACAAATCTGCAGCAACTGTGTGATGTCATCATGTCAATATGGACCAAAATCTCTGAGAAATGTCTCCAGCGCCTTGTTGAATTTATGACACCAAGAATCAAGGCAGTTCTGAAGGCAAAAGGGGTCCAACCCAGTACTGGCAAGGTGTACCTAATAAAGTGGCCAGTGAGTGCATTTAGTTAAATATTCTATATGACAAATAAAGAAAAAAATAATAAAATAAATAATAAATGAATCGTCACATCTGAGAAGCTAGAAGCAGCGAATTCCTTTAAAATTGCCCACATAATTGCAGATTCATTTGTCATCATTCCACCTCTGATCTTATTAAATTTGCTTTGTCTGGATTTTGAATTGCTGATTTAAAAACACTGGTACTGAACTTTCAAAATGTTGCCACTGGGTGTAACTCATACTTTTGCAGAGTTGTACAACATCAACATCAATGCTTGGAGATTGGATTGAGCTGTATCACCACACTTCTGTTTTTTTCTCACAACATGATCAGCAGTGTTACATGCTAGGCTGCCATATGTCTCCCTGTTTACCATGAAGCGTTTATGCTGCCAGGATTAGGGATTTTTGTCATTGTGCAACTAAATGATAGAGCCACTAATCCCTAACAGTGAGACCCTGTGGGCTCCCTAAATCATGCAGCAGGTTTTCTGCTTATAAATCGCCACATTTTATGTAAATGTACAGAGATCTGTAAATAAAGAGAATGATGAAGCGTGTATAAGAATTTATTTTGAGTAAATGTAAAGCCAGATTTAAATTTCCTCTAACATGTGTGGTGTGCCTTCAGTTCAGCACCTCTATGAGACTGAGATAATGCATTCAGATCCAATAATCTGCACATATAAAGACCTATAGCTGCTCACTGTGATACTGTGAGGGAGTATGGAGGAACACGAGAGAGATCAGCCTGCGCAGGACTTCTCTTTGAATCACTTGCTTCAGAGTGGTGAGTCTCTGAATGTGACTGAAACAAACAAGTCATAATCACCTGCCTTGTCAAACCAGTGCCACCTGGCCTTACCTGAGGGATTGAGAACAAGATGCTCATAGTCCACGCCACCATCAGCATGATCCTGTTCCTTTTCCGGGCCATGCTAATGGCCAGAGGATTGAGGATAGCCGACTGTCTGTCCAGACTTATCACCACCGTGACAAAGGCACAGGAGTACATGGCCTGCAGCTTGAGGAACATCAGGAATCTGCAGGCCAGGTCGCCAGCCAGCCACTGAACCGTGATGTTCCACACTGCATCTACTGGCATCACAATGAAGGTGACCAAGAGATCGGCCGCAGTCAGGTTGATTATCAGCACTCGGACATGGGATTTGCGCTTGTGGCCGTTGACTGCCCACAGCACAGCCAGATTGCAGAAAGTGGAGATGCCACACAGGATGAATGTTACGATCACTCTGACTTTGGCTGCTGTAGAAAAGGTAGGCAGCCGCGGTGCCCCGTCCACTGACGTCCAGTTACAGCGAGGAGGCAGCCAGTCACAGCTGGCATTGAGGTCAAATCCTGAGCTCTGCTGATACATGATGACTGCAGGATCACAGCAGGAGGAGGCGTTCATTTTCTGACCCTCACCAAGGAGTCAGCACTTTTGGGTAAGCTCCATGGAGGCTGGAGGTGCCAAAGGGAGATAAAGCAAAAGTGTATACATAAGCCCTTTGCATAAAGTTGTTGGAAATAATTATCTGCATGGATTTGCATAAGGGGACAAAAAAAAAAAAGTTCTTTGAGTATTACAGTGGCTGGCGGAGGGAGCAGTCTGCTGTGTAGGGCACATCTCTCTGTTGCTCACTGATGTGGAAAGATGATATTCTCTAATAAACCACATTATGTGCACTGACCAAAAAGAAGTAACTGTTTTGGTATTCATAACACAAAGTTCTCCATAGCAGCCTTAGTCTATACGAGTCTTTGAGCAGTGAAAATTGCAATAAATAAAAGCTTACTGGTGAATATTATGTTATTATCTTGGATTATAGTGACATCAAAAATGCTTAAAAACAACAAACAATCAAATACTACATCTTTTTTTTGCATGGCATTAAAGGTAAAAAAAATATGTTCAATTATATATAAATACAAGAATTATCTATAACAAACTCACATGTATGTCCGTGTTGTAGCGGAGTGATGTATTCCCACATCAGATGGCGATAAAACCAAGTGAAATCCTCTTCATCAAAGTCCCAGACTCTGCTGCGGCTCCATCTCCCTGCTGGACTCCTTATGGTGAGTGCAGCACTGAGTTTCTGAGTATTCCCCAGTCTCCCCTCTCAGTTTCATCACAGTGGACCCTCCAGGAGTTTTACAGACGCAGTTTGCTCTCCCCTCTCTGTGTGCGTCCGTGGCTCTGTGGGCGCGGCTATAAGAGCGTCTCCACATCCCAGCAGCATCAGTTCAATGAACCCTGAGCTCCGCAAATTTGCGCATTTAAACCCTGCCGGTAAAATGTAATGAGACACTACAGCCCCTATCAGCATCTCTAAGGCTGCTCTTATTAAATGCATTAATTATGCGTGGCAAGATGAGCCTAACAAAGGAGTGAACATTTCAACAATATCTAAGGAACACAGTCCCAGCTTACAGCCATTGGTTAGTTTTTGTTGACGCTATTTTATGGTGCATGAGGGAGCGTGCGTCATATTGCCATGTTTCTTATTTTGTCTACACCTGTATTATTTATTTAGTGTGATAAATCCATCAGTAGCATTTTCTCATATGACACACAATGTTCTTGTTTTGATTGTCAAAGCAGGAGGCACACTTTTACCTCCTCCATCAACATCAAGATAGATGTCCCATCAGCAGCAGCTCCAAACAGCAAATCAAGAGAAAAATATGCAGAGAAATTGGTCCTCCTCTGGCTGCTGTGAGGGTTAATATAACACACTGAGCCTTAGCTTCCCCTGCACAGGTCATTTTAATACAGTCTACATCTACAACTCAGACTATTAAGGGATTATTACTACTACTACTACTACTATTATTAGTAGTAGTAGTATTAGTAATAATAAGAAGAAGAAAAAGAAGAAGATAAGACTTTAATAATCCCACACTGGAAAGTCGTTTCAACAGCTCAGCAACTCATTACAGCATCAACAATAATGTTTTATTGATATTCATCGTTTTTTTTATTTTATTTAAGCATAATTTCATAATTATACATATTAATTTGTAGTAATCACATAATTTATTATTATAATTATATTAATGTATATGAATAATAATGAAATATAATAATAATAGTAATTTATTTGTCGATTTATTTATTCATTTATGTATTTATAGTAGTAGTGGTAAAGGCCCTCTTATAGTACCCTAGTGCAAATCACAATAAATCAGATATATAAATAAATAAAATTATATTTTTCTCACTTTCCAAACTTAATGTTGAGTTATACAGATATACAGTCTTATTTGCCCAGATTTTGAGTAAGGTTAAGGTAAGGGGTTCTCATTGTGCTCAAAGCATGAAAAATTACATTAGCTTTTTATGATTTGGGTGGTGTAGGCCTTTACATAGGCCTCCACCACCACTGATCGCATGACTAGGCTACTATAATGAAATGTGTTCTTTGTAGTAATGGAGTCGCAGGAAAGTTCAGAATCAGAATCAGAATCAGAATCGCCTTTATTGTCATTGTATTGCATACAACGAAATTTGAGTGCAACTCCACGGTGCATTTGTATAAAATAAAATAAAAATAGGAATAAAATATAAGATATAAATATAAAATATAAAAAGTGGCAGGTGCTATATAAATATATGTACATTCAAACAACCTATGAAGTAAACAAGATGTAGAATTGCAGCATATTGTACATGAATTTCACTTGAGATGAATGGATGGATCTTATTGCACATAAGTCCCGTCTTGCACATTGAAGCTTATTGTCCATAACGGTGAGATATGTGTTTAGTAGTGCAGTATTAATTCAGTCAGTCCAACCCTGCAGTTTTAGTGTGTTTTAGTTCACTGTTTTGGTTGTCCAGCCCACAGCTGTACTGTTTTGGTTCACTCTCACAGCTCTCGTCGTTTCGAGACATGCCAGGCAGCTGTTTCAGCAAATAAAGCTAATAAAATCAAGGTGAGCCTGTCCAGTACCAAACAGCTGACAGACAAAAATGACTATTAGCTATAAACACACTGGACCATTTAGCAGAGCCAGATATTTTTCTCAGGAGTTGGAGGAGGCCAAAAGCAGAGCTAAACAGAGAGTAAATGTTGAACATTCAGGGCAGCAGGAACAAGATTTCACACTGAGTGCTGATGTTGTCTTACACCTGCTTAACGTAGGCATCTTTCAATGAGCAAGCTACACGTATTCTTTTTTTTTAAAACAGAGTTAGATGAGAAGATCAAACCACCCTGCAGACTTTTTACAGCATATTATTTAATACTTACACACTCTACATTTGCATAATCCAAGCTCTTTATATAAGGTAACAAAAGAGGTCTTATGTGTGCTTTGCTTATAACCTACTTGAGGAAAAAAAAAAAGAAATATGCTTAGTGGAAGATATTCCTGACATTACCGCAGTCAGGAGTTAAAGATTTAGTCACAGTTCAATATAATGACAAGTGCTGACGTAATCAGGCCACGGTTGTTTAGATATGATTACAAATGTATAACTTCTAAACCTGAAAGTATACTATACACTACTTATAAACACACTCACAAGTAAAAGTGAAAGTAAAAGCCAACCCCAGATATATTCTGGTTTGGCCCTGACCTCACCAGAGTGCAGTGGTGATATGCACCCATAAACGTCCTGAACACAGAAAATAAGAAGGAAATACAGGTAAAGGACGGAGTCTTTGCAGAAAAATACACTGCCACACACGTCTAGTGGGTCACACAGTAGGTGATGATTGAGAGGGTTTAATTCTGTATGAGGGAAAAGAAATAACTGCAATAAGGAGCTAAATTAATCCACTGAATGAAATGCATATTAGGACTTGTGTTTTTTTACTTTCCACTTTTTTTTTTACCTCAGAGTTTGATTCTATTGATGGTGGTAGCTGCAGCACATATAATCTAATCTAATCTTGGATCACCATGAATCCCAGACCAGCAAACTTTCTGTTGCTGCCATTGCACAGCTTAGATCCAGCGTTGGCCAACAGCCTGTTGTGACCCCTGGCGCTGGGATTTGCCCTGACTTAATTTGAATTACTACTGAAGGTAACCAAAGCTAACTAAAGCTAACTGATGGTCAGTCCCTGGAGCTGTGGCTCGCTATCCTCCCAGTAAAGTAGTGGATAGCAGCAGGCAGTGAGGCTGAGGGAACACAGGGTGTTGTAGCTAGGTTATCCTTGTCTCATTTCTGGTTTGATAATTAGAGAGAGAAGGAGGGAGAGCATTACACACAATGAAATACAATTTTAGCTATTTTTTTAAGAGTTAAGATCTTTTTAAGAGTTAAGACAAAAGAAAGAAAATCAGTGTTGATAGTCTTGCAGGCTGCCACAAATAAATTGATGTTTGGAAAAAGCTGCACTTGCAATAGTAATAACAAGTTACAGAAATAATGTTGAGACAGGGAGGTAGGAGGAATCAATGATTTTATATAATCACTACAAACTGGAGGGTCAAGCTTCATAATTAATTACTATTTTGTGTTATTTTGGACTTTGGCTGTAGCCATGCAGAAGAGAGAAAACAAATATTGATGATATGTCGTTACCATACTTCTCAGCTGCACGCTGTCCTCTATTCTTTCTACAGCTGTGGATCATCAGCTCTTCAAAGTGATGGAGCAGCTGATTGGTGCTGCCCCTTGGTTTATGCAGATGTCAGAGTCTGGGCGACTGTCCAAACAGGCCGTGACCTTCCCATCTCCACAGACATCAGACTCATTTTCATGTTAATCCCCAGTAATTGTGGTGCTTGTATTGAGGCTAAGTATTATTATCATCCATTGCATCACTGTGATCTTGCCTGAATCCCTCCCCTTCTAAAACCAACACACATTACTGGATCTGTGAAGCCTAACATAACAGGATGTTTAACCCTTTTGTTTCCTGGACTCATATAACCAGGAAAACTGCTACGTGTGCTTCTACCTCACACTGATATTATGTTTTAGCAGCACAGTGGTGCTTTGAGCTAAATGCTAATGGCAGCATGCTAAAATGCTCACAATGACAAACATGTTGCAGGTAGGTTTACCAGGTCACTATCTTATTTTGGTGTGTTTACATGCTAACATTTGGACAGACTGAAAATCTGATCAGTGGTGGCACTAGTTATAAAGTTTAGGTTATGAGGGAGACACAAATGTGTGCACCAAATTTCATAGCAATTCAGGTGTTGAGACATTTCACTCAGACCCACAAATGTCACCCTGAAGGTGACACTTGAGGAAAAAGTCAGCGGACCACCAAAGTCCTCAGGATTCATTAGAACATGTTATTCAGCATGGCGTTTAGTTTAAGTCATAAGATTTGGAAATCAGTTTGAGCTGAATTAATGCTTAGTAATGGTCTGAACAATCCGTGGCCACACTGCAGGCCTTTGTAATACTGACCTACATGTTGGCCAGATGGGATTTAACAGGCTAAAAGAAGCTGGCAGGCAAGTCATAACCAAACTGCTGATAGTACATCAGAGGAATAGGGGTGAGATGTGTGCACACAGTACCTGTCTGTGGTTAAATGGTAAATGGTCGGTGCACGTATAGTGCCTTATTAGTCTTCCAAGCACCCAAAGCACTTTTTACACTACATCACATTCACCCATTCACACACTGGTGGCCAAGGCTACCATACATAGTGCCACCTGCTACTCAGTAACCATTGACAAGCTCTCACACACTGATGGAACAGCCATCATCAGTAATTTGGGGTTCACTATCTTGCCCAAGGATGCTTCAATATGCGGATCGCCGATCTTCTAATTAGTGGACAACCCGCTCTACCTATTAGCCACCCCCAGTCAACAGTCAAAGGTCGACTTTTGCAGCCAGAGTAGGTGTGCATTAAAAAATAATGTTGCCTTTTTTAACATTTACTTCATCTAACCAAATTTGGGGTATAGTGTAACATAAAATAACAGTGATCTCTGTGTCTCTGGGGGCTGCTTCAAAACTTGCTGTTCTTCATCAAACTGGTGATGTCACTGACGCTCAGAACAAGTTATTTTGGCTTTTATTCGTCTCCACCTGTGGGTATCCAGGGGGCGTGCTCTAGATGCATCCAAAAACAAATCGTCCCTCTTGTCATGCATTGCAAACTAGCCGCATGTTCACCAGAATGGCATCATTTACTATGATATTATGATATGACTAGGATTTTGTTTACAGTGAATTTGCTGACTCTGATATTTAGGCATGGTATTTGTTCGTCCCACCTAAGAAAGAAATGCAGTGGGAAGCAGCTGAGGTTGCATCTGAGCTGTGCAAGAGGGCACCGCCAACGGGGGACCCTTCAGAACACGAGCTGCTGAGAGCTAACAGCGACTGGTGGTGCCTTTGTTTAAATTGCCCTCCGATGCCAACAGAAACATAATCATTCTGCTGCACTGAATTTCAGCATGGACAGTTTTTGTTGGATGCTGTTGCCAACTACAAACCGGAGAGAGCCCATGTGTGCATGTGTCCATTACAGAGTCCAGTCCAGTTGTGGCTAATCTAAGGTGTGTAAGTGTGTGTGTGACTGGATTCAGGAGGTGTTAAACAGTCTTATTGCTGTGGGGACAAAGGATCTTCTCAAACACTCTGTTCTGCAACGCAGTGAGATGAGCCAACTGCTGCAGCTGCTCCTCTGTCGCCTCAGGAGGCTGATGCTGATCACACTATCGTCATTAAATTTATGTTGTTTTTTCCAGTGTTCTAGTCAAAAAGTGAAGTTTCTTATTTCAGACTTTTTGTAAACAGAGCTGTGTTTGTGATGCCCACCTCCATGTGGTGAGCAGGTTTGGGGAGTATTTGGGGATTGAGCATCAGGAGGTCAGGTGCAATGCATCCTCGTACATGTAGGCACTACAGTAACGGTTGTGCAAGGGGGGAATACTCCGAAGAACTCATTCTGTCAATAAAGCACGCACAAAGGAATTTATTGCTTCAACTGACTGCATTTACCATCAACACTGATTGGTTATCCACTTAAAATGTGGTTTTGGATTACTGACCAATGTCCGTGTAAAACACCGCAGCAGCATTGAAGCAGTTTTTACTGGAGAGCAGTGAAGTAACAGTTCACCTTCATAAATGCTGAAACCTGTCCTGATCCAATAAATTAACACATCAGTGACTGAGCATGTCATTAACTGTGGACGGGCTGCTCCTGAATTGAAGGTCTCTTGAAACAGACGATTTTATCTTATATTACATTCAACCTGCTGGAGCAGAGTCAGCCTCGACTAGAAGCTGCATACTCAGCATAAATACATATGCTTTAGACTGCAGTCTGATCATATTGAAGAGATGGCTGGCCAGGATAAGCCAAGGTGTCTTAGCCTATCACAGGTACTCCATCTGTGGATGTGAGGGGACCTGCAGGTCAGCTTTGCTGTTTTCAGATTCTTCAGATTTGTTGTGTGCTTTTGCAGAAGATCTGGCCCTGTGTATACTATACACGTCATGGTTTACTCACTGCAGCTGTCATTTCCTCTTTTGGATTATCGATTCTGATGTCTAATGGGTGTTTGTTTCCCCAATAATCAGTCTTGTTGTGGTGACCTCTGACCTTTGACTACTTCTTGGTGCTCATAACGTTGGTGATTACCAGGAACTAAAGATTATCTTAGTGTTTTTAATGTTATGCCGCAGGATTTATTTCACACATTACAGTATTTAGAGAGAATTCATTTATTATCCATGAGGCATGGATATGAATAATGAAACAGTCAAGTAAATGAGAGGTAAAATAATTCAAAGGAAATTCAGAAGAATCTCACAATCATCCCAAATACCTTTACAGTAATTTAAAATGAAGTGTATTTGGTGTCTTGTATATGTGTCAGGTCAACCTCAATCCATGTAATGTAATGTAATGTAACTGCCCTGCAGTAAACTGTGCCTTTACTGTATAAAACATGTGTTTAGTTTTTTTTTTTTGTTGAGAACCCAGGGTCATTTTAAAGGTTTCTCAGTGGTCCTGTCGAATGATCTGCTTCATATCAAAGGTGTTTATAATATCCTGTCCACCCCCACTGACATAAATCAACTAAGTACTATATAAGCTCCATAAAAATTGCAGTGATTGCAGGGTAGTTGCATTTGATTGCATTGGATATTACTAGAAGTACACAGTAAACTGGAAACATATTATGTGTATTAAATGACAGCACTGGAAACTTTTGAGAAGCAAATGAAAATTTAAAGGTGTGCTATACAGTAATTGTTGGTTGGTTGAAAGTCTATGCTTTGTAAGGCTTTCCAACTGATATGTATTGTACATAACTGTATATTGTGTTGCATGGTGCTGTAAATAGGACTGGACAGGTTAACTGCAGGTCTAGACACCTGCGGCAGTGTAAGCTGTTAGTACTATCTGATGGGCAGTCAGGGGTATAGAGTAGAGAAAAATGGTTTCTCCCCAGTGGACTGCATGCTAAAAATATCCAGAGTTGCCCCCCTTCAAAATAGGTCACAGATGATTTCTCTTTTCCTAATACATGGCAAACATTTGTGCTGGACTGTCTGTCATCCAGGCTCAACTGTGTAATGTAACTGACTGAGTCACAGCAGATGAGCACCAAGTACCTACTACATGATAACAAATAAAGCCAGTTAATCCTTCACCAGTGGTTTGAATGGAGTGTTTCATTTTTTGATCAGCTTTCAAAGATGTGTGCTAATTAAACAAAGTGTTGAACAGGATTCCTGCAGTGTAAAAGTAGTCTGATTTATTCAAGTGTATTGAGACAGGACGTTTACAGCTTGTTTATTTTCCTTTTTATAAAAAAAAAAGTTGGTATGTTGTTCATATATATAAAACATTATTATTACTGCTGAAATACCACATTGCACATGCTGTGCTAGGCAGACGTGCCAAACCAAACCAAGTCATGAGTGTGGAAAAAATATTGGTCTGTCTGTCTGTCTCTCAGTTTTGGGTAAAATTTGAGTACGAACATTTATGGTCCCCCCTAGAGGATAAATCCTACTGACAGGTGATCCCCCTGACATTTATTCTAGCGCCACCATGAGGTTGATATTTGTATGAAATTATTGGACAGATTGCCATGATAATAATGTATGGTAATGTATGGTCGGCTAGAGGTGTTCAGTGCAATGAAGAATGAATCTTTAGCAACAAATGATTAAACTGAGCTGACCGCTTTGAATCAGTGATGTCCATTATCTCTCATGCTCAACAGATTGAGAGGCGTCCCAGGCATTAATTCTCTGTTGATTGTACTCATCTTGGTTGTCATATGAAAGACAATGATGAGGTCATTATGGTCACATGTTGGAGTCATGTGATAGCCATCTACAGGCATGAACTAAGGCGTGAATGGGGTCAAATCACTCTGGGATATCTGGAGAGCATTCATCAGTTCTGCCTGATTGCAGAGCTGATGACGCCTCTCATATAAGATGTTGTGTTGACTGGTGTGCTACAAGTCTGATTGGACAGACTCTCAGTGACTCATACTCTGTGCTTAAAGCAAAAAGTCTGTGTTCCTGGATGCAAGAGCATATGTAGTCATGACAATTTAGAGGTAGGTTTTGAATGGTTTTATGCTAACAGTACATGCTACAGTCCAAAATCCAAAATGCTAAGTCAACAGGTTACAATATACTTCATACTGTACATAAAGAAGATTAAATTTGTCAGTGAGATCAGACAATTATTTTTCGCCTGTGTTTTTGTTAAACTATAAAGGAGGATGCTTTTCCACAGAGAGAAAATATACTACTGACATGCTGTTTTCATAATAAATAGCAATATCAGTCATGCATTATTCCTAAAATAATTATACTACAAAAAGTTAAATAACAAATTTAAATGTAAGTTTGAACCACATTTTATATTCAGGTGTTTTATTTTCAATGCACTTGTTAACTATCTTAAACTGTCAGCTGCCACAGCACACTATCATGTGCAGTTTGCTGCTCAGCGGATACTTGGCTAAAAAATCTATTTCAAAAGGGGTATATGACTTAAAAAAGTTTGAGACTTATTGATATACGGTATTTATTGCATATGTAGTACATATATAGAGTGGTTAAATTGTAGGCCAGCCTGCAAGCTAGCATGGCCCTGGTTCCCAAGACAAAAAGCCTATGGGATTTTTCCACTGGATAGTTGCAGAAAATTTTGTTCAGCAAGATCATCTAAACCAAATAAACACCACATTTAATATTTTTGAAGTGTAAATGCAAGCGACAGAAGTAAAAAGCTGGCATTAGGCTTTAAACAAACCGTACCACTGTCACATGACTTGAATGTCGCCACTGAAGTGAAACATTTGGCATGATGACCTTCTGTAGCCTCATTTAGCCTCTTGTTTGCAACTGCTTTTTTAAGATACATAAAATGAATGACAGATCTTTCAACAATAATAATAATGATCATTTTGAAAAACCAGCACATAACAAGAACTAAAAATGAATTGTTTCTGATAAGTGATAAGGTTAAGGATTTTACATTCTCTCAAGAGAATTTAGAGAGGAAGGTTTAACTCAGAGGTCAACATATTTGAGAGAGAACAATGCAGCAGTCCACGTGAGCTTGAGTTGGCCTTGAGTGCAAAGGTATGAAATCAGTGCTTGGTTGTAGGTGTGCTTATAAAATAAATCAAATTGTCATTTTAGGCATACATAAAGCTTTTGAAAGGATTTACCCACACAGGTCTCCATTCCTAAGCAACAAACGATAACTTGACTGTGACCTCTGAACTGAGCTTCTGAATCTAAATCTTCTTCCACTGCTATTAGTCATTTGACTCAAAAAATTTTCATCCACATAAAATATTTCTTATATTCTTTTAGGATATTACAAAAGCTTAGTGAGAGAATACACAGTTAATGGTCATTATCTTCCTCCCATTCATAATATTTTCCTCCATGGCCCATTCATTAAGCCGTTCTACCAATTATATTACTTTTCATGGCTTTGACTCTCTACTCATGTTGCTTTTATTTTAAATTGGGAGCACCAGTGATGTTAGTGTTCAATAAATGGTTCTTTTTCCAGTTTTCGCCGTCCCATGCTGCAGAGGAAGTTTCTTTTCTCACTACAGTTCATTATCTTCCAGTCTGTTTTATCATGATCCAGGGCTCCGCAGTGCTGCTGCTGGGCAGGGCAGTGAGGAAGGTAGGAGCTCGTCACCGTCTGTCCACTTAGCCACACCCACTTACCAGCCAGGAAACGCAGTCCAACCCACACCTAGGAAACAATAGGAACTATTTGTATATGAATACAAAGAGCAAACAACTGTGTAATGCAGGTCATTTGCTTCTGTTATGTACAGGATGACTGCATTCACACAATGCTGGCAGAATTGGAGAAAGAGAATAAAAACTAATATTCCCAGTTAGGAGTGTTTGCACATTGATTCAGGTTGATTACCCTGACTGTCTTGTAGTCACACAATTTAAATAGCCTAAAGTTGTTGCTTTATTAGCCATTAGAGTGGTCCAGTTAACAAAACACATTTTAAATTTGCTCAGTCAATCGATATTAGATTTTATTTTGATGGCGTGAAAGCAGTATGGATCCAGGCAACCAGCAGAGGCATCAGGAAGTCACTGCGTCCAACCAAGAAATAGTCCGTCATATAACCGCCTCCCTTCGCCATAATACCACAACATCACTTTTACACTTATGTTGAGACACCTCAGGTGAAAACACATTTATTCATGCACTTGCCAATTTTGAAATTTTGGGCTATTTTGCCTCCATAACATGTCTTCTTTCAAAACATCAAAAATACACATACAGGTGTTTATTTTAGTTCAGATTTCTGTTCTGGAAATTTATAAAAAGAAGCACATATTTAATTAGATAATACCTCATTTGCATATTTAGACATACAATTAAAAAAAAACTATTCTCGTAATGTAGGTAATCAGCGGGGAAGTTTAATGGTGATATCTAGTTAAAACTTTTGTCCTAGTGTCTTATTTTTTGTCTACAAGTGAATGGACTTTTGCAAAACATAGCTTTTGAGGCTGTTTTCTCAAAATTATTTTTCACACATACTCTGAGCCAAAAACCTTAACTTTAGTAGTAATTGCATACAACAGACTTTCCAGTTTTAGTCATATATAGTCATTCTTACAGAGGGGTTTGTTCATATATCAGACATAGCCTGATTTATGTAACATTTACATGACAATTTTTTATGGCTTTTTTAATGGCTTGTTGACAATATTTTCTGATTTGAGTGAAAAATATCCAAAACTGTAAAACCTTTGACTCCATCATGACAACAAAATGCGACTTTTGAACCTGGATCACATTTTTTGAAAACTTGTTGTAATAAAAATAATTGTCTCTATTTATGTATACAGCTGGTGAAGTTTCATGGTGGTATCTACTAGTTACATTTTTTTACCATATTCACCTGGTGTGTCTCCCTTGAATTTTTGTACAGATTAAACAAATTGATATAATGTGTTAATCTGTGAGCTGGCAGCTTGATTTTGTTACCTTTGAACGGACCCAGGCTATCTGTCTCCCCTTGAACCCAGTGTTTCTGCTGAGCTACACTGACTGACTGCTCTTGCACATTTCTCAAAATGTCAAACTCTTCCATTAATATGACACTTACATTGACATCATTTGCCCATGAATGCGCACAAACTCTGCAGAAAAACACCAAACCTGATCAGAGGTTGCAGACGCTCTTATCGTCTCTCTGTCGAACAGAATGTCCTCTGCTTCTGCCAGGCTGGCAAGGACGTACGGGTGCATGATACTGCTCTCGGTGGGGCTCATAACCTGCAGCATTTCACAGTGCAGCAAGGCCTCTTCCCATGTCTTCTCCTCCTGGACCAGAATCATTCTGTCATCCATGCACAGGAAGGGGTGAAGCTTGTTGCAGTAATCACTTTCCCATTTTGAGCATGACCGATGCATCAAAGTACAGAGCTGACCATTGTCTGGTTCATCTACAAGAACAAGGAGAGAGTGACTAAAACACCAGTTACATGGACATGACAGCAGTCTGATAAACCTAAGAATAACTTAAGAGTCATCGCCCAAAATAACTCTATGAAACTCTAAGCTTACAGAAATATTTATTACATGCCTTTGAGTGTTGTGACATCTGATGCTTAACCCCTCCTATTTCTGGATTACTGATGATCTTAACTGTTACATTAGCTGGAACATTTGAAACCATCACTGGGCTAACTGTACTATTTTGTGACATGTCATATTAATGAGATGTGTCTTCTAAAGGTTTTCATGCATGCTCAGATATGTTCTTATAAAAAAATAAGTCATGTCACACATGATCATGTTCAAGTAAACTGCATCATTTTATGCATTTGGAGCAGCTGCAACTCATCATAATAAGCTAAATTCTTTGCAGAACTTATTCAGATATGTTCTTAAAATGGTTCCCATGGACAACTCGTTTCACTGTACATCTCCTGGGCTAATGAGATCTACATCACCAAGAGTCTATGTTCATACTAGAGGCTCTGTAAGTTGAATATGAACATTAGCATGCTAACATCATCACTATGCTGGTGTTTACTTGGTATAATGCGCACCATCTTAATTTAATGTGTTAGCATGCTCATATTTGCTAATTAGCAGTAAACATAAGTGCAGCTGAAGCTGAAGCTGAATTTGACTGCGTCAATAGTAGATGAGGCAAAGGTCAACAGTGTTCTTTCATTACTGTCATTACATCACATTTGAATCCCTAAAATTGTGAGTACACTTGGGAGTATATTGCAAGTAGTACGTGTACACTGAAACTAGACTTGAGAAAGGACTCATTTTCCTTGTAACCCTGCTTACCATCATCCCAGGTAAGGAACGTGGCTTCCTCCTGTCCTCTTGACCATCTCCACCGATTGTAATAGTAATACAAACCAATCCAGCCTCCGTACAAGGCTAGCTTGTCAGCCTCCTGTTGGCTTCTGATGGTGACCAAGTCACTATAGTGTGTTCTGCAGTAGTCCCTGGCATCAGACCAGGTAAGTGGGTGAGAGACGTAAACTATCAGTGAAATTTTCTTGCCATGAGTCGCTGCACACAGAGGAACGAAGAGGTCCAAGAGGACGAGGTGGATGAGAAGAAGACTTGGGATGTTTCTCTTCATGTTGTCTTCAAAAAGGCTTCAAAGTAGAGATATGTCACTTTTCAGGTATTACAGCACAATGCAGTATCTACAGGTCTGTTGCTTTGGGTACAAAAGACAAATTATGCAACAAGCTATCCAACCATCCATACATTCATTCATATAGTCCCACTGAGCAAGATGTCTGGCGACTGCTGGCCCAGTCAAACATAAAGCCAGTTGTTCACTATCTTCTGGTAAGCAATAGCTGAGGATGAACTGTGCTGTAAGAGATGGAATCCCTCTCATTACATTTGTCCATGAACATACATTTCTCAGTATCCTTTACAAGCACAAGGCAAAATGAAAAGCTGATAAGGTTAACAGACTTACAGAAAAATGAACCGCTACGATCCCAACCTTTTTTTCAAACAACCAAGCCTGTTTCTATTTTAACACTCACCATGAGTGATGGCACCAACAATGGGAGCTCAGCGTTGTCGATATCTGTTGAAAAGAGAAGGGATGCTCCTTATTCAGAAACAGAGCTGATAAATGGCTGTGTTTTATGAGGGACCTTTGCTAAAAAGTTCCCCTCAGGTCACACATCAGAGTGCTGATGCACCTGATTTCCACCTAAACTGACCAATCAGAGCAGTGCGTGAAAACGACTTGGATCTCAAGAGTCTATGCCGTTCATCTGGGCGTCCACCAAAAACACAAACAAAATCTTAATCGTGTTTATCTGCAGCAGTCAAATAACTTCAGTGATGCAAAGCAAAGCGAAACCAGGGAGCATTCTTGTGATCACAGTTCTCATCAACAAACAAATATAAGCATCTTACTGAATTTGCCTTTTACATTTACCTGTTGATTTGCACATTATTTTGCAAAGTACAAACCCAGTCTGACATGTGGAGATTTGCTGGAATTAATCAGTTGAAATAACAAATAGTTGTGTGACTACAGGCCACACCACCAGGGTTAGTACCATTTTGGCTGCATTTTGCATGTGGCTGCAGAAACTGGACCTGATGGTAAAGTGATGCTTGTGTTCCTGTTATTGAGAAATGCAACAGAGGGTTTTAGGTACTACTGGGATTTGCAACAAGGATCTCATGTTTACTAGATAGATACGTCAACCACCTAGAAATAAAAAAGAAGCTTACAGGTAACTGGCTCACTGATGGGGTCTTGTTTACTTGATATAGTTGAGAAGGCCACACCAATTTAGTATTAAGACCTGCTGTGGGCAAAATATATATATATATATACAAAAACTACAATTACTTTTTACATCAGTGTCTGTCCAGACTCATATGCAGCCATGACAGCTGAAAATGTTTCAAATATGAAGGTTGCTGCAAAAGAAGCGACAAATTCTACAAAGAAGGTCACATTGTTCCCGTGTGAGGTTGAACTACCAACCTTTAGGTTAAAAGGTGTAGGGGGTGACTGATCAACACACCACAGAGACCCTCTGCCAGGGTTCAAGTGTTTAACATCGATAAAGCAAAACTAAACTTCACGAAGAAAAACGTGCTTTTATCTAATCCCTAGTGGGCTTCAGCAGCACATATACATCAAGTCCAAGGTGCTTCTACTGCAAGTAGTCTGGTGGATGTCCCCAACTACATGGATAGAATGACAGCAGTATGCAAAGATTAGAAAGTGGTCTCAGTCTTAAGCTTACAAGTTGAAGCACAGAAACAGCAGTTTGGTGGTGTCAGAAGGCACCACTGGGATTTGAACCCATAATCTCCATGACAGGTGCTTTGACCAACTAAGCCACAGAGTAGCCTAAAGCTCACACCTAACAGCTTTTACTTTGGTAAGACTTATGGGATCAAATATCAAACAGTCTACGGTGTATCAGAATGTTCATGTTTTGTCAAAGCACAAAACCCTTGGACGGTTCAGAAACTATGTCATATTCCTGGGTGAGCATGAACATCCAACCTTTAGGTTAAAAGCTAAAAGTGCTGACTGATCAACACAGAACAGAGACAATTCTATCAGGGTTCAAGTGATCAATAACTTGATGGACCCAACCTAGACTACAAGAAGGAAAATGTGCTTATAAAAGAACAGCTTTCTGATGCAATTAATTTTCTGATCTCCAGTGGGCTTTGGCCTCATGCACCCTATTCAGCAGTGCACACAACAAGAGCTTCTACCGCCAGTCGTCTGTTAGATGCCCCTGACAACATGGATAGAATGAAAAGCAGTTGGCAAAGGTCAGCAATTGAGAAATTTGCATCAGCCCATGAGCAGCATATCTGTCAGAAGGCACCACTGGGATTTGAACCCAGGATCTCCTGTTTACTAGACAGGCGCTTTGACCATCTAAGCCATGGCACCTGCACATGGAACACAACCCCAAAAAAGATAATACTTAAACAATTTCTAAATACCAAAAAGTCGAAATTGGTTAGCATGTTAGCATTATCATTGGGATCATGCTGACATTAGCATTTAGCTCAAAGCTTCACAGACTCTTGTTTTAATGCAGGTAACAGTAAGGCCACAGATACTACTCAGTTCGGGAAAGAAATATTAGCAACCTTTTCAACAAATCCAGGCCCTGATGCAGATGACTGCAGGAACAACAGCAACTTCAAGGTTGTTTTTGTTCTATTAAAGCACAAAATCCTTGGACTGTTCATAAACAAAGTCATAATGTTCCTGGGTGAGCCTGAACTGCCAGTCTTTAGGTTCAAACCCAAGACATGACCAATCGACGAACCACAGAGACCTTTCTACCAGGGTTCAATTGGTTAATAAACTGATGGGCCCAAACTAGACTCCAAGAACAAAATGTGGCTTCAAAGGCATGTCTTTCTGATGCTGTAAACTCCCTTATCTCCAGTGGTCGTCAGCAGCTTATGTACATCAAGTCCAAAGAACTTCTACTGCAAGTAGTCTGGTGGATATGCCAGACTACGTGGATAGAATGAAAAGCAGTTTGCAAAGATCAGAAATCAGTCTTACTGTCAAGTTTACAAGTTGAAGCCCAGCAACAGCAGTTTGGATCAGACTTGTCAGAAGGCACCGCTGGGATTTGAACCGATGATCTCCTGTTTACTAGACAGGCGCTTTGAGCAACAAATCCACGACACCTGGATGGAGGTTGCTCAGTGTATCAGAGTCTTAGCATTGTAATTGTGAGCATGCGGACATTAGCACTTAGCTCAAAGCTTCACAGAGTCTTGCTTTACTGCAGGTAAAGTACTGGTGGGTCTAGAAATGCATTTACAGCAAATGCAGGCCCTGAAGTAGTAACTTAAAGGTTTTTAATGTTTTATCAAAGCACGAAACCCTTGGACGATTCAGAAATTAAGTCATATTCCTGGGTGAGCATGAACATCCAACCTTTAGGTTAAAAGCTAAAAGTGCTGACTGATCAACACACAATGGAGACAATTCTATCAGGGTTCAAGTGGTAAATTAATTGATGGACCCACACTAGAGTACAAGAAGGAAACTGTGGTTTCAAAGGAACAGGCTTCTGATGCTGTAATCTATCTGACCTCTAGTGGGCTTCAGCCCCAAGCAGCCTTGTTAGCGGTGCACACAGCAGGGCCGATGAACAACTAAGCCACGGTGCCTGCACAGAGTACAGCTAAAAGATATTACTTTGACAATTTCTGAATGTCAAACAGACAAAGTTGTTTAGCATGTTAGGACGCATTCACAGTGGCGCTATTTGGTTCGCTTTAAATGAACCCTGGTCCGCTTCCATTGATAGTTTGGTTCATTTGGAGTGGTGTTAACACTCATTCGAACCCTGGTCCGCTTGAAAACTGGAGGTCTCAGTTCACTTGCAAGTGAACCATGGTGCGGTTTGCTTACAGTGGGAAATGCTTGTGGTGACCAAGCTGACTGAAGGGGATGGATTTCCATTTTCAGTCCTGGCCAATCGATGAACCGGGTTTTCTTCTTCTTCATGCTTTTTTTCTTCCTGGTCAGTGGTCGTTTTGGGCAATACCGCCCCCAAACAAGCAGCTGTTGTAACTGCGTGACGTTGTCCAGGCCGTTTGGTCCGCTTTTAAAAGTACAGTGTGAAAGTGAACCAGGACCGAAAACGGAAATCCATCCACTTCCATTCCCTATCCAGCTTGCTGCTCTGTACATGAGACGAATGCAGCAGTACTGAAAAAGATTGGCGGAGAGCGAGAGACTACGACATGTTGCTGTGGTTAAACAGAAGCCGAGCAAGGTATTGCAAGGATTTACAAGTTTTCAGATCACATATGTCTGTAATTCATACGTATGCACTGCGCTCTACGTCACTTCCTCTCTTTGGTTCGCTGGATAGTCGGTTTGCATTTCCCACTGTAAGTGAATTGCATCAGGGTTCACTTGCAAGTGAGCTGAGATCCCCAGTTTTCAAGCGGACCAGAGTTTGCTTGTTTGGTCCGCACCAGAGTTTGAATGACCGTTCACACCACTCCAAACGAACAAAACTATCCATGGAGGTGGACCAGGGTTCCTTTAAAGCAGACCATACAGCGCCAGTGTGAATACGCCCTTAGTGTGGTTAGGGTTAGTTTGGCAAAGATCAGAACCTGGTCTCACTGGGAAGCTTACATGTTGAAGACCATAAGCAGCAGTTTGGATCAGAAGGCACCGCTGGGATTTGAACCCAGGATCTCCTGTTTACGAGACAGGCGCTTTGACCAACTAAGCCACGGCGCCTGCGGAGATGGCACAGCAAAAAGAGATTATTTTGGAGATTTCTAAATATCACACAGCCATAACTGTACCAGCATGTTAGCACTGTCACTGGGTACATTTACATGAACACTGATATTCCACTATTATTCCAAATATAACAATCAATTTTATGCAGGTCACATAAATAGCACATTTTGTTTGGGTTTTCCAAATTGGGCTTTTTTCTGAATTTTGCATGTTCCAATTAAGTTGTGAAATATGCCGGTATAATTTATGTTTTAATATCATTATTTGGACATGTATACAGCACATCCCACTGGGCTATTTACTGCCATCTGTGACGCATGGCCTCTTGTCCTTTTACAGTTGACTCTGCACGTTGTCATGGATATGTCGTACACAAACCAACTTGGTAACAACGTGCAAAGCTGGTGTAGAAATGCATGCCCCCAAAAAAGCCCACACTTCTGGTCTGAAGAAGAAACACACCTACTTTTAAACATTCTGAAAGACTTGGATATCAACAATATGCCCAAATATTGCAACACTGCACGATTACTTTAACAAATTCATTACACAAAACAAAACTGCATGACTTTCTAGTGTTCAATGATTTTTACTAATTCCATGACTTTTCCAGGTTTTCAACTGTGACTTCCCAGTTTTCCAGCTTTAATAAAGCACAAAAAACCTTTGGAGAGTCCAGAAATAAAGTCAAGTGAGCTGAAGGTGCTGACTGATCATCACACCACGGAGACTTTTCTACCAGGGTTCACTTTGTTAATAAATGAATGTGTAGTGGGTGACAGCAAATCAAAAAAACTTGTCTGCAAATCATTTGGTAGATGTAACGCAGTTCCCAGTTAATGGGTAGAGTCATGAGCAGAAATCAGAAACTGGCCTCATGGCTTTGGGGAGCAAGTTTGTCTGTTGAAGTCCATCAGCAGGTTGATTAATAACTGTCAGAGAGGCACCGCTGTGATTTGAACCCAGGATCTCCTGTTTACAAGACAGGTGCTTTGACCAACTAAGCCACGGCGCCTGTGCACAGCCACTTTCGTAAAAAATAGCTAGTGAAATTCTTTATCTGTCTCAAACGTCACCAAAATTGCTCCCTTTTATCTCCAGATCCTAACAACTAATTATATTGTTTGATTTGAAATGTCATCAAAATGTGAGCCTCCACACAAAGTGTGATTGTGCCACAGTAAACATTCTTTAAATTGAAATTTGATATTTTGCATAATGTTGAATTTTAAAAGATTTCATAATATATGTGCAATCAAATGTACACAATGTCTCAAACAACTAGACACTTTGACACAGATTATAAATATTAATAAATATGTTCAATGATGCTTTGAGCATGATTTTTTTCCTTTTTTCCGGACCTGATTTTATCTATCAATGGTCTTAAAAAACATGTTAGCTCAATCAATAGTGGATGAATAAAGTTTTGCTGATGGAGGTGGCATATCATGTGAATTTTAGAACTACTTTTTTAAAAAACAGTGATTGCGAGTACCAATCATTTTAGATTTGACTTTAAAACATAAATTCTGAAAATACTAAAGACTGTAAATCACACTTAAATCCTCTTATGACTTAACTGCATCAAAAACATTCATTCATTCTCCGTAACTGCTTATACTCTTAAGGATCAAGGGGTGGGGGGCTGGAGTTGATCCCAGCTGACACTGGGTGAGAGGTGGGGTACACTCTGGACAGGTCGCCAGACTACCACAAGTCCAAAAACAACAAACAAAATTAAAAAAAAAAACAGGTCACCTTATTATTGCTGTTGTGAAGCCCTGGCATTGAGTGTTTTGGTTAAAATACAGCTACATGTTGCTTCATCTCTAAAAACCACAAGAAAACACAAATGCATGGTGTTAAAACGGTGGCTTTCACATTTATTACACAGTAATACCGCTTTATTTCAGCATCACTTTTTGAAGACACATACAAACTGATGATGGTAGTGAACCGCAAATGCTACACAAAGTAGTTGCTATTCATAACAATAACTCAGGTATCTTATCTATTTGCTCATCAAATGTCCAATTTAAGTCCAGCCCATGCCGGGCGCACTGATCGCCACTGTGCAAGTGATCCCACTCCATTTCCCTCTCCAGCGCATGTTGCTGAATTCCTCGCTAAACCCCTATACTCATTCTCCCAGTGAAGCCACAGCAGGTCTGGCCCGTATGCACTACAGCAGGTAGCTTGTTGTCATAGCTTTAGGAGGTGATGGACACCATATTGTTGGGACTCAGAATCTCAATCCAGTAACCATCAGGGTCCTGAATGAAGGCCAAGCCTTTCATTTTACCTGAGAAGAAAATAAGAGAGGGGAGAGGGGCAAAAGAAAGAACTGTTAACAGTGTATGAATAAACATAAAAACTTACAGATACCACAAGTGTGTTCTACTCATGGTGCACTCATCAAATGACTGAGGAAAAGTGTATTTTATATGAATAAACAAGCACTGAGCAGATGCTTTCTGTTGTTGTGTAATGAGGCAGTGCATGGAAATGTATGGCCATACTATACATATAAATGATCTTTTGTCAGTTACACAAAAGGTGCAGATGTACAAGTGCTTATGACTATCTGTTAGTTTGGGGTTAACAGACATCTGCAAGCAGCAAATGCCTTGCTTTAATATGCTTGGGGTGAAGTGAATGACAGTGAAGCTGAGCAGTGTAGAAATTAACAACAGTCTAGGTAGATTTATTCTAACATCACCTCCACATTATTATATTCAAGTACTTACTGCCCATTTCCCCACTTTTAATTAACAGTGACAATACAGAGCATCATCTCTTGGAAAATGTAAAGCAAATCATTTGAATCAAGGATTTTCTTTCTTGAATAAATAGTTTCAATCCCAATTTCATTTTTAATTAGTTTCCATTCTGGGTGTAAAAGCCAGCTTCAAGAGGGAAGTGGAGAAGGAAATGTGAAAAGGTAGAAAAAATATGAAAAAAAAAAAAAAAGGCTTTTGAGCGTGTCAAGTTTTATCTGTTTAACCTGTCTATGACCCTCATATTTGCAAAGACTTCACACCCTACCATCTTCTGGCTTCTTGACAAATGTGACTCCTTGTTCTTCAAACAGTTTGCAGGCTACATAGACATCAGGAACGGCAATTCCAATGTGTCCTGTCAAATGCCAGGTAGACAAACAGGGACTGTTCATTACAAGTTCACACAGGTGCTCACAGTTTGCTCTAGAGAGCCGACACATACACATATGTACATGGATGCATTCTCAAACAGTAGCAGACAAGAAGAAGTATATCCTTAAAAAATGTCTTGCATAAAAAAAAAATGAAAGCAAAAATATGCATTAGGAAGGAATACATGATGAATACATTTTTCAAACACTGTTCCTTGTTTGCCTTCAAACACGTTTTTCTTTTGAGAAAACAGTCTTGACATTGTAAATCTCCATTCAAATGACACTTTTTTATTTTTATATTAATTATTTTGGTCTTTTCTGTTTGTTTGTGAAACAGGGGAGCAGTCTTACCAAAGCCACGAGGATCTGAGTTTCCATTGTGATAAGACTGGCTCTCATCAGACTCTGAGCCCCAGTTACTGTAAGACAGGAGGGGCAGGAGGAGAAACACAAGAGGTAAGAAAGGAAATGAAGAGAAGAAAGAGGAAAAACAGAAAGGTACATATCGTAGACCCTACTGTGTCAGCTCAATGGTGGCTCTTCTAGAAAAGGTCCAAGCCGTCTTTTCTTTCACATCTGCAGGAATTTCCTTCTTGTCCTCGTAGCCCAAGAAGAAGAGAGAGAACCGCATGGAGGGGAAGTCAAACTTTTGCAGGAGCCTGAAAGATTTTTCACACAAGAGAGAAAACCCCGCTCTAGTCATAAAGTCCAGTTTATGTATTGAAGACATTCTCAACAACACATAGAGCCAAAACTAGCTCCAAAAGTGTTCATTGTGCCACTGTGTGAGAATAATTTGTTGCAAATGGAAATTAAGATTCACGCAACTGAGGCCCATCATAATACTCACGTCATGCCGAGGATTCTGGTGTAAAAATCCAAGGATTTAACTGGATCTTTAACCCGCAGCATAGTCTGCTGCATCATGAAATCCTATGACACAGAAACACAATAACAGAGCTTTGAATACACATTAACACCTGAAGTCAACACTATAAATCAGTTAGATATGTTCTGATAACATTTCTTCCTTCTAGATACCGATTCCGATACATGAACTTGTGTATCAGCCAATACCGAGTACCAATCCAATACTAATGCGTTAAAAAGTAAAACAATAAATAACATGTAAACTCCTACCACTGTATGGAGGTGAACTAATTGTTACCATTAGCCCCTACGACGCTTATGCTGTCTCGGTCTGTATGAAAGGTACAATCAGAGAATAGGGGGACTGAGTTGTCTCGCTCTTAAACCGGCATCGGAGTTAGTAACAGAGCCAAAGTGATGTCTGTATAACCTGGACAACCAGCAGGATGGGCTCATAAGTGGCAAGAGAGTGACGTTTTGACGACGTTTTATGTGTGCAACAAACCATGGGAGATTTAAAAAGTAGCTGACAGCAGTGAGTAACTAACTCAAAGAAGCAGAACAGTGGCTGAAATGGTCAGCAAATTGGGAGCACAAAGGCGTCCACCATACAACAGGGACAGTAAGTGATTGTTATTGCCATGTTTATGTCATTGTTATTAATTATAAAGCCCTGCATCACGCATGTATTATGTCACACTAGAGACTGACGATATTGTGTTACATGTCACACCCGTCATGTTTCTTTTGATACCGCAATGCCGACATGCTGTCTAAAAATCACACACTGGTGCGGCATGGCACTGGTGTTGTTTGGCTCCGTGTAAAAATGCAAAGGGACTTCGCAGGAGCCCTAGCGGGACTTCTCTGTAAAAAGGGCTATTGCTGTGTACAGCATGGCTTAGGTTAAACCCTTTGAAGAAATACATACAGAGAGTGAATGTCACAGAGCCTTGTTTCATTATATAATTTGACTGTCAGTCATATAAACAACAACAACAAAAAAAACCCCCTTGTGAATAAAAAGCAATTCCTTCAAAAAAAAAAAAAACAACAAAAACAAAGTGCAGCCACAATTTAGTTGAGCTGGAAGCAACACTACCATCCTTAGCAACCAAGCCTTGCATACTATACATGTTGTCTTTTTACTGGTGGGACTTTTCAGTGTAGATTACCACCAAATTGCTGACATTTTGCTGACAGATAACGTTACACTATTTACCGGAAATCAATTCTTCTTTGCCTCTTTACAAAAGTAGTTACCACTGGTTGCACAGCGCAACTTGCTATGTAGGCTACTGTTTTAGCGAAGCAAAGAGTAAGGATAGATTTCCAGGAAAACTCCTGTTTCATTTGGGCATGAAGCAACTATAAATTTTACAAATACGTTACGTGGTATAGGTTTGGTGCATAGACTCATTGCCTGATTTTCTGATACTGGTATTAGTATCAGAACAACTCTAGATCACAAATAATACAAGATGGTGGGTTATCGTTATCGTACCATTATTAAATCTAATTTTCCAGTACGTTGCACTTATTACATTAAAAGGGCTGAAAATAACTGCTACTAAAAACAGGTCTTCCCAGGAGGAGACATGCCTATTCTAGTGGCTTGAAGTGTGAATATGGATGTGTTGCACCACAGTGTCTTAAAATGGAAACATTGCTGGTTGATGTGTTGGTTAGCCACAGATCTAATAGGTTATTTTGAAACAAACTGTGGCCATCCATCAGCCAATACTGAAAGGAACATAGTTGTACACAATTACAAAAGCTTACATGTTAGCCAACATTAGAGGCTAGTGGCCTTGTCACTAGTTTTCCTGTTATGCCAATTCCCCATGAGTACATGTGCCTATCTATTGTATGCAAATTTGAAGTGTGCATGAAAACTTCAGACCCTGCTACCACAGGAAAAATAAAAAATAAATTGACTTTACATATGAGCATTAATGCTTAGAAGATTAGATGTGTAAGGTACGGGGATAGTCAAAGATGTGAAATATGAAGCATGAATTATAGACTTGTGTTAGAGAGCTCAGAGAGCTCCTTCACAGCACATCTGCTTGCATCGGTCGGCTGTGCCTGAATTCCAACAGAGGAAAATTTGTATCCTGACACTCACTCGTGAAAAGAGATTTCAGCCAAACTACACCTCTGTGCAACCAAGCGCATATGAATCAATGATCACCTCATCTGTGTGAGCTCTGCATCAGTCAGTATAACCACACTGGGGGGATCAGGCCTGCTTGGATAAGTTACATTTGCTTCCTTGTTTTCTATGCAAAACATGTCATGACAGTCTGCTGTGGTGCTTAAATGTATACTACACCAGGGCCCATTTCACAAAAGGGATTTGTGAGTACCATCTCCATGCATAAGCAAATGGGGACAGCATTGCGTTTCACAAAGGATTATTGCTTGTAAATTGCAGGTAAATTTTAGACTCCAGCAGGGATCTTTCAGGTCCATTGATGGGTTAGAAGTATAATGTGTATTTCAACTGGTAAAATGTGTTAAAACTAACACAAGAAGAAATTATATCACAAATCGCAGCTTGCGTTTTGCAAATTTGGTGAAACAGGCCCCTGGTTTTCACCCTAGTCCTGATATTTTTTATTGTATGAGTGTCGGCGAAACAGACCACTACTCTGTGTGTGTTTCACAGCTAAGCGTTATCTCTGTGGTTAGCCACAGTTCCCCTTTCCTGTGCCCTTCCTCCAACCATGTCAAATTTAACAGCATAAAAAAGTATGAACATATCCATAGAAACTCCCCAAACACTGCAGCAGCATAATCCAATTCTCCACTACATCCATTTGTTCCAAACAGCCAGTTTTTTCACCGAAACACTAAATTCATTACTTCTGGTGGAGCTATAAACTCAAAGAAGGTTGACAGGATGAAACAGGAGCAGTGCATTTAGCCACATTATGGAAATCTGATTATGTGGGAAAACTCTTAGCAAACAAACAGCAGAGAAGTGGATCATGATGCAAGAGGTCTGAAAGGTTTCTCTGGACGTTTATCCAGTATTATAATGTAGTTTTTATTTCTCAGGTCAAATTCTAACAAATGTGAACTTTGATCTGTTATTTATCTGTAACTGCCAGAGATCACAAATGAACTGGAAACATTCCTAAAAGTATTTAGCATGGACATTACAGGGATAGCTCAGATTTTCTGAAGTAGGGTTGTATGGGGAACTTATCCACAGACACTATATATTACATACAGTCAATGTCAGTGAGCACGCCCCCAGTTTGAAGAAGCAGGCTGGAGTCCGACATGGAAGCTAAGCAATTTACTGCTGTGGAGAGGTCAGCAACAAAACATATTTCAGCCACCTCAAAAATGTCCTACCTGAAAGAAACAATATTTGTTTAAGTGTATGCTGTATTTATAATATTTTCTCTGCTTTACCTTGCTGTCAGACAGTGACTTTCAACGGGAAAATGAAGCGCTCTCTTCAAAGCCAGACTCCATTGAGAAAACAGGCAATCTAACATTGCTGAAAACTGGAGCTGCTGCTGCCTTTAAATTGTTTTTTTTGTGTTATCGTGTGACTTTGGCATTTAAAAAGATTAGTTAGGATGCACTAAAGTCACACAATAACACAAACTAACTGATGAAAGCAGTGGTAGACCAGCATTTTTTGTGTTCAGCTAGCTAAAATGACTGTTTTTGTCAATGGAGTCTGGTGTCTTTGACGAGACCAGAGATGGGGAACTGATGCTTTAACAGCTTCCCTGTTGAGAACAGGCTGCCTGACAGAGAGCTTATGTACTGTATTAAAATACTCTCAGTATAGCGTACACTTAAACTTATAGTGATTGTTGTAGATTGGACATTTTTAGGTAGTTAAAACAAGTTTTGCTGTTGACCCCTATCCACAGCAGTACGTTGCTTTGCTCCCATGCTACACTCCAGCTTGCTTCTCCTAACTTAGGGTGTGCTGATGTAAATCTACTGTTTTATACACTGACGATGGATAAGTATCCCATACAACCCCACTTGAAAAAAATCCAAAGTAACCCTTTAATAGAAGTGAATTGCAACTAAGGCTATCATTTTAAGAAACTGCTACAAATGAACCTGAGGTTGACTTTTTTGAACAATGGCCTGACCTGTCTCTAGCAACTACAGATCATTATGTTACTGGATATTAGTTCAATATATTCAATTCAAAATTCAATATACTTTATATATATTAAAAGAATAAGCTGCATGCAGCACAGTTTGGGGAAGTTGGATAGCTGGCAGTGAGGACAATAAAAGATATTGCTCAAAAAGTTTCTAATGTTTAATTCGTGGATGCTTTTGTTAGTGGACAGGTTACCTCCAGCAGCTTATTCTTGCAACACTGCCCACGTTAGCCATTCCCAGTCCCGCCTGCTTTTCGCCTCGGCATGCGAGGTTTCTGTGATCCGGCCGCACCCTGTTACCAACTTTTCGTGTTAGTACGGACAGTTCTTGCGTTATTAACAGATTTGTTTTGATTAATGACATGTCAGCTTTTCCGCAAAGTTTGTAATGAGTTTCTTTACGCACGAAAAGTTCGCTGAGTTAATGTTAGCTAGCTAACAACTGCATGTAATGAAACCACCACACATTAACGCAATTTAACGTTACTTTAGGTATGTATATCGTTTTAACACTCGCCATGAGCACTGTTAGACATGTTTGAGATAAACTAGTCACTTGTCACCAGGTGGCCAAAGCACATTTTGTGACGAGCCGTTGCTGTCCGATAATGGACGCATCGCTCATTGCTGGTTAACCTGCCTGAGAGTCGTTGGCCTGTTGGGTTGGCTAGGTTTGACAGTGTCTGACAGAAGTTTTGTTCAACTTCAAGAGTGACAGTACTCGTCTTACCTTAGTAATTGGGTCTCCATCTTTACAGGCTGCTGCCGCTGCATCGTCTGACAGACCTTTGTCGCTCATTTTTGCTAACAGACTGTACGAAGCAGGACCGCAGCTCGGCGGGGCGGACTGACAGGGAGCGGGACTCAGCTGAGGGAATATCAACCCAAACACCTTCCGGTACCAGCTTTCAAAATAAAAGTTACTTTGCCGAATCTGGATGTTGTGATTCCGGGACTAGTGAGGCATTGACACTTAAAATAAATAAATAAATATAAATAAATAAATAAAATGAAGACTGAGAGATTTATTATTGCAAATAGTCTATACAATCAAATTACATTCTATTAATACAGCTATTAACTCCTGGATTACATTTAATACAGCCATTATAACTCATTATAAGAGCAGTTTAATAATCATCATAGTAACAGTCATAATAACCTATAAAAACATAATACTGAGGGATTTATTCAGTCTGCCACAGTGAGAAGGTTTAACATCAGCAGTGACACAAGTGTTCTTACTTTGATGACTGATTAAAAAGTCCATCATAATAAGGCTCATACATATCCAGCATCATTAAGATGCAGCATAACATGCTGTGAGAGGGACATAAGAGACACATATGAAAGGGATGTACAATTTTAAAATGTACAGTGAGAAGGAGTCTGACAAGGCAAATGTTTTCATAGCTCATTGGTTTGGTATAATTTTCAAAATTTAACATCCATCCTCAAACATTTAAGCAATTAAGTAGCACTTAAGTCTCATCTTTTGTCACAGTTCCTCTGCTTCTATTTTCAGACCATGATTTTCAAATGTATTCACTTTAAAGAGTCTAACCAAACAGCTTGTTTCAGAGGTACTCCTGTGATATAGATAGTGCTTACAAGTAGATTTTGGAGTAGCCTATTTGTAACATTTCAACAGCTTATTAGTTCAGATTCAATTCAGATCAATTCAACTGTTTCACTTCTACTCTGTAGGTGTATAGCAGATTATCTTTTGACTATATGTGACAATTCATGATGAACTACCTACATGTTCTCAGAGTAATTTAACTGAATTGGAGCTATTAACTCAGCCTGTGCAGCATGGGCCACCGTGACATAATTAGTGAATCTCAACTAATAAGCTGTTGAAATGTTACAAATAGCTGAATAACCTGAATATCAGCTCTTCCCTCATGCAGATGACACAGAGTCCCTCTAAGCAGACACGACCGGTTCAAGAGCTCCTTTTTTCCAGTCCTTCAAAGCTCCAAACATCACCTAGACTAGAATGTGTCTATGCCATGGTTTTAAATATTTTTTCTGTTTATTATTGTATTAGTATTATTGTAATATGTGTGCATTTTTCATGATGATGATGATGATGATGATGATGATGATGTATTGTTGTTTGTTACTCTTGTATTTTACTGTTTGATGTATTTAGTGTTTTTACACTGCAGACACTGATGTCCAAGGCAAATTCCCCTCTGGGACAATAAGATCTATCCTATTCTATCTACTTGAAAAAACATATGTAGGTAGCCCATCCAAAGAAAGTGTTACCACTTGCTTGTGAGGACTAAAAACACATTTTCATGAGACTTAACTCAGGACAACGTTATCCTCACTTTCAACCTGCATCTGTACTTTGGCTCTGTGCACTTTAAGAACAACTCATCTACACGTGCCACTTATTTTATTTTGAAAACAAACAGGAAGTGTCCATTTTTATCTGTTGGCTAGATAAGGCTCGGTATTATGTAACAGAGGAAGCTTGCTGTAGAATGCACAATGCACCATTAATTGTCTTGCATATTACCCTACATATATATATTGTTTCCAGTTTAATAGGTATACCTACACAATCTAATGCACACAATACAACAACACTGTAACAACTCATATCTCTGTGATGCTCATTATGCTCAGTTCAGTTTAATGCTATAACAAAGTGTTGTAGCTTTGGAGCAGTGTGTAATACTGTATATTAAAAAGTGTATGCTACTTTACTCACTGCCTCAATTACACTGTAAATAGCCATAGCCTTAATTTGATGTGCACAATACTGACACTGTCCTCGACACATTAGGCCAACACAAATAATCAATGACCAGCTCAGCAGGGCACGGATTCCCTAGTTTCACATCAGCAATCTTTATCCAGGATCAAAAACAACACAGTAGTTTGCAATGGAAATAACTTTATTATAGACAAGTTGGACACCTCTTTTAACAGGAGTGTAGTGACAGAAGACTACATTACTGATTATTAACCTTACACAGTTCCTCACAGCTTTATGTCATTTTGCTCTGGTGGGTCTGAGGAATTAGTATTAAGCTGTTAATCATGAGCCACATACTGTAACCAGTCATACTGAGAGAGGGGGGGCTGATAAAGCTGTGAGAATAACACCCCAAATACAAGCCTGAGTACCCGCAGAGTTCCTGAGACAGTCTGGCTACAAGAGAGGGGGACTGATGGCAGGCAAAGAACACTTTTCCCAGACAGCAGTAGATGGTAGGCTGCTCAGGATTTTCTTTCATTGGTACTTTTTTTTTTTTTTTTGTTAAACGGTTTTTCCAGATTTCAAAGGGCGCAATCCACTCAATCCATAAGTGCTGAAACTTAAACTTAAACTAACTTAATCAGATTTTTGTAGGAACTTTTTAAAAAATAGCAATTCTGAAAGGATAGGAAAGAATAATGCTTGCCTGGTTTCTGGTGGCACTTCTCATTCTTTCCAAACCACTGCTGGACAGTGAGTGCTCTTTTAGCATGGCCTTTAGAGAATAATCAGCCATGTAGGAGAGAAACAGCATGACAACCATCTCCTCTTGTAACTGAGTCCTAAGTAAACTGTTTCTCTCGCCTCCACTTTCTTCCTGATGCATTATAATAATGATAACATAAGATTAGAAAAAACAAAACAAACAGACAAACTCCCCCCCGCGCAACATATTTAAATTCTAAATCCCACAGTCCAGTCACCTCCAAACCCTCATTACCTGACACACTAACAAGAGATCAGAGGAAAAAGAAATAGATGAGACAAAGTAGGAAAGCCCTTTTCTAACATGATGTTCATCCTAGTGATTCAGCCAACAGGTGTTTAGTAGCTACGTCCAAACAGGGTGTAGAACTGAGCAGGCTCCTTGCCGCTGACGCACATCTGACCAGGCTGCAGCGTCTTCAGGGGGGAGAAGGGGATACAGAGGCTCTTGGCTCCCATGGACGGAGCTCCAGGCTCCAGGTCCTGGTCCCTGTGGGTGAACAAAGGACAGACATGTCTTTTTACCGGTTCAAATTAAAACCCTCAAAGAAAAATTAGATAAAATTAGGCAGAAATAAATATTTATAAGAAATATTTGAAATTTTGTGTTTTCCCAAAATGAAAATGGGACAAATTATGACAGTGCTTAACAAATAACCCCGACTGAAAATGCTGAATATGTGCATTTCAAATGACACCATAGAACAGCAAACTATGCAAAGTGACAGTCCCCCACTGACTGCTTAATGTGACTTAATGCTAATTGCTTATGTATATTTGATGGATACTTGTTGGACGTACTTGGCAGTGGTTTTCTTGATCCAATCCTCGCATTCAATTCCTCCACAGAACGGGATCTGGACAATCTATCACGCAAGATAAATGTATTAGTAATGAACTACGCAGGTGCGAGGCAGACAATGAAACCTTTTGCGCTGCATGCGGTTTTTGATACTCACCTTGCCCTGGTCCAACTCCTTCTGGAACTGTTCCATTGTGTCTACAGCCACCATGTTGCTCTTCAGGTCATCTGAAGCTCTGACAAACACACACATAACGCACTTCAATTAATCTTCTTGTCTGTCTGTGGACACCATGTAAGCATCTCTTCATTTTGCCTTAATTCTGTGGATTCTCATTTACAGCTGGATCTGTCACACTCTGTGTACAACATTTCTGACACAATGTTGCCCCCAGCTGGTCGGGAAACAGGATGATTTTAAACCTGCAACAATTGCCGTTGTCCACACTAAGGCACATGGTTTTAAGATCTGCGTGAGATTTAGAGCAGGTGAGACAGCTACCGCTGCAGCTTTTCCATAACAAGACAACATGCCAATGTAGTCAGTTGTACTTCAATGCTGCTATGTCAAGTTGTAATGAAAACCCAGGGCCAGTTTAACCCTCTTATGTATTGCTGTGTCTTACTTTTTAAACAGGCTGTTCTGGATGTCCTCCAACATGGCAAGAAGCTTCTTCTCCACCTCATCCTCTGGAATTGTTACCTTTGCACCTGAGTCTCTCCTCACTGCAACACACTGACGCTGCTGCATATCTTTAGGACCCACTTCCAGACGGATAGGAACTCCCTGGGCAAGAGACATAGACACAACAAAAAAAAGGGAGAGAAACGGATACTGTCATTAT